>CM053166.1:103476434-104726434 GCA_028571685.1 Heterohyrax brucei
AAGCTCACTAACTCTGGCTTCCATCTCCTCGGTTCTGCTCTTTTACCTTTGGATTGTCTAATTCTGTAATTTTATTATTGATCTGCTAGATTTCAGATCATTGATGTTCCATCAGTTCAAATAACTTACTTAATTTTTTATTTTGTTCTGCTGCATTTTGTTTAATCTCTAGAAGTGCTCTATACATAATTCTTTTGTACTTGACCTCTGATAATTTCAGAAAGGCTTCTTCATCTAGAAAGTTTTTTTTTTTTTTTTTATTTGGGAAGTTTTCCAGAGCCATGGTTGAGTGCTTTTTTAAATTGTTAGCTATTAATTATTGCCGTCATGCCATCTAGAAGCTGTTTGGTTTCTCTTGTTTTACCTCAACAGGAGACGGGGCATAATTCTAAGAGGGTTTTGGTCACCAGCTACCTCTGTTTACTCTAGTGAATGGCCTCAGGTAGGCTCTCGGGGGTGACAGTCTCCACCACCTGGCTGGTAAAGATTTCACCCTACTTATGGAGTCACTGGGGGTTTCTTAGCTCGTGCTATGATATCCATCAGTGAAAGGGGGAGGAGATGCCACTGGTCCTCTCAGCAGTCAGTTCTCCAGGTGATAATTATTTTTAAAAAACACTTTACTGCTAAGGGAAGAGCCTTCCAAGGGCTGCTGAAATCACTCAGGGCCCCACGTGTGGCAACCCTCTCCTTCTGACTGACAATGGAAGCACCTCATATGCCAGTCCCCAGACACAGTTCAATGTAGGGAGAGGTTATTGCCTTGCTGCCATCCTCTGCCATGCCCACCCATAACTCAAGGCACAACACCGTAAATATAGCTATCCTGCTGGACAAGTGCTTTCCAGACAGGGATGCTGGTTGGTGTGAGAATTAGCCTCAGCTAAGACTTCTAGGTGGGTGATTCCACCACCCAGTTAACCAAGATGGCATCCTTCCTGAGCTGCCTTCCTGCTATGAAACAGCAGGATCTATGCTGCTGCTCAGAAATGAGAAGGTAGAGGGGCAGTAGTGCCTTCAGTCAGTAGCCTGGCTCTCAGAATGTAGCCATTCCAAACAGTCTCTCTGTTTTCCTATATGCTGTTTACTTAAGCACTGCAGTTTGAATATTTGCTGATTCATGCCCAGTCCATGTCTCTGGCAAAACAAAGAAGGTGTCAGTACCTGAAGTCCTCTCAAACAGTGAGTCAACATGCAGCTACTTTGTGTTTGAGAGAGAGGTAGTTTCCCCTTTACTGGCACGCAGTTCTATCTGACAACCCTGTGCCACATCCTAGGTTTCCTCAGATTTCCACACTTCTCCATTCAATTATCATTCCAGGTCTTAGTTCTCAGAGAGAATTGAGAAGATGTGTGTCTAGTATGCCATCTTGGCTCTGTCCTCTCATCTTGGTCATTTTAATAGAGAGAACACCAAATTTTAGCTTTATATATTATTTGATGCTACAGCTCTTCTAAAGTCTCATAAGTAAGCTATCAACCATTAGCCATATTTGAGTAAAACAAAATTCTTTTTCTAAAAAACTTTTGAACTTTTCTATACTTATGCAATATCTCTCACAATGCAACTTTTTCAGATTCAAAAATTGAACACATTTATTAGTAAATTGGTGGTATATACAAAAAGTAAAATGCATTAACTTGAAGTATAATGAATACCCACTAATTAGCTCAGTTTTGTATCAGTCTAAGGTTTTAAATTACACAAAAATCTTGCACATTATCTCTAAGCATGTGTATCCCAAAATATATTTACTGTAGAAATAGTTTATAAGGATTACTAAAATATTTTGCTAAGCATATATTTATATATTTCATAATTTTAAGTATTTAATAACAATACTGCTAGTCTGTTCTATCACTAAAATTGTGTAAGTTAGGAAGAACATACCCAAGTAGAATAAAATGAGTACTTACTATATTTAACAACAGTAACTCATAGTAAATATCACCAGTTTTATAAAAAAACAAAATTATTGAACTGTCAGAGAACAGACAGCAAGGAGAGCTAGAAATGGATGTCACCTGTCAGCTAATGTGGCATGGATTTACCATCTTGGAATCCTAAGACAATGAGAATGGCAGAAGGGGAGCTTAGAAAGGCAACTTCACAGAACTTCCAAGAGAAGACAACTTACTTAGTAACCAATGATGCATGTTTTCCCATACCTACCCTTCTGAGCCCTGTTTGGCCTCCTCAGCATTTCCTTGGGCCACAGTTGCTTGTCTAAGAGATGCATTGATTTAGATTTGCCCTGCCTGTCCTGGCCTGCTCCTTCAGTACCTTTTTTTTTGGCTGTTGTTGCTTTTGGGGGGCTATTTTTTGGTTTTCTCTCTCTTTTACTGAACTTCTTTCTCATGAATACCTGGTCTGTGTGTCATCTCTGCTCCTTCTTGATGGGTTGTGCAGTGCTGCCCCACTCAGGTAGAGAGTCCCTTCACCAGTCCATGCCACCATGCAGGTACACTCCCTCAGAGCATTATTTTTCCTCTTATCTTCTCAGATTCTTGCCTCTGTTATTCTTCCTCTTTTCTCTCTAGAACTCCTGCCAGTGTATACCACCATGGCTCCTTCTAGTTACATTATACAGTTCCACGCAGCAGGGAGCCTCTTCTCCTGTTCTTGCAGCCAAACTAGAGGGCTCTTTCAAGCATTTTTTTTTCTTTTTATTTTCTTGGTTTCTTGCTTGTCTCTACCTTTGTTTCTTTCTTTCTCCCAGACACCTGGCAATGTGTGCTGCTCTGCTCTTTCTTGATACACTGTGTAGCATTGCTCAGCTAGGAAACTCATTGCACGCCACCATGCCACTTGGCTCCCTAGGGACATTTTTTTTCTCTTCTTTTCTTGGTTTCTTATATCTTTCTACCTTCTTTGCTAACCTGTCTCTGGGACATCTGGTGCTGGACATCTCCAATTTTTCTTCAGGGGATGGGTAGCACTGCTGGGCTGGGGAACCACTTCCAGTGGACTCTATTAAGGCATACTTCTTCTGCTTTTTTTCTTGGTTTGTCTCGCTCTACCTTCTTTCCTTTCCTTTCTCCCAAGCACCAAGACACATGTGTCTTTTTCTCTTTTCAAAATCTAGTTTATCATCTCTCTCTCCCTTCTTTCTTTCATGTTCTCATGTCCACCTAATGTCATATGGCATATCTGTCTGAAGAAGGGTTATGTCACACTGGCTAGAAAGCCACCAGCACATGGCTTCCCTAGGTCTGTGTCACTTCAATGACAGGCTCCCCCAACACTTTTTTATTTTTTATTTTTATGTTTTGCTTTCTCTCTCTCTATTCTTTATCTTATACACTTAGCCCTAACCATCACACCCACCCATCTCACTCCTTCCTATCTATGTTTTGCACTGAGTATAAGCAAAGGCATGATCTACTGGAACCTGCCCTGCTTTGCCTCAGACCTATCCCTGTTGGTCACAGTGTGAGCCACAAATAATCCAGCCTAACCTCTCCTCCCCTGCTGGATCTGACCTACTGTACTATAGTTCCCTACCCTTTGGATGACATGCTGATGACTATCCTGTCCAATGATGATGAGAGAGAGAGAGAGATAAAGCCCAGTCCACCCACTCAGACATTACCAAATAAAGCAAAAAGGTAGGATAAAACAAAGAAATCCATAGTTAATAAACAAACAAAACAGGCTACTGAATGTTCCAAAGACAGCAGACAACAAAAGAATCACATTATCATCTCAGTTGACAAAGACAGTCAACAAAGTCCAGCACCCATTCCTAATAACGAAAAATAAATCTCAGTAAAATAGGTGCAAAAGGGAAATTCCTCACCATAATAAAAAACATCTATACATCAGCAAGGAAATCCTGGTGACATAGTGGTTAAGTGAAATGTCTGCTAATCAGAAAGGTTAACATTGTGAATTCACCAGACACTACTCAGAAGTTCTATGGAACAGTACCCCTTTTTCATACAGGATTGCTATGAGTCACAATCAAATCAAGAGAAGTGGATTTTATTTTTGACTATACAACACAAACAACTAACATCATTCTTAATGGAAAAAGGTTGAAAACATTCCCCATGAAAGCAGAAACAAGACAAAGATGACCTTTATCACTATTTCTACTTAACATTGTATTGGAAGTCTTAGCTAGAGCAACAAGGCAAGGCAAGGAAATAAGGACATTCACATTAGTAAAGAAGCAAAACTGCCCCTATTTGCAGATGATACAGTACCATACAGAGAAAACCCAAAAGATTCTATGAGACTGTTGTAACTAACAGAAATATTCAGCAGTGTAGCAAGATGGAAAATAAACATACAAAAATCTGATGGATTCCTATACAACAACAAATAGAACATCCAAAAACAACTCAGGAAAACAATACTATTTATATGGTGGTGGTTGTTGTCAGGTGCTGCTGAGTTGGTTCCAAATCATAGTGACCCTGTGTACAACAGACCAAAACACTGTCCACTCCTGCACCATGTCCAAAATGGTTGTTAGCTTCAGCCTATTATTGCAGCCGCTTATCAGTTCATCTCATTGAGGGTCTTCCTCTTTTTCCTTGACAATATCAAACATAATATACTTCTATGAGGATTTTTCCCTTCTGATAACATGTCCGAAGTATTTAAGACATGCTCTCTCTATCCTTACATCTAAGGAGCACTCTGGATGTACTTCTTCCAAGACAGATCAGTTCGTTCTTATGGTAGTCTGTGTAGTACATTCATTATTCCTCTCCATCACCACAATTCAAAGATGTCAGTTCTTTTTCTGTCTTCCTTTCTCATCTTCCAGCTTTCACATGCATATGTTGCAATCAAAAATGCCATGGCTTGGGTCAGGCACACCTCAGTCTTCAAGGAGACATCTTTGCTTTTCAACGTTTTAATGAGGTCTTTTGCTGTAGATTCCCCCAACGCAATGTCTTTTGACTTTTTTGTCTTCTGCTTCCATGGGTGTTGATTGTGGACCCAAGTAAAATAAAATCTTCAACACCCTCACTTTTTTCTTGGTTTCTCGTTATGCTATTTATTGGTTCAGTTGTGAGGATGTTTGTTTTCTTGATGTTGAGGTGTAATCCATACTGAAAACTGTGTTTTGTTTTGTTTTTTATCTTCATCAGTGTTTAAGTCCTCTTCACTTTGAGCAAGCAAGGTTGTGCTATCTGCATAATGCAGGTGTTTAATGAGTCGTCCTCCAATCCTGATGCCCTGTTCTTCTTAACATAGTCCAGTTTCTTGAACTATCTGCTTGGCATACAGATTTAATAGGCATGGCGAATGAATAAAACTCTGATGTACACCTTTCCTGACTTGAAAGCACACAGTAACCCCTTATTCTGTTCAAATGACTGATTCTTGATCCATGTACAAATTCCTCACAGGCACAACAAACTGTTCTGGAATTCCCATTCTCCACACTGTTATACATAATTTGTTATGATTCACACAGTTGAATATATTTTCATACTCAATAAAACGTAAGTATACATTTTTCTATTTGCCACTTTCAGCCAAGATTCATCAGACATCAGCAACGATATCCCTTTTTCACATCCTCTTCTGAATCCAGCCAGAAATTCTGGCAATTCTATGTTACTATACTGCCACAGCCACTTTTGAATGATTTGCAGCAAAATTTTGTTTGCCTGTTGTATTAATGATATTGTTAGATAATTTCTACATTTGATTGGATCACCTTTATTGGAAACAGGCACAAATTATGGATCTCTTCCAGTCAATTGGCCATGTAGCTATCTTCCAGATTTCTTGGCATAAATGAGTGAGTACTTACAGCACTGAATCCATTTTTGACATGTTTCAATTGATTTTCCATCAGTTCCTGGGGCCTTGTTTTTCGCCAGCGCCTACAGTGTAGCTTTGACTTCTTCCTTCAGTACCAACAGTTCCTGATCATATACTACCTCTTGAAATGGTTAAGCACTGACCAATTCTTTCTGGTATAATGATTCTGTATATTCTTTCCATCTTCTTTTGATGCTTCTTGAGTCGTTTAATATTTTCCCTGCAGAAACCTACACTATTGCAACTAGAGGTTTGAATTTTTTCTTCAGCTCCTCAGCTTGAGAAAGAAGGATGGTGTTCTACTCTTGTAGTTTTCTATTTCCCATTATTTGAACATGTCATTATCATTCTTTACTTTGTCTTCTCAAGCTGCCCTTTGAAATATTCTGCTCTGTTCTTCTACTTCATTTCTTGTTTTTGCTTTAGCTACTTGATATTCAAGAATAAGTTTCAGAGTCTCTTCTGGCATCCAATTTGGTGTTTTATTTTTTCTCTTGATGACTTCTTTCTTTCATCATGGATGATGTCTTTGATATCAGTCCACAACTCATCTGGTCTTTGATCATTAGTGTATAACACATCACATCTGTTCTTGAGATGATCTCTAACCCAGGCAAGATATACTCATGGTCATACTTTGGCTCTTGTAGGCTTCTTCTAGTTACCTTCAGTTTAAATTTGAACTTGCTTATGAGCACATGATAGTCTGCTGCACTCTACACAAATCATTCTATAAACACAATGCAATCCCAGTAAAAATGCCAATGGCATTGTTTAGTGATATGGTGAAGCAAATCATCAATTTCATATGTAAAGGGAAAACACTGCAAATAAGTAAAGCATCAATGAAGAAGAAGAACATAGTGGGAGTCCTCACACTATATGAGTTTAGAATCTATTACCCTGTTACACCAGGAAAAACAGCCTGGTGCTGGTGCAAACCCAAACACATAAACCAAGGGAACGTAATGAAGAATCCAGATAAAATATCACCTACCTTTAAGCAGCTGTTATTTGGAAAAGGCCCAAAGTCCATAAACTGAGGAAAAGATAGCCTCTTTAACAAGTGGTGCTGGCATAACTGGACATTCATATACAAAAAAAAGAAAAAAAAATGAAACAAGATATCTCACACCATGCACAAAAACTAACTCAATACACATCAAATATCTAAATATAAAATCCATAATAATAAACATCATGGAAAAAAATAAAGGCAATGTTGAGAACCCTAATACAAGGCGTAAACACACAACAAAACATTACTAACAATGCACAAACACCAGAAGAGAACATAGATAACTCGGAACTCCTTAAAAACTGAGCACTTACGCTCATCCAAAGACTTCATCAAAACAGTAAAAAGACAAGCTAAAGACTGGGGAAAAAGTTTTGGCTACCACAAATCTCATCAGTGTCTCATCTCCATAATCTACAAGTTCTTGCAAAACCTCAACAAGAGAAACAAACAAATTTCACCAAAGAAGACATCCAGGATGCTAACAGATACATGTGGAAATGCTCATGATCATTAGTCTTTGGAGAAATACAAATCAAAACTACAAGATACCTTCTCACTCCAACAAGGCTAGCATTAATATTAAAAACACAAAATAATAAATTTTGGACAGACACTGGAGAAAGGGAACACTTCTAACCTGCTGGTGGGAATGTAAAGTTGTATAACCACATTAGAAATTGATTTGGAGCTTTCTTTAAAAGCTAGAAATCGAAATGCTTTAAGATCCAGCACTCCCTCTTCTTGGGATATACAGTAGAGAAATAAGAGCCTTCGCATGAATAGATACATGAACAGTTATGCTTATTGAAGCACTTTCAACAATTGCCCAAAAGATGAAATCAACCTAGGTGCCCATCAGCAGGTGAATGGATAAACCAATTATGGTATATTCACACAATGGAATACTACACAGTGATATGGAACAACAATGATGTTGGGAAAATCTCATAACATAATCTGAAAAATATTATGCAGAGTGAAATCAATCAGTTGCAAAAGACAAATATTTATGAGGTCACTAACATAAGGACTCAAGAAAAGTTTTAAACAAAAGAAAACAGTCTTTGATGATTGCGTGGATGGGGAGGGAGGGATAGGATATTCATAGATTAGATAGTAGTAGGAATTGAGATAGGTGAAGGAAGTGACAGCACAGTAGAAGGGAAGTCAGCATAGCTGGACTAAACCAAAAGCTAAGAGGTTTCCAAATACAACCCAATTTTGAAGGACAGAGTAGCAGGGACAGGGTTATGAGTACCATGGTTTCAAGGGACATCTAAGTTTTTTGGCATAACAAAGTTTTTTTGTTTTGTTTTGTTTTCCATGAAAATGTTCTGTATCCCACTTCTGTGTGGAGGCTTGGTCTTAAAAGTCACCAAGAGGTCAACTAAGTAGCATCAATTGGTCCAAACCCACCTGTAACAGAGAATAGTGAAAGGTATTGAAGACATAAGGAAAATATGAGCCCAAGAGACAGAAAATAGCATATAATATAGACACTACAACAACATGAGACCAGAAGAACCAGGTGGTATCCGGCCACCACAAGTAACTGACCTGACAGGGAATACAAGACAGGGTGTGTGGAACTAGAACCCTATTAAAAAGACTAGAGTTGGTGGTCGGACAAACTGCAGGATCTCTGGAAGACACAGCCTCTGGATTCTCTGTTAGCTCAGAACTGAAACCAGTCCCAAAGCCAACTCTTCAGAAAAAGATTGCACTAGAATATAAAATATAAAATGACACTGGAGAAGAACGTGCTTCTTGGCTTAAGTAAATTTATGTACATGAGTCTAACTCCTCTTCAGAAGATAGATGAGAGGGTGGAGGGGGCAGCAGCTGCTTGAACGGCCATGGGAAATACACTGAGGAAAGGAGAAGTGTACTGTCCTAGGGTGGGAAGAATAGCTGGAGTGGGGAGAGTTACAAAGCAGTGTGCATGCAATGTTTCGTATTGAGTTGGATTGCAAGCTTTCACTTAAGGCACAATAAAATATTAAAAAGAAATCTAATCTTGAAATGGTCTCTAAACTCTGGTGACATGTACTGAAGGTTAAACTTTGGTTCTAATTTTCTTCAGTTTGAATTTGAGCTTGCTTGTAGGCAGATGATGGTTTGTGTCACACTCAGCACCTGGCTTGTTCTGACTGATCATGTTGAGGTTTTCAATCATTTCTTTCCGCAGATGTATCAGTTTTATTCCTACATATTCTGTCTGGTGAGGTCCACGTGTATGGTCACCATCTGTATTGGTGAAACAAAGTATTTGGAATGAAGAGGTTTTTGGTCTTATGATCTTTGGCCTCATTTCTATCACTAAGGTCTTATTTTAAAACTACTGAGCCTTTTTTGAATCGAACTTTTGCATTCCGCTCAGAAAAAATTATCAAAGCCTCCTGATTGCATGTGTGATGGATTTCAGACTGCAGAAGCTGGCAAAAATCTCCATTTCTTCAACTTTGGCCCTAGTGGTTGGTGAGTGAATTTGAATAGTAGTCGTATTAACTGGTCTTCCTTGTAGGCATGTGGATATTATCCTATCACTGACAGTATTGTACTTCAGGATAGATTTTCAAATGTTCTTTTTGATGATGAATGCAACACCATTCCCCTACAAGTTGTCATTCCCGGCATGGTAGACCATGTGATTGTCCAATTCAAAATGGCCAATATGAGTCTACTTCAGCTCACTGCTGCCTAAGATATCAATGTTATGCATTCCATTTCGTTTTTGGTGGCTTCCAATTTGCCTACTTCATACATTCTACTGTGCAATTATTAATGGATGTTTGCAGCTGTTTCTTCTCATTTGAGTTGTGTCACATCAGCAAATGAAGGTCTGGAAAGCTTGACTCCATCCACATCATTTAGGTTGATTTTACTTTGAGGAAGCATCACTTCCCCAGTCATCGTTTGAGTGCCTTCCAACCTGTGGTGTTCATTTTCAGGCACTGCATCTGACAATGTTCTGTTGCTGTTCATAAGGTCTTCACTGACTAATTCTTTTCAGAAGTAGGTAGCTTGATCCTTCTTCCTAATCTGTCTTAGCTTGGAAGCTCAGCTGAAACCTGTACATCACAGGTGACAATGCTTGTATCTGAATACCAGTGGCATTACAGCAACATGTTTCCACACTGTGGAAGCTACTGGTACAAAGAAGTTGTGCTACTGGTACAAAGACAGATATATTGGCCAGTGGAACAGAACTGAGGATGCAGAAGTAAATCCACCACAGCAACTCACAAACCCCATATTACAACAAACTGACAGATATCTGGGGACCACTTATAACAGTCCATAAGTAAATAAAATAGTTAGAAATAAATCTAACCATGGGTGTAAAAGACTATACAGAGTGTGAAACACTAGGTGAGAAGCCAAAGAGAACTCCATAAATGGGAAAACACATCATGATCTTCGATAGGTAGATGCAACAGTGTGAAAATATCAATTCTATCCAAAGCAATTCACAAATATGATACAATGCTGATCAAATATCAACAACATTCTTCAAAGAGTTGGAAAAACTAATTCTTAACTTTGTATGGAAAGGGAAGAGCCTGGGATAAGTAAAGCACTACTGAGGAAGAAGAAGAAAGTTAGAGGACTCATATTTCCTAACCTCAGAATCTGCTATGCACCTACATTAGCCAAAACAGTCTGGAGCTGGTACAAAGACAGATACATTGGCCAGTGGAACAGAATTGAAGATGTAGCAGTAAATCTATCCACCTAATGTCACCTGATCTTCAACAAGGGCCCAAAGTCTTTCAAATGGGGAAAAGACAGTCTTTTTAACAAAGGGTGCTGGCAAAAATGGATGTCTATCTGCAATGAAATGAAACAAGACCCATGCCTCACAGCATACCCAAAAACTAATTCAAAATAGATCAAAGACTTAAACATAAAACAAAAACACATGAAGATCATAGAAGAACAACGTAGGATCAATGCTAGAGGCCAGTATATGCAACACTGACAGGATACAAACCATAGCTAACCATAGACTACAGAAGATAAGTCAGATATCTGGAATCTTCTGAAAATTAAACCCTTAAACTCATCAAAAAGAGAACCCACACAATGAGAAAAAAGATTGTCTGTTCAACAAAGACCTAATCTAAAGTCTACTGGAAATCCGAACTCCACTACAACAAAAATGAGAAATGACTAAAATGAGCAAAGGATATGATTAGACACATCACCAAAGAAGATATTCAAGTGGCTAACAGATACATGAAGAAATGTTCATGATAACTAGTCATTAGAAAAATGCAAACCAAAACCACAGTGAAATACCATTACAACTGGCATGAATCAAAGAAAGAAAGAAAGAAAACAAAACAGAAAATATCAAATGTTAGGCTGTGGGGAGATTGGAACTTTTAAGCACTACCAGTTGAATGCAAAATGATACAACCGTTTTGAAAAATGGTGCTTCTTGACAAAGGTATAAATAGCCATACCATATGATCTGGCAATACCACCCCTAGGAATTATACCCTAAGGAATAAGAGACATACGCACACCATTGCCCTTCGCTGCATTGTTCATGATAGCAAAAAAAAAAAAAAAATAGAAATGACCTAGATGCCCATAAACAGAAGTGGATAAGCGAACTATGGTACATGCACACAAAGGAGTAATACACAAAGGTAAAGTTCAATGATGATTTTGTGAAGCATGTCTCAATATGGACAAATCTGGAGGACATTATGCTGAATGAAATAAGTCAATCATAAAAGGACAAATATCGTATGGGATCATGAGTGTAAAAACTCCTGAAAAAAGTTTACACACAAAGAGAAACCATCTTTCATTGTTATGAGGGAGGGCATTAGTAGGGAGAGAAAAACACTAAACAGACAATAAATAGCAATAGCTTTAATGATAGAGTAAGACAGTACACAGTACTGGGGAAAGCTGCACAACTTGTCCAAGACAATGTCATGGAAACTCCCTGTGGAACCAAATTAATGGGCTGAGGGCCCTGGGGACGATGGTCTCTGGGAACATCTAACTCAAATGACATAACATAGTTTAAAAAGAAAATGTTATACAATCTGCTTTAGGGGTAGAGTCTGGTGTCTTAAAAGTTTGTAAGCAGCCATCTCAGACACTCCACTTGTCTCACGCTATCTGAAGCAAGGGATAATGGAAAAACCAAAGACTCAAGGAAAACATTAGTCCAAAGGAGTAACAGACCACAACTACCACACCCTATACCAGACTGAGTGCAGCACAACTAGACGGTGCCCAACTACCATCACTGGCTGCTGTGGTATGAATTACAATAGAGATCTCCAGACAGAGCTAGAGAAAAATATAGAACAAAATTCTAACATACACACAGAAAGAAAAGAAACAGACTTATTGGCCTGAGAGAAACTGGTAAAACTACTGAGAGGGTGGACCCTGGACAGTTTTTTGGCCCAATACTGAAGTAACTCCTGAAGTTTACCCTTCAGCCAAAGATTAGACAAGATCATAAAACAAAACGAGATTAAATGGTTACAGTAGCCCAGGTGCAAGGACTAGAAGGCAGGCAGGGACAGGAAAGCCGGTAATAGGGAACCCAAAGTTGAAAATATAGGAGGGCTGTCATGTCATGGGGCTGGCAACTAATATCACAAAACAAAATGTATATTAATTGTTTAATGAGAAGTTAGTTTGTTCTGTAAACCTTCACCAAAGTGCAATTTATAAAAGATAAAATTTAAATAAAATCTTTTAGGAATTCTGTTCCAAGTTTTTGCCATTTTGATCGGATTATTCTACAGAATTTTTGATCAACATATTTAATAATGGCAACTGGGCATCATTCAGTTCTTCTGTATTAGTATCAGAGGAGACAATTGTTCATGTAGGCAAACAGACATATATTTATATTTCCTACCCCTGTTCTATGCTCTTCTTCCTCCCTTGTTGCTTCAGGTGAATAGAATCCAAATGTATCTGGAATGCCTGCTTTCTGGCTTACCTTTTCATTTCTGCCTTTGAGGTTCATTGAGAAGCTGCTTTCCTACTTGACAGTGCATGCTGCCACAAGGTAGAGGTATTGATGACTGTATGAAACAGAAAAAAAAAAAGACGTGCTGCAAACAAACTACTGTTTTACAATGTTGCATGATGTGTGTGTGTTTTTGGTACAGAAAACAGAAATTTTGAAAAAAAATTTGGGACATGTATGTTCCAATGGACTCAAAGGGGACTCCAAGTGGAGTCACTGAGATAAAGTGAATATACAGAGAGCATGATAAAGCAAATCCAAGAAAATGCTCATATTTAAGAAATCTAGAAGGGTATATGTTAAGTCTACATACTATTTTTGCAACATTTCAATATCAAAATTATTTCAAAATAGTAAGTCAAAAGAATTAATGCAATTATGAACATCCATTAATTAGCAGTGTATGTTTTAATTTTGTAATCACAGTTTAAAATATACACAGATTAACAAAATAATATGGTAAGGGAATTTATTATTTTGTCAACATATAACAAAAATGTTAGTAAACATATTGTACTTTAAATTATTAGGTATTCCTTTAAATGTTAATGCAGTATAGCCAAAGTGTAACCCTAATACCTTGCAACATGTTTTCCCCTTTTCAAAATGGGTAACTGAGAGCTTCACATAATTAATGCCATAATGATACTTTAAATAATCTGTTAAGTGTTTCTTACTGCACCAGCTATTCTGGCCTCTGCACTGCCCTCTTTCCAAAGGGATGCAGAGCCCCCTTGATCTCCCTTCTCTTCTTTGCTTTTATAAGAAACAGCCTTCAGCTTGGAAAACAGCAGCTAGGAAGGCTGCCTGTCATTTTGTGTATCCACAATTTTCTTTCTTGCTCCTGTTCTCAGAGTGAATCTGAAGGCTAGTTTCACTAGCTGAGGAATTTTTTCATAAGTTTTGTCTTTGCCTGCTATAAAAGCTGACTAGAGTTCAATAGAGGATTTCTTGTGACTATTTTGTGACGTATACAGTTACCTGGGCTATGTGCTTAAAAACATGAAGTATTTCTTGTTGAAATGATATATAAACTCTGATGTAAAAATTGTCTTTTGAGACTCCATGAAGAACTGCCTGCATTGCTGTCAAGTCTCTGGTGGTATCATACCTCCTAATAAAGCTTCTTCCTCTTTGTAACTTGGAGTATATTTTATTGGCTAGACTGCTTCAGGGCATGGACCCAAATCAGGCTACAAAAGCCCAAAAGCCACTGATGTTGCGTGGATTCCAACTCCTAGCAACCTTATAAGTCGGAGTAGAACTGCCCCATAGAGTTTCCAAGGAACATCGGTGGGTTTGAACTGCCGACCTTTTGGTTAGCAGACATAGCACTTCTTATCAGATGAACACCAGGGTTCGTGCCACCTGCTGCAAGGCCAATCACTGAGACAGGAGGTTAGGGTAAATTAAATCAAAGTTTTATTTGTATAGCTATACCAAGATGGCAGAGAAGATAGCTCATCCAAAAATCTGTCCCCCTTTGTATAGTTATACAAATAAATCTTTGATTTAATTCACCCTAACCTCCTGTCTCTTGGAAACAATGGTGGAGTAGTGGGTTAAGTGCTAAGTCTGCTAACCTAAAGGCTGGCAGTTCCAATACATCAGGCACTCCTTGAAAACTCTATGGGGCAGTTCTACTCTTACCTCTAGGGTCACTACGAGTCAGGACCTGGCTGAATGACAGTGAGTTTTGGTGGTCACCTCCTGTCTCACTGACTGGCCTTGCAGCAGATGACACAAACCCTGGTGTTCCTCTGGTAACAAACTTGGTGACCCAGATGGGACGTTCACTGCCTCAGCACGGTGACCCCTGGCAGGAGTGAGAGTTTCCCTATGCTCCTTTTCTTTAAGCGGCCACTAAAACACAGCATCTCTGTCAACCTCCTCTTCCTGCCAGGCACTGCCTGCACTTAACTCAGCCTTCTGTGAGGAAGATTAAATCAAAGACGGGGTTGGGATTTCTTCTTCCGATGAGGGACTGGTCCCTTGGGGCGATTTTCCCCTCCTCTGGATCCCTCCAGCAATGGAGTGAAACCTGAGTTTTCTTTCCCCAGGGCAGTTCTTTCCTGTTCTGGAGACTGAATTTTCTTCTGCAAGCTTTTCCTTTCTCATGGCTCTGGGAACACAGAGCCTGGTTTTCCCACCAGCAGGAGTGCCTGCCTTGGCTTTGTACTGAATTTCCACTAGCAGGGGTGCCTCTCCTGGCTGTGGACTGGTCTTCTGAGGTATAGCTTCCTCAGGGACCTTGGCTTTTCTTTTCTGTCAGTTGGAGTGCCTCTCCAGACTGTGGACTGGTCCCCTGGGGTAATTTCCCCCTTTGCTGGATGTGTCCAGTGAACAAGGTAAATCCTCACCTTTTTCCCCAGAGGAGTTCTTTGTTCCTTGACTGAAATATGCTGGTACCTGGCAGGGCTGGCCTCTGGCTATTTTCTTTCCGGGTATGTGTGAGTGTGATGGAGCCAACTCAGTGTGTATGAGCGTGAATACAGTTTTCTGGAGGTGTGAGGAGTGAATGGTTGAAAGGACTGACAAACTGAGTGGATGCCTGGACTGTGTTGAGACAATTTGGGACCAGAACCCCTACCTCCACTGTCTCCCCAGGTAAGCACTTGCAAACTTCAGAGCCAGGCCAGCTGCTGGCAAATACTTGGAAGAGAGATTACAGGAGACATGGATGGCTTGGAACTGTCCTGAGACTGGGCTCTGAGTTAGCAGTGGGGTTAAGATCCGACTCCGTGGAATTCTGACTGAGAGGTCTGGACGGCTACAGTTTCAGGACAATAAGAATCCTTTGCTTTTAAGTTTCCAGGGTTAACTTAAATATGCAAATGTTGTACAACATGTTTTTCTCCTTTTATAATCTGTATTTTTTACTGCACCAGCTTCTCTAGCTCCTGCACTGACCTCTTTCCAAAGAGGTACACAGCTCCCTCAGCACCTGTGGCCTTGGGCCCCTCCTCTTCTTTGTTCTCTGGAGAAATGGCCCTCAGCCTGGAAGACAGCAACTAGGGAGGCTGCCTGACATTTTTATGTCTACAAGTTTCTTTCTTGCTTCTTATCTTAGTCAGAGTGGACTTGGCAGGCCAGTTCCACTAGCTGGGGAATTTTTTATGTAAGTTTCATCTTTGCCTGTTACAAACATGCAGATTGGAGTTCAGGTGTCTGGCATATATATTAGTGGCATAATAAGACATTTCTTGTGGTTATTTTGTGATGTATATGGTTATCTGTGGGCTATGTGCCTAAAGCATGAAATATTCCTTATCAAAGTAATGCATAAGCTTTGATGTAAAATTGTCACTTTGGCTATCAGAACTGAGTAACTGCAAGCAGGTTTTCTCTATTGTAAGAGAGCTCTAAGACAAATCTACATCTGAATTGGCCTGAAAAATTGTTCTACCCCTAACGAGATTTAAAGTTACGTGTATGTCAGTAACTGGATGGTTAAACAGAGACTTCATGATTTCTAAAACCAATTGATAAAACTTTGAGTTAAAATTAGACTGAAAAAATATGAGACATGGTAAAAATTAAAAATCTAGAATGTCTGAGTAAGTTTTGTTTTAGGAATGGCCTCCTGAATGCTTTGGATAATTTACTGGTATCAAATGAATGAATATCTTGTATAGTGTAAATTAATATGCTGTTTGCCCTTCAAGTAACAGGAATATATATATAAATAATATAAGTCTTAGTAAGTAAGTTCATCTTTGCTGTTTAAGGGATGTATTATAGAGGAGTACTGGAAAATATTTATTTGGTATAGTCAAAAGTTTTGTCTAACAATTTAATGGTTTGATTTATGGAAGTTCAAGAACATTGACATTAGGAAAATTTGGGTTTTTCAATGTGTAAATAACAAAATTCTTTCATTTCTAAGTTAAGGGTTAATTTGTTCTTTGTGTAGTTTGCCTCAAGGACAAAAATTTGGATTCTCCCTAAAGTAAGATTTCTGAATATATGGTTGATTTATTCCTTGTGTAGTCTCTCTTGCAGGCAAAGACTTGATCTCTCGTTAGAATAGGATTCCTGGGTCAAAGCTGAGCCGTAAGACCTGGAAAAAAAGAAATGGCTAAAAGGTTTTTGACACATGTCGGAATTGAAAGGTGCCCAGTTCTCACTAGGTTAATAATGTGTATTTTTCCTTCATATTATCTAAATAAGCACAGTATTAAGTTGTAAGTCTATTATTTCTTAATTGTTAACTGGGGAAACCCTAGTGACACAGTGGTTGGATATTACAGCTGCTGGCCATATTGTTAACAGTTTAAGTCTGCCAGGCACTACTTGAAGACTCTATGGGGCAGGTATACGCTGCACATGTGATCGCTATAAATTAAAAATCAACTCCATAGCAGTGTGTTTGATTTGGTTTTAATTGCTAACTTGGTGAAAAATAACAGAACACCATATACAACAACAGAGCTGGACAGATACAGGCTTGAGGCCTGGGCCATGAGACCATAGGAAACTGAAGCTGAGCTACCCCAAGTCACAAAGGTATAGTTATCACCTCAGGGGTTTGAAAGGGTAGAGCCAAGGCCCTTGATGTTTCTAATTGTGGAATTGCCACTCCTGTGGACTTGGACAGTGCCTGAAGCTGAGGAAACAAGAAGTGTTGTCCAGGTGAGCCTATAAGACAAAGCCGTGATACAGGGCCAGGAGAAGGGGAGCTTCCAATCAAAATCTGAAGAGGATGACCGATACCTAAAGCCTGGAGGACAGGGCCATTATATTTTAAAAACAGATAACTTGCATTCAAGATTTCACAGCTAAAATGATTCCTGGGTTTCAGACATGTCACAAGGTGGTGGTTTTTGAAGAACAAGGGTGGGGTGTCATGGATATTTT
Source organism: Heterohyrax brucei (assembly GCA_028571685.1). Taxonomy (NCBI): domain Eukaryota; kingdom Metazoa; phylum Chordata; class Mammalia; order Hyracoidea; family Procaviidae; genus Heterohyrax; species Heterohyrax brucei. Next base: position 103,494,114 of record CM053166.1, read on the forward strand.
ACTTAACCTGACACCATCAAAGCTAATACTTTAACTGGCACATTCAAGTTATCTGCCTATAAATTTATTTTTATATTGTATAGATATTTAGAGACATAATAATCCTGGTGTATCTTGACTGTGTGATTATTACGTATATTGTTTAATGTTCCTTAAAAATGTGGATAACTGTGTTTAAAATGTTATTGCCTAAGGTTTTTACCCAATGAAATAAGATTTTGTAATTGACTTATGTCACAGTTAAAAAAGATGCATTTTATTGACCATGGTCGTATTAAGTTCTTGTCAACTACAGTTTTTGCTACTTTTCTTAGAATAATTAACCAAAATATTTCAACAGATCTTAGACTGGTGGAAATGACTGTAATTTACAATATCCAACCTGGTGGGTATTGTAATTCTCCAACTGGAAATTCCCATAGGTAATTTTAGCAAAGTTATGTGTATCATGACCAGAAAAGTGTCTGAAATTCTAGCTATGATTTTATGAATTAAAATCACATTGGGTTTCCTACTCTATCAAAAAACAAGTTTAAATTTTGACAGATAAATGTTATTGTATTTATATTAACATGAAACCTGAGGTTTTACAGAGTACACTTGCTGCTGAGGCGTGTAAAAGGCTACTGATGCTGTATATAAATGCCTCAGGAGGTTGTTTCATCTTTCAAAGAACTTAGAGTCATAGGTTCATTGGTTGTTTGGATAATTGGTCTAATATTGTTAGTATTCCTGCCCTATTTCCTAGTCCATGGTATGGTGCCTGAGATTTTAAAAACCTGATGGTGTTCAATTACAATTTATTGAAAATTTTGATTGAAGATTTTTATAGTGGGACTGGATTTCCGGCTTCTGTGGAGATGTGTCCCATGCAGGCTGCTGCTTTTGGATATCCTTTAAACTGTAAGCTTAAAAGACTGGTTCCACAAGCCACCTTAAGTCAAATAATGGTCCAGACAAATGATATGCTGTTTTACCCTGGACACTCTGTTTTATAAGGGCAAATAAAAATGAGCCATTATGTCCATACATTTTGTATCCTAGTCCACATTAGACATAAGACAAATTACAAGAGCTCAAGGCAGAACCTCAGCCCACACTCCCAGTTGGTAGAAGAGACCTCCACAGTGTTTTAATAATAGAGATTTTGGCAATGGAAAGAAAAGGATTAAAAGAAAGTCCAGTTTTTGGTTATAACTCTCCAAGGTCCACCTTGAGGTAACCCAGTTGGCCCCTGAAGATCAGGACTTGAATCACCTCACTAGCCAGTGAATATGGACCCTGATTAATACAGGTACTGTCAAAAATGAGGCCAATAAAAGGCAGAGTGTCCTGAACACCCTAAAAAAGGTTGTCCAGTTGACTTCTCTAAAGGCCTAAATAGATATGCCCTTCTGGAAGGATGGTAACTGTCAGAAGAGGGATCTGGAGAGGCAGACCATTGACATAGCCCTGAGACCTGACTGACTCTTGACCACACCATCAACATCTCCATAGGGGAATCATAGACTTGGAAATGTAAACAAATTAAATCTGTCTTAGACATGAGAGCCACCTGCTCTACCTTAAATTACCCACTCTTCAAGTGGGGCTGTATAATTATTGGTTTAGATTAAAAAGCCAAGGTGACAGGAAAAAAGATTTACTCTTATGTCTGATGGGGTCACTGTTGGAAAAATATTCTTTTCTATATGCCCCTGGATGGCCTGTTTTGTTGTTGGGACAAAAATTGCTAATTGGGCAGGAGCTTGGACCCAGGAACCGTGCTCTCAGGGGACATCAAGGTTGATTGGCATAACTAGCCTATTGCTGAGAGAGTCTTCTGAACCTCATATAGGTCTCTGGGGTCTTAAAAGCTAACAAGTTGCCATCTGAGAAACATCAAATGGTCCCAACTTAGCTGGAACTGTTGATCACAAAGGACAATAATAGCATGAGGGAAAAAGAGCCCAGAAGGCAGAAAGACCCACATGAATGGGTGACTGCATCAAAATGTGACCAGAAGAACCAGATGGTTCCCAGCCACCACCAATGACAACCAAGATTGGGCTCACAATGTTGAGTCCCAGTGGCAACATGAGAAAAAAAGGGGTGCACCCTAAGAACTCTGCTAAAAGACTGCAATTTATGGTCGAGGGCCTGGGAGTTCCCCTTGGAGCATGGCCCCTGGCCCTGATGCTGCCCCTGATCATTGATTATTACTGAGGTTAACTCTCCAGACAGGAATGGGACACAGAGTGACATATCATGTGTACGCTTTACAGTTCTGCGCATCTACAGGGTGTCATCCTACTTGTCTCCTATTAGAGGGGAGTGGAGAAGGTAGAGAGGAGGGGACAGGAGATTGTTAAGAGGATATGACATGTATAGAATGGAAAGGAGGAGTGTGCTGTCACGGGCAAGGAGATCAGAGGGAGCTGCAGATAGGTGGGCATGCAAATTTGAATTGCAATGTAAATTTTCACCAAATCACGATAAAGCAGAAAACCAAAAAAAATGCTAATTGGAACACAAATAAGACTTAAAATTGGTTATATTGTTGGTGTGGGGATATGTACCATGAAAATAGTCTGGTTATCTAAAAGGTTTTGGGACATTACCATAGCAAATATTAGGGTTGTACTATTTACAACCAAGGTGTCTTTCGTACATATATAACTCTGTTACTAAGCCAGATTCTAAAATCATGTAGAAAACTGGCTCTACACCACCCTCTAAAGACACCAGAGTTTGTCACCTTTATCACTCAGGTTGGTGGAACCAGCTGTCTAAATGTTTTAGGTCTGTAAACTCCTAGGCTGTTCTCCTCTTGTTATCCTCCTCACCTTTGAGCCTGAAAATAGTTGCTAGGGGAACAACCCAAACCCTACAAGCTGGAAGAGAAGGTCTCCTCAGTGGGTCCACCCCAGGCTGCCCCTATTCCAGGTTCAACAAGATGTAGTGGCTTTTCATGCCTCTGATACATCACCCCCATATTGACAAACCTTCACCCTGTTGATGCCCCAATTCATCAGGAAGCAGTCAGAGTGGTCAGTGCCCTGTCTTCCCAAGATTGTGAAGATTTTTAAAAAAACAAGGGGGAGTTTGTTACTGGAGACCTGAAAAAGCACAGTTCATCTAACAACAGGGGGAAACAGAGGCCAGAGGTCTGACTCCAGGCTGCAGGCCTGAGAGGTTTTTCTACAAAGCAGTTACCGTAGCACCCCTTGGGAAACATAACACTCACATCTCACAAGGCCAAAATGGTGACAAAAAGTGTTATTCTTTAGCTATATGATTTAAAACTGCCCTGGGAAAGGAACAATAGGACAGTCAAGGCAGATTCGATAACTGTTTGCTTTTCTGAGGTTCTTTGTTAGATCACTAAGCTGGAGCAGACCATGCCAGACATTGGCTCCTCTACCTGGATAGAGGAAGACCTTGAAGCACAGATTGTGTTTGCTTGAAACAGACTGCCTTGTTGATCATTTTTGCTACACTCCTCATGATTACCTCATCCCTGCTCCTGTGTGTATCTTTTCCTATATAAACCCCTCTGGTCTGACTGGGGGGCAGAGCGGTGCATATTTTTGGAGGAGCTATCCCCTTTACCACCTTTGTATAGCTATACAAATAAATCCTTGATTTAATTCACCCTAACCACCTGTCTCAGTGGTTGGCCTTGACGCAGGTAGCACAAACCCCAGTGTTCTCTGATAACACAGTTAACCATAATGCAGTATAATAAAGCATTTTCCAAATGCCAACGTAGTTTTGCATATAAGCAACTCTGCCTCCGTTGGAATCCTGATGGTACAGCAGTTAAGAGCCATAGCTAATAGCCAGAATGTTGGCAGTTCAAATCCACCAGTCACTCCTTGGAGACCCTATGGGTCAGGTCTATTGTGCCCTGTAAGGTCACTGTGAGTCAGAATTGACTCCTTAGCAACAGATTTGGTTCTTTTGGTTTCTGCTCTCCTCTCTGCTCCCTTCTTTCTTCTACCCCTACCTTCTTTTCCTCATTCAGTGTACATTTACAGAGGATCTATCAAATATCCAGCACTGGGCTAGATATAAGATTTTAGGGAGTAGGGGAGACATACAAGGAATAGAGGGAGAAGCATGGAAACTCCAAAGCAGAGGATATTATTAAAAACTAGGGAGGAAAGAAGTAATCCTTGAAATGAGCATTTACTCACTGCCCCTACATCAGAAAATCAATACCTTAAATTGCTAGTATCCCCTTGTCTAAGAATCAGTTTGAATAGCTGTTTTGGGTGCAACAAGTATCATGCTTAGCTAACTTACTACTTTTGAGAGTGGTTGTCTACTTTTCCACAAGGCACTGCACTTATTAAATACTGACTACATAAAAGACATTATTTGGGCAACTTGGCAGATGTGCTACCCTGAGGTAGTTTTCAGGAGTTGGAGTACAGTTATCTGTGGTTTATGATGGCTTCTCTCTGTGTGCAAGACAGACAACTCATCTTAATGCATTCTAAATATATGCGGCCCAAAATAGGCTTTCCAAGTCCAATGCATAGACCGGGAAAATAATCAGGCATTTAATTATAATGGAGTCATAACCATAAAGACATTTGCAAAGGAAGGTGCAAAAAGTTGTTTAGCTCAGGGCTTTGATAAAAAGGCACTACCATTTACCTGCATCTTTTATGAGACTGTTTACTCTTCTACCCATTAAAACCAAGAGTGCTTAGTATAAGAATTGTCTCTATCTCCTTGGTCTTAAAAAAAGTTAAAGCCTGATATCTGCAGGTTTTTGCAAAGAAATACATTCAACAAATGTTCCAAGACCTTAATATTGTAGGCTCTAAAGAATATCTATAATTTCACTGCAGAGATAGATTAAACATATACATATATAGCATTCTTACTTTTTATTTAAATAGTAACTAAAGGTATGTGTGAGCAGGAGTGCAATTACAGGAAGCCAGTGAATAAATGACAGAACAACATCCAAACCTGAATGCAGGAAAGAATCTAGACAAGAAGGAGTACAACATAACATTTGTCTTAGCCTTCTTTGCATTTCCCTACATCACTTTCTCAACATACCATAGAGGATACCTCTTTCTCAATCCAGAGTAATTCCATCAAGTTTATTCTTACTCTGGCATATGAAATGTTATGGTATTCTCTTGGGGCAATTTGTGTTTTAACAGAACACCTGGTATTACAAAATGAATCCTAGAGAGAATTCGAATTCAAGTTTTGTCTTTGCCACTAAAGTGCTTTTTAGCTTTGGATGAAGTCACCAGCCCTGTATGTAAATTAATTGCCAGTTTTCAATGGAGACATCTTGTGACGTAACAATGTTTGGAGAGGTGGTTTGCAAAAAACATACAGAGGATTCAAAACACCCACCCACTGAGGTGTGTTTCCACCCTACATACATACATTTCTAGTCAAAGGTCAGTAGATTAGGTAATTCTGACACCAAATGCATTATGGTTAACAAATAGTAAGAGCTTAGTAAATATTTCATACTACTTCCATTAATATTTTATTTTGATCATCATCATAACCTGAGATTTAAAAAGTTCAAGAAATTAAAGCCACTAGAGTACCTATTTGTTAATTATGCATAAGTTGTCTCTACTCATACAAAGCCATTCGTGTGTGCCTGTGTGAAATTGATCACGTATCAGGTGGCCTTGAAAACCTTAGAGTCTATCATTATTTCTTACTAGAATGAAATTGATGCTAAATAGAGTGACTATCCTACTAAGCAGGGAATCCTCCATGGGAATCGCTCACTTCATCGGAAGGGTTTGTTTAACGCACTGGTTCTGACCCAGGGATCCTCAGCATTGTGTTATCTGAGTTATATCGAAGACATGTGATAATTTTGTTCAACAGTGTGATAACTCTTGTATCTCCAGAATCTACAATATTTAAAGATGAGAAAATTAGAACTAAATGTCTGGTTTCCACTCACTCTCAACCCTCCATTAAGAAACCATACGAGGAATGCCAATTAAGTTTGCAAACTCATCATAGAAAAAGTGCTATATACCTCATTATTGAATGTCATTATGGTCACCTTTGAAGTGTTCCCCTTGGAAAGCTATGCACTGATGCCAGCGCCTAGTCCATCCTTCAAAGCAGTTTTGGAACTCTTTTTCTGGAATACCCATCAGAGCTATTGTGGTATTACCCTTGATGTCCTGAATGTCATCAAAATGTCTTCCTTTCAGTATTTCCTTTATTTTCATGTAAATAAAATAGTCACTGGGGGCCAGATCAGATAACTAGGGAGAGTCTTCCAATACAGTTACTTGTTTACTGGCCAGAAATTCTCCCACAGACTACTATACAATTAAGTTCTCGAACTTGCCACCTTGCCACTGTGCACAATGGCCATTCCAGAAAGAGTTCCAAAGTGCTTTGAAGGGTGGACTAGGTGCTGGCATCAGTGTATAGCTTGCCAAGGGGGGTACTTGGAAGGTAATCATAGTGTCATTCAGCAATGAGATAAGTAACATTTAGAACAATTAAGTTTGCGGAATTAATTGTCAGACCTTATAGGTAGCAAAATATGCCAAGTAAGAATGTGTCTTAGCAGCCCTTATAGTTCCCCGTTTTCTTTATCTCCTGTCAAATACTCTCTCTGTCTATAGAAACTTCCCCTCACTCCTGCAACAATTCCACTTCATCCTACCTTAGCAGGCTGGCAGCAATCCTTGCGGAAGTAAATGAACACAGGTTTACAATGCAAGTAGCATTCTATTAGGAGTTTATGTTAAGATCTAATTCTTCACAACTGGAGTTCATAGGCCTGTAAGAGATCAAAATAACTTAATGGATTTTCCATTTGAAGCCCTGCTCAAACACCTTCAAGGACCAAGCAGGTATTACAAATGTGTGAAGTCACTGGAATCTGAAACTAGCAGAATTGTGTGACAGACTGAGAAATGTATGCCCCACAGAACACCATGCGATTATTTTGTTTAAATACACTGCTCAGGCCAAGCAAAATATATCTAAAGGCTAGACTGTACCTGCCAGGACTTGCTGTTCAGTCTCTGAAAGCCGAAAAGTAATTCTGTAAAATACTGCAATTCTAGAACTTGTAGCACAGTGTGTCAGGATAGCTTGAGAGTCAAGGATCAGTTAGAATCCCCTCAAAGACTCCTACAAATTATATCAGTTTTCCCATGAATTATATTCCAGAGATTTTCTTGGAGAACATTTCAGTTAGATTATTTCCAAATATACTTTTGAAAAAGACTTTCCAATCACCTGTCTGTCATCCTTGGTACCTTCATGTCTTCAGTATTTGTTTGGGAAATTGATTTTATTTGTTCATATGCATTATAGAGCTGTGATGTGATGTTTTTCCATAAAGTGCCAAAATTTACCATGATTCCAGATGCTCCCTTCAGAGTCACACCCTGTGGAGCTGTAAAATTTGTGAGCACTCAGAGACTTCTTTCTCCCATCCCTTTAAGGCTTAGAAGCACTTCCATCGGGCCTCTTTGAGCTGTGGTTAGTCCTTCTGTATGTACGTGCAGGATTAGACAGAAAGGAAGGTTGGAGATTAATGACTAAACATGTACTTTAATTTGGCATTTTATACGCCAGCAGTTAGATGCATTGTCTTATACTGTACAGAAACACACACTACTCAAAATCCTTGGATATTTAGAAATAGGACCAGGAACAGCAGAGCAATTATAATTCAAAAAGAATTCATAAAGTTGTACTGGCATTCTGTATGTTATATAATGCCTCCAACCAGGGCTATGTCCCAGGAATGATGGAAAAAGACCTGATGTTTGTCATCAGACCAGAGCCAAAGCTAGTTTCAAATTATCATTTTGTCTGAATTGGGGCCACAGACCACTCTAAACTAATTTGTAATGGTTTTGCTTGCATTCTGTCTAGTGAAATTAGTCAAACAATATGGATTCACTGCATTCCTATCACACATTCTGTCTTGAGTTTTGTGATGAGGAGAATACCAAAAATGAGAAGACAGACCCATTGCTCTTGTAAAAGTCCAATCTAGGCAGCAAGATAATAACAACGCCTGTGGGGAAATAATCCTCTCTTCTAGACACATGGAGTTTTACATTTGATGCTGCTTCTTTTTACATGTGGTCTCAATAGTTCAAGCAGTTACCTTAGCATGGGAGCATGTACTAATTTAGTGATGCATGTCATGAATGACTGCTGTAGAACAATTCAAATGTAAGAATAGTGTTTTTAGATCTCTCTGAAGAATTTACTCCATTACAGACAATTTAGCAGAAAGCTAGTGTGACAAAATCAGTGCTGGCAATGCCTGAAGTAAAATCTGGTCATCTATGTGCTTTACCGGAAACCCTGATGGTGTAGTGGTGAAGTGCTATGGCTGCTATCCAAGAGGTCAGCAGTATAAATCTACCAGGAGCTCCTTGGAAATTCTATAGAGCAGCTGTATTCTGACCTACAGGGTTGCTATGAGTTGGAACCAACTTAACGGCACCTAACAATGACAACAGTTGCTTTACCACTAGGCCTGAATACAGCTAGCCTCACTGAGAATCTGTAGGGAAAGGAATGAGCTCAGTAACTTCTACAGGGTGATTATACTCTTGCCTTCCCCACCATTCTCAGTCCAAAAAGTCCCTGACAGGTGGTTACTACTGTTTAGTGTTAAGGTTGCATTTCCTTTGTATAAACAATGGTTAAAACAGAGAGAAGTTCAGTTCCAAATTTTACATTCAGAAGATTTGATCACTTGATTCCAAATAACAAAATCAAACTGGAGGACATGCAGTAGATTCTGACTTATAGTGACACTATAGGACAAAGTAGAACTGCCCCCTGTAACGTTTCTAAGGAGCTCCTGGTGGATTTGAACTGCTGAGCTTTCGGTTAGCAGCTAGAACTTAACTACTACATAATCAGGGTTTCCTTACTTTTCATTAAAACCAAAAATAAAATAAAACAAAGCAACAAACCCACAGCCATCGAGTCAATTCCATCTTATAGCAACCCCACAAGACAGAGTAGAACTGCTCTATAGAGTTTCCAAGGAATGTCTGCTATGGCTTTGAACTGCTGACCTTTTAGTTAGCAGCCATAGCACTTAACCGCTGTGCCACCAGGATTAGGGCCTGCTTATTTGATGGTTACTTCTCTAACCAGTTTGGAGACAGAACAGGAAGATGTTCTTTATCTCCAAATGCTTGAAATCTTATTTCTGGTGAATGTCTCCTCTTTGTTCCTTTGTAAAATGTAATAATGTGTTTCTGTTTCTGTCGTTAAAGATTTCACAGGTCTAGTAGAAGAGAAATGCATTTAATAAATAACTGCAAATTTAATCAATCTGATAGCTCTTTCAGAAGTCACAAATAAATGCCTTTAAAGGGAAGGGCAGATAGGATACACTAATTAGTAGCAAAATGATAGGGAGTTGTGGAAACTAGGATGCATTTAAGTGAGCATATCCTAACCAAGTGATTAAAATTTTCAATTAATTCAATATGCTCTATGTAGCAGTGTACTGTTTGCCAGCTGTCCATGCTAGGATATCAACATCCTGGAAGATAAGAGCTCCAGGCACTAGTGAGAATTGTATGTGCAGATAAGGGAAACCACATTGATAGTTACACCAAGATGTATTAAACTGAGCTTTTAATAAATAGATGCACATAAACATGATCACTGAACATCCATATCATAAAATATCATGTAGCCATCAAAAAATTATGTTTCCAAAGGATATTTAATGACATGCAAAAATTCTCCTAGTACAAAATGTGAAAAGATATCAATAAAAATCTCTTTTTATACATTATAATCCAAATAAACAAACACATGGAAAATAAAAGGCTAAGGAAAATATACAAAAATAATAGCAGTAGTTAACTGGGTGGTAGAATAGTGAAAATACATCATTCTCTTTTTTAAATTTTTTTATTATGACTGAGTGAAAATGTATATTCCCATATAAATTTACATGCCTGCCTATATGCAGTGTCCACTGCTCTCCCTGCCCAGTGATGGCACATTATTCCTCTCTGCTCCCAGGACCAAAATGAAATGGGGTAAAGATAACTCTTCTTTTTTAAAAAAAGAAATATTTATTGTGCTTTAAGTGAAACTTCACAATTAGGTCAATTTGTCATACAAGAACTCACACATGCATTTCTATATAGCTCTAGCTGCTCTCCCCACACTGTGATAGCATACTCCTTCTTTTCATCCATCAAATGAGAATGAAAACACATCCTACCAGAGCCTCATTTGATTGGTGGATGTTTCTGATGTAGTAGTGATATTAATTCTTCTTTGAAATTTGGTAGAATTCTCCAGTGAAGCTGTCACAGCCAGGGCCTTTTTTGGTTAAGCGTTTAACCTACATTTTCAGTCTCTTATTGTCAGTTCATTTAGTTGTTCTACCTGTATTTGTGTTAGTTTAGGTAGGTAGTGTGTTTCTAGAAGTTTGTACATTTCCTTTAGGTTTTCAGATTTGTTAGCCAGCCAAGTGCTGTTGAGTTGGATCCCAGTCATGGAGACCCTAGGGGCCAGGGTAGAACTGACCCCCAGAGTACAGTTATTTATAGTATTCTGTTGTGTATTTTTTGCTTTCATTTGTTCCTGTTGTGATATTGCCCATCTCATTTCTTATTTGGGTTATTTGCTTCATCTCTTGTTTTGTTTTGTTTTGGTTTTGTTTCTCAGTTCTTCCAGTGGCTTATCAATTTTGTTAATCTTTATAAAGAACCATCTTTTGATATTGCTAACTCTTTCAGTTGTTTTTCTGTTCTCTAATTCATTTAGTTCTGTTCTAATTTTTATTATTTGATTTCTTCTTCTCCGTGAGGACTTCTTTTACTGCTCTCTTTCTTCTTGTTTCATTTGTAATGTTAATGCTTTGATTTGGGTCCTTTCTTCTTTTTGGATGTGTGCACTTATTACTGTAAATTGACCTCTGAGCACTGTTTTTGCTATGTCTCCAAGGTTCTGATAGGATGTATTTTCATTCTCATTTGATTCTGTAAATTTATTTATACTGTTCTTGATTTCTTCTATACTCCAACAGTTTTTCAGCAAGGTGTTTTTGAGTTTCCATGTGTTTGATTTTTTTTTTTCCCCCTTGTTTTTCTGATATTTAATTTGGCACTTACAGCTTTATGGTCTGAAAAGATGCTATGTAATATTTCAGTACCTTGAATTATTTAACCAATTGCTTTATGGCCTACTACGTGGTTTATTTTGGAGAACATTCCATGTCCATTGCAAAATAATGTATGTTTGTTTGCTATTGAGTGGAGTGTTCTCTATATGCCTATGAAATCAAGTTGGTTGATTGTGGCTTTTAGATCTTTGGTGTTTTTATTGAGTTTTTTTTTTTTTTTTTCTGAATGTTCTGTCCTTTACTGAAAGTAGTGTGTTGAGGTCTCCTACTATTATTGTGGAGCTGTCTGTTTCTTTTTTCAATGCATTTGGACTTTGTTTTATGTTTTTTAGAGCCCTATCATTGTATGTGTGTAAATATTTAACATGGTTATGCCCTCCTGGAATATTGACCCTTTAATCATTGTAGTGTCCTTAACTATCCAATGTGGAGGATTTTACTTTAAAATCTATTTTATCAGAAATTAATTGTTGACAATTTCTTTGTTCCACTTAATTTTCTGTCCTGAGTCTTTTTTTCTTCCTCCATATGTTTTCATCTTTTTACTGCTGTCGATTTTGTATTTGCTGAGACTTCATGTTTTTCGTTTTGTTATTTTGACATGTGGGATTGTAAATTTTCTTTGTGGCTACCCTAATATTTACCTCTGTGTTTTTCTAAATTCAAACTAGTCTTTTGTTTCTTTGTATCTCCTTGATTTGTGCTCTGTATGAAAGTTCTATGACTATCTTTTAAGTCCCTCTTTTTTGTTATAATGTTGTCATCTTTTACATAATGATATTTGAAATGTCTAAATAGGCTGATTGTGTGTTTGGCTATTGATACCTTTAAACTCTAATCTTCTGTCACTAGATAGTTAGCTGTCACTAAGCATACAACTCCAGGAGTCTGTTTACTCTTCTTGTATGGATTCAGCTCAGGTGTCCAGATATTCTGTTAGCAAGTGTGCGGTACAGGCTCTACCCTACATTCCAAGATAGACAGGGGTGATTCATGTAGCCACAGGTATCTGGTTGCACATGCTGAGAAATTCAGGGAGCTGACAGTTGTCCCTGAGTGTCTATAAGGAAGGCATGTCTCCTTAGGCCTCAGTCTAGACATAAGGACCCTTTTTGTCGTGAGTTCCTGGCTCAAGGGAATAGGCAGATTTGTTAAAATCATGCCCTCCCCACACCTGGGAGAATGGCTCAAAACACTTGTAAAGGATCCTACTTCTACTTCCCACCCAGAAATGAGTCAGTCTATGGATCCTACCACAGTGCAGACAAGGGAGGGGAAATGCTGGGAAAAGGAAAAGAAGCTTGTCACAAAGAAAAGTTTTATATTCACATAAGGTAGGTTAGACACAAGTCACTTAGCCTTTGAAGATCAAACACCATTTGTCACTGGTTCTGGAGGCATAAATGTGTTCTCTACTACTCAGTCTCTTCTGCTAAATAGGATATCCACTGATCACCACTGATCCACTCACCACACTGGTTTCAGCCAATCCCCGATGAGTTTGGCCTGACCAGTCCTAGGTACTTCTGAACCTACTTTCTTTTCCCTATTGCTCAGCCTGATTTTTCAACTTTCCTATTGATGTTCAGGACTCCTATAATGTCGTATATAATCAATTCATTTGTTCTTTTGTTGTTTGTTATTAGAAGGATCACAGGAAGCATCTGACTACAATCTTGGCCCTACTCCCAATTATTTTCTTCTTTATATTCTTTCACAATACTGCAACAGACCTATGCTGTTGCTGTAATCAAGAACAGTCATCATTATATTTAAAAGGGCATGCTAAACTTCACGAATAAAGTGATTTCAGACATGAAGGAAACCAGATTGTATGATGGAGAAAGGGGCATCCCCCAACCCTCAAATCATATCATCTAAGCAAATGCATATACACAAGGCTATTTCTGTTTCAGTTCTGTGCCTGAACTCATGGCAAAATTTATGGCAACTAGCAGTACCTAAACTCAGTTCTAATTTTAAAGGCTGTAATCTTTTCTCTAATATTAACCAAGATACTCCCTTCTCTGTATACTGGTACACCTTGTCTTAAGTAAGTCAGTTCCTAAAGACTTATATAACATTTACATTGTAGAGTGCTCTAGAGGAATAGAACAAACTTCTGTGAGTTCAAATTTAGTGCTTCACATTTTAATAAATACAATTTCACTTAATCTATACAACATCCAATAAACTAGACAATGTGTTCCATATTTTACAGGTGAGAAAACTGAAACTCAAGGAAGTTAGTTGGTTTGTTTGGTAGTTTGAGTCCTAACTCAGCATGTCCTAGTCACAATCTGTGCTTCTTCTGCTTCACATTTTTGCCACTCAGTCTCTGCATCTAGGTTTTTTAATCTGTAATGTGAAGACATTGGGAGGCAAGCCCACAGAACTCTTTCAGTTCTGGTGTTTTATGACTGTGTAATTCCAGTGAAACTCGTGGAGCTGTTATGAGCATTTTAGACAAATATTTCAAAAAGAAATAAACATAGTATGTAGTCAATATGCTATATTATTAGATTAAATCTCAATTCTCATTGATTCACATTATAACTTCAAGCTATTTTTATCATCTCAGCTGACAGGTCATCAACATGCAGTTGCTCCTAAATGTTTAGATATAAGTTTCTCAGACTACTGACCTCTGTGTAAGCAAATATATGTACAAATGGAGCTCTGAGGATGCAGGTTTTAAGAACTACAGCTAGGCACAGTGAGTTGAGGATGCTCACTGAAAGATAAACAGTTCAAATCCATCAGCCTCTTTGGAAACCTGGGGGGGCAATTTTACACTGTTTTGCAGGGTCACTATGAGTCAGAATTGGTTGCACTGTATATATATATCTTTGTGTGTATTGCGTTACTAGGGACTCTGGAAAATTGAACAATCTTTTTGTAATGTCGATAGTCAATGTCTAATTTAATTTTCATGTGTACCTCATTTTTTTGTTTTTATTTTTCTAAAAAGGGCCTGCTTGAAGTAGCATGGAACACAAAAGAAGGAATCAACCTGAAGTAAAAGAAACGTTACTTCTTTGTCAAGATTCTCCAAGTTGTTTCTTAAGTATTATCGTTGGCCTAGTACTACGAAGAGTCTACATTCACTTTGTGTTTCCATCTGGAATTTGAAACAGATTTTCAATGAGTTAATTAAAATGGAAGACCCTTTTCATAGCTACTCCCTACCCTTCTCCAAACTCAGCCTCCCCACAATGTTAACCAAATTGCAGACTATCAAAAGCTCTTCACTACTGAATTTCTTGTGCTAATTAGGCAGAAGATGCTTTCTTTCCAGAGTAAATGGCTAACATATGCAATCCCCAATACAGCAGATTCAAATTAAAGAACATATATAAAAAAATCCATGAGTAGAGTCTTCTGCACTGTGGACTGCATTTGGTGCATGTATACACACACGTGTGTATATGTATATGTAAATATATATATATATGCACACACACACATATGCTCCACGCATTTGTGCGTTTGGAATAATATTTTTACATGTTTTTTGAGTAGGCAGTAGGTATTTTCATGGACATTTTAGGAAAAGTCACTTTGATTTGTTCATATATTTAAATCATGTAACAGTGTCACATGATTTATTTATTATAACAGGGTTTTCAAAATCTGAAACAGGATTCTGACATGAAGGTTCAGAATGGACAATTGGAGATAAGTAATCACCTAAATATCACTTCAAAGAAAGAATGTCTGTAATACTAGTTCTATGTTATATTAGTATGAATTTTATAAATAATGCTTTTTTTTTAGGAATTTTTTTTACTATGACTGAGTGAAAATGTACATTCCCTTATAAATTTACATGCCCACCTATATGCAGCTTCCACTGCTCTCGCTGCCCGGTGACGGCACACTAATACTTTTAAAAAAACAAACCAAGCCCACTGCTGTTGAGTCAATTCTAACTCATAGGAACCCTATAGGTCAGAGTAGAACTGCCCCATAGAGTTTTTAAGGAACAACTGGTGCATTTGAACTGCCAACCATTTGGTTAGCAGACACAGCACTTAACCACTATGCCACCAGTGTTTCCATGATGTTTTAGATGTGTTTAAATCATATGTTGTAATAATGATACCAAACTTCTGTTTATCTTTTCAGTCAGCAATATTGTAATACTAAATATGCTGGGATATGCTGGAATATTTTTCAGTTTACTTGCTTTTAGTCTCCTGCTAGAAGCAATATAACAATTTAGAAAAATGATACATTCTGAAGTAAATAATTATATTCCCCAAAGTAAACACAGTTGATTAAAAAATATTAAGGATCTTAGCTAGCACGGTTGTCAATCTATTGATCTGTACTGACCATATTTACAGGAAAAGCAATGTTTTGTCCTCATAAATGTCACCTGAGCAAACTCTGTTACTCTTATTTGAGTTGTTTGTCTCTATCAGTATATGAAAATTTTATTCATGTGAGAAATGGTGACCTTTATTACATTTGTCTTAATCACCAAGAATGAAAGTCCCTGTCCTTTAGACTATTATATAAACTGCTTGACATCTTTTCTGTGTGTGTGAAATATTTAGGTGTTTTTGAATGAGAGGACTTTATAGAAAATTCAGATTTAAAGCATCACTACTACAAATTATGAGACCTGGTGGTGCAGTGTAGGTAAATATGCTTTTGTAGGTAAATATGGCTAAGGAGAGCACCTTTGGAATAAAGGAGGGGGGAGTCATTTGTGTAATGCAAGGTATTATATTAGTTTCATCACAACTCAGAGGGTCTTTCATGGTTGTTTTCCATCTTGACAACTAGCACCTCTAAAAAAAAGTACATAAAATATAAATAGATAAATGTTGAAATGCAGGTACTCAAGACCAGGGTTGGGCATGGCTCACTTATTCTCTCACTAGGAGCTTCATGTGTCTGACCCTGGAGGGGGTATATTGTCTGGGACAGCCTAGGGTGGCTCTCAGCTGAAGCAGTTGAACTGTGGGATAAAGCCTCCTTTAGCATAAAAGCAGGTGACTCAGGGGGCAGAGTCAGGAGGAAGTTGGACAATCTTCTGCGGACCTATACAGGCCACATTAGCTACTATACTGAAAATAGTATGTGGGCTTATTTCTTGTTTGTTGTTGCCTATAGTGTTGTTGTGGCTTATGAATCAATATAGTCCCTTGCCTCATCCAAGGATCCTTGTGGAAGAATTAACATGTAGATTGTATTATGAGCAAAATACCATTCGGAGTGGAGTGTGGGGACAATATGGAAGGTGTGTTACTCAGGCCCTTCAACTCTGTACAGGCCTACCCCATGAAAGTGATTCTGCTGATTCAGCAGTAGTTATGTAACTCGTTGATGACCTTAGGGATCAAATATGGCACCCAGCCACCTTTGTGTAAAACGGTATTTAACGTCACTGTGCCACAAAGTGTTGCTGTCTCAGTTATTAAGGCTGCCTGTTGTTGGGAGCTGTCCGTTGTTAAGTCTGCTGCCTGGCTGTGTGTGCTGCCTGCTGCCTGTTGCCTGCAGAATGTTGCACCTGCCTCCAACCATTGTACCAACAAACTTGCCATGACTGTACCAGCTGTGCTTCCATTACTGAGTCTGCATAAATCTCGAACCCTCAATCCTGGCCTTGAGCACCTGCATTTTGACAGTAAATAAAAATGAAATGAAAAGATTTTGATATTCCCGGGTATTTGCAGTTGCTTGATTTGATTAATCTACCTTAGTTATATGTACAATTATTTAGTGTAATATATTGAATTAGAAGAAAATCATAGAGTTGAGTTAGAATTTTGTGACTTTCTTTGGGATAACTACATTGTAACTAGTTTATTTTGTAGTTCCTCTTCCAGCTAAATATTTCAGCTGTCCTTTGGAAATGAGTCCAGTATATTTCATAAAAAAGCCAAATATTTCATAGGAGGTCCTGAAACCACAGTCGAATGTTTCCCTAGCCATGCTATATTAACCATAATACCACAAATCTATTATTATTATATTCTTTTACGGTCCTAGTTGGGGACATTTAAAGTGGTATTATAGTTAAATAAGGAAATAAACAAGAATGACTAAACCAACCAATCAACAAGCAATTTTATTATTTCAATTTTTTTAAAAATATCAACAAATTTTGTTAAAATAAATTGATTCCTTTAAAGAATGAAGTGTGACCAATCCCAGCTGGAGTACAAAATACAGCCCAACCATGCTTTAACAGATAATGTACAGATGCTCTGTAATAAGGGAATCTGGGAATTCACCTGAGTAATCAACTTTGCAACCTCAAAGCAGCTTTGTTACTTTGCTTACAGGTCTGATTTAGGTGAGACACATACCTGGTAACAATGATGAAAATGTGCTGGAATGTTTAAGATACCACCATATTTACACTCTCAGCAGTGAGTGTACGACATAACCTAGAATTGAGGATAAAGGAAGAATTACTACAGTTCAGTTCCAAGTGGGAAGGAAGAGATTTATGACACTTGATTGATCACGTTTTTCTCTAAAGCCTTAAATCTCTGCAGTAATTCACTTGAGGGACCTAATAGCATTGCAATGGCTTTCAAGAGCACCTGATGCATAAGAAAAATTTGTTTCTGAGAGAATTGATTATACGGATAATTGCAGTTGTTAACTAATGCCACATTTCAATATTGGAATAAGGCTAAATGACTACTTTTCTGCTGTGTGTTTTCAGAATCTTCTTAATTTTGCAATAGTTTTCATAAAATAATTTTTCTTAGAAATAAAAGGAAGGTAATCCATGATTTCAATGTGTCTACTATGCCCTCTATCTTCCCTGTTTAACATATATATAATATACAAAACAATCATGTATAGTCATAGTCCACTATAGTATATTTTTCAAGATACATGATTATCATTATTTTATGTGTGAGCTCTGAATTTGATGACGGAAAGCATCCATCTCTAGGCAAATCTGAGCCCAACTTTCTTGGATTGTTAAATAGAATAATGCATTGTTTTTATAAAATACCTAGGGAAAGAGAGTTTTGGCAAAAAAGAAGAGCTGATCATTGTAAAGTATGTTAGTTTTCCATAGCCTACATTTTCCTACATTAGCCCACTTGTACTTAAGTCTTTTGTATCAGACTGGTGATATTATTATTGTTTCCACTTCACAGGTGATAAAGACAAGCTTCAGAGAACTTAAACAACTTTTACATGGTGACACAACTGGTAATTCACGTCATCAATTTTCAAAGAGAAAGTACAAAATTCTAAAAATGTAATGATGATAATTCAGTACCATTAGTCTCCCGCCCTTTGCTCATAAAGTTCTATTGATCTAAAATCTCTTCTTTCTACTTATCACTCAAAATAATCCCAAATTCTGTTTATCCCTTGATTTTTTTGTGTTATTTTGCTTTAAAAAACTCTCCTTTTTAGACCAGCATAATAAAATGTGAAAATGTCTGCATAATAACAATGTGATAATGTTTTATCATATCTATGCCAAGAGCCAAGGCAAGTGCTGTCAAGTATAGTTATCTTAAACTATTGATTTGAATCTTGTGTTATGTAGCATTTCACCCACTGAGGCCTTCAGTAAGCTCTTAAAAAGGGGGCTCTTATTTACTTATGAGAATTAGTAGTAAGATACAGCACTTAGGAAATACTATGTTCCAGGCACTGTGTTCAGGGTTTCACAAATACTATTTCATTTTCAATTAAAATGCTTAGCCTGTTATATATATTTCGTATACTTCTGTATGTATTCTGAAGTAAGTTCCAGTGATTACTTGATTAGGCAATTTAAACCTAGTAACAGGTATACATTAAATTACATAATACCTATGAAGAGATCAGCAGATTGCCAAAGACATCCTAAGGGCTTAGTAAGTGGTAGTAGCTGCTTCTGAAATAAATAATTTTGAGCCAATGCAAGGACTTAGGACAATCAATCTGAATATTAATTCTTTCAGTAGGCAATGGATTTACAAGATTGGGACAAATTTCTAAACTCGACAACATATTTTGGTTGCTTCTTGGTGGGAGTGGGCGAACATAAATCCTGAATATCAGCTTTTATATACTTTTAGGTATCTCATAAAAATATATATTTTCATGTTAATTTTGTTTAATTTGCCTTCAAGAGAAGGATTATTGCTTCAGTAATAGTTTAATAATGTTCATCAAATTTGCAGACACTTTCAGTAGTATTATTTCAAAAACAAAACAAAACCATATTCCCCAACATCACCGATTACAGAAAACCAGAGAAGATAAGAAAAATTTCTGACACTAACACATGAGTTACTTGATTACGTAACAATAATAGTAAAGTGGTTTTTTTTTTTCCAATGCAGTCTGGTAGACTTTCTGGCTCTGAAAACTATTTAGTTACTTTAATTCTCAATTTGTTCACCAAATATTATCCCAAAGCATACAGATTTTAAGACTGGTGTACACATCAGGTTTTTGTGTATGTGTGTGTATTGAAGATGAAGGAGACACAGAGAAAGACAGAAACCGAGAAGAAAAGACAGAGATCTTTCTCCACAGTTCTCTTTACAATATAATGACTTAGCTTTCACTTGTGGGGAGTAGTGACACCCAAGTATTTCTGGACACATGGCAGATCAAAGAGAAGAAGAACAGCATAGAGACTGAGATGTCAAATGACTGATTTTTCCTCTCACATGTGTATTTCAAAACAAAAACAAGACTTTTAAAATAGGGGAATTTGGTTATTTTCATGTGTGCTGCAGCTACTCTGTTTGAGGCTTGTGTTTAGATTGAATCCAAATGCTTAGCTGTCAGACACGGGGCACATCTAAATAGTCACTGCTGCATGAAGTTATTTACACTGGAGTTGGACCCACAAAGGCAACAGAGCAGCTAAGTACCCTGGGTAATACGAACAGGCAGCTCTACTTTACTCCAGATCATTTAGTTGAAAAAATCTTTCTGATAACTGCAAAGCTTCTTCCCCCAGCATGCACACTAGTTTTCTTGAAAACAGGAATTCGAGACTTATACCCTTTATATCAAAATACGAGGAAAGAGAACCTTAACATTCTCTGTCTCCGTGGTCTTTAGAAAAAATTAGGCCAATTGGCATTATCTATTCTAATCGTATAGGCTCTCAAAGTCACGCAACATGAAAGAAACAGAATCATATTGCGCCCTAGGTCAATATTTAAGAGTTTTGGAGTTAGACTGCAGGAAGGAAGGGTTTTATTTGGTCAGCCATATGTGTGCTCATCAAGTATAAATATGATTATGTAACATGCATTTTAATATATGTGTTTGTTCCTTACAAATTAGTATCCAAGAGTGTCCAGATCGTAAGAACATTTTCTCAGTTCTTCATTTGATTTAAATGCAAATCTTGATTTAACTGTAAGTTTTAATTTGTAATGTTTTAACAAAAGATTCAGGGAGAGAGTAGCAGCTTTGGGCAAATAAATTAGTTGGCTCAATTGTTTCTGTAACGTGGAATTTTAGGGGCAGTCTTAATAAATGTAGGGCATGAAAAAAAATACCACTGAAACCTAAGTTTCAGTATAATAAGGACCATATCATGAATAGAGGGAAAAGATTTTCTTAAAATAATATTGAAAACTGAACAATTTCCTAGTGCAAGAAAAGAACTGACCTGTTGTAGTTGAACTGTAACACAGTATCTTTCTTTTCATTCAACTCCTGCCTTCTTTTAAGTAATACTAATTTTTATTATTGATATGAAAATAAAGACAGCCTAGAATTTGAAGGACAATCCTCTTCAAAACAGACACTAATCACGAATGAGTTTTCATACCATTGCTCTGAGGAAATGCTTGCCTTTTAAGTCATACAAATGATTCAGATTCTGTGGCAAAAAGCAAGTGTATTTTAACAGTTTCCAATAATCATAATGAATATCTCCTTACAGAAGACAAACCTGTAATTTGGTAGTAGAATATGCTAATATTGTAAACCAGGGTGTTCTTTCCCTTTATCTGTGGCAGTGATAACCTTTGAATTACAGCTGCGCCATTAGTCTGGATTGGTACTAATTTTACAAAGAAAATCATTGTTTAGAGGCTCAAAGGAACTTAAGGTGAAGTTCAATCTGAGACAAATAAGGAACTGTCTCTCAAGCAGGATAAGTCAAAACTTTTTTATTTTGGGGTCTAAGGTGAGAAGGAAGTTTATTACGTATATGGAAAGACATGAAAGGGAAAACGAGGTCTTACTTTGGCTACAAGCAGAAAAATTATTCAATTCCAGGTCTAATGCTGTTTTTCTCGGTGTGGCAGTTTTCTGACAAGTATGTCTTGGATGATAATTTAGGAGTGAAAACATCCATTCTTGCTTGGAAGAATAAAATATTGCACTGACTTCCTACTTGAGGAAACCAAGTCAAAGAAAAAACACTCAGTGAAAGCAGCACTGAGGAAACATTGAAACAACAAATTTTATATCTTTTACTTCAGTGAGAGTTGTCAATCTGTACCCACGTGTAAAATTTAGCTGCTGCTTCTTTTTTTTTAATAAAAGGGAATAATAGCATAATACAAATACTACTGTCTGACCCATCCTTAAGAAACCTGACAAAGTCAATCTTTATATGAAATTTGGAATTATTATTCCCTTTTCCATGAGGGTATAGGAGTGGGGAGAGATTCTAGAAGTACTTTCTGCACCAGAAAGAATAAGGATAATACAACTGTTCTTTCCCCTCTAGAGAACTAATTTATTTTAGTGACATGAAGAGTAGGACACAGATTTATATGCCAAGATATGAGAGTTTTGACTTTAAATTACTTTCAATATATTGATTATATTTCTAGTTGCAAACAAATACATTTCCCTCTGCTAAAAATCATTAGTAGATAGTAAGTATTTAAAGAGAGACAAATTCTCCCACTTAGCATGCAAGAGAAATTTCTGAGCTTTTTCCTCCCAAAATTACTGCTCCTAGAAGAAAAAGAATTTAGAAGTTAGGAGCCAACATGTTAACACTGACAATATGTGGATGGTGTGGTAGAGGTGATTTTTTACATAGTTGTGTGTACTTATGTGAAATGCTTGCATTTTCTACAATGTACTGTTAGGGAAGTAAAAGTAATTATTTTTAACATGTGGGTCTGTTGAGGTCATGTAACTGATTAGACCCTGAGGGACCTGATTCGGTTCCAGAGATTGAACTAGTAAATTCGGTCTCCCGACTGGGGGCAACTTGAATCCCCTACCCCAAAGCACACAAGGATGCATCCTTTTTAGTAGCAAATGATGGAAAAGTTTAAGTGAAAGTACATTCCAAAGAGGGAAGGGGTCAGTCTCCATGAGTTGAAAAAGACCCAGCATAGCTTTGGGGGGGCTTTTTATTGGCAAAAGCAGGAGGAGATGTCACAGATAGGAGCCACTTCACAGTGGACAGGAGGAAATGTATTTGCGTCACAACTGCCAGGAAGAACTTACATTTGCATCACAAACTGGTAGGGAGAACTGCTGATATGTGGCACATCAGGTTCCCTTGGTAAATTTATCAATACTGTGTGTGTTCTATAATGTAAACCATAACCTTTGTTATCCCCAGAAAATGTTCGATTCTGGAATAAAATATGTTAGCATGTGGTAGCAGAGATCAGGTTCCCTAGCTAATCTTGACAGGTCTACTATTAATCATATACTCAGATACACTGCCATTTTTATCCCTATTGTCTTCTTTCCTTAAAAAATACACTACTGGAAATGGTTAGCATCTACCATTATGAGTCACAGTTTTAAGAGTTGGGTAAGACATTAGAAAGAAATGTAAATCCTTAGTTATGCTTCCATTTATTCAAAGATATTTCTTGAGCATATCTGATGTGCATATGTTAGATGGTGTAACACATGAAGTTGAAGAGAGGACGGTTTCTGGACTTGAAGAAACAGAAATACTACTTAAGAATTTTTACAAATATCTATTTAAAAAAATGATCCTACAGGATGAGAAGTTGTAGTGTAAGCTCAGTAGTATTAGAGTAGGCTATGAATGCTAGATGAGATGTGGATTGTATCTTACAATCAAGGAGAGATGGAATGTTTTTAAATGGTGCCTTTGGAAACAAAATTTCTGGCAGTGATTGCATTGCTGGATTAGAATAGGGGAGAGTCTAAAGCGAAGAGGCCATTTAGGAGGCTGTTACAATGTAAGGCACTAGAATTACAATGGTGCTGTCAGCATGTAAAAGATTGAGATAGAAAAATCAACCAATTTCAGTGCTTGATATCACCATGGGATAAGGCTTGGGAAGCAGTGTTGGGAGTGTCTGCTGGTTATAGGATGGATGGAATCAAAACTGTTTTCTGAAGATGTGGAATGTGAAAGACTGAGGAAATATTGTTACCAATAAGAAAGTTCGATGTCTCTATCCATGAGTTTAAGTTTTAACAGGAAAGTTGACATTTAGAAAAAGAACAAAAATTCTGAGAATTCTGTAACTTGGCAATGTTGTTTAACAAAAGGACACAGTCTAAGGGATTAGGACCCTAGGGTCATATTCTTAGCCCTAACCTTGACCACTTCTCTGCTCCTTCCTTTCTCATTCAGAGGGCTGAGTGCAATCATACTTCTCTCACAGGGATATTCAGTGGTGGCAGTGGGGGTGGGGACAAGTGATTAGGCCTCCTCAGAAGGAAGTAGACAGAAATCCTAGCTTCATTATGTTCTGTTCAATAATAACTGACTCACAAGAAAACAATGGCAGTAGTTGAAACATCTAAGAAGCTGTGCCTAGAGGAGACAGAACAAGGCTCTTTTGTTAGGATAAAAAAAAAAAAAAATTCTGGTCTTTTGAAGAGGAGAGAGAGAAAACCAAAATCTAAAGGGCTCCTCAGTGCCCTCATTGGTGATCTCAAGGGCTAAAATAGTTAACGCATATCTCGAAGCACTTTTTTTTTTTCTTTTTATTCCTTAGTCAGTCAGACTCATAGAATATTACAGCAGGTGAACTCATATTTAAGGGTACCTGGTAAAGGAAGTGTGAAGGAGAAAGGGAAATTTAATTACGTTATCCTTGAAAGTGGAATTCTGTATAAGAGCTGTTTGGATTTTTACCTTTAGTGTAATTGTAACTGTTTTGTTCCCTGTTGATTATCCCATTATTGAAAAAAAAATATTGGTACAAAGAGAAGACTACTAATATTTTACCTTTTAGAATACCGTTAGAATTTACATTAAATTTCAGACCGATGGCACTTGGCTTGGCTCAGATAAACAAAATTGAGTGAGAAGAAAAATATATTTTTCTTCACAAGGACCAAAATAAAACACTAGTGTTAGATTATTTTCCCTGTGCTACTTTTCATAAATGTGTAGTCAGTTGTTGAATTTAAAACAAAAACAAGACGATAAAAGGAAATACTTGGTCAAGAGTGTAAGTATGCTCACAGATTTGATCCAAAAGATGTCACTTAACTGAATTTTTCTTTTTAAAAATAGATCCCCGATTAAGCTCTCATCCTGTCTTTTAATCACAAAATGCTCAGCGTTGTTACAGTGTACTAAAACATGAAGAAATCCTAAAAGACAATGTTATTCCTAGATAAGAACAATCAGATCAAAATAACGGAGAAATCCAGACAAGAACTGTTTATCATTTGCTTATTTCTCATGATACAGAGGAGGAAATTGGATGATGGCAACTTACATTTTCATGATCTATTTATTAGATCACAAACCAATTTAAAACTCAAACATAAATTCATAACATAAATTGAAAACAATTAAAAACCAAAAGAAACAGAAGGACTGAGGATTATATATTGAAATTGAAATGGGAGCCTACCTGGCTAGCCAAGATAAGCCGACATATGAGAAAGTCTTCAAATGAAAGCATTAAAATTAGTGTTAATAAAGATAATTTGCACAAAGTATTAGAAGTGTCATTTCACAGGAAAAACTCCTCTTTAGATGTTGTAACAGATTTTTTTTCTTTAGGTTTGCCAGCAATTTTTTTCTTTAGGTTTAGAGACAAGCAAATTCAAGATTTTCCTTAAAATAAAAATAATAAATGCAACACAACTTATAAAAATACAAAAAGTGAAAGCAGAATTGGGAGAACATTTTATTTTGGCCCTTTGGACTAAATTTTGAGAAAAAAAAGTAATTCAAGCCATTGTTGCTACTGTTGAAACTTATTCAAGTATCTAAATAAAAACAGATTTAAAGAAAGAACCAAACTATAATATTTAAGATGCAGGTGATCTTATTCAGAACAGTCTCTCTTAAGTACCCCTCAAATTATCTGATTCTGTTTCTTTGAGAAAATGGCACATACACACTTCAAAATAAAGTTTTTTTTTTTAATTTTTTTTTTTTTTTTGTAGAGAACCAGTCACAAAGAGCTCTGATTGCAGGCATGCCTAATCAAACAGCCACAGTGGCTGTCTCAGAAACGCGGGAATCTAGTTTCACCTCTTTATAGTCAGACTATTCTTTCTCCCTCCCGGAATAACATGCAGAGTTCTAACTTCTTGCTCAAGCTCTTCTAGTTAATAATACTGTTTTTCCTTTTCTGCTTCCTTTCTCTTAGCACAATTGCAAAACATTGCAACCAGTTTTAAAAAGTAACCAAATCTTCTGATATTTTGCAAGTTTTAAAACAAAAAGTTTTCTTTTTTAAAAAAGTACAAATAGTGTCTAATTAAGTGAACTCTTGTGCTAAATACAAAGCTTACTTTTATCTGACGGAACATTTCCTGTGTATGGACTGTGGTACCTCCATATTCCTGTACCCTTAGGTAGAGGGCAGAGTGGACCTGTTTTGGGGCAGTTGTTTTTTTATTTTTATTTTTACTTGGACTTCAGGAACATGATACAGTTCCTCCTAGATAATTTCTCAAACTTCCTCCAAATTCAAAAGTCCTTTAACATAGCAGCAGCGGATTAGAGACTGTAGTGGACAGGGTGTGTGTTTGGGGCGGGAACAGAATAGAATGAAATAAGGCCAGTTTTAGTAGTGAACTAGGTAATGCTTAAGAAAGAGTCAAAGGAGCAGCAAAGAACACTCAATACCTCTCAGGATGCCTTGCTGTTTTATCAATAGTGCTGCAATCAAGAGAGCTACAGCCAGGAAAAGATCTATGTGTCTGAGTTTGGTAGGATATCGGTGGTAGGGGCCAGAGGCAATGTTCCCTTAGGCCTTAGGGCAGGGCTGCATGATAAAGTATAAAAAATAAAAAAAAAAATAGAATTGGTTTTTAGGCTTTCTGTCTCCTATTTAAATATTTATTTCCTACAGAT
Organism: Heterohyrax brucei; assembly: GCA_028571685.1. Lineage (NCBI taxonomy): Eukaryota > Metazoa > Chordata > Mammalia > Hyracoidea > Procaviidae > Heterohyrax > Heterohyrax brucei. Next base: position 103,520,480 of record CM053166.1, read on the forward strand.
CCTTCTTCTCTGATCAACGCCTCTCTTGTTTCTAGCTGCCACAAAATTAATTCCTATTAAAGGACTAGTTTATAACGAGGGATAATTGTTTACTAGGTAGATAACATGCCTTCTAGAGGTTATGAGAAAAATAGACAATTAAAACCTAGAACAGTGAGATAACAAGTTACGTAGTTGTTATTTGGGGCTCCCCCAAATTCAAATCTCATGGGCAGAGAGGGCTACTGACTGATTTCTATGCATGGCCAGTCCTGTTTAAAAAGTCTCTTTCAAGTGATACAGAATGCCAGTTGTAAATGACAGAAGAGCATAATCAATTCTTGCTGACTTGATGTGACTTGAACTCAGAGAAAAATATAATAAAATAAAATGAATGTATAAGTTTCCTCAGCTTAGGTTTAGTTTGCAGGGTAGTGCTAATATAACCACCCATATCTAGACATAAAAGCATCATTCAATACATATATATTAACCTACACAGCTATGCTAATGGTGAGGTACCCCAGACTTCCTGACGGCATGTTTTTGGCATACTGCCCAAGCAGTGTACCTAACCACAGACTTTGTATCCATGTCTCTGGTCAATGCTTCCACCATTGCAAAATTATTGTTATCAATTTTTTATTGTCTGGCATTTTGGCCTTCTCTGGCACTGCTAGAAACCCTGGTGGTGTGGTGGTTAAGTGTTACAGCTGCTTACCAAAAGGTTGGCAGTTCAAATAGGCCAGGTACTCGTTGGAAACTCTATGGGCCAGTTGTATTCTGACCTATGGAGTCACTATGAGTCAGAATCAAAAATTTGACAACAGCAGCTTTTTCATTTTGGCTGGCATCACTGGCTGGAATTATTCTACTTACTTTATCCTTTGCTATCTAAGTATATGAAAGGCAAAAACAGAAATGGGAAAGGGGACGCACTGGTTGCAATGAAAATGTCTAGATGCTCAGCATCATCATTCCAAATTTTTCCCCAAATTTTTGAGACCCCTGAGAGACCTGAGGAAATAAAGGTTGAAACTGATGTGTATGTAGCTCATCTCTGTGAATTTTTATCTACCTGCCTACCTATCTTACGTGGGTTTGGACTACCTATCTTATATATCAACTGATCTATCTAAAAGTTTTAAATAGAAGCATGAAAGCCGCTTCACGTCATCCTTTCAAAGCCAATGAAAAACCCGGTTCTAGGCTGTAAAAAACAAAGAAGCAGATCACATATCATCATCCAAAAACTGAAATTAAGTTTTGGTGATTACAATCCAAGAAGTTACCAGATTAGATATTTCATTGCCTCCTCTGCAGCTTATTTTCAAAATATCCCTGAGAAATGCATATACACAGTAATACTTAAGGCTGAATCTCAAGTTCTCAGAAAATGCCCATATATGGCAGAGCTTTATTTTATCCAATGATTCCTCAAAAAAGACATCAAACCACATCATAAAATACCTGTGTTAAGTTTAGGAGGCAATGCCAGAGGAATAACGACAAGAGTGATAAATGGCATAAAGCACAATAAATAAATGACGTAACTGTCATCAAAATGGATTATATGTTTAGGGAATACAATTTTATCCAAATACAGGAGGCTTGGCTTGGACTGCAACTGTCCATATTTAGTTATTCTTTCCTTGGGTACACAAGGGGCAGTCAATCCAAATTACCAGTTCTATACTGCTCTCTCCCTATTCCCTGCTTTTTGTTTGCCTATTCATTTCTTGCACAAAGCCCAACCTATAGAAGGAGTGGCTTGGGGGCGCCTGGAGGCATCTCATAACAATAGCTTTCAGTCCACTGTTTAACTCTTCAACTGATTAATATTCTGTGTAGCCAGAAGCCAGCCTGACTCAGGGCCTTGGCTTAAAGAGCAGATGGATTATGGCCACTGTTCCTCAATTGATTCATTATTTAGGCCATTAATTTTCTTCTCACCAAAAACATCTGGCATCTGATGCTTGGGGATAAATTGATATTAGCTGCTAGCCAGTTTAATAACAGGTTCATCGTCTATGATAGCAGGTTAAAACCGTAGATGAAAGTTCAGAAAGTATGTAAGTATTCAAAGGAAAGGACACTGTATAAGCTGCTTGGTTTACATACATCTTCAGGCAAATCATTTATTTTGTTTAGGTACTTTTTCATTAAAATTCCATTCGCTTTTTGGCAACATGACATTACCAGGCACTTTGAATGAGAAAACATGTATTAGGGAATTTTGTAAATTTTGAAGTGTTATGCAAATATGAGGTTGATATATAATTGTTGTTTTGTCTTAAATTCTCTCTGAAACCAGATGATAGAAGATAGACAAATGAATAACATTATTATTTTAGATTACAGAATTATTAATATAGGTTGAATATGTCCCATTTTTATATCCCATAATATTCATGTTTACTGGCCAGATTCTTTCTACCTCTAAATACCACTAAATCACGTTAAAGGATATCTATTGCAACTCTAGCCTTCCATTCTTCATTACCTTCCCTCTAAGGCTAAAAATTTCCCTTTTTAAGGTATCAAAAACTTTAGAGAATTTTCCCCTTTCTCCTGGGTAAAGGTCCTTCTCTCAGTCATTTATATTAGTATAAATTCGTTCTCTCTCCTATAAGGAACTTGTAGTTGAAGGTTAAAATTTCACTGTGGAATGGAAGTACTCTGACAAAGAAACTTAGGGTTAATAAAGGGATAAAAATATACTGCGTATGTATATACATGCAATATACACATTTATATGTATATGTATTTTCTGTCACTGAATACATTGTGTCAACTCTGAAAATATACTTGTATAGGGGCTGACTCTTCTGCCTCTGTGCCTAGCTGTCCATGTTGGCTGCAGGCAGGTGTTTGGCACCATTCTGTAAGAAGGGAAATACCCAGATCGGTTGCCAAAAACAGTTGTGTGGGTGGGCCTAGCACAGCCTTCACAATGGGCATCTGGCCTGGTCCATCCCTGTGGGCTATAACTTCAACATGTTCCCTCCCAGCACTCCTCTCTAATGCAATTCCTGCTGGAAAGCTGCCCAAAGGTATATTTTCTAAGAGATGTGAATGAGCCTGCAGAGATCTGCTTCTCGTTTGTAAACCAGCATGCCCACCAATTCCTAATTCAGCAGAAACTGTGAGTCAGTGACAACAGCTATTTACTAGGCCAGTAAAGTCCTGGTTATTTTAAAGTTTCTGAATTTCATGCACAGAGAAAACGGTATTCAATTTAGTCAAAGCAAAAATCGAATCTTCCTTCAGTTCTCTCTGAAGAGAGATAAAGGGGATCCCTGCCTCCCTTCTCTCCTTGTCATTCCTTTCCTTCTGTCTTCTAACCATGTTTTAATGTAATTTTTTGCTTTTCAAGGAGAAAATGTCCCAGCTATGCAGTTCTATAGAATGCAAGATACAAGGGAGATAAGAGGACTGCACCTGTCTCTCAAGGCTAAAATCCGAAGACAAACATTTTAGGGGCCTTTTGGAGACTGGGCAAGGTCATTTCTGAGGCAAAAGTTCAGTCAACTGGTTGTTTTGGCAATGTGAGTAATTTCCCCTTCTCCAGTCCTTCATTCCATTGCCTAGCACTCAGCATCCCAACTATATCTTCTACTAAAACTTAGGGAATTTCCAGAGATGATGAATTACTTTAGAGTTGTGGAGAAGACACATCCCCAGATTTAGAGATTTCACAGACCAGTTCAACTTCAAGAAAGATTATCACACCAACAAACACAGGACTGCTAATTTTTCATCTTGTCAAATAATTACATATTTAATGCCATCTATAGGCACTTGAACTTGATACAGAAGAGGATATTTTAACCCTAGAAAGTGTAAAGAGAAAAATAATCTCAAAAAAAGGAAAAAAAAGAACATCCTGTATCAAGTGTAATTAAACAAAACAAAAACCTCACTACACTGTTCATGTTCTTTTCATTTCCTTGTCACTGCCACTTTTATATATATATATATATATATACATATATATATATATGTATATGTATATATTCAGATGAGGACTGGCATTTGGGATCTACTGGTATAGACGTGGAGCCCTGGTTAATCAATGGTTAAGAGGTCAGTAGCTAACGGAAAAGCTGGCAGATTGAATCTACCAGCCACTCCTTGGAAACTCTATGGAGTGGATCTAGTCTATCCTACAGGGGTTGTGAGTGGAGTCAACTTGACAACAATGGATTTGGCTTCTTTTTTTTGGTGTTTTTGGCATAAAGATGGATGGATTCTCAGTGAATAGATAAGCGTAGGTCATAGATGCTACTATGATCTTTAAATTCACTCTTTACTGAGAATTGCTGCACTGGCTGCTGAATTCAGGAGGAATTAACACATGTAATTTTGATTACCCTGTATGTTTTGTAACTTTTTCCATAAAAAAAAATCCCCAAATATGTCGTTATTAGGTTCCATCAAGTTGATTTCGACTCACAGTGACCTCATGTAACAGAGTAGAACTTATCCATATGGTTTTATGGTCTGTAATTTTTATGGGAACAGATGACCAAGTCTCCCATGGAGCTGCTGGGTAAGTTTGAATTGCCAAACTCTCAGTTAGCAGCTAAGTGTATAATTGTTGTACCACCAGGACTTTTTACCTTGATTCTTGCACTAGAGATTTATTTCTTAGTGCTCAAAACAAATATTTTCTGATAACTAAAATACTTCTGAAATGTTAATCCTTTAAGTGTTATCAGTTGCTTATAACTTAATATCAAATAATTTTCTCCTAAAAGTTAGTTCTGTAAAAAGTATTACAAGTATGAAAATTTTAAAGGTCTGAGGACAAGGTTAAAGATTAAAGGATCATACAAGAAATAGGCAGGGATATGAACTGGATAGCCTTAAAGTTTGCATGTTTTAGACACTAGAGAGCAAAGAACAGGAGGTGTTAAGTGGGTAAAATCTAACCTAAATTGTAATTATGCTTCAAATCCATCCAGGTATTAAGACTATTGAATAACCACCCTTAAACTCCTCATTTTTGGAAAGTGTTCACTCCTATTCATTCCATCTTGTTATTCCAACCTGAAATATTTATCGAACATGTAATGCTAATGAGAAGTATTTTTACGGTAAAATAATGTTTCTGGTCGCCATGAGTCGGATCCGACTCGACGGCACTTGGCTTGGCTACCTAGAAACCAAGAAGGGAAAGGTATGCACAATTAATTGTACGCCTTTTTAAATGAATGTATCTAGGGATTCATCAGTTTCTCATGTGCGAGTTCAAGTTGAAGCTGAAGAAAATCAAGGGAAGTGCACAAGAGACAAAGTACAATCTTGAATACATCTTGCCTCTATTTGCAGACCATTTCAAGAATAGATTTGACACACTCAGCACAAAAGATTGAAGAGAAGAAAAGTTGTGGAAAGACATCAAGGACATCACACATAAAGAAAGTGAAAATTCATTAAAAAGACAGGAATGAAGGAAAATACCAAAATGGAGGTCAAGTTGAGTCAAGATGGCAGACTAAACACATGTCTCCCTAAATACCACTGGAAACCAAGACCTGAAATGATAATTAAACAGAGCCTTCTGGACACCTACTAAGCCCTGGGATGTAGCATAGGGCTGTTAATTTGGACTTCATACCACTGAAGGCAAAACCTCCTCTCTTTCACTGACTCGACTCTTGATACACGGAGGCTTACACAGACTGAAGGTAACTCACCATTTTGATTTTTTTTCCTCTATCTTGGCTGGCAGGCAGAGCTAGGACTTGACTAGCTGCTGGTCTTAGACACACTGCTGGTGGGACCGGCAAACATAATTTCCATGTTCAGAGAGCCTGGCTTTGGACTCTATACATCTCTGCTCCCCTAGCCTATCTTTCTGTCTCTGCCATGTTGTAGCCACACAGATGTGCTTGTGTAGGACACCATCTTGATCCACTGGGAAACAGAGAGGCCCAGGAAGAGGCCCTAGCCAGACTTCATTCCTAGGCTGGGACATGGCGCCTGCCTGGGGGAAGAGTGCCTTTTCAGCAGGGAGGCAGTGTTTTGCACAGTGTTGCCTGGGGCTGGGGCCCAGCGACAGAGGCTGTGGACTCTGGGCATTTCAGCTCTCTTGGCCTCTCTTTCCACAAGGAGCCTGATTCTGGCCAGCTGGAAAGCTTGTGCAGGACGCCATATTGTTTGGTTGGGAGGCAGAGTCATCCACACAGAAGCCTTAGCTGGACCTAAGTCCTGGGCTGGGAGGCAGTGACTACCCAGAAGAGACTGCTTTTCCAGCAGTATTGCCTACAGTACTGCCTACAGCTGGTGCTGAACAGCAGAGGCCAGCAGGCCAGTAGCCTTTCTGTATTTTGAGCTAGTATATAACATCTGGGGTTCAACATAGGGGTGCTTACTTTGCCAGCTTGGAAGAGGAACGTATAAACCTGAAAACCTAACTGACTTCAGAAGTTGTCAAATACTTTTTACTTCTGATTTTAAGATGCCCTAGTTGACGGCAGTTGGCTGGCTGGCAGAGAAACAACTGTGGTCCATCTTCACAGCATCTCTCCCAGCCTCTATTGACCCACATGAAGCCCAAAAAGCAACCAACTTTGGAGAAGATGGTAACCCAGAAATGACCGATTGCACCAGAAGGCCCTCAAAAGAAACCACCTCAGAACTTCCCAGATGAAGCTTTTCTGAAACTATCAGAAGGTGAACACAAAAGGATTACGTATAGAACCCCGCAGACCATATACAAAATGCAGCAAAGCAAAATGAAAAATTAAGCAAGCTGTACAATCTGATGGAACATCAGTACTTGAAAAGCCAACAGATCAAGAACAAAATCAAAGACATAGAAACTTCAATTAAAAAGAAAGAAAATAGAATGGAACAAATGGAAAAGAGAATTTCTGACTTGGAAGACAGAGCCACTGACTCCAGCATCTATGAGAAGAAATCAGAAAAAACAAAATAAGAAAAATGAAGAAGCATTAAGAAGCATGTGAGACTATATTAAAGAAGAACAATCTATGATTAATTGGAATTCCTGAACAGGGTGAGACACCTGAGAACAGAGAGTATTGTGGCTGAGCTACTGACAGAAAACTTCCCAGAAATTATGAAAGAAGAGAATATAGACATCCGTAGAAAGACTCCAAGATGTCTTATAATCAAGCTCAACAAAACGAAACATAAGCAGACCCAAAGCAAAGCTAACATTCAGAGGGAAACCCCATAGGCTTTCATTGGATTTCTCAGCAGCAACAATGCTGGCATGGAGACAGTGGCATGACACATTCAAAGCCTTGAAGGAGAAGAACTTCCAACCAAGAACTATATATCCTGCAAAACTAACTTTGAAATATGAAAATGAAATCAAGACATTTTCAGATAAACCGAAAGTCAGAGACTTTCTAAAAACCAAACCAAAGCTATAAGAAATACTGAAAGAATCTCTTGGCTTGGAAGAACAAAACTGCTAACTTTATATTTTAGAAGGACACATTATCCAGAATCCTACTCAGTTAGGGAAGGCTCCAAACACTATCGAAGCTATAATAGTAAAAGAAATGATCTAGTAATCACATCATGTAAACTATGATATCATCATATTAAAAAGAGGGATGTACTACAGTTGTTATAGTCCTTCCAGATGGAGAGGAAGTTGACAAGACTGGTATCAATGAAAATTGGGTTTATATGTAGTTTATTAAGTGGGATCATAGGGACAGCAGTAAAGCACAATAAAGAAGAAACATAGCATATCAAGAACTGTAATACAGGAGTCTCAACAATCACAAAACCAACCCTGAAAAACAGGAAACATCAACTCACAAAGAAGAATGTCCCAGAACAGATTAATAAGAACAAAGAAAACAACAACACAAAAATAAGCATATCACAATGGCAGCACTGAACATATATCTATCAATAATTACATTGAATGTGAATGAACTGAATGCTCCACTAAAGAGACATCAAATGATATCTTGGATGAAAAGACATGACCCATCTATATGTTGCCTACAAGAAACTCACCTTAGACTTAAAGATACTAACAAACTAAAAGTTAAAGGATGGAAGAATATATATCAAGGTAACAATGAACAAAGAAGAGTAGCTGTGGCAATTCTAATCTCAGATAAAATCGATTTTAATGTAAAATCCACCATCGCAGACAAGGTTGGACACTATTGCTGAAAGGTTCAATACACAGACAGGATGTAACAATATTGGCTGGGCAATATTAGAGCACCTAAATACATCAAAGAAACACTGACTACACTCAAAAAGGAGATAGATCACTCCACAATAATAGTAGGAGACTTCAACACTCTACTCTCAATATTGGACAGATCATCTAGAAAAGAGCTGAATAAAGACACAGAGACCTTATTGGCACAATTAACCAGCTAGACCTCAGTGATATATACAGAACTTTCTACCCATCAGTGGAGAACTACACATTCTTCTCCAGTGCACATGGAACATTTTCCAGAATAGACCATGCGTTAGGACATAAAGCAATTCTCAACAAAATCCATACCATTGAATTAATACAAAGCATCTTCTCAAATGATAAAGCCACAAAATCGAAATCAATAGCAGAGAAAACATAGCTAGAAAGTGGAACTCATGGAAACTGAACAACGCCTTGCTCAAAAACCCATGGGTTATAGAATAAATCAAGGATGAAATAAAGAAATTTATAGATTTCGATGAGAATGAAAACACTTCCTACCAGAACCTATGGGACACAGCCAAAGCAGTGCTCAGAGGTCTGTTTATCTCCATAAATGCACACATCTGGAAGGAAGGAAGAAACCAAATCAAGGAAGTAACCCTACAGCTTGAAGAAGTAGAGAGAGAACAACAGTGGAACCCCTCAAGCACCAGAAGAAAACAGATCATAAAGGTTAGAGCAGAACTAAATGAATTAGAGCACAGAAGAACAATTGTAAAAATTGAAAAGACCACAAGCTGGTTTTTTGAAAAGATCAACAAAACTGACAAACCATTGGCTCAACTTACTAAAGAGAAACAAGAAAGGAAACAAATAACCCAAGTAAGAAACAAGAGGGGAGCTGTCACAACAGATCCAACAGAAAATAAAAATATCATAGCTGAATACTATGAAAGACTGTATTCTAACAAATTTGTAAACCTAGAGGAAATGGACAAATTCCTTGATTTATATCACCTACCCAAATTATCACAGCGTGAAACAGAACAATTTAATAAACCCATCACAAAGGAAGAGATTGAAAAAGTAATAAAAAAAACTGCCAACTAAAAAAAGCCCAGGCCCAGATGGCTTCACTGCAGAATTCTACCAAGCATTTAGAGAAGAGTTACCTCCAATACTACTAACACTATTTCACAGCATAGAAAGGGTTGGAATACTCCCAAACCCATTCTATGAAGCCAGCATAACCCCAATACCAAAGCCAGGGAAAGTCCCAACCAAAAAGGAGAACTACAGACCGATATCACTCATGAATCTAGATGCAAAAATCTACAGCAAAATTCTTCCCAACAGAATACAACAACATATCCAAAAAATAACCCATCATGATCAAGTTGGATTCATACCAGGGATGCAAGGCTGGTTCAACCTTAGAAAAACAATTAATGTGATCAACCACATAAATATCACAAAAGATAAGAATCACCTGATCTTCTCTATTGGTGCAGAAAAGGCATTTGATAAAGTCCAACACCTATTCATGCTAAAAACTCTCAGCAAAATAGAAATAGACAGCCAATTTCTTAATGCAATAAGGGCCGTTTATACAAAGCCAACTGCCTATGTCATCCTGAATGGAGAGAACTCAAACAGTTTCCCTTGAGAACAGGAACTAGACAGGGATGCCCACTCTCAGCTCCTCCATTCAACGTTATACTAGAAGTTCTAGCCAGAGCAATTAGACAACACTGGGGAATAAAGGGCATCTGCATTCGACGGCACTTGGCTTGGCTGTCACTGGCAAAGAAGAACTAAAAATTTCCATATTTGCAGATGATATGATTGTATATGCCCAGAATCCCAAAGAATCCATAAGTAAACTACTCAAACTGATAGAAGAGTTCAGCAAAGTCTCAGGATACAAGATAAATGTAAGTAAATCAGTAGGATTCCTTTATACCAACAACAAGGTTACTAAGGAAGAAATCACCAAGCCAATACCATTTACCTTTGCCCCTAAGAAGATAAAGTACCTAGGAATAAATTAAACCAGAGAAATAACAGACTTTTACAAAGAGAACTACAAACCCTTACTACAAGGAACTAAGAGATAGTTACTTAAATGGAGAAACCTATCCTGCTCATGGATAGGAAGACTTAACATTGTGAAAATGCCAAAGCGATCTACTTATATAATGCAATCTCCATAAAAATTCCAGTGACATTTTTTAACGAGATGGAGGAACAAATTACCAACTTTGTCTGAAAAGGGAAGAAGCCCCAGATAAGAAAATCACGGTTGCAGGAGAAGACACTGGGAGGCCTCTCATTACCCAGCCTTAGAACCTATTGTACTGCCACAGTAGTGAAAACAGCCTGGTACTGTTACAAAAACAGACCAATAGATTAATGGAACAGAATCAAGACCCCAGAGATCACACCATCTGCCTATGAACAGCTGATATTTGACAAAGGCCCTAAGACATTAAACTGGGGTACAAACAATATCTTCAACAAATGGTGCTGGCAAAATTGAATGTCTATCTGCACTAAATTAAAACAAGACCCATATCTTACACCTTATACAAAAACCAACTCAAACTGGATGCCCGCCAAGTGCCGTCGAGTCAGATCTGACTCACCATGAGTCAAACTAGATAAAAGGCCTAAATATCAAATCTAAAACAATAAAGCTCATACAAGAAAATGTAGGAACAGCAATGGAAGGTTTAATTCACCTTGTAGACAGACTTCAAAATCTGTCAAACAAACCACAATCATCAGAAGAGAAAATAGATAAATGGGAACTACTAAGTTCTACCCTGGCCCTTAGGGTCACCATGAGCCGGATCCGACTCGACGGCACTTGGCTTGGCTAAGAATCAACCACTTTTGCTCATCCAAAGACTAATAAAATTAAAAGGCCACCTACAGAATGGGAAAAAATATTTGGCAATATACGTCAGACTAATGCCTGATTTCCATAATCTATATGGTACTACAAAATATCAATAAGAAAAAGATAAATCATCCAGTTAAGCAATGGGCCAAGGAGATGGACAGACACTTGTCTAAAGAGGAGATCCAGGCAGCCAAAAAACAGATGCAGACATGATCATGATCATTAACTATTAAAGAAATTCAAATCAAAACAACAATGAGATACCATCTCACTGGAAAGAGGTTGGCCATGATCCAAAAAATGCAAAATAACAAATGCTGGAGAAGCTGTAGGGAGATTGGTACTCTCCTACACTGTTGGTGGGATTGCAAAATGGTGCAACTTCTTTGGAAAGCAGTCTGGGGCTCTCTTAAAAAAATGAATATACATATACCATTTGACCCAGTAATGCCACTGCTTGGAATATATCTTACAGAATCAAGGCCATTCACACGAATGTTCATCACATCACAGTCCACAATAGCAAAATGATTTAATCAACCCAGATGCCCAATAACAGAGGAATGGATAGGTAAACTATGGTATACATACTCAATGGAACACTATGCAATGATAAAGATCAACAATGGTTACAGGAAACATCTCTTAACCTGGTTTCAACTGGAGAACATTATGCTGAGTGAAAGTAGTCAGCGACAAAATGACAAATAATGTATGAGATCCCTATGATAAGAACTTAAAAACAGACTCATGCACAGAAGAAAAGACTCTCTGATGGCTCCAAGGATTGGGGAGGGAGAGAGGGTAACTGGGAGAGATTTAGATTAGATAGTTGATAGAAATCTGGTTGAGTGGAATTGGTGACAGCACACATTAGAAAGAACATCAATAATAAGTGGACTTCACAACAATTTGAGTACTCCTCCCATCTTAATCCAATATTGCAAGGATAGATTAGCTGGGGCAGGGGGCCGGGGACCATGCTCTAAGGCAAAATCAAGGCCAATTGTCACAGCTAGCATTTTGCTAATGAGGACTCACTGCACCCCACATCAGTGAGTGGCTTCTGGGGTCTTAAAAGCTTCCAAGCTGCCATCTAAGGGTACAGCAAATGGTCCCAACTCAACAGGAACGGATGATTACTGATGACAAGAATGACATGGGGAAAACAACCCAGAAGACAGACACACATGAGTGGGTCTCTATATCGAAGTAAAAGAGATAAATAGAAGATTTCAGAGGTCAATTCAAGAAGACAAGGTAAAGTAGTATGACAAAGGTGGCTTGGCAAGCACTGTGTAATCACCTTCCATTTTGTGATTTGCTGTAAGTGGCCAATCTGAAGGGGAGTTTACTCAGGGGTATGGGTGACTACAATATATAGTGGATTCTCTAGCAAAGCTCCCTTTCTTTCTTGACTGCACTGCTCTTCAATTCTTGGAATATAAGCCTGGAAGAAGTCTCTAGCCTACCACCTGACTTGCAGATTTAGATTCTCACGAGCCAGCAGAGATTTTTCAGTCTGTTTCTTCGGAGTTGTCAGCCTCACAACTACTTGAGCCATTTCCTTGAATCGAATTTCTACCTATTTATATATACATATACATATATATATATGTGCACATATATATATATATGTATGTATACACTTCGCTGGTATTGCTTCTTTAAAGAATCCAGACTAAAACAGACCTTGAGTTATAAAACCAAAAGGAAAGAACATGATTGGTGTTCCTCAGTCTGAATGAACTGAAGAGAAAACTGAAGCCTCAAGTTGCATTACTGCTAGATTCTGTGGCAAAAATTGAACTAAGCATCAAAACAAGAAGGAAGAAACACGCAAAATCAATGTATCTGTGATTGGACAATGTTCAGCCATTGCAGGAGGCATCATATCATGAAAAACTGTGGGTACTGTCTTAGGAACCAAGTATTGCTCTAACGGAAAATACCACGAGTGGAAGGTTTCATGTAGAGAAGCTTTTATTGTCTCAGTCCGGTAAGCCACAAATCCATTTACAAATTGTAAATCCATTCAGTAGGAGAATTTATCACAGTCCAGTAGACTAAGTCCACATCCAGTGAGAGCATCTCGGCACAGGAACCTCGAGTCCAAAGGATATGCTCTGCTCTCGGTGCTTCTCTCTCAGTGGTATGAGTCTCCCCCTTCCTCAGCTCACTTCTCTCCCTTATATTCCACAAGTTTGAGTCCTGCCTCACTAACACAACTGCAAACCATTCTCCATCATCAATCTCACAGAGGCAGGATTCACAACACATGGGAGGAAGGGCACCATATTAGAACTCCAAACCAAGTCAAATCAACACATACATTTTGGGGGGGACACAATTCAATCCATGACAGATACTAAACAAAGAACTTTAAACTACACTGAAAGCAGGGACAAGCATAAGACTCCAGTAATTTTTTTAAATTGTGCTTTAAGTGAAATTTTACCCTTCAACTTAGTTTCTCACACAGAAATTTATACACATACTGTTAGGTGACCATAGATGCTCTCCCTATACTGTGGCAGCACACTCCTCCTCTTCACCCAGTTTTTTCCCTGTCCATTCAACCAGCTCCTGTTGCTTTCTACCTTCTCCCTCTTGCCTCCAGACAGGGGCTGCCCATTTACTCTCGTGTATCTACTTAAACTGAGGAGTACACTGTTCACAAGTCTAATTTAATGTCTTATAGTCATCCCGTCTAATGTTTGTCTAAAGAGTTGGCTTTGGGAATAGTTTTAGTTTTAGGTTAACAGAGAGTCCTGGAAACATGTCTTCCAGCGTCCTTCGAGTATCAGTCAGATCATTAAGTCTGGTCTTACATGAATTTGAGTTCTGTACCTCACTTTTCTCCTGCTCTGTCAAGGTTCTCTATTGTGATTTCTGTCAGCGGGGTCATTGTTGATTAGCTGGGCACCATCTAGTTCTTCTGGTCTCAGGCTGATGGAGTCTCTGGTTTATGTGATCTTTTCTGTCTCTTGAGTTTGTACTTTCCTTGTGCCCTTGATGTTTTTCATGCTCCTTTGCTCCAGGTGGTTTGAGACCAACTGATGCTTCTTAAAAAGCTGTTTTACCCTTTAAGACAGCAGATTCCACTTACTAAATTGGGATGTGAAATATTTTCTTTTTTTTTTATTTTTTTTTCTTTTATTTATTTAATATGACTGAGTGAAAATGTACATTCCTGTATAACTTTACATGCCCACCTATATGCAGCTTCCATAAAGGGGTGCACCCTGAGATCCCCACTAAAAGACCTCAATTGATGGTCCAGTGGTTTCGGGGTTCCCCTGGGAGCAAGGCCCCTGGCCCTGATGCTGCCCTTGCCCATAAATCATAACGAAGTTTCACTCTTCGGACATGAATGGATTGGACTTGGTGATGTAGAGTGACCATATATTGGATGCACCTTATGGTTCTATACATCTATAGGATGTCATCCTGCTGACCTCTGGCTGGAGGAAGGAGAGTGGGTGGAGAGGAGGGGAAATATTTTCTTTAAAAATTTTGTTAGGCCAGTTGATCTAGATGTCCTCTTAAACCATGGTCCCAAGACCTCTGCCTGTGCTAATCTATTCCTTGAAGTGTTTGGTTGTATTCAGAAAACTTCTTAGCTTTTGGTTTAGTCAAGTTGTGGTTACATCCCCTGTATTGTATTTTGTCCTTCCCTTCACCTAAAATAATTCTCACATGCTATCTAGTTAGTGAGCAACCCTCTCCCTCCTTCGTCACGCTCATAACCATCAAAGTTTTTCTTTTATGTATTTAAACCTTTTGTTGAGTTCTTATAATAATGAAGATTCTGGTAACTGACAGAATACCAATTGAGGTACTTCAAAAAAGTGATACTATGCTGGAAGTTCTCAATTGTCTCTGTCAGGAAATTTGGAAGACAGATACCTGGCCAGTGAACTGAAAGAGATTTATTATATCTGTGCCAATTTCAAAGACAAGCAATTAAATGGAATGCAGAAATTGTGGAACAATACCATAAATATCATGTGCCAGAAAAATTTTGATGACAATAACTCAAAAACAAGTGCAGCAGTACACTGACAGGGAACATCCTGAAGTTTCAGCAAGATCCATAAGAGAATGTAGAACAAAAGGCATCATTGTTGACGTTAGATGGACCTTGACCTAAAACAGAGAATACCAGAAAGAGATTTAGCTGTATTTTGCCAACTATGTGAAAGAATTGGACTGTGTAGATCATAACAAGTTATTGCTAACATTATGAAGAATGGATATGTTACAGAATACTCAATTATGCTCCTGTGGAACCTGTGAATGGATCAAGAATCAATCATTAGAACATAACGAAGGGATACGGTGTGGTTTAAGATAAAAAAGTGTGCAGCAGATTATATCTTTTCACCTTATGTATTCAATCTGTAAACTGAACGAATCTGAGAAACTGCTATTTGAAGAACATAAGCATCAAGATTGGAGAACGACTCTCTAATTACCTGCAGTGTGCAGATGACACAACCTTGCTTGCTAAAAATGAAGAGGACTTGAGGCATTTATGTGATTTTAGTTAGTAACTAGTATATTGTTGATGATCAGTGTCTGTCTGTTATGTATGATAAAGATGAAAATTACCCTCATAACAGTCGATATAATTCCCTAGGCATCTGGAAAGATAAAACAGCCATTCAGCCACCATGTGGTGGTTACTGTAGTCACATTCACACTGTGCAGAATGAAAAGTTGTTTATCATGTGATTCCTTCATATTATCCAGATTTTACTCATAAATTAGGGAGAAAAAGGAAGAGAGGTATCTTTCTGACTAAAAGACAACTTTGCTGGGAAAGTGAAAAACTGAATAATGGTGTAAGGTCCCCTGCACTGTTTACTCTTTAACTTTGTTTTAAGTTCTTCCTCAGATTGTCACTGTAATCCTAGCATTATGGATGAGCTGTTAATTCCAAATTCCAAAACACAAATTCTACTTGATTATTTTTTAAGTAAAACTTTTAAAGTGAACAGTTTAGCTAAAAGAATAATGTTTGCCTTGAACATTGTAGCTTCTTAAAGATTTATGTGAGATCAAATGACAACAGTAACTCTAAAGCACAGATGAGAATTTTAAGGGACAGGGTTTAAGTTAACAGTGGTGGAATAATATAGGCAGAGATACTGAAAATGGTGACACAATGTGAAATATATAACCATTTTCATGTAAAAATACTTGAATGAGTATATATTTTGTGTGTGTGTGTATATATATATAGCCATATACACACACACACACAAAGAAGAGTATATATGAGGTCTGATAATTAAGTTTGCAAACTCATCCTAGAAAAAGTGCTATATAACTCATTGTTGAGTATCACTACAGTCACCTTTGAAGTACTCCCCTTGGGAAGGTACCCACTGATGCCAGCACTTAGTCCACCCTTCAAAACAATTTTGGAACTCTTTTTTCTGGAATTGCCATCTGAGCTGTCATCGTATTACTCTTGATGTCCTAAATGTCATCAAAATGTCTTCCTTTCAAAATTTCCTTTGTCTTCAGGTAAAGAAAAAAGTCATCGGGGGCTAGATTAGGTGAGTAGGGAGGGTCTTCCAATACAGTTGTTTGTTTCCTGCTAAAAACTACTTCATAGACAGTGCTGAGTGAGCTGGTGCAGTGTTGTGATGCAAGGGCCATGAGTTGGTGAAAAGTTCAGATTGCTTTTGTCACATTTCATGCAGCCTTTTCAGCACTTCCAAATAGTAAATTTTGTTAACTCTTTGTCCAATTGGTACAAGTTTTACAATGTTATCCTCAGTTTGGCTCATTACTGGCTGCCCTGACCTGTCTTCATCAGTGACTCCTTCTTTCCTCTCAGGAAAATGTTTAATCCATTTGTACACTGCTATTTTCTTCATAACATTATCCCCATAAACTTGGACTAACATGTCCCTGATTTCACTTCAACTCTTGCCAAATTTAACAGGAAACTCAAAGTTTGCTTGCTGCTCTAATTCAAGGGCTGACATTCTCTCCATGGCATATAAATCATGTAACAACATTAACAAATGCCACTGAGCAAGACACTGCCACATGTAGACATGAACATAGCTGTGAGACACTGGTATACCAAGGTTGTGAAACCTTATCAAGTTGTTTGTACAGTGCTGCCAACATAAGTGGGTGGTGGCAAGTTCATAGACTTTGTCTGTGTGTGTGTGTGCACATGCGTGTGTGTGTGATAAATGAGAAAATCAAACCTGTTGTCATGGAGTGAGTCTGACTCATAGTGACATTGTATGACAAAATAGAACTACCTCATAGGGTTTGGCTGGTGGATTCACACTGCTGCCTGTTTGATTAGCAGTCAAGCTCTTAATGATCACAGTGCCAGGACCCATATATATAATACCCAAGACAATGAATAAGGAAGAGTGAAGAAGAATTGACACCTTTGAATTATGGTGTTAGTGAAGACTGTTGAATATACTATGGACTTCCAAAAGAATGTACAAATCTGTCTTGGAAGAACTATACCCAGCATGTTCTTTGGAAGCAAGGATGGTAGGACTATGTCTCACACACTTTGGACATGTTATCAGGAGAGATCAAGCCCTGGAGAAGGACATCATGCTTGGTAGACAGCCACTGAAAATGAAGAAGACCCTCAACAAGATGAACTGACACAGTGGCTGCAACAATGGGCTCACATATAACAGTGACTGTGAGAATGGTGCAGAACCAGGCAGTATTTCCTTTTGTGTATTGTGTCACTGTAAGTTGGGACTAACTTGATAGCACCTGAGAACAAATACAACACAACATGTACAGAACTTGTATGTTGAAAATTGAAAATGAAAATGAAATCAATGATCTAAATAAATTGGAGACAGATACCATACTCATGGAAAAAATTCTTCTTTTCCTTTGTGCCGAAATTGAAATTATTATAACATTGGACTGATTAGAACAAAAGTAATGTTGATAATTAAAATACAGGATATTTCTGTATTTTCATTGCTAAATCTGGTAACCATAAGAAGGGAAAATGTGTGACAGTGTTCATAGTGGTTAAGTACACAGGCTCCCATGTGTGACAGATTTGTGTGTGTGTGTGTGTGTGTGTGTGTTCTGGCTTTGTAATATAGTAGTTACATAACCTTAGCAATATCACTTAACTGCTCTAGGCCTTAGTGTCCTCAGCTGGAAATAGAGATGATGATAATATTTAGTTCATGGGATATTGTGACAGTAAATTAAGACATTCTTGTATATTGGTTAGTCCAATCATCAATACAGTAACTGTCATTATTTTACTTTAATATTGTGCCAATTTCATAACAACTAGTTTAGAAGGGCATTCCAAAGAGTGTGAAGATTATAACACAGCAGTCAATAGGGGACAAGAAAATGTGTAATTTTTAAAAGGAAGCTCAGTGAGTCTGTTTTCAAGCATGCTCTTACTACCTGAATTTCTGAAAAGGATGACACGATAGCAGAGTTTGTTAGTCTTGAGAGAGCTTCCTTTAAGCTTTTAGAATGGCCAGATTATTGAAGCTTATGAGAACACAATTTGTAATTATACTCCGGTAGTAATGTTACCGTTTCTATGTGGGGGGGGGGGGTTCTGAAACACAATGTAACATTCCAGAATTCAGGATTGTCTTTCTCTTCCTGCAAGAATTATTAACCCCTGTCTTCTTCAACCCTCTTCTTCATGCACCCCTACACACCTGGTGCTTATCACACCACCAAAAGCAAAATTCATTGTTTTTTTTGATTCCTGTTGCTTCACATTCCTCAAAAGACAAGGACAGAATTTAGAAGAAAGGATTTCTGGCTTAAAGGAATATGCATGCTTTTCTCCACGCAATGCTGGTTACTATTGCATGAAACTAGATCCTGGACTGAAAAACGGAGCCAGGGTAAACGGTGCACATTTGATATACCCTAGGATCTCATTTACTAAATCATGTTCTTTGTAGGTTATATATATATTTTAAAGAAACTTTGGACTATAAACACCATTTATGAAATCACAAACACCATTATCAGAATATTTACATGGGTCTAGGGTCTCTATGGAAACGCTGGTGGCATAGTGGTTGAGTGCCACACCTACTACGCATAAGGTCTGCAGTTTGAATCAATGGGGCACTGCTTGGGAACTCTATGGATCAGTTCTACTCTCTCCCGCAGGGTTGCTAATTGACTCGACAGCACTGGGTTTGGTTTTGGTTTGGTTTAGAGTCACTATGAATCAGAATCAACTTTAAGTCAGTGAGTTTTTTGGTTTTAGAGTCACTGTGAGTCAGAGTGGACTCCTCAGTGGTAATGGGTAGGGCATCTGGGTGGAGCAGTGGTTAAAGTGCTTGGCTGCTAACCCACCAGCTGTTCCACAGGAGAAAGATGTGGCAATCTGCTTCCATAAAGATTCATAGCCTTGGAAAACATATGAGACAATTCTACTCTGTCATACAGGGTGTCTATAAGTCTGAATCAACTTGAAGGCAATGGGTTTGACTTTGGTGGAGTCTAAAGTCATTGTCTCAACTTTGAACAGAATGGTATTTTATATCCATGTAACTTGGGTATACATAGCCACAGATAGACTTGTTTATAAAAAGCCAGCCAGCCAAGTGCCGTCAAAAAGAGACCATAATAATTTGGGGTATGATGAGTGTGTAGTGTGTGTTAAAAGTTTCAAATTTAAACAAAATTTCATTGAAATAATTTAGGCAATTTTAAATACTCATGTAAACACTGTTTATTTGTATTAGTTTTTAAACTTGCATATACTTTTCTTTCAATCCTTACATTTTTGATAGCTAAAGAAACTGATAGAAGAATTAAGCAAATTTTGTGAAAGTAATACTGTTATTTCAAGGCCATATTAGGACTAAACCCCAGATTCCTATCTTCTTTCAATGATCACTTAGGATAAGAAATCAGGTTTATATATATATATGAAATTGTGATTCCTAAGAACTGGAAGTCTTAGCAGATGTTCTCATTCTAAATTAATGAAAAATAAAAACAGGGCGGGTATATACTTTTCCCATGCACATACTCAGATGTACTTGTGATCCTTGGCTTTCTTTTGTGTATTAAGAAAAACAATTTTTTTAAAAAACTCATAATGCAATATATTACTTTCAATTGATGTAAAACATTAATTTCTTTGCTTGGTTTCTATATCATAGATGTAGAAATTCTTGTTGTATAATTGAAGAACTGTGAAAGGTATCAGCTTTTAAAATTAGTAGATGAAGGATTGTAGACCCAATATTATGTGGACTGATGCATGTCTTTAAAACTTCAGGCTCTCCATTTAAAGATTCATATTAGAGTCACTAATTAGTAGATTGATTTCTTCCAAAGAAAATATCTGAAACAAGTTGGAATTAGATCAAAATGATGATGAACCTATCATTTTCACTATAGCAGTAAAATCGTCCACAATGCTGGCCTAATCAGATGATAGAGCAATTATCATTAGCTAATTATCACTTGTGTGAAGGATAGGCTATTGAAAGTTCATAATTAATCAAAACTGAAACAGATAAATGCCTCATTTTAGTGCATGTAGGTAAGTAGTATAAATATTGTTCTTAAACTCAGTCTGTTATTCTTTATTTCTTGACGTTCATCACACATACACACACACACACATTGATACTAAGACACTTCCATTAAAGAACCCAGTACAACTATGTGCCTAAAATGCAGGAAGAAGAAGACAATAGTTGGGACTCAGTAGTTTATACCTTTTGAAATCTGAATTTGAAAACATGAAGATAAGAAAATTTTCTGTCAGAAATTACCAATGAGTAGATGTTTTCCCAAGAGTGGGGTGCTTTGACCCATGCCCGCAAATGTTCGCTAAATTACTAAAATACTAAAATATTCTGTCATAAAGATGATATAAATGTATACTTCTTGACCAAAACCTGGTCAAATACTGCAACATGTTCTAACAAATAGCTTCAGAAATATTACAATGTATTACTTTCTTTTTCCTAAAGTGACCAAAATAAGTAAGAAAATTATGTAGGTTGAGTATTTTAGAAGAGATAGAGCTGGGTATATAAAAATCAGTATTTTCTCAAATAAAGGCTCTAGAGATCTCTTGTGAAAGTAATAGTTCTGTGTTTTTTGTTTTACCTTGAAGATAAATTTTAGTCTAGAAAGTGTTCTTTCTGTGACGGCACTCTAAACAGTGATGACACAGAAAAATAAGTTGTATTAAGAGACAGCTGTGAATTTTCACCTCAGCTCTGAGACATACTTGGTAAGTATTTTGGGCAAGTCACTTTGAGTTACCTATAAATTAGATTATAATAATACCTACTCAGCAGGGCTATTGTGAAAATCTGAAGCAAGATGTAAGGACTTAAGGGTATACACGTGAAAGGTCAGGATATAAGAGAAAACAAGTTTGAATTAAGTGGATTTAGTTAATTAATTGGATTAAATTAATTTAGTTAATTAAGTGGATTAAATAAACATTTTTATTACTCTGGATAAAGTTAGTATCCATGTGATAATGTTTTTGAGTCTCATCTGAACATAATTCTCAATTAGTTAAGATTCTATCAGGACAATTTAATTCAGACTCAACAGCAGTCTTTCAACATTTTGCAACACTAGAGAATGTTTATTCTGTCTACAACATTGACTAATGTACATCGTTGTTACCTCTTCTTGTATTAGCCATCACTACCTTCTTCCTTTTTCACCAGGCTTTGAGAATATAAACATTTCTGCACGCCACACAGGCACTTGCAAGAGAGAAAAACACACTCCAGTGGACCATAAATTAGAAAATAAAAGGCAAATACAATGTATGGTATTTCTCTTTTCTGCTCACCTGATCAATTCCTGATGGCCTCACTACTGAACCATGAGACTAGATTTGAAGTCAAGATCTCCTTAATCCTGATATTTTAGATCTTGGTCAATCCAAGGAAGAAGAACTTTTCTTTATCCAAAAAAAAAAAAAATGTCTATAGTTCTCCCAGTTACATTAGTGGTATGTATGTACAAATGATACGTTTCTCTGTCTCTCTCTCTCTCTCTCTCTCTCGTGATTTCATGTTCTGAAAGCAGATGGAACTCAGAAACCATAAGCAGTGAATAATAAAGATTTGTGTTTGGGCACCATGTATTATCTAAAAAATGAGCACTTAGCCTTCCAGCTTTGGGCAAGCTCACTGCAAAAGTGAGAAAAAAACATGTTGAATTACAGAATGAGAAGGTTTTATAGGAAACTCTTCTAAATACCAAATTTTAATTTGTCATTTACTTAGAGGCAACATACATTTTTTGCTTTTACAATAACTAGCCTTATTTCCCCCAGATAACATTACTGTGAAAAGCTCTATAGGAGACAATTTTAACAAAGGTTCCATTAAATCAGATAGCAAGAAACAAATAGGATCAATTCATATGTCAGAGCCATGAAATATGCCTTAACTTTTACAATTTTCCCAGGTGCCCCTGCTCTAAAAATAGTGCCATGTAAACTGAAAACCCTTTGCCATTGAGTTGATTCTGACTCAAAGCAACCCTACAGAACAGAGTAGAGTTGTCCCTTAGGGTTTCCCAGGATGTAAATCTTTATGGGAACAGACTGACACATCTTTCTCCCATGGAAACACTGGTGGGCTTGAACTGGGGACCTTTAGTTAGCATCTAAGCATTTAATGACTGGGGAATCTAGTAGTACCATAGTTAGGACTGAACCAATTGACCAACAGGGAGCTGTTTCCTTAATTACAAAATGAAACAAACTTGCTAATGTAATCTGGAAGGCCTGTTAGTTCACACTCCACAAATACATTTCCAAACGGGCTCCAAATTCAGATACTTAAAATATTGATTGGGATATGAGGGTATAAACAGTCTATTGAATGAATTACCCTGAGTTTATTTTATTTATATATTTATAAATAAGTAAATTTTTAAAATGTATATTTGTAGAACCTCTGCCTTTGCCCTCGGGGTGAAGATGAAATGCTAATATTCCCTGGGTCCTATGCAGCATGCAGTTTTCAACAGTTCATTCATAAGGAACCATTTGTTTGAGGAGGCTTTTTGTCTGATCATTGGCCCTCGCCATTAGGGCTGAGACAGAGATGTGATGAGCCTTGCAGGAAAAATTAAAGAAGATGTAAACAGTAAATGCAGACATTTTGCAACATAGCTAAAAATAAATTGCACTACAGGCAATTATGCAAGTTTTACTGGATACATTAAAAAGACATTAAATGCACAGCTGTTTTAAGTGTCTTTTAAGCTGATAAATTAACTGTCTAATAAATTGTAAGATTTGTCAGCTAATAATGCTTCTTTATCTGCTTTAACATATGCCTTCCTAGTTCATGAAGCATTATTGTAAGTGCCAAAAGGAGATAATGTGCATTTTACAGTGTTATGTCTTAAGTGGAATGGATCATTGGCCATGAAGAAGTATGTTAATAAATCTCCTAGGCTTTGTTAATTGCACTCAATGAAGTGTCACTGTTAAAACACAAAAGATGTGATAGAGAAAGCTGAACATAATGTCGTTCAGTTTTACAATTAACAGTTCACTAGGCAAATCGACCAAAAGACCATAATTTGTTGAAGCCTTATTAACTTACATTTTCCTCGTCAAGGTCATAATTGTGGATGGCTTAAAGCTATCTTTTAATGCTCATCGAAAAGAGTAACCTTGTTGAGAAGGAAGGTTTTTCCACCAAGTAGCACAAGATACTTACCAGGTTCAAAAGAATTAAGCAGCTCTGTATCAAACAACAGTCTTTGAGAGTTATTAGCTATCAGGTATGTATTTTTGTCCTTGTCTTGAGCAAATTACCATTTTGAATTGCTTGTCCTGGGATGCTGAATGGAGGAAGGTAGTGCACATACTATCAAACTAAAAGGTACTGCTCCAGAGGCCCTGAAATATAAGCCATTAGGAATAAAAATAAATACATAAAAAAGCTTTAATTCATGTGAAACTGGTATATACTTTCCTCTTAAACTTGGACAACAGACATGTACCTAATGAGAGAACTCTAAATTAATATCTGTTTCTCATATGTTTTGGAAACTTACAATGCAAGTCTTATGTTGTTTGTATGTCAGAGAAAGAAGCAAATTCTTCTCCTTTTACTGTTCAGAATGCTCAATGATCAAATGCATGACACTTCTCAATTCTGGCCTGCAAAAGCATGAGTTACATCTTTAATAATGCTACAGCTTCAAGAATGACTTTCCCTAATCAAGTGTGGGCAAAGCAAGTGAAAAAAATAAAACTGCATCCTGCTTTTACAACTATGTGACACTTCATCTTTTGGATCAAATATAACAGATTCCATAAGTCTGTTTTAGTATAATAGTGGAAAGTATAGCAATCAAAAGATAAATTTGATAAATTCAGTGCAGATACACAGTATAAGAACAACACACAAAAGTCAGGTATGTAACTACATACCTAAAATGAAAAACTTGTAAAGGAAAATAATTCGTCTTAAAATAAAATCTAAAAGAGCATATTACTTAGGAAAAAATTATCTAAGGAAGTAAAAGGCTTGTACACTGAGAACTACAAAATATTCCTAAAATAATTTAAAGATGATCTAAATAAATGAAAAGACATTTTATGTTTATGGAGTGAAACAGTTAATATTGTTAAGATGTCAATACTATTCAAAGAGGTTTGCAGATTCAACACAATTCCTATAAAAATTCCAAGTTTTGTTTGTTTGTTTGTTTGCTGAAGGAAAAAAGTTAATTTTCAATTTACATGAAATTGCAAGGGGTCTGAGTAGCCAAAACAATCTTGTATAAGGAGAATAAAATCAGAGAACTCATATTTCCTGATTTCAGAACTTACAACTAAGTTGCAGTCGTCAGAACAATGCAGTAACTGACGTAAGATCAACTATATAGACGAATGGAATGGACTTGTGAGTGCAGAATAAACCCTTACATCTACGGCTAATTGATTTTTAGCAAGGGTGACAAGTCCTTAATGGAGAAAAATAGTTCATTCAGCAAATATTTCTGGAAAAATTGTATTTATATACACAAATTATTGACATTGGTCCTCTACCTCACTATATATAAAAATTAACACAGAACGGATCAGTGACCTAAGCATAAGACCTAAACAATAAAACTCCTAGAAGAAAATAGGAGTAATCTTCATGAGCTTGGATTTGACAATGGATTCTTCAAAATGACACCAAAAAGACAGGCAAAAGAAAACACACTGAATTTCATCAAAATTATGAACTTTTGTTCATCAAAGGACATAATCAACAAACTGAAGACAATCTAAAGAATAGGAAAAAAATTTAGCAACCCTATATTTCACAGGAGTTTAATATCAAGAATACATAATGTAGGGGGTGGAGTCAAGATGGCGGACTAAGCCCACATCTCCTTATATCCCTCTGGAAACCAAGACCTGAACGGATAATCAAACAGAGCCTCCTGGTCACCTAATCAGCCCCAGGACACGGCACACGGCTGTTAATTGGGACTTCATACTACTGAGTGAAAAACCTCCTCTCTTACGCTGACTCTCGCACCTGGCTATCCCTGGCTCTCACAGACTGAAGGTAAAAGCACAATTTTGACTTTTTTTTTCCTCTGTCCTGCCTAGTGGCTAGACTCAGACACACTGCTGGGGGGACAGGCAGGCGAAATTCCCATATTTTGAGAGCCAGGCTTGGGACTCTGTTAATCTAGCCACCTTTAGCCTGTTGTTTTATATCTGCCTCAGTGGCGTTTGTACGGAGTTTCACAGTCAGGGTGCGGGACGCCATGTTGGATATAGAGAGTCTAGCGGGACCTCATTATTAGCCTGGGAGTCAGTGCCTGCAAACAGGACAGCACTTCTCTGACAGAAAACCAGTAATTTACCTAGTGTCACCTGCTTTGGGGGTCCTGCAACAGAATCAGAGGAATTACTACCTCTCGGCACCTTTAGCCCTTCTGTCTGCTGCCTGTGTAGAGGGCGCCATCTTGGATACCGTGGCCACAGCTGGACCTAATTCTTAGCTGGGGAGCCAGAGCCTGCCCACAAGAGAGCGCTTTTCTATCACAAAAGCAGTACTCGACGCAGTGTTGGCTAAGGCTAGGACCTCTCAGCAGAGGCCAACAGGGCAGTAGCATTGCTGTATTCTGAACTAGTTTGTATCATCTGGGGTTGGATATAGTGGCGCTTACTTTACCAGTTGAGAAGAAGGACCTCTACACCTGAAAAACTAACTGACTTGTGAAGTGGTCAGACATCTTTTCCTTTACATTTAAGACAGCCTAGAGAAACATCTGCAGTCCATCCTCTCAGTACCTCTTCCAGCCTCTACATACTCACATGGGACCCAAAAAGCAACAGACACTTGTGGCACACAAGAAATCAGCCATGGCTTCAGAAGGCTCCGAAACAAAGCAACCAAGGAGGTTTCCAGATGAAAAAACTTTTATGAAAGCATCAGAAAGTGAATACAAAATGATTATATACAGAGCCCTTCTAAACCTTATACAAAATATAGGAGAACAAAATGAAAAATTAAGCAAGATGTTTGATCTGATGGAACACCAGTACTCTGAAATCCAACAGATCAAGAACAAAATCAAAGACATAGAAACTTCCATGCAAAGCCAAGAAAACAGAATGGAATAAATAGAAAAAAGGATTTCTGACTTGGAAGACTGAGCAACTGATGCCAGCATCTAAGAGCAGAAATCAGACAAAAGAAACAAGAAAAATGAAGAAACATTAAGAAGCATGTGGGACTCTATTAAGAGGAACAACCTTCGATTAACTTGAGTCTCTCAACAGGGTGAGACATCTGAAAACACAGAGAGTATCGTTGCTGAGCTGCTGACAGAAAGCTTCCAAGAACTCAAGAAGGAAGAGAATATAGACATTTCAGATGCATATCGTATGCCACCCAATATAAATCTCAAAAGAAAGACTCCAAGACAAATTATAATCAAGTTCAACAAAATGAAACATAAGCAGCAACACTTAAAGGCACCAAGACTCAAAGCAAAGCTAACATTCAGAGGGAAACCCTGTAGGCTCTCATCAGATTTCTCAGCAGAAACCATGCTGGCACAGAGACAGTGGCATGACACATTCAAAGCATTGAAGGAGAAGAACTTCCAACCAAGAATTATATATCCTGCAAAACTATCTTTCAAATACGAAAATGAAATTAAGGCATTCTCAGATAAACAGAAACTCTGTGACTTTGTAAAAACCAAACCAAAACTACAAGAAATATTGACAGAAGTTTTTGGCTCTGGCTTAGAAGAACAAAACCACTAACTTTATATTTTAGAACAACTTTACTACTCAAAACTCTACTCAGTTAGGGAAGGCTCCAAAGCGAATCACAGCTTTGATAAGGAAAGAAGCAGTCCAGTGATCATCATGAAAACTATGGTGTCATCATATTAAAAAGAGGGTTGTACTACAATTGTTATAGTCCTTCCAGATGGAGAGGAAGATGACTAGACTGATAGTAATTAAAATTAGGTTTATATATAGTTTATTAAGGGAGATCATAGGGGCAGCTGTAAAGCACAACAAAGATGTATCATATCATTTCAAGAAATGTAACACTGGAGTCTCAACAACCACAAAATCAGCTCTGAAAAATGTGAAAAATCAACTCACAAAAAAGAACATCCCAGAACAGACTAATAAGAACAACAGAGAAAACATCAACATAAAAATAAACCTATCACAGTGGCAGCACTGAACACATACCTATCAATAATTACATTGAATGTGAATGGACTGGATGCTCCAGTAAAGAGACATCGAGTGACATCTTGGATCAAAAGACATGACCCATCCACATGTTGTCTACAAGAAACTCACTTGAGACCTAAAGATAGGAGCAAACTGAAAATTAAAGGTTGGAAGAATATATATCAAGCTAACAATCAACAAAGAAGAGCAGGGGTGGCAATTCTAATCTCAGACAAAATCAATTTTAATGTCAAATCCGCCATAATGGATAAAGATGGACACTGTTTATTGCTGAAAGGTTCAGTACACAAGCAAGACTTAACTATATTAAATATTTACGCACCTAATATCAGAGCACCTAAATACATCGAAGAAACACTGACTACACTCAAAAGAAAGTTAGATGACTCCACAATAATAGTGGGGGACTTCAACACTCCACTCTCAATACGAGACAGATCATCTAGAAAAAAACTCAGTAAAGATACAGAGGACCTCATTAACACAATTAACCAACTAAACCTCATTGATATATACAGAACTTTCCACCCATCAGCAGACAACTACACCTTTTTCTCCAGTGCACATGGAACATTCTCCAGAATTGACCATGTGATAAGCCATAATGCAATGCTCAACAAAATCCATACCATTGAATTACTGCAAAGCATCTTCTCAGATCATAAAGCCACAAAAGTTGAAATCAATAGTAGAAAAAACACAGATAGAAAGTGGAACTCTTGGAAACTGAACAACATCTTGCTTAGAAAAACATGGGTTATAGAGGAAATCAAGGATGAATTAAAGAAATTCATGGATTGCAATGAGAACGAAAACACTTCTACCAGGACTAATGGGATACAGCCAAAGCAGTGCTCAGAGGTCTGTTTATTTCGATAAATGCACACATCTGGAAGGAAGAAAGAAACCAAATCAAGGAACTAACTCTACAGCTTGAACAAGTAGAAAGACAACAGAGCAACCCTTTGGGCACCAGAAGAAACGAGATCATAAAGATTAGAGCAGAGCTAAATGAATTAGAGAATAGAAAAACAATTGAAAAAATTGAAAAGACCAAAAGCTGGTTTTTTGAGAAGGTCAACAAAATTGACAAACCACTGGCTAAACTTACTAAAGAAAAGCAGAAAAGGAAACAAATAAACCAAATTAGAAATGAGAAGGATGTTCTCAACACAGATGCAACAGAAATCAAAAATATCATAACAGATTACTAGGAAAGACTGTACTCTAACAACTTTGAAAACCTAGAGGAAATGGACCAATTCCTTGACTCATACCACCTACCCAAATTATCACAACGTGAAGCAGAACAACTTAATAAATCCGTTACAAAGGAAGAGATTGAAAAGGTCATCAAAACACTGCCAACCAAAAAAAAGTCCGGGTCCAGATGGCTTCACTGCAGAATTCTACCAAGCATTTAGAGAAGAGTTATCTCCAATACTACTGAAAATATTTCACAGTATAGAAAGGGATGGAGTACTCCCAAACTCATTCTATGAACCCAGCATAACCCTGATACCTAAGCCAGGGATAGAGCCAACAAAGAAAGAGAACTACAGAACGATATCACTCATAAATCTAGATGCAAAAATCTTGAACAAAATTCTTGCCAATAGAATACAACAACATATTAAGAAAATAATCCATCATGACCAAGTGGGATTCATACCAGGGATGTAAGGCTGGTTCAACATCAGAAAAACAATTAATGTGATGAACCACATAAATAACACAAAAGACAAGGATCACCTGATTTTGTCCATTGATGCAAAAAGGCATTTGATAAAGTCCAACACCCATTCATGCTAAAAACTGTTAGCAAAATGGACATAGACGGCAAATTCCTCAACATAATAAACGCCATTTCTACAAAGCCAATTTCCAACGTCATCCTGAATGGAGAGAGACTGAAAGACTTTCCCCTGAGATCAGGAACTACACAAGGATACCCATTCTGACCTCTTCTATTCAACATTGTGCTAGAAGTTTTAGCCAGAGCAATTAGACAAGACCAAGAAACAAAGGGCATCTGCATTGGAAAAGAGGAAGTTAAAATCTCCCTGTTTGTAGATGATATGATTGTATATGCGGAGAATCCCAAAGAATCTATAAGTAAACTACTCAAACTGGCAGAAGAGTTCAGCAAAGTCTCAGGATACAAGATAAACATAAGTAAATCAGTAGGATTCCTTTATACCAACAACGAGACTGTTAAGGAAGAAATTATCAAACAATAGCCCCTAAGAAGATAAGGTACCTAGGAATTATCCAACCAGAGAAACAACAAACCTTTACAAAGAGAACTACAAGCCCTTACTACAAGAAACTAAGAGAGACTTAGATAAATGGAGAAACCTAACCTGCTCATGGATAGGAAGACTTAACATTGTGAAAATGTCTATTTTACCCAGAGCAATCTATTTATATAATGCAATCCCAATACAAGTTCCAGTGACATTTTTTAATGAGATGGAAAAACAAATCACCAATTTTGTTTGGAAAGGGAAAAAGCCCCGGTTAAGCAAGGTACTACTAAAGTAGAACACACTGGGAGGCCTCTCATTACCCGACCTTAGAACATACTACACTGCCACAGTGGTCAAAATAGCTTGGTACTGGTATAAGAACAGACAGATCGATCAGTGGAATAGAACTGAGACCCCAGAGATGACACCAACTGCCTATGAACAGTTGATATTCGACAAAGGCCCTAAGACATTAAACTGGGGTGAAAATAGTGTCTTCAACAAATGGTGCTGGCAAAATTGGATATCCATCTGCAAGAAACTGAAACAAGATCCATATCTTACACCTTATACAAAAACCAACTCCAACTGGATAAAAGACCTAAATGTCAAACCTAAAACAATAAAGCTCATCCAAGAAAATGTAGGAACAACGGTGGAAATTTTAATACACAATATGGACAGATGCCAAAATCTATCAAATAAACCACAATCATCAGAAGAGAAAATAGATAAATGGGATCTATTAAGGATTAAACACTTTTGCTCATCTGAAGACTTTATTAATAGAATTAAAAGAACACCTACAGAATGGGAAAAAATATTTGGCAACTCTATGTCAGACTGACGCCTGATTTCCATAATCTACAAGATACTACAAAATATCAACATGAAGAAGATAAATCATCCAATCAAGCGATGGGTGAAGGAGATGGACAGACATTTCACTAAAGAAGAGATCCAGGCAGCCAAAAAACACATGCGGACATGTTCATGATCTTTAGTTATTAAGAAAATTCAAATCAAGATGACAATGAGATACCGTCTGACCCCAACAAGGTTGGCCATGATCCAAAAAACACAAAACAACAAATACTGGAGAGGCTGTGGAGAAAGTGGAACCCTCCGACACTGTTGGTGGGGTTGCAAAATGGTCCAGCCTCTTTGGAAAGCATTCTGGCGCTTCCTTCAAAAAATGGATATTGATATACCATTTGACCCAGTAATTCCACTACTTGGAATATATCCTACAGAATCAAGGTCTTTCACACCAATGGACACATGCACCAGAATGTTTATCGCAGCACAGTCCACGATAGCAAAAAGATGGAATCAACCCGGATGCCCAACAACAGAATAATGGATAGGTATACTATGGTATGTATACTCAATGGAGCACTACGCAATGATAAAGAACAACGATGCCTTCAGGAAACATCTAACCTGGTTTCAACTGGAAGACATTATGTTGAGTGAAAGTAGTCAGCGACAAAAGGACAAATATTGTATGAGACCTCTATGATAAGATCTCAAAAACAGACTTGTGTGTAGAAGAAAAGACTCTTTGACAGCTGCAAGTGGGGGAGGGAGGGAGGGCGAGTCGGGGAGGGTTTAGATTAGATAGTTGCTAGAAATCTGGTTGGGTGAAATTGGTGATAGCACACATTAGACACAGGAACAATATTAAGTAGACTTAAACAGGACCTGAGTACTCCTTCCATCTTAACCCAATATTGCAAGGATAGAGTAGCTGGGGCAGGGGGCAGTACACCATGCTCTTAGGCAAAAGCGAGGCCAATTGGCACAACTAGCATTTTGCTAAGAGAGCTCTCTGCACCCCTCATTGGTGAGTGGCATCTGGGGTCTTAAAAGCTGCCAAGCTGCCATCCGAGGACACAGCAAATGGTCCCAACTGAGCAGGAACAGATGCTCACCGAGGACCAGAATGACATGGGGAAAAGACAACCCAGAAGACAAAGAGACCCACATCAGTGGGTGCCTACATTGACTTGGGACCTGAAGAATTGGATGGTGCCCGGCCACCACCAGTGATAGCCGTGATAGAGCTCACTAAGTTGAGTCAAACTGGCAACACAAGAATAAAAAGGGGTGCACCCTGATATCCCCACTTAAAGACCTCAATTGATGGTCCAGTGGTTTCGGGGTTCCCCTGGGAGAATGGCCCCTCGCCCTGGTGCTGCCCTTGACCATAAATCATAATGAAGGTCCACGCTTCGGATAGGAATGGATTGGACTTGACAATGCAGTGACCATATATTGGATGCATTTTATGGTTCTATACATCTATAGAATATCATCCTGCTGACCTCTGGCTGGAAGAAGGAGAGTGGGTGGAGAGGAGGGGAAAAAAGAGACTGTTGGGAGAATGAGACATGTATGGAGTAGAGAGGAATAGTGTGCTGTCACCGGGTAGGGAGAGCAGTGGAAGATGCATATAGGTAGGTATGTAAATGTATACAGGAATGTACATTTTCATTCAGTTATATTAAATAAAAAATTTTTGAAAAACAATACATAATGAACTCCTACAATTCAGTAACACAGAAACAATGCAATTATTGTAATTATTGTCAAGAAATTATATACCTGTAAAAAATTAAAATGACCAAAGTTCTGTGATAGTTGTTTACAACAGTGACAAACAGAGTAGTGTCTGAGGCTCCTTGTCCACAACCAAGCACAAGTGATTTGGTTCCCTGTTTTGGAGGTTTAGGGTCATGGTTTCATGAGACAACACAGTTAACTGGCTTAATAATATGTTAAGTGCTTCTGTTTTGCCTCCAAATTTATTGCATAGTGGTTGATTCTTAAAAATTTGCAAGTGGTCATGCAAGGCAAACAATGGACCTTCATTCATCTGGAGCAACAGAGTAAAA
Source organism: Heterohyrax brucei (assembly GCA_028571685.1). Classification (NCBI taxonomy): domain Eukaryota; kingdom Metazoa; phylum Chordata; class Mammalia; order Hyracoidea; family Procaviidae; genus Heterohyrax; species Heterohyrax brucei. The sequence goes on from CM053166.1 coordinate 103,553,418, forward strand.
AAGAGAGTTAAGAATAGGAGGAGGATATGGAATATGTGGAATTAAAAAAAAAGAATATTACCTTGAGTCTTTTTAAAACTAAATGATAGTTTAGTTTAATAAAAAATGTATGCCTTAGGTACAACAACGCTAATCTCAGATAAAATAGATTTTAACATAAAATCCACCATCGTGGACAAAGACAGTTACCATTTATTGGTGAAAGGTTCAATACACAAGCAGGACTTAGCAATATTAAATATTTATGCAACCAATACCAGAGCATCTAATACATTGAACCAACACTGACTACATTGAAAAGTGAGATAGATCACTTCACAATAATAGTTGGAGACTTGAACACTCCCCTTTCAGTAATGGACAGATCATCCAGAATAAAGCTCAAGCTCAGTAAAAAAACAGAAAATCTGATTACTACAGTTAACCAACTAGAGCTCAGTGACATATGCAGAACTTTTTACCCATCTACAGACAAGTACACCTTCTTCTCCAGTGCACGTGGAACATTTTCCAGAATAGACTAGCCAAAGCCAAGTGCCAAGTGCCGTCGTGTTAGAAAATAATGCAAGTCTCAACAAAATACAAACCATTGAATTATTGCAAAGTATCCTCTTGGACAATAAAACCATCAAAGTCAAAATCATTAGCAGAAGAAAATATACACAGAAATTTGAACTCATGGAAACTGAACAACACTTTACTCAAAAAGCCATGGGTTATAGAAGAAATCAAGCGTGAAATAGAGAAATTTATGGAATTAAATGAGAATGAAAACACATCCTACCAGAACCTATGGGATGCAGCCAAAGCAGTGCTCACAGGGCAGTTTATCTCTATAAATGTATACATACAAAATGATGAAAGGGCCCAAACCAAAGAACTAACCCTATAGCTTGAACAAGTAGAAAGAGAGGAACAGAGGAAACCCTCAGGCACCAGAAGAAAACATATAATAAAGATTAGAGCAGAACAAAATGACTTACAGAATAGAAGAAAAATTGGAAAAATTAACAAAACCAAAAGCTGATTTTTTTTGACAAGAATAACAAAATTGACAAATCATTAGCTAAACTTACAAAAGAAAAACTGGAGAAGAAACATATAACCCACACAAGAAAGGAGACGAGAGGTATCACAACAAACCCAACTGAAATAAAAATATTATAACAGAATACCATGAAAGACTATACTCTAACAGAATTCAAAACCTCGAGGAAATGGACAAATTTCTACATTCATATCATTCGCCAAAATTATCACAAGGAGAAGTAGAGCAACTTAATAAACCCATCACAAAGGAAGACATTGAAAAAGTAATAAAAATACTAGCAACCAGAAAAAGTCCTGGCCCACATGGCTTCAGTGGAGAATTCTACCAAGCTTTTAAAGAAGTGTTAACTTCAATACTACTGCGACTATTTTACAGCATAGAAAGAGATGGAATATTCCCAAATTCGTTCTGTGAAGCCAGCATAACCCTAACATCAAAGTCAGGGAGAGATCCCGCAAAAAAAGAAAATTACAGACCAGTATCAATCATGAACCTAGATGCAAAACTCTTCAGTAAAATCCTTGCCAATAGAATTTAACAACATATCAAAAAATAATTGATTATGACCAAGTTGGATTCATACCAGGGATGCAAGTTTGGTTGAACATCAGAAAAACAGCTAATGTGATCAACCACATCAGCAACACAAAAGATAAGAATCACCTGATTTTGTCAATTGATGCATAAAAGGCATTCGACAAAGTCCAGCACCGTTCATGCTAAAAGCTCTCAGCAAAATAGGAAATAGAAGGGAAATTCCTCAATGCAATAAGGGGCATCTATACAAAGCGAACTACCTACATCATCCTGAATGGAGAGAGATTTAACGAATTCCCCTCAAGAACAGGAACTAGACAAGTATGCCCACTCTCACCACTTCAACCATGTACTAGAAGTTCTAACCAGAGCAATTAGAAAAGACAAAGAAACAAACGGCATCTGTTTCAGGAAAGACGAAGTACAGATCTTCCTGTTTGCAGATGATGTGATTGTATACACAGAGAATCCTAAAGAACCCATAAGTAAACTCCTGGAAGTGATAGAAGAGTTCAGCAAAATATCAAGATATAAGATAAGCATAAGTAAATCAGTAGGATTCCTTTATACTAACCAAGAGACCATCAAATAAGAAATCACCAAATCAATATCATTTACTGTCACCCACAAGAAGATAAGATACCTAGGAATAAATCTAACTAGAGAAATAAAAGACCTATACAGAGAAAACTACAAGACCTTACTGGAAGAAACCAAGAGAGACTTACATACATGGACAAACCTACCCCGCTCATGGATAGGAAGACTTAACATTGTGAAAATGTCTATTTTACTCAAAGTGATCTACATATACAATGCAATCCCAATACAAATTCCAGTGACATTTTGTCATGAGATGGAGAAACGAATCACCAACTTTGTTTGGAAAGGGAAGACATGTTGAATAAACAAGGCACTACTGAAGAAGAGGAACAGAGTAGAAGGCCTCACACTACCTGCCTTAAAAGCCATACTGCCACATCAGTAAAAAGAGCCTGGCACTGGTACAGAAAGAGACATGCAGACTAATGGAACAGAGTTGATACCCCAGAGACGCCACCAACCTCTTAGGAACAGCTGATATTCGACAAAGGCCCTAAGATTGTAAACTGGGGTAAAAACAGCCTCTTTAACAAATGGTGAGGGAAAAATTGGATATTCATCTGCAAAATGTTGAAACAAGACCCATATCTCACACCTAACACAAAAACTAACTCAAATAGGATCAGAGACCTAAATATCAAACCTAAAACGATAAACACCATGCAAGAAAAAATAAGATCAACCATGGAACTTTTAATACACAGCTTAGACAGACTTCAGAATCTGACAAAGCACAGTCAATAGAAGAGACAATAGATAAATGGAAAATATTAAGAATCAAGAACTTTTGCTCACTCAAGGACTTTATCAAAAGAATTAAAAGACCACCTACAGTAAGGGAAAAAAATATTTGGCAACTGTATGTTGGACCTACGTCTGATCTGTGTAATCTACAAGATATCAACAAGAAAAAAATAAATAACCCAATTAAGTGATGAGCAAAAGAAATGGACAGACACTTCACCAAAGAGAACATCCAGACAACCAAAAGACACATCAGGAAATGCTCATGATCATTAGCTATTAAAGAAATCCTAATCAAAGCTATAGTGAGATACCATCTCACCACAACATGGTTGGCCATGATCCAAAAAATACAAAACAACAAATGCTGGAAAAGCTGTGGAGAAATTGGAACTCTCCCACACTGCTGGTGGGATTGCAAAATGCTACCACCTCTTTGGAAAGCAATTATGCACTTCCTTAAAAAGCTGGAAATAGATATACCATTTGATCCAACAATCCCACTGTTTGGAATATATCCTACAGAATCAAAGGCAGTCACGTGAACGGATACATGCACACAAATGTTTACTGCAGCACAGTCCACAATAGCAAAAAGATAGAATCAACCCAGAGGCCTAACAACAGATTAATGAATAAACAATCTATGGTAGATATACTCAATGGAACACTATGTAATGATAAAGAACAATGGTGATTTTAGGAAGCATCTCATAACCTGGTTTCAATTGGAAGGCACCACACTTAGTGAAATCAGTCAGTGGCAAAAGGACTAATATTGTATGAGACCCCTACTATAAAGATTTATAAATAGCCTTGTATACAGAAGAAAAGAAACTTTGATGACTGCAAGGTAGGGGAAGCTGGAGAGGGATGGTCATAGATTAGATAGCTGACAGAAATTTTGTTGGGTAAAAGTAGTGACAGCACACATTAGAAGGAAGATCAACTTAGCTGGACTTCAACATAAACTGAAAACTCTTCTAATCTTAACCCAGTATTGCAAGGATAGAGTAGCAGGGTTGGAGGTCTGGTGACTGTACTCTCAGGGGACATTGAGGCCAATTGGCGTAACCAACCTATCGCTAAGAGAGTCTCTTCTGCACTCCATATTGGTGAGTGGTGTCTGGGGTCTTAAAGCTAGCAAGCTGCCATCTGAAGTATACCAAGTGGTCCCAACTCATGTGGAACAGATGATCACCAAGAACAACAAAGACACAAGGTAAAAAGAGCCCCAGGAGACAGAAGGACCCATGTGTCTTAGGCTGGGTTTACTAGAGAAGCAAAACCAGTAACACGTGTAGGTACAAGGAAAGATTTATAATATAGATAGATAGATATACATATAGGAAACAGCTCACGCAATCACAGAAGCTGAATGTCCTAGGTTCTGGCACAAGCCTTACGTGGCCACAGAAGCTGAGGAACCCAAAGTCATCAGGTCAGAGACCAGAGTTCTAGATCACTGGTTGTGTAGGACAGTGGTTCCCAAGCTGGTGGCGAGACGGAGCAGCAGAGGCTGGTGAACCCAGGATTGGCAGGTCAGGGAGCAGGACTCTCAAGTGCCAACTGTAAGTATTGATGAATCCAATAGCTGCTAGTTCAAGTCCAGGAACCAGATGCCAGAAGAAGAGAGCAGGAGCTCCTGGCTACATTAGTAGACCAGCAGTAGTAGTGGAAGGTCGAGAGATGAGAGCTGAGGGGCAGGAAGCCACCACAAACCCTGCCCTACCACTTAATACAGCAGCCAAATATGGAGTAGCGAAGTGGACATAAATTCTGACCACCACACTATGTGAAAGAGTGACTGTATAAACATGTGACCAGAAGAACCAGATGGTTCTCGGCCACCACCTAAGACAACTGTGATGAGGCTCACAATGTTGAGTCCCAGTGGCAACACGAGAAAAATAGGTGTGCAACTGAAGAACTCCACTAAAATACCACAACTGACAGTCCAGTAGCCTGGGAGTTCCCCTGGAAGCATGGTCCGTAGACTTGCTCCTGCCCTTGACCAGAAAACATTACTGAAATCAACTCTTCAGACAGGAATGGACTGTACTTGAGGACAAAGTGTGACCATATAGTGTGTACTTCATGTTCTATGCATTTATAGCTTGCTGTCCTACTGGCCTCTTACTAGAAGGAAGAGGAGAGGGTGGAGAGGAGGCAACAGGATATTGTTAAGAGGGTTCAACATACAAAGAATGAAAAGTAGGAATATGCTCTCCCTGGGCGAGAAGAGCAAAAAGAGCTACAGATAGGCATGCAAACTTTATTTGGATTGAATACTTTCACTTAATCATAATAAAAAAATTGTCTGCCTTAACCATTATGCTCTTTTAAGATCTATATGGAATAGTATTGACAACAGCAACTGAAAAAATAGATGAAAACCTTAGGGAATAGTGCATTCATGGTATTGGGAGAGGAACAACTGAGAAAAGGAGGATAAAAGTGGCTGCACAACTTAAGGAATGTAATCAGCGTCATTGAATTGTGCATATAAAACTTGCTGAGTTTTGCAGGATATATTCTCAACAACTACAAATAAAATTAAGGAAAAACAATCCAGTATTACAAAGGATAAAATATCTAAATAGATGTTTCTCCAGAGAGGATATGCGCCAATACTGATAAGTAAAAGTACTAAAAAGACTCTTCAGTCAATAAGGAAATGCAAATGACAACCAAAATGAGAAAACTGCACCAAAGTAATTAGGGTAGTTGCTACTTATGAAAAAAGAAAGAAAAAAAATAAAAGAATAAGTGTTTTAGAGGATGTGAAGAATTTGGAACCCTTGGGCATTGCCAAAGAAGACCTGGTGTTACAATGGTTAAAGTGCTTAGCTACTAACTGAAAGGCTGGTATTTCAAACCCACCACTGCTCCATGGGAGAAAGATGTGGTAGTTTTGTATCCATAAAGATTTACTGAAGTTAAAATCTCTCATTTATTTTCAGATCTCTCATATATTTTACTAAAATTTAAAAAATGAGGTAAATGAAAACTCTGTTTGGCAGTTCTTCTCTGTCCTATAGTATCACCATGAGTCAGAATTAACTTGATGGAAATGAATTTGCCTTGGTTTGGCGGGGGGGGGGCAGTAATTCCAGTGGTGATATAAAATAATGTAGCCACCTTAGAAAACAGTTTTGGCTATTCTTTTAAGAGTTAAACATAGAATTACCATTCTGTTGTTTTCTTGTGCCATGGAGTTGATTCAGATTCATATCAACCCTATGTGACAGGGTTGAACTGCCTCTAGAGTTTTCTAGCCTGTAACCCTCACGAGAGAGAATCAGCAGGTCTTTTGTCTACAGAGCAGGTGAATGGGTTAGAATCACCGACCTTTCCCCTTACTGTTGAGCTCTTAACCACTATCCACAAAAGCTATGGCCCAGTAAGTCCACTCTTAGGCATATAACCGTGGGTTGAAAACAGGGACTCAAACAAGTACCTGTACACCTGTATTCACGGTCGTCTCAAAATTATTTGTTAAAGAAACTGCTTTTCATTCCATTAGAACAGAATTGTCAACCAGTGTCCATCAACAGCTGAATGAATAAACATAATGTTCTGTATAATACAACTGAAAACTTTTCATCCATAAAAATGAGCAAAGTTCTGATTCATACTACAATACAGATGAAACTTGAAAACATTATGCTAAGTGAAATAAGCCAGTCACAAAAGGACAAACACTGCATGATTCCAACTATAGGAAATACAAAGAACAAGCAAACTGATGCAGAAAGTAGATTAGTGATAACTTGTGGCTTGTTGGAGGAGGAACATATAGTTTTCACTTAAATGGGTACAGAGTTTTTACTTGGGGTGATGAAACAGTGTTGGAAATAGAAAGTGGTGATTATAGCACAACACTGTGAATTGAATTAACTCCACTAAAATTTATACCTCAAAATAGTCAAACAAGCAAATTTTGTTATATGTATTTTACTAAAACTAAAAAAAAAAAAAAAAAAAAATGAGGTAATTCTAGAAGTTCTACATTAGAATTTCTGCTTTACTTTTGGTTATCTGGTTTATTGAACCCCAATTTGCTTATTTATGAAGTAAGATGATAAGATTATCCAATGCAGAGGGCAGTTGCCAGGTGCTTAAAAAAAGCCAAATTAGGAAGTGGGGCCAAGATGGCAGACTAGACACAGGTCTCATAGATTCCCTAGAAAGCAACTGAATGGAATAAATTGGACATTTTTGGAGCCCCAAGATCAGCCAGAAAACTGTGAGATCAGACTGGATGACAGAAAGGGGAGCAGCTACTTCGTCAGAAGTGAGATGGTAGCTCAAAGGGTCCCATTTCTGCTGATGTGGCAACAGAGAGGCTGTACAGATATGGATGTCATCTTTTTCAGCCATGAAACTAAGACTGGGACTACCATGCTTGACAACCCAGCTGTGGCTGGCTGCCGTAGTAGTAGTACAGCATCTCTCTAAGTAGAGAACACAGCGTCAGCTGGTAGCCAAGTGCAACAGTGCTCTTTCCCCAACCCTTCTCTGAGCTATGCTATTTTGATGCACTACCTGGACCAGATACGGAATTGTACATGTGTGCCCTGAGCTTTTGCCCAGGACTCAGGAGGTAAAGAAAGGAAAGGGTAGAAGTAAATCTCCACTGAGCGAGGTGATCACTGCATCTATGAAAGACCAGGCAAGTGCCACATGTTTCAAGATAAGATTCAATCCTTTCCTACATGCTGAATTCCCTCCCCATCTTCAGTCTTTCTTACTTACTGTCTCTGCTTTACAACTCAGGCTAAATTCTGGTGCACTACTCAGACAGAATTAATGTATTTTACTTGTGTGTCCTGAGTTTTTCACCAGCTCCTCAGAGCTACCAATTGCTACACTTACTGGAGCTTTGTAAGCTAAGTGCATGTCAACTTTTGTGACACAAATCCTTCCTATGCACCACTTCACTCCCTATACCCAGCCTTTCCCCCCTCCCGTCTCTGCTCTATACCAGATCTAAATTCTAGAGCACTATCGTGGCCGGAAGTGGTGTACTTTATGTCTGCTCCCTAAGCTTTTCTCCTGGAATTGGGGAGGAAAATGAAAGGAGGGCTGGAAGAAGAATTCTGCTGACTTCCCTGAGGTAGCAACTCTTACAACATCTCTCCATGCAATCATCACTCTAACCATCAGGGGACAAGGCATCAGAATTATTAAAGGCTCCAATAACCTCTCTATCTCAAAAGACTATACTACTTGGACAGTCAAAACCAAATTAACATATACACACACACACATGTTAGATTGCAATAACCTAACAATTAGGTCACAACACCTTTCTGATGGCTTGGAGAAAACAGTCAATTCTAACCATTTAAAGAAGCAGACCAACATGGCTCCAGAAAGCTCCCCAAAAATTTCTCTAATGAAGAAGCTTTCCTGAATTTATCAAAGGTGGAATACAAAAGAATTATGTGCAGAGCCCTTCTAGATATTAGGATGGATGTTAGACAAAGTGCAGCAGAACAAAATGAAATATTAAAGGAGATACATGAATTGCTAAAACAAAGATCTGAAATTCAGCAGATCAATAGTATAATCACAGAGTTACACAATTCAATTGAAAGTCAAAGAAGCAGAATCTAGGGAGTGGAATGCAGAATTAGTGAGTCTGAAGATAAAGCAACTGACATCAGCATTTATCAGGAAAAATAAGATAAGGAATCAAGAAAAGTTAAGGATCATATAGTGTTATGTGGGACTCTACCAAGAGGGATAATTTATGAATAATTGGAGTACCACAACAGGGAGTGATGACAGAAAATAGAGAGAACTGTAGAAGAGATGCTACCAAAAAACTTCCCTTACATCATGAAAGACAAGAAGATAACTATCCAAGGTATTCATTGAACTCCAAAAAAGGTAGACCCTAAAACAAAGACACCAACAGATATTATAATATGAAACATTAAGGAGAGGATCTTAATGGCAACTAGGCTTAAACCAAAACTAATTTACTAAGGAAAGTCTGTTAGACTGAACTCCTATTATTCAGCTGAAAGCATGTTGGCAAGAAGACAATGGGATGACATGTACAAACCCTTGAAGGAAAACAAAACAAAACAAAAATTCCAACTAATTATATGTCCTGCAAAATTGTCTCTCAAATATGATGATGAAATTAGTACATTCCCAGATAAACAGAAGCTTAGAGACTTTGCAAAATCCAAACCAAAATGACGAGAAATACTGTAGGAAATTCTTTCATTAGAAACTCTATGATACCAGATATATATTCAAGGATGCAATTCAGGGCACAACTGTGGGGATGTGTATTTTTCAAAAGAATGTGAAATGCTGCTTACCATAACCTTCCCTGTGTTTAGATAGGGACTTATCTTGAGAATGGCAAAAGCTTGACAAAAATCCTTGAGACAAGTTTTGTCTTGGTGGACTGGAAAACAAGGACATGCTGAAAATAGCATTTACTGAGACTAGTTCAAGGACTTCCCCTTCCCCCTTCCCTCAGAATGCCTCTTCTTTTGAAGTAAGGAACACTGATAAGATGCCTTTTCTCACTTTTCCAGCAGAAAGCTTGTTTACCTTGCTCAATAAAAGCTGGTGGGTTAAACAAACTAGTGTCAGTCTCTACTAGCAGGAGACTGTCCCTTTTCTGCCCACAGCAAGCTAAAAGTTTGTTGTCAGTGTGAATTTTCAACCTCAGCCTCTCACACACATCACACCCTTAAGTGGTGTCCCATTTCATGCCAGTCCATGGTGTCCCATCTCACACCTGTAAGTGGTGTCCCATGTTAATCACACCAACAGCTGGTGTCCCATGTGAATCTCGCCAACACACAACATCCAAGTCCTACTTGGTTAAGGAAGTCATAAAGCTCAATCGAAGCTAAAATATTACAATTAGGAAAACTGAAGTCTCACTACCCAAATTATAACAGCACTATGCTACACACTATATGCATTAATGTATTCACAGGCCTTTCAGATGGTGAGGAAGTCAAAAAGATACAAAGAAGTTAAATCCCAGTTTAAACTTAGAACACTGGAGGGAATAGTGGGGTAGACGCAAAGCAAACTAACAATACTACACATCATAACAAGAAGCACAACATAGAACTCTCAACAGATGCAAAACCAACACGGAAAAAGGTGAAAAGAAAACCCATAAAAAATGACTTAGAATAGAATATTGAGTAGAATAAACTGTCATCAACACACAAGTAAAGGCACAAAATTACAGAACTGTATTCATATCTATCAGTAATTACACTAAATGTAAATGGATTGAATGACCCCAAAAAGAGACAGAAAGTAAAAGTTTGCATCCAAAAGAATAATCTGCCTATATGTTGCTTACAAGAAACATATCTTAGACTCAAAGATATGAACAAACTGAAAATTAAATGATGGAAAAATATACACCAAGGTAACAATATGCAAAGAAGAGCAGGAGTGGCAATATTGATCTCCAACCAAATAAACTTTAAAGTAAAATCAACAATCGTGGACAAGGATGGTCACTAATTATTGCTTAAAGGTTCAATACGTAAGGAGGATGTAACAATATTAAATATTTAGACACCCAATATCAGAATACCTAAATTCATTGAACAAATACTGGCAACACTGAAAAGTGAGATATATCACTCCACAATAATAGGAAGAAACTTCAATACCCCATTTTCAGTAATGGACAGATCATCCAGGAAAAAGCTCAGTAAAGATATAGAAGAGCTTTTTGTGACAATCAACAAACTCAAACTCACATACATATATGGAACTGTTCAAACAAGAACAGACAAGTACACCTCCTTATCCAAAGTACATGGAATATTCTCCAGATTAGACTGTGTATTAGGCTGTAAAGCAAGCCTCAACAAATATAAATCATTGAATTATTGTAAAGCATCTTCTCAAACCACAAAGACATAAAAGTTGAAATCAAGGAACAGAAAAACATGGGTGGACATTTGAACTCATGGAAAATGAATAACGCCTTGCTCAAAAAATTCATGGCTTATACAAGAAGTAAAGGATTCAGTAAAACAATTCATGGACTCAAGTGAGAATGAGAATACATCCTACCAGAACCTATGGGGTACAGCAAAAGCAGTGCTCAGAGGTCAATTTATCTCAATAAATGCACACATCCAAAATGAAGAAAGGGTCCAAACCAACGAATTGAGCCTATGACTCAAACAAGTAGAGAGAGAGCAATAGAAGAATCCCTCGATCACCAGAAGAAAACAAATACTAAAAATTAGAACAGAACTAAATGAATTAGGGAATAGAAGAACAATTGAAAGAATTAGCAAAACCAAAAGCTGTTTTTCTGAAAAAATTAACAAAATTGTTAAACTATTGGCTAAACTCACAAAAGTAAAACAGGAAAGGAAATAAATAGCCTGAATAACAGATGAAATAGGAGATGTCAAACCAGACTCAAATGAATTTCAAAGAATTGTAACAGAATATAATGAAAATCTGTACTCTAAAGGATTTGAAAACATAGAGGAAACGAACAAATTTCCAGAATCACATTACCTACCAAAATGGTCACAAAGAGAAGTAGAACAATTTAATAAACCCATCACTAAAGAAGACAATGAAAAACTAATGAAAAATCTACCAACCAAAAAAAAAAAAAAAAAATCCTGTCTCTGGCAGATTCATTGGAGAATTCTATAAAAATTTTAGAGAGGAGATAATTCCAATACTACTGAGGTTATTTCACAACATAGAAAGGACGAAACACTCCCAAATTCATTCAGTGAAGTCAGCATAACTCTGATGACAAAGCAGGGTAAAGATAGCACACTAAAAGAAAATTACAGACCAAGACCACTCATGAACCTAGATGCAAAAATCTTCAGCAAAATCCTAGCAAATGGCCATGATACAAAATACACAAAACAACAAATGTTGGAGAGGCTGTGGAGAAATTGGAACTCTCCTGTACTGCTGGTGGGATTGCAAAATGCTACAACCTTTTTGGAAAGCAATCTGGCACTTCCTTAAAAAGCTTGAAATAGATATACCATTTGATCCAGCTATCCTACTGCTCAGAATACATCCTACAAAAGCAAGAGCAGTCACATGAACAGATACATGCACACAAATGTTTACTGTAGCACAGTCCACAATAGCAGAGAGATGGAATCAACCCAGAGGCCCAAAAACAGATGAATGGATACACAAACTATGGTATATATACTCAATGGAACACTATACAATGATAGAGAACAATGACGATTTTAGGAAGCATCTCATAACCTGATTTCAATTGGAAAACATTATGTTGAGTGAAATTAGTCAGCAGCACAAGCACAAATACTGTATGAGATCCCTACTGTAAGGACATCAGAACAGACTCATGTACAGAAGAAAAGACACTTTGATGGCTGCAAGGGGAGAGGGAGGGAGAAAGTTGGTTATAGATTAAATAGTTGATTGAAATTTGGTTTTGTGAAATCAGTGACAGCACACATAAGAAATAAGATCAATTTAACTGGACTTCAACATAACCTGAAAATTCTTCCAATCTTAACCCGATATTGCAAGAACAGAAAAGCAGGGGCAGGAGTCTGGAGACCATGCTGTCAGGGGACATCAAGGCCAATTGGCATAACTAGCATATTGCTAAGAGACTCTTCTGCACCCCATGTTGGTGAGTGGCGTCTGGGGTCTTAAAGGCTAGCAAGTTCCCATCTTAGGTACAGCAAATGGTCCCAACCCAGCTGGAGCAGATGATCACGAAGGACAGAAAGACATGAGAGAAAAAAGAGCCCAGAAGACAGAAAGACCCACGTAAATGGGTGACTATATCAACATGTGACCAGAAGAACCAGATGGTGGCCAGCCACCACCAATGCCAGCTGTGATGGGGCTCACAATGTCAAGTCCCAGTGGCAACATGAGCAAAAAGAAAAAAAAGAGTGCACCTTAAGAACTCCACTAAAAGACTGCAATTGATGGTCCAAAGGCCTGAGAGTTCAGCCGGTAGCATAGCCCCTAGACCAGCTGCTGCCCTTGATCATGAATTGTTATTGAGGTCAAGTCAAGCAGCAAGAGGCCTCCTGCAGTGTTCTTCTTCAGTATTGTTTTGCTTATCCTGGGTTTCTTCCCCTTCCAAAGTTGGTGATTTATTTCTCCATCTCATTAAAAAGAGTCACTGGAATTTGTATTGGTATTGCATTGTATGTGCACTTTGGGTAAAATAGACATTTTGACAATGTTTAGTCTTCCTATCCATGACGAGGATAGGTTTCTCCACTTTTGTAAATTTCTTAGTTTCTTGCAGAAAGGTCTTGTAGTTTTCTGTGTATAGCTCTCTTATTTCTCTAGTTTGATTATTCCTAGATATTTCACCTTCTTGGGGGCTATACTAAATGATATTGATTTGGTGATTTCTTCTTGAATGATCTCTTCGTTGGTATAAAGGAATTCTACTGATTTACTTACGTGTTTGCCTTACATCCCAATACTTTGCTGAACTCTTCTATTAGTTCAAGTACTTTATTTATGGATTCTTCAGGATTCTCTGCATATACAATCATATCATATCATACACAAATAGGGAGATTTTTCTTCTTTGCTGGAGCAGATGCATGTGATTTCTTTGTCTTGTCTAATTACTCTGGACAGAACTTCTGGTACAATGTTGAAAAGAAGTGGTGAGAATGTGCATAATTGCCAATTCCTGTTCTCAAGGGGAATTCCTTCTGACTATCACCATTCAGGATGATGTAGGTGGTTGGCTACAATAAGATGCCTCTTACTGAGTTGAGGAATTTCCCTTCTATTCCTATTTTGCTGAGAGTTTTTAGCATGAATGGGTGTAGGACTTTGTCAAATGCCTTTTCTGCATCAGTTGAGAAAACCAGGTGATTTTTATCTTTCGTGTTATTTGTGTGGTTGATCACATTAGTTGTTTTTCTGATGTTGAACCAGCCTCGCATTAGTGGTATGAATCCAACCTGATTATGGTGAATTACATTTTTGATATGTTGTTAAATTCTATAGGCAAGGATTCTGTTGAAGATTTTTGCATCTAGATTCATGAGTAATATTGGTGTGTGATTTCCCTTTTTGTGGGATCTTTCCCTGGCTTTGGTATCAGAGTCATTCTGGCTTCATAGAATGAATGTGGGAGTATTCCAATCCCTTTGTATGCTGTGAAATAGTCTCATTAATATTGGAGTGAACTCTTCTCTAAAAGTTTGATAAAATTCTGCAGTGAAGCCATCTGGTCCAGGGTTTTTTTGGGGTGGTAGTTGTTTTGATGACTTTTTCAATCTCTTCCTTTATGATGGGTTTATTAAGTTGTTCTATTTCTCCTTGTGATAATTTTGGTAGGCAATACACATCTAGGAATTTGTGCATTTCCTCCAGGTTCTCAAATCCGCTAGAGTACAGCATTTTGTAGTATTCTGTTATGATGCTTTTGATTTCTGTTGGCTCTGTTGTGATATCTCTCCTCTCATTTTCTATTTGAGTTATTTGTTTCCTGTCCTGTTTTTCTTTAGTAAGTTAGGAAGTGCTTTGTCAATTTTGTTGATCTTTTCAAAAAACCAACTTTTGGTTTTATCAGTGTTTTCAATTGTTCTTCTATTCTCTAATTCATTTAGTACTGCTCTAATCTTTACTGTCTGTTTTCTTTTGGTGCCTGAGGGATTACTCTGTAGCTGTAGAGGTAATTCTTTGGTCTCAGTTTTTTCTTCCTTCCAAATGTGTGCATTTATAGGTACAAATTGACCTCTGGACACTGCTCTTGCTGTATTCTTATAAGATGTGCTTTAATTCTCATTTGAATTGATGTATATGTTTTTTATTTTGTCCTTGATTTCTTCTATACATAAGTGTATTTTTGAGATCTACTTGTAGGGGTTTCATACAATATTTATCCTTTTGTTGCTGACTACTTTCACTCAACATAATGTCTTCCAGTTGAAAACAGGTTATGAGATGTTTCCTGGAATCATCATTATTCTTTATCATTGCATAGTGCTCCATTGAGTATATATACCATAGTTTACCTATCCATTCCTCTGTTGTTGGACATTTGGGTTGATTCCATCTTTTTGCTATCGTGGACTGTGCTGCAATAAACATCTTGTGCATGTGTCCGCTGGTGTGAATGGCCTTGCTTCTGTAGGATATATTCCAAGTAGTGGAATTACTGGTCAAATGGTATCTCTATCTCCACTTTTTAAGGAAACACCAGATTGCTTTCCAAAGAGGCTAGACTATTTTGTAAACCCACCAACAGTGTAGGACAGTTCCACTTTCTCGACAGCCTCTCCAGCATTTGTTGTTTTGTGTTTTTTGGATCATGGCCAACCTTGCTGGGGTGAGATGGCATCTCATTGTAGTTTTCATTTGAAATACTTTAATAATTAAAGATCGTGAGCATGTCCAAATGTGTTTTTTCACTGCCTGGATCTCTTCTTTATAGTAGTGTCTGTCCATCCCCTTTGCCCATCGCTTAATTGGATGATTTATCTTCTTCTGATTGATATTTTGTGGTACCTTATAGATTATGGAGATCAGGCATCGGTCTGACATACAGTTGCCAAATATTTTTTCCCATTCTGTAGGTGGCCTTTTAATTCTATTAATAAAGTCTTTGGATGAGCAAAAGTGTTTGATTCTTAATAGTTCCCATTTATCTATTTTCTGATGATTGTGGTTTGCTTGACAGATTTTGAAGTCTGTCTACGTTGTGTATTAAAACTTCCATTGTTGTTCCTACCTTTTCTTGGATGAACTTTATCATTTTAGATTTGATATTTAGGTCTTTTATACAGTTGGGGTTGGGTTTTGTACAAGGTGTAAGATGTGGATCTTGTTTCAATTTATTACAGATGGATTTTGCCAGCACCATTTGTTGAAGATACTGTTTTTACCCCAGTTTAATGTCTTAGGGCCTTTGTTGAATATCAACTGTTCATAGGCACATGGTGTCATCTCTGGGGTCTCAATTCTGTTCCATTGATCGATCTGCCTGCTTTTGTACCAGTACCAGGCTGTTTTGACCACTGTGGCAGTATAGTATGTTCTAAGGTCGGGTAATGAGAGGCTTCCCAGTGTGTTCTTCCGCTTCAGTAATACTTTACTTATCCGGGGCTTATTCCCTTTCCAAACAAAATTGGTGATTTGTTTCTCCATTTCATTAAAAAATGACACTGGAATTTGTATTGGGATTGCATTATATAAGTAGATTGCTTTGGGTAAAATAGATATTTTCACAATGTTAAGCCTTCCCTTCCACGAGCAGGGTAGTTTTCTCCGTTTATCTAAGTCTCTCTTAGTTACTTGTAGTAAGGGCTTGTAGCTGTCTTTGTAGAGGTCTGTTATTTCTCTGGTGAGATTAATTCCTAGGTACTTTATCTTCTTGGGGACTATAGTAAATGCTATTGATTTGATGATTTCCTCATTAGCAGTCTCACTGTAGGTATAAAGGAATCCTACTGATTTACTTATGTTTATCTTGTATCCCAAGACTTTGCTGAACTCGTCTATCAGTTTGAGTAGTTTCCTTATAGATTCTTTGGGATTCTGTGCATATACAATCATATCATCTGCAAACAGGGAGATTTTGACGTCTTGTTTGCCAATGCAGATGCCCTTTATTTCTTGGTCTTGTCTGATTGCTCTGGCTAGAACTTTTAGTACAATTTTGAATAGGAAAGGTGAGAGTGGTCATCCCTGTCTAGTTCCTGTTCTCAAGGGAAAGTCTTTCAGTCTCTCTCTATTCAGGATGACGTAGGCAGTTGGCTTTGTATCAATGACACTTACTGCATTGAGAAATTTTCCATCTGTGCCTATTTTGCTAAGAGTTTTTAGTATGAGTGGGTGTTGGACTTTATCAAATGCCTTTTCTGTATCAATGGACAAAATCAGGTGATTCTTGCCTTTTGTGATATTTATGTGGTTAATGACATTAATTGTTTTTCTGATGTTGAACCAGCCTTGCATCCCTGGGATGAATCCAATTTGTCCATAATGGATTATTTTTTTGATGTGCTGTTGTATTCTGTTGGCAAGAATTTGGTTGAAGATTTTGCATCCAGATTCATGACTGATATCGGTCTGTACTTCTTTTTGGTTGAGTCTTTCCCTGGCTTTGATATCGGGGTTATGCTGGCTTCATAGAATAAGTTTGGGAGTATTCCATCCCTTTCTATACTGTGAAACAGTCTTAGTAGTACTGGAGATAACTCTTCTCTAAAAGCTTGGTAGAATTCTGCAGTGAAGCTATCTGGGCCCAGGCTTTTTTTGTTGGCAAGTTTTTGATGATATTTTCGGTCTCTTCCATTGTGACAGGTTTATTAAGTTGTTCTGATTCACTTTGTGATAATTTGGGTAGGTGATATGAATGAAGGAATTGGTCCATTTCCTCTAGGTTTTCAAATTTCTTAGAGTACAGTCTTTCATAGTATGCTGTTACTATATTTTTGATTTCTGTTGGATCTGTTGTGACCACTCCTCTCATTTCTAATTTGGGTTATTTGTTTACTTTCCTGTATTTCTTTAGTAACTTTAGCCAATGGTTTGTCAATTTGGTTGATCTTTTCAAAAAGCCAGCTTTGGGCCCTTTCCATTTTTTCAATTGTTTTTCCATTCTGTAATTCATTGCACTTGGTTAGGCTAATTCATTTAGCTCTGCTCTAATCTTTAAGATCTGTTTTCTTCTGTTGCCTGAGAGGTTCCTCTGTTGTTCCCTCTCTACTTGTTCAAGCTGTAGGGTTAGTTCCTTGATTTGGTTTCTTTCTTCCTTCCCGATGTGTGCATTTATGGAGATAAACAGACCTCTGAGCACTGTTTTGGCTATATCCCATAGGTTCAGGTAGGAAATGTTTTCATTCTCATTGGAATCCTTGAATTTCTTTATTTCATCCTTGATTTCTTCTATAATCCATGTTTTTTTGAGCAAGATGTTGTTCAGCTTCCAAGAGTTCCACTTTCTATCTGTGTTTTTTCTGCTATTGATTTCATCTTTTGTGGCTTTACGATCTGAGAAGATGCTTTGGATTAATTCAATGGTATGGATTTTCTTGAGAATTGCATTATGTCCTAACACATGGTCAATTCTGGAGAATATTCCATGTGCACTGGAGGAGGTGTAGTTGCCCGCTGATGGGTAGAAAGTTCTGTACATATTAATGAAGTTTAATTCGTTAATTGTGGTACAAAAGGTCTTCTGTATCTTTACTGAACTTTTTTCTAGATGATCTGTCCAGTACTGAGAGTGGAATTTTCAAATTTCTCACTATTACTGTGGAGTAATCTAACTCTTTTTTCAATACAGTCAGTGTTTCTTCGCTGTATTTCGGTGCTCTGATATCGGGTGCATAAGTATTTAATGTTGTTAAGTCTTGCTTGTGTACTGAACTTTTCAGCAATAAATAATGTCCATCTTTGTCCACAATGGTGGATTTTACATTAAAATTGATTTTTTCAGAGATTGAATTGCCACTCCTTCTCTTCTTTGTTCATTGTTAGCTTGATATATATTCTTCCATCCTTTTGTTTTCAGTTTCTTCCTATCTTTAGTTCTCCAGTGAGTTTCTTGTAGACAACATATGCATGGGTCATGTCTTTTGATCCAAGATGTCACTCAATGTCTCTTTACTGGAGCATTCAGTCCATTCACATTCAATGTAATTATTGATAGGTATGTGTTCAGTGCTGCCATTATGATATGTTTATTTTTGTGTTGATGTTTTCTCTGTTGTTCTTATTAGTCTGTTCTGGGACATTCTTTTTTGTGAGTTGATTTTTCACGTTTTTCAGAGCTGATTTTGTAGTTGTCGAGACTCCTGTGTTACATTTCTTCATATGGTATGTTACATCTTTGTTGTACTTTATGGCTGCCCCTATCATCCCCCTTAATAAACTTTATATAAAACCAATCTTAATTACTCCCAGTCTTGTCATCTTCCTCTCCATCTGGAAGGACTATGAACAACTGTAGTACATCCGTCTTTTTAATATGATGGCACCATAGTTTTCATGATAATCACTGGATAGTTTCTTTCAGTTTTAAAGCTGTAACTGAATTTGGAGCCTTCCCTAACTGAGTAGAGTTTCAATAATGTGTCATTCTGAAATATAAAGTTAGTGGTTTTGCTCTTCTAAGCCGTAGCCAAGAACTTCTTTCAGTATTTCTTGTAGTTTGGGTTTGGTTTTTACAAAGTCTCTAAGTTTTTGTTGATCTAGGAATGTCTTCATTTCATTTTCATATTTGAAAGATAGTTTTGCAGGATATATAATTCTTGGTTGGAAGTTCTTCTCCTTCAAGGCTTTGAATGTGTCATGCCACTGTTTCTGTATCAGCATGGTTTCTGCTGAGAAATCTGACGAAAGCCTACAGGGTTTCCCTCTGAATGTTAGCTTTGCTTTGAGTCTTGCTGCCTTTAAGAGTTGCTGATTATGTTTCATTTTGTTAAGTTTGATTATAATATGTCTTGGAGTCTTTCTTTTGAGATCTAGATTGGATGACGTACAGTATGCATCTGGGATATGTATATTCTCTTCCTTCATGATTTCTGGGAAGTTTTCTGTTAGCAGCTCAGCAATGATCCTCTCTGTGTTCTCAGATGTCTCATCCTGTTCAGGGACTCCAACTATTTGAAAGTTGTTCCTCTTAATAGAGTCCCACATGCTTTTTAATGCTTCTTCATTTTTCTTGTTTCTTTTTTTCCAATTTCTGCTCATAGATGCTGGTGTCAGTAGCTCTGTCTTCCAAGTCAGAAATTCTTTTTTCCATTTGTTCCATTCTGTTTTCTTGGCTTTGAATGGAAGTTTCTTGTGATTTGTTGGTTTTCGGGTACTGGTGTTCCATCAGATTGAACAGCTTGCTTAATTTTTCCTTTTGTTCTGCTGCATTTTGTATAAGGTCTAGCAGGGCTCTGTATATAATCATTTTGTATTCTCCTGATGATTTCAGAAAAGTTTCTCCATCTGGAAAACTCCTTGGTTGTTTTGTTTGGGAGCCTTATGAAGCCATGTGTGATTTCTTGTAGTCCACAAGCATCTGTTGCTTTTTGGGTTTCATGTGAGTAAGTAAAGGCTGGGAGAGATACTGTGAGGATGGACTGCAGATGTTTCTCTAGGCTGTCTTAAAAGGTAAAACAAAAGTATCTGACCACTTCCCAAGTCACTCAGGTTGGGAAGAGGTCCCTCTTGACAACTGGCAAAGTAAGCACCTGTGTATTCAACCCCAGATGATACAAACTAGTTGAAAATACAGCAATGCTACTGCCCTGTTGGCCTCTGCTGATAGGGCCCAGCCTTAGGCGACACTGTATAAACTACTGCTTTTCTGGTAAAAAAGCGCTCTGCTGTGGGCAGGCTCTGGCTCACAAGGTAAGAAATAGGTCCAGCTGTGGCCACCGTATCTAAGATGGCACCCTCCACACGGTCAGCAGATAGAGGGGCTAACGTTCTGAGCAATAGTGAGTCCTCTGCCTCTGGTGGTGGGCCCCCACCATAGGTGACACTGTGTAAACTACTGCTTTTCTTTCAGAGAAGCTCTGTCCTGTTTGCAGGCACTGGCTCCCAGGGTAATAATTAGGTCCTGCTAAAATCTCCATATCCAGCATGGCATCCTGCACACAGGCACTGTGATTATGTACAAACCACGCCATGGCAGTGATAAAAAGACACACCTAAAATGTCTAGATGAACAGAGTCTTAAGCCTGGCTCTCAAAATATGGCAATTTTGCCTGCCTATCCCATGAGCAGTGTGTCTGAGTCTAGCCGTTAGGCAAGACCCAGCTTTGCCTGCCGGCCAAGACAGAGGAAAAAAATTCAACATGGTGCATTTACCTTCCGTCTCTGACAGCCAGGGCTAGCCAGGAGTGGGAGTCTGCGAAAGAGAGGAGGTTTTTTTGTTCAGTGGTATGACGCCCTAATTAACAGCCCTGTGCCGTGTCCTGGGGCTCACTAGATGACCAGAAGGCTCTGTTTGATTATCAGTTCAGGTCTTGGTTTCCAAAGGGATATAAGAGACATGTGCTTAGTCGACCATCTTGATTCTGCCCCCTTTTCTCTCTTTTTAATATGACGTACCTTTGTTTTCATGATACAATCACTGGTTCCCTTCTTTTAATATCATAGCTTTGATTTAGTTTTGTGCCTTCCCTAGCTGAGCGGGTTTCTGGATGTTGTGTCCTGAATTGCCTCCTTAAATATACCCTTAATGGTTTTGTTTTTCTAAGCAAAAAGATTCGTCAAGTATTTCTTGTAGTTCTGATCTGGTGTTTTCAAAGTCTCTAAGCTTCTGTTTATCTGTGATGGTCATCTTCATATTTGAAAGACAGTTTTGCAGGATATGTAATTCTTGGTTAGAAGTTTTTCTCCTTTCAGGCTTTGAATGTGTCATCCCATTGCCTCTGTTCCAAAATCATTTCTGATGAGAAGTCAAGTGAAAGCCTACAGGGCTTCCCTCTGAATGGTAGCTTTGAGTCTCTCACTGCCTTTAAGAGTTTCTCCTTTTGTTGCATTTTATTAAGGTTGAGTTTACTGTGTCTTGGTGTCTTTCTTTTGAGGTGTAATTTTTGTAGCTTTTGATATACATCTTGGATATCTATGTTCTCTTCTTTCATAGTTTCAGTGAAGTTTTCTGTCAGCAACACAACAACAATACTCTATGTTTTCAGATATCCCTCTCTTTTCAGTAACTCCAGGTAATCATATACTATTCCTCTTAATAGAGTCCCACATGTTTCTTAATGCGTCTTCATTTTTCTTATTTCTTTTTTTCTGATTTCTCCTCATACATGCTGTTGTTAGTTGCTCTGTCCTCAATCTCCAACTCTGGCTTTCATCTCCTCAATTCTACTCTTTTGGCTTTTCATTGAATTGTCTAATTCTGTAATTTGGTTATGGATCTGTTGGATTTCAGATTGTTGATTTTCCATCAGTTTGAATAGCTTGCTTAATTTTTCATTCTGTTCTGCTGCATTTTGTTTAATCTCTAGGAAGGTTATATATAAAATTCTTTTGTACTTGACCTCTGATAGTTTCAGAAAAGCTTCTTCATCTGGAAAGTTCTTTAATAAATGGGGTTGGCATAACTAAATATCTGTCTGTAAAAATCTGAAACAAGATGCATGCTTTACATTTTACACAAAAAAAATCTGAAAATGGATCAAAGAACTAAATATCAAATCTAAAAGAGTAAAGATTATGGAAGAAAAAATAGGGACAAGTCTGAAAGTTCTAATACATGGCTTAAACAGACTACAGGATCTTATTTAAAAAGCATAAGCAGAAGAGAAAATAAATAAATGGGAATTATTAAAACTCAAACATATTCTTCCAAAGACTATCAAAAAAGCAAAAAAGACTGCCTGTGGAATGGGAAAAAATATTTGGCAACTACATATCGAACCAATGTTTAATTTCCATAATCTACATGATACTCAAAACACAAACAAGAAAAAGACAAATTGCTCAATCAAATAACGGGCAAAGGAGATTGACAGGTACTTCACCACAGAAGACATCGGGCAGCCAAAAGATAAATGATGAAATCCTCACAGTCATTATCCATTAGAGAAATCCAAATCAAAACTACAATGAGATACCATCTCACCCCAACTAGGTTGGCACTAATCCAAAAAACACAAAACAACAAATGTTGGAAAGGCTGTGAAGAGACTGGAATTCTTCTGCATTGCTGGTGGGAATGTAAAATTATACAGCCATTATAGAAAGCAACTGAGCTCTTTCTTAAAAAGCTAGAAATAGAAACATGAGCACCGATAATTACATTTGCCAGCTCATCCTAGAAAAAGTGCTTCAAACCTCATTGTTGATTATCACTATGGTTACCTTTCAAGTATTCCCCTTGGAAAGCTGTGCACCTACACCAGTGCCTAGTCCACCTGTCAAAGTAGTTTTGGAATTCTTTTTCTGGAATGGCCATCAGAGCTGTTGTCATATTACCCTTGATGTCCTGAATGCCACCAAAATGTCTTCCCAGTCAATATTTTGTTTATCTTCAGGTAAAGAAAAAAGTCATTTGGGGCCAGATCAGGTGAGTAGGGAGAGTGTTCCTATACAGTTATTTGTTTACTGGCTAAAAACTGCCTCACAGACAACCAGACAATTAAATTTGTGAACTTTTCCTGTGCCACTGTGCACAATGGTCATTCCAGAAAGAGTTCCAAAATTGCTTTCAAAGGTGGACTAGGCCCTGGCATTGATGCGTGGCTTCCCAAGAGAAGCACTTCGAAGGTGACCATAGTGATATTCAGCAATGAGGTATGTAGCATTTATAATGATTAAATTCATGGACTTAATTGTCAAACCTTGTACCATATAATTCAGTAATGCCACTGCTTGGAGCATGTTCTTCAGAAATGAGGGCTGTCAGATGTACAGAAACATGCATGCAAATGTTTATTGCAGCACTATCTACAGTAGCAAAAAGATGGTACCAAACTAGGTGCCTATCAACAGACAAATGGACAAACAAACTATTGTATATATACACAATGCAACTCTATGCAGTGTTAAAGAACAATGATGATTTTAGGAAACATCTCACAACTTAAAAGCAGCTAGAACACATAATGCTGAGTGAGATCACTTAGCTGCAAAAGGACAAATATTGTACGAGACCACTGTTATAAGAACTTAAATAAGGACTTATGCACAGAAGAAAATACTCTTTGATGGCTACAATGGTGGGAAGGGAGAGAGAGAGGTATACATAGATTAGTTAGTTGTTAAGAATTCAGTTAGGTGAAGGGAGTGAAACCACACAGTATAAGGCAAGGCAGCATAACTGGAATATACCATAAGGTAAAATGTTTTCTAAATTCAACCCATTTCAAAGGACAGAGTAGCAGGAACAAGGGTCTGGGGATCATGTTCTCGGGGGACTTTGAGGTCAGTTGAAATTACTAGTCTTTTTCTAGGGGAGTCTTCTTCACCTCATATGGGTGAGTGGCTTCTGGGTTCTTAAAAGCCAGCAAACTGCCATCTGAGGAACATCAGCTGGTCTCCACTCATCTGAGACAGATGACAACCAAAAACATCAAAGACACTAGCAAAAATGAGCTCAGGAGACAGAAGGATCCATATGATTGGGAGACTACATCAGCATGGGACCAGAATAACTAGATGGTGCCCAGTCACCACCAAAGACAACCCTGATAGGGAACACAATGTGGAGTTTCTGATGTAGCACGAGAAAAAGAGGTGTGCAGATCAACAATTCTATTACAAGACCAGAGCTGATGGTCTGCTCCTAAACTTCTTGCTAGTCCAGAGCTGAAACCAGTACTGAAGTCAACACTTCAGACAAAGGATGGATTGGACTTGGGGACACAAAGTGATGCATGTAGTGTACTTTATGGTTTATATATATATATATATATATATATATATATATATATGAGGCTGTCCTACTTGTTTCTTTCTAGAAGGGAGAGGAGAGGATAGAGAACAGGGGAGAGAGGGGATATTTGTTGGTTGAATGGACACTGTAAGTAAAGAGTGAAAAAGAAGAGTGTACTGTCACAGAGTGAGAAGAGCAGACAGAGTTGCAGAGATATGGGTACTCGGGGTTTTATATGGAAAATTGTCTTGGATTGTATACTTGCACTTAATCACAATAAATGGATTTTAAAAAATCCAAACTAGTTATTCTTAATTGTGGCTGAAAAGTCAAATATGTGTTTCTTAATATTCAAAGTGCTTTTACATTTAGCATCTCAATTGACTCTCAAAACCATCTTGTAACAAAGGAGGGACAAATACTTCAAAATATTTTCTGAGTCTGCTGTGTATATAGTGTTACACTAGATGCTATACTTCTATATGCATAAAGCATAGCATGTACTTAGTGTGTTACATAATTACATAACATATGAAGAATGGTACATAATTATTTTTTCTTAAAGACTACTGTCTGGTTGGTTAATCACATCAGTGTTACAGCAGAGGAAATTGAAGCTAAGGAAAGTGAAATTACCTTATCAGAGTTACACAGCAAGGTCAGGAAAAGAACCCTAAACTTCCAGGTGTATTTCACATCAAAAAAAACTTTGCGGTGGTGAAACAAAGTCTCTTAATTGTGAATCCAATGATCTTTCACAATTTCACATTGTTTCACTTAGACCACACAAAAAATCAAAATGAAATAGGTCAAATGTTAGATACCATTGTAGGAGTCCTAAATGTCATGTTGATATTTAGGCTATGTGGAATGAATGGAAGAGGCTGAAAGAACTTCAACTCCTTTGTGCTACATTCAGTTAAGCTTTTGAGTAGAGCTGCCTTAACTTCATTCTGGGCAGACCACCCCCCAAATGGGTAATATGTCCCAATTATACTCACCACCAGTTCTCTTTGATTGAGCATGAATGGGATGATTAGATATTAAGTGGAGATTATACTTTGAGCAATGTGGAGCAGTCTTCAAATGAGCTTAAAAGAATCTGTAAAAGAGTACACATCATCAATAGAGGAAATTGGATTGTTTGGGAGATTATTTTCCTCCTTAAACTCAAAAAACATTTAGATCACTCTTCTCTTTGAACTGTGCTCCTAGTTGGGTTTAGAAAGGCCGAGGGAAGAAATTCCGTCAGTTCTTTATTGACATTTTTATAAGCATATGTATGTAAAAAATAAAATTAAAATACATCCAATTTACTTGAGATTTCTAGATTTACAACTGATATGCACCCAGTGAGAAACTTATAAATATATAAACTTTTGGATACAGTCAAGTCAGAAAAGTAAAACTCATCTTGATCTGAATATAAGACTTATCAGTGTTTTAAATAACATCAGTTAGAAACAGAGACAGAATGTACAGGGAAAGAATATAGAAACCTATATTTAGAGGTGAGAAATGCAGGAACTGTAGGAGTCTTTCTTCATGCCAGGGTCAATATAAATTTAGTTACAAAATACGTAAAATTGTGTATACACACATATCCAAAATCAACCACCTGAGCAAATGATGTGAAGATAACTTAAGACTCATTTTTTGGGGAGAAAAAAAAACTCAATGGTGTTTATAAACAGTACAAAGTGAGAAAACAGAATAATAAGATTCTAAAGATGCAAAAACAATCTTTAATAGAAGTAAAAGTTCAGAAAAAAGGGCACTTATAGGCAGACTGTACTTTACATTACTCATACTATATGTGGAAAATCATGTTTATTTACAAGGACCACCCAAGAATTGACAAACTGTAGTCTTTTTACAAGAAAACTTCTGGAATGATAAAGAGAGGTAAAATCATGTCAAATAAGGAAGAGTTGATGGAACATGGAGTTTATAGTATGGAGAGGTTCAAGTGTCCTTAATCTGTCTGAAAATAGCTGAAAGACTGTTGTATAAAATAGAAATAAAACCTACACAACTCCAGCTTAAGAGAAAATTTTCCAAATTTCAATGGTGAGAACACAGGTAGAATTGGTTGACTAGAAAAATGATGAGTTCTTTGTCTATGAAGGTGATCAAGCAAAGATACTGGATGGTGTTTCAAAGGTCACTTTTCACTGAGTCTACTGAAAAGTTCCTGGGCCACAGGCACTTAAAAGCCTGGCACTTTGTGGCACTTAGCAAAATTGTGACTATAATCCACTAGACTTTAATATCCTTTTTCTTCATTAGTTTTTCACCATTACCTGTGGCTACCTATTTATCCCCAGCTTTAACCCAGTCACCACCAGGAGCTCAGTTCTGTCCTGGTAGGCCTCGTACTGTTCCCTTCCTAGATTTCTCCCCTAGTTTCCTTTCTTATTCTTTTAAAACCAGAAAACCAAACTCATTGCCATTGAGTGATTATGACTCACAGTTACCCTGTAGGACAGAATAGAACTGCCCCATAGAATTTCTAAAAAGAGTCTGGTTGGTTTGAACTGCCAGATTTGGGTTAGCAGCTCTAGCTGTCAACCTCTATCCTAAGATGGTTTCCCCTATTTTCTAAGGGACCAATAATACAAGTGGGTTAGAATGGGTTAATGGCTACACCCAACGCAAAAAAATACTTGCAGTAGGTGATCTTTTAGTGACTTTTAGAAACAGTAGTTCTATTACTCAAATTCAGGCACTGATACATTCCACAAATTACCCTTATAAAACATCTGACAACCCCCAGCCCCACCCTTGCAGTCAAATAATGAAAGTTTGGAGACTGTTTAAAATAGAGTCAAATATTTCTCCTGATTTCTGGTCATGTCATGAGGCAAACTTGATTCAACTAAACTTTCTTTTCTTCTTTAAATGGGGACCTAAGGTCAGCAGTTCGCATCTACCAGGCACTTCATGAAAACCTTATGGGGGCAGTTCTACTCTGTCCCATAGGGTCACTATGACTCGAGGGCAACAGATTTGATTTTGGTTTTGGTTTAGAAGCCCAGTTAAATACTTGGGTGCTAACTAAAAAGTTGTCAGATTGAATTTACCTAGCTATTCTCCAGGAGAAAGAGTCAGTGATCTATTCTTTTAAAGATTACAGCCTAGAAAACCCTTGGGAAAATTCTACTGCCACATGCATAGTCAGTGAGTCAGAATTGACTAAACAGCACCTAACAAGAACAACAGCAACCTAAAAGAGGGGTGAAGATGAGAGTAAGTATGCAGCAGGGTAAGGATTGTGGAAAAGTCTTTTATTCATACAAGCTCTTTGCTGTTGAGTCAGTTTTGACTTCTAGCTACCCTATAGTACAGAGCAGATATACCCTGCAGGGTTTCCAAGGGGCAGCTGGTAGATTTGAACTGCTGACCTTTTGGTTAGCAGCCAAGTTCTTAACCATTGGGAAACCAGGGCCTCTTTTTCATACACTTCCTCTGAAATATTACCAGTGAATCATAAACGGAAGTTAGAAGTCCAGAGACAGCCTCTAAACATCGAGGAAAAATTTGTGGAATCTTCTTCAACAAATGAGATCTATAAAAAGAGCATATATTAACATTTTGGGATGATAATTGCCAATATCTCTAGGTATTATAATACTCAAAGCCTTTTCACACACATAATGTCATAATAGTGTTTCATCACTCTGTGAAGTAGGTGATGTGAGAATAATTATTCTGATTTTACAGAAGAGGAACATGAGATTCAAAGTCATTTAATGAGCAGTTTACCTTACCTACAGTCACTTAGTGACAGAACTAAGAAAAAAAAAATTCACATCTCCTAAAGTCACTGTTCAGCTATATGTCCCAGGAAACATTTTTTTGTACTTGCAAATAAAAGTTCATTGATTATTTTTTGTACCACTACCCCTGGGCAAGGTAATTTTCATATATGTAATTCTTTGAAAATACCATGAGGTGGGCATTGTCATGCCATTACTACAGATGAGGAAACTAAGGCAGATAGAGATTAATGGCTTAACCATGATTATATAATTAAAAAATAGTAGAGGTAGGTAGGACTTGAGTCCATATTTGTTTGAATATTAAACACATATTGTCTTCTCTTAAGAGCCACCATCCATACATCATACTACTCTTTGATGTAGAATTACTTACTTTTTAGTTCTGAATTTACAATCTGACCTCTTTTAATTTGTTAAATTTACACACAACATCCATTTATTAGTTTATATGTTAAGATAACTAGAAATGAAAAGATTGTTTTGAACTTTATTGTGGAGATATATATGTATATATATGATCCAACTTGACGGCACTTGGCTTTGGCACTTGGCTATACCTCCAGTATGTATATGCCATTTTGATAATTTTTGTGTGCACAATTCAGTGACATTAACTACATTCACCATGTTGTATAACCAACACCACTATCTTTTTCCAAAAGTTTTACATCATCCCAAATAGAAACTCAGTTTGCCATTCCTGAAAGCAATAACTTTCTATTCCACCCTCTCTCCAGTGCCTGGTAACCACTAAATAATTTCATCTCTATGCACTTGCCTATTCCAAATAATTTATATTAGTGTGATTGTCACGGATTGAATTGTGTCCTCCCAAATATGTGTTAACTTGGGTAGGTCATGATTCCCAATGTTGTATGCCGAGCCAGCCAAGTGTCGTTGCGTCGGATCCAACTCATGGCAATTTTGTGATTATAATTTTCCTACGTGTTGTAAATTTTAATATCTGTCTGAGGTTAATGAGTCAAGACTGGATTTTGCTGAAGAAGATTACAGTGTGATGCAACACTCTTGCTCAGATGACATCTCTGATCCAGCAAGAAGGGAATTTCCCTGGAGTGTGGCCTGTACCACCTTTTGTCTTACAAGAGATAAAGGAAAAGGGAATCCAGCAGAGAGTTGGGGAACTTATAGCATTGAGAAAAGTAGTACAAAGAACTGGGGTTCCTGAGAGGAGAAGCTTCTAGACCAGGGAAAGATGGATGACAGGGACTTTTTTCCAGAGTCAACAGAGAAAGCCTTCTCTTGGAGCAGACACCCTGAATTTGGACTTCTAACCTAGTGCACTGTGAAAAAATAAATTTCTTTGTGTTAAAACATCTACTTGTTACAGTTCTGTTATAGCAGCACTGTGATCAAAAAGCTGGAGACAGAAAATCAAAAGTGAAAAACATGATCCACATTTCTCAAGGTGAAATAACTGAAGAAAAAAATTGTTTTGAGTTACAATAGTGAAGAGTTCTGCAAGAAAATATACGACTGGGGAAGCATCAGAAGAAGGTGGAAGGAGTATACAGTCATTCTACGAGAAAGAACTGGCTGATAACCAACCATTTCAATATGTAACATGCGATCGGGAACAAGTCATACTAAAGGAAGAAGTCAAAGCTACACTGAAAGCAGTGGTGAAAAACAAGGCTCCGGGAATTGATGGACTATCAACTGAGATATTTCAACAATTGAATGTAGCACTGGAAATGCTCACTCACCTATGGCAAGAAACTTGGATGACAGCTACCTGGCCAAGTGACTGGAAGAGACCTGTATTTATGCCTATTCCCAAGAAAGGTGACCCAAATGAATGCAGAAATTATTGAACAAAATCATTAATATCACAAGCAAGTAAAATTTTGTTCATGATCATTCAAAAGTGACTGCAATAGTATATTGACAAAGAACTGCCAGAAATTCAAGCCAGATTCAGAAGAGGATGTGGAACTAGGGATGTCTTTGCTGATGTCAAATGGATCTTGACTGAAAGCAGAGAAGACCAGAAAGATGTTTACTGGTGTTTCATTAGCTATGCAAAGGCATTCAACTGCGTGGGTCACAACAAACTATGGATAACATTGTGGAGAATGGTAATTCCGGAACACTTAACGGTGCTCATGAAGAATCTGTACATGGATCAGAAGTCAGTTGTGAAAACAGGGTTGTGTCTTTTCTCCATACCTTTTCAATCTATATGCTGAGCAAATAATCCAAGAAGGTGGACAATACAAAGAGGAGGCATCAGAATTGGAGAAAGACTCATTAATAACCTGCATTATGCAGATGACATAAACTTGCTTGCTAAAAGTGAAGAGGATTTGAAACACTGATGAAGGCCGAATACTGCAACCTTCAGTACGGGCTGCACCTCAACATCAAGAAAACAAAAACTCTCACAACTGTTCCAGTAAGCAACATCCTGATGAACGGAGAAAGGATTGAGCTTCTCAAGGATTTCATTTTTTGGGGGGTTCCATAATCAACACCCATGAAATCAGCAGTCAAGAAATCAATAGACACATTGCATTAGGAAGATTTCCTGCAAAGGACCCCTTTAATGTGTTGAAAAGTAAAGATACCACGTTGAAAGCTAAGGCATGGCTGACCCAAGCCATGGTATTTTCAGTTGTATCATGTGCATGTGAAAGCTGGACAATGAATAAAGAAGACAAAAGAAGAATTGAGGCCTTTGAATTGTAGTGTTGGAAAGAATATTAAATGTACCATGGACTGCCTATAGAGCAAACAGATCTGTTCTGGAAGAAGTACAACTAGACTGCTCTTTGGAAGCAAAGATGGTGAGAGTGGCTCTTACACACATTGGGCAAGTTGTCAGGAGGGATCAGTCCCTGGATAAGAACATCATGGTTGGTAAAGTAGTGGGTCAGTGAAAAAGAGGAATACCCTCAACAAGATGGATTGACACAGCAGCTGCAACAAATGGCTCAAGCATAACAACGATTGTGAGCATGATGCAGGACCGGGTAGTGTTTCGTTCTGTTGTTCATAGGGTCACTATGAGCCAGAACTGATTAGAGGACACCTAACAATGACAGCAACGACAACAGACAACTAAGAGAGAAATCATAAAGTATTTGCCCTTTTCTGTCTACCATTTCAATTAGCACAGTGTTTTCAAGGTTTATCCACATTGTAGCATGTATCAGAACTTCATTTTTCTTTACAGCTGAATAATATTCCATTGTATGTATATGCCATATTTGTTTACTCATTCATCTGTTCATAAATATTTTGATTGTTTCTACCTTTTGCCTATTGTGAATAATGCTGCAATGAATATTGATACACAAGTATTTGAGTCCTGCCTTCAAGTCTTTTCACACACAGACACAGACACAGACACAGACACAGACACAGACACAGACACAGACACAGACACAGACACAGACACAGACACAGACACAGACACAGACACAGACACAGACACAGACACAGACACAGACACACAGACACAGACACAGACACACAGACACAGACACAGACACAGACACAGACACAGACACAGACACAGACACACAGACACAGACACACAGACACAGACACACACACACACACACACACACACAACTGGATTTTCTGAGTTATATTGCAATACTATGTTTAACTTTAGAGGCTATATCAAATTGTTTTCATAATGGTTGCATCATTTTCTATTCCCATCAGCAGGGTATGAGAGTTCCAGTTTCTCCATATCCTTTCCAATATTTACTGTTTTCCATTCTTCTGTAATAGTAATTCTAGCATATGTGAAGTAGTATCTGATTGTTATTTTTATTTGCATTTCTATAATGACTAGTGGGAACCCTAGTAGGTTACTAGTTAAGAGCTTGGCTGCTAAGCAAAAAATTAGAAGCTTGAATTCATCAGCCACTCCTTTGAAACCCTATGGGGAACTTATTTGATGGCAATGAGTTTGAATACTCTTTGGTTAATGATTAGTATTCAGCTTTTTTACATGTGCTTGTTGGTACGTGCCACCACTGCTAACCATAAGGTCGGCAGTTCAAATCCACCAGGTGCTCCTTGAATACTCTGGGGGTCAGTTCTACCCTGCCTCCTAGGGTCGCCATGAGTCGGATCCGACTCGACGGCACTTGGCTTGGCTGGTTGGCTATTTGCGTTTTGGGGGTGAAATGCCTATTCACCATTGCCCGATGTTTGATTGGATATTCATCCCTTTGTTATTAAATTGTAGAAGTTCTTTATATATTCTAGATATTAAACCCCTGTCAGATATCTTTTTCTCAAAATTTTTCTCACAGTATGTAAGTTGTTTCTTCAGTCTTTTGATAATATTCTTTGATGATTATTTTTATCTTGGTAAGTCTCACTTATCTCTGTCTTTTGTTACTCATGCTTTCAGTGTCACACATAAAAATCTGTTTTCAATAACTAATTCTGAAGCATTGTCCTTATATTTTATTCTAAGTGTTTATGGTTTTAATTTTTTTATTTAGTTCATTGATCCATTTGGGGTTAATTTTTGTATACAGTATTAGGTATAGGTTTCATTTCATTCTTTCATATGTTGAAATTCAGTTGTTTCGCCACCACTGAAGAAACTATTTCCTCATTCAATGAACTTGACACCTTTTGAAAAGTTAATTGGCTATAGATTGTTGGTAAAAACCTTTTACATTTAAAACATATTAAATAAATGAAGCTGAAAGTACTTAGCTGATGTTTAAATATATTACCTGGGGGGAAAGGTTTAAGTAAACTGGACACAGCTTTATTTCCCTGGGAAATTTCAATAATTCATTCATTAGATGAATATAAAACAATTTTAGTGAATATAAACTCAATTTCAGAAACATGAAGAGTATCACTTTATTGTGACATGCTGGAGGGTCCCTATACAAGCTTTTTGATTTCTGAAGATTGTTAAATTGGATACTTTTTTCCATTACTTTCACGTTCTTTTTCACATTAAGATAAATCCCTGGGATTTATGTGTATATTTTTGTGGTATCCTTTATGATAAAGAAGACAAGCAATTGGGTAGAATGTACATAGCAGCTTCTTAAAGACCTAAGCTGTGTTAAAGAAGAAAGAACAAGTGTTTATAAATTTCTAAAAATCTGTTTAATTTTAATACCTTGTTTGATGCCAAGGAAAATGTAAAGAAGCAGTCAGATCACACATGAGCAGTGAGGAAGAGCAAAGACACTGATTTCATTAGAAACTGAATCAGGTGAAGTTGTTAAATAATTAAATTATATCTTTACTGACTGCCCCAACTTCCTTCATGCTGCCACCTGGACAATCCTGTGGCTTTATGCTTCATATTTTTTCTTATTGTTGTTTTAGTACGCTAATAGATGACAAGCAGACCTCTTCTAGGGTAAAAGTTGCTTAATTTACATCACCTAAAATCACTAAATTTTACACATACGGAAATTTTGTTGCAAGGAAAGCATTGATGCTGATCCATAGCCATAGTTTAGAGAACACAGCTGTGGACTTTTGAGTAAAATGCAGTTCCTCCACACCTTGCCTTACAACATCAGAGAAGTTTCTTAATCCTTCTGATACTCCATTTCCTCACTTCTAGATTACATATTATACTTTACTCTCAGCATCACTCAGCAGATTAAATGAAAAATTATATAAAAATTGCCCAAATTGCCTAGCATATGATCGCCAAGCCAAGTGCCGTCGAATCGGATCCGACTCATGGCGACCCTACTAAGTCAATAAAAACTACCTATATTTATTTGTTTACCGTTCTCTCGGTGTTGCGATTTGAGCATATTTCAGAAGCACCTACCATACAGTAGGTGTCCAATAAATATAAGGTGAGTCTGATTATCTGTTCCACATTCAGATGTCAACTACATATGAATTTAGTTTATTACTTTGTTTGGGAAAACATTAATTTGAAAGAAGAATACCTTTAAATGACAATGCCATAACACACAGTTTTGAGGTTTTTATTTTTATTGTGATTAAGTGAAAGTATAAAATCCAAAATAAATTTGCATGCTCACCTATCTGCAGCTCCTTCTGCTCTCCTTGCATGGTGACAGTATATTCCTCCTTTTTGTTCTGTAATGTCATATCCTGTTAACAAAATCCTGTCCCCTTCTCTCCACCTTCTGCTCTCCCTTCTAGTAAGAGGCCAGTACGACATACTGTAGATGCACAGAACAATAAAGTACATACACCATACAGCCATACTGTGTCCCTGAGTCCAGTCCACTCCTGGCTCAAGAGTTGACTTCTGTAATGTTTTCTGGTCAGGGCCAGCAGCAGGTCTAGGGGCCATGCTCCCTGGAGAAACACCTGGCTGCTGGACCGTCAACTGTGGTCTTTCAATGGAGTTCCTGAAATGTGTCCTTCTTTTTCTCATACTGCCACTGGGACTTAACATTGTGTGCCCCATCATGGCTGTCTTTGATGGTGGCTGGATGTCGTCTGGTTCATCTGGTCACATGCTGATACAGTCACCCATTTACATGGATACTTCTGTCATCTGGGCTCTTTTTCCCTTCTGTCTTTGTTGTTCTTTGTGACTGTCTCTGAGTTGGGACCATTTGGTATATTTTAGATGGCAGTTGGCTAACTTCTAAGACCCCAGACCCCACTCAGTGATCTGGGCACAGAAGATTCTCTTAGCTACAATAGGCTAGTTATGCCAACTGGCCTTGATGTCCTTTGAGAGCATGGTCCTCAGACACCCCCCCCACAACTCTGTCCTTGGAATATTGGGTTAAGATTAGAAGAGTTCTGAGTTTATGTTGAAGTCCAGTTAAGCTGACCTTCTTTCTCCTGTGTGCTGTCACTGCTTTCATCTAACCACATTTCTGTCAACTTTGTAGTCTATGACCAGCCATCTCCCTCTGTCCACTCCTTTGCAGCTGTCGAAGAGTCATTTCTTCTGTACATGAGTCTATTTTTATGTCCTTATACTAAGGGTCTCAGAAAATATTTGCTCTTGTGCCACTGACTGCTGCACTCAGAATAATGTCTTCCAATTGAAATCAGGTTATGAGATGCTTCCTAAAATTGTCATTGTTCTTTATCATGCATATTATCCCATTGAGTATGTGCACTATAGTTTGTTTATCAACTGATCCATTGTTGGGCATCTGGGTTGGTTCCATCTTTTAGCTACTGCGGACTGTGCTGCAGTAAGTATTCGCGTGTATGTATTTGTTCATGTGACTGACCATAATTCTGTAGGATATATTCTGAGCAGTGGGATAACTGGGTCAAATGGTATATCTACTTCCATCTTTCTAAGGAAGTGCCAGATTGCTTTCCAAAGAGGTTGTACCATTTTGCAATCCCACCAGCAGTGTAGGAGAGTTCTAATCTCTCCACAGCCTCTCCAGAATTTGTTGTTTTGTGTTTTTTAGATCATGGTCAACCTTGCTGGGGTAAGATGGTATCTCATTGTAGTTTTGATTTGGATTTCTCTAATAGCTAATGATAGTGAGCACCTCCTCGTGTGTCTTTTGGCTACCTGGATGTCGTCTTTGGTGAAGTGTCTGTACATCTCCTTTACCCATTGTCATGGGTTGAATTGTGTCCCCCAAAAAATATGTGTAGCCGTGTGGCTGGGACATGATTCCCAGTATCTAGTGACTATCCTCCATTTTGTGGTTTCCGTAAACTGAATATTAAAGGATTAGGGTGGGGTTGTAAATTCCTTCATGGGATTACTTCCCTGCCCTACGGTAAAGGGAGTTTCCCTGGAGTATGGCTTGCCCCACCCTTAATCCTTTCAGCCTGCAAGAGATAAAAGGAAAGAGAAGCAAGCGGAGAATTGGGAACCTCATTACCATCAAGCAAGCAGCACTGGGAGAAGAGTGCGTCCTTCAGACCTGAGGTTCCTGAGCCAAGATGCTCCCTGGATGAAGACTGATGCAATACCGGACTTTCCTCCAGTGCCAACAAGGGGAAAGCCTTCCCCTGGAGCGGACACCCTGAAATGGACTTGCAACCTACTGGACTGTGTAAGAATAAACCTTCCTTTGTTAAAGCCATCCACTCGTGGTATTTCTGTTAGAGCAGCCCTAGTTGACTAAAACACCCATTGCTTAATTGGGTTATTTACCTTTTTATTGCTGATATGTTGCAGTAACTTGTAGATTATGGAAATCAGACATCGATCTGACATGTAGTTGCCAAATTTCTATTCCCATTCTGCAGGTGTTCTTTTAATTTTTTTCATAAACTCTTTTGATGAGAAAAAGTGTTTGATTCTCAGTAGTTCCCATTTATCTTTCACTTCTGTTGATCATGCTTTGTCAGATTTTAAAGTCTGTCTAAGCTGTGTATTAAAGCTTCCATTGTTGATCCTATTTTTTCTTGCATGATCTTTGTTGTTTTAGGTTTGATAATTAGATCTTTTGTCCAGTTTGAGTTTGTTTTTGTGTAAGGTGTGTGAAATGGGTCTTCTTCCAATTTTTACAGATGAACATCCCATTTTGCCAGCACCATTTTTTAAAGAGATTGTTTTTAACCCCAGTTTAATGTCTTAGGGTCTTTGTCGAATATCAGCTGATCGTAAGAGGATGCTGGCATCTCCGGCGTGTCAAGTCTGTTCCATTGGTCTATATGTCTATTTTTGTACCAGTACTAGGTTGTTTTGACTACTATTACAGTGTAATAGAGTCTAAGGTTGGGTAGTGTGAGAACTCCCACTGTGTTTCTCTTCTTCACTAGTGCTTTACTTATCTGGGGTTTCTTCTCTTTCCAAACAAAGTTGGTGATTTGTTTCTCCATCTAATTAAAAAATGTCACTGGAATTTATATTGGGATTGCATTGTATATGTAGATTACTTTGGGTAAAATTGACATTTTCACAACATTAAGTCTTCCTATCTGTGAGTAGGGTAGGAGTCTACATTTATGGAAGTCTCTCTTGGTGTCTTGCAGTAAGGTCTTGTAGTTCTCTTTGTGTAGGCCTCCTATTTCTCTACTTAGATTTATTCCTATGTATTTTACCTTCTTGTGAGCTATAGTAAATGCTACTCATTTGGTGATTTCTTCTTTGATGATCTTTGTTGGTATAAAGGAATCCTACTGATTAACTTAGGTTTATCTTGTACCCTGTGACTTTGCCAAACTCTTCTATCAGTTTGAGTAGTTTCCTTATGGATTCTTTAGGATTGTCTCGATATACAATGATATCATCTGCAGATAGGGAGATTTTTACTTCTTCTTTGCTGATGTGGATGCCCTTTATTTCTTCATCGTGTCTAATTGCTCTGGCCAGAACTTTTAGTACAATGTTGAATACAAGTGGTGAAAGTGGGCATCCTTGTCTACTTCCTGTTCTCTAGGGGAATTCTTTCAGTATCTCTCCATTGAGGATGACGTAGGTGGTTGGCTTTGCATAGATGGCCCTTATTGCATTGAGGATCTTGCCTTCTGTTAGTATTTTTCTGAGAGTTTTTAGCATGAATGTGTGTTGGACTTTGTCAAATGCCTTTTCTGCATCAATTGACATAACCAGGTGATTCTTATCTTTTGAGTTATTTATGTGGCTGATTACAATATGTGGCTGATTACAATAATTGTTTTTCTGATGTTGAACCAGCCTTGCATCCCTGGTATGAATCCAATGTGGTTGTGATGAATTATTGTTTTTGACGTGTTGTTGAATTGTATTGGCAAGGATTTTGTTGGAGATTTTAGATCTAGGTTCAAGAGTGATGTTGGTCTATAATTTCCTTTTGTTGTGGGATCTTTCACTGACTTTGGTATCAGGCTTATTCTGGCCTCATAGAATGAATGTGGGAGTATTCCATCCCTTTCTAGTCTATGAAGTAGTTTCGATAGCATTAGAGTTAACTCTTAAAAGTTTGATAGAATTCTCCAGTGGGCCAGGACTTTTCTGGCTGGCAGTTTTTTTATCTTTTTTTTTTTTCAATTTATTCTTTTGTGATGGGTTTATTAAATTGTTCTATTTCTCCTAGTGATAATTTTGGTTGGTGATATGAATCTAGAAATTGGTTGTTTCCTTTAGGTTTTCAAATCTTTTACAGTCTTTTGTAGTATTCTGTTATGGTACTTTAGATTTCATTTGGGTGTGTTGTGACATCTCCCATTTTGTTTCTTATTCCTGTTTTTCTCTTGTAAGTTTAACCAATGGTTTACCAATTTTGTTGATCTGTTCAAAAAAACAGCTTTTGGCTCTGTTAATTTTTTCAATTTTTCTTCTATTCTCTAATTCATTTAGTTCTGCTCTAATCTTTATTATCCATTTTTTTTTCTGGTGACTAAGGGATTTCTCCGTTGCTCTCTTTCTATTTGTTCAAGCTGTCAGGTTAATTCTTTGGTTTGGGTCCTCTCTTCCTTCCAGATATGTGCATTTATGGAGATAAATTAGAGATAATTTGCCCTCTGAGCACTTCTTTGACTGTATCCCATATGTTCTGGTAGGATGTGTTTTCATTCTCATACATTTCCATACATTTCTTTATTTAGTCCTTGATTTCTTTCTATAACCCATGGATTTGTGAGCAAGGTGTTGTTCAGGTTCCATTATTTAGACTTTCTACCTATGTTTTTTCTGTTACTGATTTTGACTTTAATGGCTTTATGATGTGAGAAGATGCTTTGCAGTAATTCATTGGTTTGGATTTTGTTGAGACTTGCTTTATGTCCTAACACATGGTCTATTCTGGAAAACATTCTGTGTGCATTAGAAGAGAAGGTATACTTATCTGTTGATGGAAAAAAGTTCTGTATATGTTGATGAAGTCTAGTTGTTTAATTGTTGCAGTAAGGTCTTCTATTTCTTTAGTGAGTTTTTTTCTGGATGACCTATCCATTACTGAAAGTGGAGTGTTGAAGTCTCCAACGATTATTGTAGAGTGATCTATCTCATTTTTCAATGTAGTCAGTGTTTCTTTGAGGTATTTAGATGCTCTAGTATTGAATGTATAACTATTTAATATTGTTAAGTCCTGCTTGTGTATTGACCCTTTAAGGAACAGTGACTGCGCTTGTCCACCACAGTTTATTTTACATTAAAATCTATTTTATCTGAGATTAGTATTGCCACACCAGCCCTTTTTTGTACATTGTTCACTTGGTATGTATTATTCTATCCTTTAATTTTCCGTATTTTCATATCTTTAATCTAAGGTATGTTTTTGGTAAGTAACATATAGATGGGTTGTTTCTATTTTTCCCAAGATATCACTCATTGTCTCTTTGTTGGAGTGTTCAGTCCGCTAAAATTCAGTGTAATCATTGATACGTATATGTTTAGTGCTGTCGTTTTGATGGTTTTATTTTTGTGTTGGTATTGTCTATGTTCTTCTTAATATCCTGTTGTGGGTCATTCTTCTCTGCAGGTTGACTTTTCGTATTTCTAGTGTTGGTCGTGTGGTTGTTGAGGCGTAATACTCCTTATTACATTCCTATTTTGGTATGTTGCATTGTTAGTGTGCTTCGTGGGTAGTCCTATGATCCCACTTAGTATTCTAAATTTAAACCCAATTTTAACTCCCCTGTGTATTTGTAACTTCCTCTCCATCTGAAAGGACTAAAACTACTATAGTATATCCCTCTTTTAGTAGTCAGATCTGACTCGATGGCACTTGTCTGGCTTTTAGTGTGGGTGTCATAGTTTTCATGATATGACTGCTGGTTCCCTTCTTCTAATACTGTATCTTTTTTTTATTTTTATTTAACATAACTGAGTGAAAATGTACATTCACATGTAAATTTACATGCCCCCCTATATGCAGCTTCGGCTGCTCTCCCTGTCCGGTGACTGCACACTATTCCTCTCTGCTCCATACATGTCTTATCCTCCCAACAGCCTCCTTTCCCCTCCTCTCCGTCCACTCCTCTTCCTCCAGCCAGAGGTCAGCAAGATGATATCCTATAGATGTATAGAAACATAAAGTGCTTCCAACATATGGTTACTCTGCATTGCCAAGTCCATTCCATTCCTGTCCAAAGAGTGGTCCTTTGTTATAATTTATGGGAACGGGCAGCATCAGGGCCGGGGGCCATGCTCTCAGAGGAACCCCAAAACCGCTGGACGATCAATTGACGTCTTTGAGTGGAGATCTCAGGATGCACCTCTTTTTATCCTTGTGTTGCCAGTGAGACTCCTCTCTGTGATCTCCGTCATGGCTATCACTGGTCGTGGCCGGGCACCATCCGGTTCTACCGGTCCCAGGTCGATGTAGGTACCCACTCTTGTGGGTCTCTCTGTCTTCTCGGTTGTCTTTACCGCATGCCATTTTGGCCCTCGGTGAGCATCCGTTCCTGCTGAGTTGGGACCATTTGCTGTGTCCTCGGATGGCAGCTTGGCAGCTTTTAAGACCCCAGACGCCACTCACCAATGTGGGGTGCAGAGAGCTCTCTTAGCAAAACACTAGTTGTGCCAATTGGCCTGGAATTCGCCTAAGAGCATGGTCCCCCACCCCCCGCCCCAGCTACTCTATCCTTGCAGTATTGAGTTAAGATGGAAGGAGTACTCAAGCTATGCTGAAGTCCACTTAATGTTGTACTTGTTCCTAATGTGTGCTGTCACCGCTTTCTCCCAACTAGATTTCTAGTAACTACCTAAACCTAACCCTCCCCCCCTCGCCCTCCCTCCCTCCCTCCCCTCCCTTGCAGCTGTCAAAGAGTCTTTTCTTCTATACACG
This sequence comes from Heterohyrax brucei, assembly GCA_028571685.1. Classification (NCBI taxonomy): domain Eukaryota; kingdom Metazoa; phylum Chordata; class Mammalia; order Hyracoidea; family Procaviidae; genus Heterohyrax; species Heterohyrax brucei. The sequence continues at coordinate 103,594,141 of CM053166.1, forward strand.
AGTCTGTTTCTGAGATCTTATCGTAGAGGTCTCATACAGTATTTGTCCTTTTGTCGCTGACTACTCTCACTCAACATAATGTCTTCCAGTTGAAACCAGGTTAGGAGATGTTTCCTGGAATCATCGTTATTCTTTATCATTGCGTAGTGCTCCATTGAGTATATGTACCACAGTTTACCTAACCATTCTTCTATTGTTGGGCATCGGGGTTGATTCCACCTTTTTGCTATTGTGGACTGTTCCGCGAGAAACATTCTGGTGCATGTGTCCATCGGTGTGAAAGGCCTTGAATCGGTAGGATATATTCCAAGTAGTGGAATTACTGGGTCAAATGGTATATCGATATCCATATTTTTAAGGAAGCCCCAGATTGCCTTCCAAAGAGGCTGGACCATTTTGCAACCCCACCAACAGTGTAGGAGGGTTCCACTTTCTCCACAGCCTCTCCAGCATTTGTTGTTTTGTGTTTTCTGGATCATGGCCAATCTTGTTGGGGTGAGATGGTATCTCATTGTTGTCTTGATTTGAATTTCTTTAATAGCTAAAGATCGTGAACATGTCCGCATGTGTTTTTTGGCTACCTGGATCTCCTCTTTAGTGAAGTATCTGTCCATCTCCTTTGCCCATCGCTTAATTGGATGGTTTATCTTCTTGTTATTGATATTTTGTAGTATCTTATAGATTATGGAGATCAGGCGTCAATCTGACATAGAGTTGCCAAATATTTTTTCCCACTCTGTGGGTGTTCTTTTAATTCTATTAATAAAGTCTTTGGATGAGCAAAAGTGTTTGATTCTTAATAGTTCCCATTTATCTACTTTCTCTTCTGTTGATTGAGGTTACTTTGACAGATTTTGGAGTCTGTCCTCATTGTGTATTAAAACTTCCGTTGTTGTTCCTACCTTTTCTTGGATGAGCTTTATCGTTTTAGGTTTGATATTTAGGTCTTTTATCCAGTTGGAGTTAGTTTTTGTATAAGGTATAAGATATGGATCTTGATTCAGTTTATTGCAGATGGATAACCAATTTTGCCAGCACCATTTGTTGAAGATACTGTTTTTACCCCAGTTTAATGTCTTAGGGCCTTTGTTGAATATCAACTGTTCATAGGCAGATGGTGTCATCTCTGGGGTCTCAATTCTGTTCCATTGATCAGTCTGTCTGTTCTTGTACCAGTACCAGGCTGTTCTGACCACTGTGGCAGTGTAGTATGTTCTAAGGTCAGGTAATGAGAGGCCTCCCAGTGTGTTCTTCTTTAGTAGTACCTTACTTATCCGGGGCTTCTTCCCTTTCCAAACAAAATTGGTGATTTGTTTCTCCATCTCATTAAAAAATGATGCTGGAACTTGTATTGGGATTGCATTGTATAAATAAATTGCTTTGGGTAAAATAGACATTTTCACAATGTTAAGTCTTCCTATCCATGAGCAGAGTAGGTTTTTCCATTTATCTAAGTCTCTCTCAGTTTCTTGTAGTAAGGGCTTGTAGTTCTCTTGTAAAGGTCTGTTGTTTCTCTGGTTAGATTAATTTCTAGGTACTTTATCTTCTTAGGGGCTATCACAAATGGTATAGATTTGATAATTTCCTCCTTAACAGTCTCGTTGTTGGTATATAGGAATCCTACTGATTTACTTATGTTTATCTTGTATCCTGAGACTTTGCTGAACTCTTCTATCAGTTTGAGTAACTTACTTACAGATCCCTTGGGGTTCTCTGCATATACAATCATATCATCTGCGAACAGGGAGATTTTAACTTCCTCTTTGCCGATGCAGATGCCCTTTATTTGTTCGTCTTGTCTAATTGCTCTGGCTAGAACTTCTAGCACAATGTTGAATAGGAGAGGTGACAGTGGGCATCCTTGTCTAGTTCCTGATCTCAGGGGAAAGTCTTTCAGTCTCTCTCCATTCAGGATGATGTGGGCAATTGGCTTTGTATAAATGGCCCTTATTGTGTTGAGGAATTTGCCATCTATCCCCATTTTGCTAAGAGTTTTTAGCATGAATGGGTTTTGGACTTTATCAAATGCCTTTTCGGCATCAATGGACAAAATCAGGTGATTTTTGTCTTTGTGTTATTTATGTGCTTAATCACATTAATTGTTTTCCTGATGTTGAACCAGCCTTGCATCCCTGGTATGAATCCCACTTGGTCATGATGGATTATTTTCTTGATATGTTGTTGTATTCTGTTGGCAAGAATTTTGTTGAAGATTTTAACATCAAAGTTCATGAGTGATATTGGTCTGTAGTTCTCTGTCTTTGTTGGATCTTTCCCGGGCTTAGGTATTAGGGTTATGCTGGCTTCATAGAATGAGTTTGGGAGTACTTCATCCCTTTCTCTACTGTGAAATAGTTTCAATAGTATTGGGGATAACTCTTCTCTAAATGCTTGGTAGAATTCTGCCGTGAAGCCATCTGGGCCAGGACTTTTTTGGGTTGGCAGTGTTTTATTGACCTTTTCAATCTCTTACTTTGTGATGGGTTTATTAAGTTGTTCTGCTTCACGTTGTGATAATTTGGGTAGGTGGTATGAGTCAAGGAATTGGTCCATTTCCCCTAGGTTTTCAAATTTGTTAGAGTACAGTCTTTCATAGTATTCTGTTATGATGTTTTTGATTTCTGTTGCATCTGTGGTGACAACTCCCTTCTCATTTCTAATTTGGGTTATTTGTTTCCTTTCCTGCTTTTCTTTAGTAAGTTTAGCCAGTGGTTTATCAATTTTGTTGATCTTTTCAAAAAACCAGCTTTTGGTCTTTTCAATTGTTTTTCTATTCTCTAATTCATTTAGCTCTGCTCTAATCTTTATGATCTCCTTTCTTCCGGTGCCCGAGGGGTTCCTCTGTTGTTCTCTTTCTCCTTGTTCAAGCTGTCGAGTTGGTTCCTTTATTTGGCTTCTTTCTTCCTTCCCGATGTGTGGATTTATGGAGATAAACAGACCTCTGAGCACTGCTTTGGCTGTATCCCATAGGTTCTGGTAGGAAGTGTTTTCATTCTCTTTGGAATCCATGAATTTCTTTAATTGATTCCTGATTTCCTCTATAACCCATGTTTTTTTGAGCAAGATGTTGTTCAGTTTCCAAGAGTTCCACTTTCTATCTCTGTTTTTTCTGCTATTGATTTCAACTTTGATGGCTTTATGATCTGAGAAGATGCTTTGCAATAATTCAATGGTATGGATTTTGTTGAGCATTGCATTATGGCCTATCACGTGGTCAATTCTGGAGAATGTTCCATGTGCACTGGAGAAGAAGGTGTAGTTGTCTGCTGATGGGTGGAAAGTTCTGTATATATCAGTGAGATTTAATTAGTTAACTGTGTCAATGAGGTCTTCTGTATCTTTACTGAGCTTTTTTCTAGATGATCTGTCTAGTAATGAGAGTGGAGTGTTAAAGTCTCCCATTATTATTGTGGAGTCATCTAACTCTCTTTTGAGCATAGTCAGTGTTTCTTCGACATATTTAAGTGCTCTGACATTAGGTGCAGAAATGTTTAATATACTTAAGTCTTGCTTGTGTACTGAACCTTTCAGCAGTAAATAGTGTCCATCTTTGTCCACGATGGTGGATTTGACATTAAAGTTGATTTTGTCTGAGATTAGAATTGCCACCCCTGCTCTTCTTTGTTCATTGTTAGCTTGATATATATTCTTCCAACCTTTAATTTTCAGTTTATTCCTGTCTTTAGGTCTCAAGTGAGTTCCTTGTAGACAACATATGGATGGGTCGTGTCTTTTGATCCAAGATGACACTCGGTGTCTCTTTACTGGAGCATTGAGTCCATTCACATTCAATGTAATTATTGATAGGTATGTGTTCACTGCTGCCATTGTGATATGTTTATTTTTATGTTGATGTTTTCTCTGTTGTTCTTATTAGTCTGTTCTGAGACACTCTTTTTTGTGAGTTGATTTTTCACCTTTTTCAGAGCTGGTTTTATAGTTGTTGAGACTCGTGTGTTAGATTTCTTGAAATGGTATGATACATGTTTGTTGTGCTTTACAGCTGCCCCTATGAACCCCCTTAATAAACTATTTATAAACCCAATTTTAATTACTACCAGTCTGGTCATTTCCTCTCCATCTGGAAGGACTATAACGACTGTAGTACATCCCTCTTTTATTATGATGACACCATAGTTTTCATGATGATCCCTGGATTGCTTCTTTCCAAATCAAAGCTGTGATTTACTTTGTAGCCTTCCCTAAATGAGTATTGAGTAGTGTGTCGTTCTAAAATATAATGTTAGTGGTTTCGTTCTTCTAAGCCAAAGCCAAGAACTTCTTTCAGTATTTCTTGTAGTTTGGGTTTGGTTTTTACAAAGTCTCTGAGTTTCTGTTTATCTGGAAATGTCTTAATTTCATTTTCATGTTTGAAAGACAGTTTTGCAGGATATATAATTCTTGGTTGGAAGTTCTTCTCCTTCAAGACTTTGAACATGTCGTGCCACTGTCTCCGTGCCAGCATGGTTTCTGCTGAGAAATCTGATGAGAGCTTACAGGGTTTCCCTCTGAATGTTAGCTTTGCCTTGAGTCTTGCTGCCTTTAAGAGTTGCTGCTTATGTTTCATTTTGTTAAGCTTGATTATAATATGTCTTGGAGTCTTTCTTTTGAGATCTATATTGGGTGGCGTACGATATGCATCTGAGATGTCTATATTCTCTTCCTTCATGATTTCTGGGAAGTTTTCTGTCAGCAGCTCAGCAACAATACTCTCTGTGTTCTCAGATGTCTCACCCTGTTCAGGGACTCCAATTAATCCAAGGTTGTTCCTCTTAATAGAGTCCCACATGCTTCTTAATGTTTCTTCATTTTTCTTGTTTCTTTTTTCTGATTTCTGCTCATAGACGCTGGCATCAGTAGCTCTGTCTTCCAAGTCAGAAATTCTTTTTTCCATTTGTTCCATTCTGTTTTCTTGGCTTTGCATGGAAGTTTCTATGTCTTTGATTCTCTTCTTGATCTGTTGGATTTCAGAGTACTGGTGTTCCATCAGATCGAACAACTTGCTTAATTTTTCATTTTGTTCTGCTGCATTTTGTATAAGGTCTAGAAGGGCTCTGTATATAATCAATTTGCATTCACTTCCTGATGCTTTCATAAAAGTTTCTTCATCTGGAAAACTCCTTGGTTGCTTTGTTTGGGAGCCTTCTGAAGCCATGAGTGATTGCTTGTATGCCACAATTGTTTGTTGCTTTTTGGGTCCCATGTGAGTATATAGAGGCTGGAAGAGGTACTGTGAGGATGGATTGCAAATGTTTCTCTAGGCTGTCTTCAAATGTAAAGCAAAAGGTATTTGACCAGTTCACATGTCAGTTAGGTTTTCAGGTGTAGAGGTCCCTCTTCCCGTCTGACAAAGTAAGCGCCACTGTATCCAACTCCAGATGATAACAAACTAGTTCAGAATACAGCAATGCTACTGCCCTGTTGTCCTCTGCTGACAGGGCCTAGCCTTATCCAACACTGCCTCGAGTACTGGTTTTGTGAAAGAAAAGCGCTCTCTTGTGGGCAGGCTCTGGCTCCCAAGCTAAGAATTAGGTCCAGCTGCGGCCACCGTATCCAAGATGGCGTCCTCCACACAGGCAGCAGACAGCGGGGCTAAAGGTGCCCAGAGGCAGCGATTCCTCTGCTTCTGTTGCAGTGCCCCCAACGTAGTCAGCACTATGCAAAATCACTACTTTTCTGACGGAGAAGCGCTGTCCCGTTTGCAGGCGCTGGCTCCCAGGCTAAGAACGAGTTCCCGCTAAAATCTCGGTACCAACATGGCGTCCCACACCCTGACCACGGAGTTCCCCACAAACCCCACTGAGGCAGCTACAAAACGAAAGGCTGAAAGTGTCTAGATTAACAGAGTCTCGAGCCTGGCTCTCAGAATATGGGAATTTCACCTACCTGTCCCCCCAGCAGCGTGTCTGAGTCCAGCTGCCGGGCAAGGCCCAGCTCTGCCCGCCAGCCAAGACAGAGGGAGAAAAAAGTCAAACTGGTGCATTTACCTTCCGTCCGTGAGAGCCAGGGCTAGCCAGGAGCGGGAGTCAGCGAAAGAGAGGAGATTTTTCGCTGAATGGTATAAAGTCCCAATTAACAGCTCTGTGCCGTGTCCTGAGGCTGATTAGGTGCTCAGAAGGCTCTGTTTGATTGTCAATTCAGGTCTTGGTTTCCAGAGGGATAGAAAGAGACGTGGCCTTAGTCCGCCATCTTGACTCCGCCCCCTAATACTGTAGCTTTGATTGAGTTTTGTGACTTCTTTAACTGAGTAGATTTCTGGATGCTGTGTCCTGCATTGCCTACTTTAAGATACAGTTAGTGGCTTTGTTTTTCTAATCCAAGAACTTCTTCCAGTATTTCTTGTAGTTTTGGTTTTGTTTTTACAAAGGCTTTAAGCTTCTTCTTATCTGTGAATGTCTTAATTTCATCTTCACATTTGAGAGACAGTTTTGCAGGATATATAATTCTTGGTTGGCAGTTTTTCTCCTTCAAGTCTTTGAATTTGTCATCCCACTGCCTCCCTGCCAACATAGTTTCTGCTGAGCAGTCAGATGAACCTTTACAGGGTTTTCCTCTGAATGTTAGCTTTGCTTTCAGCCTCACTGCCTTTAAGTGGATCTTTTGTGTGTCATTTTATTGAGATTGATTATAATGCCTTGGTGTGTTTCTTTTGGGGTCTTATTTTTGTGACATTCGATACACATCATGGATAGCTATGTTCTCTTCTTTTGTAATTTCAGGGATTTTTTTGTCAACAACTGAAAACAGTATTCTCTGTGTTTTCAGCTATCCTTCTGTGTTCAGGAGTTCCAATTAATAATAGATTATTCCTCTTGATAGAGTCCCACATGTTTCTTAATGCTTCTTCATTTTTATTATTTCTTTTCTCTGATTTCTCCTCATAATCCTGGTATCAGTTACTCTGTCTTCAAGGTCACTAAGTCTGACTTCCATCTCCTCAGTTCTGCTATTTTGGTTTTGGATTGAGTTGGCTAATTCTGTACCTTTGTTATTGGTCTGCTGCAATTCAGGTTGTTGATATTACATCAGTTCAAACAGCTTGCTTAATTTTTCATTTGGTTCTACTGCATTTTGTTTAATCTCTAGGAGGATTCTATACATAATTCTTTTTTATTTTATTTTATTTTTTATTATGATTGAATGAAAATGTACATTCCCATATAAATTTGCATGCCCACCTACATAAAGCTCCCAGTGCTCTTCCTGCCCGGTGACAACAGACTCCTCCTCTCTGCTCCATACATATCTTATCCTCCCAAAAATCTCCTATTCCCTCCTCTCCACCCACTCCCCTGCCTCCAGTAATAGGTCAGCAGGATGGCATCCTATAGATGCATAGAACCGTAAAGTGCACACATGATATGGTCACTCTATGTCACCAAGTCCAATCCATTCCTGTCCGAAGAGTTGACCTCCATTATGATTTATGGACAGTGGAAGCATCAGGGCCTGGAGCCATGCTCCCAGGGGAACTCTGAGGCCCCTGGACCATCAATTGCAGGTTGCCTGGGTGAGGGATATGCATCCCACTGATTACCACTTCTCTCCTGGGGAGAGTCATTATCAACCAGGGCCTTCACTCACGTATAGTGAGTCCACCCTTTTTCTGCAGTCTGGATGGCTATCTCAGTGGTCAAGTGCACTTGGTAAGGACCCTCCCAGTTTGGCTGAAGTTTGTCTTCTTTCCAAGTTTTGATCAACACCAAATTCCCCAGCTGGAAGTGAAAAATTGTGAATTCAAGTGGAAGGGTTTGGGCCAGCATTCCTTTTAACCTGAGGGTTGACAAAACAGAAGAAAGAGCCAATACATAGGTTTTTAAAAATTGATCTCTGGTTTCCATGGTGGGCACGCCTGGGGCCCTACCCAAGTAGGAGAGCCCATATAATAGTTCATAAGGGGATAACCCTAGATCTTTCCTTGAGGTCGTCTGATTCAGGGGGGCTATAGGAAGGCACTTGGTTCATGGAAAGTTAATCTGTAAGACTAGTTTTGTGATCTGTTGTCTAAGAGATTGATTCGTTCTTTCCACATTTCCTGAGGAGGGAGGGTGTCAGGGAGTGTGGCAATCCAAACTCATATTTAAACTCTCCATTACTCCTTTCAGTATTCCAAAGTAAAGTGACTTCCTTTGTACTAGTCAATGCTTTCTAGTAGACCAAACCTAGGTATAACCTGTTCTAGGATGATTTTGATGCCACTGTTAGTAGTAGCAGAGGCCAAAGTGAAGACCTTGACCCAGCCAGAAAGATGATCCACTATTAGCAGCAGATATTTTAGTCTTCCTACTCTGGGTAATTCTGTGGAATCCACTTGAATGCTCTGGAACGGCCTCAGCCCTAGAAGCCTTCCTCCCACAGGGTACCTTCTAAGTACCTTCCTATTGATTTTCTGACAGGATATGTAGCCTCCACATATCTGCTTGGTGATAGTGCAGATGCCCACACACCCATAATTCCTTATCACAGCTTGTGAGAGCTCAATGACTCCCCCTGTGTACTATGAACATCAGTTCTCTCATCATGGATCAGCTTGTCATTTCCCTCCCATCTTGGAGAACCCACCACCCATCCCCATTCTGGGTGCATCAGTTTTGGCTAATTCTTCTTTTCCTCTGGAGAGAATTGGGTTTTATTGTCACCTCCGGGATACTGGATATTAGACTGACAAGTCAGATCACTTCCTCTAGGGAGACCTGTTTGGCCATTTCATCTGCAAGCCAGTTGCCAACAGGCTCCATGCTATTTCACTTCTGGTGACCATTCATATGGACCACTACTATTTCCGTGGGGAACAAGAAGCTGTTTAGGACTTGCCTAAGCAAGTTTCTGTGGATTAATTCTTTTACCTCGTTGTTCATGAGCCCCTATTCCTTCCAAATTTTTCCAAAGGTGTGTATGACCACCCCCCCAAGAATATTTTGAATCCGTGTAAATGGTGCCTTCTTGACCATCGAGTAATTTTAGGGCTTGATCCAGGGCATAGATCTCGCAAATCTGTGCTGATCAATTATTAGGCAATCTCCCATTTTCAAGGAGGGACTGATTCATGTCATCTACTATTGCATAGCCATTATGTCTCTTTCCCTCAACCACTCATGAGGACCCATCTACAAATAGCTGACGGTACCAGCCGTCAGACGAACAGAGCTGAGGGGAAAGCGCGGGAGCTGAATAAGACCGAAACAATCACATCACGGGGGACTCAGTCAAGCTGAGACACTGAACTTTATTTTTCAGTTACATATATATTCTACACATTTCCCAAGCATTCTTTTGCTAGTCATATCGAAACCAGATGGGGGGCATGCTGACCTATGCTTATTCTGAGGACAATGCTGGGTGTACAATACTTGGAATGTGCTTAATTTAGATCTTGTTAATACAAGAGTTAACTTGACCATATTCTGGACTTGATTCGGGAAGTCTCGGCTTCCCACAAATAGCCTATTTCCTCCATGTAAGGGAGTCTCCCTTAGGTCTTGTCTAACTTTAGTTTGATATTCCATAATGTCTAGATAGCTGTGTTCCAGAGTTCTTGGGCTTTCCTCCACTTTCCACAGAAAGCTAGCAGGGTTTAGGCAAGGCTCAGTGGTCAAGACCAGTCATCCTTTTCTAGTAGTATTGCCTCATATTTTAAAATTTGAGAGTCCTTTAAGCATCTCTCCTCCCTTTGATTTAAGATGTTTCTAGTTTGGTGTGGAATGCTCACAATTAGGGCCTCGCCTCAAAAGTCAGCTTCTGGCTCTCCTCCACCAACAGAGCAGTAGCAGCTACCATCTGGACACATTCTGGCCAGTCTTGAGACAGGATCCAATAGTTTTGACACAGAGGCAACAGGCTGCTTCCTCATGTCCCCACGACTGTGTGAGGACCCCAAGAGCCATGCCTTGATCCACCAAAGTGAATAGATGAAAGGGCTTTTCTGAGGATGGTAGGTAGTACCAGAACTGGGGCTGTAATCAGAGCATGTTTTAAGTCCTCCACTGCCTGAATCTCAGGGGAGGACCAAACAAGTGGGTCAGGCTCTTCTTCTAAAAGCTTGAGGGATAAGATTTATATTGTCTTGGCATAGGAATCGATCCACAGCCAACAATAGCCAGTTAATACTAATAGTTTCCTAAGGTCTCTCTTTGTCTTAGGTAGGGGAAGTCTACAATCCCTGAAATTTGCTCTGGATTTATCCTCCACTTTCCATCACTAATCAGGTATCCTAGATATTTCCCCTCCTTTTCTATGAATTGTAGTTTACTCTTAGAGATCCAGAGTATCTCTCTAGCCAAGAAATTGAGTAGACTAATAATAGTTTCCTGTATCTGACCCTTACTTTTCCCTGAAACTAATAAGTTATTCCCATAATGTAATAACTTGGTTTCTGTATATGGTGGAAACTTCCAAAACTCTTCCTAGACCTGGCCAAATAAATTGGGGGCCTCGGTGAAGCCCTGTGGTAGCACTGTCAAGCAGTACAGTTGTTTCCTTGCAGTATCGGGGTTTTCCCACTCAAAGGCAAAGAGGTCTCTGTTTTGGGGTCAAGGGGACATGCACAGAATGCATCCTTCAAGTCTACCACACTAAACCACTTACGTTCATGTGGGGTCCTACTGAGGCAGGTGTATGGATTAGGAACGACTAGATGGTAGGTGCAGACAATTTGATTTATGGCTGTCAGGTTCTATACTAGCCTGTATGTCTCACAGATTTCTTAACTGGGAGGATTTGGGTGTTGCAGGACAACACACAGGGTTCTAGCAGGCCATCTCTCACCAAGCCCTCTGTTACTGGCTGTAAGCCCTTCCTCCCTTCGATGGGGATAGGGTATTGTCTTCTACAGACTACCTCCCCTTGATTTTTTTCAATTTTACTTGTAAAGGTGGGCTCTCTAATCCTCTCCTGTTTACTTCTTTAACCCATACTCAGGGGTTGATTTATTTTTTCCTCGTCCTCGGTCAGAAGTCTCTTTGTTACCTGTGCTGATCCCTCCTCTACTTCCAGGGCTAGCCCTAATCTTACAATTAGAGCTTATCCTAAAAGATTTACTCCTTCCTCCGTGACATAGAGGAGTCTCTCCTCTATTTGATCATGTCTTTTCCTAAGCAGCATTTTCTGAAATATGGGAACCTGGAAGCCTTCACCCTTAACTCCTGGCACTGTCAGTTTGTCTGATGACAACCTGGTGCCTTTTGGTTGGCAGGTGAAGGAGGAACGAGTAGCCCCAGTGCCAACTAGAGAAGTTATCTCCTCCTCTTCAGGCCCCACTCCCAAGTTTATCAAGAGTTCTTGGTGGGGCTTAATCGTGATAAACCCCTGACACCCCTAGTCCTCATCAAAGGTCGTGAGGGGAATCATGCTTTCCTCTTTAACTCTGGGCAGTCTGCTTTAAAATAACCTGTTTTCCCACACTTGTAATATCCACTGGTGGTCTCGGAAACTTGGCCTGGGACTCCCCTGCTCTTTGGGGAGGTCGGCCACCCTCCCACTTCCTTCAAGGGGTGAGTTTCTGTTCTAGACTCTTACTGACTATCTTCCCTATAATAGATACCATGATTTTGGCTTTGTGTTTTTGTTTCTCCTCCTCTCTCCTCACAAAGACTTTTTGAACCTCAAGAGTTCATCCATAGGTTTGTTGCTCCATCTCTCAGTCTGTTGTAATTTCTTGGTGATGTCTGGCCAGCTTTTGGTCATGAAACTAACTTTTAAGAGTCCCTATCCTACTTGTCCTCTAGATGTAACCCAGAATATTTTCTGTTTTGATCTCTAAGTTTCTGGAGGAAAGTCAGTGGGGTCTCCTCTTTTTCTTGTTGGACTCCAAATGCCTTGGCTACATTTTGGGATCTGGGAACTGATTTTTATTCCTTTGATTATCATCTCCCTAAGGTCCTGTAGTTGGCATTGGTATTTGGGGTCATTGTCCCATTTCAGGTCAATGTTAGGGAATTTTTGTTCCAGAGAAGGAGCATCCTGCCCCTCCAGAGGGTGCTCCCTCTCCCAGACCAACATGGGCGCTCTTCTAATTATTCCTCTATTTTCCTCTGTAAACAGAACAGTCATGATAGACATCATTTCTATCCAGGTATAATAACTGGGCCCCAGAAACTGTTGCAGCTGCTCCGCTAGGGCAAGAGAGATTTCATTTCTTTGTTGAAGTTTCTGACTTCAGTACTGGTAAGGTGAGCATTAACATATTCAACCCCCTGCCCGTTGCCCTACCGGGACCTACCGAAGAGCAAACATCTGTTGTTTAGTGGGCAAGGGAAACTGCTGGAAGTTCATCTTTTATTGTTTTAATTCCTTTCTCAGACCAGGGTAAGGGGGAGCAGTCAGTTGAGTTCCCTCACTACTCTCGGTTCTGGCCTTTCTCTATCCATCTCCTGGTGTGGTGTAAGGCAAGTGCTGAGACAGATTGGCCTCACAATCAGACTCATCACTAGAAAGCCACTGAAGCAAAGCAGACTCGCCTTCAGGAGGTTAGAGGCAAGACAGCGGGGTCCCAGGGTTTTGGTTTAGGACACACTTTACCCTCCTAAAGGGGAAACATACCTTTGGCTAATTTTGGCCCCCTTTCCAACCAGCAGAGGGCATAGGTTACTTCCTCTTGGGAAGGTGGTATTCTATCACTTGCATAGAGGACTAGGGCCTGGCAGACCCAGCCCTCATCAGAACCAAATTGGGGCCAGAATAATGATGGTCTATGAATTGGTTCCTTTGGCCAAATGAAGCAGCAATATGTAATCATCTTTTGTTTGTCCTTATCCCAGGTCCAAGGACTGTCTCCGCAAACTCTCAACATCCTCCCCAAAGGACTGTCAGGAGTAATGCTCTAGGGAGCTTCTCTTGCTCTCTCTTTTTCCCCTCCCTAGGCCTAGAACTTTTTGTTTCCAGTTTTCTATCAATCTCAGTGTTTGGTACCTGAATTTCCCCATGTGCTCAACCTCCCACTTCCCGGAGGTTTCTTGCAAACCCTGAGATTCACTTTATCCGTCTCTGGCCATGTCCCTCACAGGAGATGGAACTGCACTCACTTTGTATCCAAGATACATCTCTGTCACACGCACACACTTAACCTCTGAAAATGTCCAACCACCACTGCAGTAGTTACAGTCTGATCCTCCCATGCTGGCCCACACATGGAGGTGCCTGGTTGCCATGGTAGTTTGTTTTTCACACCCTTGCATTGCTCTCGCCAACTGCCAGACAATGGTCTCAGGTTTATTCTAGTTCTTGCTAGAGGCAGGGCACCTTGGCCAAGCAGGCAGCTAAAACCGAGGCAGGATGCATCTCCTACTTCACCAAGGCTGCCCCCCCCAAGTGGGCAGAAAATATTCCAGACAAGCCGCCAAAGTGTGTGAGAAATATTTTTGGCACCCTGAAGATCGCTTCAGTCCCTCCTGGCAACTGGGCGGCCAGTATAAACCCCCGGCTAGGACCCTGGCTAGGTGATTGAGGCAGGCTGCCTTATCTCATATGAGGTCACTGATAGGGAGTTACCAGAGTCTTTTTCTGACGAACGCTCAAGAAATCCAATTCAAATTCCATCAGCCAGAGCGAGGTTTTGTTGGGTGATTTTGCAAAATTGGGCACCTGACTCTTACTAGAGGGGAGTGGAGAGGGTGGAGAGGAGGGGACAGGAGATTTTTAAGAGGATATGACATGTATAGAATGGAAAGGAGGAGTGTGCTGTGACAGGGCAAGGAGAGCAGAAGTAGCTGCAGATAAAGTTTAAGCTGGATTGTACACTATCTCTCTATCACAATAAAAAAATATTTAAAAAAAAAAAAGGAGAGCCCGAGCCCGCAAAGGAGTCTAGACAGAGGGCACACCACCATTCCTTACGAGCCATTCTTATACTTTAGCTTGTGAGTCCATCCCTCAGTTCCTCACTGGCTAAGTACTATGAGGCGAACTGTTCCTCCTGGAAGTCGCCTAAGACTTAACATCCCATTCCCTTTTAAAACTCTATCTCCTGCTTCCCTAACAGGTTTCTCCCTTCCCCTTTTCTCTTTAGGTTAGCTAGTAACGTCTTATCTTAGCCTTTGTTATGAAAATGGATCATTTTGGAATTTATTTCTCACAAGCATCAGCATGCACATGTGGACAACCACACAATATGCACATGTAGATATATCTTCTACTTAATCAAATATGGAATCCTGAAACCCTTCACAAAGAAGTTTTAGAGTATTACACTTTCAAACCATGCTAGATGTGTTTTCTGATGATAACTACTTAGCATTTCATCTGGAAAAATGATAGATCTTTAAAATGGAATAAGACTGCTTTTAGATGGTCCAGGTGAAATGGAATAAGATTCCTTCCGGACAGCCCAGGTAACCTGAGATCCTTGTACAAATGTAGCAGGGCATAAATTCCAACAAAATCCAGTGGCAAAAAATTGCAACATTTGGTCTTTCTTCATTGGCAAATATTAGAAGCTAGCTATATTTTAAAACACATGCATTGCTAATTAAAATTTCTGAAGATCAAATGCCTTTCAGAAAGATCGTATTCAGTAACACAAAAGAATCAATTTTAATCCTCTAGAGTCTAGTGCCTACATATTTTACAACAGAAACTTACTGAATTTCTTCCTCACTGATCTCTACCTTCTGCTGATTTTTATGTGACTGTTTTGCCTTTCAAGGATAGGAAATTTGAAATGTTTTTTGTAACTACTTGCATAATGTTGATGTTCACAAGATAAGTAAAAAACTAAGGACTATTCTCTTCCCTTAGCAAATAAATAAATAGTTAGGATAATAAATGAAATGACAAACAGTAACTTACAAACTTGTCACTCTATGAAGTTAATCACAAGACAGCACATCAATCATCAAATATATTCTCCCATTGATTCAACAACAATATTTTGGATCATGTTTCACATTTTGTCTACAGATGTCACCGAAAGAAGACTCATCAATATACATAGATAAGCACAGTGATTCGGTACACAGCTTGTTCATGATATGTCCCCATCATCCTTTGAAGTAATGCTGCAGCATGCACAATTCTTTAATTTCTTGAGTTAAATAGGAAGCATGAGTTATCTTAAAGACTACAGAACTAAATCTTTCAGATCATCTCTTCTATAGCAGATCTATGCTATACGTTGGGGACTCAGAGACGACTAAAGCGATGACCCCTGCCCTAGAGGTTTTCAGAGAGTGGTAGAGACACATTTGTAAATATATAATGGTGGCAATATGAAAAGTATTATGATAGGGTGAAGCCTAAGTTTCACAATTCTCAGCCAATTTGTTGTACTGTAGTGGTTTACATGTTGCTGTGATGCTGGAAGATATGCCACTGGTATTTCAAATACCAACAAGGTCACTCACAGTGAATAGGTTCAGTGGAGCTTTCAGGCTAAGACAGACTAGGAAAAAGGATGAGGCAATCTACTTATAAAATTGGCCGGGGAAACCTTTATGAATAGCAGTGGAATATTCTCAGATGTAACGCTGGAAGATGACCCCTCTCAGGTTAAAAGTCACTCAAAATACAACTGAGGAAAAGCTGCTTCTCCATAGTAGAATAAACCTTAATGATGTGGGTGGAGTAAAGGTTTTGGAGTCTCATTTGGGAATAAAACCTTCAGTACTTCATTTGCTGATGTGGCCCAACTCAAGCTGAGAAGAAACAATTTTAAACACCCATTATTAACTGGAAAGTGGAATATAGGAAGTATGAATCTAGGAAAATTAGAACTTGCCAAAAATAAAATGAAATGCTTGAAAATTGATGGCCTAGGCATTAGTGAGCTGAAATGAACTGGGATTAGCCATTTAAAATCATACAATCACATGGACTACTATGCTGTGAATGGCAAATTGAAGGGGAATGGATTTATATCCAATGTCATAAAGAACATTTCAATAAATCAATGTTTTGGATTTTATGGAGAATTGTTTTATGATCTAACATATAGTCTGTTCAGGAGAATGTTCCATGTGCTTTGAAGAAGAAGGTGTATTTATCTGTTGATGGATGAAAAGATCTGTATATGTCGATAAGGTCAAGTTGGTTGATTGTTGTAATAAGATCTTCTGTATCTTTACTGAGCTTTTTTCTGGATGATCTATCCTTAACTGAAAGGGGAGTCTTGAAGTCCCCAACTATTATTGTGTAATGATCAATCTCATTTTTCAATGTTGTCAGTATTTTTTCAATGTATTTAGGTTGTTTGGTATTGGGTGCATAAATATTTAATATTGTTAACTCTTGCTTGAGTTTTGAATCTTTCAGCAATAAATAGTGACCTTCCTTGTCCACAATAGTGGATTTTACATTAAAATCTATTCTATCTGAGATTAATATTGCCACATCTGCTCTTTTTCATGTATTATTAGCTTGATATATTTTATTCCAACCTTTAATTCTCAACCTGTTCTTATCTTTAAGTCTAAGATGTGTTTCTTGTGAGCAACATATAGATGGATCATGTCTTTTGATCCACAATATCACTCACTGTCTCTTTACTGGAGTGTTCAGTCCATTTGCACTCAATGTGATTATTGATAGGTATATGTTTAGTGGTTTCATTGCAATATATTTATTTTCGTGTTGATGTTTTCTCTGTTGTTCTTATTAATCTGTTCTGAGACATTCTTCTTTATGGATGGTGTGAGTTTTGATTTTATATTTGTTGAGACTCCTGTATTGCTATTTTTAATTTCAAATGATATATTGTTAATCTGTTCTATGGCTACATACCTAATCCCCCTTGACATACAATTATTGAAATCAATTCTAACTATTTTATAAGTCAGAAACTATCACTACATCAAAAGCAACTGTAACTATTGCAGTGTACCCCTCTTTTAGTGTGATGATATTATAGTTGTCATGATATGATCATGGATTCCCCTATTATAGTACTGTAGCTTTTCGTGTGGTTTGGTGAAGTTTTGTGCCTTCCTTAACTGATTAGAAATTTGGATGAAGTGCCTTAAGTTATCACCTAAAACATATATTTAGGGAAGAGCTTCTTTCAATTTTTCTTGTAATATTGGTTTAGTTTTTATGAAGTCTTTAAATTTCTCTTTATTTTCAAAAGTCTTAATTTCATCATTATATTTGATAGACAATTTTGCAGGATAAATTATTCTGGGGTGGAAATTTTTCTCATTCAGGACTTTGAATGTGTCTGCCCATTGTTTTCTAGCCAGCATTGTTTCAGCAGAAAAGTCAGATGAAAGTCTACAGGGTTTCTCTCAGAATGTTAGTTTTGATTTGAGCCTTGCTGTCTTCAGAAGCATCTCTTTGTGTTTTAGCTTATTAAGCTTAATTATAATATGCCTTGGCATCCTTCTTTTTGGATCTAACTTTTGTGGTGTTCAAGAAACATCTTGGATATCTATGTTCTCTTCGTTTATAATCTCAGGAAAGTTTTCTGTCAGCATCTCTACAGCAATACTCTCTATGTTGTCATTAATCCTCCCCGTTCAGGAACTCCAATTAAGCGTAAATTATTCCTCTTCATGGAGTCCCATATGTTTCTTAATGTTTCTTCATTTTTCTTATTTCTTTTCTCTGATTTTACCTCATAAATGTTGGCATTACTTTGTCTTCTAGGTCACTGATTCTAGCTTCCATCTGTTCAATCCTACTCTTTTGGCTTTGGATAGAATTATCCAATTCTGTAGTTTTGTTATTAATCTGATGTATTTCAGATTGTTGATGTTCTGGCATATCAAATAGTTTACCAAAATTTTGGTTTTGTTCTATTGCACTTTGTTTAATCTCTAGGAAGGTTTTATACATAATTCTTTTGTATTCAATCTCTGTTAGATTCAGAAAGGCTTCTTCATCTGGGAAATTTTTTGACTATTTAGGGAATTTTCTGGAGCATTTGAAGATTGTTTCTTTAAATGATTAATTATGGTCTATTGCCTGTGTGTCATCTAGATGCTATTTGATTTCTCTGACAATGGACCTAAGACAATTGTTGATCACCAGCTGACTCTAATACTCTAGTGATTTGCCTCAGGTGGACTCTGAAGTGTGGAAGACTTTGCTTATTGAGTAGCAAAGAGGCTGCTCTGTTTATGGAGAAACTGGGGGCTGTCGGCCAATCTTATAATGTGAGAGAAAAGAGGTTTTTCAATAGAGAGAATTGCAGAGAGAAAATATAAGCCTCTCACCCTTAAAAAAGTAAAACTTAAAAGGAAAAGTAAACTGCAGTTCTATGCTGGGAGCTGTCCAGGTGCTAAATTCGGAGCTGGAAGCTGTCCAACAGGCTGGCCTGAACAGGCAGTGGGGAACAGCAGATGTCACCTGCCACCTTATAACGAAAGTATGTTACCATTACTGGCCATTTGCAGAAGCTGCAGTTCTCTGTTACAACGTAGCAGAAGAAAGAGTGGTCAAACGGTCACTGGATTGTTTTTGAGAGGAGAAGATTAGTCTGATACTGTTGCCCAGTCAAATATGTTAGGTCCCAAGGCTTTTCAGGTATTCAGTGCTCCATTAAAACTATCATCCAGGCCTTAGTTCTCAGAGGGAGATGAGGAGACGTCTGTTTACTCCACCATCTTGTAACAGAAACATTGATTTATTGCAAAGTAGCTTCTAGGACCACAGAGCTATAAAAGTTGAAATCAATAACAGAAAATTCATAGGTAAAAATTCCAACTTGTAGAAACTGAACAGCACTCTACTCATAAAGCCTTGGGTTATAAAAGAAATTAAAGACACATTAAAGAAATTCATGGATTCAAATGAGAATGAAAACACATCTTACCAGAATTTATGGGATACAGCAAAAGTGGTGCTCAGAGGTCAGTTTATCTCTATAAATGCACACTTCTGGAAAGAAGAAAGAGCACGAATTAAAGAATTAACCTCACAGCTGGAACAAGTAGAAAGAGAGCAACAAAGAAACCCCACAGGCACCAGAAGAAAACAAATTATAAAGATTAGAGCAGAACTAAATGAATTAGAGAATAGAAAAACAATTGAAAAAATTAACAAAACCAAAAGCTGGTTCTTTGAAAAGATCAACAAAATTGATAAACTGTTGGGTAAACTTATAAAAGAAAAACAACAGAAGATACAAATAACCCAATTAAGAAATGAGTTGGGAGACGTTACAACAGACCCAACTGAAATAAAATATATCATAACAGAATGCTATGAAAAGCTATACTCCGACAGGTTTGAAAACCTGGAGGAAATGGACAAATTTCTAGACTCATATGATTCACCAAGACTGTCACAAGGAGAAATAGATCAACTTAATAAATCTATCACAAAGGAAGAGACTGAGGAAGTCATCAAAAATCTACCAAACAAAAAAGTCCTGCCCAGACAGCTTTGCCGGAGAATTCTACCAAATTGTTAGAGAAGAATTAACTCCAATACTAATGAGGCTGTTTCACACCATAGAGAGAGATGAAATACTTCCGAATTCATTCTATGAAGCCAGCATAACCCTGATACCCAAACCAGGGAAAGATCCCACAAAAAATAAAATTACAGACCAATATCACTCATGAATCTAGATGCAAAAATCTTTAACAAAATTCTAGCCAATAGAATTCTACAGCACATAAAAAAAAATCATTCATCATGATGAAGTTGGTTTCATTCCAGAGATGCAAGGCTGGTTCAACATCAGAAAAACCATTAATGTAATCAACCATATTAATAATACAAAAGACAAAAATCACCTGATTTTGTCAATTGATGCAGAAAAGGCATTTGACAAAGTTCAACATCAATTCATGCTTAAAACTCTCAAAAAATAGGAATAAAAGGGAAATTCCTCAATATAATCAGTAGCATCTATGCAAAGCCAACTGCTTTCATCATCCTGAATGGTGAAAGACTGAAAGAATTCCCTTTGAGAACGGGAACTAGACAAGGATGCCCGCTCTTGCCACTTCTATTCAACATTGTACTAGAAGTTCTAGCCAGAGCAATTAGACAAGACAAAGAAATAAAAGGCATTCGTATTGGCACTGAAGAAGTAAAGATTTCCCTCTTTGCAGATAATATGATTGTTTATACAGAGAATCCAAAGAAATTCATAAATAAACTATTAGAGCTAATATAAGAGTTTGGCAAAGTGTTGGGATACAAGATACGCACAACTAAATCAATAAGATTCCCTTATACCAACAGTGAAATTATGAATGAAGAAATCACCAAATCAATTCCATTTACTATAGCCCCTGTTTTAGTAAGCTAGGGCTGCTCTAACAGAAATACCACAGAGTGGATGGCTTTAACAAAGGAAGGTTTATTCTTACACAGTCCGGTAGGTTGCAAGTCCATATTCAGGATGTCCACTCCAGGGGAAGGCTTTCCCCTTGTCAGCGCTGGAGGAAAGTCCGGTATTGCATCAGTCTTTGTCCAGGGAGCATCTTGGCGCAGGAACCTCAGGTCTGAAGGACGCACTCCCGGTACTGCTTTCTTGATGGTAATGAGGTTCCCATTCCCTGCTTGCTTCTTTTTCCTTTTATCTCTTTCAGGCTGAAAGGATTAAGGGTGGGGCAAGCCATACTCCAGGGAAACTCCTCCTACAGCAGAGCAGGGAAGTAATCCTATGCAGGAATTTACAGCCCCACCCTAACCTTTAATATACAGTTTAGGGAAACCACAAAATGGAGGACAGTCCCAAGATACTGGGAATCATATCCCAGCCACATACTACACATATTTTTGGGGGGACACAATTCAACCCATGACAGCCCCCAAGAAGATAAAATACCTAGGAATTAATCTAACTAGAGAAGTAAGAGATCTTTACAGAGAAAATTACAAGACCTTGCTACAAGAAACTAGGAGAGACTTACATAAGTGGAGTAATCTGCCCTGCTCATGGATAGGAAGACTCAATATTGTGAAAATGTCTATTTTGCCCAAAGCACTCTACTTATATAATGCAATCCCAATACAAATTCCAGTGACATTTTTTAATGAGATGGAGAAATAAATTATCAGCTTTATTTGGAAAGGGAAGAAACCCCAAATAAGTAAAGCACTACTGAAAAAGAAGAACATACTGGAAGGCCTCTCATTACTTAACTTCAGAACCTATTACACTGCCACAGTGGTCAAAACAGCCTGGTACTGGTACAAGAACTGATAGATCAATCAATGGAACAGAATTGAGACCCCAGAGATGCCACCATCCTCTTAGGAACAGCTGATATTTGACAAAGGTCCTAAGATTTTGAACTGGGGTAAGAACAGTCTCTTTAACAAATGGTTATGGCAAAATTGGCTGTCCATCTGCAAAAAATTGAAGCCAGCCAGCCAAGCTCACACCTTATGCAAAAATCAACACAAATTGGATAAAAGACCTGAATATAAAAGCTAAAACGATAAAGCTCATCCAAGATAAAACAGGGTCAACAATGGACGTTTTAATATGCAACATAGACAGACTTCAAAATCTGACAAACTACAATCAACAGAAGAGAAAACAGATAAATGGGAATTAATAAGAACCAAACACTTCTGCTCATCCAAAGACTTCATCAAAAGAATTAAAAGATCACCTACAGAACAGGAAAATGTATTTGGCAACTTTATGTCAGAGCAACACCTGATCTCCATAATCTGTAATGTTCTACAAAATATCAATAAGAAAAAGACAAATCATCCAATTAAGCGATGGGCAAAGGAGATGGACAGACACTTTTCTAAAGAGGAGATACAGGCATCCAAGAAACATATGCAGACATGTTCACGATCATTAATTATTAAAGAAATTCAAATCAAAACTACAATGAGATACCATCTCACCCCAACAAGATTGGCCATGATCCAAAAAATGCAAAACAAATGTTGGAGAGGCTGTGAAGAGATTGGAACTCTCCTTCACTGTTGGTGGGATTGTAGAATGGTGCAACCTCTTTGGAAAGCAATTTGGAGTTACCTTAAAATAATGGATATAGATATACCATTTGACCCAGTAATTCCTCTGCTTGGACTATATCCTACAAAATCAAGCCCATTCACACCAACTGATACATGCACACGAATGTTCATTGCAGCACAGTCCACGATAGCAAAAAGTTGGAATCAACCCAGATGGCCAACAACAGAAGAATAGATGGGTAAACTTTGGTATATATACTCAATGGAGTACCATACATTGATAAAGAACAATAATGATAGCAGGAAACATCTCTCAATTTGGTCTCAACTGGAAGACATTATGTTGAGTAAAACTAGTCAGTGACAGGACAATTATTATATGAGACCCCTATGATAGAAACTTAAAAGCATACTCATACATAATAGAAAAGACTCTTTGACGGCTACAAGGGCGGGGAGGGCAGGGGGTGAGGGTTTAGATTAGATAGTTGTTAGAAATTTGGTTGGGTGAAATTGGTGACAATACACATTAGTAAGAAGATCAATATTAATGGGACTTCGACACAACTTGTGTACTCCTTCTCTCTTAACCCAGTTTTGTAAGCACAGAGTATGTACACTTTCATTTTTTATTTAATAATAAATAAATAAATAAAAACAAATATTAAAAAAGAACATTTCAAGATCTATCCTCAATTACAATGCTGTCAGTGATATGAAAATATTCATGCATCTATAAGGAAGACCAGTTAATACAACAATGATGCAAATTTATTCACTAACCACTAATGTCAAAGATGAAGAAACTGAAGATTTTTGTCAGCTTCTGCAGCCTGAAACTGATCAAGCATGCAATTGAGATTCATTGGTAATTTCCATTGATTGGAATACAAAAATTGGAAACAAATAAGAAGGATCAGAAGTTGTAACATATGGCTTTGGTGATGGAAGGAAGCCTGAGATCATATGATGCAATTTTGCAAGATCAATGATCTATTCACTGGAAATAGCTTTTTTCTTTTTTTTAACAACATAAATAGCAACTATATATGTGGACCTTGCCGAATGGAATATATAGGAATCAAATAGAGAACATCTGTGGGGAGAGATAATGGAGACACTCAATAACACTAGTCAGAACAAGACCAGGTGCTAATGGTGAAACAGAACAACAACTGCTCATATGCAAGTTCTAGTTAAAGCTGAAGAAAATTAAAACAAGTCCGTAAGAGTCAAAGTATATCTACCTTGAGTATAGGACACCTGTCTTGATTATCTGATACTGCTATACAGAAATACTACATATGGATCAGTTTAACAGAGAAAAGTTTATTTACAGGAAAGCAGGCTAAAAGTCAGCCCAAAGGAAGCTGTTCTCTTTTTGTTAGCTTTCTTGTCAGTTTTCCCCTACACTAGGAACTTCTCCATGTAAGAGTTGCAGGTCCAGAGCACATGCTCTGCTCTCAGCACTGCTTTCTTGTTTGCATGAAGTCAGCCCTTACTGCTAGCTTCCCTTCCATTTTATCTCTTTTAAGATAAAAGGTGGTGCAGACCACACCCAAGGGAAACTCCCTTTACATTGGATCAGGGATATGAGTTTAGCAAGATTGTTATAATCCCACCCTAAAACTTTTTACGATAGAAGTATAATCACAAAATGGAGGATAACCACACAATATTGTGAATCATGGCCTAACCAGATTCACCCATATTCTGGGGGGTTACCATTTAATCTGTGACATCCACTGAATTTACAGGACTTCTCAAGAATAGATTTGAAGTATTGAACAATAATGAGTGAAGACCAGAGGAGTTGTGTGAGATGACATTAAGGACATCACACAGGAAAAAAAAAAAAAGATTATTAAAAAGACAGAAATCAAATAAAAGACCAAAATGAATGTCTGAAGATACTCTGAAATTTGTTTTTTAACTTACAGTAGCTGAAACAAACGGAAGAAATGATGAAGTAAAAGAACTGAGCAGAAGGTTTCAAAGGTCTCCCCCAGAAAGTAAAGTGTTATAATGGAATGTGCAAAGACCCGGGATTAGAAAACCAAACGGGAAGAAAGCGTTCAACATTTCTCAAGCTGAAAGAAACAAAGACAAAAATCAGTCCTCAAGTTGCAATATTGAAGAATTCTATTGGCAAAAAAAAATTGAATGACACAGGAAACGTCAAAAGAAGATGGAAGGAACAAACAGTCACCGTACCAAAAAGATTTAGTCAACATTCGATCATTTCAGGAGACAGCATATGATCAAAAACTGATGGTATTGAAGGAAAACGTCCAAGCTACACTGGACTTGGTGAAAAACAAAGTTTCAGGAATTACAGAATACCAACCGAGATGTTTCAACAAATAGGTGCAATGCTGGAAGTGCTCACTTGTCTATGCCATGAAATTTGGAAGGCAGTTTCCTGATCAAGCAACTAAAAAAGATCCATATTTGTATATATTCCAAAGAAAAGTGAGCCAACATAGTGAAGAAATATTTTTAAAATATATCATTAATAACACACTTAAGTAAAATACTGGTGATGGTAATTTTAAAAACATTTGTAGCAGTCCATTGACCTGAAACTTCCTGAAATTCAAGCCACATTGCAAAGAGGACATGGAATGAGGGATATCACTGCTGATGTTACATGGACCATGACTGAAAGCAGAGAATAACAGAAAGCTGTTTGCTCGTGTTTTATTGACCATGCTTTGTAATGTGTAAATCGTAACAAATTATGGTCAACATTGACAAGAATGTGAATTTTGTAACACTTAATTGTGCTCAGGTGAAACTTTTACACAGTTCAAAAGGCAGTTCTTAGAACAGAACAAAAGGATACTGCAAAGTTCAAAATCAGAAAAGTTGTGTGTCAGGGTTGTGTCCTGTCTTAAGCTAGCTTCTCTAGAGAAGCAAAACCAGTACAGCATAAACATGTATACAGAGAGAGGTTTCTATCAAGGAAACAGCTCAGTTGATTGTACAGGCTGAAACATCCCAAGTCCTGGATTCAGGATAGAGGCCTCTCCCAATTCAAGCAGACACAGAAGTTGGTGAACACAAGGTTGACAGGTCAGAGAACAGGGCTCCCACACACAAGCTGTGAAGGTCAATGAATTCCGAGATGGCAGAGAAGATTGCAAGGCTTCCCCTGATTTGTGCAACTGCAGGAGGTGGTGAGCACAAGATCAACAGGTCAGGGAGCAGGACTTTTACTTCCAGGCTGTGAAGATTGATGAAATCCAAGATCAACTGGTATCTTGCTAGCTCAAGATCCATGAACTGGAGGTAAGAAGACAAGAGAGACAGCTGCTGGATCCATAACAAGCCAAAAATGTGGGCAAGGTGAACATAAAGGGAGTACATGGTAGAAGGTGGAGAGATGAAGGCCAAGAGGATGGTAAGCCACCTTGGGCCCTGCTCTCACGCGTACCACTCAGCAAATACCCTCGTGGTGGTGATCACAATGCTATATTAACTGCTAAAACACTGAGAATCATGAGGCGGCCAGAATGACACACAGTGGTATCCATCATGGATCTTTTCACCATTTTTTTTATTGTGATTGAGTGAAAGTATACAATCCCAGTTAAATTTGCATAGCTGCCTATCTGCAGCTTCATCTGCTCTCCTTGCCCTGTGACAGCACATTCTGCCTTTCCATTCTACACACGCTAGCAATCTCCTGTCCCTTCCTCTCCACCCTCTCCTCTCCCTTCTAGTAAAAGGCCAGTAGGATACCATCCTGTAGATGCACAGAAGCATAAAGTAGACTCAGCTTATGGTCACTTTGTGTCCCCAAATCCAATCCATTCCTGTCTGGTGAGTTGACCTCAGTAATGATCAGGGGCAAGATCAGGTCTAGGGCCATCCTCCCAGGGGAACTTCTGGGCCTTCAGACCATCAGTTGCAGTCTTTTAGCGGAGTTCTTGAGGTACACCTCTCTTTTTCTCATATTGCCACTTGTACTTGACATTATGTACCCAATCATGGCTGTCATTGGTGGTGGCCAGGCATCACTTGGTTCTTTTGGTCGCGTGTTGATACAGTCACCCATATATATGTTTCCTTCTGTATTCTGGGCTTTTTCCTTCATGTCTTTGTTGTCCTTGGCAGTCATCTGATTTGGCTGAGTTGGGGCCATTTGGTATACTCAGATGGCAGCTTCCTAGCTTTAAGACCCCAAATGCTACTTACCAATACAGAGTTCAGAAGACTGTCTTAACAATAGACTAGTTACACCAGTTGGCCTGGATGTCCCCTAAGAGCATGGTTCCTGGACCCCTACCCCTGCTACTCTATCCTTGCAATATTGGGTTAAGATTAGAAGAGTTTTCAGTTTATGTTGAAGTTAAGTTGATCTTCTTTCTAATGTGTGCTGTCACTGCTTTCACCCAACCAAATTTCTTTTTTTAATTTTTTTTTATTATTATGATTGAGTGAAAATGTACAGTCCTGTATAAATATTCATGCCCACCTATGTGCAGCTATCCCTGCTCTACCTGCCTGGTGACAGCACACTCCTCTTCTCCATTCTGTACATGTTGTATCCTCCCAATGATCTCCTATCCCCTCCTCTACACATTCTATCCTGCCTCCAGTAAGAGGTCAGCAGTATGACATCCTGTAGATGCATGAAACCATAAAGTGCACACATGATATGGTGACTCTGTGTCACCAAGTCCAATCCATTCCTGTCTGAAGAGTTAACCTTCATTATGATTTATGGACAGGGGCAGCATCACAGCCAAGGGCCATGCTCCCAGGGGAACCCCGAGGCCCCTGGACCATCAATTGCAGTCTTTAATTGAGCTCTCAGGGGGCACTGCTTTTATTCCTGTGTTGCCAGTGAGACTCAACTTTATGAGCTCCATCATCACTATCACTGGTGGTGGCCAGGCACTATCCGGTTCTTCCTGTCACATGTTGAAGTAGTCACCCACTGACTTGGGTCTCTCTGTCTACTGGGTTCTCTTTCCTCCATGTCATTTTGGTCCTTGGTGATCATCTGTTCCTGCTGAGTTGGGACCATTTGGTGTACCTCAGATGGCAGCTTGGAAGCTTTTAAGAACCCAGATGCCACTCACCAATGTGGGGTGCAGAAGACTCTCTTAGCAAAGGAGTAGTTATGTGAATTGGTCTTGATGTACCCTGAGAGCACCCAACCAAATTTCTATCAACTATTTATAACCAATCTTCTGCCTCCTTCCCTCCCCTCCCTTGTAACCATCAGAGTCTTTTCTTCTGTACATGAGTCTGTTTTTAAGTCCTTGTAGTAGGTGTCTCACACAATATTTGTCCTTGTGCCACTAACTGGTTTCACTCAACATGTTTTCCAGTTTAAACCAGGTTACGAGATGTTTCTTAAAATCATCATTGCTCTTTATCATTGCATAGTCTTCCATTGAGTATATGCACCATAGTTTGTTTATCCATACATCTGTTGTTGGGCATCTGAGTTGATTCCATCTTTTTGCAATCATGGACTGTGCTGCAATAAATATTTGTGTGCATGTCTCTGATCATGTGACTGCCCTTGATTCTGTAGGATATATTCTAAGCAGTGAGATTACTGGGTCAGGTAGTATATCAATTTCCAGCTGTTTAAGGAAGCTCCAGATTGGTTTCTAAAGAGATTGCACCATTTTGCAATCTCACCACCAGCATAGGGGAGTTCCAATTTGTCCACAGCTTCTCCAGCATTTGCTGTTTTGTGTTTTTTGGATCACAGCCAACCTTGTTGGGGTGAGATGGCATCCCACTGTAGTTTTGATTTGGATTTCTTTAATGACTAATAATTGTAAGCATTTCCTCATATGTCTTTTGGCTGCCTGAATGTCCTCTTTAGAGAAGTGTCTGTCCATCTCCTTTTCCCAGCACTTAATTGGGTCATTTACCTTTTTCTTGTTGCTATTTTGCAGTACCTTGTAGGTTGTAGAGATTAGACATCAATCTGATGTATAATTGCCAAATATTTTTTCCCCTTCTGTGGGTGGTCTTTTAACTCTTTTGATGAAGTCCTTGGATGAGCAAAAGTATTTGATTCTTAGTAGTGCCCACTTGTCTATTTTCTCTTCTGTTGATGGAGCTTTGTTTGTCAGATTTTGAAGTCTAAGTTGTGTGTTAAAACTTCCATTGTTGACTCTATTTTTTCTTGCATGATCTTTATCATTTTAGGTTTGATATTTAAGTCTTTTATCCAGTTTGAGTTAGTTTTTGTGTGAGGTGTTAGATATGGATCTTGTTTCAATTTTTTTTGTAGATGTATATCCAATTTTGCCAACACTGTTTGTTAAAGAGACTGTTTTACCCCTGTTTAGAATCTTAGGGACTTTGTCAAATATGAACTGTTCACAGGAGGATGGCGGCTTCTCTGGGGTCTCAATTCTATTCCATTTATCTATATGTCCCTTTTTGTCTGAGTATCACAATTCTTAGTCAATCTGTATGCTTAGCAAAAAAAATATGAGAATCCAGACTATATGTGAAGAACAATGTGGCAACAAGATTGGTAGAACTCATTAACAACTTGAAATACATGGATGACATAACCTTCCTTGTTGACACTGAAGAGGACTTGAAACACTTACTGATGAAGATCAAAGACAGCAGCCTTCCCTGTGAATTATACCTCAACATCAAGAAAAAGTCCTTCACAACTGGACCAATAAACAACAGCAAGAAAAGTGAAGAAAATATTAAAATTTTCCAAGGTATCATATCACTTGGATCCACATAGAAGCAGCTTTCAAGAAATCAAAGGATGTGTTGCACTGGGGGAAATCTGCTGCAGATGACCTCTTTAAAGTGTTTACAAGTAAAGATGTCACTTTGAGGATGAAGGTGCACCTCACTAAAGCTGTGATATTTTCAGTTGCCTTCTAATCATGAAGTAACATTCTGGGCTAGGTGCTATGTCTGCTAACCAAAAGGTTGGCAGTTCAAATCTACCAGGCACTCCTTGGAAAATCTATGGGGCAGTTATACCCTGACCTCTAGAGTTGCTATGAGTCAGACCTGACTCGATGGCAGTGAGTTTGGTTTTTTTGGTTTTATAAGCATGAGGAAATTGCATAGTGAATAAGGAAGACCAAAGAAGAACTGACATTTTTGAATTACAGTATTGGCAAATTACCAGAAGAACAAATAAATCTGTCTTGGAAGACAGTCAGGCAGAAATCTTCTTACAGGGGATGATGGAGAGACTTTGTTTCATGTACTTTGGACATATCAGTAGGGACTAAACCCTGAATAACATCATGCCTGGTAAAGTAGAGCATTAGCACAAAAGAGGGAAATTCTCAGTGAGATGGACTGACCCAGCGGCTACAACATTGGGCACATACGAGGTCTGACAATTAAATCCACAAACTTAATTGTTCTAAGTGCTACATACCCTGTTGCTAAATATCACCCCAATCACCTTCAAAGCACTCCCCTTGGGAAGCTATGCACTCATGCCAGCCTAGTGCACCTTTCAAAGCAATTTTGGAACTCTTTCTGGAATGGCCGTTGTGCATGGTGGCAAGGTGGATAGTTCATGAATTTACTTGTATAGTTGTCTGTGAGGAAGTTTTTAACCAATAAACAAATAACTGTATTGGAACGTGTTTCTTACTCACCTGATCTAGCCCCTAATGACTTTTCTTTATGCAAAGATAAAGGAAATATTGAAAGGAAGATGTTTTGATGATATTTGGGACATCAAGGGTAATATGAGGACAGCTGTAATGGCCATTCCAGAAAAACGAATTCCAAAATTGCTTTGAAGGGTGGATAAGGCACTGTCATCTGTGCATAGCTTCCCAAGGGGAGTAATTTGAAGGTGACCATAGTAATATTCAGCAATGAGGTGTGTAGTCGCTTTTCTAGGATGACTTCATGAACTTCATTGACAGTCTTCATACATATCAAGAATAGTTAGGATTATAGTAGGTCTGGTCACTACAAGTTGGAACCATCTTGACAGCGCCGAAAACAACATGACTCAATCGTTCGGTAAGACTGCAGAAGGAAGTATACCTTTTTTTACTTTGATGAAAATTCTCCAAGGAAATGAGGGAAAATCCACTGGAAAAGTGCAAAAGGAACTGTATGTGTAAAAGCACTGAAGTGAGAAATGTGTGGGTTATTCATGCCAGGTTTATGAACATACATACATCTTGCTCAATTGCACATGGTACTACACTTGGAAGTGCTGAACTGTCAATTCCATAGTTTATTGCCATTTTGGAATTCTTTATAATTTTTTAATAAGTGTTTTGCACTGACCTCACAAATTAAATGGCTGGATGCTGCTGAAATCAAGTGTGACTGTAGGAAAAATGTTGAAACAGAAGTTGCAATTATGGTAGGCAATGATCAGTTTATGAAAAATCCTGTAGTCTTCTAAAGAGTTTGGACACTATCTTGTAGATGATTGAAAAAAAAAAAAGGTAGCCAAGGATGTGGATGATAAAATTTTAACATTCTCCAAATAATTTTTCTGGGGATGGCACATGCAGAAAGAATCTGAGACTGGGGTGAGGTTACAGTCTGTTAATAGAATGTTAAGATACTGAAATTGAGTAATTACTGAAGATTGAAATTAGGGTAACAGCTTAGAGAATGGGTAAAGAGCTAAAGTTTGCAGAATTTCCCACATAATGTAAAAAAAGACTGGATTTATTACTGTACAAGTATGAGTGTTTTGTTGATCAAGTAGCAATGCTTGGAAATGAAATAAATGCATAAATAATTGACAAATTATTATAGACTTATTTCATATTATGTGTGTTTATAAATATTATATTTAAAAACAAAAACATAAACCCACTGCTGTCAGGTTGATTTTGACTCATAGCAACCCTATAGGTCAGCATAGAACTTTCTCACAGAATTTCCAGGGAACGTATAGCAGATTTGAACTGCTGACCTTTGGTTAGCAGATGTAGCGCTTGACCACTATACCACCAGGGTTTCCATGTTCTATTCCATTCCATTCCATTATGTTCTATTCTTATTCCGTATTATGCATATTTCTTGCATTCATTTCTTCAAAATCATGATTTTTGTTGATTTGTGTTCTATTGAAAGCAATGCTAAAAATGATGGTAATTTTAGGCTAATTTTTTTTATTAATGTCAATTTGAAAAACACAGCTGAGCTAGGAGCAACTAGAATTTTCAGTAAAATTTCTAATTCGTAGCAATACTTATATTCTGAAATGATTCACTGTATCAGTTAGCCTTTGCTATATAAAAGAAATTTAGTGCCTTATAACAACAATGATTTATTACCTCATAATCTTGTAGTGAAGAAGTTTGATCTAATCTTGGCTCATAATAGAACTATAAAACATTGTGGCTTTTTTTTTTTCCTTTTTCAGTTTACCACATCCATGTATTCTACGTATTAGGGACAAACACTGTAATGGAATTATGTATAATAAATTATTGCTATCATAGAAAAAATAAATATTAATTTTGCCATATAAATACCCATGTATAATGTGATTTTCACTATTTTAATGAAATACCAAAGTCTTTACAGTATTTTACAATTTCTCCTTTTTTCAAGATTCAATACAGGAATTTTATAAAGAAGATAGCACTATATTCTCCAATTTTCTCAAAATTCTTTTCAAGAAAGATTATATCTTGCTCTATAATGGAGAAAAGTCTATAGTAATTAGTTTTCATGATACTTTTTATGTGACTCTTCTTTTCTCATTGTCATACAAATATTTTTATTTTCTTGTTCTAATTGTCTTTACATTTGGAACTTCACTTTTATTGCCTAATTTCATGCAGTTTCAATTTAGAGAAATCAGTTTTTCTAATTTTAAATTTTCAATGCTTTAAAAATAAAGTCAAATGTAGATTTGCTTTTTAAGCTAGTAGTA
The DNA here is from genome assembly GCA_028571685.1 of Heterohyrax brucei. Taxonomy (NCBI): domain Eukaryota; kingdom Metazoa; phylum Chordata; class Mammalia; order Hyracoidea; family Procaviidae; genus Heterohyrax; species Heterohyrax brucei. The sequence continues at coordinate 103,625,852 of CM053166.1, forward strand.
ATATCACTAGCAACAAACAACTTCATACTAAATAACTGAATAGAAGAACTTCAAAATTAGTTTCGTTTTCCTTTAGAGACTACAAACTGTCCCTTATTTAAAGATCATCTATTGTTTCAAACCCTGTGGCACATTTTGTATTTTGTCTAAATTAAATCTAATTAATTAAACAGCATCCAGTTGGTATTTCCATGTTTCTGAAAGGTCAGCCTTTCAAATCCACCAGACATTCTTTGAAAACTCTCTGGGACAGTTATACCGCATAGGGTTACTATGAGTTGGAATCAACCTGACGGCAGTAGATTTAAGGTCAAGTTTATATACATTTTATTAAAATGTTACATGTTTTGGAAGGCTGAGCAATTATATCTAACCTCTGAATTGTCAAAATAGTTGAGAACATCCATGTCTCCCAGTAACAAAAACTATATTCTATACAAACATAGCACACACAAGAAACACACACAAATTCTTCTGGATTGGAATTTCAGCTAAAAACTACGTCTTGTACATCTTTTATTTACCAAATCTACTGTTATGTGTTATGACTGGAAACCCTGGTGGTATAGTGATTAAGTGCTATGGCTGCTAATTAGAAGGCAGGTATTTCAAACCTGCCAGGTGCTCCTTGGAAAAACTCTACGGAGCATTTCTATTCTGTCTCTAAGGTTATCATGAGTTGGAATCAACTTGATGGCAGTGGGGATTTTTGGAAAGTATTTGTATGATTAACACCGGTTTGCCTCCAACAAACTTTTAGATGTGTGCCTAAAATTGAAACATTTTCTTTTCCTTAACAAAAATAAAAACCTACACTATTATTTTTAAGAACAGGTATAAAATCAAATAAATGCTTGCTAATTTCAACTTCCCTGTTTTGTCTACTATAGTTCAACAAGTCATGTAGTTTAGGTTATTTGTTCAATATGATGAATTTTTTATAGTTGTATTTTATAAGATTTTTAAAAAAGTGTGTATAGCATTTTACTTGCTTATTATCTATTAAATTAATAATCTCATTTTGAAATTCCAACCTAAACAATGACTATTTACATTTATGTTATTACTTCACAGGTTTATACAGGAGCTTACAAAACAATATTTAATAAATCTAAAATTTTACTGTTGTTTTCTGAAAATAAACATGGTCCAATTCTGCTTGCTAAATATTGGAGACAATTATGATTTTAAGAATATCATGTCAAAGCATTATTTAACATTTACTTCTCTTTGTTTTACATTAACTATTGGTCTTTATTTAAGCTACTTTTTCATAGTTCCAGCAATTGCATGTATACAAATGAATTTTTGTTCTTTTACTTGAGAACCTAACTGCCTGAATTTATGAACACCTTCACTTGAAAAGCTGACTCTTGAGGAATGACTGAAAAATGTATCAACAGTGATAACATACATTCTTGTGAACCTGGAATAGAAAAGCCATTTTCCAGTTTATTCCTCAATTTGAAAGGATTTTGGTACAAAATAAGATACTAAATATGCCATGTTCATTCAGTGAGGGAGAGAGAAGACACTGTAACTATAAATTAAAATTAAGTTATGCTTCATTAAAAACCTTTTAACCGTATCACAAGACTATGACAGTCATTTTGGTGACCATCATTCAATAAATGTAATAAAGATTCGGAGGTTTCACCATTCTCATACAACTGTCTTAATGAATGGAATTTTCTTTATCTCACAGTGACCTGCCAAAATTGTATTTGTTGATTCTGAATTGTGATCTTGATATAAATTTTTATGGCTCATTCTTTCTTTCTCTCTCTCTCTTTCTTTCCTTCTTTTTCTTTCTTTCTTTCTCTCTCCCTTCCTTCCTTCCTCTCTCTCTTTCTGAGTAACAATTGTAACCTCATTTAGTGAAGAATATAGTTTTAGAGATGTCGTGTGACCTAGTCAAGTTGAGGATATAATGAAAGTAAGTTTCTTGCTAGATGTCCTTGTTTTGATTAGTAATTAAATTTTCATTTGATTAGAAACTTAGAAGTACATAAATTTCATGTAACTTTAGGCTCAAGAAAAGTCTGCTGTCTGTCGTTGTTTCTAGTTGTTAAACAATTTAAATAGGTGATCCTTTTCAAAACCTTTTACTTCTAAGTTTCACTTTTAGATATTCTGATTACTATCTCAGGAAACTGTTAAACAACTCAAGGAGCATCAAAAGAAGATGGAACTAATACACAGAGTCATTATACCAGAAAGAACTGGTCAATGTTCAGCCATTTGAAGAGGGAGTGTATGATCAGGAACCAACGGTACTGAAGGAAGAAGTCAAAGCTGCATTGAAGTGTTTGTCTAAAAATAAGGATCCAGGAATTGATGAATATCAATTGAGATATTTTGAGCAAAAACTGCAGTGCCGGAAGTGCTTACTTGTCTATGCCAAGATTTGGAGGACAGCTACCTGGCCAACTGACTGGAAGAGATCCATATTTATGCCCATTCCAAAGAAAGGTGATCCAACTGACAGTGAAAATTACTAAACAATATTGTTAATATCACACACATGTACAAGTTTGCTCAAGATCATTCAAAAGTGACTGCAACAGTATACTGACAAAGAACCATCAGAAATTCGAGCTGGATTCAGAAGAAGATATGGAACCAGGATTATCATTGCTGATGTCAGACAGAACTCAACTGAAAGCAGAGAATACGAGAATGATGTTTACTTCTGTTTCACTGACAACGCAAAAGCATTCGACTGTGTGGATCATAATAAATTATGGCTAATATTGTGGAGAATGGGAATTCATAAACACTCTAGTGTGCTCTTGAGGAATCTGTAAATGGATCAAGAGGCAGCTGTACACACAGAACAAGGGGACACTGAATAGTTTAAAATCAGGAAAGGTGTGCATCAGGGTTCTATACTTTTACCATACCTTTTTAATCTGTACACAGATCAAATAATCCAATAAACTGGATTCTGTGAAGAAGAATGAGGCATCAGAATTTGAGGATGACTCGTTAACAACCTGCATTAAGCTGATGACACCACATTTCTTACTGGAAGTGTAGAAGATTTGAAACACTTATTGATGAAGATCAAGGGCCACAGCCTGCAGTATGGATTGCACCTCAACATCAAGAAAACAAAAACCTCACAACTGGATCAGTAAGCAACATTGTCATAAATGGAGAAATCACTGAGAGTGTCAAGGATTTCATTGCTCAAGTCCACAATCTACACACATGGAAGCAGCAGTCAGGAAAAGAAAAGATGCATTGCATTAGGAAAATCTGCTACAAAGTATCTCTTTAAAGTATTCAAATTAAGGATGTCACCTTGAAGACTAAAGTGTACATGACTGAAACCATGGTATTTTCAGTTGCATCATATGCATGCAAAAGCTAGACAACGAACAAAGAAAACCGAAGAAAAATTAATGCCTTCGAATTGTGGTGTTGGAGAAGAATGTTGAATGTACCAAGTCCCACTGAAAGAGCACATAGATCAATTCTGGAAGAAGTACAACCAGAATGCTCCTTGGAGGCAAAGATGGCAAGACTGCATCTTACATACTTTGGACGTGTTGCCAGGAAGAGTCAGTCCCAGGAGAAGGACATCGTGCTTGGTAGATTGGAGAGTCAGCAAAAAATAAGAAGACCCTCAACAAGGTGGATGGACACAGTGGCTGCAACGATGAGCTTAAGCAGAGAAATGACTGTGGACATGGAGCAAGAGAGCAGTATTTTGCACTGTTGTTCATAGGGTTACTATGGGTTGGAAGCAACTCAACAGCACCTAACAACAACAACAACATATCAGTGTCTCATTACTCTCAATGATTTAAAGGATTAAAAATGAAATCGCATTAATAGGTTACAAAATTTTGAGTAGTTATTATCAAATATGTAGATTTAAACAAACCCATAAAACAAAATATAAAAATATTCTATGCTTTTAAAATACTCAAATATTTTGGGGGTAGAGCCATGATAGTGGACTAGACACACATCTCGTCAATTTCCACTGAAAACTAAGGCCTTGATTGATAACTGAATGGAATACTCTGGACACACAGGAAGCCCTAGGATATACCATACCGTTGTCAGATGCTACTAAACAGGAAACTACCTCTTTCTGATGAGACAGAGTGTGCTGAGCCCTGCTCCTGCTGACTCACCACTTGGGCAGACTACAGGTACTGATACATTTTTCTTATTTTTTTCCTTATTTGGGAAGTGGGAGATGGCATGAAGCAGCAAATATGCTACACTTCAGTGCTAAAGTAAACAGCGTATAGCACAGAAGAGACACAGTTCATGGGAAAGCCACATTTTGAGAACACAGCTTCTGACTGCAGACAACACTGCCTCCCCAACTCTTGTCTGAGCACCACCATAGATTCTGCTGTTTCATGACACAAAGGGAAGCTTGGCTGGGGTGCCATCTTGGTAGCTGGGAGGCAGAGTCACCCAACCAGCGGCCTCAGCAGGGGTAATTCCCAAGCTGAGAAGAAGTGCCAGTCCAGAAAGTGCTTTTCCAGGAGAAAGGCTATGTTTAACACAGTGTTACCTCATGGGAAGAGCCTGGCTGAGTATGACTGCAAGGCTGTAACACCTCCTGACCTTGAACTATGCCATAGTATCTGGAAATAGCTGAAGAGGTGCTTTCATTATCAGCCAGAAGGTGGGGCCTGACACAATTTGTGGCCTGACTGATTTTGCCAGTTGTCAGATAGGTCCTAAATTTTTAAAATTAGACTGCCTAGAGAAATAACTGCTGAGTGGCCTGGTGGTATCTCTCCAGCCTTTACTGACCCACATTATAGGGTTGATTGATGCCCCCCCCAGTGTCTCCACAAGTAGGGCACTGTATTTGCCAGATAAGAGGTAGAGCCTGCCACCCCAGAGGGTCCAATGCAGCCTGTCACTAGACTACACAGAGGTGGCTGATGACCAACTTACCTCTCAGAACTATGCTTCAGCTCCTGTTGAGGTAACACCAAAGAAACTAAAAAGCCTCTAGATGGCCCAAAGGCAACAGTCCATCTCTAATCCTTTAAAGAAACAGCCCCCCATGGCTCCAGAAAACATCCAAAATACTCAAAAACTTCTGTGATGAAGAAGGCTTTCTGAAACCATCAGAAATCAAGTACAAAAGAATTACATATAGAACCCTCCTAGAGATTAAACAAAATGCAGCAGAGCAACATGAAAAATTAAGCAAACTATTTGAACTGATGGAACATCAATGATCTGAAATCCAGCAGATCAATAATAAAATTACAGAATTAGACAATACAATCTAAAACCAAAAGAGCATAACTAAGGAGATAAAAGTCAGACTTAGAGACCTTGAAGATAGAGCAACTGACAGCAGCATTTATGAGGAGAAATCAGAGAAAAGAAGAAAAAAAAGAAGCTTTAAGAAACATGTGGAAGGAGAGTGGGTGGAGATGAGGGGAAAGGAAACTGTTGGGAGGATGAGACATGTATGGAGCAGAGAGGAACAGTGTGCTGTCACCAGGCACGGAGAGCAGTGGAAGCTGCATATAGGTGGGCATGTAAATTTATAAGTCAATGTACATTTTCACTCACTCATAATTAAAAAAAAATTAACTAACCAAAAAAAAAAAAAAAAAAAAGAAAGAAAGAAACATGTGGGACTCTATTAAGAGCAGTAATCTACAATTAATTGGAGTTCCTGAACAGAGAGAGTTGAAAACACAGACAGTATTGTTGTTGAGTTCTTGACAGAAAACTTACCTGAAATAATGAAAGAAGAGAAGTTAGATATCCAAGATATGTATCAAACACCACAAAAACCAGAAACAAACAGAACAACACCAAGGCGTATTATAATCAAGTTTAATAAAATTAAGAAAAAAAAAAAAAAAAAACAGACAGGCAGTGAGAGACTCAAAGCAATACTAACAGTCAGAGGGAAACTCCATAGGCTTTCATCTGACTTCTCAGCATAAATGATGTTGGCAAGGAGGCCGTGGGATGACACATTCAAAGACTTGAAGGAGAAAAACTTCCAACCAAGAATTATATACCCTGCAAAACTGTCCCTCAAATATGAAGATAGAATTAAGACATTTGCAGATAAACAGAAACTTAGAGACTTTGTAACCAAACCCAAACTACAAGAAATATTGAAAGAAGCTCCTTAGGAAAACAAAACCATTAAGTATGTTTAAGAAGGCAATGCAGGACACGGCATCCAGAAATCTACCCAGTTAGGGAAGTCACAAGCCTCAATCAAAACTACAATATTAAAAAAAGGGAACCAGTGATCATATCACAAAAACTATGAAACCATCACATTGAAAAGAGGGATATACTACAGTAGTTATTGTCCTTTCAGATGGAGAGGAAGTTACAAAGATATGCAGAAGTTAAAACTGGGTTTAAACTTACAATATTAAGGGAGGGAATCACAGGGGCAGCAGCCAAGCATAATAAAAATGCAATGTATCAAAACAAGAAAGGTAATCCAGGAGTTTCAACAGACATAAAACCAACACTGGAAAAGATGAGAAGTCAACCCATAAAGAAGAATGGCCCAGAACAGACTATTAAGAACAACCTAGAAAAGAGCAACACAAAGATGAATGAATCAAAATGACAGCACTAAACACATAGCTATCAATAATTATACTGAAAGTAAATGGACTGAACGCTACAATAAAGACACAATGAGTGATATCCTGGAACAAAATACACGACTCATCTGTATGTTGCTTACAAGAAACATACCTTAGACTTAACAATACGAACCAACTGACAATTCAAGAATGGAATAATATGTATGAAGCTAAAAATATAAAAAGAAGAGTAGGTGTGGCAGTACTAATCTCAGGTAAAATAGATTTTAATGTAAAATCCACCACTGTGGACAAGCATGGCCACTATTTATTGCTGAAAGGTTCAATACACAAGCAGGACTTAACAGTAATAAATATTTATGCACCCAATAGTAGAGCATCTAAATACATCAAACACTGACTATACTGAAAAATGAGACAGATCACTCCACAATAATAGTTGGAGACTTCAACACTCCACTTTCAGTAATGGACAGATCATCCAGAAAAAAATTCAGTAAAGACACAGAAGGTCTTGTGATGATTAACCACCTAGACCTCATCTACATATATGGAACTTATTCTCCATCAACAGATAAGTACACTTTCTTCTCCAATGCACATGCAATGTTTTCCAGAAAAGATCATGTATTAGGACAAAAAGCAAGTCTCAATAAAATCCAAACCACTGAATTATTTCAAAGCATCTTCTCAGATTGTAAAACCATAAGAGTCCAAATCACTAGCCAAAAAAACATAGATAGAAATCTGTAACTCATGAAAACTGAACAACACTTTGCTAAAAAAGCCATGGTTATAGAAGAAATCAAAGACGTAAAAAAGTATGGAATCAAATGAGATTGAAAACACCTCATACTGGAACCTATGAGATATAGCCAGACAGTGCTCAGAGGTCAGTTTATCTCTATAAATGCACACATCCAGAAGGAAGAAAGGACCCAAAGCAAAGAATTGACCCTACGGTTTGAACAAGTAGAAAGAGAGCAACAGAGGAACCCCTCAGTCACCAGAAGAAAATAGATAAAAAAGATTACAGCACAACAAAATTAACTGGAGAAAAGGACAGCTGAAAAAATTCACAAATCCAAAAACTGTTTTCTTGAAAAGATCAACAAAATTGTTAAACCACTGGCTAAAGTTACAAAAGTAAAATAGCAGAGGAAACAAATAACCAGAAGAAGAAATGAGAATGGAGTTGTCGCAACAGACTATTGAAATCAAAAGTATAATAACAGAATACCATGAAAGACTGTACCCTAATCAATTTGCAAACTAGAGTAAATGGACAAATTTCTACATTCACATCACCTGCTAAAATTATCACAATGAAAAGTAGAACAATTTAATAAATCCATCACAAAGGAAGAGATTGAAAAAATCATCAAAAAACTACCAACCAAAAGATTTCCTGCTCCAGATGATTTCACCATTCTACCAAGCTTTGAGAGAAGAAATAACTCCAGTACTACTGAGACTATATCACAGTATACAAAGGGATGGAATACTCCCAAACTCACTCTATGAAGCCAGCATAACCCTGATACAGAAGCCAGGGAAAGATCCCACAAAAAAAACAAAAATTACAGATCAATATCACTGAAGAACCTAGATGAAAAAAAAATCTTCAAAAAATCCTTACCAATAGAATTCAACAATATATTTAAAAAATAATAATAATTCATCATGAGGAAGTTGGATTCATACTAGGGAAGCAAGGCTGGTTCAAAATCAGAAAAATAATTAATATGCTCAATGCCATAAATACCACAAGAGGTCTATTGACGAAGGAAAGGCATTTAACAAAGTCTGGCACCCATTCATGTTAAAAACTCGCAGCAAAAGAAGAATAGAAAGGAAATTCCTTAATGCAATAAGGGGCATCTATGCAAATGGCCTTGGCATGCAAAGCAAACTCCAAACATCATCCTGAGTGGAGAGATACTGAAAGAATTCCCCTTGAGAACGGGAATTGCCCACTTTCACCACTTTAATTCAACACGATACTACAGGTTCTTGCCAGAGCCACTACACAAGACAAAGACATAAAGGGCATATGCATCAACAAAGAAGAAGTAAAAATCTACCTATTTTCAGATGATATGATCCTATAGACAGAGAATACTAAAGAATCCATAAGCAAAATACTGGAACTAATAGAAGAATTCAGCAAAGTATCAGTATGTAAGATAAACATAAATAAATCAGTAGGATTCCTTTATATCAACAAAGAGATCATCAAAGAAGAAATTGTCAAATTAATAAATATCATTTACTATAGTCCACAGGAAGATAAAATACCTAGGAGTAAGTTGAACTAGAGAAATTAGAGACCTGTACAGAGAGAACTACAGGAGCTTATACCAAGAAACCTAAAGACACACACATAAATGGAGAAACCTACCCTGCTCATGGATAGGAACACTTAACATTGTGAAGATGTCTATTTTACCCAAAGCAATCTACATACACAATGCAATCCCACTAGAAACTCCAGTGTCTTTTTTTAATGAGGTGGAGAAGCAAATCACCAAGTTTGTTTGGAAAAGGAAGAAACCCTAGATAAGTAAACCACTACTGGAGAAGAGTAACACAGTGGGAGGCCTCACACTACCTGACCTTAGAACCTATTACACTGCCACATTACTCAAAGGAGCCTGATACTGATATAAAAAGAGACACATAGAGCAGTGGAACAGAGCTGAATCCCCAGAGATGCCACCATCCTCTTGAATACTTGGTATTTGACAAAGGCCCTGGGACTGTAAACTGGGGTGAAACCAGTCTCTTTAACAAATGGTGTTGGCAAATTGTATATCCTCCTGCAAAAAACTGAAACAAGACCCATATCTCACACCTTACCAAAAACTAACTCAAAATGGATCGCAGACCTAAATATCAAACCTAAACTGATGAAGATCATGCAAGAAAAAGAGGGTCAACAATGGAAGCTCTAATACACATGGACTTCAGAATCTGACAAAGTACAATCAACATAAGAGAAAATAAACAATGGGAACTACTAAGAATCAAACAATTTGCTTATCCAAAGACTTTATCAAAATAATTAAAAGACCACATACAGAATGGAAAAACATATTTGGGAAACACATGTTGGAACCAGTGTCTGATCTCCATAATCTACAAGATATTGAAAAATATCCACAAGAAAATGGTAAATAATGCAATTAAGTGACGGCAAAGGAGAAAGACAGGCACTTCACCAAAGAGGATATTTAGGCAGTCAAAAGACACATGAGGAAATGCTCATGATCGTTATCTATGAGAGAAATCCAAATCAAGACTATATCTCACCCCAGCAAGGTTGGCCACAACCCAAAAAACAAAACAACAGATGGTGGAGAGGCTGTGGAGTGATGGGAACTCTCCTACACTGCTCGTGGGATTACAAAATGGAACAACCTGCTTGGAAAGCAATTCTGCACTTCCTTAAAGAGCCAGAAAAAATAGATACACCATTTTATTCAGTAATCCTACTCCTTGGAATATACCCTGCAGAAACAAAGGCTTCCACGTGAATAGATACATGCATATGAATGTTTACTGCAGCACAGTCAACCGCAGCAAAAAGTTGGGATCAACCCCAATGCCCATCCACAGACAAATGGATAAACAAACTATGACATATATACTGAATGAAACACTGTGCAAAGATAAAGAACAATAATGATTTTAGGAAGCATCTGATAGCCTGGTTTCAATGGAAGACATTATGTTGAGTGAAATAAATCTGTAGCAAAAAGAACAAATATTGTATGTCTAGCAAATAATCCAAGAAGCCGGATTATATGAAGAAGAACAAGGCATCAGGCTTGGAGAATGACTCATTAATAACCTGCGTTACGCAGATGACACCACCTTATTTACCGGAAATGAAGAAGATTTGAGGCATTTACTGACAAAGATCAAGGACCACAGCCTTTATTATGGATTGCACCTCAACATCAGGAAAACAAAAATCCTCACAACTGGAGCAGTAAGCAACATTGTCATAAATAGAGAAAGGACTGAGGTGGTCAAGGATTTCATTTTCCTTGGTTCCATAATCAACACCCATGGAATCAGCAGTCAAGAAATCAAAAGACACATTGCATTGGCAGAATCTGCTGGAAAGGACCTCTTTAAAGTATTCAGAAGTAAGGATGTCACCTTGAAGACTAAAATGTGTCTGACCCAAGCCATGGTATTATCAATTGTATCATATTCATGCAAAAGCTGGGCTATGAACAAAGAAGACAGAAAAAGAACTGATGCCTCTGAATTGTGGTGTTGGAAAAGAATGTTGAATGTACAATGGACTTCCAAAAGAACAAACAGATCTGTTCTGGAAGAAGTACAACCAGAGTACTCCTTGGAAGCAAAGATGGCAAGACTGCGTCTTACATACTTTGGACATGTTGCCAGGAAAGATCAGTCCCTGGAGAAGGACAACATGCTTGGTAGAGTGGAGGGTCTGCGAAAAAGAGAAGACCCTCAACGAGATGGATTGACACAGTGGCTGTAACAATGGGCTTAAGCATAAAAATGATTGTGGACATGGCACAAGATGGACAATGTTTTGTTCTGTTGTTTGTAGGGTAACTGTGAGTCGAAACCAACTAGACAGCACCTAAAAACAATTAAAAGGAAGGTAACATCAAGTAGGGAGGGTAACAGCATCAGGTAAGGAGGATAAAGATAGAGTGAGCAGCCTCTACTTGTCTGTTGGTGGAGGCTTGTTTGTTGCTGTGATGCAGGTAGCTATGCCACTGGTATTTAGTTATCCACAGGGTCACCCATGGTAGACAGGTTTCAGCTGAGCTTCCAGACTAAGACACACTAGGAAGAAGGACCTGGCAGTCTACTTCTGAAAATAACTATACAGGGAAAACCTTATGAATAGCAGGAATCAGTGTCAGCTATGATGCTGGAAAGTGAGCCCCGCAGGTTGGAAGGCACTTGGAAGACTACTGGGGAAGAGCTGCCAAGTCGAGTCAGCCTTAATTACATGGATGCAGTAAGGCCTTCAAGACCTTTGTTTGCTGATGTGGCTTGACTCAAAATAAGAAGAAACAGCTGCAAACATCCATTAATAACTGGAACATGGAATGTATGAATTATGAAACTAGGAAAATTGAAAATTGTCAAAAATGAAATGGAACACATAAAGCTCGATATCCTAGGCATTAGTGATCTGAAATGGACCAGTTCTGGCCATTTTGAATCCAACAATCATACGGTCTACTATACAGGGAACAAAACTTGAAGAGGTGGTGTTGTGTTCATCATCAAAAAGAACATTTCAAGATCTGTCCTGAAGTACAGTGCTGTCAGTGACAGGATAATATCCACACGTCTACAAGAAAGACCAATTAATACAACTTTTATGCGCCAACCACTAAGGCCAAAATTGAAGAGGTTGAAGATTTTTACCAGCTTCTGCTGTCTGAAATTGATCAAACATGCGATCAGGATGCCTTGATAGTTACTAGTGACTGGAATGAAAAGTTGGAAACAAAGAAGAAGGATCAGTGGTTGGAAAACACAATCTTGGTGATAGAAATAATGCCGGAGATTGCATGATGGAATTCTGCAAGACTAGTGACTTTTTCATTGTAAATACCTTTCTTAACCAACACAAATGGTGACTGTACACATGGACCTCACCAGATGGAATACACAAGAACAAAATCAACTACATTTCTGGAAAAAGACAATGGTAAAGCTCCATATAAGCAGTCAGAACAAATCCAGGTACTGAATGTGGCACAGATCACCGATTGCTTGTATGCAAATTCAAACTAAAACTGAAAAATATTAGAACAAGTCCATGAGAGCTAAAGTATGACCTTGAGTATATTCTTCCTTAAAGACCATCTCAAAAATAGGTTTGATGTTCTGACCTCCAGTGATCAAAGACCAGACAAATTGTGCAATGACATCAAAGACATCATCCATGAAGAGAGTAAGAGGTCACTAAAAGGACAGCAAAACAAAGACCAAATCAGATGTCAGAAGAGACTCTGAAACTTGCTCTTGAACATCAAGCAGCCAAAGCAAAAAGAAGGAATGGAGAATTAAAAGACTTAAATAGAAGATTTTAAACAGCAGCTTGAGAAGATAAAATAAAGCACTATAATGACATGTGCAAAGAGCTGGAAATGGAAAACCAGAAGCGAAGAACATATTCTGCATTTCTCAAGCTGAAAGAACTGAAGAAAACTTCAAAACTCAAGAAGAAATGGTGAAGGATTTTATGGGGAACATATTGAATGACTCAGGGAGTATAAAAAGAAGATGGAAAAAATACAGTTACTATACCAGAAATAACTGTTTGATGTTCAGTCATTTGAAGAAGCAGTATATGATCTGGAACCGATGGTACTGAAGGAAGAAGTTGAGGCTGCACTGAAGGCATTGGCAATCAACAAGGCTCCAGAAATTGATGGACTATCAGTCGAGATATTTCAAGCAAAAGATGCAGTGCTGGAAGTGCTTTCTTGTCTATGCCAAGATTTGAAGAACAGCTACCTGGCGAACTGACTGGAAGAGATCCATATTTATGCCCATTCCAAAGAAAGGTGATACAACTGAGTGTGGAATTTACTGAACAATATCATTAACATCACACACAAGTAAAATTTTGTTTAAGGTCATTCAAAAGTGACTCCAATAGTATACTGACAAGGAAGTGTCAGAAATTCAAGCTGGATTCAGAAGAAGATGTGGAACCAGGATTATTGCTGATGTCAGACAGAACTCAGCTGAAAGCAGGGAATATGAGACGGATGTTTTCTTCTGTTTCATGGACTATGCTTTGGATTGTGAGGACAGTGTTTTGTTCTGTTGTTCATAGAGTCGCTGTGAGCCGGAACTGACTCCATGGCACCTAACAACAACAATCCATCTTATTAAATCAGAGGCTTGTTTGTTGCTGTGATGCAGGTAGCTATGCCACTGGTATTTAGTTATCCACAGGGTCACCCATGGAACCAAGGAAAATGAAATCCTTGACTACCTCAGTCCTTTCTTCACTTATGACAATGTTGCTTACTGGTCCAGTTGTGAGGATTTTTGTTTTCCTTATGTTGACATGCAATCCATACTAAAGGCTGTGGTCCTTGATCAAATGGTGGATTATTATCCAATATTCATGGCTCAGCCAAAATTGATGCAGTTTTTTGGGACACAGTTCAGTACATGACACTAAATATTATAAAATACTTTTCTAAAATGAAATTATTTTTCTTTCTAATATTCAATATTCATGTAATTTGTAGTATAAAGAATTAGTATCCTGTTTGATACATGCAACCTCTAGATACACACACATACAGAAACACATATATCTATATTTGTTACACATGGTGGACAGGTTTCAGCAAAGCTTTCAGACTAAGACAGACTAGGAAGACGGACAAGGAAGTCTATTCCTGAAAAGAATTAGCCAGTGAATAGCTTACAAATAGCAGCAGAACAAGATCAGATATAGTGCTGGAAAATGAGCCCCCAGGTTGGAAGGCAGTGAGAAGAAGACTGGGGAAGAGCAACCTCCTCAAAATAGAGTAGACCTTAATGATGTAGCTCAGGTAAAGCCTTCAGGATCTTCGTTTATTGATATGGCATGACTCACAATGAGCAGAAATAGCTGAAATCATCTATTAATAATTGGAAGGAGGAATATATCAAGTATGAATCTAGGAAAACTGCCAAGCCCAAGTGCCGTCGAGTCGGATCCGGAAAACTAGAAATCATCAAAAATGAAATCAAACACATAAACATCAATATCCTAGGCATTAGTGATCTGAAATGGACTGGTATTGGCCATTTTGAATCAGATAAACACACAGTCTACTATGCCAGGATTAAAAACTTGAAGAGGAATGGTGTTGTGTTCATTGTCCAAAGGAACATTTCAAGATCTGTCCTGAAGTACAGTGCTGTCAGTGATAGGATAATATATATAATATGCCTACAAGGAAGGCCAGTTAATATGACTATTATTCAAATGTACTCAGCAACCACTCAGGCCAAAGATGAAGAAACTGAAGATTTTTACTACCTCTGCAGTCCAAAACTGACTGAACATGAAATCAGGATGCATTAATAATCACTGGTGATTAGAATGCAAAAGCTGGAAAAAAGGATCGGTAGTTGGAAAATGCGGCCTTGGTGATAGAAATGATGCTGGAAATCTCATGATAGAATTTTGCAAGACCAACAGCTTCTTCATTGCAAATATCCTTTTTTAACCAACACAAGTGGTGACTATACACATGGACCTCACCAGACGGAATACAGAGGAATCAAATCAACTACGCCTGTGAAAAAGACAATGGAAAAACTCTGTATTAACAGTCAGAACAAGACCAGGTGCTGACTATGGCACAGGTCATCACTTGCACATACGCAAGTCCAAATTGAAACTGAATAAAATTAGAACAAGTCCACGAGAGCCAAACTATGACCTTCAGTATGTCACACCTGAGCTTAGAGACCATCTCAAGAACAAATTTGATATGTCATTCCAGGAGAATTTTGGAATGACATCAAAGACATCATCCATGAAGAGAGCAAGAGGTCATTAAAAGGACAGGAATGAAATACCAAATTGGATGTCAGAAGGGACTCTGAAACTTGCTCTCAAAGTCGACCAGCTAAAGCAAAAGGAAGGAAAGATGAAGTAAAAGAATTGAATGGAAGATTTCAAAGCTCAGCTCAAGACGACAAAATAAAGTACTATAATGACATATTCAAAGAGCTGGAAATAGATAACCAAAAGGGAAGAACACATTCTGCGTTTCTCAACTTGGAAGAACTGATGAAAAAAATTGAAGCTTCAAGTTGTAATAGTGAAAGATTCCACAGGAAAACTATTAAATAACTCAGGGAGCATCCGAAGAAGATGGCAGGAATACATAGAGTCATTATACCAGGTAGAACTGGTCGATGTTCAGCCATTTGAAGAGGTAGCATACGATCAGGAACCAACAGTATTGAAGGAAAAGTTTAAACTGCATTGAAGGCATAGGCAAAAAGCAAGGCTCCAGGAACTGACGGAATATCGATTCAGATGTTTCAACAAATGGATGCAGCATTAGAAGTGTTCACGTGTCTATGCCAAGGAATTTGGAGGACGGCTACCTGGCCAACTGACAGGAAGAGATTCATATTTATGCCCCTTCAAAAGAAAGGTGATCCGACCAAATGCAGAAATTACCAAAAAATACCATTAATATATGCAAGTAAAATTTTGCTCCAGATCATTCAAAAATGACTGCAACAGTATATTGACAAGGAACTGCCAGAAATTCAAGCCAGATTCAGAAAAGGACATGAAACCATCAACATCATTGTTGATGTCAGATGGATCTTGGCTGAAAGCAGAGAATACCAGAGAGATATTTGTCTGTTTCATTGACTATGCAAAGGCCATTGACTGTGTATATCGTGATAAATTGCAGCTAACATTGCAGAGAATGGGAACTTGAGAACATTTAATTGTGCTCTTAAGGAATCTGTACATGGATAAAGAGGCAGTTGTGTGAACAGAACAAGGGGACAGTGCATGGTTTAAAGTCAGGAAAGGGGTGCATCAGGGTTGTATCCTTTCACCATACATATTCAATCTGTATGCCGAGCAAATAATCTGAGAAGCTGGACTATGCGAGGAGGAACAAGGCATCAGGATTGCAGGAAGACTTAATAACAACCTGTGTTATGCAGACAATACTTTCTTACTTGCTGGAGGTGAAGAGGATTTGAAGCACTTAGTGATGGATCCAAGACCATCGTGGTGAGTATGGATTCCACCTCAACATCCAGAAAAGAAAAATTGTCACAACTGGACCAGTAAGGAACATCACAATAAATGGAGAAAGGATTGAGATTGTCAAGGATTTCATTTTACTTGTTTCCACAGTCAACACCCATGGAAGTAGCAGTCAAGAAATCAAAAGACACATTGCACTGGGAAAATCTGCTGCAAAGGACTTCTTTTTTATTTTTTTTTTACTTTTTTATTTTTATTAATTACAACAGAAGAATAAGATTTCTAACATCTATCAATTATCTCATCTGTAATAAGCCCTAAGCCTACACTCAGCCATGTAGCCAACACAGTTATTTTCTTCTATGGATAATTCTCTTGTTAAGTCCTTATAACAGGTCTCATACAAAATTTGACCTTTTGACACTGATTGATTTCGCTCAGCATGATCTCTTCCAAATGAGACCATGTTATGAGATGTTTTCTAAAATTGTCGTTGCTTTTTATCATAGCATAGTGTTCCACTGACCATGTGGACCATAGTTTGCTTGCTTATCCATTTTTCTGTTGATAGGCATCAGGGTTGATTCCAACTTTTTGCTATTGTGGACTGTGCTGCAACAAACATTCATGTACATGTGTCTGTTCATGTGATAACGTTTGCTTCTTAAGGATAAATTCCGAGCAGTGGAATTACAGGATCAAATGGTGTATCTATCTCCAGCTTTTTAAGGAAGTGCCAGACTGTTTTCCAAAAAGGTTGTACCATTTTGCAATACCACCAGCAGTGTAGGAGAGGTCCAATTTCTTCACAGTCTCTCCAGCATTTGTTATTTTGTATTTTTTTGGATCACGGCCAACCTTGTTGGGGTGAGATGGTATCTCATTGTTGTTTTGATTTTAATTTCTTTAACAGCTAATGACCATGAGCAATTCTGCATGTGTCTTTTGGCTGCCTGGATATCTTCTTTAGAGAAATGTCTGTCCATCTCCTTTGCCCATCACTTAACTGGATTATATATCCTTTTCTTGTTGATATTTTGTAATACCTTATAGATTATGGAGCTCAGGCATCAGTTTGACATAGAGTTACCAAATATTTTTTCCCATTCTGTAGGTGGTCTTTTAATTCTTTTAATGAAGTCTTTGGATGAGCAAAAATGTTTGATTCTTAGTAATTCCCATTTATCTATTTTCTTTTCTGTGAATGTACTTTGTCAGATTTTGAAGTCTGTCTACATTGTGTACTGAAACTCCCATTGTTGACCCTATTTTGCCTCAGATGAGCTTCATTGTTTTAGATTTGATATTTAGATCTTTTAGCCAGTTTGAGTTGGTTTTTGTAGAAGGTGTGAGATATGGGTCTTGTTTCAGTTTTTTTGCAGACGGATATCTAATTTTCCCAGCACTATTTGTTAAAGAGAATGTTCTTACTCTAGTTTAAAATCTTGGGATCTTGGGGCCTTTGTCAAATATCAACTGTTCATAGGATGATGGTGGCGTCTTTGGGGTCTCTACTCTGTTCCATTGGTCAATATGTCTCTTTTTGTACCATTACTAGGCTGCTTTGACAACTGTGGCAGTGTAATAGGTTCTAAAGTCAGGTACTGAGAGGCCTCCCAGTGTGTTCTTCTTCTGCAGTAGTACTTTACTTATCTGAGGTTACTTCCCTTTCCAAACAAATCTGATGATTTGTTTCTCCACCTCATTAAAAAATGTCGCTGGAGGATTGCATTATGTAGGTAGATGGCTTTGGGCAAATCAGACAACAAGGTTGGGTCTTCCTATCCTTGAGTAGGGTAGATTATTCCATTTATGTAAGTCTCTCTTAATTTCTTATAGTAAGTTCTTGTAGTTCTCTTTGTGAAGATCTCTTATTTCTCTAGTTAGATTTATTCCTAGGTATTTTATCTTCTTGGGGGCTATGGTAAATGGAATTGATTTGGTGATTTCTTCTTTAATAATCTCACTGCTGATATAAAGAATCCTACCAATTTACTTATGTTTATCTTGTATCCCAATACTTTGCTGAACTCATCTATTAGTTCCAATAGTTTTCTTATGGATTCCTTAGGATTCTCTGTATAAACAATCATATCATCTGCAAAGAGGGAGATTTTTACTTCTTCATTGCGATATGGGCCCCCTTTATTTCTTTGTCTTGTCTAATTCCTCTGGCTAGAACTTCTAGCGCAATGTTGATTAGAAGTGGTGAGAGTAGTTCCCATTCTCAAAGAGAATTCTCTCAGTCATTCACCATTCAGGTTGATGAAGGCAGTTGGCTTTGCATAGATGCTACTGATGCATTGAGGAATCTCCCCTCTATTCCTATTTTTCTGAGAGTTTTAAGCATGAATGGGTGTTGAACTTTGTCAAATGCCTTTTCTGCATCAGTTGAAAAAATCAAGTGATTCTTATCTTTTGTGTTATTAATGTGGTTGATTACATTAATTGTTTTTTCTGGTGTTGAACCAGCCTTGCATTCCTGGAATGAAACCATCTTGATCATGATGAATGAATTTTTTTATATGCTGTTTAATTCTATTGGCTAGAATTTTGTAGAAGATTTTTGCATCTAGATTCATGAGTGATATTGGCCTGTAATTTTCTTTTTTTGTGGGATCTTTCCTTGGCTTTGGTATCAGGGTTATGCTGGTTTCATAGAATGAATGGTGTGAAATAGCCTCAACAGTATTGGAGTTAAGTCTTATAGTGAGTATTTCTTCATGTGTCTTCTGGCTGCCTGGATGTCTTCTTCAGTGACGTGTCTGCCCATTGACTTTTTCCATCACTTGATTGGGTTATTTACTTTTTCTTGCTGATATTTTACAGTCTCTTACATATTATGGAGATCAGACATCAATCAGATATATAGTTGCTAAATATTTATTCCCCTTCTATGGGTGGTGATGAGCAAAAGTGTTTGATTCTTAGTAGTACCCATTTCTCTATTTCATATTCTGTTGATTGAGCTTTGTTTGTCAGATTTTGAAGTCTGTCTGAACTGGGGATTAAATTTTCCATTGTTGATTCTATTTTTTCTTGCATAATCTTTATCATTTTAGGTTTGATATTTAGCTATTTTATCCAATTTGACTTGGGTTTTCTGTAAGGTGTGAGATATAGGTTTTGTTTCAATGTTTTGCAGATGGATAACCAATTTTGCCAACACCATCTGTTAAAGAGACTGTTATTACCCCAGTTTAGGGTCTTAGGGCCTTTGTCAAATATCAACAGTTCATAGGAGGGTGTTTGCATCTCTGGGGTATCAACTCTGTTACACTGGTCTGTATGTCTCTTTTTGTACCCATACCAGGCTGTTTTGACTACCACGGCAGTGTAATAAGCTCTAAAATCGGGTAGTGAGCAGCCTCCCATGTTGTTCTTCTTCAGTAGTGTTTTCCTTATCTGGATTTTCTTTCCTTTCCAAACAAAGTTGGCGATTTGTTTCTGTATCTCATTAAAAAATGTCACTGGAATTTATATGGGATTGCATTATATATGTAGATTACTTTGGGTAAGATAGACATCTTCACAGTGTTAAGTCTTCCTACCATGAGCAGGGTAAGTTTCTCTATTTATGTAAGTCTCTCTTAGTTTCTAGCAGTACAGTCTTGTAGTTCTCTTTGTGTAGGTCTCTTATTTCTCTAGTTAGATTTATTCCTAGGTAGTTTATCTTCTTGGAGGATATAGTAAAAGGTATTGATTTGGTGATTTCTTCTTGCATGATCTCTTTGTTGGTATAAAATAACCATAGTTATTTCGTTATGTTTACTTTATAACCTGATACTTTGCTAAACTCTTCTACTAGTTTGAGTAGTTTTCCTATGGATTCTTTAGGATTCTCTGTATATACAATCACATCATCTGCAAATAGGGAGAATTTAACTTCTTTGACCATGCAGATGCCCTTTATTTCTTTGTCTTGTCGGATTGCTCTGGCCAGAACTTCTAGTATAATGTTGAACAGAAATGGTGAGAGTGGTCATCCTTGTCTAGTTCCCATTTTCAAAGGGAATTGTTTCAGTCTCTCCATTCAGGGCGATGTAGGTGTTTGACTTTGCATAGATGGCCCTTAATATGTTGAGGAATTTGCACTCTTTTCTTAATTTGCTGAGACATTTTAGCATGAATGTGTTTTGGACTTTATCGAATGCCTTTTCTGCATCATTTGACAAAATCGAGTGATTCTTGTCTTTTGTGTTATTTGTGTGGTTGATCATATTAATAGTTTTTCTGATGTTGAGTGGGAAACCCTGGTGGTGTAGTGGGTTAAGTGCTACCACTGCTAACCACAAGGTCGGCAGCTGAAATCCACCAGGCGCTCCTTGAATACTCTGTAGGTCATTTCTACCCTGGCCCCTAGGGTTGCCATGAGTCAGATCCGACTTGACGGCACTTGGCTGGCTGGCTGATTTTGAATCAGCTTTGAATCCCAGGTATGAATCTACCTTGGTCATGATAAATTATTTTGCTGATATGTTGTTGAATTCTGTTGGCTACAATTCTGTTGAAGCTTTTTGAATCTAGGTTCAGGAGTGGTAGTTTTCCTTTTTTGCAGAATCTTTCACTGGCTTTGGTATCAGGGTTATGCTGGCTTCCTAGAACGAATTTGGGAGTATTCCGCCCCTTTCTATGCTGTGAAATAGACTCAACTGTGTTGGAGTTAACTCTTGTCTAAAAGCTTGGTAGGATTCCCCGATGAAGCCATCTGGGCTAAGACTTTTTTTGGTTGATTGTTTTTGGATGACTTTTTCAATTTCTCGCTTTGTGATGGGTTTATTAAGTTGTTCTACTTCTTCTTGGGATAATTTTGGTGATAGGAATCTAAGAATTTATCCATTTCCTTTAGGTTTTCAAATCTATTAGAGTACAGTCTTTTATAGTATTCTGTTATGATACTTTTGATTTGTGTTAGATCTGTTGAGATTTCTCCCTTCTCATTTCTTATTTGGGTTATTTGTTTCCTCTCCTGTTTTAATTTGGTAAGTTTAGCCAATGGTTTGCTGATTTTGTTGATCTTTTAAAAAAATCAGCTTTCGGTTTTATCAATTTTTTCAACTGTTTCATCTATTCTCTAATTCATTTAGTTCTGCTCTAGTCTCTATCATCTGTTTTCTTCTGGTGCTTGAAGTGTTCTTCTGTTGCTCTCTTTCTACTTGTTCAAGCTGTAGGGTTAATTCTTCAGTTTGGGTACTTTCTTCCTTCCCAATATGTGCATTTATGGAGATAAACTGACCTCTGAGCACTGCTTTGGTTGTATCCCAGAGGTTCTGGTAGGATATGTTTTCATTCTCATTTGATTTCATATATTTATTTATTTTGTTCTTAACTTATTCTATAACTCATGGCTTATTGAGCAAGGTGTTGTTCAGTTTCCATGAGTTACAATTTCTATCAATTTTTTTCTGCTGTTGATTTCAACTTTTATGGCTTTATGGTCTGCGAAGATGCTTTGCAATAATTTGATAGTTTGGATTTAGTTGAGATTTGCTTTATGTCCTAACAAATGGACTATTCTGGAAAATGTTCCGTGTGCATTGGAGAAGAAGGTGCAATTGTCTGTTGATAGATAAACAGTTCTGTATATGTTGATGAGGTCTAATTGCATAATTGTCACAATAAGCTCTTCTGTGCCTTTACTGAGCTTTTTTCTGGATGATCTGTTCATTACATAAAGTGGAATGTTGAAGTCTCCAACTATTATTGTGGTGTGCTCTATTTCATTTTTCAATGTAATGAATGTTTGTCCAATGTATTTAGATGCTCTGGTATTGGGTGCTGCTGACAACGAGGTGAATCCATGGCATGGCTCAAAAATGGAGGGTGCAGTGGCTGTGGTATCCCCACTCTGGGCTCTCATAATGTGGGTAACAAACACACCGTCTGTCTGCTGTGGGACACACAGTTCACTTCAGGATTATGTTTCATAGTAGCCCCGGCACATGCCCCATTCCCGCCTACTGGCCAAGGAAAAGAAAAAGAAGTTAAAAGTGCCAAGTACCTTCAGGACACCAGAGGCATCCTCTCAAGTGGGAGCAGAGTTCAGCGGTAGAGAGGAATTTTCCCGCTTAGTGGTATATATTCCAGAGTAACAGTCCTATGCCATGTCCTAGGGGGTCATTGGGTGTGCTGAAAGTTCCATTCAATTATCAATCCAAGTCTTAGTTTTCAGAGAGAATTAAGGAGACATGTGTCTACTCCTTCATGTTAACTCCACCCTCTCCAGTGGCATTTTTAATGAGATGGAAATACAAATCACCTGTCTCATATAAAAAGGGAAGAAGCCCCTGATAAGTAAAGCATTACTGAAGAAGAAGAACAAAATATGAGGCCTCTCACTATCTGACTTTAGAACCTGTTACACCATTATGGTGGTCAAAACATCCTGGTACTTGTACAAAAACAGATACATAGACCAAAGGAACAGAAGTGAAAATTCAGATACAACATCACCCACCTATGAGCAGTCAATATTTGACAAAGGACCAAAGTTTGCAAACTGGGGAAAAGACTGTCTCTTTAAGGAAAGGTGTTTGCATAACTGGATACACATCTTCTGAAAAATGGAACAAGACTAGTATCTCACACTATGTACAAAAACTAACTAAAAATGTATCAAAGATCTATATATAAAATCTAAAACAATAAATATCATGAAAGAAAAAACAAGGATGATGACAGGAGCTGTAATATACAGCACAAACATAATTAAGAAATATTCCTAACAACATGCAAACACTTTAAGAGAAAATAGATAACTGGGAAATCTTAAAAATCAAACACTATGCTCATTCAGAGACTGCATCTAAAGACTAAAGACTGTCTACAGAATGGGAAACAATTTTTGGCTACCACAGATCTGTTCCATGTCTCATCTCTATAATCGATAAGGTGCTGCAAAATATCAACAAGAAAAATTCAAATAACCCTATTACACAATGGGCAGAAAACATGAACAAGCACTTAACCAAGGAAGGCATCAAAAGTGCTTACAAATACGTGAGGAAATGTTCTTGATCATTAGCCATTAGGGAAATCCAAATTAAAACTACAGTGAGACACCATATCACTCCAAGGATGGCATTAAACAAACAAACAATATAATAAATTTTGCAGAGGTTATAGAAAGACTGGAACTCTTCTACACTTCTGGCGAGCATGTAAAATGGTACAATCACTTTGGAAACTGACTTACTGCTTTCTTAAGAAGCTAGAAATAGAAATACTTTATGATCCAGCAACCCCACTTGGAATATATATTAGAGAAATAAGCCATGTCACACAAAAAGATAAATGCACATCAATGCTTATTGAAGCACTGTCTGCAATAGCAAAAAGATGGAACCAACTTAGGTGCCCTTCAGCACATGAAGAGATAAACCAACTGTGGTGTGTTCACACAGTGGAATACCACACAATCATAAAGAATAACAATGATCTTAGGATACATGTCATAACATGGAGCCATCTAGAAGACATTATGAAATTAGTGTAATTAGTCAGTTGCAAAAGGAGAAATATTGCATGAGACCACTATAATGAGGACTTAAGAAAAGGTTTAAACATAGAAGAAAATAACATTTGATGGTTACAAGGGTGAGAAAGAAGGGAAATAAGTATTCACAGATTACAGTAGATAGGAATTGGGTTAGGTGAAGGGAGTGACAGCAGGCAGTAGAAGTCAGGTTAGTGCAACTAGACTCCACCCAAATCAAAAAGTTTCTAAATACAACCCAACATTTTGAAGGATAAAGTAGCTGAGATGGGGTCTGGAGAACATGGTTTCAGGGAACATCTAGACTTGTTGACTTTATGGTTCTATACATCTATAGGATGTCACCTTGCTGATCTCTGGCTGGAGGAAGGAGAGTGGGTAGAGAGTAGGGGAAAGGAGGCTGTTGGGAGATGAGACATGTATGGAGCAGAGAGGAATAGTGTGCTGTGACCAGACAGGGAGAGCAGTGGAAGCTGCATATAGGTGGGCAGGTAAATTTGTACGGGAATGTACATTTTCACTCAGTCATATTAAATAAATTAAAAAAAAATTTAAATTAAAAAAAAATGTTCTGCATAACACATTGGTGAGTAGCTTCTGGGGCCTTAAAGCTAGCAAGAGACCATCTAAGTAACATTAATTGGCCCAACCTGCCTGGAGCAGAGTATAATGAAGGACATCAAAGACATGAGGAAAATATGAGTCCAGCAGACAGAAGGTGCTAGATGATACAAAGACTACGTCAGCATGAGACCAGAAGAACTAGATGGTGCCTAGCCACCACCAATGACTACCCTTGCAGGGAACAAAACATAAAGACCCTGACACAGTGGGAGAAAAATTGGTATGCAAAATTGGAACTCTGTTAATAAGACCACACTTTACAATCTGTCAGACTGGAGAGTCCTCTGGACTCTGTTAGCTCACAGCTGAAACCAGTACTGAAGCCAACTCTTCAGACAAAATTTGGACTGGACTGTAAGACATACCATGATGCTGGTGAAGAGGGTGCTTCTTTGCTTAAATATATGCATGAAGCTGACTGAGCAGGTCTTGTCCAGAGGCAAAATGAGAGGGTAAAAGGAAGCAGGAGTTGCTTTAATGGATACGGGAAGTACAGAGTGGTAAGGTGGAGTGTGCTGTCATGGAGTGGGTTTATGAAGTGGTGGAGAGTAGTTAGAATTGTACAGCCGTGTGTTTGTGAGGTTTTATAGGGCAAATTGATTTGGATTGTGAACTTTCACTTAAAGCAAAATTTAAAAAAGACAAAATAAAAAGAAATCAAAAGATGCATTGCCTTGAGAAAATCTACTACAAAAGACCTCTTTAAAGTGTTGAAAAGTAAAGATGTCCCCATGTATGCTAAGGTGCACCTTACCTGAGCCATGATATTTTCAATCATGTCACATGCATGCAAAAGCCAGACAATGAACAAGGAAGACAGAGGAAGATTTGTCTCCTTTAAATTCTAGTCTTGGAGAAGAATACTGAACGTATCATGGACTTCCAAAAGAACAAATAGTTCTGTTCCAGAAGATGTAAAATCAGAGTGCTCCTTGGATGCAAGGATGGAGAGACTATGTCTTATGTACTTTGGACACGCTGTCAGGAGAGCTCACTCCTTAGTGAAGGATATCATGCTTGGTAGATATAGGGTCAGTGAAAAAGAGGAAGATCAACTAGAAGGCAGCTAGCAACAACAATGAGTAATGCTTGTGAGTACTTCCTCATGAAACTATTAGCCTCCTGAACATCTTTGGTGAAGTGCCTGTTCACGTCCTTTGCCCACTTTTAAATTGCATTATTTGTCTTCTTGTTGTCGAGGTTTTGCAGTATCTTTTAGATTTCAGAGATCAGAAGCAGATAGGGTTTGTCGTAGCAAAAGATTTTCCCCGGTCTCTAGATTCTCTCTTTACTCTTCTGGTAAAGTCTTTGGATGAGCATAAGTGCTTGAATTTTAGGAGGTCTCATTCATTTATTTTCTTTTCTGGTGTTTGTACATAGTTAGCAATCTTTTGTAGTATGTTCATGAAATATATTAGGGCTCTCGGTGTTGTCCCTATTTTTTCTTCCATAACCTTTATCATTTTAGTCTTTTCAATTTTTTTTCAATTGTTCTTCTATTCTCTAATTCGTTTAGTTCTGCTCTAATCTTTATGATCTGTTTTCTTCTGGAGCCTGAAGGGTTCTCTGATGTTCTCTCTCTACTTGTTCAAGCTGTAGGGTTAGTTCTTTGACTTAGTTTCTTTCTTCCTTCCAGATATGTGCATTTATGTAGAGAAACTGACCTCTGAGAACTGCTTAGGCTGTATCCCATAGGTTCTGGTAGGAAGTGTTTTCATTTTCATTGGAATCCATGAATTTATTTCATCCTTGATTTCTTCTATAACCCATGGCTTTTAGAGCAAGATGTTGTTTAGTTTCCATGAGTTCCACTTTCTATTTATGTTTTTCCTGCTATTGATTTCAACTTTTGTGGTTTTATGATCTGAGAAGATGCTTTGCATTAATTTAATGCTGTGGATTTTGTTGAGAATTGCTTTATGTCCTAATACATAGTCTCTTCTGGAGAATGTTCCATGCACACTGGAGAAGAAGGTGTAGCTGTCCCCTGATGGATAGAAAGTTCTGTATATGTTGATGAGGTCTAATTGGTTAATTGTGGCAATAAGGTCTTCTGTGTCTTTATTGAGCTTTTTTCTAGACGATCTGTCCAATATTGAGAGTAGAGAGTTGAAGTCTCCCACTATTATTGTGGAGTGATCTATCTCCTTTTTTGAGTGTAGTCAGTATTTCTTCAACATATTTAGGTGCTCTAATATTAGGTGCATAAATATTTAATATTGTTAAGTGCTGCTTGTGTATTGAGTCTTTCAGCAATAAATAGTGTCCATCCCTGTGCACAATTGTGGATTTTATGGTAAAATCGATTTCATCTGAGATTAGAATTGCCACACCTGCTCTTCTTTGTTCATTGCTAGCTTGATATATATTCTTCCATCCTTTAATTTTCGGTTTGTTCCTATCTTTAAGTCTAAGGTGAGTTTCTTATAGGCAACATACGGATGGGTCATGTCTTTTGATCCAAGATGTCACTCGATATCTCTTTACTGGAGCATTCAGCACATTCACATTCAGTGTAATTATTGATAGGTTTGTGTTCAGTGCTGTAATTCTTATTTGTTTATTTTTGTGTTGTTGTTTTCTCTGTTGTTCTTGTTAGTCTGTTCTGAGACATTCTTCTTTGTGAGTTGATTTTTCACCTTTTTCAGGGTTGGTTTTGTGGTTGTTGAGACTCTTGTATTACATTTCTTGATACGGTATGTGGCATCTTTATTGTGCTTTACGGCTGCCCCTGTGATCCCGCTTAATAAACTATGCACAAACCCAATTTTAATTACTAACAATCTTGTCAAATTCCTCTCCTTATGGAAGGACTATAACGACTGTAGTACATCCCACTTTTTAATTTGATGACATCATAATTTTCATGATATGATCACTGGATTAGTTCTTTCACTATTATAGATTTGATTGAGTTTGGAACCTTCCTAACTAAGATTCTGGATGATGTGTCCTTCTAAAATATAAAGTTAGTGGTTTTGTTCTTGTAAGCCAAAGCCAAGAGATTCAGTATTTCTTGTAGCTTTGGCTTGGTTTTTACAAAGTTTCTGAATTTCTGTTTATCTGTGAATGTCTTAATTTCATTTTTATATTTGAAAGATAGTTTTGCAGGATATATGATTTTTGGTTGAAAGTTCTTCTCCTTCAAAGCTTTGAATATGTCAACCCACTGTCCCTGTGCCAGCATTGTTGCTGTGAGAAATCTGACAAAAGCCTACAGGGTTTCCCTCTGAATGTTAGCTTTGCTTTGGGTCTTGCTACCTTTAAGAGTTTCTGCTTATGTTTCATTTTGTTAAGCTTGATTATTTCTTGGAGTCTTTCTATTGAGATCTATATGGAGTGGTGTTCGATACGCATCTTGGATATCTATATTCTCTTCTTTCATAATTTCTGGGAAGTTTTCTGTCAGCAGCTCAGCCACAATACTCCGTGTATTTTCAGGTGTCTCCCTCTGTTCAGGAACTCCAATTAAGCATAGATTGTTCCTCTTAACAGAATCCCACATGCTTCTTCATTTTTCTTGTTTCTTTTTTCTGACTTTTCCTCATACATGCCTGGAATCAGTAGCTCTGTCTTCCAAGTCAGAAAGTCTCTTTTCCATTTGTTCCATTCTCTTTTCTTGGCTTTGGATTGAAGTTTCTATGTCTTTGATTTTGTTACTGATCTGTTGAGTTTCAGAGTATTGGTGTTCCATCAGCTCAAACAGCTTGTTTAATTTTTTATTTTGCTGTGCTGCATTTTGTATAAGGTCTAGAGGGACTCTTTATATAATCCTTTTGTATTCATCTTCCAATGATTTTAGAATTTTTTTTGTCTGAAAACTCTTTGGTTGTTTCATTTGTGAGCCTTCTGAAGCCATGGATGGCTTTCTCATTACTGCTTTCTCCAATGTCTATTGCTTTTTGGGCTTCATGTGAGTCAATATCAGCTTGGAGAGATGCTGTGAGGATGAACCACAGTTGTTTCTCTAAGTCGTCTTAAAATGAAAATTGAAAGGTATCTGACAACCTCTTAGGTCAGTCAGGTTTTCAGGTGTACAGGGCCCTCTTCCCAACTGGCACAGTAAGCACCTCTATATGCAACCCCAGATGTTATGAAGCAGATTAAAATGCAGCAAGTCTGCTGCCCTGTTGGCCTGTGCTGACAGGCCCCAGTCATAGGCTATACTTTGTAAAATACTGCTTTTCTGCCAGCAAAGTGCTCTCCTGCGGGCAATCACCGGCTACAAGCCTAAGAATTAGGTCTTACTGAGGCTTCCATACTCAAGATGGTGTCCTACACAAGTTCTCAGCCCAGCACCTCCCTACAAACCACCCCACGGCAGAGGTGGAAAGAGAGGCCAGAGGTGCTGAAATGCACAGTCTACAGTCTCTGTTCCCAGGCCCCAGCTGTAGGTGATACTGTGTAAACTAATGCTTTTCTGGTGGAAAAGCATTCTGCTGTGGGTAGGCACTGTCTCTCAGGCTAAGAATTAGGTCCAGCCTAGGCCTCTGTAAACAAAATGGTGTCCTGCACAAGCTCGCCACCCGGCGTCTCTGTACAAGCTGCACCATGACAGAGGCAGAAAGAGAGGCCAAAGGTGGCCAGATGCACCAAGCCTCAACCGGGGCCCCCCAAATATGGCAATTTCACCCACCGATCCCACCAGCAGTGCATCTTAGACTAGCTGCTATTCAAGATCCTGCTTTGTCAGCCAGCCAAGACAGAGGGAAAAAAAAAATCAACGTGGTGAGTTACCTTTGGTCCGTGAAAGCAAGAACTAGCCAGGAGCAGGAGGTAGCTAGAGAGAGGAGGTTTTGCGTTCAGTGGTATGAAGTCCAAATAAACAGCCCTATGCTGTGTCCTAGGGCTCACTAGGTGACCAGAAGGCCTCATTTAATTATCAGTTCAGGCCTTGGTTTCCAGAGAGATTTAGGGAGACATGTGCTTAGTCTACCAGCTTGACTCCACCCTCCCACACTTTATTTTTCAGTGTGACATCTTTACAATACTTTTAAGAGGTTCATTGCTGCTGACTTTCTCAATGGACTGTGTCTTTTGATTGCTTGACTCCTGCTTCCATGGGTATATGAGATCATATTACCTGCAAATAACATACTTTTTCTTCTTTCTTACCAGTTTACACCAAAAAAAAAAAAATGCAAACCCACTGCCATCAATTCAATTTCAGCTCTTAGCAACCATATAGGACAGAGTAGAAGCTCTCCATAGAGTCCTTTATTTCTTTTTCTTGCCTGATTGTTGCAGTTAGAACTTCCAGCACCATGTTGAATAAAAGTCATGACAAAGAGCATCTTTGTCTAGTTTACATTCTCAAGGGGCATCCTTTCATACTCTTTCCATTTGGGATGATATGGACTGTTGTCTTTGTATAAAAGTCCTTAATATGTTGAGGAACTTACCTTCTACTTATATTGTGCTGAGAGCTTTTAACTTTTAGAAGATTTGGTAGAATTCTCCAGTGAATCTTTCAGGGGCAGTTATTTTTATTACTGATTTTTAAAATTGGGAGCTCTTTAACTACCTTTTCAGTCTTCACTTTTGTTAAGGATTTATTTAGCTGTCCTACCTCTGTTTGTGCTAGTTTAGGTAGGTAGTGTGTTTTTAGAAATTTGTCCATTTTTCTGGATTTTCAAATTTGTTAGAGTACAATTTTTCATAGTATTCTGTTATGATTTTTTGTTTTTTAATTTTAGTTTGGTCTGTTGCACTAGGAGCTTCTTGAATACTCTGGGGGTCAGTTCTAACCTGGCCCCTAGGGTCGCCATGAGTCAGATCCAACTCGATGGCACTTGGCTTGGTTTGTTGTGATATTGCCTGTCTCATTTCTTATTGGGGTTATTGGCTTCCTCTCCTGTTTTTTCTTTTTTCAGTTTGGTCTGTGGTTTATGAATTTGGTTGTTTTTCTTCAAAGAACAAGATTTTGATCTAGTTAACTCTTTCAGTCACTTTTCCATTTTCTAATTAATTTAATTCTCCTCTAATTTTTATTATTCCTTTCTTCTGGTGCTGAAGGGCTTTTTTGCTGCTTTCTTTCCACTTATTTGAGATTTAGGATTTATTTTTTGATTTGGGCCTTTTGTTCTTTTTGGATGTGTGAATTTATTGAAATTAATTGACATCTGAACACTGCTTTTCTGTGTTCTGAGTTTTGGTAAGATGTGCTTTCATTCTCATTTGTGTCTGTCAATAACTTTATTCTGTCCTTGATTTCTTCTATAACCCAGTAATTTTTGAGGAAGATGTTTAGTTTCCATGTGTTGGTTTAGTTCCCCTTTTTCTTGTATTGATTTCTACTGTTATGGCTTTTTGGTCTGAAAAGATGCTTCATAATATTTTGATGCTTTGAATTTTGTTAAGGCTTGCTTTATGGCCTAATATGTGCTTTATTCTGGAGACTTCCATGTGCATTGGCAAAGGAAAAGTATACTTGGCTGTTTTGTGATGAAGTGTTTTTTTTTTTTTTTTTTTTATGTCTACAGGGTCAACTTGGTTGATTTTGGCATTTAGTTTTTCTATGTCCTTACTGATTTTTTTTTCACTGGATATTCTGTCCTTCACTGAAAGTGTTGTTTTGAAGTCTCCTATTATTGTACAGCTGTCTGTTTCTCTTTTAAGTTTGTTTTATGTATTTTGCAACACTGTCACTGGGTGCATAAATGTTTAACATGGTTATGTCCTCCTGAAATATTTACCCTTTAATCATTATAAAGTGTCCCTTCTTATCCAATATAGTAGATTTTACTTTAAAGACTATTTTATCACAAATTAATATTGCTACTCCCACTCTTTTTAAAATGTTGTTGGCTTGATATACAAGGTCTGACAATTACAGCAATGCACAAATGGATTAAATGCTTTTCTGAGGGGAGAGAAAGCATTACTAATGAAGACAGGTCATGGGGGGGAAGTAATAAGCCAAACTGATGAAAGAATTGCAAAAGTTTGTCGAATTATGTATCAAAATCATCAGCTGACTGTGAAAAGCATAGTAGAACAAGTAAACATGGATAGAGAATCAGGAAAATTTTAACTGAAAATCTTGCCATGCAAAAGGTATGCACAAAAATGGTCCTGAAGGAGCTCACCAATGAACAAAAGCAAAGGGGAGTCACTGTCTGCCAAGACCTTTCAGAGAAACAAGATGATGTTTCAGGCCATGTTATCACTGGTTTTGAAACATGAGTGTATCAATATGGCCTTGAAAAAAGTGTCAAAGTGCACAATGAATGTCAGCCAGTTCT
Source organism: Heterohyrax brucei (assembly GCA_028571685.1). Lineage (NCBI taxonomy): Eukaryota > Metazoa > Chordata > Mammalia > Hyracoidea > Procaviidae > Heterohyrax > Heterohyrax brucei. The sequence goes on from CM053166.1 coordinate 103,657,562, forward strand.
CCGCCATCAAAAAAGTTCTGTCAGTCCAAATCAAGAGTCACAATGATGCTGCTAACACTTTTGAATATCAGAGGGATTGTTCATTATGAATTCGTACCAACTAGATAAACAGTTAACTACATTTACTATTTGGAAGTGCAGAAAAGGCTATATGAAAAGGTTAGAAGAAAAACGACCTGTAATTTTGCCAACAACTCATGGCTCTTGCATCACGAGTGCACCAGCCCACACCACACTGTCTGTGAGGGAGTTTTTAACCAGTAAACAAATAATTGTATTGGAACACTCTCCCTACTCACCTGATCTGGCCCCGATGACTTTTTTCTTTACCCAAAGATAAGGAAATATTGAAAGGAAAGTGTTTTGAAGACATTCAGGACATCAGGGGAAGTATGATGACAGCTCTGATGGCGCTTCCAGAAAAGTTCCAAAATCGCTTTGAAGGGTGGACTAGGTGCTGGTATCAGTGCATAGATTCTCAAGGGGAATACTTCGAGGGTGACCATAGTGATATTCAGCAATGAGATGAGTAGCTCTTTTTCTACGATGAGTTCGCAAATGTAGTTGTCAGATTTCACTTATTTTTTCAGGCCTTTGAGTTTTGGTTTGTTCCTGACTTTAAGTCTAAGTTATGTCTCCTGTAGGTAGCACCTAAATGAGACTGTGTTTTTATTGTTTGTTTTTGTTTTTGTTTTTAATCCAATCTCCTATTCTCTGTCTCTTTACTGGTGCATTTAATCCATTTACATTCATTGTAATTATTGATAAGTGTGAATGTATAGCTGTAATTTGGATTCATTTTTTGTGTGTTGTTTCTTTGATCCACTTAGTTTTCTGTGGTGAGCCATTTTTCTTTATGTGTTTTCATCTTTTTTTGTTACTGGTTTCATATATGCTGAGACTTCATGCTTTTCTCTTTTTTTATTTTATTTTAATATGTGAGATTATTAATTTCTTTTGTCGTTACCTTAGTATTTACCACTATTTTGACAAATTTAAACAAGTTTTCAATTTCTTTCTTACACTAGACTTCCTCTCCATATGAAGTACCTACAGCTACATTTTTAAGTCCCTGTTTTTTGTTATTATGTTGTCATCTTTCACATAATGCTATCTCTATTTCCCTCTTTTCAGTGTTTTGCCTTTGTTTTATTTTTGTGATTTCCTCGTATGAGCTGATACCCAGTTGTACTGTTCCTGTGTTCTAGTCTTGGATTATTATCTTATGTTATTGATTTTCTAATTGCAAGATTCATTTAGATATGTCCTTTAATTTTGGTTTGGATGTGCAAATTACCTGAATTTCTGTTTACCTGTGAGTTTTCTAATTTCACTATCATATTTCAAAGATAGTTTTGCTGATTGTATAATTCATAGATGGCTTTTTTTTTCTTTCAAGGCTTTGCATTTGTCATCCTGTTACCTTCTTACCTGCATAGTTTCTGCTGAGTAATCAGAGCTTATTCTTATTGACTATCCTTTGTAGATTATTTTCTGTTTATCTCTAGCTGCTTTTAAAATTGTCTCCTTATCTTTAGTTTTCACAAGTTGGATTATAATATGTCTTGGTGTCTTTCTTTTAGGATCTGCCTTGCGTAGTGTCAGATGAGTGTCTTGGATAGATACTTTCTCATCCTTCATGATATCATGGATGTTTTCTGTCAACAGTTATGTTTGCACTTTTTGTTAGCACCCCTTTTCCTGGTATTCTGATCACTCAGATTATTTGTCTTGATAGAGTGCCTCCTAATTCTTAGTGCTTCTTCATTTTTTTAAATTCTTTTGTCTGATTTTTCTTCAAATATGTTGGTGTCACATTCTTCCCCTTTCAGTCTTCTAAATTCATCCTCTCATTGCCTCAATTCTGCTCCTTTGACTTTTTGCTAAATTGTGTAATTCTGTTATTTTACTATTAATCTTCTGAATTTCTGATTGCTGTCTCTGTATGCTTTCTTCTATTCTGTTCAATTTGTCATTGTGTTCTGTTGCATTTTGCCTTATATCCTTCCTGACCTTTTGAAGGACTCTAAATGTTAATCTTTTTCATTCTATTCCTGGTAATTTTCAAAAGTTCTCTTCATCTGGAAAATTTATTGATTCCTTATTTTGGGAGCTTACTGAAGTAATTGTGACTTTCCTTTTAAGGTGATTTGATCTTGACTGTTGTCACCAAGCTATCAGTAAATTGCTTAATTGATTTATTTCATGTTTATTTACTACATTCTAGCTTCTTGTTTTGTTGTGTTTTGAAAAGTCCAAATAGGCTGGTTATGTGTGCTAGTTTGGTTATTGGCACCTGTGAAGTTCTAATATCCTGTCACCAGGCTATTAGAGCTGTTGCTAGACATATGAGTCTATCCATTTACTTTTCTTGTATAGATTCATCTCAGGCAGGTAGTATATCACCAACTGTGTGGTACTGTCCTAGATGGCAAGGGTGATTGATGTAGGCACAGTTATCTGTCTGCAGGCACTGACAAAGGTAGGGCACTAACAGCCCTCTCGGAGTGTCTGTGTGAAAGGCATGTCCCTTTATTCCTTGTTTTAGGTAAGGAAACTGTTTCTGCCTTGAAGTTTTTGGCTCAGGGGAGTTGCCAGATTTCTTCCCCCTCTTTTCCCTCATTGTTCCCTCTCTGAGTCTAGAATAATGGCTCAGGGCATGCATAAGGAGTCCTAATTCTATCTCATGTAATGGTATCAGGCTCCAGAGCATTTAAGGGTGTGTAAGCATTGGGAATAGGGAGAAAAGGTTATCCTTAAGGAGGAAAGATTCAGACTTGCATGTGGTGTAGGGTAGATGCAAGCCACTTAGCTTTTGATAATCACATGCCACTTTTCACTGATTCTGGAGGTGTGAGTATATTCCCTGCTGCTCCATGTCTCCAGAACCCTCTGAAAGTCACTGCTCCATTCACTGTACTGACTTCAGCTGATTCCTACTGGGTCAGGTGGGGCCATTTCTAGATGTTTCTAGTACTTTCTCTTCCCTATTGCTCATTCCAATTTCTCAACTTCTTCTTTGATGGCCAAGGCTCCTAGAATACCATGTATTCATTTTTTTCTTTTAGGTCTTTGTTGTTAGAGGGATCACAGGAAGTGTCTGACTACTCTGCCATCTTGGCTTGCCCCTTCCATGTGTTCTTTATTGAATTTATTTTGTATTTAGGATATGAAAGATGCTTCACAACATAGATCTGGGTGTCTAATGTCGATACATATGAGTAAGGTTGATTTGGAAATATTTTCAGGATAAAATTGACCAAATATCATTACAAATTACATATGAGGTGTGATGGAGAGAATGTTGGGGATGATTTATCAAATGTAGAATACAGAAATAAGGGATTTTGCGTAAAGATAGTTATTTCAATATTGGACATGTTAAAAAAGAATGGACTGTGATACCAAAGTGGAAATTTCTGGTATGTAGTTGACATTACAATGTAATGCTGAAGAGAGTCACCTATTTTAAGTTGTCATCAAATTGGCTCTGATACATAGCAACTTTATGTATATCATAACAAAACATTGCCCAATTCTGTACAATGTTAACATTCATTAATATGTTTGAGCCTATTGTAATTATTATATCAATCCATCTCATGGAAGACTTCATTCATTTCAGCTGACTTTCTACTTTACCAAACATGATGTCCTTTCTAGAGATTGATATTTCTTGATAACGTGTCCAAGTAAGCAAGAATGTCGCATCAACTTAATTTCCAAGGAGCATTGTCTTGTATCTATTCAGGGTCAGATGTGGCAACAATACATACCATGCATTATATGTTCCATGTACACCATATCATCTGACAAATTTGGGTAAATGTTCCCCAGATTTAACTGCCTGAGTACTAAATTAGAAGGCTAAGGAAAAAGAAAAAGAAAAAAAGAAAACCTACTACAATATAAATGTGGCAATATATCCTGGGAACCTACATTTTGCAGTGAAATACCAGAAACCTACATTCATACAAGACTGGATATAGATATTTGTCCTCCCATTTTTAGATATAAGGTATTCATCAACTATATTAACCTCCTTGAACCTCACATTCTTCACCTGTTAAATGGAGTTAGTAATATCTACTTGTCTCTGTATAATTGCCATTTGCTTGAAGGGAACAGAAGACTCAGGTTCAACTAGCTTAAACAATACAATTTTTATTATCTAACATAAGAAGAAATTCAGAGACAGAATGGGTCTAGGGTAGGTTAATTCAGTCATTCAACGATACCACAGAGGATCAAAGTTCTTGACAATTTTTTTGCTTTTGCATCCCAAACATTTCAGTTTATGTCTCCTCATGGGAATAAGATAGTCACAGTACTTCCAAGAATCAGCTACAGACTACAGACACAAGAATTCCCAGAAGAAGAAGAACAACGGAGGCTGCTTCTTGCATGCTTCTGTTTATGTTTGTTTGTTTTTAATCATCAAGGGTTCTTTTTTTCCCTTAGATGCTCCCATATGCCCTACCTCTCAGGTTTCATTGACCAGAAGTGAGTTCCATCCCCATAATTAAACCAAAAATGGTCATAAAAATGACATCACTAACCTTGTTTTAGACTAATTGCCATTCGTTCCCTTTATTAGGGATGGTGTCTACATTCTTGGAATACAAAGCCTAGGAGAGAAAGGTAATGGCTAAACATAAGTCTCCCCACTTGTCTGTCAGTTTTTTGTGCTATAGGGACTAGTGTGTTGCTGTGATACTGGAAGCTACGCCACCAGTATTCAGATGCCAGCAGGGTCACCCATGGTGGACAAGTTTCAGATGAGATTCTAGATTAAGACAGACTCTGAAAAAGGACATGTCAGTCTGCTTCTGAAAATAGTTAGCCAGTGAAAACCATATGAATAGCAGCAGGGCATTGTCAAATACAGTGACAGAAAACAAGCCTTCCAGGTCAGAAGTTGTCAAAAGACAACTGGAGAAGAGCTGCCTACTCAAAATAGAGTCAATCTTAATGCGGATGCAGTCCAGCTTTTGGGATGTTCGTTTGCTGATGAAGCATGACTCAAAATGAGAACAAACAGCTGCAAACATCTATTAATAATCAGAATGTAGAATGTACAAAGTATGCATCTAGGAAAGTTGTAAATCACCAAAAATGAAATGGAATGCATAAATATCAATATGCTAGGTATTATTAAGCTGAAATGTACTGACTTTGGCCATTTTGAATTAGACAGCCATACGGTCAACTATGCTAGTAACAAAAACTTGAAGAGGAATGGTGTTGCATTCATTGTCAAAAAGAACTTTTCAAGGTCTGCCCTGAAGTACAGTGCTGCCATGGTTAGGATAATACCCATACACCTAAAAGGAAGGTGAGTTAATAGGATTGTTATTCAGATATATGCAGCAATCACTAAAGCCAAAGATGAAGAAATAGATTTTTACCACTTTCTGCACCCAAAAGAGATAGAACATGTATTCAGGATGCGTTGGTAATTACTGGTGACTGGAATGCAAAAGTTGGAAACAAAGAAGGATTGGTAGTTGAAAAATGAAGCCTTGGTGGTAGAAATGAGCTGGAGATCACAAGACAGAATTTAGCAAGACCAATGACTTCATTGAAATTACCTGTTTTCACCAACATAAATGATAACTATGCACATATTTAGGGACCAGAGGAAAATCATGGTGGTGTAGTGAATAAGTACTACGGCTACTAACCAAAAAATCAGGAGTTTGAATCCACCTTGGAAACCCAGTGGGGAAGTTCTACTCTGTCTTGTAGGGCTACTATGAGTTGGAATCAACTCCATGTCAGCAGGTATGGTTTGGTTTTTAGATACACATCAACCTTGCTGGATGGGATAAACAGGAATGAAATTGACTATATATATGGAAAAAGACTGTGGAAAAGCTCAATATCATCAGTCAGAACAAGACCTCGTGCTGACTGAAGCATAGACCATCAATTGCCCACATGCAAGTTCAAATTGAAACTAAAGAAAAGTAGAACAAGTCCAGGAGAATCAAAGTATGACCTTGGATATATCCCACCTGAATTTAGAGATTATCTCAAGAATAGATTTGCTGCACTGAACACTAATGATCGAAGACCCAAAGAGTTTTTGAATGACATCAAAGATATCATATTTGAAGAAAGCAAGAGTTCATTAAAAAGATAGGAAAGAAAGACCAATTCGGATGTCAGAACACTCTGAAACTTACTCTTCAAAGTCGAGTAGCTAAAGCAAAGGGAATGATGAAGAACAGAACACAAGATTTCAAAGGAGAAAGAAGGAGACTGGGTGGAGAGGAGGGGAAAGGAGACTGTTGGGGGAATGAGGCATGTATGGAGCAGAGAGGAATAGTGTGCAGTCACCAGACAGGGAGAGCAGTGGAAGCTGCATAGAGGTGGGCATGTAAATTTATACAGGAATGTACATTTTCACTCAGTCATATTAAATAAAAAAATAAAAAATAAAACAAGATTTCAAAGGACAACTCATGAAGGCAGAATAAAGTAATACAAGGACATGTGAAAAGAGTTAGACATTAAAAAAACAAAAAGGAGAACATGGTGTGCATTTCTCAAGCTGAAAAAAATGAAGAAAAAATTCAAACCTCAAATTGCAATAGGGAAGGCTTCTACAGGGAAAATTTTAAATGACTCAGGAAGCATCAAAAGAAGACAGAAGGAATATATAGAGTTGACTTTCAACCATTTCAACAGGTAGCATGTAAGTATGATCAGAGACAGATGATACAGAAGGAAGAAATCTGAGCTGCATTGAAGGCATTGGTGAAAAACAAGGCTCCAGGAATTTCTGGACTAACAATTGAGATGTTTCAACAAATGGATGCGGCACTGGAAATGATCCTCATCTATGCCAAGAAATTAGGAAAGCAGCTACCTGGCTAACTGACTGGAAGAAATCCGTATTTGTGCCTGTTCTTATGAAAAGTTACACAGCTAAATGCAGAAATTATCACAACATATCATTAATATCACATACAAATAAAACTTTGCTGAAGATCATTCAAAAGCAATTGCAGTTGTGTTTTGACAGGAAACTGCCAGAAATTTGAACTGGATTCAGAATAGGGCATGGAACCAGGGTTACCACTGCTTGTATCAGATGGATCTTGGCTGAAAGCAGAGAAAACCAGAAAAATGTTTACGTATGTTTTATAGACTATGGGAAGGCATTCAGCTACATGGAGCATAACAAATTATGCATAACCTTTTGGAGAATGGGAATTCCAGAATTCTTAACTGTGCTCATAAGGAATATGCACATGGATCAAGAGGAAGTTATTTGAACAGAACAAGGGCACACTACATGGTTTCAAGGGGTTTAAAGTCAGGAACAGAGGGCATCAGGGTTGTATCCTTTCACCATACCTTTTCAATATGTATGCAGAGCAAATAATTGGAGAAGCTGGAGTATATGAAGAAGCATGAGGCATCAGGAATGGAGGAAGACACATTAACACTTGTGTTATGCAAATGGCACACCTTGTTTGCTGAAAGTGAAGAGGATTTGAAACACTGGTGGCAATCAAAGATCACAGATTTCAGTGTGTTTTACACCTCAACATCAAGAAAACAAAAGTCCTCGGAAGTGACCAATAAGCAACATCGTAATGAATGGAGAAAGGATTGAGGTTATCAAGGATTTCATTTTGCTTAGATCCACTATCAACATCCAAGAAGCAGCAGTCAAGAAATCAAAAGATGCATTGCTTTGGGAAATTTTGCTGCAAAAGATCTCTTTAAAGTGTTGAAAGGTGGAGATGTCATCTTGGAGACTAAGATGGCACCTTGAAGTGTGCCTGACCCAAGGCATGGTATTTTCAATGGCATCATATGCATGCAAAAGCCCGACAGTGAATAAGGAAGACAGAAAATTTGATGCCTTTGAATTGTCGTGATGGAAAAGATTATTTAATGTACCATGGACTTCCAAAAGAACAAACAGATCATTCTGAAAGAAGTAAAACCAGTGCTCCTTGAAAGCAAGGATGTGCTTTTTATACTTTGGACATGTTATCAGGAGGGATTAGTCCCTGGAGAAGAACATCATGCTTGGCAGAGGGTCAGCAAAAAAGAGGAGGACCTACAACAAAATGGACCCTCACAGGGGCTGTGACAGGGAGCTTAAGCATAGAAGTTAATGTGCACATGCTGCAGGACCAGGCAGCATTTTCATAGGGTCATTCTGAGTTGGAACCAATTCTGTAGCACTTAACAACAGCAATAACAAACATAAATCAAGGTACTGTTACGTAGAACTAAGGGAAGGCTGAATTCCTCTTGGGTACGTGACCATCAGCCTGCTCTAACAACTTAAACTAGTTTTATGAGGATTAAATTAGGCAATATATGTTAGAGTACTTGGCATAAAATAACAGCTAATTACTTAAGACTCATAATGACAGAATAAAAGTTCATGGGAGTAGTATTATTATTCTTTTAGCATCATTATCCACAATGACTATGGAAATAACACCCTACCAGGTACAAAAAGGGTTTGTACAATATAAAGAGTACATCACAGTTGGTCTCATGAATCTTCTCTCATGTTTTCTTAGTTATTCCCAATCTTTGGGTGTAATGATGGAAAATAACATCCAACAGGCTAAGAGTAGAAGTTAACAAAACTTGAGACCAATTTTTTTCTGTCTGATTGAGTATCTTAAATAAGTCAGTATTTGTGGTCCAGTGTATATTTGTGTATCTGTGCTGTAAAACCATTTTACTATGACTGCACCAAGTTTTCTCCCCTCATGTATTCCTGTTATAGAGAAACCATTTCTTTAAAATGTATGCCACTGACCCCAATACAAGTTCCAGCATCATTTTTTAATGAGATGGAGAAACAAATCACCAATTTTGTTTGGAAAGGGAAGAAGCCCCGGATAAGTAAGGTACTACTAAAGAAGAAGAACACACTGGGAGGCCTTTCATTACCCGACCTTAGAACATACTACACTGCCACAGTGGTCAAAACAGCCTGGTACTGGCACAAGAACAGACAGATTGATCAATGGAACAGAATTGAGACCCCAGAGATGACACCATCTGCCTATGAACAGTTGATATTCGACAAAGGCCCTAAGACATTAAACTGGGGTAAAAACAGTATCTTCAACAAATGGTGCTGGCAAAATTGGTTATCCATCTGCAATAAACTGAATCAAGATCCATATCTTACACCTTATACAAAAACCAACTCCAACTGGATAAAAGACCTAAATATCAAACCTAAAACGATAAAGCTCATCCAAGAAAAGGTAGGAACAACAATGGAAGTTTTAATACACAATGAGGACAGACTCCAAAATCTGTCAAAGAAACCTCAATCAACAGAAGAGAAAGTAGATAAATGGGAACCATTAAGAATCAAACACTTTTGCTCATCCAAAGACTCTATTAATAGAATTAAAAGAACACCCACAGAGTGGGAAAAAATATTTGGCAACTCTATGTCAGATCGACGCCTGATCTCCATAATCTATAAGATACTACAAAATATCATTAAGAAGAAGATAAACCATCCAATTAAGCGATGGGCAAAGGAGATGGACAGATACTTCACTAAAGAGGAGATCCAGGCAGCCAAAAAACACATACGGACATGTGCACGATCTTTAGTTATTAAAGAAATTCAAATCAAGACAACAATGAGATACCATCTCACCCCAACAAGATTGGCCATGATCCAGAAAACACAAAACAACAAATGCTGGAGAGGCTGTGGAGAAAGTGGAACCCTCCTACACTGTTGGTGGGGTTGCAAAATGGTCCAGCCTCTTTGGAAGGCAATCTGGGGCTTCCTTAAAAAAATGGATATTGATATACCATTTGACCCAGTAATTCCACTACTTGGAATATATCCTACAGAGTCAAGGCCTTTCACACCAACGGAAACATGCACCAGAATGTTTATCGCGGCACAGTCCACAATAGCAAAAAGGTAGAATCAACCCAGATGCCCAACAATAGAAGAATGGATAGGTAAACTGTGGTACATATACTCAATGGAGCACTACGCAATGATAAAGAATAACGATGCTTCCAGGAAACATCTCCTAACCTGGTTTCAACTGGAAGACATTATGTTGAGTGAGAGTAGTCAGCGACAAAAGGACAAATATTGTATGAGACCTCTACGATAAGATCTCAAAAACAGACTTGTGTATAGAAGAAAAGACCCTTTGACAGCTGCAAGGGAGGGGAAGGAGGGAGGGCGAGGGGGGGAGGGTTTAGTTTAGGTAGTTACTAAAAATCTAGTTGGGAGAAAGCAGTGACAGCACCGCTTTTAGGAACAAGAACAACATTAAGTGGACTTCAGCATAACTTGAGTACTCCTTCCATCTTAACTCATTACTGCAAGGATAGAGTAGCTGGGGTGGGGGGTGGGGGACCATGCTCTTAGGCGAATTCCAGGCCAATTGGCACAACTAGCGTTTTGCTAAGAGAGCTCTCTGCACCCTACATTGGTAAGTGGCGTCTGGGGTCTTAAAAGCTGCCAAGCTGCCATCCGAGGACACAGAAAATGGTCCCAACTCAGCAGGAACGGATGCTCACCAAGGGCCAAAATGGCATGCGATAAAGACAACCGAGAAGACAGAGAGACCCACAAGAGTGGGTGCCTACATCGACCTGGGACTGGAAGAACCGGATGGTGCCCGGCCACGACCAGTGATAGCCATGACGGAGCTCACAGAGAGGAGCCTCACTGACAACACAAGGATAAAAAGAGGTGCATCATGAGATCTCCACTAAAAGACCTCAATTGATGGTCCAGTGGTTTTGGGGTTCCTCTGAGAGCATGGCCCCCGGCCCTGATGCTGCCCGTTCCCATAAATTATAACAAAGGTCCACTCTTTGGACAAGAATGGATTGGACTTGGCAATGCAGAGTGACCATATATTGGAAGCACTTTATGGTTCTATACATCTATAGGATATCATCTTGCTGACCTCTGGCTGGAGGAAGGGGAGTGGACGGAGAGGAGGAGAAAGAAGACTGTTGGAAGGATGAGACATGTATGGAGCAGAGAGGAATAGTGTGCAGTCACCGGACAGGGAGAACAGTGGAAGCTGCATATTGTGGGGTATGTAAATTTACATGTGAATGTACATTTTCACTCAGTTATGTTAAATAATAAAAAAAAAAATGTATGCCACTGAGCTAAGTTTCAGTGGTATTCAAATTGTCTAAGTAGAAGCCTACGTGGGCGGGGATAAACAGGGATATCTTACAGCAACTAGAGTCGGGATGGGGGTGTGGATATGGAGAAATCTTATCAATAGCTCTCTCCCAGATATGTAATACATATATGTTCTCTCCAGCTGAAATAGGAAAAAAGAATATCTGTATACTGTGAATAACTTCCATGCTTGTAGATGTGGTCTCTTATATGATAGCCAAACAAAATCTGATCTGACTCCAGAAAAATAAAAGAAGCTAAAACATCTGTCCAGCAGGAAGTTGCAAGTACTAGAATTCCGTGTTCTTTGTACTTGAGAGAGCTTTATAACAATAAACAGCTTTAACATTGGTTTTGGTAAGTAAATAAAAAAATGAAAGAAAAGTACAACAAAAAAGCACAGCCTCTTCAAAATACTCTTTCTATATACTTGCGCTGAAATAATAGTAATCTATAAGTCAAATATACTGGGTGGAATGACTTCTCCAAAACATTTTGGAAAAATTTCAAATAATGTTTATTACATAGAATTTTCTGGCAGGGAACTCACTGTTTTACTTTCCCACATTCTGGAAAAGTGAAAAATGTATACCACTTCTGCGTAAGTTCATCTTGCTAGATGGACATTATTTTTCATAATTTCATCACACTGTGGTAATAGAATTAGTTTTCACATATGGTATGGTTAAAGTATTATAAGGCCCAGTATGAGTCCTGTAGATGTCTGAAGGATTTAGTGAGGTAATATAAGTTAAAATCTCTAGTTTAAACTTAGATACGATTAGCATTGTTGTTAGGTGCTTTCAAGTTGGTTACAACTCATAACAGCCCTATAGGATGGAGTAGAACTGCCCTATGGAGTTTCCAAGCACTGGCCAGTGGAGCTGAACTGTAACTTCTCAGTTAGCAGCCAAGCTTTTGATGACTACGCCACCAACGTTCTACCTGCATAGATACATCTCTGATTCTGAGTGAACTCCGGCTCCTGGTGACGTCACGTGCAACAGAAGAGAATGTTGTCCAGTACTGCATTATCCTCACAATCTTAGGCATTTTCAAATCCATCAATGAAGTTAATATGTCAGTCAGTCTCAGTGAGGGCCTCTCTTGACCTCTCTGTCCCTCTACTTCACCAGGCATGACGTACACCACCAGGAATTGATCCTGCTTTATATGTGTCTAAAGTAAGAAAGTTGGGCACATTAAAGTTGAAATGTTATCCATAATGTTTTCACTGGCTAATTTTTGGAAGTAGATCTTTCTTTGTAATCTTTCTTAGTCTGGAAGTTCGGCTGAAAACTGTCCATCAAGGGTAATCCTGCTGGTATTTGATATACCAGTGGTACATCTTCCAGTATCACAGCAACACACAAACTTCTACAATATGACAAACAGGTGGGTGGTGCAGCATAAATCTACTTCTTAGTAAATGTTCATGACCTGTTCTTTCCTTTTTAAGGGATCTTAAATTGATGGGGGTTTATTTATTTTTTTAATTAATAGTGATTTGATCATTCTGAATGAAAGATAATTTGGAAGCTTATATCCTAAAAATTAAGGAGATTTACAAAATTAGAGTCTAAAAAGTAAGTTTTTTTTCTCATCATGTTTTTCCAACAATAGTAAGAATTTTCTTAAATCTGACCAAAACTTAGTCCTCCTAAATAGGCAAAGTCCTTCTTTTTAACTAGCCTGGAATGAATCGGGAACCATCTCAGCCAGGCATCATTAAAAATAAATACACTTAGGAAAATTCATAAATCTTAGATTGTTCTGCAAACTAATGGACAGAGGAAAAGCTAAGCAGTAGGCACAAAGGAGGAAAGTCTAATGTATCTGCTTGTCCAATCTGGGGAAATGAATAGTTGAAAAATTATTAATTCCTATCTCCTCTTTCCTTCATTTAATGTTTATTAGAAACACCAGGAAATAAAAAAAATAAAAATAAAAGACCTCTTGGATCAATAATCCAAGCTTGGAGGACTTTTAAGAGCTTGTATCCCTCTCCTCCGTGGTATAAGGGGAGAAATTTTACTTCTGACCTTGAATACAAAATAGACCTCACTAATCACCCACAACCCAGGCAGGCACACCTTAAAAGCACTGAGGTGACAATTTCCATCATACCTTTTTTAAAAATTCACTAGGCTGTATTTATCTTCTCATAGACTTGCACAGAACATGCCACATTTAATATTTTTGCACAGCTTGCATTATTCACACAGATGCCCTGGTAAGAATAATTTAATGTATTCACAGTGGGTGGATTTCTTTCCCTGTTTTTCTTTCTCCTTCTGTGAAACATCTGTGGGTGATCCTTCTTAAAAAAAAAAATGACTAGCTAACTCACAAGCATAGGATGAAAGTCTTCTCTACCACATTATATATGCTCAGCTGTAATGTTTTTTGTTTATTTGTAAAAAATGCCACACAGTAATTCATTGACTTATGTTGAGTTGGGAATGGGAAATAACAAAGTTGGCCCAACTAAGGAACTTGAGTAGACAGAAACTTTGATGATAGGAACAATCACTGGCCAAACCAAAGTAACAATTGACTTAGTCCAGGGTCCGTAGTTATGAGTCTATTGTTGCTTTTCCCTTAGGCTTCTTTCCAAAAAAGTGCCTTGTTTAATTTCAGCTTTCAAGACTTTAATATTCTCTTCAGAAATAGATAACTTTCCACTTGTTAACTGCTATGTGCCCAAGTCCTACCCTCCAGAATCGCTTTATTGCCCATATCAAATCCCATCTCCTCCAGGAAGCCATCTGTGGACACTCAGCTCATATTGTTCTTACCTCTTTGAATTCATACAACACCACTAATAATCTAAACCCATCTTTTGATTTTTGACATAACCTCATGCGTTTTGTTGTTAGCTTATACTGACTCATGAATTACTGAATCAAAAACCAAACCTGGTCTCATTGAGTCAATTCTGACTTATAGTGACCCTATTGGACAGAATAGAACTGCCCCATATGGTCTCCAAGGAGCAGCTGCAAGGTTCAAACTGCTGACCTTCTGGTTAGCAGATGTAGCACTTAACCACTACACCACCAGGATAATTCCAATGAATTACTAGGTAGTAATAAATGCGTATATTGCTGGACTCCCCATATATGGTACAAGTGTCTCAAGTATAGGATTCTTCTTGTCTACTTTGATTTTCATGGCACCTAGCCCAGGGGCATGTGCATGTTATGCATTTAGCAAATCTCTGTTAAATGAGTGTGATGTTAATCTTAAGGTGAGTTATTAGGGATAAAAACTGTTTAATTGACTTGTTTTTTGCAGTTTAACTTTTTAGCTGATAACAAGAATCTTAATTTGTGGTAACTTTTGAATTTTCAGTCAGCAGTAATATGGGTTCAGAGTCCATTTCCTAGTTTCTGGGGACTGTTTATAAACCGCTTAACTCACACATTTTCTGGGATGGTAACACAAAACTGTTGGCTGTGGAAAGCTTCAGTACATATTTCTGTATGTATACTCAAATTTGTTCTAAAGGGAGTTATATGTAACATTGTGAACTATAAGAAAAATATCTGTCCATATATCCTTTATCTTGTTTACTTTCCCCCTGGATATTTACAGAAACACTAAATGGATTTAACAGTTTAATTAATTGAAGAATAATTATAGGAAAATGGCATTCAAAACAAGAGAAAAAAAAAAAAGGAAAAATCACTAGTGCTACAACCAGGTTGACTATTTAAGGGATGTCAAAGATCTAAAGTTTATTGCATGCATATGTCAGTGACCTAAAATGGACCTAAAATCAGTTAAACCTTATGTAGTATTGCTGTACTATATTATAAAACTACAAACACAGATGTGTACAAACATACATCTACAAAATTATACAAGAGTGGAAAATGAAGGTAACTAATGGCAACCGCTTTACAAATGATTAACTTGAATGACATTATCCACAGGTAATTATTGTCAAATCAGAATACTAACTGTAAACTAATTAAACATAACTGCAACAAAACAGAACATGGAAATTTCCACACGTATACAAAGATGAAATCAACAGACACAAGGAAAGTGTACTCAGAATGAAAGCAAAGCATAAAATTAAATAAAACTGAGAAAATTTTAGAGCTGAAAACACTACTGTAAATAATAACTTGCACTTGCTTAGTCTGTCAACTTTTCAAAGGCCTTTCTAAACTTCTCACACCGTTTGATACTCATAAGAGCCCAGTGAGACAAGCAGAGCTGCGATCATTGTTTGTTTGGCTTGGCCAAACAATGATTGCATCATATATATGCGTGTATGTACGTACATATATATATAAATAAAAGAAAATTTATTTTTAATTTACATGATAATAAAAAGTACAATGCAAATAAGTGAAAAATTGACAAACAGACCATATTAGAAAAACAAGATTTTACACTGAGCATATTGGAGTCCCTGGATGTTACATTTGGTTAAGCACCATATCCATGACTGGTTTCAAACTGGACCATTGTGATTCATTGGGTTTTTACTGGCTAATTTTGGGAAGCAGATAACTAGGCCTTTCTCTCCTGGAAAGAGGGAAGCCATCACTAAAACCTGTTCAGCATTATAACAACACGCAAAATGACCACTGACAGGTGATGGCAGCATTTGGTGTGTACTGACCAGGACAGAGCCTGGGTCTCTGGCATACCCACTGCTGTTGAGTCGATTCCATCTCATAGAGACTCCATGGGTCAGAGTGGAATAGAATTGCCCCATAGAATTTGTAAGAGTTTGCTGACTTTTTGGTGAGCAGGTGTTAACACTTAACCACTGCTATTGAGCCATCATAGACACATTGCACAGACATATGGATGTGAGGAATTATCATAATTACTATTATAGTTGCCATTTCATTGTGGAAGTGGGCTTTGAGTTGATTATGAAATAAAAAAAGCCCTTGTTTCGTATTAATTCGATATTTAGCAACAACAACACCAAAAATAACCAAACTCACTACTATAAGTGGATTCCGACTCACAGCAACTCTATAGGACAGAGTAGAACTGCTCCATAGTTTCCAAGGAGTGCCTGGAGGATTTGAACTGCAGACCTTTTGGTTAGCAGAAGTAACACTTAACCATTGTTCCACGAGAGTTTCCTAATTCTATATAAGACAAAAAACAAAAACCAAAAACCAAACCCACTGTTGTCAAGTCGCATCTGACTCATAGCAACCCTAGGGGTCAAAGTAAAACTGCCCTATAGAGTTTCCAAGGAGTGCCTGTCAGATTTGAACTGCCAACCTTTTGTTTGGTAAATATAGCACTTAAGCCACTAGGCCACCAGAGTTTCCTAATTAGACATAGCAAAGGAAAAAGTTCACTTTAAGAATAGTTAAAAACTGACAAACTTTGGACTGGGTTCTTTTTTCTTGGTATCTTTACTCAAAATAATTATTTAATTGAAAGACCATTTACATAGCACCTTTAACTCCTTCATAGGCTTATCTTGGCCACCTCTCTGTTATAGACTACAATATGCTAAATGTTGTATGACAGGAGTGGAGGTAGCCTGGTTTTTTGATTCAATATTGTTGAAACTCCTAATTCACAGAGTACTTTAACATTCTTAGAGGTCTGTTGGATTTGGAGCCTTCCTTTGCTTTGATATGTAAGTAGAGATGTTGCTTTCTCTCAGGGGGTGCTGGAGATAGGCCAAAACACATAAGGGTAAATGTCCTTCAAGATAGAAGCTGAGTTGTCTTGAACAGCAGTCAAAGCCAAGCTTGTGTTTGGGCTTTAGAATAAAATACCTGTGTTAATAGCTTCACTTCCAATATAAATGTTTACTTATTTATTCAGCTAGTCATCTTGGTTAGCCAATAGTCAGAAAACAACAGTTTTTCTGTTCCTTTTTCTGGTCAATGTGTGACTAAACTTATGGTTCACCTTTGAAGATGCTGTCTATGCTTCCCTTTACACCTTCCATAAAAATAGCAGTTAAATAGCATTAACCTCAACAGAAAGCTGGGATGTAGTTTTAGCTACTTATTTCAATGAAGAGAACCCCTACTAGAATGGTAAACTGGCTAATCTACAGAGAGAAAAGATAATTTTCACCCCAGATGTCACGCACATTACTTTTGGATAGAAAAGTGATGCTGAAAACTTAAGCTGAACTTTTGTCCTTTAATCAGATTTATCTTATATCTTTTAATTTATTTTGTATATCTTTCCGTTCTTATAATACAAAATCCATTAAAGCAAGAGCAAATAATTCCAGAGTTTTTCATTATTGCCTTATATCATTGGTATCTCCTCCGAATTGATAGCTTTTTTGTTCATTCTTGATATTGTAGTAACCAATGAGTGATTCCTATTTTATGTTGTAAACTATGGTATAGTGTTAAACTTTTATACAAAAATTGACTTTATATTACAAATTTTTACAAAATTATATGATTAAAACATAGATGTTCACTGTAATGGACTAAAACTGTTGCTATCAATTAATTTATGAAAAGTTTTTGTAGAGAACACCAAAGATCATTCAGTATTAAGATCAAGACTCTTAAAATACTAATTTGGGATGAAAATAAACTCAATACACTTTCCTTTAAGTAAGAATAATAACTTTTTTTGGCAATAGAAGAGTAGAACTAGAGATTTATTTGATGAAATAGTAAATAAAGTTATTAAGGGGAATGCAAACCTATTTTTGTACAGGGGACAAGGGAGAAAATTACAGTAAGAAAACCCAATTCAAAATCAATCCTATTTAGTGATCCCAGCTAAACAATGTAATCTCTTTTTCTCTTGTCTCCTGTCCCTTTTCTGTTGTTTTTCCCTCTTTTCCAACACTTTCCCATTTCTTTTGCTTTCATTTTCATTGTCTACTTCCCTATTTCTTATTCTCTTGTTCTGTTCCATTTTTCTCTGCTACATATTTGTATTAATTCTGTATGTCTAATCTTATCTTCTATAGTCCTACTTTGTTTCTGTCTCTCAGTCTTGCATTTTTAAATCTTTTCTCTGTGTCTCCTTGTGATTCATTTGCAAGCCCCCCATTAACTGACAAAATTTCTTCACTCAAAGTACAGCATAAATTTTCTTCCAGCATCTTGGAAGAAACAAATCTCTTTCTGATGAGACATGGGCATGCTATTAAATTCAGAAAAAAGATACATGGAATTTTCCATTACTCTTTATTTCACAAAAAGAAATGTCTATTTAAAATATAGAAAATGCAAGCAAGCAAAAACTATCGTATCCTCTAACATTCCATCCAAAATATATCATAATACATTGGCTAACTAATCGTTATTGTATACATTCATTTTAAAAATACATTTTAATGTATTATGGCAAACTGACAATGTAGTCTCTGCACTTGGAAATAGTCAGATGAATTTATCTCGGGACATTTATAAGTGAAGAAAAATCACAGAAAAGTGAAGGGCCCTAAAGAAGTACAGATGAAATTTATTTGGCTATTATTACTGTTGTTGTTCTTTTACTTCCTTTCCCTTCTGTCAGTCACAAAGATTCAGTTTCAAGTATACTAAAATAATGGCTTTTGAAGAGTGATTGGATAGAAATGCATAAGTTTATTTTCTAGGAAGAGTACAAAGCACATAAAACTATAAATAAGGAAAAAGCAAATCATAAGTAGCAAACTAGTAACATACACATGCTAGAATATATTAGAATAGTTCTGGATACAGTTGGGAACCAGAAACACCTGGTAATATAGCTTAATGGCCTTTTTCATGGACTCAACATTTCCAGTGGATCATTTTCTCATTTTGGTTTTGAAAAATTAAATCCTTTGAGAGTTTGTTGAATGCTGCACTGCTTTAAAATATCAATTTTCTCAGATTTTTAAAAACTTCATTAATAAATATTTATTAAGTACTAACTATGCTAGGAACTGGAGCATCAATTAGGTAATAACTCAAAGTACTGCACAAGAGAAAACTTGTATTATACAAGGTACAGCATGGCTTAAGATTAAATAGGTCTGTGGAACAATTTTTAGCTATGCATGTTAGTGTGCTATATTTTTTTAAAAAGAAACTATTGTCATCAAGCCAATTCTGACTCATAGTGAACCTACAGGGCAAAGTAGAACTGCCCCATAGGGTTTCCAAAGAGTGGCTGGTGGATTTGAACTGCTGACAGTTTGGTTAGCGGTCGAACTCTTAACCACTGTGCTACCAGCTCTCCATTGTATGCTGTATAGTTGGCATGAAGATATGTGTTTTGTAGTGGTTCAAAGTACAAAATACGCTTTTGTTTTGTTTTGTTTTGTTTTACCATGAGTCATAGTGAGAAATGCTGAAAGCCTCTGAACTCAGAAAATGTAGAATTCCTTAAATTCATTCTAACAGGCCTTCTAGAAGCACTGTGTATTTTAGCTGCGTGTTAGTTTTCCTAGGGCTGCTATCACCAAGTACTACAAACTGCAGTGCTTAAAACAACAGAAAAATACTTCCTTATTGTTCTGGAGACCAGAAGTCTAAAATCTACAGGATGATACTCTCTTTGAAGATTCTACAGGAGTAATTCCTCTTTGACTCTTCTAGCTTCTGGTGGTCCCAGTCATTCTTCGGCTTATGGCAACATAACTCCAATCTCAATCTCTGTGATCATATGACATTATTTTTCATTTGTCATTGTTTTCTTCTTCTTATAAAGACACCAGTCACCAACAGATTAGGGCCCACTCTGTGTTAACTAATAACATCTGTGAAGAGTCCATCTCCAAATAAGGTGAAGTTCACAGGTACTATCGGTTAGGACTTCATCATATCTTTTGAGGGTACTCAATTTAGCTCAGAAACTCTGGTGGTATAGTGGTTAAGAGGCATGGCTGCTAACCATAAGGTTCACAGTTCAATTTATCCCATAATGATTTGAGTTGAAACACCATGTCATTTTACTATAAGTGCTCACAAAATCATAATGACTACTGCAGAATATGCCTTTATTGATTAAATCTTTTCACTAATTTTATTTCTGGTGTAAATATACTTAGCAAAACCCCTCCACTTTCACATTTTCTAGACACAATGATCAGTGACATTAGTTCCATTCTTCACGTTGTGTCAACATTCTCACACGCTCTGTTTTAGTTATTTAGTTATTTCACTTTCATTTACTTAAACTCTCTGGCCACCAAACTTCTTATATATGTTGAAAATAGCTGTTGACCCTTTGGTCTTACATGCCTAAAAAAGGAAGGAAGGAAGGAAAAAAACCCCAATCCACTGCCATCTAGTTGATACTGACTCAAAGTGACCCTATAGGACAGAACATACCTGCACCCTGGGATTTCCAGAGCTGTATTTCTTTATGAAAGCAGACTGCCACATCCCTTTCCCACAGAGCTGCTGATGGTTTTCAACCAACGACCTTCTGGTTAGTAGCCCGGCATTTCAACCTTTGTGACACAAAAACTCTTAATGTCTTTATAAATAGTTGAAACAAAAAATAAAAGCAAAAAAATTAAATACTCAAGGGGTAACAATCTTTACTTTTTGAACTAAACTCTGGTTTGAAAGGTGATTTTGAAGGGGACTGTCAATTAAATTTTTGAAGAGCAACTCAGAATCTTAGTCTCTGGGACTCCTCCAGTTTGAATAGGTACTGTATGTCTACATTCTTTAATAATTTCAAGTTACGTTCCTCATTTTCTCCCTTTGTATTGGGATTCCTTTATTGTGTCACTGATTAGAATGTTCAGTAGTGGTAGCTGGACATCACCTGGTTCTTCTAATCTCAAGGTGGAAGAAGAAGTTGTTCATGGAGTCAATTAGTCCTATAGTCCGTTTCTTTCTGTCATTGTTGGATTTCCTTTTTTGTTTTGGACAAATAAAAACAAATAGCTGTATCTTAGATGGCTGCTCGTAAAATGTGAGGCCCTAGACACTACCTACCATACTGGGAAGTAGAGCATAAACTTTAACAACTATATTATGTCTATTGACCGAAATGTAACATGAGATCATGGGCTCCCGTATCAAGAGAACTATTCACATGAGGTGATTCATTATATCTAATTCGTATGAACATCTGTAGACACTCCCTTTTATTGGGTGATGTTATTGAAAAGCCATACAAAACTCAGCACTTGCCCATTCATTCCTTTTCTCTACATACTGCACATTGACATCAATGACATCACTCATGCTGTGCAAACTTCACTCACAGTTGGTGTCATCTTTCTCACTTCTATGAACAAGTGACTCCCTCCTGGGAAGTCCTTCCTCTCCCCCCTCACTACCCTTTGTAACTACTAATGAACATTGGTTTCTATATAAGAGTATAAGTCAAAGAGTATTGCTATTGTGGTTCCAGTTTTCATACATGCATAGGTTTATTTCAGAAGAAGAAGAAAACATATTTAAACATGTCTCTGAAATCAATGGATGTCTGCAGACAAGATCTTTCACTAATAGAGTTACGTTAGTCTCATTAGTGTATCTTCAAAAAAAAGGTTACTTTTAATTTTTTATGCCATGGAAAAAAAATGATTTTGAGGTCAGAATTTTAACAAAACTAAAGTGGACCATTTGCCCAAATCACTGAAGCTTTGTAACATGTGTTTTGGAATGCTGCCCCACATAAGACAATAGACTTAGGTGGAACAAGCAGTTTAAGGAAGGAAGGAAAGATCTCAAAGATGAGCCAAGAGAAGGAAGACTACTGCTGGAATGGCTATCGCCACTGGTTTTTCTTTCTTTCTTTCTTTTTTTTTTTTTTTTGGATTCCAAAAGGATAATCTTGATATATTGATAGATTTTCTCTAGAGAAACAAAGCCAATGAAGTGAATATGTGTATGTGTGTGTACATACATATATGTGTGTATGTTGGGCTGGAAAGTCACAAGTCTGTGAGTCAGTCTTCAAGCTGGAGACTTCTGACTCACATTTCTGCAGCAGCTGATGAACCCAAGATCCTCAGATGAAGTGGTAGGCTGCTGGCTCATGGGCTGTGAAGGATGGCAATTCCAAGACTGGCAGATAAGATTTTAGTTGTTGCGTCAAGTCCCAAAGACTTTTTGAAGCCAAATGTTGATAACTAGTACACAGGATCCAGAGCAGAGAAAAAGCTTTGCTAGAAAAGTCTGCATATAGTGGTCATACAAGTAAACTGTCTTTCTGCTGATTTCCTGCTCATAGAAGATCTCATAATGGAGGTAACTACATTATATTAGACCTCATTGCAAAGGTGTCTACATGATTACACAACTGCCAAACTACATCATAACTGGCAAATCATTGAGAATCTTGGCTCAGCAAAGTTGACATACAACCTTGACTACCAAAGTCCACCCTTTTTCAACTTACCATCTCCTTAAACCAGACACAAAACCCACTCAAACCCATTGTGTCAAGTTGGGTCCAACTCATAATGACCCTATAGGTTAGAGTAGAACTACCCCATAGAGTTTCCAAGGAGCACCTAGCAGATTTGAACTGCCAACCTTTTAGTTAGCAGACGTAGCACTTAACCCTCGATACCACCACAGTTTCCAAGCCAGACACAATCTCTAAATAAAAACAATTACTCAGCCATATATGTGCATGACACAATACAACTAACACATAAAAACAAATCATGGTAGCCCTGTTTACATCTTATATTTTATGAGTGAAGAAAACAAAAACATTTGATGGACACATACAAAGAAGAAATAATCACAACAATTATAGCCCTTGTTTCTGCAACCAATCACATGATCATAACTTGTATTTAGAACTGCCTTCTCCACTACCTGTTCTGTGTTATTCTTTTGCCTCACCAAGTACCTCAGCTCTTAGTGGTTCTTTGCCTGGTGGCACTGCCCAAAACTTCAGTTTTAAAGGGTCTGAGCCATTAGTAGTTGGGTCAGAATTGAATTGCTATAGTTTCTCAGTGACCTTAATTACAGTACCTAGTAGTACTAACAGATGCTCGAAGGGATCTCCTGCATTCCACAATATTCTTCTGTACCTCCATTACGTAATCTCAATCTAATTTTCTCTTGGTAACCAGAATCAATCACACCAGCCAATATGGTAACTCCCTTCTTTGCCTGTTGATCAAGAAGCATAAAGAAATCAAAGTGGACAAGTGGCATTCTTAACTTTCCATTTGATGGAAGTCAGTGATATGTCTCCAGATGAGAGCATTCTTCCCTTTGAGACTAACACTTCTAGACCTGCAGAATATGGGGTCTCAGGGACAGAAAGCAAAAATTTTTGAGAGTGGATCACCAAGGGTAATAATGAGTGGTACTACTCCAATTTCCACCCTTCCATTCTTGTGCCCACAAATCCTGGCTATGGAAAGAACAGCACCATATACTGGACACTGGGTTAGAGCATATACAATCTCCTAGAGAACATTGCCCCAACCCTGCAAAAAAATACTGACACCTGGCTGGCACCATAGTTGTGCCTTTAGGTGTTCACTCCATTTTATGAAGCCAGCTCCTTTGAGATGATGGGGAAAATGATAAGACCAATGAATTCCATGAACATGTGTTCACTGCCACACTTAATTTGCTGTTAAGTTAGTCCCTTGAACCAACGAGATGCTGTGTGGGATGCCATGATGGTGGATAAGGCATTCTGTAAGTCCAAGGATGGTACTTTTAGTGGAAGCATTGTGCGCAGGGGAGGCAAATTGGTATCCAGAGCAATTACATATTCCAGCAAAAAAGAAAACCCTACCTTTTCCATGACTGAAGAGGTCCAATGTGCTCACCCTGCCACAGTTGGCTGGCTCATCACCTTGAGGAATTGTTCTATATCAGGGACTGATATAGTCTCTACTGCTGGCCAAGTTGAGTACGCGGCATTGGTTGTTGCCAAGTCAGCCTTGGTAATTGAAAGTCCACATTGGTAATCTCACTCATAGCCTCCATCCCTGTCACCACTGTCACCTTTGGGCAATGACAGGAGGGACTAGAGAAACAGGATGAACAGTTTTTACAGAACTCATCAGTCTAGGCATATGACTATTCATATTCATAGTCTTCTCTACTGAGGATACTCTGGTGAACATTCACATGAGGCACAAATATCTTTAATTCTGTGCCCTATTCAGAAAGTGCTGTCCACATACCTCTAAACCACACCTCTGTCTCTCATTTTCCAGTCACAATCCCTCCAAATCTCAATCTCTCACCATCCAGAGCAACTATTGGCCACAGCCTACAAATCAGTACAACAATTACACATCTAGCCAATACACCTTCCAAGTAAAGGGAAAACCAGATGCACTGCTTGAAGTTCTGCCCATTGAGAGAACTAAATGTCACATGGTCCCTGCCCTCAAGGAGTTAAATGCTGTTAGAAATAAAATTTCCACAAGAGTAGCTGTGTCTGAATTCAAGCTGTATTTGCAACTCACAAATTAAGAGGTATCTGTTCCAGAATTCATATAAGAGCTCCAAAGAATTGTACAATGTAGAAGGGTGTTATTGACACAGACACACAAGAACAAGAAAGCTATATTCGGCGATTTCAGATTGACTGTTGGGCATTTTCTTTCCTTATTTATGATTAAGGGGGAATTTTGAATCAGTTAAAAATGAGAAGGCAACTCCTGATTAGTTACCTTGGTTTCTGTTTCTGGAATAGTTGAACATTAACAAGAAATAGAGAGTTCTTTAAGTTTTTGTTTGCTGACAGAGAACTTAGCACAAATGACTCCTTCTTGTGCCTAGTATAGTAAGGATAACAGTTCCTCCCCTTTGATCATACTCTTAGTTTATTGAAAAGCGTGATAAAAATTTAAGGCAAGGTGCTATTCTGGGTTACCACATTATCATCCAGGAGAATTAATTGCACTGTATTCACAGGTCAAAATATCAGGTTGTTTTTTCTTTGAAGGCCAACCTCTGCTTCATTTTTTCTTTGTTGTTTCAGTTTGATGAAATAATTTGGTGATGTTCATGAGCGGATAGAGCAAACCAGGGAGAATATAATTATAATTATAGGAAAATAATCTAATGTTTGGAGCATAATTCGGAGCCAAGGTCCCTATGTCCCAAATTAGTTGAGATAAAATAGGTTAAAAAACAAAACAAAGCAATAAAACATTAATTAGGTATTATTTGTTTAAGCCAGTTTTTCTATTTCATGTAATTGAGTCTCAACCTCATCAAAAGTATTAATCCAAGTACAACAGTTGGTGTTAGCCACTGCACAGACACTTCCTTACTCAGCAATAATCAAAAACTAATCTATTTTGCAATGTGTTTATTTTTACCTATGCTACTTCAGAGAGAAAGAAGACATAGTGTTACTTATATTAATAATAAGCCAAAAATTAAACTCACTGCTGTCAAGTCAATGCTGACACATAGTGCCCCATAGAGGTTCCAAGGAGCACCTAGTGGCTTTGAACTGCTGACCTTTCAGTTAGAAGCCATAGCACTTAGACACTATATCACCAGGATTTCCTATATTAATAATAGAGCTATTTAATTGTACAGCCACCTTGTCTAACACCATTTGTAATTTTAAGGAAACATTTTTTTCAACATAGATTAAGCCAATACCAGTAGTTGAAGGTGACATAGCTGCTATAAAAGTGAACTGATGCTCCCCTAGTCAATGGATCCTTATATTTAATAGCTCTTAGTTGTTTGGTAGCCTGTTCACCATCATTATCACTCTTAGTCTCTCATATTCCAAATTCCTCTTAGTGAGAATTTTGAATGAAATGGAATATGAGGCACCCCATAAGCCAAGTAACAAGTTTCAGTATAGCTTGGGGGCATATTTTTGTACACTTCTCAAACACACACAAAATAATGTCTTTGGTTAGCAGGTCATTTGGTCGTCGAAAGGAAAGAAACCTGAGAAGAATACTTTAGTATCTGAAGATTAGTATCCACTAGTGTGAACACTGGATAAAACCTAAGAATTAATTATGTATAGACACATAGGTTAAAACATAAGTCCACTCTATAGGTGAGAAACAAAACCATTAGTTGTATATAGTAAAATACAAAAGTTGTAAAATAGCTCAATGAACAGAACCAGAATGATAGCCCAAAGGACTTTGCAATATTTTCTGTTGAAACAAAGTTTCTTTCTACAATAACCATCTAATCAAAAGACAATCTCAAAGAAAATTTAATGTTAATCAAAAAATAAGATGGCAGAAATGTTAATTTACTATGTTGTTGTGTACATTTGAGTCAATGGTGACTCCCAGGGACCTTATATTACAGGGTAGTACTGCCCCATAGGATTTCCTATGCTGTAAATCTTTATGGAAATAGATTGCTGGGTCTGTTCTCCTTGGGAGATGCTGGTGTATTTGAATCACTGACCTCTCAGTTAACAGCTGAGCACTTAACCATTACATCACTTGAGCACCTTAGTGTATGTTTTTGTTGTTAGTTGTTCTTAAGTTGATTCTGACTTACCATGACCCTATGTACTATAGACTAAAACACTGCCTAGTCTTGTACCATCCTCACAACTGCTGCTATGTTTGAACCAATTGTTGTAGTCACTGTGTCAATCCATCACATTCAGGGTTTCCCTCTTTTATGATGACTCTCTTCTTTATCAAGCATGACTTCCTCCAGGGACTGATCCCTTCTGATAACATGTCTAAAGTACCTGAGACAAAGTCTTGCCACCTTTGCATCTAAGGAGTATTTGGCTGTACTTAACATATACCACAACCCGTTGTCATGGAATTGACTTCAACTCATAGCCACGCTGTAGGACAGAGTGGAACTTCTTTGTATATATGTACCACAATTTGTTTATTCATTCATCCATTGATGGGTACCTAGATTTTTTCCATCTTTTTTGTTATTGTGAATAATGCTGCAGTGAACATAGGTGTGCATATATCCATTCCTGTCACTGATCTTTGATCCCTAGGATGTATAGCTAACAGTGATACTGCTGGATTATAAGGTATTTCTATTTCTAGCTTTATGTGGAACTACTATGCCATTTTCCAAAGTGGTTGTACCATTTTACAATCTCATCAGCAATGTTAGAATTTCCTGACAACTTCTCCAACATTTGTTGTTTTATAAGGTGAAATGGTATCTTATTTTAGCTTTGATTTGCATTCTTTTAATGGTTAATGATTGTGATCATCTTTTTGTGTATTTGTTAGCTGCTTCAATTTCATCTTTTTTGTAGAACACTTTTTAAATATGACATTTCAGTCAAAGCTTGATTATATAATTGATATTATCAATTATGTCCTGCTAAGGAAAAGGACATGTTCTTAATAAATACACAAAAAATAGTTACACTGCCATAAATGTAATAGTACTCACTAAGAATTTTCCAATTCTGGAGGATTAAGGAAAGGGAAAAGACAAATTACTTATTTTTTATTTGAAAAATAGTCTGTAGCTTAGGAGAAAATAATGGAAGACAGGAGTTTCTTACGTCCAGAAAACTGAACATCAGAAACATTAGCAATATTCTCTGCTTGTAATCCATAATAATTTTTTAGTCCTCTCGGTCCTATGTAATTAATTTCTGTTCTATTTCATACTGGATTAGCAGTCACATGAACTTATGATCTTCTCCACAAGAGTTTACGTGGTATACAAAGCAAAATAAAATCATTTTAAAAAATCTCTAGACAAAATATCTCTGTACATAAAGACTATGCCTAATTCGACGGCACTTGGCTTTTTTTAATTTCAAAGAACTTCAGATATAAATATACAATAACCCTGAGACATAATATGAGTATACTAAGCATATAGTTAATACACTCCAAGAATATTTCAAGATCATCAAGAGATTTAGCAGTCTCTAGCAGTTGAAGTAGTGGTTAAGCACTCAGGTTCTAATTGAAAGTTTGGTGAGTCAAACCTTCCAGCTTCTCTGCAGGAGAAAGTGTGGCCATCTGCTTCTGTAAAGATGATAGCCTTGGAAACTCTATGAGACAGCTCTGTTCTGTTCTGTTCATAGTGTCACTATGAGTTGAGACCAATTCCATGGCAATGTGAAATGGTGGGACCAGGTGGTTTGCAGGTTATTGAAAGGAAAAAAAAAACTTGATAAATGATGTGGATCAAAAGAAAAAAGAAAAAACAAGCAAACACTGCCATCGAGACAATCCTGACTCATAGCGACCTTATAGAACAGAGTAGAACTCTTCCATAGAGTTTCTAAGGAGCACCTGATGGATCAGAACTGTCAATCTTTAGTTAGCAGTGGTAGGACTTAACCACTATGACACTGGGTTTTCCAGGGATGTGGGTAGTCAGTTTGAAACCAATGAACTAACTGATGCTAGATTTAAATTAAATAAAGTTGTGACCAATGGTTTAAAAAGCCAAGCCAGCCAAGTGCCGTCAAGTCGGAGCCGACTAAAATTATGACTGATGATACTGTGCTTTTGTAATCTAATATTAGGCAAAGCACTACCAAATATGTCATGGATAGCAAGTGTACTAACAAATCACTTTATACAATTTCTGATATCTATTAATAACATTCATAAACTTAGATTCATTTTCTGATTTGAAAACTGTTTTCATGTAACTGTAGCATAAATCTCATTATTTTTAGTATTTTTTTTCCTTAGAAAGTGGAAAAATAGTCTTTTGTGACACTCCAGAAATATCCAAGACACAAAGTTTTAGATATAAAATATATTAGTTAAGATTAAATTTTTATTACTCTGTTCTGGGACGTTCTTTTTTGTGAGTTGACTTTTCACCTTTTACAGAGCTGCTTTTGTGGTTGTTGAGACTCCTGTGTTACATTTCTTGAAATGATATGATACATCTTTGTTGTGCTTTACAGCTGCCCCTATGATCCCCCTTAATAAACTATATATAAACCAATTTTAATTACTACCAGTCTTGTCATCTTCCTCTCCATCTGGAAGGACTATAACAACTGTAGTACATCCCTCTTTTTAATATGATGACACCATAGTTTTCATGATGATCACTGGATTGCTTCTTTCCTTATCGAAGCTGTGCTTGGCTTTGGAGCCTTCCCTGAGTAGAGTTTTGAGTAGTAAAGTCGTTCTAAAATATAAAGTTAGTGGTTTTGCTTTTCTAAGCCAGAGTCAAGAATTTCGTTCAATATTTCTTGTAGTTTTAGTTTGGTTTTTACAAAGTCTCTGAGTTTCTGTTTATCTGGGAATGTCTTAATTTCATTTTCGCATTTGAAAGATAGTTTTGCAGGATATATAATTCTTGGTTGGAAGTTCTTCTCCTTCAAAGCTTTGAATGTGTCATGCCACTGTCTCCATGCCAGCATGGTTTCTGCTGAGAAATCTGATGAGAGCCTACAGGGTTTCCCTCTGAATGTTAGCTTTGCTTTGAGTCTTGCTGCCTTTAAGAGTTGCTGCTTATGTTTCATTTTGTTGAGCTTGATTATAACATTCCTTGGAGTCTTTCTTTTGAGATCTATATTGAGTGGCATACAATATGCATCTGAGATGTCTATATTCTCTTCCTTCATCATTTCTGGGAAGTTTTCTGTCAGCAGCTCAGCAGCGATACTCTCTGTGTTTTCAGATGTCTCATCCTGTTCAGAGACTCCAGTTAATCGAAGGTTGTTCCTCTTAATAGAGTCCCACATGCTTCTTAATGTTTCTTCATTTTTCTTGTTTCTTTTTTCTGACTTCTGCTCATAGATGCTGGCATCAGTAGCTCAGTCTTCCAAGTCAGAAATCCTTTTTTTCTATTTGTTCCATTCTGTTTTCTTGGCTTTGCATGGAAGTTTCTATGTCTTTGATTTTGTTCTTGATCTGTTGGATTTCAGAGTACTGGTGTTCCATCAGATCGAACATCTTCCTTAATTTTTCATTTTGTTCTCCTGCATTTTGTATAAGGTCTAGAAGGGCTTTGTATATAATCATTTTGTATTCACTTTCTGATGCTTTCATAAAAGTTTCTTCATCTGGAACACTCCTTGGTTGCTTTGTTTGGGAGCCTTCTGAAGCCATGGCTGATTTCTTGTGTGCCACAATTGTCTGTTGCTTTTTGGGACCCATGTGAGTATGTAGAGGCTGGAAGAGGTACTGTGAGGATGGACTGCAGATATTTCTCTAGGCTGTCTTAAAATGTAAAGCAAAAGATATCTGACCACTTCACAAGTCAGTTACGTTTTCAAGTGTAGAGGTCCCTTTCTCAACTGGCAAAGTAAGCCCCACTGTATACAACCCCAGATGATACAATCTACTTTAAAATACAGCAATGCTACTGCCCTGTTGGCCTCTGCTGACAGGGCCTAGCCTTAGAAGACACTGCGTAGAGTATTGCTTTTCAGATAGAAAAGTGCTCTCCTGTGGGCAGGCTCTGGCTCCCCGGCTAAGAATTAGGTCCATCTCGGCCACTGTATCCAATATGGCACCCTCCACACAGGCAGCAGACAGAAGGGCTAAAGGTGCCGAGAGGTAGTGATTCCTCTGATTCTGTTGCAGGACCCCCAAAGCAGGTGGCACTAGGTAAATTACTGCTTTTCTGTCAGAGAAGCGCTGTCCTGTTTGCAGGCGCTGGCTCCCAGGCTAAGAATGAAGTCCCACTAGAATCCCTGTATCCAACATGGCGTCCTGCACACTGACTGTGAAACTCCTTACAAACACTGCTGAGGCAGATGTAAAACGACATGCTCAAAGTGGCTAGGTTAACAGAGTCCCAAGCCTGGCTCTCAAAATATGGGAATTTCGCCTGCCTGTCCCCCTAGCAGCGTGTCTGAGTCTAGCTGCTAGGCAAGACCCTGCTCCGCCTGCCAGCCAAGACAGAGAAAAAAAAGTCAAAATGGTGCGTTTACCTTCCATCCGTGAGAGCCAGGGATAGCCAGGCGTGGGAGTCAGCATAAGAGAGGAGGTTTTTCGCTCAGTAGTATGAAGTCCAAAGTAACAGCCCTGTGCCGTGCCCTGGGGCTGATTAGGTGACCAGAAGGCTTCGGTTGATTATCAATTCAGGTCTTGGTTTCCAGAGGGATATAAGGAGACGTGTTTAGTCCGCCATCTTGACTCCACCTCCAAGATTAAATTTTTAGAGGGAAAAATATTAAAATAGTTAGGGTTTTAACATTTGGTTAAATAAGATTGTAGGTCACCAAGAAAAAATAACCTGAATGCTATTTAATTAAAGTGCCAATAGAAAGATTTAAAGTACATATAGCAGGTAACATGATTGTAAAAATCTTGGCTTTTCCAAAGCAGAAGGCTTGGTTCTCCTAAACAGTTAAAGACATGACAAGTTCAACACAAAACATAGAATCTTTGTCCTTCAGGCAGATTATGCAGAAGATAAAGTTAACCTTTCACAACTTTAATCCAGGAACTAAAGAAAACTTGGTCCTTTTAACACAGAAAATCACAAATTTCAAGCTTAAATGCTACTTGACACTAAAACTCTTTTAAAATATCATGAATAAGCTATCAAAATATTAGCAACATTTGACCAAAACAAAATTTTCTTTTTTTTTAATTGTACTTAATGAAGGATTACAGAACAAAAGAATTCCTTATTAAACATTTAGTATACATATTGTTTTATGACAATGTTTAACAACCCCACAACACTTCAACACTCTCCCTTCTCAAACTTGAGTTACCTTTTACCAGCTTGCCTGTCCCTTTCTGTCTTCTAGTCCTACCCTCTGGGCAGACATGTCCCTTTGGTCTCCTTTTGTTTCAAAGGCCTTATTCAATGGTTGACTGAGGCAGGAACTGCAGGAATGAATGGCTTCATTACTGAGCTGAAAGAGAGTTGTGGGCCATACTTTCAGGGTTTCTGCAGTATCTGTAAGGCTAGTAAGTCTGGTTTATTTTTGTGAGTTAGAATTTTTTTCTACATTTTTCTTTAGCTCTGAAGGGGACCCTGTGGTAGTAGCTGGGCACCATCTAGTTCCGCTGGACTCAAACTGGTAAAGACCATTGTAAAAATGATCTATTAGTCCTTTGGACCAACCTTTCTTTTGTATCTTTAGTTTTCCTCCTTTTTCCTTGCTCCAGAAGGGAAGAGACCAGTGGAGTATCCTAGATGGCTGCCCACAGACTTTTAAGTTCGCAGATGCTACTCACCAAAGTAGAATGTATGTATACCATATTATTTTCTTTATAAACTATGTTATGCAAATTAAGCTAGATTTTCCCCCAAAGACCAAGGACCCCACAACCCCTCAGACCAGCAATTTAGTCCCTCAGGGAGTTTGAGTATGTCTATGGAGCCTTCATGATCTTTCCTTGTTCAAGATATAATGGCTTCCGCAGTGTTGTGTACTGTCTTATGCTTCACAAAAATTACCACTTATGTACTGTCTGTTTATTGTTTTTTCATCCCCACCCCTCCCATCTCTTGAAACCATTGAAGGCTCTTTTTATGTATAAACTATTTCACATGTTTTTGTAGTAGTGATCCCATACAATGTTTGTCCTTTTGCGATTGACTTATTTCACTTAAAATAATGCCTCACACTTTGTTCTATGTTTGAGATACTTCAGAGATTCCTCACAGATGGTTCTTTATTGTTGAATGATACTCCATTGTGTATGTACCAGTTTGTTTAGTCATTCATCAGTTGATGGGCACCTAGATTTTCTCCAACTTTTTGATATTGTGAATAAAATGCTGCAATAAAAAAGTGTGGCCATACGTCTATTCTTGTGATGACTCATTTCTCTAGGATATATTCTTAGGAGTGGAATTGTTAGATCATATGGTATTTCTATTTCTAGCTTTCTTAGAAATGCTATATTATTTTCCAAAATGATACATTTTGCATTCCCACCAGCAGTGCTTGAAAGTTCCAATCTCCCCACAGTCTCTCCCACATTTATTATTTCCTGTTCTTGTGATTCCTGCAAGTAATGCTGGGATGAAATGGTGTCTCACTTTGGTTTTAATTTGCATTACTTTAAGGGGTACTCATTGTGAGCAATTCTTTATGTGTCTGTTAGCTAATTGAATGTCTTCTTTGGTGAAGTATCTGTTCATTTCCTTTGCCCATTTTTTACATTGGATTACTTGTCTTTTTGTTGTAGAGGTGTTGGATATTGTTTTAGATTTTGGTGATGAGACCCTTGTTGGATTCTTAAAAACTAAAATTACTTTCTCATTCTGTAGGTTCTCTTTTTACTCTTTCAGGGGAGGTTTTTGATGAATGTAAGTGTTTAATTTTTAAATGACCCAATTACCTAGCTTATCTTCAGGAATTTCTGTGTCATTATTTATGGTTTATATCCTGTTAATATCATGTATTAGGGCTTCTAGCATTGATCTTATTTTTTCTTCTGTGAACTTTATAGATTTTAGGTTTGTATTTAGGTGTTTGATTAATTTTGAATTAGTTTTTGTATATGATATGAGGTATCGGTTCTGTTTCACTTTTTTGCAGATGAACACCCAGTTTTGCCAGCAGTGTTTGTTAAACAGTATATTAGGCCCTGATGCTGCCCTTGCTCATAAATCATAACGAAGGTCTACTGTTCGGACACGAATGGATTGGACTTGGCGATGCAGAGTGACCATATATTGGAGACACTTTATGGTTCTATGCATCTATAGGATATCATCCTGCTGATCTCTGGCTGGAGGAACGGGAGTGGGTGGAGAGGAGGGGAAAGGAGACTGTTGGGAGGATGAGACACGTATGGAGCAGAGAGGAATAGTGTGCTGTCACTGAGCAGGAGAGTAGTGGAAGCTGCATATAGGTGGGCATGTAAATTTATATGGTAATGTACATTTTCACTCAGTCATAATAAAAAAAAAAGAAAAGAAAAAAAGGTATATTGATATGGAACTTCCAGAAATTCAAGATAGATTTAAAAGAAGACTTGGAACCAGGGATATTATTGGGATGTCAGATGGATTTTGGCTGAAAACAGAGAATACCAGAAGGATGTTTACTTGTGTTTCATTGAGTATGCAAAGGCATTCAACTGTGTGGATCATAACAAATTACAGCTAAGATTGCAGAGAATGGGAATTCCAGAACACTTCATTGTGCTCTTAAGAAATCTGTACATGGATTCAGAGGCAGTTGTGTGAACAGAGCAAGGGGACACTGCATGGTTTAAAGTCAGGAAAGGTGTGTGTCAGGGTTGCATCCTTTCACCATACCTTTTCAACCTGTCTGCTGAGCAAATGAGTCGAATCCAACTCGACGGCACTTGGCTGGCTTGGCTGAGCAAATAATACAAGAAGATGGACTATATGAAGAATTAGGTATCAGGGATGAAGGAAGACTCATTAACAACCGTGTCACGCAGATGATACAACCTTGCTTGCTGCAAGTGAAGAGGATTTGAAATACTTGCCAATGAAGATCAAAGACCACAGCATTCAGTATGGATTGCACCTTAACATCAAGAAAACAAAAATCCTCACTACTGGACCAGTAAACAATATTATGATAAACGGCACTTGGCTTGGCTGGGGGGCAGCACTCAAAAAACCAAAAGACATATTGCCTTGGGGAAATCTGCTACAAAGGACTTCTTTAAAGTATTGAAAAGTAAAGATGTCACCTTGAAGACTAAGGTGTACCTGAACACAGTCATGGTATTTTCAGTCACATTATATGCGTGTGAAAGTAGGGCAATGAATAAGTAAGATCAAAGAAGAATTGACACCTTTGAATTGTGACACTGGAGAAGAGTATTGAATATACCATGGACTCCCAAAAGAACAACCAGAATGCTCCCTGGAAGCAAAGATGGTAGGATTGCATCTTACATGCTTTGGGCATACTGCCAGGAGGAATCAGTTTCTGGAGAAGGACATCACGCTTGATAGAATGGAAGGTCAGTGTAAAAGAGGAAGACTGTGATCAAGATGGATTAATACAGTAGCTATAATGATAGGCTTAAGCATAAAAACAATTGTGGACGTGGTGCAAGACTGGAAGTGTTTCGTTTTGCTGTGTGTAAGGTCTCTGTAAGTCGAAACAGACTCAACAGCAACTAACAGCTACAACATTTGTTAAAAAGACTGTCTTTTCCCTTTTTATGGACTTTGGGCTTATGTTGAAGATCAGGTGACCATAGGTGGATGGATTTACATCTGGGTTCACTGTTCCATTCCACTGGTCAATGTATCTGTCATTGTGCCAGTACCAGGCTGTTTTGACTACTGCAGCTGTATAATAGTTTCTAAGGTCGGGTAGTGTGAGTTCTCCTACTCATTCGTCTTCTTCGAAAATACTTATCTAGTGCTTTTTCCCTTTCTATATAAATTTATGGATAAGTTTTTCCATCTATTTAAAGAATTGTGTTAATATTTAGATCAGGATTGTACTATATTTGTAAATTGCTTTGAATGGAGTTGTAATTTTTACAAAATTGAATATACCTAACCAAGAGCATGGTATGTTTTTTAATTTATGTAGAGCTCTTTTGTTTTCTTGCAGTAGTGTTTTATAGTTTTATCTGTTGTGGTCTTTAACATCCCTGATTAGATTTATTCCTAGGTTTTTTTTTTTTAAGTGACTGTCATAAATGGTACTGTTTTCCTGATTTCATTTTCATCGTTCTCTTTCAGGAATCCAAAGGTTTTTGTATATTTCTCTTGTGTCCTACTAATCTGCTGAACCTATCAGTCCTAGTAGATTTCTCATGGAGTATTTTGGTTTTTCTATGTAGAGTATCATATCCACAAATAAGGATGGTTTAACTTCTTCATTAACAATTTTGATGCCCTTTATTTCTTTACTTGCCTTCTTGATCTAGCTAGAACTTCTAGTACAATGTTAAATAGGGTCACTATGAGTCAGAATTGTCTCAGCAGAGGTCATTTTGGTCAGAATAGACATTTTCACAATGTTGACTCTTCCTATCCACGAATGAGGTTGGTTTCTGCACTTTTGTAAGTCTTTTTTGGTTTCTTGCAATAGCGTATTGCAATTTTCTTTGCAGAGGTCTTTTACATCTCTGGTTAGATTCATTCATAAGTGTTTCATTTCTTGGGGGCTAATGTAAATTATGTTAAATCAGTGATTTCCTGTTTGATATTTCTTTTGTTGTACAGCAATCCAACTGATTATTGTATGTTTATCTTATATCCTGACACTTTGCTGAGCTCCGTTAGTTGTTGGAGCATTTTTTGTGGATTCTTTCTTGTTTTCTGCGTATAAGATCATATCATCCACAGATAGAGGTATTTTCAATTCTTTCTTGCCAATGTACGTGCTCCTTATGTTTTTATTTTGCCTGATTGCTCTGGCTAGAAGATCTAGTACAATTTTGAATAAAAGTGGTGACAAAGGCATTCCTGTTTGGTTCACATTTGTAAGGGGAATGTTTTTAGAGTCTCTCCATTGAAGAAGATGTTGGCTGTTGGCTTTGCATAAATGCACTTTTTATGTTGAGAAATGTCCCTTCTATTTCTATTTTGCTGAGAGTTTTTAACATGAATGGATGTTGTTATTGTTGTTAGGTGCTATTGAGTACATTCTGACTCACAGCAACACTAAGAACAACAGAACAAAATACTGCCTGGTTCTGCACCATGCCCACAATTGCTTTTATGCTTTAACTCGTTGTTGCATCCTCTGTGTCAGTTCATCTTGTTGAGGATCTTCCTCAGTTTCAATGACCCTGTACTTTACCAAGTATGATGTCCTTCTCCAGGGACTGATCCCTCCCGATATGTTCAAAGTATTTGGAATACTTCCAAATTCATTCTCCTTGCTTCCAAGGAGTGCTCTCTTTGTACTTTTTCTGGAGCAGATCTGTTTATTCTAATGGCAGTCCATGGTGTGTTCAATATTCTTCTCCAACAAACAGTACAAAAGCATCAATTATTCTTGTGTCATACATGCTCATCGTCCGGCTTTCTCATATATATGATGCACTTGAAAATATTGTGGCTTGGGTCAGGTGAACCTTAGTTTTCAAGATGAAATCTTTTCTTTTCAACACTTTAAAGAGGTCTTTTCTACCATTTTCCCAATGTAATGTGTCTTTTGATTTCTTGACTGCTGCTTCCATGGGCGTTGATTCTGGAACTAAGTAAAATGAAATCTTTGACAAACTCAACCCTTTCTCTATTTACAATGATGTTGCTTACTGGTCAAGTTGTTACGATTTTTGTTTCCTTGATGTTGAGGTGCAATCAGTACTAAACACTGTGGTCTTTGATCTTCATCAGTAAGTGTTTCAAATCCTCTTCAGTCTCAGCTAGCAAAGTTTTTTCATCTACATAACACAGGTTATTAATGAGTCTTCCTCCAATCCTGATGCTTTGTTCTTCATATCAACCAGCTTCTCCAATTATTTGCTCAGCATACAGATTGAAAAGATAAAGTGAAAGGATACAATCCTAATGCACACCTTTTCTGACTGTAAACCATCCAATGCCTCCTTGTTCTGTTCATGCCACTGCCTGTTGATCCATAAGGTGAAATCTTCTTCTCTTTTATTGCAATTAAGTGAAAGTATACATTCCAAATCAATTATGCATGCCTGCCTATCTACAGCTCCTTCTGCTCTTTCCCCAGTGATAGCACACTCCTCCTTTCCATTCTTGTAGTATCATCTTGACAAGATCGTGTCCCCTCCTCTCCACCCACTTCTCTCTCATCTAGAAAGACATCAGGAGGACAGTCTCCAGAATCATAAAGTATACAACATATGGTCACATTTTGTTCCTGAATCCAGTACATTTTTGTCTCAATAGCTGACCTAAGTAACGTTTTCTGGTGAGGGGCAGGAGAGGTTTAGGGGCCATGCTCCCATAGGATCCACCAGGCTGTCAGACCACCGAATGTGGTCTTTTAGTAGAGTTCTTGAGCTGCACCCCTCTTCTGCTTGTGTTGCCACAGGCACTCTACATTGCATGCCCATCACAGCTGTCTTTGGTGGTGCCCAGGTACAATCTGATTCTTCTAATCACATGTGGATACAGTGTCCCAGCACTCCTGAGCTCTTTTTTTCCTCATGTCTTTGTTGTTCTTTGTCATCACCCATTCTGTATTAGTTGGGACCATTTGGTGTACTTCAGATGGCACCTTCCTAGCTTTGAAGACCTCAGATTTCACTCATCAATATGGAGTGCAGAAAACTCTCTTAGCAATAAGCTATCTATGCCAGTTGGCCTTGATGTCTCTTGAAAGCATGGTCCCCAGACCCCTGCCCCGGCTACTCTATACATGCAATGTGAGGTTGAGATTAGAAGAGCTTTCACTTTATAGTGAATGCCGGTTAAATTGATCTACTTTCTATTGTGCGCTGTCACAGTTTTCACCTAATCCAATTTCTATCAGTTTTCTAATCTATGACCAATGCTCTCCCTCCCCCCCACTTGTAGCCATGTACATTTTCACGCAGTCATAATAATAATAAGAAGAATCTTTTCTTCTGATATGGTCTATTTTTAAGTCCTTACAGAAGGGATTTCATATAGCATTTGTCCTTTTGAGGCTGACTGATTTCACTCAGCATAAAGCTTTCCCATTGAAATCAGATGTTTTAATCAGCTAGGGCTGCTTTAAAACAGAAATACTACAGAGTGGATAGCTTTAACAAAGGAAAGTTTATTCTTACAAAGTCCGGTAGGCTGTAAGTCCACATTCGGGTTGTCCGCTCCAGGGGAAGGCTTTCCCCCTTGTCAGCTCTGGAAGAAAGTCTGGTATTGCATCAGTCTTTGCCCAGGAAGCATCTTGGCACAGGAACCTCAGGTCTGAAGTACGTGCTCTTCTCCTGGTGCTGTTTCCTTGATGGTATGATTTCACTCAGCATAAAGTTTTCCTGTTGAAACCCAGTGTTTTAGTCAGCCTTCCCCTGGAGCGGACATCCTAAATTTGGACTCATAGCCTACCGGACTGTGTAAGAATAAATTTTCCTTTGTTAAAGCCATCCACTCTGTGGTATTTATGTAGAGCAGCCCTAGCTTACTAAAACACCAGGTTATGAGATGCTTCCTAAAATCATCATTGTTCATCATTGCAGAGTGTTTCATTGAGTACATATACCATAGTGTGTTCATCCATTCATCTGCTGATGGATGTCTAGGTTCATTCCATCTTTTTGCTATTGGGGACTGTGCTGTAATCAACACTTGTGTGCATGTGTCTGTTCGTGGACAGCCTGTGTTTCTGTAGTATATCTTCCAAGCAACGAGATTACTGGATCAAATGATGTATCTATTTACAGCTTTTTAAGAAAGCATTCAATTGCTTTCCAAAGAGGTTGTACCATTTTGCAATCCCGCCAGCACTGTATGAGGGTTTCAATCTCTACACAGCCTCTCCAGCACTTGTTGCTTTGTGTTCTTTGGATTATGGCTAACCTTGTTGGGGTGAGATAGTATCTCATTGTAGTTTTGATTTGGATTTCTCTGATAGCTAACAATAACGAGCATTTCCTCGTGTGTCTTTTGGCTGCCTGGATGTCCTCTTTGGTGAAGTGTCTGTCCATCTACTTTGCCCACCCATTAATTGGGTTATTTTCCTTTTTCGTCTTGATGTTTTGCGGTACCTTGTAGATTACGGAGATCAGACATGGGTCCAACATGTAGTTGCCAAATATTTTTTTCCCATTTTCTAGGTGATCTTTTAACTCTTGATAAAGTCTTTGGATGAGCAAGTGTTTGTAGCTCCTATTTATCTGTTTTTTTCTTCTGTTGACTGTGCTTTGTTTCTCACATTTTGTAGTCTCTCTGAATCATGTAACAGAACTTCCGCCATTGACCCTATTTTTTCTTGTATAGTCTTTATTGTTTTAGGTTTGATATTTAGGTCTTTGATCCATTTTCAATTAGTTTTTGTGTAAGATGTGAGATATTGGTCTTGTTTCAGTTTTTTTACAGATGCAAATCTGATTTGTCCAACACCGTTTGTTAGACTGTTTTTACCCAAGTTTATGACCTCTGGGTCTTTGTTGAATATCAACTGTTCATAAGAGAATGGTGGCATCTCTGGGGTTGCAACTCTGTTCCATTGGTCTATATGTCTCTTTTTGTGCCAGCACCAGGCTGTTTTGACTACTGTGGCAGTGTAATAGGTTCTAAGGTCTGGTAGTGTGAGGCCTCCCACTCTATTCCTCTTCTTCAGTAGTGCTTTACTTATCTAGGATTTCTTCTCTTTTCAAACAAAGTTGGTGACTTGTTTCTCCATCTCATTAAAAAAATGTCACTGGAATTTGTATTGGGATTGCATTGTATATGCAAATCACTGAAACCCTAGTGGCTTAGTGGCAGTTCTACTGTGACCTCTAGGGTTAAGTCTTCCTATCCAGGAGCACAGTAGGTTTCTCCACTTCTGTAAGTCTCTTTTGGTTTCTTGCAGTAAAGTCTTGTAATTCTCTCTGTAAAGGTCTCTTATTTCTTGGTTAGATTTTTCTCCTAGAGTTTTATCTTCTTGGGGGCTATAGTAAATGGTATTGATTCAGTACTTTATAATTTGATGATCTCTGTGTTTTTGTAAAAATATCCTACTCGTTTTCTCATGTTTATCTTATATCCCAATATAGGCTGAACGCTTCCATCACTTCCATAGTTTACTTATGGATTCTTTAGGATTCTCTGTGTTTACAATCATATCATCTGCAAGCAGGGAGACTTTTACTTCTTGTTTGCTGATGCAGATGCCCTTTATTTCTTAGTCTTGTCTAATTGTTCTGGCTAGAACCGCTATTACAATGTTGAATAGAAGTGGTGAGAGTGGGCATCCTTGTCTAATTCTCGTTCTTGAAGGGAATTCTTTCAGTCTGTCTCCATTCAGGATGATGTAGGCATTTTGTTCTGAGTAGGTGCCCATTACTGCATTGAGGAATATACCTTCTATTCCAATTTTGCTGCAAGTGTTTTGCATGAATGGGTGTTGGACTTTGTCAAATGTCTTTTCTGCATCAACTGACAAGAACAGGTGATTCTTGTCTTTTGTGTTATTTACGTGGTTGATCACATTATTTGTTTTTCTGATGTTGAACTAGCCTTGTATCTCTGGTATGAATCCAGCTTGGTCATGATGAATTAGTTTTTTGATATGTTGTTGAATTCTATTGGCTAGGATTTTGTTGAAGCTTTTTGCATCTAGGTTCATGAGTGTTACTTGTCTGTAATTTTCTTTTCCTGTGAGATCTTTCCTGACTTTGGTATTAGGCTTATGCTGTTTTTGTAGAGTGTTCCATCCCTTTGTATGCTGTGAAATAGTCTCAGTGGTATTGGAATTAACTCTTCTCTAGAAGTTTGGTAGAATTCTCTGGTGAAGACATGTGGGGTAGGACTTTTTTGATTGGTAGTTTTTTAAAATTTTATTTATTTATTGTGATTGACTGAAAGTGTACAATCCAGTTTAATTTTTTTTATTATGACTGAGTGAAATTGTACATTCCCATATAAATTTACATGCCCACCTATATGGCAGCTTCCACTGCTCTCCCTGCCCAGTGACAGCACACTATTCCTCTCTGCTCCATACGTGTCTCATCCTCCCAACAGTCTCCTTTTCCCTCCTCTCCACCCACTTTCCTTCCTCCAGCCAGAGGTCAGCAGGATGATATCCTATAGATGCATAGAACCATAAAGTACATCCAATTGCATGTGTGCCTGTGTACAGCTCCTACTGTTCTCCTTGTCAGGTGACAGCACACTCTTCCTTTCTGTTCTATATGTGTCGTGTCTTCTCAACAATCTCCTGCCGCCTCTTCTCTACCCTCTTCACTTCCAGAGAACCCCACCAAAAGACCACAATTGATGGTCCAAAGGCCTTGGGGTTCCCCTGGGAACATAGTCCCTAGACCTCATGCTGCCCCTGTCCATAAATCATTACTGAGGTCATCTCCTCAGACAAGAATAGATTGGACTTGGTGACACAGAGTGACCATATCATGTGCACTTTATGATTCTCTGCATCTAGGATGTCATCCTACTGGTTGGTAAGTTTTGGTTTTTTCAGTCTCTTCTTTTGTGATGGGTTTGTTAAGTTGTTCTACTTTTCCTTGTGAAAATTTTCATAGATGATATGAATCTATAAATTTGTCTATGTCCTCCAGGTTTTCAAATCTGTCGGAGTACAGTCTCTCACAGTATTCTGTTATGATACTTTTGATTTCGGTTGGGACTGTTGTGACATTTCCCATCACATTTCTTATTTCGGGTATGTGTTTCCTCTCCTGCTTTTCTTTTGTAAATTTAACCAACGGTTTATTAATTTTGTGATCTTTTCAAAGAACCAGCTTTTGGATTTGTTAATATTTTTCAGTTGGCCTTCTGTTCTCTAATCCATTTAGTTTTGCTCTAATGTGTATTACCTGTTTCCCTTTGGTGCCTGAAGGGTTCCTCTGTTGCTCTCATTCTACTTGTTGAAGCTGTAGGGTTAATTCTTTGGTCTGGGCCTTTTTTTCTCTCCAGATGTGTACATTTATAGAGATAAATTTATCTCTGAGCACTGCTTTTGAGGTATGCCATAGATCCTGGTAGGATATGTTTTCGTTCTCATTGGATTCCAT
The DNA here is from genome assembly GCA_028571685.1 of Heterohyrax brucei. NCBI lineage: Eukaryota > Metazoa > Chordata > Mammalia > Hyracoidea > Procaviidae > Heterohyrax > Heterohyrax brucei. The sequence goes on from CM053166.1 coordinate 103,700,107, forward strand.
AAATTATTTTTATTTCACCATTGATTTCTTCTATAAACCATGGATTTTTGAGCAAGGTGTTGTTCAGTTTCTATGAGTTCACATTTCCACCTCTACTTTTTCTTTTCTTTTTTTTCCTACCTCTATTTTTTCTGCTGTTGATTTCAACTTTTATGGCTTTATAGTCAAAGAAGATGCTTTCCAATAATTCACTGGTTTGAATTTTGTTTAGACTTGCTTTATGTCCTAACACATGGTCTATTCCAGAAAATGTTCTATGTGCATTCGAGAAGAAGGTGTACTTATCTGTTGATAAGTAAAAAGTTCTGTGTATGGCAATGAAGTCTAGCTGGTTAATTGTCGTAATAAGATCTTCCGTTTCTTTACTGAGCTCTTTTACAGATGATCTGTCCATTACTGAAGTGGAGTGTTGAAGTTTCCAACTGTTATTGTGGAGTGATCTATCTTATTTTTCAGTGCTGTCAATTTTTCTTCTATGAATATAGATGCTGTGGTGTTGTGTGCATAAATATTTAATATTGTTATGTCCTGCTTATGTATTGAACCTTTCAGCAATAGTGACCATCCTTGTCCATGATGGTGGATTTTACATTCAAATCTATTTTATCTGAGGTTAGTATTGTCACTCCTATTCTTATTTGTATATTTTTAGCTTGGTATATATTTTTTCCATCCTTTGATTTTCAGTTTGTTCATATCTTTGAGTCTAAGGCTTGTTTCTTGTAAGCAAAATATAGACAGATCGTGTCTTTTGATGCGGGATGTCACTCTCTGTTTATCAGAGTGTTCAGTCCGTTCACATCCAGTAATCATTGATAGGGATATGTTTCATGCTGGAATTTTGATGACTTTGTTTTTGTGTTGTTGATGTTATTTTCTGTGTTGCTCCTAATATTCCATTTTGGTCATTCTTCTTTATGGATTGACTTTTCTTCTTTTTCAGTGTTGGCTTTGTATTTGTTGAGACTTCTGAGTTACGTTTCTTGTGTTGATATGTTGCATGGTTATTTTGCTCTGCAGCTACCTCTATGACCCCTTTTAATATTCTAAATTTAACCCACACTTTAACTTTTGTCTATCTTGTTAATCTCCTCTCCATCTGAAAATGTTATATCTAGTGTAATACATCCCTTTTTTTATTGTGATGATGTCATAGTTTTTGTGGTAAGATCACCGGATCCCTTCTTTTAACATCGTAGCTTTGAGCTTTGTGACTTCCCTAACTGAGTAGGATTCTGGGTGCTGTATCCTGAACTGCCTTCTTAAGTATATAGTTGAAGTTTTTGTTTCTCTAAACAGGGAGCTTCTTTCAGTATTTCTTATAGCTTTGGTTTCGTTTTTGCAAAGTCTCTAAGCTTCTGTTTATCTACGAGTGTCTTAACTTCACCATCATATTTAAGAGACAATTTTTCAGGATATATATTTCTTGGTTAAAAGTTTTTCTCCTTCAAGGCTTTGAATCTGTCATCCTGCTGCCTTCTTGCCAACGTCATTTCTGCCAAGAAGTCAGACAAAAGCCTACAGGGCTTCCCTTTGTACGTTAGCTTTGCTTTAACCTTGCTGCCTTTAAGAGCTTCTGTTTATGATTCATTTTATTAAGCTTGAGTATGATATATCTTGTCTTTTGGTGTGTACTTTTTGTGGAATTCAGTAAGCATCTTGGGTATCTGTGGTCTCTTTTTCATAATTTCAAGGATGTTTTCTGTCAGCAACTCTACAACAATGCTCTCTGTATTTTCAGCTATCCCTCCCTGTTCAGGAACTCCAATTAGTCATAGATTATTCCACTTAATAGAGTCCCATATATTTCTTAATGCGTCATTTTCCTTATTTCTTTTCTCTGACTTCTCCTCATAGGTGCTGGTTTTAGTTGCACTGTCCTCAAGCTCACTACATCTGGCTTCCATTTCCTCTTCTCTGTTGTTCTGGCTTTTTATTGAATAGTCTAATTCTGTAATTTTATTATTGATCTGTTGGATTTCAGATCGTCGATGTTTCATCAGTTAAAATAGCTTATTTAACTTTTCATTTTGCTCTGCTGTGTTTTGTTTAACCTCTAGGAAGGCTCTATACATAATTCTTTTGTACTTGACCTTTGATAATTTCAGAAAAGCTTCTTCATCTCCAAAGTGTTTTGATTTTTTGTTTTAGAAGTTTTCCAGAGCCATAGTAGACTGCTTCTTTAAATGCATAGCTATTGATTGTTGTTTTGTGCCTTTAGAAGCTGTTTGATTTCTTTGGCATTCCCTCAAGAGGAGGTGAGGTGTAGTTCTGAGATGTAAGTCAGGGCACTACTAGATTTGGTCAACAGCCACCACTCTGTACTCTAGTTACTCCCTGGTGGAGTTTCTAGGATGGCTGGCTCAGCCTACTGGCTGGAAAAGATGGCACCCTACATATGGAGTCACTGGAGGGCCATCTGCTGATGCTACCATGTGGATCATTGAAGTGTGGTGGCCACTCAGCAGTCAGTTCTCCTGGTGTTCTTAATTTAAAATGGTGCTTTACTGTTGAGAGAAGAGCTGTCCAACAGCTGCCAAAATCAGTCAGGCCCTCAGGTGTGGCAGGTCCCACCTTCTGGCTGATAAGGAAAGCACCTCATAGGCCTTCTCTGGATGCTATGATGTGTTTCCAAGAAGGGAAGGGCTAGGGCCTTCCTTCCATCCTCTATCAGACTTCACGGATAACTTTAGGTACCACTGTCAGAAACACAGCTTTTTTGCTGGAGAAGCACTATCCAGACAGGGGCTGCTTCTCAGTGCGAGATTTATCCCAAGCTGAGACCTCTGAATAGCTGACTCCACCTCTCAGATGACCAACATGGCATGCTGCCTGAGCTGTCCTTCCTGCCATGAAGCAGGAGAACCTATGACACAGCACAGAAAAGAGAGGGTAGAGGGGTGATGGTGCCCTTATTTGGCAGCTGATTTTTCAATATGTGGTCATCCCAAGCACAGTCTCTCTGCTCCATTATACACTGTTTACTTAAGCACTTCAGATCAGCATATTAGCTGCCTCAGGCCCAGTCCCCACCTCCTAGCTAACAAAGAAAGCATCGGTACCTGCAGTCCTCCCAGATAATGTTTTGGCAGAAGCAGGGCTCACCATGCTGCTGCCTCATTTTGAGAGAAGTAGTTTCCCCCTTACTGGTGCCTAGTTCCAGCTGACACCTCTATGCCAGATCCTAGGGCTCCCAGGATGTCCACACTGGTCTCTTCAGTTATCATTCTAGGCTTTAGTTCTCAGAGGGAATCAAGCATACATGGTTCTAATCCACCATCTTGGCCCCACACCCTGTGATTTGTTTCTCCATCTCATTAAAAAATGTCACTGGAATTTGTATTGGGATTGCACTGTATATGTAGACTGCTTTAGGTAAAATATAGGTTTTCACAATATTAAGTCTTCCATGAGCAAGGTAGGTTTCTCAATTTATGTAGGTCTCTCTTGGTTTCTTGCAGTAAAATCATGTAATTCTCTTTATAATGGTCTCTTATTGCTCTAGTTAGATTTGTTCCTAAGTATTTTGTCTTCCTGGGGGCTATAGTAAATGGTATTGATTTGGTGATTTCTTCTTTAATGATCTCTTTGTTGGTATAAAGGAATCCTACTGATTTACTTATGTTTTTCTTATATCCGGATAGTTTGCTGAACTCTTCTGTTAGAGTAGTTTACTTACAGATTCTTTAGGATTCTCTGCATATACAGTCATATCATCTGCAAATAGGTAGATTTTTACTTCTTTGCCCATGTGGATGCCTTTTATTTTTTTGTCTTGGCAAATTGCTCTGGCCAGAACTTCTAGTACAATGTTGAATAGAAGTGGTGAGAGTGGGCATTCTTGTCTAGTTAAGTTGGAAATTTTTAAATTACCTTATCAATCTCTTCTTTTGTTATGTATTTTTTTAGTTGTTCTGCCTGTGTTTGTGTTCATTTAGGTACATAGTGTGTTTCTAAAAATATGTCCATTTCCTTTAAGTTTTCACACTTGTTAAGTTACTACTTTTCATCACATTGTGTTATGATTCTTTTAATTTCAATTTGGTCTGTGTTGATATTGCCCATTTCGTTTCTTATTTGGGTAATTTTAGTCCTCTCCTGTGTTTCTTTTTACAGTTTGGCCAATGATTTATCACTTTTCCCAACCTTTTCCAAGAGCCAGCTCGTGTTAACTCATTCAGTCATTTTTCTATTCTCTATTTCTTCTAGTTCTCCTCTAATTGTAATTATTTGTTTTCTTCTGATGTCTAAAGACGTCTTTTGCTGCTCTCTTTCTATTTTTCAGGTTTCAGGGTTAATGCTTTCATTTGGACCCCTCAATTTTTTTCTTCTTTGGAAGTGTGCATTTATTGAGTTAACTTGATCTCTGAGGCCTGCTTTTGCTGCGTACCAAAGATTCTGGTAAAACGTGTTTTCCTTCTCATTTAATTCATGAATTTATTTATTCTATGTTTGCTTTATTATTTAACCCAGTAGTTTTATGCAAGGTGTTCAGTTTCCAAGTGTTTAATTTCTTTTCCTTTCTTTTTCTGTTATTGATTTCTACTTTTACAGCTTTACAGTCTGAAAAGCTGCTCGGTAATATTTTCATGCTTTGACTTTTGTTAAGGATTGCTTTATGCCCTGATACGTAGTGCGATCTGGAGAAATTCCATGTGCAGTGAAAAAGTAAGTATACATTGCTGCTGTTGACTGGAGTGTATATGAGGTCAAATTGGTTGATTGTGGCATTTAGATATTCCACATCTTTTCTGAGCTTTTGACTTGAGGTTCTGTCCTTCACTGTAAGTGCTATGTTGAAATCTCCTGCTATTTTTGTGGAGCTGTCTGTTTTTGCTTTCAATGCAATTAGAGTTGGTATTATGAATTTTGGATACCTGTTGTTGGGTGCGTCAATATTTAATATGAAAATGTGCTCCTGGACTATTGATTGTTTAATCATTACATTGTGTCCTTCCTCACCCAATGTGGTGGATTTTATATTTAACTCTGTTCTATCAGAGATTGTTATCACCACTCCACTCTTCTTTGAATATTGTTAGCTTGATACATTTTCTCTTTTTTGAGTGTTGCTAGCTTGATATATTTTTTTCATCTTTTGAGTTTTAGTTTTTCATGTGTTGAAGTTTAAGATGTGTCTCTTGTAAGCAGCATACAGATGGATCTTCTTTTATTTTATTTTTCCCAATCTGCCTGTCTCCATCTCTTTATTGGTGCATTGAATCCATTGGCATTCAGCATGATTATTGATAGGTATGTGTGTGGTGCTGTTGTTTTGGTGTCTTTTGTTGTGCTTTGTAGAGAATTCATTTGTTTCATTTCATTTTCTACAATGAGTGTATTTCCTTTATATGTTCTTTTCATCTTTTGCAGTGCTCATTGATATGTATTTGCTGAGACTTCATGCTTTTCTTGTTTTTTATGTTGATGCATAGCACTGATAATTTCCCTGGTGGTTAACTTAATATTTACCCCTATTTTTCTAAATTTAAACTTGTCTTTAATTTCGTTATACCATTTTGACATACTCTGCTTATGAAAGATTGGTCACTATGTTTTCTTTTAAATCCCTCTTTTTTTGTTATAATGTTTACTTAATGACATCTGTTTCCCTATTGTCAGTGTTTTGCCTTTGATTTATTTTTTGTGATTTCCCTATTTGGGTTAATATCCAGTTTCTCTGTCTTGTGTTCCAGTTTTGAGTTGTTACTTGATGTTTTTCTAGCTAAAGGAATCCCTTTAGTATGTCTTATAATTTTGATTTTGTTTTTACAAATTCCTTAGTATCTGTTTATCAGGAAAAGTCCATCACAGTTGATAGACAGTTTTGCTGTATATGTAAATCTTGGATGGCAATTATTTTCCTTTGAGTGTTTGTATCTATCATGCCACTGCCTTTTTGTCTGTATGGTTTTACCTAAGTAGTCCAAGCTCAGTCTTATTGATTCTCATTTTTAGGTTATTCTTCATTTATTCCTAGCCACTTTTAAAATTGCCTCTTTATTATTAGCTTTGACAAATTTGATTATTATATGCCTTGGTGTCTTTCTTTTGGTATCTACTTTGTATGGAGCTTGATGAGCATCTTGAATAGGCATCTTCTCATCTTTCACGATATCAGGGAAGTTTTCTGTCCACAAATTCTGAGTAATTTTCTTTGCATTTTCTGTTATCCCCTTTTGTTCTGGTATTCCAGTCACTCCTAGATTATTCCTCTCGATAGAGTTCCACATAATTCTTAGTGTTTCTTGATTTTTTTAAATTCTGGTATCTGATTTTGCTTCAAATATGTTGCTGTCATATGCTTTGCTTCCAGTATCACTAATTCAACCTTCCATTGCCTCAGTTATGGTCCTTTGACTTTCTATTCGATTGTCTAATTCTGTAATTTTATTAATTTTCTGAATTTTAAATTCCTGTTTCTGTATGCTTCTTGTTGTCTGTTCACTTGTCATAATGTTCTGCTGCATTTTGCCTCATCTTCTTCCTGATCTCTTGAATATTTCTAAATAGTAGGCTTTTGTATTCTACCTCTGATAATTATCTTCATTTGGAAATTTCTTAATTCATTGTTTTGGGTGCTTTCTAAAGCTATCATAGTGTCATGGATTGAATAATGTCCCCTCAAAAATGTGTGCAGCCATGTGGCTGTCTTCCATTTATTTATTTTCCTACACTGTATGTTAAAGAATTCGGGCAGGACTATAAATCCCTTCATAGGATCACTTCCCTGCTCCACTGTAAAAAGAGTTTCCCTGGAGTATGGCTTGCATCACCTTAATCCTTTCATCTCACAAGAGATGAAAGGAAAGGAAAGCAAACAGAGCATTGGAAACCTCACAGCATCAAGCAAGCAGCACCAGGAGAAGAATGTATCCTTCAGACCTGAGGTTTCTGCACCAAGATGCTCCCTGGACAAAGTCTGATGCAACACAAGGACTTTCCTCCAGAGCCAACAAGGGAGAAAATCTTCCCCAGGAGTGGACATCCTGAATATGGACTGTAGCCTACCAGATTATGTAAGAATACACTTTCCTTTGTTAAAGCCATCCACTCTGTGGTATTTCTGTTAGAATAGCACTAGCTGACTAAAACACATGGTCTGCCTCTTTAAGTTATTTGAGATGGACATTGTCTCCAAGCTATCAGTAAGTTGTTGAATCTATTTATGTTTACTTACTGTGTTCTAGCTTCTTGTTTTGTTTTGTCTTGAAATGACCAGATAGACTGATTGTATGGGATAGTTTGGTTATTGGTGCCTTTGAAGATCTAACGTCCTTTCCCTAGGAGGCTAGAGCTGTTATTAGACATTCAAGCTCAGGACTCTATTTACTTTTCTTGTATGAATTCAGCTCAGGGGTCTGCATAGTCAATCACCAAGTGTGTGTTGCAGGTTCTCCCCTACTGTCCTAGACAAGGAAAGGTGATTGACTTAGGCTCAGGTGTCTGGCTGTATGCATTAAGAAAGGCAGGGGCTAAGAACCTTTCCTGAGTGTTTGTGAGGATGACATCTCCCCTTATGTCTGACTCTATGTGAAGGAAATGTTTCTGCCATGAATTTTCAGCTGAGGGGAATTGGCAGGTTTCTCTCCCTTCCCACAATCTGTTAAATTGTTTTCTCTCTGAGTCTAGGAGAATAACTCAGAGTGGGCTTAAGGATTCCTACTTCTGGGTCAGGTAATGACTTCAGACTCCAGAACTGGGCACAGTGCAGAGAAAGCAAGGGGAAGCACTGTGAAAAGGCAGATAAACATATCCCATTTGGTTAGGCACAGGCCACTTAGCTTTTGAAGGTAGAGTGCTCTTTTTCACTGGTCTGAAGATTCGAGTGTACTTTCCATTCTTCTTTCTCTACTGCCAAGGAGGATGCCCTCCAAACACCACCACTCTGTTCACTACACTGGCTGTAGCTGATTCACAGTGGGTTAGGTCTGGCCAGTCCCAGAAACCTCTGAACCTACTGTCCCTTTCCTTTTTCTCAGCTATTTCTCAACTTTCCTGTTGATGTTCATGGCTTCTAGAATGTCATATGTGATTGTTTTAGTCAGCTAGTGCTGCTCTAACAGAAACACCACAAGTGGATGGTTTCAACAAAGAAAGTTTTGTTCTTACACAGTCCAGTAGGCTACATGTCCCAAATTCAGGATATCCACTCCATGGGAAGGTTCTCCCCCTTGTTGGCTCTGGAGGAAAGTCCTTGTGTTGCATCAGTCTTTGTTCAGGGAGCATCTTGGCACAGGAACCTCAGGTATGAAGGACATGCTCTTCACCTGGTGTTGCTTGCTTGATGGTGTGAGGTTCCTAATTCTCTGCTTGCTTCCCTTTCCTTTCATCTCTTTTAAGATGAAAGAATTAAGGTGGTGCAAGGCATACTCCAGGGAAACTGCCTTCACAGTGGAGCAAGGAAGTGATCCTATGAAGTGATTTACAGTCCCACCCTAGTCCTTTAACAAACAACATAGGAAAAGTCCCAAAATGGGGACAATCATAGCATACAGGGTATCCTGGCCCAGACACATGGCTACACATATTTCTGGGGGAACACAATTCAATATATGACTGTAATACACTCATTTGTTTTTCTGCATCTTAGTTGTTAGAAGAATCACACGAAGTGTCTGAATATTCCACTTTCTTGGACCTACCTCCTTTTTCAAGGTTTTATGTAAGTGATCCCATTAATTTGTTGGCTTCGTGGTTTCAGCCAAATAATCCTCTTCTGGACGTAACTTTTTATTTTTCTCTTGCTGCTCTCAGATCAGACTTGATGGCACTTGGCTGGCTGGCTGGTTCTCAGATTATATTTTTGTCTTTGATATTAGCAAATGTGTTTATGATATGTCTTGATAGCACTTGGCTAGGCTGGTCATTTTATTTTGGGTTCTATTCTATATGGGATAGGTTGTGTTTCTTGGGTGCCAGATTTTTAATCTTTTATGATATCAGGGAAGTTTTCTGTCAGCAATTCTTCAGTGATCTTCTCTGTGTTTTCCATTTTCTCACTCTGTTCTAGAACTCGGGTCACTTGCAAATTTGTTTTTTTTTTTATTTATTTTATTTAATATGACTGAGTGAAAATGTACACTCCTGTATAAATTTACATGTGTTTTTGATTGTATCTTACATAATCCTCAGAGTTTTCATTTTCACTGTACTTTAAAAAATTTTTCTGTCAGGTAGAATTGTATCCAAGAATTTATTATCTGTTTTGCTGGTCTTGTCTTCTATCATTTCAAACTTGCTCCTCTGCTCTTCTATGTCACTATCCATTTCTGACATCTTGTTGTTTATCTTTTCTATTTCTAGTTGCTGTTGTTCTATGAATGCTTGATGTGAATTTATGTTGGCATTTTGTTCCTTCATTATTTTCCTGAATTCTTCCTTTTATTTGTCTGTGTTTTCTATGGTTTTGTTTGCTTTTTCCATAAATTTGTCTATTTTTACCTCATTTCTGTGTTTTTTTGCTTCAACTCTTAGATAATTCTGAATATTAGAGATTGAAATTACTTGTCAGGTATTTATAGGGTCTTTTTTCTATTGGATAGTTACCTGGTGTTTTGTTTGGGACACCTATTGGAAACTTCCTATCTTTTTGTTGTTATTTGTTTTTTGATATTGTCTTCTGTCTTTGGGACATCCAGTAGTTGTTTTCTTCTTCTATTTATTGCATATCTGTTTCATACTACGTTTTTGTTTTATTTAGTTATATCAGGGGTCACCATGAGTTGGATCCTACTCGACGGCACTTGGCTGGCTTTAGTTATATCAGGCTATTTATTTAGTGTAGGCAGGCTGGGCATTCATTTTTGTTTACTCATCTGTGGTCATGACACCTTTCACCTCTTTGTCTAATGGGCAGCGCTTGTCTTTCAGCTATGGTACAGCAACACAGGTCCAGTTGAAGGGGAAGGGCTTCAATGGATTGTTTGTGGTACATACTAGGGCCAGAAATCAGTTCTCCACAAGTTACAGTAGTCAGGGCCTGTGCTATTTGGAGGTGTGATGTTCAGCACACAGTATAGGTAAGCAGGAAGAAAGGAGTGAGCTGTGATATGTGGAAACTAAGATGGTTATGGGAAGGAAGAAAGAGACATAGGGATCAAAAGTGAACAAATAAACAAATAAAAGAGTACTAAGGGAACTTGCCATTGGAGTGGAGACATGAAACACCAAGAAACAGATAAAAATAGAAAGTAGAAAAAGAGAAAATAAGAAGAGAAAAAACTATGTAAAAATTTCAAAAGAAAGGAAAGTCCTCAGAGGTCTCATTCATGAGGCTATGAAGACCAGGGAAATGTATCCCAGACTACGCACATTACAGCCTGGCTAGGATTGGTATAGTTGTCACACACTGTGCCAAATATTTAGATGACAGGAAAGTAATGTAAGTATAGAAAGGCAAGAACTGAGAAATGAAGAAAAACAGAAAAGAGAAAAAAGAAAGAAAGAAAAAGAGAAATATCCCCAGGTTCTGATTAACTGGGCTGCATAGATTGTGGAACCAGGTCAAAGCCATGCAGTATAGAATGAGAAGGGGCTCCCAAGCTCCTAAGCTTTGAAAAGAAAAACAAACAAACAAAAAACAGATAAAGCAAAACACATCAAAGTGAAACAAAACAAAGGGGGAAAAGAAAAGAATCCCTATGGATCCCATCAGTGTGGTGTCACAGGCCAAAAAGAGTGGGTCCCCAATTGACCAGTACTTCACAGCCTTTCAAGAGGAAGCAAAGATGGTATACAGAGCCAGGTGTTCAAGACAAAGGAGGAGGAGGTGGTGGGAGGCACTTGGTGAAACCAAAATAAATGGAAAAAATTAATACCAGCTATAGACACATGACAGTCTGTCAGTCTGGGTGGGGCAAATCCAAGTAGTTTGCATGGCAGCAGTTGCCTCCTGGCCAAGAGACTACAGCTGGGAAGGAAGCAGAGGAAGCCAAGAGAAGCAGAAGGGCAAGGGTTCCAAAAATGTATATTGCTGGTTATGAGTGATCTGTGTCCTGCTAGGAGCTCCATGATACTGCTTTCCCATAGTCTCTGTCCTCCGGCTGATTTAAGATGTAAGTAGGGAAAATCCAAGCAGCAGGGCTACTGTACTTCCTGGCCAACAGAACCATCTCACACAGCCAAAAAGCATAGAAAGTAGAGTAGCAGGGCAGTGATGAGAAGAGGTGTTGTGTCCTCTCGGGATTTCCATGAAGTTGCTTTCTGTGCTACCTGTGTCACAGTCTCTGACAGGAGTCCAAGATGGTGAATCTGTGCTGTGTCAGTTGGTAGAGGACCTCTACTTACATCTCCTCCCATTGTCTGTTCTTTGTCGGTTTCTTATTCCATTTGGTGTTTGGCTGAGTTTTTTATTTCTTCATTTGACACTTCAGGTTCCAGGATTGACATTTGTATCTGTTTTCCAGGTCTTTGCTGTGGAAGGGACAGCATGGTGCTTCTGTACCATGTTAGTTGGAAGTCCTCAAAAAAAATTCTCTTCCTGTAAACGTTTTAAACTTTTATATATTTATTGCACATTTTAAAGAAGTAAAAAAAAAAGAGAGAACATTGGTAAACAGATCCAAATATTTCTATCCTCTCTGTGGTATACGAAAAAACAAAAAGCAAAAGTACTTAAGCTAAATTTTAACGTTGCTGTTATTAGGTGCTGTGAAGTCATTCTGACTAATAACCGTCCCATGTGACAAAGTAGAACTTCCCCATAGATTTATCTAGGCTTCAATATTTATGGGAGTGTATTGCTAGGTCTCCAAGGACTCACTGGGCAGGTTCAAACTGTCCATATTCTGGATTAGCAATGGAAAGCTTAACCAGTGTGCTACCAGGCCTCTATTATTAACTCAATTTAGTAACAGCGTAAGATTTTAAGTTATGTAAGATCTTAGAAATTATCCTCAATTGGTACAGAACAAAATTCAATTACCATTAAAATAAACTCAAGCCAAACCAAACCCATTTTTATGGAGTCGATTCTGACCCATAGTCAACCTACAAAACAGGGTAAAACTGCCCCATAGCATTTCCAAAGAGTGCCTGTTGGATTCAGACTGCTGGTTAGCAGTCATAGCTCTTAACCTCTACATTGCCAGAGGTCCACTGCTCAAATAAGGTTTGTTTAAACATTTCAAATTTTTATCCAAACTTTCACCTTCATCTCTATTAACTATAGCCCATAGTTTTTCATTCTAATCTTTGCCCAATAGGACTTCACCAATAGTTTTGAAATCACAAAATTCTCTCCACTACCCAATCCTTTACTCTTATCTCAGTTGATTTGCGATCTTTTCTTTTATAGTCTTATGAATGAACTCATCAAATGTTAGCTAAACTTCTCATTGCTGTCTTTAGCCTAACTTCCCCACCCTCCCCCAGAAAATATCAAACCCATTGCCATCCAACTCATAGTGACCCTATAGTATAGAATACAACTGACTGATAGGGTTTCCAAGGTGGTAAATCTTTGCAGAAGCAGACTGCCATACCTGTCTCCACCGGAGCAGCTGGTGGGTTGAACTCTTCAGTTAGTAGCCCAAATGATTTAAACACTGCACCACCAAGGCTCCTTACTATTTAGCTTAGATTACCAAAAGATCTTGAAAACGATCTCTTATCCAACGTACTACAAACTATTAAACTTTTGTCAGAACAAGTTCACTTTCATTAATTTCTAGGAATATTAAAAAAAAACAAAAACGACTTCGCTGTCAAGTCAGGAATGTGTTCCTGCAGTGCACAGTAGAACTGCCCCGTAGAGTTTCCAAGGAGCCCTTAGTGGATTCAAATGGCTAAACTTTTGGTTAGCAGCCGTAGTGCCTAACCATTATGCCACTAAGGTTTCCCTAGGAATATTAGGACTTTTCATTCTATATAAGCATTTATTTATCTCTAAACCAATCAGAATAAAGCTATTTGAAAGAGTATTGAAGCTAAGTTGGTAATACCATCTGGAGATAGGAAATTATTGCATATATACATATATGGATATGGAAGACTGCCAATTAAATTCGCAAACTCGTCCTAGAAACGGTACTACATACCTCGTTGCTGAATATCACTACAGTCACCTTTGAAGTACTCCCTCTGGGAAGCTATGCACCAACACCAGTGCCTAGTCTACCTTTCAAAGCAATTTTGGACCACTTTCTGGAATGGCCATCAGGGCTGTCATCATATTACAATTGGTGACCTGAATGTCATCAAAATGCCTTCCTTTCAGTATTTTCTTTACCCTCAGGTAGAAAAAAATGTCATTGGAGGCCAAATTCGGTGAATAAGGAATGCATTCCAATACAGTTATTTGTTTACTAGCTAAAAACTCCCTCACAGACAACTATACAGTTAAGTTTGTAAACTTGAAATGGTTTGCAAACTTGCCATGGTGCCACAATGCACAATGGCCATTCTGGAAAGAGTTACAAAATTGTCTTTAAGGGTGGACTAGACACTGGTGTCCATGCATAGCTTCCCAAGGGGAGTACTTCAAAGGTAGCCATGGTGATAATCAGCAATGAGGTATATAGCGCAATTAAGTCTGCAGAATTAATTGTCAGAACTTGTACATACACAGAGACCCATATAAGCAGAAGAGTAAACCATTGATCTCCCTTAAGTCAAGATTTTAACCTTGTATTCTGTGCACACTAAAAATTGTCTTGCAGCAGGAATTCTGGAATAATTCTTTCTTTCTGAGAACTTTTTTATGCCGTTCAAAATAAACATCTGATTCTTTTCTCAGTGTACCTTCTAAATGAACCAATTTATAGCAAAATTTTTCAAAGTAGTTACTGGAGGCCCAAATTACCTTAGTAAAATTACCATTTAAAATGATAGGTGCAAGAATTAGGAATGAAGGAATATATAGGAAGCTTTTCTGGGTAAAGGAGCAGACTGAGGTTTAACAACTGCATGATAGCTAGCAAGGGCCTGTAGGAATGTGTTCCCAAACTTGATAATTGACTTCCTCTGAAAATAGACCAGACAATCTTCATTTTCTGGAAGGGAGAAAACTCTAGCAAACTTTCTCTCTCTGGATTAAAACCAAGCTTTCAAGACAAGACAAGGCAGATAGGTGACTTACAGGCAGTTGAACTCATCTTTTGATGGTCTTATTTTAGAAGGCATCTCCTTAACTTTACTCACAAAGGAAGGCATTTGTGACAAAAAGTTAACAGAAAGAGGATATTTGGGTAAAGATGGGTAAGGGGTAAGGAGAAGTTAAGTGGGCAGAAATAGTCAAAACTTTGTAAGAGTCAACTGTATTCAAACCTTATTGAGTTTTGGACTCCTGAGATCTTTTAGAGGCTTTTGCTTAACAATTAAAATACATATACCATTTCTTTTGTTTAATTCAGGAAAGTTTTCTTTTACCTCTTAAATGGAACATTTTGTCTAATTGCAACATTCTGCATTATGGCCATTTAAATTCTAAATTGTCTTTGGTATCGTCTTGCCATTTTTTAAATATGTGCAGCTTCTGGGCTTATGATTAGGGACTTTAAAAGAGCCAAGGTTTTGGAAGCTTGGAGTGCTCAGTTCTTTAGAATCAGAGAATTCCATTTTTAATTGGAAGAAATAATTCACAACCCTAGCTTAAATGTGGGTAGCTAAACCAACAGAATTAATCAATTAAACTATGGACTAACAATCTGATACTGGGACTGAAGTGAGCATCAAATATCAGATCTAAATAACTGGTCTACTAAGTGTTGAATTGTAGAGTGGGCCCAGGTAAAGGCTAGGGACTGAGACTCTGAAATCAAATACCAATCTTAAATAATTAGCCTGTTAAGCCTTGGACTGGACAGCTTAATGAATTTGGAGAGCTTGACACAAAATCATGGAGGTGAGACCTTGAAAAGACTCACTTTCATTTTTGGAAACAGCAAACAAGAAAGAGAAGACAAAAGCATTCACTGGATGCCGTGTCTGCTTTTCATTATTCCCAAAGCCATTAGCAGTCTATTGTGGATCTCATTCTCATCAACAAAACTGTTAAAAATAAAATTTCCAGAAGATCAGATTTGTATATGAACACATAAGCTTTATTTGCAATTCATGAATTGTGTGACATCTGGTCTGGAATTCGAACAAGGGCTCCTAAGGGCAGTCCTAAGTAGAAAGGTTTTATGGACATACCAACAGGACTAAAGAAGCTATACTGGGCAATTTTGATTGGCTAGAGAACATTTTCTTTCCTTATTTGGGACTAAGTAAGCTGACATTCTGAATTAGGTTAAACTGAGCAGGAAAATCCTAATTGTTTTGTTAGGTTTCTGTCTCTTGGGTAGTGGAGCTGATATGGGGCTTAGAACAAGTGGCTCCTTCTTGGGCCTGGTAGAGTCAGGTTAACATTGTGTACTAGAAGGACACACATGTGCACAAACAATTAAATGTGATTATTCTAAATGAGGAGTGCATAGAAAGTACAGTGAGAAGTTTAGAAGACATACCTGGGATTTGAGGAAAGATTCACACAGCGAGTGATGTAAGACCTAGGCTCTAAGGATTGGTAAGAGCTTTTTAATAAGCCACTGCCATTGAGTTGATTGGATTCATAGTGATGCTATGGGACAGAATCATCCATAGAGTTTCCAATGAGTTCTTGGCAGATTTGAACTGCCAGTCTTTTGGTTAGCAGGTGTAGCACTTAACCACTACACCACCAGGGTTTCCTTCTAAGTAAACAGGAACATAACAGAATTTTATGTAAATTTGTGAGTCTAAAGATAGGATATCTGGAAGAGGACAATGTGTTTGGGAATCACTAGTGATATCTGATGAAACTTCGACTTCTCCCATCAATCCTTTCTTCATATTCTATGGGCTCAAGTATTAAATCTGGACCTTTCTCCAGTTGTTAAGTCTCTGGATAAACAATGACTACCTCTATCCTGCCTTCCACTGCTAGTAGTTATGAGCAAGTCACTAATTCCACAAATCTGTTTCTTTCCTGTGGGGTAGGAGTTTTAATATACACAACAGAAAGCTAATAAGAAAGTTGTAAACAATGTGAAAAAGAGTTTTCAGAATTCATTGAATAGAAAAAAGAAAATTCCATTCCTGGTGAAACAAAGAAACTAGTAAAAGTTCTAATCACAAATTATGAATTTCCTGATTAATGTTATGAAACAAAGCACATCCTGAGCACTGACACAGTCACTAATACATTCATTCAAAACATGTGTTAAGTACCAACTTTGTTCCAGATATCATGATAGGCGATAACAATAGAATGACAAACAAAAACTTGACCCTACTTTTTTCATCATGAGCACAGCTTTTTGGATCTTAAGGAGGACACAAATCTTTCCCAATATAGCTTCAGTTGAAGAATGAGTAAGGAAGACCAAAGAGGAGCTGATGCCTTTGAATTACAGTGTTGGTGATGACTATTGAGTGTATCATGGTCTGCAAAAAGAATGAAAAAATCTGTCTTGGAAGAAGCATAGTCAGAATTCTCCTTAGGGAAAAGGATAGTGAAACTATGTCTCACATACTCCAGATATGTTATTAGGAGGGATCAGCTCCTGGAGATGGGCATCATACTTGATGGAGGATCATTGAAAAAGTAGGAAACCCTCAAAGAAATGGATTGACACAGTGGTTGCAATAATGGCCTCAAGCATAACTTTGGTGGTGAGGATGACACAGGACTGGACAGTTGTTTTGTTCTGTTGTACATAGGGTCACCATGAGTAAGAATCAACTCAATGACACCACCTAATAAGAACGGTATCCTGAAAGAGACATCTAAATATTCTTGATTTTAAGTAATTCAATTTAAAGGTATGGATAAGGTGAGTTGGCCTTGGATAATGAAGAATGTGTACTCCCAAACCACAAAGTTTAAAAAATAAAGAAAATGACAGTTGGAGAACATACTCTGTAAGAGATCCTATCCAAGAATGTGTAAGATTTTTGACAAAGATTTATATCTTCAAATAATTTTTATATATAATATTTTACCTAAAAAATGACAACAAAATGATTTAAAAGATTATTGGGCATGATTTTAGGCCATGATATCAGGCCAATTAAGTAGGATGTCCTACGAAACTGTGACCTGAAAACTCCAAATGAAGAAACACAATCCCACGACGTGTTTGGTTGTACATAAGCAGACTCATATACTTTTTTTAATTTTGTAAATATATTTATCCCACAATTCAATGTTTTACAGGTGTGCAATTTATTGACAGTAATTACATTAATCTGCTATACAACCCTACCCTTAATAATTCAATTTCTCCCTCACCATAAGCCATAATCCCCTGCTCTTTCCCCTCCTTCTCGTCGCTGGTAACTACTAACAAATTTTGGTATCTGTCATGGATTGAACTGTGTCCCCCAAAGAGGTGCATAGCATCTTGACTGGGCCATGGGTATTGTGTGATTACCCTCCATTTTGTGGCTTTCTTATGATGTAAATTCTAATCCCTGGTGATGTAGTAGGTAAGTGCTGCATGTGCTAACCAGACGGTTGGCAGTTCAAATCCACCAGTGCTCCTTGGAAACTCTATGGGGCAGTTCTAATCTGACCTCTAGTGTTGCTATCAGTTGGAGCAAAATCAATGGCAGTTGGTTTGTTTTCTTTGGTTTTGGCTTGTGGTTAATAGATAGGATTATGTTAAAAGATTATTAGGGTGAGACTGCAACACCCTAACTAAGGAAGCTTCCCTGGAGTGTGGCTTGCATCACAATTATCCTTTAATTCTATAAGAGATAAAAAGAAAGAGTTGGGAAACTCATACCATTAAGAAAACAGCACTGAGAGTAGAGCTTGTGCTTTGGGCCTGAGGTTCCTGTGCTGAGATGTTCTCAAACCAAACGTAACACAAAGACCTTCCTCCAGTGCCAGAACAGAAAGAGTGTGGTTCCCTGGAGCTGGCACTCAGTCTGGACTTCCAGCCTTCTGGACTGTGTGAGAATGTTGAGCTCATGTAACTGATTAGACTCCGAGTTACCTGATGCGGATTCCGGAGATCAAGCTAGTAAGTTCAGTCTCCCAGCAGGTGGCAAACTGGGCTCCCCCTCCCGCAAAAGCACATAAGGATGTATCCTCTTTATTAGGAAATGATAGAAAGTTTATTAAGTAAAAGTACCTTCCGAAGGTGCTTTGGTCAGTCTCCAAATGTCAGTCTCCATGAGTGGAAAAAGACCCAGCATAGATTTTGGGGCTGCTTTTTATTGGCAATAGCAGGGGGCAGTGTCATAGATGGGAGGTGGAGGTAGTAACTTGGTTCTTGATTGGTTTTGAGGCTACCGTAGCCACTTCACAACTGCCAGGAGGAATTGTTATTTGTATCACAACTGCCAGGAAAACAATGTGCCAGGGAGAACTGTACTGAGTGTGTTCTACAGTGCAAACCACGACCTTTGTTAGCCCTAGAAAATGTTAGATTCTGGAGTAAAATATGTTAGTATGTGGTGACAGAGATCAGGTTCCCTAGCTAACCTTGACAGGAATGAGGAAATCTTTAATCTTTGCTTCTGCGATTTGCCTCTCATCCCTCTATGGTGTAACTACCCACCCTTTTCCCTTGTGGTTTGTCTTCTCTACTTTTTTTAAAATAGAGGGCTGGGGACTGATCACTCTCGGTTATGTCGGCCTGCTTTGTCTTTTGCTTTGTTGAAATTTGGTTTCTGGGGGCCAGGTCCAGACACCCATTTTGTAATAAGTCCTAGGAAAAAATTCTGTAACACCTAGGCATTGGGTAATAGGATGAGATGTCCATAAGGCCTTTATTTAGGGTCAGATCCCCTCTCTCGATTCTGTCCTTTACAATCATCACCTCAATCTGGAGAATGGAATCTGCTAGTACTCAGTTTTCTTGGACCATTCTTATTTCTCCAAATTTCTTGTGGCAGCAGTCCCACTCTTAAAGGGGACTGCAGCCCCATTTCTATGTTTGTCTTTACTTTCCACACTGGCCTTCTCTCCGGCAACCCATTTTTAAATCTCTCATTAGTTTTGTGGGAACACTGGTTTGTAACTTTCTCTGGAAAGTGTCTGAGAAATTGTGTTATTCCTGTAGAATTGTGTTATTCCTGTTATTCCTGCAGGCCGACTGTTTGCTGTGTTGCAAAACATTGCTTCCAAAAAAAAAAAAAAAAAAAAAGTATTCCAACCCTAGCAAGCGACTTGGTCAGTTGAGCAGAGAATTTGTAATTTCCAAAGCCAGTTGATAGAAACTTTATGAGTTAAAATTAGGTTGGAAACATATGAGACATAGTAAAAATTGAATAAAAACTTAAAACACGTAAGCAAACTGTATTTCAATTACAGGTACAAATTTTATTTCAATTATAGGCTTAAAATAATTTCCAGGACCTTTCAGGTAGCTTACTGATAATAAATTGAGTTAATGGGTACACATCATGATTTAAATGTATGTATGTTTGATTTTCAATCAACAAGAAAAATATATATGTCTTAATGAGTGAGTTCATTTTTTTTTCTGTTTAAGGGATATACCATAGTGGTTTGCTGAAAAATATTTATTTGATATGGTCAAAAGTTTTGTCTGACAAAAGTATAATGGTTTCTTTAAAGAGATTTTTAAGAACATTAATGCTAGAAAGAATTTTTTTTTTTTGCTGTTAAAATACCAAACTTTTCTCTGATTTCTGAGTAAGCAGTTAATTTATTCCTGGTGTTATCTCCCTTGAAGGCAAAGATTTGACCTCTTATTAGAATCGGATTCCTGAGTCACAAAATCAAGCCATAGGACTTAATAAAGGAGAAGAAGTTAAGGTTTTCTTGCTTTGGTTAAATAAATTGAGCATTGTTTCCTGTTAACCTGTTACAAACTCCCAACAACTCTGCAAATTATGGAAAATCATGAATATCTTTTTGTAAAGGAAGGTGGAAGGAATCTCATTTAATAAATTCTATGGCATGGATTTGAATCAAGTGTCCAGTTCTCACTTGGTTAAAATTTATGTTGGTTATTTCCTCTTATATTTTTGCTTGATATTATTTAACACATGCATAATATTAAGTCATAATTTTATTATTGTTTCTTAACTGCTGAGTGGAGAAACCCTGGTGACATAGTGGTTAATGCTACACCTGCTATCTAAAAGGTAAGCATGTCAAGTCCACAAGGCACTCCTTGGGAGCACTGTGGAGAGGTTCTGCTCTATCCTATAGGGTCACTATGATTCGGAATTAACTTTGCAACACTTGGTTTGGTTGGTTTTAATTGCTATCTTGACTGTAACTTTATTATTATTTTAATCTAACAACATCAAAGCCAATGCTTTGACTGGGAAATTCAAGTTATGTACTATAAATTTATTTCTATACTCTATAAGTATTTAGAGACTTAATAATCTTTGTATGTCCTGTGTGATATTATGCCTCAAGAGTATTATATATGATATCTGAAGTTCTTTAAAAATACGGGTAATGCACAATTCATTGTCTAAGGCCTGAGAGTTACCCTGGGAGTGTGACCCTTAGACCTGATGCTGTCCCTGATCACAGATCATTACTGAAGTCAACTCTTTGGATAGGAATGGAATGGACTCCGGGACACAGAGTGACCATATCATGTGTGTACTTTATGGTTCTGTGCATCTGCAGGATGTCATCCTACTGGCCTCTTGCTAGAGGAGAGTGGAGAGGGTGGAGAGGAAGGGATAGGATATGGTTAAGAGGATATGACATGAATGGAATGGAAAGGAGGAATGTGCTGTCACCAGGCAAGGAGAACAGAAGGAGTTGCAGATAGGTAGGCATGCAAATTTGAATTGTATAGTAAACTTTCACTCAATCGCAATAAAAAATATGGATAATAATTATATTTAGAAACATTATTGTCTGAAGTTTTCTAACAGATTGAATATCATTTGGCCTTTACATTTTGCTTATAACTATATTAAGTTTCTGTCATCTACATTTTTTTCCCCTGACTGTCTGACAACATTTGACCAGAATATCTCAACAAAGATACTGGACTTGTGAAAAGGACTGCAACTCCAGATATCCAAAATTCTTATGCAGAAACGATGGCCTCACAGACTACAGCTGTTCCAAAATCAGGTAGAACAACAACAACAAAAAAAATCTACATAAAGCTGAGTATATAAAAATACACTGTGAGCTTTGTGTGGAAATATTGCTGAAGTTTTAAGCTTCTGCTTTCTAGACATAAGTAAACATTTTCTTTTCTCAAGTATTTAACTAATGGGTTTGAATCTGAGGTTTTACAAAATGCAATTGCTGTGGAGACACATGAAAAAGAGTTTCTGATGCTATTTATGAGGTGTTTAGATTTATTTCCTTGTTCAAAACTTCACAGTAATAGTTTCATTGGTTATTTGAGATAACTGGCCTGATATTCTTAGTGCTTCTCTTTTACTTCCTAATTCACTGTATGGTACCTGGGATTTTAAAAACTTGATGACATTCAATTACCAATTATTGAATATTTCTGATGAAAGATTCCTTAGTAAGATCATGATCCAAAAGAGAAAACCATGAAAGATATACACAGTTTTTCTAAAATCTAAATTTCTGGCTTGTGTGGAGATTGAGGTAACTCACACAGGCTACTGCTTCTAAAAGAAAAAGCTGGTTTCTCAAGCCAGTGAACCCTTTTGCTGTAAGCGGCAAAATGGTTGAAGAGCCCCAATTTACAACTTTATGGCTTTCCTCCATACATTCAAGGAGGAGGCCTGAGAGATAAATGTCTCATTTGCAATAGAAAAGATAAAGGACTAGTCCTCAAGCTACTTTTTCAGCTGGGGACCTGAAGAAAAAGATCCAGCAGTTTTACTCTGGCTGGGCTCACCAAGCGTTTTTTGGAAAAATGCGGGTGCCAGTGACAGAAGACAGAAGTTACAAAGCTTGAGACAAAACCTGAGACCTCACTCTCCCAGTTGGTAGAGGAGACACTTAAGGTGTTTAATCAGAGAATTGGTGGCAAAGTGAAGAAAAAAAATTAAACTAAAAGTCTCTGTTGTTGACTGTAACTCTCAGAGACCTTCCTCATGGTAACCCAGTTGGCCCCTAGAGGAGGTCAAGACTTGGATCACTTCACTGGCCAGTGAATATGGACCCTGGTTATTACAGGTACTGTTGAAAATGAGGCCACTTTAAGGCAAATTGTCCTGAATGCCCTACAGCAGAGGTTCAGTCAACTTCCCCAACAAAAGGCCTAGATTAACAGACCTTCCTGGACTCTCAAAAGTGGAGTCTAAGAATCTGATCACTGACATTGGCACTGAGGCCTGTCTGCCTCCTGACCACACATCAGAAAGCTAAGGGTTACATTTGATGTGGGAGGTAAGTAAGTTAAATTTATCTTAGACACAAATACCCACTGTCTCTACCTTAAATTATCCAATGGGTCCACTCTCCAAGGGAGATTGTGTAATTATTGGCTTTGATTAAAAATTCAAGGTGAAAGAAATTTAACTCGTGTGTCACAATTACTAACAGATTCCTTTCTAGATATCCCTGACTGCCCGGTTGCATTGCTGGGACAAAGATTATTAAGTCAAATGGGAACACACACATTTAAAAACTTGAATAAATTTAAGAATAAAAGACTAAGAATTACTTTTTATTGTTGGTTAATATATTAAGACTAAAGGACCAGAAGGGCATATACCAAAATAAATAGTCAGGTTATATCACAAGTTTGAGAGTTGAGGCAGGCACAATAGTGTGTGTGGAAATACACAATGGAAACCTTATGAAAAAATATAGTATCTCCTTGGAGTCAACAGTTGGGAATAAGAGAGGGAGCCTGAGGGCCTCTGTAGTATGACTGAAACTAGCAGCAAACTATATTAACTATGTCCTGGGACACTGAAATAAGTTCCCAAACACAAGCTTTCTTAAAGTTGTTTTGCAGATGGAATGAACTCTAGGGACATCCTGCTTCCACTGCTATTTGTCCCTCCAATAGGAGCACCAGATAGCTACAATCAGTAACGAGAAACCAAACCAAGGGACAAGCATCTGCCATCAAAAAAGGAAATACTTGAAATCCCTATCCCTAATTTGTCCCCAGAATATACACTGGGCATAGATGAGCTATAAAAACCCAACTGGCTAATATCACTATTACTGCCACTGGTAGTTAGTTCCCTTATTGTGTGAAATACAGCTCAAAATGGTCTATCTTCAGAACAAAGGCTAACATAAGAAGTTACTAACTAACCTAAGGAGAAAGGGGAAAGGAAGGGGGAAGAAAAAAACCTGTTCAGAAAGCAAGAGATATAACCTTAAGTGGAATGGAATGTTAAAACTTAGGCAACGCCTGAGAGAAACTGTTCACCTCATAGTACTCAGCCAATGAGGAATTGAAGGAGGGACTCATGAGCTAGAGTATAAGAATGGCTTGTAAGGAATGGTGGCGTGCCCCTCTCTGTCTGGCCTCCTTTGTAGGCTCAGGTGCCTGATTTTGCAAAATCATTCTATAAAACCTTGCTCTCACTAACTAAATTTAAATTGGATTTCTTGAGTGTTCATTGAAAAAACCCTGGTAACTACCTATCAGTGACCTCATAAGATATAAAACAGCCTGCCTCGATCATTGAAGTACGGTCCTAGCCACGATTTTATACCAGCCTGCCAGTTGCCCAGGGAGACCGAAGCAGTATCCAAGGTGCCAACAACATTTCTCACAAACTTCAGGGACTTACCCAGGACATCTTCTGCCCACTTGGGGCGGCAGACTTGGTGAATAGGGAGACACATCCTGCTTTGGTTTCAGCAATCTGCTCTGCCAAGCTCTCCTGTCTCTCATGAGAGCTAGAGTAAACACAAGACCATTGTCTGAAAGTTGGCAAGAGCAAAGCAAGCGGGTGAAAGCAAACTACTGTGACAACCCCCTCCGTGCATGGGCCAGGGTGGGATGACTAGACTGTAAGTAACTGCCCAGGTGGTTAGACATTTTTGGTGGGCGAGTGTTTGCATGTGACTAAGACATATCTTGACTATGAAGCAAGTGCAGACTCCTGATCTGTGGTGCCATTCTCCTGCCAGGGAGACAGCCAGAGACTGATGCAGTGAATCTCAGGTTGTGCAAGAAACCTCCAAGGAAATGGAGGTTGAGCACATGGGGAAATTCAGGCACTGAACAATGAGAAGACCAGTAGAAAATGGGAAACAAAAAGTTCTATGCTGTGGTGGTCAGGATTATGTCAACTTGGCTACTCTATATTTAGCTACTGTACTAAGTGGCAGGGTGGGGTTTGTGGTGGCTCCCTGCCCCTCAGCTCTCATCTCCCGACCTTCCACTACTACTGCTGGTCTGCTCAGGTAGCCAGGAGCTCCTGCTCTTGTCTTCCGGCGTCTGGTTCCTGGACTTGAACTAGCAGCTGTTGGATTCATCAGTCCTTACAGATGGCACTTGAGAGCCCTGCTCCCTGACCTGCCGATCCCGGGTTTGCCAGCCTCTGCCGCTTCGTCTCGCCACCAGCTTGGGATCCACTGACCTACACAACCGGTGATCTAGAA
Source organism: Heterohyrax brucei (assembly GCA_028571685.1). Lineage (NCBI taxonomy): Eukaryota > Metazoa > Chordata > Mammalia > Hyracoidea > Procaviidae > Heterohyrax > Heterohyrax brucei. The sequence goes on from CM053166.1 coordinate 103,724,585, forward strand.
CTCTGGTCTCTGACTTGCTGACTTTGGGTTCCTCAGCTTCCATGGCCATGTGAGGCTTGTGCCAGAACTTGGGACTTTCAGCTTCTGTGATTACATGAGCTGTTTCCTATATCTGTATCTATCTATCTATATGTATTATAAATCTTTCCTGTAACTACACATATTACTGGTTTTGCTTTCTTAGAAAACCCAACCTAAGACGTATGCCTAGAGAAGGGAGAAAGAAGGGAGCAGGAAAGGCTCCTGAGAACATTCCTCCTGACATTCCTTTAGGGAGGTTGTTGAGGGTTTGGGGGAGATAGTCCTCAGATGTAGGATAAAGACAAACAAAAGATGATTAAAAATTGCTGCTTCATTTGGCCAAAGGAACCAATATGTAGACCATCAGTATCCTGGCCCCAATTTGGTTCCTATGAAGACAGGCCTGAGCCCTCCATGCAAATGGTAGAATGCCACCTTCCAAAAAGGATGACCCTGGGTTCCAGAGCCTAGTTTTCCCACCAACTAGGGTGCTTCTCCAGGTGGACTCGTCCCCTGGGGCAATTTTTCCCTGTGCTAGATGTGTCCAGTGAGTAGGGAAAATCCTGGTCTTTTATTTTATTTTATTTTATTTTCCTAGGGGAGTTCTTTCCCTTTCTCCTCTTTGCTCCATAAGGGGAATGTGCTGGTTTCTGACAAGGACTTATCCTCCATTTTTTTTTTTTCCTGTTTCTGGCAGGGCAAGCCCTCTGGCTTTCTTTCTGGGTGCATGAGTGTGGTAAAGCCGGCACAGTGCATATATGTGTATAATGGTGTGCCTGATGGATTGAGTGAATGCCAGAACTTTGATGAGATAGCTCAGAAAAGTGCTCACTGAGCTCACTTTAATTTAGAAAGGAGTAGACTGCATGTGTATCTGATGAAGCTGGCTGTGTGTGTGAAAAAGTGAAACCTCCTGTGTTTGATAAGGTAAATATATTTATAGTGTGGTTTGTATTTGCCTCCGTGAGGTTTTGTAAACATCCTTTTCATTGTTGTATGTACAGAAGCTGTTTGTGGGGATCCCAAATTTGTAACTTTCTGCGAACAGTGTCTGATCCCTGTGGGCTGTTTAATATCTGTACAAGACTTCACAAGTTTGGCCCCAAGACACACAATGTTGTCTTATTCATCATTTGTCTTTTTTGTAAACAGTCTTTGCCCATTAAATGTCTTATGTCTTGTTATTGCCAATGTAGGTGTCACCTGGTCTAATTTTAAGATATTTCTTGTTTTAATTCCAAACTTGTTTTGTGGGTCAGAAAAGGTCTTCCAAGCTCAGATCCTCCTGCTCAGGGGTGGGGGAGTCCTGCTTCAGCTAAAATAGATAAGAAAGCCAAATTGAAAGTGGATCCAGATCTCCTGTCACGGGACTGAAAGAAAAAATAACTTGACAGGGCAAGATCAGCCTCAAGTCATAGCCCAAGGATAGCTTTTGAAAAACCCTTTATAAATTGGAGACCTTTTTTAAAAGACAGATAACAGATAAAAATGGTTACTTTAATTATCAGAAATTGGATAAATCCAAACCCTAACCAGATTTGAAGTTCTGTGTATTTCAATAATTGGTTAGCTAAACAGAGACTGCAATTTCTAAAAGCCAAATGGTGAAATCTTAAGAGTTAAAGACCTGGAATGTTAAGCAAGTTTAACAGCCCTAGACTTTAGGGTAAATGAGTTAATAACTATCTGATATAAAGTAAATTTATATACTGTTCCCTTTTGAAGCAGCTAAAATAATGAGTAGTTCATCTTTACTGTTTAAGGAATACATTGCAAAAGTTTATTGAAAAGTATTTAGCATGGTCAAAAATTTTGTTTGACGAAAGTTTCATGGTTTAATTTATGAGATTTTTAAAGACATTAATTTTAAAAAATTGGCTTTTTTGCTACTAAAATAACAATTTTCTCTGATTTCTGAGTAAACAATTAATATATTCCTTGTGTAATCTCCCTTGAAGGCAAGGATTTGATCTCTAATTAGAATTAGATTCCAGGGTTGAAAATGAGCTGCAAAGAGGGAAAAGCTAAAAGGTTTTGATGGTGATAAGAATCAAAGACTGCCTGGTTCTTATTGGGTTAAAATATAGGTATGTTATTTCTTTTTAATATTATCCAACAAGTGCATAATATTAAGTCTTAATTTTATTGTTTTCTTGATTGCTAACTGGAAAAACTAATCACAGAGTGGTTGGGTGCTGCAGCTGCTAACCAGATAGACCTACAGTTAAAATCTACCAGATACTCCTGGAAGACTCTGGGACAGTTTTACTCTGTCACTGTAGGAAGACTAGAGTTTATAGGGTCACTATAGATCAAAATCAACACCACAACAGTGGGTTTGATTTGGTTTTAAATTGCTAACTTAATTTGGTGAAAAACACCATGACAGATACAGGCCTGAGGACTGTGTCATGAGACCATAAGAAGCAGAAACTAGAGAAACAGAGAACATGAGAAGCTGAGCCACCTCAGTCTCACAGGTATAGTCATGTCTTGAGGTTTAAAACGCTAGTGATATGCTGTCAGCCTCTTGCTTCCTGGTCTGGGTGAAAATAGAGCCAAATGAGAAGATACTGCTCTGTATTCTTAGTGTCAAACTAGTTTTGAAATAGATTACTTCTTAGATCTGTGATTCTCATAGCTATTCCCAATGAACATTTGAACAACATGGACTTTGTCAAGGGAGAAGTTCATTAAATTTTTCATCTTTTCAAGTGCTTAAAGCATAAAGTCCTTAAAACCATTCTAAACTGTCTATTTTTAAACATACCAGCCAAGCCAAGTTGGACTTTTTTCACCTTTTACTGAAACCTATTCATTAAACCTTTCGACGGCACTTGGCTTGGCTATCCCAAAGAAATGGCTAGTACTCAGGCAATGCTACTGTCTATATATTCAAATTCTTGGTCTGCAATAACAACAGCACTGCATTTTTGTGCCCTTCTCTGCTTCTGCTAAGGAAGCATCTAAATAAGATGGAAGGAATACATAGAGTCATTATACCAGAAAGAACTGGTTGATTTTTGGCCATTTGAAGATGTGGCATATGATCAGGAACTGCTGGTGCTGAAAGAAGAAGTCCAAGCTGCACTGAAGGAATTGGCAAAAAACAAGGCTCTGGGAATTGATGGACTATCAATTGAGGTATTTTAACAAACAGATGCAATGCTGGAGGGACTCATCCATCTATGCCAAGAAATTTAGAAGACAGCTTCCAGGCCAACTGACTGAAAGAGGTTCGTATTTATGCCCATTCCAAAGAAAGGTGATCCAACTGGTTGCAGAAATTAGCAAACGATATCATTAATATCATAAGCAAGTAAATTTTGTTCAAAATCATTCAAAAGCAACTGCAGCAGTATATTGACAAAGAATTGCCAGAAATTCAAGCTGGATTCAGTAGAGGACACCTAACCAGAGATATCATTGCTGATATCAGATGAAACTTGGCTGAAAGTATACTCTACTTACAATAAAGATATTTACCTGTGTTTCATTGACTATGCAAAGGCATTTGATTGTGTAGATCATAACAAATTACAGCTAGATTGTGTAAGATAGGAATTCAGGAACACTTAGCTGTGATCTTATGGAATCTGTACATGGATCAAGAGGCAATCTTGCAAACAGAACAAGGGGATACTTCACGGTTTAAAGTCAGGAAAAGTGTGTGTCACCACAACTTTTCAGTGTATATGTCAAGCAAAATAATCCAATAAACTGGATTATATGAAGAACAAGTCATCAGAATTAGGGTTTGACTCATTAATAACCTGCGTTATACAGATGACACCACCTTACTTGCCGGAAGTGAAGAGGATTTGAAACACTTGCTGATGAAGATCAAAGACCACAGCCTTAAGTATGGTTTGTACTTCAACATCAAGAAAACAAAAATCCTCAAAACTGGACCAGTAAGCAACATCATCATAAATGGAGAAAGGATTGAGGTTGTGAAGGATTTCATTTCACTTGACTCCACAATCAATGCCCATGGAAGCAGCAGTTAACCAATCAAAAGACACATTGCATTGAGAAAATCTGCTGCAAAGGATCTTTAAAGTAATGAAAAGTAATGATGTCACTTTGAAGACTAAAGTGTGTCTGACCCAAGCCATGGTCTTTTCAAGCACATCATATGCAGGTGAAAGCTGGACAATGAACAAAGAAAACAGAAGAAGAACTGACGCCTTTGAACTGTGGTGTTGGAGGAGAATGTTGAATGTACCATGGACTGCCAAAAGAACAACCAGATCTGTTCTGGAAGAGATACAACCAGAATGCTCCTTGGAAGCAGAGATGGGAGGACTGCAACTTACATACTTTGGACATGTTGTCAGGAAGCATCAGTCCCTAGAAAAGGGCATCATGCTTGGTAGAGCAGAGGGTTGGCAAGAAAGAGGAAGACCCTTGACGAGATGGATTGTCACAGTGGCCACAACAATGGGCTTAAGCATAAAAATGATTATGGACGTGGCAGAAGACTAGGCAGTGTTTCAGTCTGTTGTGCAGAGGGTCACTATGAGTCAGGACAAACTCAACAGCACCTAACAACAATAACAATGAGGTGTCATTATTAAATTAGGTTGTAATATTCTTTCAAATAGCTTTATTCTGATTGGTTTAGTGACAAATAAATACTCAGACAAATTGAATAGTCCTAACACTCCTAGAACTTAATGCAAATGAAGTTGTCCTGACAAGTTTTTTTTTAAATTATCTTATGCTATGTAAACCTTAAACACAAAATCTTATAAGCAAAATCTTTCTAAGTAGCAAACTAGATATTATATGGAATGTGTTTTATTTAAGGAAAAGGGTAATTTTACCTTAAAGTAAAACTTGTAGCTCCAGAGCGATTAAAAGGGGGGTATAGGACAGACCAAATAATAATTTTTTAAAAAGTCAGCTAAGACTTGGTAGATTAATTTTCAAAATTTTTATACAGTTTTGGTATTTACTCTGTTGCTCTCAGGAAAGAGATTATGATTAAGATTGAAGGCTAAACTCCTAGCCAATAGAGTAGTAAAGAAAGATAAATAAAGCAAATAACTTTTACTAAAAAAGTGGTGGTCTTTTTAGAAATATTTAAAAAAATAAGAGTGTTGGATACTGACGAGAGTTAAAGAAAAATGATGTATTAATGCAGTTATCAGAAATTGGATAGATCTTCAGCATAAAAGAATCATAAATAAGTCCTCTCTATTGTAGAAAAATTTTAAGAGGTTAAAAGATAATTGCCACAATGAAAACAACTCACCAAAACTAGAAGAAGGTTATGTGTATATTAATGTATTCATCCATTTGAGGTGAGACTTTGAGTCAAACAAACAAAACAACTCAGCTGAAAGAATCTTAAAGTGTTACCTTTAGATTGGGGTGAAAACACTGGACATGGTAAAACTTTCAACAAAAGCATAGGCTAAACAAACTGTTTCAGCAGTAACTATGCTTTGTGGTATACAGGTTTAAAATAATTTCCTAGAATTTTAGGTAACTTACTGATGTTAAATTGAGTTAATGCCTATTCATTATCATTTAAGTTTATATCTTTTTGATTTTTATGACACAGAGAGAGGATACACACCACACACACATACATATTTGTGTGTATCTGCTGAGTGTGTACATTTTTTACCACGTTAAGAGTTACAGTAGAAGATATATGTAACAAAGACAGAAAGTTTAAAAGATTAAAAGTGAATTTATTTGATAAGGTCAAAGAGTTTATCTGCCATGGATAAAGTTGGATGAGTTAATTTGTGAAATTTTGAAGAACCTAAGTATCAAATAGTATATAAAATGAGGAAAGTAGGTTTCTTCTTAAAATAACAAAATTTTATTTAATTATTGGGTTGAATTGTATCCTCTGTTTAATCTTCCTAGGAGGCACAGATTCCAGGTATTAACAAAATAATGTGTTAGGTAGACTCTTATGTCCTTGACAAACAAAACGAAGCCCCACAAGGCTTTGAAAAATTCAATTTTTTTTTAACTTTAAATTCTTTTACTGTCATGTTGGTTAAATAACTAAGAATTGTTTCTTGGTTATCTATGATGTACTTCTTAAAAGCCTGAAACATCTTTGAAAACAAAAGATCTGTCTCTGCTAGGAGATGATGATAAAGGGCTTCTTTAAAAAAAATGAGGTCGGATCCGACTCGACGGCACTTGGCTTTAATATGGTATGGGTTACTTGAAACGTGTTGTCAGATCAGAAGTATGAAATTTTATTTGAGATAAAAAATCTGTTAGTATCTCCTTTTATGTTTTGATAAGAGTATAATATTATCAATCATAATTTTAGTTATTTTAATTCCTAACTTGGACACAACTTTATTTCTTTTGATTCTAGTTTCATAAAAATCAATGGTTTTAGCTGGGAAATTTACATCATTTACCAGTGGAGTTCACATTACTATTCAGATGTTTAGAGACTTGATAACTTTGGTATACTCTTGATACATCCTGAGCATATGGCATACAGTATTATGTCTCAAGATTAATATGTTATTTATGAAGTTCTTTGAAAATGGGATTAATACTCATTTTTAGAGGCATTGTATCTAACACTTTTTTTAATTGACTTAAATTGGCTTTGCATTACTTTTGTAATGCATTCTTATCAAGTCTTTCAGTTTTTAGAATATTAATAAGAAATTTATGTTAATGACAGCCATGTTTTGTTTTGTTTTTTTCAGATAAGTTTTTACTTTGCTGATTCACTGAAAATTTGTGACCAAAATCTTTCACAAAAACAAGGACTATATCAGGCTTACGTTGAAGGTGGATAGTACTAGACTAAATCAAGATTTCCAGAATTCTTGTGTAGAAGACTATGACTGAAACAAATTAACTATGTAGGACTGAGTATGCTAAAGGATAATTATATGTTGTCTTAGGCTGGGTTTTCTAGAGAAGCAAAACCAGTAACACATATATGTACAGGGAGAGACTTATACACAAAGTATAAGGAAACATTTGTATATAAAGGAAACTTCTCACGCAATTGTAGAAGCTGAATGTCCTAAGTCCTGGCACAAGCCTCACATGGCCATGGGAGCTGGCGAACCCAAGGTCAGCAGGTCAGGGACCAAAGTTCTAGATTATTGGCTGTGTAGGTTGGGAGATTGCAAGCTGGCAGTGAGACTGTGTGGTCTCTGCTGACTCATGGAGCTGCAGAGGCTGACAAATCCAGGACCAGCAGATCAGGGAACAGGACTCTCACTCTCCAGCTATAAGGGTTGATGAATACAACAGCTGCTATTTCAGGTCAAGGAACCAGACACAAAAGAGAGCAGGAGCTGCTGGCAACATGAGCAGACAAAAAGTAGATGGTAGAAGATGGAGAAATGAGACCTGAGGGAAGGGAAGCCACCACAGGCCCCATCCCTGCCACTTGATACAGCAGCCAAACCTGGAATTGCCAAGTTGACACAATCTTGACCAGCACAGTCTACCCCTTGTCAATTTGGCATCTGCACACATCTCCCCTTAACATCCATAGTCTCTGAAGGAGTACAATTACCAAGTCATCCTTATGTCTAATATGATATTACTAACACATATACAACTGAAAATGCATTAACCCGTTTACATCTTATGTTTTATAAGTAAACAAAAATATTTGATACACACATACAAAGGAGACATACTCATAACAATTACAGTCCTTGTTTCTGCAACTAGTGACATGGCCATAACTGGTATTTAGAACTGGCTATTGTACAACCCATTCTGTATTCTCTTTGTCCTCAGCAACCACCTCAGTTGGTCGTGGTTCCTTGTCTGGTGAGGTGACCCAAACCTTCATTCCTGAAGGGTCTGGGCTCTTAGCAGTCATTTTGGAATTGGTTTGCTGTAGTTTTCCATTGACTTTAATCACAGGACTTGGTTGTACTAGTTGGTGTCCCAAGGGATCTCCTGCATTCCAAACATACTCCGCTTTACCTCCATTATGTTGTGTCAATTTAATTCCATCTTCATGGACAGGATCAATCACACTAGCTAGTATAGTAACTCCCCTCTTTGTCTGTTGATCCAGAGGCACAAGTAGCCCAAAATGGCCTGGTGGTAATTTTAGCTTCAAGTTCAATGGAATCATTGATACATGACAGCATTCCTCCCTTTGTAACTAAGACATTTAGACTTGGAGAGCATGATGTTGTAGGGACAGGAAGCAAAAATCTTGCAAGTGGGTCACTAGAGGTAACAGTGAGTGGTGCCGCTCCTGTTTCCACCGCTTGATTCCCGGACCCATGAATCCTGGCTATAGGAGAAACAGCATCATATATTGGATGCTGGTTTAGAGCATACACAGCCTCCTGGAGAACATTTCCCCAACCCTGCAAGGTATTACCACCTAGCTGGAGGTGTAATTGTGTCTTTAGGAAGCCATTCCATTGTTCTATCAAGCCAGCTGCTTCAGGATGATGGGGAACATGATAAGATCAGTGAATGCCATGAGCATGGGCCCACTGCTGCACTTCATTTGCTGTCCTAGCAGAGTGCGCTGCCTCCGGCACTTAAACCAATGGAGCTATAGAGCTTTGGAGCACTTGCCCATGCAGGGCTGATGCCAGCCTGAAGCCTAGGCCATGGGGCAATAGGAAGCAGGAGCTGAAGAGAAAAAGAATGTGAGAAGCTGAGCTGCCTCAGTCTCAAAAAGTGTGGCCATGACCTCTGGTGTTTGAAAGGGTGGATCCAGGACTTTTTATGTTTCTCAGAGTAGGATTTCCACTCATTTGGGCTTAGGGTGCGCCTAACGTCGAGTGGGCAGAGTTATTGTCGAAGTGGGCCTTTCTAGGCAGTTGTAGCACAAGGCCAGGGGTCTCCACTCAGAATCCAGAGTGCGACCAATACCTAGAGTCTGGAACTGGTTCTTGTTAAACTATTCTTATGTGGCTATAAAGAATTAATAAACCAAAAAGGGAAAATAGGAAATGCAAGAGGAAGAAAAGTTAAGAACATAAAATAATGTTTAAACTGTCTCAGAAAACAGGATTATATTCAAAATGCAGGAACCTCAGGTCTGAGGGATGCGTTCTTCTCCCTATGCTGCTTTCTTGATGGTATGAGATTCCTAATTCTTTGCTTGTTTTGCTTTCTTTCATCTCTTGTAGGATGAAAGGATGGTGTAAGCCATACTCCAGGGACACTCTCTTTACAGTGGAGCAGGGAGGTGATCTTATGCGCCAAGATGATCCCTGAACCAAGATTGATGCAACACAAGGAGTTTCCTCCAGAGCTGACAAATGGGAAGGCCTTCCCCTGGAACAGACACACTGAATTTGGACTTGTAACCTGTTGGACTAAGTAAGAATGAACTTTTTGTTAAAACCATCCACTTTGTGGTATTTCTGTTAGAGAAGCACTAGTTAACTAAAACATGAATTTCGTATGGGGATGCTGCTGGTGTTTTGATTTCCTGTTTCTTGGATAAAAGAAAACATTTTCTCCTTTCTCCTGAACTGGCACGTTTGCTTTGTTTCAAATTTAAACTGGTTCTTGTTAAACTGTTCTTATGTGGCTATAAATAATTAATAAACCAAAAAGGGAAAATAGGAAATATAAGAGGAAGAAAAGTTAAGAACGTAAAATAAAGTTTATGTCTTTCTTTTTTTTTTTTTGTACTTTAGATGAAGATAAAGATATTAGCTTCCTATTAAACAGTTAATACATGTACTGTTTTATGACATCAGTTAACAACTCCATGACATGCCAACACTATCCCTTCTCAAACTTGGGTTCCCTATTATCAGTTTTCCTGTTTCTTCCTACCTTTTAGTCCTTGCCCTTGGGTAAGTGTGACTCTTTAGTCTTGTTTTATTTTATAGGCCTGTCTAATCTTTGGATTAGTGGTGAACCACAGGAATGTCTTCACTACTGAGCTAAAAGGATGTTTGGGTAACATGCTCTCCAGGTTTCTCCAGTCTCAGACCAGTAAGTCTGGCCTTCTTTTTTGTGAGTTAGAATATTGTTCTCCATCTTTCTGTAGCTCTGTCTGGGACCATTTATTGTGACTCCTGACAGAGCAGTATATGGTGGTAGCCAGGCACCATCTAGCTGTACTGAATGGTCTGATGGAGTCTGTGATAGTTGTAGTCCATTAGTTCTTTGGACTAAATTTTTCCCTTGTATCTTCAGTTGTCTTCATTCTCCTTGCTCTTGAATCAGCAAGACCAGTTGAATATATTACATGGCTGTTGACAGGCTTTTAAGACTCCAGGCACTACTCACCAAATAGAATGTAGAATGTTTTCTTTATAAACTATATTATGCCAATTGAGCTAGATGTTCCCTGAGACCACGGTTCCCTTATCCCTTAGTTCATTAATGTGTCCATGGACCTTCAGTGACCTTGCCTTGGACAAGTTGTGTTGGCTTCTCTAGTATTGTGTGTTGTCCTACCCTTCACCAAAGTTACCACTCATCTATTGTGTATCTAGTATTTTTCCACCCCTATCTCCCTTCCCTTGTATCTATAAAGGATTGATTCTTTCTGTGTGTAAACCTTTTCAGGAGCTTTTATAGTAGTGGCTTAAGAAACTTTAAGTGACATTAAAAAAGGAATTAGGAGATGAAGAAAAATCTTGCCACAGGATACTTTATATTAGTTACTGAAATAGTTGATTTTTCTCATGGAGAAGATATTAGGGTTTTAATTGAGTTTAGAATTGTAACTGTTCTGTTACAAGTTCTTTTGAAAAACAGTAAAACTGCAGAGATCATAACTAGAGAGGAATCTGAAGTTTAAGTTATAACTTTACAAAATAGAATAACATTAGATTTCCTGTTAGTTTCTTAGAGAGTTAATATCTTAATAGATAAACATTTCTGTGATTGTATTAATAAACTTGAAAGCAGCCATCCAAAGTGCAACAATTGGTTTCTCTTTGTCTGGAGCACCAGAGAAAAGGACAGCCAGGCTGTGGAAGCACTAGATTCCATGTCTGGTTGCTTCTACTCCAGTGGTCTACTTTCCAACAAGGTGAGAAGAATTGTGTGGTGTCAGACTGAAATTATCAGCCATTTGTAATAAAAGATGCTATAACAGAATGATAAGCAAAATGGAGAAAATAAAAGCAAGCATTTTAATTCTCCCGTAATCCACATTTCTGGGTTGATGGAGTTGGGGAGACCCCCTCAGGCTATTTGACCTTAAGTGTGCTTTTAAACATTTTATCTTTAAGAAACTGTTTTCTTTTTTTACATATGTTTATAATTTTTTTCTTTTTTTATTATGACTGAGTGAAAATGTACATTCCTGTATAAATTTACATGCCCACCTATATGCAACTTCCACTGCTCTCCCTGCCCAGTGACAGCACACTGTTCCTCTCTGCTCCATGCATGTCTCATCCTCCCAACAGTCTCCTTTCCCGTTTTCTTAAAGTCAGCTTCAAATCAAACAATAGCCCAATAAGGGCTTTATGGGAAATTGTTTTGCCTTAGGCATTGGGTTCTTCTGGAGAATTACAAAACTCTGGTGGCATAGTGGCTAACTGTTACAGCTACTAACCAAATTTTGGCAATTTGAATCTGCCAGGTGCTTCTTAGAAAATCGATTGGCAGTTCTACTCTATCCTACAGGGTTGTTATGAGTCTGAATTGAATCAACAGCAACAGGTTTTCTTGGTTTAGTTTGGTTTTGGTTTTGGTTTTGGTTTAGGCAACTCTTCTGCCCAGATCTTGCCCATGTAACATGTTTTTACTACGCCTCCTTTGGAGAGCTTTTACAATGCCTTCAGGTTGATGCTGCCTATTTTGAATACTATCTATCCAAAATATACTTCGCTGTGCTATTTTTTGCTGCTTCTCTGAACTTTTAAGCTTTTGACATTTATTACATTTCAGTAAATTTGCTCATCAAAAACTTGTGTAATCTTACTTTAGTGAGTAAAGGAATTAAGATACCGTCCAGTGTGTCCATTGCTCAGCAAAGGGACAAAACATTTGGAAAAACAAGATGATCTGAAACTGAACAATTTCAAAACCAGGAAGAATTCAAAGACAGTAGTAACTAAGTTTAGCCAAATTGGTTTTTCCTAATCTGTAGATTGTCTTTTTTCTCCTTTGGTGAATTCTATGAATGAACTCAAGTGTTTGAATTTTAGGAGTTCCCAATTATCTGCTGGCTCTTCTGCTCTTTGCTTATTGTTAATTGTGTTTTGTATTCTGTTTATGGCATGTTATAGGGTTCCTACCCATCATGTCTATTTTTTCTCCCATGATCTTTATCATTTTAGGTTCTCTATTTAGGTCTTTGATCTGTTTTCAGTTTTGGTTTGTTTATGCAAGATGTGAGGTGTAGGTCTTATTTCATTTTTTGCAGGTGGATATCTAGTTATGCTGGCATCTTTTGTTAAAGAGACTGTCTTTTCCCATTTTACAGACTTTGGACTTTTGGCAAATGTCTGCTGCTCATAGGTGGAGGAATTTACATGTGGGTTCTCAGTTCTATTCCATTGGTCTACATAAAAAAAAGCCAAGTGCTGTCAAGTCGGATCTGACTCATGGTGACCCTAGCTATACCAGTACCAGGATGTTTTGACTACCATGGTAATATAAAACTTAAGCCAAACCCACAGCTGTCAAGTTTATTTCTGGCTCATAGTGACACTGTAGGACAGAGTAGAACTGCCCCATAAAGTTTCCAAGGAACTCCTGGTGGATTTGAAACTGTCAACCTTTTGGTTAACAGCCATCATGCTTAACCACTATGCAACCAGGGTTTCTTGGCAGTATAATTGGTTCTAGAATCAGGTAGTATGAGGCTTCCCAAGTTGTTTTTCTTCAGTAACACTTTACTCATCTGGAGCCTCTTCCCTTTGCACATGAAATTGATGATTTTTTTTCTATATCACATTAAAAAACGTCGTTGGAATTTCTGTCAGGGTTGCATTGTATCTGCAGATTGCTTTAGGTAGAAGAGACATTTTCACAAATTTGAGTCTTCCTATCCATGGGCAAGATAGGTTTCTCCACTTATGTAGATCTCTTTTGGTTTCTTATAGTTTTCTTTGTAAAGGTCTTCTACATGCCTGGTTAAATTTATTCCTGAATATTTTATCTTCTTAGGGGCCATTGCCAATGATATTGACTGGTGATTCATTCTTTGAAGTTCTGTTTGTTGGTGTGGAGGAATCCAACTAATTTTTTTTTTTAATATTGATCTTGTATCCTGATACATTGCTAAAATATTTTATTAGTTCCAGTAATTTTCTTGTGAATCCTATTGAGTTTTCTGTGTATACTTTGAAAATGTGGATAGGCATACTTTTACTCCTTCCTCACAAATTTGTATGCCTTATTTCTTTTTCTATTCTAATTGTTCTGGTTAATGCTTCTAGCCCATTGTTGAATAAGAATGGTAATAAGGGCATCCTTGTCTCATTCTTATTCTGAAGGCAATGCTTTCAGTCTCTCTGTAATTAGGATGATGTTAGCTGTTTGTCTGGTATAAATGCCCTTATTTATATTCAGGATTTTCCCCTCTATTTGCATTTTGCTGAGTGTTTTTACTAGGCATGTGTGTTGGACTTCGTCAAATGCCTTTTCTGCATTAATTGATAATATCATGTGGTTCATGTGTTATTTTATTTATGTGATGATTACAATGATTGTAACAATTGAAGCATCCCTGCATGCCTGCAATGAATCTCGCTTGGTTATGGTGAATTATTTTTTTCATATGTTGTTGAATTCTAGTGGCTACAATTTTGTTAAGGATTTTTGCATCTAAGTTCATGAGAGATACTGATCTGTAATTTTCCTTTTTTGTAGTATATTTAACTGATTTTGGTATCAGGGTTATGCTGGCTTCATATAATGAGTTTGGGAGTATTCCATCGTTTTGTATGCTCCAAAATATCTATAGTAGTAGTGATGCTAACCATTTTCTGAACATTAGGTAGAACTCTCCAGTGAAGTTGTCAAGGCCAAGACTATTTTTGTTGAAGCTTTCTATTACCTATTTAGTCTCTTCTTTTGTTACAAGTTTATTTATTTGTTCTACCTGTTTGTATTAGTTAAGGTAGATAGTGTGGTTGTAGAAATTTGTCTGTTTACTCTAGGTTTTCAAATTTGCTAGAGTAAGATTTTTCATTGTACTGTGCTATCATCCTCTTAATTTCAGTTGGATTTATTGTGATGTAACCCATCTCACTGCTTATTCAGATTGTTTGCTATATCTTGTTTTTCTTTTGTCAGTTTGGCCAATGGTTTACCAATTTTGTTGATTGTTTTAAAGAAAGAGCTTTTATTCTTGTTAACACGGTCAGTTGTTTTTCTGTTCTGTTTCATTTAATTCTCTGCTAAATGTAATTATTTCCTTACTTTTGGTGCCTGATGGCTTCTTTTGTGGTTCCCTTTCTGTTAGTTTGAGTTATAGGGTTAATATTTTTATTTGGGGCTTTTTTTTTCATTTTGGATGTGTGCATTTATTGCTATAAGTTGACCTCTGTGCACCAGTTTTGCTGTGTCCCAAAGATTCTGGTAGGAAGTGTTTTTATTCTCATATGATTCTATGAATGTCTTTATATCTATTCTTAATTTTTTTCATAACCCAGTAGTTTCTGAACAAGGTGTTATTCAGTTTCCATGTATTTGATTTGAAAAATCCTTATTTTTTTTTAACTTTTGATTTCTTCTTCTATGGCTTTATGGTAAGAAAAGTTGCTTTATAATGTTTCAGTATTTTGGATTCTGTTACTGCTTGCTTTGTGGCTTAATATATGGTCTATTCTGAAAACTGTTACATGTGCATTGGAAAAGAAAATACATTTGGCTACTGTTGAATATACTGTTCTGTATATGTCTATGAGATCAAGTTGGTTGATTATGTTTTTTAGATCTTGTCTGTATCAGGCTTCTTTCTAGATGTGTTGTCCTTCACCAGTAGTAGTATGCTGAAGTCTCCTACTGTTATGGTAGAGCTGTTTATCTCGCTTTTCAATGTTGTAAGAGTTTATTTATATATTTTGGAGCCCTGTGTTGGATCCATAAATATTTATTCTGGTTATGTCTTCTTGGTGTATTGATCCTTTATTCACTGTATGTGTCTTTTCCTATCTTTTGTGGTGAATTTTGCTTTAAAGTCTATTTTGGCAGACATTAATATTGCCACTGCAGCTCTATTTGAGTTTTTGTTTGCTTCATATATTTATTCCATCCTTTGAGTTTCAGGGTTTTTTTAACTTTCATGTATGTCCCTCATAGGCAGCATATAGACAGATCACAGTTTTTCCATCCATTCTGCCACCCTCTGTCTCTTTACTGGTAAATTTAGTCCATTCACATTCAGCACAAATATTGATAGATATGAGCTTAGTGCTGTCATTTTGATTTATTTTTGTTTGTGTAGTTCTACTTAATTTTCTGTCTTGAATCTTATTTTGTTCCATTTCATTTTTTGTTGATTTTGTGTTTGATGAATCTTTACATCTGTCTTCTGAAGTGTTTTTTTTTTTTTTCCCCCAGCTCCCCAAACACAACAAGGATTATTATGTCTGTTTGTTGTATAGTTTATTAGATTCTGGAGTGGCTTCCACTTTCTGCTTCAGAAAGACTGACTTTGCTTCCATAAGATGGTTAGTTTACTTTTCCTATGAATGGATTTTGAAATAGAAAAGCTAAAACTAATTCAAAGGAGAGAAAAACAATTGATTGCTGCTGTCACGTAAATAAATTGGACCATATACACATATTTTACATGATGCATAGCTTTTCTATAATGACTAAAAATGTATACCTCAGAAACAAAGGAAATATCTTAATTTTAAATATTTTAATATATTTACTATAATTTGTTTTAGGAATAAAAAGAAATATAAGTGACAACAGTTTCTGTGTACTTTCAAACAAATACATATTTGTTTGAAATATATATATTTTTTCATTTGATTTCTGACTGGAATATGTGTAACAAAGTATATTAATATACACTCCCACCTGAAATGTCTAAAGCTGTCACTCAATATCACAATTTTAAGATGGAAAATAATATTGGAATGTTATTTTTCCAGGCAAAAAAAAAAGAAAACAATAAATAATCACATAATTATCTGTCTAAGATCTAGGTTAAGGAAACATTCATTCAAGATTCCATTTCTTAAATGTTAGTCTGTACTTCACTGAATTGACATGTAAGACTAAAAAATATCTGCAGAATAGGTCAGAAACTTTGGTAAGGGTGTGTAACTGAATAGAACTTTCAGGGGTATTGGTTTTTAGCATTGCTCTCCTTTCTGTAAACAGATATCATTAGGGAATGCTAGGAAATATTATCATTTTTGTTTTTTTATCTAACTAGTAGAACATTAAAATTAAAAGCCCTCATTTTCGAAACCTGCTCTCTAATGTGGCACCAAGGTCGTTGAGGCTAACTCACACAGTAGCTAGCTTGAGGCAAACTGTGGACTGCTGGCACCACACAACAGTAAGCAGCTTAACTGTGGTTTGACTTCCAACAGGAACACATTTTCCTCTATGCAAACATTATATTTGGGCACAGCCTACTTTGACATTGTTTTTTTTTTTTTTTAATTTTCAGGTGAAAGCTAAACACTAGTGATAATCTCTAAGTCAGTGAGAAAGGCTCCAGTTGTGATTCTCACATTACTTGCAATATTTCCTGTTTCATAACAAGAGGCATAACTAAGATATAGAAGGTAGGGCAGGTTTCCAGGGTGTGACTTGAGGAAAAATGCTAGTGATCAGCTTCTATTGGCTATAGAGTTGCCTCACCAGCTATGAGAAATCATTCAGCAATTTAAAAGTAATTGCCACATATGCTGATTACACAGATAGGCCTCTGCCCATAATACCTCCACATGGATGAAAGTTCCACCATGGCACATTATTACCCTATGGTATGAGAGTTTCTATCCTTTCAGAGTCACTGATAAAATTATAGTTCCCAGAAAGAGGGAGCATCATGAGGTAATACTTTCCTAATTACCTTTAGTGGAGCCATAATGTCCCAAGAGACCAAAATCTGTTGCCCTCACAATGATTTCCACTAATAGTAACTGTATATGATGAAGTAGAACTGCCCTATAGTTTCCAAAGAACAGATGGTGGATTTGAACCACTGACATTCAGGTTAGCAGAAAAGCACTTTCCAATATAGATTTCATGAAAAAGATATTTCATGATCAAAGAATTTGGAAAAACATTGAACACTATATCAGTTTAAAAGGGTTCTGAGTTTAAAAGGGTACCTTAACATACATAATTCTTTGAGATATGCCTTAGTAAAAAAAAAAAAAAAATGTATCTTTAACTTTCTTCAACTGAGCGTGTACCAAACATACTTAAATTTAATTTTTTTTCTCATTGAATTTCCACAGAAAACAACATGTAGAAATAATGTGGTGAAGAATACATAGTGGGAGAAATCAACATAAAGCATTCTGTGGTGGGAATTCCCAAGGTTTTGTTTACTGAGGGTAATCAAAGGAAAAAAAGAAAAACAACAACAAAGACCAAAAAAACCTCAAAAACAAAAACAAAGCCATGGCCGTCGACTTGATTCCAACTCATAGAGATCCTTTAGGTTAGACTAGAGTTGCCCCATAGACTTTCCAAGGAGAACCTGGAAGATTTGAACTGCTGATTTTTTGGTTAGCAAGCATAGAAGTTAACCACTACATCACCAGTATTTTCACTGAGAGTAAAGTCTTGATGAAATGCTGAAATGAGTTGCAAGAAAGTTATCTGGATGGAGATGGCAAAGACTGGCAGGAGAGAAGTAAAGATTCTAAAAGGAATGTTAAAGATATATTTGTGTTTCTTTGGCATACTTCCCAAGGTTGGTCTTGAGAACAGCCCTTACATGCAATGTGAGCAGACCACTGCATATATACATATATATATGTATGTATGTATAGCCAGCCAAGTGCCATCATACATATATATTCATATTAAACAAATGCAGCAGCATCACTTATGGTGGATAAATTTCAGCAGAACTTCCAAATTAAGACAGACTAAGAAGAAGAACCTGACAATCAACTTCTAGGAAAGAAAAACAGGAAAACCATGTGGATAACAGCATGACATTGCCTGAAAGAATGATAGAAGATGTGCCCCTCAGGTTGAAAGACACCCAAAACATGACTAGTGAAAAGCTGCCTTCTCAAAGTAGAGTCAACTTTAATAACATGGATGGAGTACAGCCTTCAACGTTTTCTTCTACTGATGTGTCACAGCACAAAATAAGAAGAAACAGATACACATGTCCATTAGTAACTGCAACATATAATGTATGATGTATGAATCAAGGAAAGTTGGAAGTCCTCCAAAAGGAAATGTAATGTTTGAGGATAAATATCCTTGGCATTAGTGAGCTGAAATGGACTGATAGCAATTGTTTTGGACTGAAGAATCTCAGGAAGGATAAATTGAAGAACAATGGTATTGCATTCGCACTCAAAAAGGATATTTCAAAATCCATCCTGAAATACAAAGTTGTCAGTAATAGGACAACATTCATACAGCTATAAGGTAGACCAATTTTGCACAAACCACTAATATCAAAGATGAAGAAATTAAAGATATTAGCTAACTTCTGGAGGGTGAAATTGATCAAACATGCAATCAAGAACCATTGATAATTATTGGTACCTGGAATGTGAAACCTGGAAACAAAGAAGCAGTGGTTGGAAAATAATGGCTTTGGTGATAGAGATGATGCTGGAGATTGCATAATAATAATTTTGCAAGTCCAGTGGTTTATTCACTGTAAATACTTTAACAACATAAACAATGACTGCACATGTGAACGTTGTAGGAGGAAATACTACAGGGATCAAATTGACTAATCTGTGGAGACAAATGAAAACCTCAATAGTATCAGTAATCAATAGCACATTTACAAGTTCGAGTTGAAGGTGGAGGAAATTATAAAACAGATCCATGTTGGCTAATGTATAACCTTCAGCATACATCTCATCTGAATTTAGACACTATCTCAAAAAACACATCTAACTTGTAGAACATTAATGACTGAAAATCAGAAGGCATATGAAATGACAGAAAGGACATTGTACATGAAGAAAGTGAGAGATCATTAAAAAGAAAGAAAAGGCCAAAATGAATGCCAAAAGAGATATTGCAACTTGCTCTTGAAAGTAGAGTAGTTAAGCACTTGGAAGAAATTATGAATTAAAAGAGCTGAATAGAAGATGTCTAAGTGCAGTTCAAGAAGACAAAGTAAAGTACGTCAATACAATGTGCAAAGACCTGGAGACAGAAATCCAAAAGGGAAGGACATACTTGTCATTTCTCAAGCTGAATGAACTGAAGAACAAATTCAAACTTTGAGTTACAATATTGAAGGATTCTAAGGGCAAACTACTTAGTGACACAGGAAACATGCAGAGAAGATGAAAGGAATACAGAGAGTCTCTGCATCTAACAGAATTGGTCAATACACGCCCTTGTTCAGGAGGTAAATATTAACAAGAACTGATGGTACTGAAAGAAGTTCAAGCTGCACTGATGGGACTGGTGAAAATCAAGGCTCCAGAAACTGAAATACAGTGTCAACTAAAATATTTCCACAGATGAATGTGACGTGACAGGAGCTCATCTATGCTAAAGAATTTGAAAAATAACTGCTTGGCCAAGAGACTGGAAGAGATACACATTTGTGCCCATTTCAAAGAAGAGTGACCCAACAGAATGAGGAGATTACTAATCAGTATCTAAGAGAGTAGTTTTAAAGATCAGCACAAAGCTGGTTGCTATTAGGCGGAGGTTAAAGATGAAAGAAATGTCCAAATTTTCCAAGCTGTCATATCACTCCAACATCTCTAACATTGACTCCTTCCTTTCCATTCAGCACTCTCCCTCATGCCTTTGGGTTCTTCAATTAGCTGTAATGTCTCAAAATTCAGGAACTACATCAAAGAAATGGCTCATGAGGTTGTGGAGATTAGCAAGTCCTAAATTTGGGGGCAGGCAATCCACGTGGCTTCAACAGTCAATGAACTCAAGACCTCAAACTGGCAGTTTAGAACAAAGGTTGCTGTCTCACAAGGTTGCTGAAGCTGGCAAATCAGATCACACAATAGGCCACCAGCCCAAGGGACAGCGGAAGCCAGCAAATCCTAAAACCGGCAGGTCAGGTAGCAGGCTTTGAGGGAGATAAATTGATAATGAACTGGATGTGGGATCCAGATGCAGAGAAAGCGAGAGAGAGTATCTCCAGGTCTGCAGTTAAGTTTGCAGACTTCTCATTGTGAGCTTATGTTGGCAGCACTGTAAACACAACTTGGCAATGTTTCATAACCTCCGTATATCAGTGTCTCACAGTTGTGTTTGCACTGATATGTGACAGTGTCTTGCTGAGTGATGTTCACTATTGTTGCGTGTTTTGGGGTGCCCTCGTAAGAATACTGAAGCTTGAATTAGAGCAATGAACAAACATTAAATTTCTTGTTAAACTAGGCAAGACTGGAAGTGAAATCAGGGACATGTTAGTCCAGGTTTATGGGGATAATGCCATGAAGAAAATGGCAATGTACAAATGGATTG
The DNA here is from genome assembly GCA_028571685.1 of Heterohyrax brucei. Classification (NCBI taxonomy): domain Eukaryota; kingdom Metazoa; phylum Chordata; class Mammalia; order Hyracoidea; family Procaviidae; genus Heterohyrax; species Heterohyrax brucei. The sequence goes on from CM053166.1 coordinate 103,745,147, forward strand.
AATGTTTTACTGAGGGGAGAGAGCATCACTGATGAATAAAGGTCAGGGTGGCTAGTAACAAGCAGAAATGACAAAAACATTGCAAAAGTTCATTGAATTGTATGTCAAAACTGTCAGCTGACTGTGAGAAGCATAGCAGACCAAGGGAACATCGATAAAGAAACAGGAAAATCTTAACTGAAAATCTTGGCATGAGAAAAGTGTGTGCAAAAATAGTCCCACAGCAGCTCACTGATGAACAAAGACAAAGAAGAGTCACAGTTTGCTAAGACGTTTTGGAGAGGCAAGATGATGTTTTGGGCTGTGTTATGACTGGTGATGAACATGGATGTACCAATACGACCTTGAAATAAAGCACCAAAGTGCACAATGGAAGTCAGCCAACTCTCCATGACAGAAAAAGTTCTGTTAGTCCAAATCAAGAGTCAAAATGATGTGCTAACCTTTTTTGGTATTGGAGGGGTTGTTCATTATTAATTTATACCAAATAGACAAACAGCAAAGTGTACTATTTGGAAGTTCTGACAAGCCTGTGTGAAAAAGTTAGATGAAAATGACCTGAACTTTTTGCCAACAACTCATGGTTCTTGAGTCATGACAATGCACTAGCTCACATGGCACTGTCTGTGAGGGAGTTTTTAACCAGTAAGCAAGTAACTGTATTAAAACACACTCCCTCTTCACTTAACCTGGCCCCCATGACTTTTTTCTTTACTCAAAGGTAAAGGAAATATAGAGGGAAAACATTTTGATGATGTTCAAGACATCGAGATAATACAATGATTGCTCTCATGGCCATTCCAGAGAAAGAGTTCCAAAATTACTCTGAAGGGTGGACTAGACACTGGTGGCATCAGTGCATAACTTCCCAAGGGGAATAATTCAAAGATGGCCTTGGTGATATTTAGCAATGAGATATGTAGCACATTTCCTAGGATGAGTTCACAAACTAAATTGTCAGACCTTATATATCTTGGATTGGAAACACACCCCAGAAAAGGGCATAACTTTTGCAAGATGAGGCTTGTACCACAACCTTCCTCAAGGCTTCAACCCAAGACACACCTGACACTAACCAAGTCTCATCCAAATGTAGAAGATAGGATTCACAACACATAAAATAGAGAACAACTACCTAATACTGGGAGCCATAGCTGAGCCAAGTTGACACACAACATAACCGTTACAGGTTATGCATACTTTATTTGCACAGACCCACTCAGTTATTGTATGTAAGTCACAAATATTATGACTAGAAGGACCATATTAAGTAATTAATTCTCCTTCAATGTCATTAATATCACACAAAAGTAAAATTTTGTTGAATATCATTCAAAAGCAGTTTCAGCAGTACATCCACAGGCAACTGCCAGAAATTCAAGCTGGATTCAGAAGAAGCCACAGAATGAGGAATATCATTACTAATGTCAGACAAAAGCAGAGAATAACAGAATGATGCTTAGAAGATCATAAAAGACTATAAGTAACATTGGGAAAGATGGGAATTCCAGAACACTTAATTGTGCTCCTGAAACACCTGAAAGTAGATCAAGAGGCAGTTATTCTAACAGAACAAGGGTGTATCACGTGGTTTAGAGTCGGGAAATCTGTGTGTCAGAGCTGTATCATTTTGCTGTATTTATTCAATCTGTATGCTGAACAAATAATCCAAGAACCTGGACTATGTGTAGAAGAATGTGATATCAGGATTGGAGGGAGATTCCTCGTTATTTCCATTGAGTATACAGATGACATAATCTTGCTTGCTGAAAGTGAAAAGGATTTGAAGCATATATTGATGAAGTTCAAAGTCTGCAACCATTTGTATGGATTAAAACTCATCAAAAAGAAAGTAAAGATCTTCACAACTGAACCAATAAGTAACATCATGACAAAGTGAGAAAATATTGAAGTTTTCAGGAATTTCATTTAAGTTGGAGGGGTGGGGCCAAGAAAGTGGACTAGGCACACATCTCCTCGATTCCCTCTGAGAACTAAGGCCTGGAATGATAATTTAACATAGCAGCATGGACATTCTGGGAGCCCTAGGATATGGTATACAGGTGTCAGATTGGAGTAGGTTTAAGAGGGAAACTACTTCTCTCAAAGACGAAGCAGTGACACTCTGAGTCCTATTTCTGCTGACTCATGAATCCTTCTTTGTTATCTGTGAGGAGGAACTGGGCATGAGCCAGCTAATATGCTGGATGGCACTGCTTAAGTAAGCAGTGTATAGTGCAGCAGAGAGATGCTGCTTAGGATAGCCACATCTTGAAAGCCTTACTGCTGACTGAGGGCACCACTGCCCCTCTACCCTCTCTTCTCTGAGCAGCAGGAAGGACAGCCCAGGTGGGATGCATTTTTACTCAGCTCAGAAGCAGAGTCAGCCACCCCAGAGGTCTCAGCTGGGGCTAATTCTTATGCTGAGCAGCAGTCAGTCTGTATAGTGCTTCTCCAGAAGCAAAACTGTGTTTAAGATGATTGTGCCTAGAGTTAAGGGTGGTGCCAGCAGATGAAGGTGGCAAGGTCCTAACCCCTCCCTTCTTTCACATCATAGCATCTGGGGATAGAGTATGAAGTGTTTTTGTTGACAACCAAAAGGCAGGGCCTGCTACTCCTGAAGGCCTGATTGATTCTGGTAGTTGTTGAACAGCTCCTCACTCAGTGTTAAAGCACCTTTTTAAAACAAGACCACAGGAATAACTGACTGTTGTGTGGGGTGGTAGCATATTGACTACTCTTTACTGATCCACATCATAGTGTTGATTGATGGCCCCCTAATGATTCCATAAATAGGGTGCCATCTTTGCCAGCCAGGAGGCAGAGCCTGCAACCCCTGAAGGCCCAACTGCTTTAAGTAGATGCTGCACAGTGCTCTCCTCAGCTAAACACATCTACAGAAAGCAAAAGTCCCAGGCAGCTGAATGGGTTGGCATCCTTCTCTGTTTCCTCAGCTACACCATAGGCTTGACTCACTGCCTTTAAAATTCTGTTTTTATGATTCATTTTATTAAGATTGATTATAATATGTCTTTGTGTCTCTCTTTGGGGGTCCAGTTCTAGTGGCATTTGATAAGCTTCTTGGATATCTATGTTCTCTTCTTTCAGAGAGTTGCCACAAGTAACTTCCACCTTTAGTACTTAGGAGGTGGAGCCTGCCACTCCAGAGAGTCTACTTCAGGCTAGTTACTAGAGAAGGTAAAGGTGGCTGGTGAACAAATCTAGTCAGTGCCCTTACTTGCCTCTTAGAACTATGCCTCAGTGCCTGTTGGGATAACACCAGAGAAATCGAACAACTTCTTGATGACACAAAGACAACAATCAATAGCTAGCCATTTAAAGAAGTAGTCCACCATGGCTCTGAAAAATATCCTGAAACAAAGAATCAAAAAACTTGCCAGATGAAGAAGTCTTTCTGACATTATCAGAAGTCAAGTACAAAGGAATTACAATAGAGCCCTCCTACAGATTAAACAAAATGCGGCAGAACAAAAGAAAAAGTAAGCTGTTTGAATTGATGAAGCATCAACAATCTGAAATCCAGCCGATCAGTAATAAAATTACAGAATTAGACAATTCAATCCAAAGCCAGAAGAGCAGAATTGAGTAGATGCAAGCCAGAGAAAGTGAGCTTTAGGACAGAGCAACTGAGAGCAGCATTTATGAGGAGAAATCAGAGAAAAGAAATAAGAAACATGAAGAAGTTTTTTGGCTGCCTGGGTTTCCTCTTTAGAAAAATGTCTGTCCATCTCCTTTGCCCATCGCTTAACTGGATGATCTTCTTCTTCTTATTGGCTTGGCTATTGATATTTTGTAGTATCTTCTAGATTATGGAGCTCAGGCATCAGGAAAAATGAAGAAGTGTTATGAAACATTTGGGATTCTATGAAGAGGAATAAGCTGAAAATAATTGGAGATCCTGAACAAGGAGGGATAGCTGAAAATAGATTATTGTAGAGTTGCTGACAGAAAAGTTCCCTGAAATTATGAAAGAAGAGAACATAGATATCCAAGAAGCTTATCAAATGCCACAAGAACTGGACCCCCAAAGAGAGACACAAAGACATATTATAATCAATCTTAATAAAATGAATCATAAAAAGAGACTTTTAAAGGCAGTGAGGCTTAAAGCAAAGGTAATGTACAAAGAGAAGTCCTCTAGGTTTTTGTCTGACTTCTAGGCAGAAATGCCATTGGCAAGAAGACAGTGGCATGACACATTCACAGCCCTGAAGGAGAAAGGAGAATTATATATCCTGTAAAATTGTCTCTCAAATGTGAAGATGAAATTGAGACTTTTGTAGAGAAACAGAAGCTTAGAGATTTTGTAAAAAGCAAACCAAAACTACAAGAAATACTGAAAGAAGCTCTTTGCTAAGAAAAACAGAAGCATCAAGTGTATACTTAAGGAGGCAATGCAAGACACAGCATCCAAATCCTACTCACTTAGGGAAGTCACAAAGCTCAATCAAACCTGAAGTGTTAAAAGAAGGGAACCAGTGATCATAACATGAAAACTACAGAATCTTCACACTAAAAAGAGGGATATATTACAATAGTTATAACATTCTTTCAGATGGAGAGGAAACTGAAAATTGTGCAGAAGTTAAAGTCTGATTTCAACTTAGAATATTACTGCAGATCATAGGCTAGCTACAAAGCAAAATAACAATGTGACATATCAAAACAAGAAACATAATTCAGGAGTCTCAACAAACACAAAACCAATACTGAAAAAGATGAAAAGTCAACCCATAAAGAATGACTCATAACAGAATATTAAGTGCAACAGAGAAAACAGCGACAACACAAAAATAAAGGCATCAAAATGACAGCACTAAACACATACCTATCAATAATTACACTGAATGTAAAATGGACTGAATGCTCCAATAAAGAGACAAATAGTGGCATCCTGCTTATAAAGAACTCACATCAGACTTAAAGATATGAACAAAGTGAAACTCTCAGATGGAGTGGGAGACATGTAGGGTGCAGAACTCATATATCAAGCTAACAACGTACAAAGAAGAGCAAGAATGACAATACTAATCTCAGATAAAAATAGACTGTAATGTGAAATCCACCATCGTGGACAAGGATGGTCACTATTTATTGCTGAAAAGTTCAATACATAAGCAATGCTTAACAAGATTAAATATTTATGCATCCAATACCAGAGCAACCACATACATCAAACAGACACTGTCAACACTGAAAAATGAGATATATCACTCCACAATAATGGAGACTTCTACTTTCAGTAACGGACAGATCATTTAAATTGTATTTGAAATCAAAATCCATGGAAACTTCAGCCAAGAAATCGAATAAAGTTGGATTAAAAAAAAAAGCTGTGCTATATTCACATAATGGAATATTATACAATACTAAAGAACTAGGATGACTTTGGGAAACCTCTCATAACATGGAAGAATACAGAAAGGATTATAGGAAGTAAAATTAGTCATTTGCAAAGAGACAAATATGGTGCAATACTGCTACTAAAATGAACCAAGAATAAGTTTAATCACACAAGAAAACATTCTTTTATTGTTACAAGGGTGTGGGAGGGAGAGTGGTATTCACTGTTTAGAGAACTGAGAATTATTTTAGGTGAAAGGAGAGACAATACACAGTAGAGAAAAAGTCAGGACAATTGGGCTTAACCCAAAGCTTAGACAGATTTTAAAGAAAAGCAAAATCTTGGACAGAGTAGCAGGGTTGAGGGTCTGGGGAGCGTGTTTTTAGGGGACATCTAGGTCAATACGCATAACAAAATTTATTAAAGAGTTCTGAATCCCACTTCGGTGAATGGCATCTGGGGTCTTAAAAGCTAGCAAGCAGCCATCTAAGAAGCGTCAATTGGTCTCAACCCATCTAAATCAAAAAAAGAAAGAAGAGCATCACAAGGAAAGTGTGATCCCAAGAGACAGAAAGGGCCACATACACCAGGACTACATCAACATGAGAACAGAAGAGATAGATGATGCCTGGTGAGCACCAAAATCTGCACTTACAGAGTCTCAGATGGAGTGGGAGACATGTAGGATGCAGAACTCAAACTCTGGTAAAAAAGACCAGACTTGATGGTCTGACAGACTGGAGGGTCCCTGGGAGACATGGCCTTTGGACTCTCTATTAGCCCATAGCTCAAGCCATCCCCAAACCCAGCTGCTCAAAGATTGAACTGGTATATAGACGTAAAATGATACTAGTAAAGAGGATGTGTCAACATCCTTGGTGTGGCTAGATACAGGAGACTAAGTGGGTAGCTCCTGTCCAGAGGCAGGATAAGAAGGCAGAGGGAGACTGGAGCTGGTAAAATGGACATAGGAAATACGGGATGAAGGGGATGAATGTGCGGTCACAGTATGGGGAGAACAGCTAGGGTCATGTGGTAAAGTGCGTAGAAGTTTTTGAATGAGAAACTGAAACTATGAACTTTCACTTAAAACACAACAAAAAAAGGAAGATTCCAGAAAAAAAGAGAGAGAAAGAAAGAAAGAATAGACAGAGAAAGAAAAGAAGGAAAGAGAGAATGAAAGGAAGAGAAGAGAAAAAAGAGAAAAGGAAAAAGAAAGATTTGCAATGGGCAATCTGATACAAAAGTTCTGTAAAGTATTAAAAAGCAAAGATGTCCTCAAAGTAGGACTAAGGTGCACCGAACCCAAGCCTTGTTATTTTCAATCACCTTATATGAATGCAAAAACTCAACATGAAATAAGGAAGAATGAAGATTTGATGACTTTGGATTACCGTTTTGGTGAAGAATATTGAATTCTTGTATACCATGGACTGCCAAAAGAACAAACAAACCTGTCTTGAAAGAAGTGTGGCCAGAATGCTTCTTAGAATTGAAGTGGTAAGACCTCATCCCCCTTACATTAGACATGTTATCAGGGAAGGCCAGTCCTTGGAGAAGGTAGCATAGAGGGTCAACAAAAAAAGAGGAAGACCCTCAAAAAGATATATTGACACTGCCTGCAACAATGTGCTCAAACATAGCAATGGTTGTAAGGATGGCAAGGACCTGATGGTTTTGTTGGGGTGAGATAGTATCTCATGGTGGTTTGGGTTTGGATTTCTCTGATGGCTAGCAATCGTGAACATCTCCTCGTGTGTCTTTTGGCAATCTGTATGTCTTCTTTGGTGAAGTGCCTGTTCATATCCTTTCCCCATTTTTTAATTGGGTTGTTTGTCTTTTTCTTGTTGAGGTTTTCCAGTATCTTGTAGATTAGAGAGATTAGGCAGCGATGGGAAGTGTGGTGGGCAAATATTCATTCCCACTCTTTAGGTAGTCTTCTTTCTCTTTTTATGAAGGCTTTGGATGAGCGTAAGTGTTCAGTTTTTAAGAGTTCCCAATTATCTATTTTCATTTCTGGTGATTGAAGGTTGGTGATGGTTTTTGGTAGACTGCTGATGCCATAAATTAGTGCTTCCATGGTCTTCCCAACTTTTCTCTCCAAGAATTTTATTGTTTTAGACTGTATATTTAGGTCTTTGGTCTATTTTAAATTAGTTTTTGTGCAGGGTGTGAGGTAAGGGTCTTGTTTTGTTTTTTTTTTGTTGTTGTTGCAGATGGATATCCAATTATTGCCAACACCATTTGCTGAAGAGACTGTCTTTACCCCAATTCACTGTCTTTGGGGCTTTATCAAAAATAAGCTGCTCATAAGTGGATGAAGTTATATTTGGATTTTCAGTTCTGTTCCACTGATTTTTGTGTCTGTTTTTGTGCCAGTACCAAGCTGTCTTAACTACTGTGGCAATGTAGTAAGTTTTAAGGTCAGGAAGTAATAATTTACTTACCTATGGCTTTCTTCCTTTCCAAATGAAGTTGGTGATTTGTTCCTCCGTCTCATTAAAAAATGTAATTGGGAGTTGAATTAGGATTGCAGTGTATGTATAGATTGCTTTGGGTAGTATAGACATTTTCACAATGTTAAGTCTTCTTATCCAGGAGCAAGGTAGATTTCTCCATTTTTGTAAATCATTTTTCATTGTTTTGCAGTAGAAACCTGTAGTTTTCTTTGTTTAGGTCTTTTACATCTCTAGTTAGTTTTAGCCCCTGGTATTTTATTATCTTGGGGGCTATAGCAAATGGTAATGATCTAGTGATTTTCTCTTTGCTTGTCTCTTTATGTAAAGGAATCCCACTCATTTATGTATGTTTATCCTGTATCCTGATACTTTGCTGAAGTCTTCTATGAAATCCAGTCGTTTTTTGGTGGATTCTTTATTGTTTTCTGTGTATATAATCATATCATCTGCAAATAGTGATACTTTGACTTCTTTTTTGCCAATTTGGAGGCCTCTCATTTCTTTATCATGTCTAATTGCTCTGGCTAGGTCCTCTAGAACAATATTGAATAGAAGGGATGACAGTGGGTATCCTTGTATAGTACTTATTCTTAAGAGGAATGTTTTTAACTTCTCTCCTTTAAGTATGATGTCAGCTTTTGGTTTGTGTAGATGGCCTTTATTATGTTGAGGGATTTCCCTTCTATTCCTATTTTGCTGACAATTTTTAACATGAATGGGTGTTGGACTTTATTAAATGCCTTTTCTGCATCAATTGATAGATCACGTGGTTTTTGTCTTTATTTTGCTTATGTGGTTGATTACATTAATTGTTTTCCTTATTCACGTATTTTTTTTATCTACATTATTTATCTCATATGTAGCATTGACTTCAGAGGTGGAATTCTTATTAGGAAATTCTAAGATCCTTCATGTACACTGTAAAATTTCCTTTCTAAGGAATTGTGCCACATTAAAACTTTACTCTTTTTTTTTTTTTATTTTGGGTTAACTTCAAAAACTGTAGTTAATCCTATTCATCTTGGGACTTATGAAATGGTTTTTTATGATTCATGAAACCTCACAATGTCTACAGATAATTAAGTGGGGTTATGGATACAATTTACAGATTCTATAAATTCTCTTCTATTACATGAATAATTAAGAAAAGTGTCCTAGGAGAAACCATTGGAATAAGGAAGTCAGTTGAGACACTTGATTGAAGAACTTATAATCTCCTTGGACCATTCTTGAGGCCAGAGAAAGTGTTTATGTTAATAGAATTCTTAAGTGGCATCTGTTTAATTTAGCTCAGAAAAAGTGATATACCTTTCATAGGCTCATATGTCTTTCTTGTTTGAGAAATTATCACTCCACATGTATGTGACCCTAACCCTTGAAATTCTATTATCTGTCTTCAAGTATGTTGCTGTTGTTAGTTGCTGTTGACTTGATTTTGACTTATGGTGACCAAGGTAGTGTAGATTGTAATCATGGTCCACAGGGTTTTCAGCCTGTGGCCTTTTTTAAGCAGATCATCAGTATGTCTTCCAAGGACCTCTGGGTGGTTCAAATCAGCAACCTTTTGGTTAGTAGTCCAGTGCTTAGTTCTCCTACTACCTATGAATTCTTCATTCACCAGGTGAATATTTGGGAGAGATATGACCAATTTTGAGGCTTTGGCTGGACTTGTCACGGATTTAATTATGTCCTTGTCAAAATATGTGTAGAAATGTGTATAGCAGTTTGGCTAGGCCATTATTTCTAGTATTGTGTGATGTTCCTATATGTTGCAAATTCCAGCCGTATGATGTAAATGAGAGAGGATGGGTGTCAGTTGTGTTGGTAGTGCAGGACTCAATGTGTAAGATTACATTACACCTTGAGGGAATCTCTTGGGATACACAGGAAAGGGAAGCAATCAGAGAGTAGGAGATCTCATGCCACCAAGAAAGCAGTGACAAAAGCAGAGTACATCCATGGAAAGGACATAGCGTTCCTGTGTTTCAGAAGCTCCCAGTCCAGGAGAAATTTGATTACAAGGACCTTTTTTGAAAACTAACAAAGAAAACCTTCCCTTAGAGCTGATGACCTGAATTTGGATTTGTAGCCTGTTGGACTGTGATGGAAACCCGGGTGGCATAATGGTCAAGTGCTATGTCTGCTAACCAGTTTTTTGTTTGGACTGGGACAGAATAAAATTTCTCATTTTGAAAGTAATTCGTTTGTCATACTTCTGTTATATCAGCACTACATAACTAAGACACTTCTACTGGTGTTAAGTCAGTAAGGGCGCTGAGATGGTCTCTTGCCCAAGAATTTTATTTTTTTTCTTTCAGATTGCCTTTTATTGTATTTTAAATGAAGGTTTACAGAGCAAACTGTTTCTCATTAAACAATTAATACATATATTGTTTTGTAATATTGGTTGCCACCCCCATATATCAACACTCTCCCTTTTTGACCTTGAGATATCCATGATCACTTTCTGTCCTCTTCTGCCTTCTACTGTTTGTCTCTCAGATGTTGTGACCATGTTTGTTTTATGGGCTTGACTAATGTTTGACTGAAGGAAAACCTCAGGACTGACTTAAGTACTATGTAAAAAAAAGTGTCTTAAGGCCATATTCTTGGTGTTTCTTCAGTCTCTGTTAAACCAGTAATTCTGTGTGTGTATGTGTGAGTTAGTATTCTATTCTACATTTTTTTTCTTTCTCAGTCTAGGAACCACTATTGTGATCACTGTTAGAGCATTAGATGATGGTAGCAGGGCATAATCTAGTTCAGTCTAGTGGAGGTTGTGTAGGTGTTTTTCGTTAGTCCTTTGGGCAAATCTTGTTTGACTTTAGCTTTCTTCATTCTCCCTTACTCCGGATAAGGTGAGACTGGTGGAATATCACACAAATGTGGCTGCTCACAAGCTTTTAAGACCCTAGACACTACTCATCAGAATAGAATGCAGAATATTTTCTTTATCAACTATATTATCCCAGTTGAGCTAGATGTTCCCCAAGACCATGGTTGCCAGAAACCTCAGCCCAGTAATTTAGTCCCTCAGGGATTTTGGATGTGCCTATGGAGCTTCCATAAGCTTGCCCTGGACAAGTTGTGCTTGTTTGCCCAGTATTTTGTACTACTTTACACTTCAACAAAGTTACCATATATCTAGTGACTAATGTTTTTTTCTTCCCATCCCTCCCCACTTCTGCCCTCCATCTTAATCATAAAATATTTTATTTTATGAGTAAACCTTTTCATGAGATTTTACATTAGTGCTCTCAAAAAAATTTGTACTTTGGTGATGGACGTATTTCACTCAGCATAATACCCTCCAGATTCATACATACTGTGAGATGTTTACCAGGTTCATCAATGTTCTTTATGATTGTGCAATATTCTATTATATATATTTACCATAGTTTGTCAGTTCATTCATTTGATAATGAGTAAGCAGGCTGTTTCCTTCCTTTTTTAATTATTCTTTGTAATTTTTATTTTTTCATTGTGTTTTAATTAAAAGTTTATAACTATAGTCAATACCCAGTATAAAAACACACACACACTATGCCATATGAACCTAGCTGCTCTCCCCACACTGTGATAGCACACTTTCCACCTCCACCCTTTATTTATCATGTCCAGTCAACTTGCTCTCGTGCCCTTCCATCTTCTCATGTCACCTTTGGGCAGGAGCTTGCCTGTTAGTCTCCTGTATCTAGCCAAACCAAAACACATTATCATTTTATGCCTTATGTGCCAGTTAAATCTTTGTCTGATTAGTTGCCTTCAGCAATGCTTTCAGGCCTGGGTCAATAGAGTGTCCAGGGACCATGGCTTCTGGAGACCCTTTGATGTTTCAGACCATAAAGTTTGGTCTTTTTACTAGAGTTCAAGTTCCTCATGTGACAATTCTCTTTCTCCACCAGAGACTCTTTGTTGGCTTCTCTGTAAGAGCAGTCCTTTGTGGTGGCCAGGTACCACATAGTACTTCTGGTCTCATTTTTATGTAGTCTCTGGTATATGCGTTCCTTTCTGTCTCCTAGGCTCACATTTTCCTAGTGATGCTCTTCTTTGTTTCAGGTGGGTTGACAGCGATTGATGTTTCTTGGATGGCCACTTTGCTGGCTTTTAAGAATCCAGACATCACATTTAATAAACTTTGCTATACCAATTGACCCAAACATTCCCTGAAAACATGGTCCTCAGACTCCCAACCCTGCTTCTCTGCTTCTCAAAGTGTTTGTTTTAATTTTGAATCCTTCTAAGCTTTGACTTTAGTCCATTTGTTCTGACTTCTCTTCTACTGTGTGTTGTCTCCCCATTGACTCTAAATAATTCTTGTTACTTATCTAATTAAATAAGTAACCACCAAATAATGTTTTCTTTTGTGTCTGAACCTATTCTTGAGTCCTTGTAATGTGCTTGGACATTCTTTCAGATTTCTGTCCAGGTGATGTGTAGCATCACTTGTTTTCCTTGATGGCCAGTGATGGCCTGCAAGATTACAAAGCAGATGACTTCCAACCAGCCTACCCCTCTGCCCAGTCAGCCTCCACCCAGTTGAGCTTCACTCCGCCGAATCCCATATGCCCTCCAAGTAACCACAATATTCCCTGAATCTGTATGTGGTCTTTCCCTTTAAATACTTTACCTGACAAATTAGGACAGGCCTTGAGAATGAAAATGCTGTCTGTCCTCTATGCTGCCAGTGGCACAGAAATAAAACTTTTGATCGTTCATCCAAAGCTCTTGTCTCAGTGATTGGTTTTGGCAGCAGACTCTGGGGCTTTTCCGGTAACAAATTCTGGCACCCCAGGTGGGAGCATGCACTTACAGGTTTGATGACCTCCTGATAGGACAAAGAACTGTCTGGGGCCTTTTATGTGGCCAAAAAATGGGACCTTCTCTGATTCCCTCGTCTCTTCAGGATATTGTAGGCTTCTAACCATGATAGCTAGGGGTGAGTGATCAAATGTTTTGAGGGGAAAAAATGGGTTTAGGGTTTCTGGGTTTCTGTTTCCACATGTTTTCCTTTCCCATGGTGCTGGGGATCGGAGCCTGGTTTTTCTGCCAGTCATGATACTTCTTCCGCAAGAGTGGTCCCCTGTGTTAATTTTTCCCTCCATTGGTTATCTCTGGTGAGTAACATAAATCCTGGTCTTTTTTCCCCAGGGGAGTTCTTTCCCTTTCTTTTCTTTGCTCCATGAGAGGAATGTGCTGATTTCTGGCAAGGGTAAGTCCTCTGGTTTTTCTCTGTTGCTGTCAGGACAAGCCCTCTGGCTTTTTCTTTCTGGATGTATGAGTGTGGTAGAGCCAGCTAAGTGTGTATGAGTCTGTGGTGAGGCTTCCTGTGCGTATTTGTAAAGATAATTGCATTTATGGTGTGATTTTTTGTTTGTGAGGTTTGAGATGCAAGAGTGTGCCTTTGTTTGAGGCGAGTGCTATGAGTATGTCCCTGCCCTTGCATTGGCATTTACATCTGCACTTGTCTCCCCAAAATCACATAGGTGAGAGGCAGAGATGGCTTGGTGTTGACTATTCCACTGCTGTGCCAGCCTCCCTATCAAGTCCTGATATCCATACAAGACTTTGTGGCAGAGGTTGTGGGAGATTGGGCATGCTCAAAAGTTGTCTGGAGAAGCTACTCAAGGGAAAATATAGGCTGAAGGTGAAAATAAGGAAAGTGCTTGCTAAGCTCACTTTAATTCAGAAAGAAACAGACTACATAAAGTGAAGCACTGTGTGTGTGATAGAGTGAGGCCTCCTGTGTTCATTTGATAGCATAAATGTATTTGTAGTGTGGTTTTGTATTTGGCTTTGTGAGGTTTTGGAAACATCTTTGTCATTGTTGTGCTTACACAAGCTATTTGTGAGGACCCCAAATCTGTAATTTTCTGTGAAAAGGGATTCCTGTAGACTGAGTGTTTAATGTCTGTGCAAGACTTTACAAGTTTGGCCTGGAGCCACACAGTGTTGTCTTATTCGACTTCTGTTTTCATAAAGCAGTCTTTGCCCATTGTCTTTTGTCTTCTGTCTTGCCATTGCCAATGTATCTAATTTTAAGATGTTTCTTATTCTAATTCTTTTGAGACAAATTTGTTTGGCAGACCACAGTCTTGCTTGAGTTAAATTAAAGTTAACAAAGAAGCCAAATTTTAATTAAATTCAGACATACTGTCACTAGGCTGAAAAAAAACTAACTTTACAGCCCTTAGAGGACACTTAGTAAAAGGGATAGCTTTGTCTTAAAGAGAAAGTGACAATTCTGGAACAGTAAAAGGGAAATTAATGATTTTGAACTTCAGGAAGAAGTAGACGGCAGGGCAGGATCAGACCCAGTCTTAGCTCCAGAGAAGCATTTGAAAAACCCATTACAATGGAGTGAAGACCTTTTTAAGACAAAGAGCAGATAAGATTGCTACTTTCCTTTAACTATCAGAAGTTGGGTGGATCCAAATCTTAAAGACTGCAAACAACTTCTCTCCATTGCAGGGCTTCAGGGACCTCTCTGTTAGGTTTTTCCCAGGGTAGAATGAACTTCTCTCTCTTGCTACACTTCTACAAACCCTCAGTGAATAGCCAGATGACTGGTGGAGCAATTGAGGAACACTGACCAGGGCCACTCCCTGGTGAGGTCAAAGGCCTGTCTACTCATGTTGCTCCAGTAACTCTGTCCCAGATGAGTGAGGGTAACTATCTGTTTTGTTCAAAGGCCAAGGATAAGGTCCATAAAAATATTTATGGGCACAGGTCAGGTATTTGAGAGCCAGTAGGGTACCTCATGCTAGAATATTCCCGATACAGGATAAGAGGGTACATAGAATGGAAGAGGAAAGTGCCCATCTTATGCAAGACAAACTCCTTGCAGCATGAGGAACATATTGGCCCAAGCAAACTACTCTCATCCCCTTGGATCACTGGTTCCCTGATCAAATAGAAGGCAGATTCCGGGGCCTTGTCTCCTTCCCTCCTTTCTTCTTCTTCTCAGCCCAGGGCAGAGGGAACTTGCTTGGAGGGGTCCTTGTTGTCCACCTGGACAGATGAGACTGGAGGTGTGGCTTCTGAATGCTCTAAGCAGTGCTGCCAAGAACCTTTCTCTTGGGAGCCTTCGAAGACCGCTCATCCATGCTGGCCATCATTTCATTAATCTAAAAAGGTTCAGTCACTTTATTCTGATTGTGCACACAGAACTCAGGTTCTCATCAGGGTTAAAACTTCTGTCTCGGTTAAGAAAGGAACTTCTACCTCAATTATTGGAATCAAGGGTGTCCATTTCTTATTGGATTAAAATGTATGTTTTTTTTCTTTTTAGTATTTTCTAGCAAATGTGTATGAAGTCATTTATTTCTTAATTGCTTACTGGGAAAACCCTGGTGGCACAGTGGTTGGGTGCTGCAACTGCTAACCATGTGGTCAGCACTTTGCATCTGCCGTATATTCCTTAGAGACTCTATAAGGCAGTTTTAGTCTATTTATGAGGTCACTATAGATCAGAATCAGCACCACAGCAGTGGGTTTGATTCTGTTTTAAATTGCTAACTTGGTGAAAAACTAACAGGACAAGTGTAGACCTGAGGCCAATGCCATGAAGCCACAGGAAGCAGAAGCTAGAAAGATGGAGAACACAAGAAGCTGAGCCTCCTTAGTCTTAAAGCTATGGCCACGCCTCAAGTCTTTGAAAGGGTGGAGATATGATCACTAACTGCAGAGCTGCTACTTGAAAAACTGTGCACCTGAGGTACTATCCCAGTGGGCCTAGAAGGCAGAGCTGTAGTGCAGGGCCGGGGTGGGGTGCCACTCAAAATCTGGAAAGGGTGGCCGAAATCTGCAGAGGGTGGCTGATACCTAGAGTCTGGAGATCAGGGCCATTGTATAATATGGCTCAGGGAAAGAAAAATTCTTTTAAGTAACGTATTTTGCTTATTGCCTGTTGTGCCTTTTTTTTTCTTGCATTTGTAATGGAAATGGCTAACATATGTCTGCTTGTTCCATGGTTTGGAAGCAGATAACTTGTACTCTAGATTTCACAGCTAAAGAAGAATTTCTAGACCTTGGACTGAGATTTTAAGTCTTTTGCTGTGATGGGGTGAATGTTCTATATGTTGCAAGGTTATAGTTCTTTAGAGAAAAAATGGAGAGATGCCATGTATATATTATTTTATTTTATCTGACATCATCAAAGCCAATGCTTTGACTGGGACATTCAAATTACTTGTGGATTTATTTTTATACTATGTAAGTATTTAGAGACATAATAATCATGGTATATCCTGACTGTGGTATTATACCTCAAGGTTATTATGTGTGGTGTCTGATCCTTAAAAATATGGGTAATGACTGTTTAAAAATACTATTGTCTAAGGTTCCTTCTTGCAGATTGTGTTTAATTTGACTTTTACTTCTGTCCCTGTTAAAAGTATCTGTTTTTATTGATCATGGTCATATTAAATTTTTATCATGTATAGTTTTTGCTGATTAACCAGAGTATTTCAACAGAGATTTTTTTAAATGTCTTGCTTTCTAGATACAGAAAATCATATTCCTATCTCCTAAAATTATTTAACTAACAGGTTTGGGTTGTTGTAATTCTCCAGTTAAAAATTCCTGTGGGTAAACTTAACAGAGTTATAAATATTGTAACCAAAGAAGTTTTTACTTATTTCAGATAATTTGCTTAATGTTTTTAATATTTTCTACTTACTAGTTGACTGTATAGTACTTGAGATCTTAAAAGCCTGATTGCATTCAATTACCATTTATTGAACACTTTGATGGAGGGTTTTATAGTGAGTTATATAATTATTCTAGGATCTGGATTTCTGACTTCTGCAGAAATTAATGTGGCCCATCCAGCCCTCTGGAAAAGACTGGTTCGTCAAGCCACCTTAAATAAAATAATAGTCCAGACAAGGTGGTCTTTTATTTTACTCTGGACACTGTTAAGAAAGCCATTATGGCCATAAATTTTGTGTTTTCGTCCTCATCAGCCATAAGACAAATTACAAAAGCTCAAGGCAGAGCCTCAGTCCACATTTCCAGTTGGTGGAGGAGAGAGAAAAAGTGGGGGGGGGGGGCAGGGAGGAACAGGTTGTGGCTATAGACCTCCAAGTTCCACCTTGAGGTAACCCAGTTAGCCCCAAGAGATCAGGAATTGAACTACCACACTGGCCAGTGACTATGGACCCTGATTAGTACAGATGCTTTCGAAAATGAGCCCACTGTAAGGTGGAGTGTCCTGGGTACCTTGAAATAACACATTCAGTGGACCTCCCCAAAAAGGTCCAGGTGGACAGTTCCTTCTGTACTGTCTCAGAAGATGAGCCTAAGTAACTGACCACTGTCAGACTGCCCCAAGGCTACAGATGAACAATTCTGTGGGAGAGCTAAGGGTTATGCTGTAATGTGGGAGGAAGTTAGACTTGTCCCTTCTCTACCTCAAATTACTTGATGGGCCCAACTCTCAAAGCAGGACTGCGTGAAGTTTATCTTGTGTCTGATAAAGTTTTATGTCTGATGAAGTTTGCTCTTACGTATGATAGTGCCTAATGGGCCACAGTTAAAAAGACACTCCTTTCCACGTGTCCCTGAATGCCATGTTGAGTTGCTGGGACAAAGATTACTGAATAAAATACAGGCAAGACTTAGAATTGGCTATATTGTTCGTTTGGGGATATGTATCAGGGAAATAGTCTGATTACGTGAAGGGACTTGGGACATTGCCGTGCCAGATACCTGGGTTGCACTGTTACAACTGGGGAATCCTTTGTACATGTGCAGCTCTGCTGAGTCAGGTTTTGGAATCCTGTGAACAATTGACTCCATTATCACCCTCTGGATGTACATTAGTTCTTTCCCTTTACCACTCAGGTTGATGGAGCCAACTGTCTATGAATGGTGTGAGTGTAAATTCCTGGGCCATTCCTTTCTTGTTTACTATTATAATCACCCTCATTTACATCTTTGGGCCCTGTATTCTGAAAATAGTTCCTAAAGAAATGGCTCAGACCCCATTAGCTGGGGGGAGTGGTTTTTCTTGAAAATCTCCCCTTGGAGTTAATATACTTTGGGGTCCAACAGGATGTGGTGGTTTTTCACACCTCTAGTGGGATCTCTCCTGCACTGGTAAACTTCACCCCCTCCTATGCCCCTACTTAGCAAGAAGTAATCAGAATGGTCAGCACCCCTTCTCCCTAAGACTGTGAAGGTTTAAACAAAAGGGGAGGATTGAAACTAGAGGCTGAAAAACCACAGGAGGAGGGGTGTTTGAGAGATATTGTATTAGAACACCTCCAACTATCAGGAAAAGCATTACCTCCATATTCTACAAGCCCCAGGTGGTGATGCTAGAGTGGGGCCCTTGTTAGGATGTGGCCCTCCGAGGCACCACTATAGATTCAGGAAACTATAGGCAATAAGTAACTACTTTTTGTTTTGGTAATTGAACTCTTAGCTCATGCTAAAGGAATTAAGCAGGGCGTGGGAGGACAGGGAAGTAACGTGTGTTTGAACATTCTTCTTTCAGATTGCTGACCAGATGATGTCTAGCATCACTTTGCTTTCCTTGATGGCCAATGATAGCCTGTGAGATTGCAAAGCAGACAAACTCCACCCAGCAGAGCCCCTCAATCAGTTGGCCTCCACCAGTCAACCTTCACTCAGTAGATCCCACATTCTCCACCACTGCCCAGTTTGCTCCCTGAATCTGCATGTGGTCTGTCCCTTTAAATACTCTAACTTTGCCTGACAAACTAGGACAGGCCTTGAGAACAAAAATGCTGTCTGTCCCCTGTGCTTCCAGCAGCACAAAAGTACAACTTTTGATTACTCATCCAAAGATCCTGTTTCAGTGATTGGTTTCAGCGGCAGATAGCTAGATTCCGGGGCTTTTCTGGTAACATCTTGCAGTTTTCCTTATATAGGTCTTTTGTGTTCCTGGTGATATTTTTCATAAGTATCTTATCTAACTGGGGGCTATTGCAAATGGTATTGATTTTGTAATTTCTTCTTTAACATACTCTTTGCTGATATAGAGGAATCCCACAGATTTTGTATGTTTGTCCTGTATCCTGATGCTTTGTGGAACTCTTCTATTAGTTACACTAGTTTTGTGTGTGTGTGTGTGTGTGTGTGTATTCTTTCGGGTTTTCTGTGTATGAGATCATAGTATCTGCAAATAGAAGTACTTCTACTACTCCCTTACTGATTCTGATGCTCTGATTTCATTTTCTAGACAGATCACTTTGGCCAGAACCTCCAGCATAATGTTGAAAAAAGTGATGACAAAAGATACCCTCATCTAGTTCCTTTACTCAAGGGGAATGCATTCATAGTCACTTAGTGTCATGCTGGCAGCTGGATTTGTATAGATGCCCTTACTAATGTTAAGGAATTGGCCTTCTTTTGTGGATTGCATTGCGTTCTGAAAAAAATCGGTGTGGCTATTTGGCTGGGCCATGATTCACGGTATTGTGTGATGTTCCTTTACGTTGTCAATCCTGCTCCTGTGATGTTAATGAGTAAGGATGAGCAGCAGATATGTTGGTGGGACAGAACTCAATATGTAAGATTGTTTTGTACCTTGGGGCAATCTCTTGACATATAAAGGAAGGAAGCTAGAAGAGACATTTGGGGAACCACATGCCATCAAGAAAGAAAGCAGTGCCAAGAGATGAGCGTGTCCACTGGGAAGGACCTGGGGACCCTGTGCCTCAGAAACTCCCAGCCCAGGGGAAGATGATGACAACGACCTTCCTGCAGAGAAAGCCTTCCCCTGGAGCTCACACTTTGAATTTGAACTTTTAGCCTACTTCACTGTGACAAACAGAATTTCTTTCTTTAAAGCCATTCACTTGTGATATTTCTGTTAATAGCATCACTAGATGAGTAAGACAATTTCCATTCCTATTTTGCTAAGAATTTTTATTGTGAATGGGTGTTTGCTTTGGCAAAAGCATTTTCTGCATCTTCTTGGCAAAATCAAATGATTCCTATCTTTTATTTATGCATACTTTGACTATTTTTCTAATGTTGAAACTTCCCTGCATCCCCAGTATGAATCCCACTTGGTAATGGTGATTTTTTTGATACATTGTGGAATTTTATTTGTGAGAATTTCGTAGCAAACGTCTGCATTTAAGTCTGTGAGAGATGTTGGTCTTTAATTTTCCTTTTTCTGTTGTGATTAAGTGAAATTACACAATCCAAATTAATTTTGCATACCTGCCTATCTGAAGCTCCATCTGCTCTCCTTTCCCAGAGACAGCACACTCCTCGTTTGCCTATTATACTTGACACTTCCTCTTAGCAAGCTTCTGTCCCCTCTTCTCCACCCCCCTTCTCTGCCATCTCAAATGAGGTCAGTAGGACAGCATCCTAGAAATGCACAGAACCACAAAGTACACACACCGTATGGTAATATTATGTTCCCAAGTCCAGTCCACTTTTGTCCAAACTGTTGACCTCAGTAGTGTTTTCTGGTCAGGAGCAATAGCAAGTCTAGGAGCTATGCTATCAGGCCATCCTCCAGGCTGTTGGACTATCATTTGTGGCCTTTTAGTAGAGTTCTTGAGCTCCAATCCTCTTTTTCTCATGTCAGAACAGGGACTCAATTTTGTGTATCCCAGCATGGCTATCTTTGGTGATGGCCAGGCACAATCTGGTTCTTCTGGTCACATGCTGATACAGTCTCCCATTCTTGTGGGTCCTTCTGTGTGCTGAGCACGTTTTAACTTATATCTTTGTTGTTCTTGGGGATGATCTGTGCTGGATGGGTTGGAAACATTTGGTGTATCTCAGATGACAGTATACTAGCTTTGAAGAACCCACACACCACTCACCCCTCACATACTGGGTGCAGAAGACTCTTTATCGATAGGCCAGTTATGCCAATTAGCCTCAATGTCCCCAGACAGCATGGTCCTCAGATCATGCCACTGCTACTCTATCCTTGAAATATTGGGTTGAGATTAGAAGATCTTTCAGTTTATGGTGAAGTCCAGTTAAGTTGATCTTGTTTCTATGGTGTGCTGTCACTGCTTTCACCTAACCAAGTTTCTATCAACTATTTGATCTATTTAACCCTCTTCCTTCCTCCCCATCCTTGTAGGCATCAAAGAGCCGTTTCTTCTATACATAAGTCTATTTCTCAGTCCTTATAGCAGGGGTCTCATACAGTATTTGTCCTTTTGTTCCTGAATGTTTTCACTCAGCATAATGTCTTGCAATTGAAACTAGGTTCTGTGATGCTTCCTATTCATTATTGTTCTTTATTATTACATAGTGTTCCATTGAATATATGTACCATAGTTTGTTCATCCATTTACCTGTTGGTGGGCATCTAGGCTGATTACACTTTTTTATATTGTGGACCAGGCTACAATAAACATTCATGTGCATGTGTCTCTTTGTGTGACAGCCTTTGTTTCTGTAGGATATACTCTGAGCAGTGGGATTACTGGACCAGATGGTATAGCTAGTTTCCGCATTTTAAGGATGCACCAAATTATTTCCAAGGAGGTTGTACTATTTTGCAGTCCCATCAGAAGTGTATGAGGGTTCCCATCACTCCACAGCCTTTGCAGAATTTCTTGTTTTGTGTTTTTTGGATGATGGCATACCTTGTTGTGGTGAGATTGTATCTCATTGTAGTTTTTATTTGGATTGCTCTAATAGTTAATGATCGTGAGTGATTCCTCATATGTCTTTTGGCTGCTTGCATGTACTCTGTGGTGAAATGTCTGGCCATCTCCTTTGCCCATCTCTTTTTTTATTGTTATTATGATTGAATGAAAATGTACATTCCCATATAAATTGGATGCCCACCTACATGCAGCTTCCACTGCTCTCCCTGCCTGGTGACAGCACACTCTTCCTCTTTACTCCACACATGTCTTATCTTCCCAATAATTTCCTATCCACTACTCTGCACCCACTCTACCATGTCCAGTAAGAGGTCAGCAGGACAACATCCTACAGATGCATAGAACCATAAAGTGCACACATGATATGGTCACTCTGTGTCATTAAGTCCAATCCATTCCTATCCAAGAGTTGATTTCCATTATGATTTATTGACAGGGGCAGGTTCAGGGCCAGGGTCCATGCACCCAGGGGAACTCTGAGGCCCATGGACCATCAGTTGTGGTCTTTTAATGGAGCACTTACAGCGCACCACTTCTTATTCTCGTGTTGCAAGTGAGACTCAACATTGTGAGCTCCATCACGGCTATCACTGGTGGTGGCCGGGCACCATCCGGTTCTTTCGGTCACAAGTCGGTGTAGTCACCCACTCACATGGGTCTCTCTGTCTTCTGGGTTCTCTTCCCCTATGTCGTTTTGGTCCTTGGTGATCATCCTTTTGTGCTAAGTTGGGACCAATTGCTGTACCCTCAGATGGCAGCTTGGCAGATTTTAAGACCCCAGATGCCATTCACCAATGTGGGGTGCAGAGCACTCTTTTAGTAAAATGCTAGTTGTGCCAGTTGGCCTTGGTTTCCCCTGAGAGCATGGTCCCTGGACCCCTGCCCTAGCTACTCTGTCCTTGTAATATTGGATTAACATTATATTGGATTCACGTTATGTTGAAGTCCAGTTAATACTGATCTTCTTTGTAACGTGTGCTGTCCCAGATTTCACCCAGCCAAGTTTCTATCAACTATCTAATCTAAACCTCTCCCTCCTCTCACTCCCTCCTTCCCTACCCTTGCAGCCATTAAAGAGTCTTTTCTTCTATGCATGAGTCTGTTTTTAAGTTCTTATTGTAGGGGGTCTCATACACTATTTGTCTTTCTGTTGCTGAGTACTTTCACTCAACATAATGTCCTCCAACTGAAACCAGGTTATGAGATGTTTCCTAAAATTATTGTTGTTCTTTACCATTGCATAGTGTTCCATTGAGTATATATACCATAGTTTACCTATCTATTCCTTTATTGTTGGGCATCTGGGTTGATTCCATCGTTTTGCTATTGTGGACTGTGTTGTAATGAACATTCGTCTGCATGTATCAGTTGGTGTGAATGGCCTGGATTCTGTAGGATATATTTCAAGCAGTGGAATTACTGGGTCAAATGGTATGGCTAGATCCAGCTTTTTAAGGAAGTGCCAGATTGCTTTCCAAAGAGGTTGCACCATACTGGAATCCCACCAATAGTGTAGGAGAGTTCCAATTTTTCCACTACCTCTCCAGCATTTGTTGTTTTTGGTTTTAGATCATTGCCACCCTTGTTGGGGTGAGATGGTATCTCATTGTCATCTTGATTTGAATTTCTTTAATAGCTAATGATCATTAGCATGTTTGTATGTGCTTTTTGGCTGCCTGGAGCTCCCCTTTAGTGAAGTGTCTGTCCATCTCCTTTGTTCATTGCTTAATTTGATGATTTATCTTTTTCTTATTGATATTTTGTAGTACCATATAGATTATGGAGATCAGGCGTCGGTCTGACATAGAGTTGCCAAATATTTTTTCCCATTCTGTAGATAGCCTTTTAATTCTATTAAAATCTTTGTATGAGCAAAAGTGTTTGGTTCTTATAGTTCCCATTTATCTATTTTGTCTTCTGTTCTTTGTGGTTTGTTTGAGAGATTTTGAAGTCTGTCTAAGTTGTGTATCAAAACTTCCACTGTTGTTCCTATTTTTTCTTGGATGAGCTTTATCATTTCAGATTTTATATTTATGTCTTTTATCCAGTTTGAGTTGGTTTTTGTACAAGATGTAAGACATGGATGTTATTTTAAAATTTTGCATATGGATATCAAATATTGCCACCATCAGTGGTTGAAAAGATGGTTTTTCACCTCAGTTTAATGTCTTAGGGCCTTTGTTGAATATCAACTGTTCATAAGAAATGGTGTCATCTCTGGGGTCTCAATTCTGTTCCATTGATCTATCTGTCTGTTTTTGTACCAGGATCACGCTGTTTTGACTACTGTGGCACCATAATATGTTCTAAAGTCGGGTAGTGAGAGGCCCCCCAGTGTGTTCTTCTTCAGTAGTGCTTTACTTATCCAGGATTTCTTCCCTTTCCAAACAAAGCTGGCAATATGTTTCTCCATCTCATCAAAAAATGTCACTGGGATTTGTATTGGGACTGCATTACATAAGTAGATTGCTTTAGGCAAAATAGACATTTTCACTATGTTGTCTTCCTACCCATAAGCAGAGTAGGTTTCTCCATTTATGTAAATCTATCTTAGTTTCTTGTAGTAAGGACTTGTAGGTCTCTTTGTAAAGGTCTGTTATTTCTCTGGTTAGATTTATTCCTAGGTACTTTATCTTCTTAGGGGCTATAATAAATGTCATTGGTTTGGTGATTTCTTCCTTAACAATCTTGTTTTTGAAATAAAGGAATCCTACTGATTTATTTATTTTTATCTTGTTTCCTGAGACTTTGCTGAAGTCTTCTATCAGTTTGAGTAGTTTACTTACAGATTCTTTAGGATTCTCTGCATATACAATCAATCATCTACAAATAGGGAGATTTTTATGTCTTCTTTGCCGATGCAGATGCCCTTTATTTCTTGGTCTTGTCTAACTGCTCTAGCTAGAACTTCTAGTATGATGTCAAGTAGGAGAGGTGAGAGTGGGTATCCTTGTCTGGTTTCTGTTCCCAAGGGAAACTCAGTCTCTCTCCATTCAGGATAATGTAGGCAGTTGGCTTTGTATAAATGGCCCTTATTGAATTGAGGAATTTGCCATCTGTTCCTATTTTGCTAAGAGTTTTTAGCATGAATGGGTGTTGGAGTTTCTCAAATGGTTTTTCTGCATCAATAGACAAAATCAGGTGATTCTTGTCTTTTGTGATATTTATGTGATTGATCACACTAATTGTTTTTCTGATGTTGAACCAGCCTTGCATCCCTGGTATGAACCCAACTTGGTCATTGTGGATTTTTTTTTCTATATGTTGTTGTATTCTATTGGCCAGAATTTGCTTGAAGATTTTTATATCTAGATTCATGAGTGATATCGGTCTGTAGTTCTCCTTTTTCGTTGGGCCTTTCCCTGGCTTTGGTACTAGGGTTATGCTGGCTTGATCGAATGAATTTGGGAGTATTCCATCCCTTTCTATACTCTGAAATAGTCTCAGTAGTATTAGAGATAACTCTACTTAAAAAGCTGGGTAGAATTCTCCGGTGAAGCCATCCGGGCATGGACTTTCTTTGGTAGTTTTTCAATGACTTTTTCAATCTCTTCCTTTGTGATGGGTTTATTAAGTTGTTCTGCTTCACCTTGTGATAGTTTTTGTAGGTGATATGAATAAAGGAATTTGTCCATTTCCTCTAGGTTTTCAATTTTTTTAGAGTACAGCCTTTCATGGTATTCTGTTATGATATTTTTGATTTCTGTTGGATCTGTTATGACCACTCCCCTCTCAATTCTTATTTGGGTTATTTGTTTCCTTTCCTGTTTTTCTTTAGTAAGTTTAGCCAGTGGTTTGTCAATTTTGTTGATCTTTTCAAAAAACCAGCTTTTGGTCTTTTCAATTTTTTCAATTGTTCTTTCATTCTGTAATTCATTTAGTTTTGCTCTAATCTTAATGATCTGTTTTCTTCTGGTGACTGAGGAGTTCCTCTGTTGTTCTGTCTCTACTTGTTCAAGCTGTAGGGTTAGTTCTTTCACTTGGTTTCTTTCTTGCTTCCAGATGTGTGCATTTATGGAGATAAACTGACCTCTGGGCACTACTTTGGCTGTATCACATAGGTTCTGGTTGGAAGTGTTTTCGTTCTCATTGGAATCCATAAATTTCTTTATTTCATTCTTGATTTCTTCTATAACCCATGGCTTTTTTAGCAGAATGTTGTTCAGTTTCCAAGAGTTCCACTTTCTATCTGTGTTTTTTTTTTTTTCTGCTACTGATTTCAACTTTTATGGCTTTATGATCTGAGAAGATGCTTTGTAGTAATTCAGTGGTATGAATTTTTTTGAAAATTGCTTTATGTCCTAATGCATGGTCTGTTGTGGAGAATTTTCTATGTGCACTGGTGTAGAACTTGTAGTCTTCTGCCAATGGATACACATTTCTGTATATGTCTATGAGGCCTGGTTGGTTAATTGTGGCAATGAGATATTCTGTGTCTTTATTGAGCTTTTTTCTAGATGATCTGTCCAATATTGAGAGTGGAGTATGGAAGTTTCCCACTATTATTGTGGACTGATCTATCTCTTTTTTGAGTGTAGTCAGTGTTTCGTCGATGTATTTAGGTGCTGTTTTGTTAGGTGCATAAATATTTAATATTGTTAAGTCCTATTTGTGTATTGAACCTTTCAGCAATAAATAGTGACCATCCTTGTCCACCATGGTCGATTTTACTTTGAAATCTGTGTTACCTGAGATTAGAAATGCCACACCTGCTCTTCTTGGTTCTTTGTTAGCATGATATATATTCTTCCATCCTTTAATTTTTAGTTTGTTCCTACCTTTAAGTCTAAGATGAGTTTCTTGTAGGCAACATGGATGAGTAGTGTCTTTTGATCCAAGATGTCACTCAGTGTCTCTTTACTCAGGCATTCATTCCATTCACATTCAAAGTAATTGTCTGTGTGTATGTGTTTAGTGCTGTCATTATGATAGGTTTATTTTTGTGTTGATGTTTTCTCTGTTGTTCTTATTAATCTGTTCTGGGACATACTTCTTTGTGAGTTGATTTTTCACCTTTTTTCAGGGGTGGTTTTGTTGTTGTTGAGACTCCTGTATTACGTTTCTTGATATAGTATGTTGCATCTTTATTGTATTTTACTGCTGCCCCTATGATCACACTTAATAAGCTATGTATAAACCCAATTTTAATTACTAGCAGTCTTGTCAACTTAGTCTCTATCTGGAAAGAGTATAATGACTGTAGTACATCCTACTTTTTAATATGATGACATCATAGTATTCATGATATATTCACTGGATCAATTCTTTCACTACTATAGCTTTGATTGAGTTTGGAGCATTCCCTGACAGTAGGATTGTGGATTATGTGTCCTTCTAAAATACAAAGTTAGTGGTTTTGTTCTTGTAAGCCAAAGCAAAGAAATTCTTTCAATATGTCTTCTAGATTTGGTTTGAGTTTTACTAAGTCTCTGAGTTTCTGTTTATCTGCAAATGTCTTAGTTTCATTTTCATATTTGAAACATAGTTTTGAAGGATATATAATTCTTGGTTTGGAAGTTCTTCTCCTTCAACGCTTTGAGTGTTTCATACCACCGTCTCCATGCCAGCATTGTTTCTGCAGAGAAATCCATCAAAATCCTACAGGGTTTCCCTCTGAATGTTAGCTTTGCTTTGAGTCTTGCTGTGTTTAGGAGTTTCTGCTTATGTTTCATTTTAAGCTTAATTATAATATGTCTTGAGTCTTTCTTTTGAAATCTACATTGAGTGGTGTTCTGTATCTTAGATATCTATATTCTTTTTCATAATTTCTGGGAAATTTTCTGTCAGTAGCTCAGCAACAATACTCTGTGTTCTCAGGTGTCTCGCCCTTCTCAGGAAGTCCAGTTAGTCGTAGATTGTCCCTCTTAATAGAGTCCCAGATGCTTCTTACTGCCTCTTCATTTATCTTGTTTCTTTTTTTCTGATTTCTTCTCATAGATGCTGGAGTCAGTAGCTCTGTCTTCCATGTCAGAAATTCTCTTTCCCATTTGTTCCATTCTGTTGTCTTGGCTTTGAATGGAAGTTTCTATGTCTTTGATTTTGTTCTTGATCTGTTGGATTTCCAAGTACTGGTGTTCCCTCAGATCAAACAGTTTGCTTAATTTTCCATTTTGCTCTGCTGCATTTTGTATAACATCTAGGAGGGCTCTATGTGCAATCCTTTTGTATTCACCTTCCTATAGTTTCAGGAAAGCTTCCTCGTCTGGGATGTTCTAAGGTGGTTTCTTTTGGCGGCCTTGTGATGCCATGTGATTTCTTGGTCACAACTTTCTCCAGAGTCTGTTGCTTTTGGGGCTTCAAGTAGGTCAATAGAGGCTGGGAGAGATGCTGTGAGGATGGACTGCAATGGTTTCTCGTGACCATCTTAACATGAGAAATAAAAAGTATCTGAGAACTTCCACAGTCAGTCAGGTTTTCAGATGTATAGGTCCCTCTTCCCAGCTCTCTAAGTAAGCATCTCTATGTCAAACCTCAGATGTTATAAACTAGCTAAAAATGCAGAAATGCTACTGCCCTTCTGACATCTTCTGTCGGTCCCCAGCTGTAGGTGATACTGTGTAGAATTCTGCTTTTCTGCTGGAAAAGCACTCTTTTCTGGGAAAGAACTGCCTCCCAGCCCAGGAATTAGGTCCAGCTGAGGCTTCAGCATGGGTATCCCCACCTCTCAGTGGAACACGATGGTGTCCCACACAAGCTCGCCACCCACTGGTACCAGGCTAGTGATGGAAAGAGAGATCAAAAGTGCCGAGATGTCCAGAGCCGAGATGTCCGAGCGTCTGTTGCTGGGCCCCAGCCTCAGGCCACACTGTACAAAATTCCACCTCTCTGCAAATAACACACTCTCCTCCCAGGAGGCGCCACTTCCCAGCCTAGGAATCAACTCCAGCTGGGGCCTCCACCTGGGTGTCTCCATCTCCCAATGGATCAAGATGGCATCCCACAGAAGCTTGTCACCGCATATGTACGGCTACCACATGGTGGAGGTAGAAAGATAAGCCAAAGGAGTCGACATGCAGAGTCTAAAGCTGGGCTCTCAGAACATGGCAATTGTGCTTGCTTATCCCACCAACAGTGTGTCCAAGACCAGCGGCTCATCAAGTCTCAGCTCCACCCGCTGGCCAAGACACAGAAAAAAAACAATAAACATGGTGAGTTACCATCTGTCCGTGTAAGCCTGCACTTGCCAAGAGTGGGATTAGAGAAAGAGAGGTTTCGTGCTAAGTGGTATGAAGTACACATTAACAGCTCTATGCCATTTTCCGGGGCTCACTAGGTGTCCAGAGGCTCCATTTAATTATTAGTTCAGGTTTTAGTTTCCAGAGGGATTTAGGGAGACGTGTGTATAGTCTGCCATTTTGACTCTGCCCCCCTTGCCCATCTCTTATTGTCTTACCTTTTTCTTGTAGATATTTTGCAGTACTTTGTAAACTATGGAGATCAGATGTCAGTCCAATATGTAGTTGCCAAATATTTTTTCCCATTCTATAGGTGGTCTCTTAACTCTTTTGATAGTCTTTGGATGAGCAAAAGTGTTTGATTCTTAGTAATTCCCATTTATCTATTTTCTCTTGTGTCGATTGTACTTTGTCAGATTTTGAAGTCTGCCTAAGCTGTGTGTTAGAACTTCCATTGTTGATCCTAAATTTTCTTGCATGAGCTTTATCGTTTTAGGTTTGATATTTAGGTCTTTGATCCATTTTGAATTAGTTTTTGTGTAAGGTATGAGATATAGGTCTTGTTTCAATTTTTTGCAGATGGATATCCAATTTTGCCAACATCATTCGTTAAAGAGACTCTTTTTAACCCAACTTACAATCTTAGGGCCTTTGTCCAATATCAATTGTTCACAATAGGATTGTGACATCAATGGGGTCTCATGTCTGTTCCACTGGTGTATATGTCATTTTTTCTTCCAGTACCAGGCTGTTTTGACTACTGTGGCAGTGTACGAAGTTCTAAGGTTGGGCAGTGTGAGGCTTCCCACTGTGTTCCTCTTCTTCAGAAGTACTTTAAATATCTGAGGTTTCTTCCTTTTCCAAAAAAAGTTGGTCATTTCTTTTTCCATCTCATTAAAAAATGACACCAGAATTTGTGTTTGTATTGCATTGTACATGTAGACTGCTTTGAGTAAAATAGACATTTTCACAATGTTAAGTCTTCCTTTCCATGGGCAGGGTAGATTTCTTCACTTAGATAAGTCTGTTTTGGTTTCTTGCAGTAAGGTCATGTAATCCTCTCTGTATAGGTCTCTCATTTCTCTGGTTAGATTTATTCCTAGGTACCTTATCTTCTTGGCAGTTACAGTAAGTTGTATTGATTTGGTGATTCCTTCTTTGATGATCTCTTTGTTGGCATAAAGGAATCCTACTTATTTACTTACATTTATCTTACATCCTGATACTTGCCTGAAGTCTTCTATTACTTCTGGTAGTTTACTTATGGATTCTTTATGATTCTCTGCATATATAATCAAATCACCTGCAAATAGGGAGATATTTACTTCTTCTTTGCTGATGTGGATGACATTTCTTTCTTTGTCTTGTCCAATATCTCTGGCTAGTACCTCTAGTACAATGTTGAATGGAAGTGGTGAGAGTCAGCATCCTTGTCTAGGTCCTGATCCCAGGATTGATTATTTCATTCTCCATTCAGGATGATATAGGAGATTGGCTTTTCATAGATGCCACCTGTTGCATTGATAAATTTCCCCTCTATTCCTATCTTGCTGAGAGTTTTTAGCATGAAAAGTTGTTGCAGTTTATGAAATATATTTTTCTGCATCAATTGACAAAATCAGGTGATTATTATCCCTTGTGCTATTTATGTGGTTGATCCCATTAATTGCTTATCTGATGGTGAACCAGGCTTGCATCTCTGATATGAATCCAAGTTGGTCATGATGAATTGTTTTTTTACATGATGTTGAATTCTCTTGGCTATGATTTTGTGGAAGCCTTTTGTGTTTAGGTTCATGAGTGAGGTAGATGTGTAATTTTCTTTTTTTGTGGGATTTGGGCCTGGCTTTTGATCCTGCATATGCTGGCTTCATAGAATGAATTTGGGAGTATTCCTTTCCTTTCTATGCTGTGGAATAGCCTCAGTAGTATTGGAATTAATTCTTCCATAATGATTTGCTAGAATTCTCCAGTGAAACCATCTGGACCAGGACTTCTTTGATTGGTAGTTTTTGGATTACTTTTTCAATTTCTCCTTTGTAATGGGCTAATTAAGATGTTCAGTTTCTCCTTGTGGTGATTTTGGTGGGTGATATCAATCTGGAAACTTGTTCATTTTTTTTCTAGGTTTTCAAATCTGTTAAAATACAGTCTTCTGTGATATTCTGTTATGACACTTATGATTTCAGTTGCATCTGTTGTGACATCTCCCATTTTATTTCTTATTAAATTTATATGTTTTTCTCTCTTGCTTTCCTTTTGTAAGTTTAGTCAGTAGTTTACCAGTTGTATTGATCTTTTCAAAGAATCAACCTTTTGTTTTGTTGATTTTTTTGAATTGTTCTTCTATCCTCGAATTCATTTAGTTCTGCTGTAATCTTTATTATCTGTTTCCTTCGGGTGCCTGAGGCATTCTTCTGTTGCTCTCTTAATTCTTTGGTTTGGGCCCTTCCTTCATTCTCGATGTGTGCATTTACAGAGATAAATTGACCTCCAACCTTGCTGTATCCCATACGTTCTGGTAGGAAATGTTTTCATTCTCATTTGGTTCCATAAATTTGTTTATTTCATCCTTGATTTTTGTATAGCCCATAGATTTTTGAGCAAGGTGTTCAGTTTCCATGAGTTCAAATTTCTATTTATGCTCTATCTGCTATTGATTTCAACTTTTATGACTCTGTGGTCCGAAAAATGTTTTGCAATAATTCAGTGGTTTGAATTTTGTTGAGACTTGTTTTATGTCTTAACACATGGTTTATTGTGCAAAATGTTCCAGATGAATTGGAAAAGAAGGTGTACTTATCTGTTGATGGGTGAAAATTTGTGTATACTTTGACAAGTTCTAGTTGGTTTATTGTCACAATAAGGTCTATATCTTTACTGAACTTCTTTTCTGGATGATCTGTCCATTACTGAAAGTGGAAGGTTGAAGTCTTCACCTGTTATTGTGGAGTAACATATGCCATTTTTCAATGTTGTCAGTGTTTGTTCAATGTATTTAGATGCTCTGGTATTAGGTGCATAAATATTTAATATTGTTATGTCCTGCTTATGTGTAGATCCTTTCAGTAATAATGACTATCTTTTTCCAAGATGATGGATTTTACATTAAAGTCTATTCTAAGATTGGTGTTGTCATTCCTGTTCTTCTTTGTGTGTTGTTAGCTTGTTATATGGTTTTCCATCCTTTAATTTTCAGTTTGTTCATATCTTTGAGTTTAAAGTGTGTTTCTTATAAGCAACATATGGACAGACCATGTGTTTTTATCAAGGATGTCATACTCTGTCACTCTGTTTACATTCAGTATAATTGTTGATAGCGTTTAGTGTTGTTAGTTTGATGTCTTTTTCTGTGGTATCTCTGATGCTTTCTGTGTTGCTGTGGATGTTCTGTTCTGGTTCACTCTTTTTTGGGTGGATTTTTCATCTTTTTCTGTGTTAGTTTTGTGTTGTTGAGACTCTTGGATTATGTTTCTTGTGTTGATATGTGGTACTGTTATTTTGCTTTGTGGCTAGCCCTATGATCCCCTTTAATATTCTGTTTAAACTAGACTTTAACTTTTTAATATCTTTTTAGTTTCCTCTCCATCTGAAAGGGCTATAACTACTGTAATATATCCATCTTTTTAGTGTGATGATACCATA
Organism: Heterohyrax brucei; assembly: GCA_028571685.1. Lineage (NCBI taxonomy): Eukaryota > Metazoa > Chordata > Mammalia > Hyracoidea > Procaviidae > Heterohyrax > Heterohyrax brucei. Next base: position 103,777,410 of record CM053166.1, read on the forward strand.
ATTTTCATGTTAAGATCACTGCTTCCTTGTTCCCTTCTTTGAATATTGTAGCTTTCTTTGAGTTTCATAACTTCCCTAACTGAATAGGATTCTGGATGCAGTGTCCTGGATTACTGCCTTAAGTATACACATGACATTTTTATTTTTCTAAACAAACAGCTTCTTTCAGTATTCTTGTAGTGTTGGTTTGGTTTTTGCAAAGTCTCTAAGCTTCTGTTTATCTGTGAATGTCTTAATTTCGCTTTCATATTTGAGAGACAATTTTGCAGGATATACAGTTCTTGGTTGGAAGTTTTTATCCTTCAAGGCTTTGGATGTGGCATCCCAAAGCCTTCTTGCCAACACTGCTTCTGGTGAGAACTCAGATGAAAGTCTACAGAGCTTCCTTTTGTTTGCTAGTTTTGCCTTAACATCACTGCCTTTAACAGCCTCTGTTTATGTTTCATTTTGCTAAGTTTGATTATAATATGTCTTGGTGTCTTTTTTGGGGGGTCCAGTTTTTGTGGCATTCAATAAGCATCTTGGATATCTATGCTTTCTTATTTTTTAATTTCAGCAAAGTTTTCTGTCAGCAAATCTAAAACAACACTCATTGTGTTTTCATCTATCCCTCCATTTAAGAACTTCAATAATTCATAGATTTCTCTTAAAAGAGGCCCACATGTTTCCTAATGCTTTGTCATTTTTCTTATTTCTTTTCTTTGATTTCTCCACATAAATGATGATTGCTTGATCCTCAATCTGACTAACTCTGGCTTCCATCTCCTTAATTCTGCTCTTTTGATTTTGGATTTAATTGTCTAAGTCTGTGATTTTATTATTGATCTGCTGGATTTCAGATTGTAGATATTCCATCAGTTCAGATAGCTTGCTTAGGTTTTGTTTTGCTATGTTTTGTTTATTTTGTAGGAGGGCTCTGTATATAACTCTTTTGTACTGACTTTCTAATGGTCCCATGATGGCTTCTTCATCTGGAAAGTTTTTTGATTCTTTATTTTGAGAGTTTTCCGGAGCCATGGTGGACTGCCACTTTAATGATTAGCTATTGATTATTGTCTTTGCAACATCAAGAAGCTTTTAGGTTTCTCTGGTGTAACCTCAACGGGTGTTGAGACCTTTCTTTCGGTTAATTTTCTGTGCTCAGTTGTTTTTCCTTAAATGTTTTTTTTTAATCTTTGCAATTATTGTTAATTTTGCTTTTGCTAAGACTTCATGTTTTCCTTGTTTTTCATTTTGACATGTAGGACTGCTACTGTCTTTTGCGATTACCTTAATATTTCCCCTATTTTTCTAAATTTAAACACATCTTTAATTTCTTTGTATTACCTTGACATTCCCTCCATACGAAAGATCTATGAGTACTTTTGTTTGTTGTCCTTGTTGTGATAATGTTGTCATCTTTGTATATTAGCATTTCTGTTTCCCTATATTCAATGTTTTAGCATTCTTTTTTTTAATTTCCCGATTATAGCTAATACCTGTTTGCTCTGTCTTGCATTATAGTTGGGTTATTATCTGATGTTGGTATCTAACTGAAGTACTGTCTTTAGTGTTTCTTTTAATTTGGTTGGGTTTTGGAAGATTCCTTAAATTTCTGTTTGTCTGAAAATATTCTAATTTTTACCATCATATTTGGGAGACAGTTTTTCTGGATATATAAGTATTGGCTGGCAATTTTTTCCATTCAAAGCTTTGTATATGCCATCCCATTGCCTTCCTACCCAAATGGTTTCTGCTGAGTAGTCCAAACTTAGTCTTATTGAGTCTATTTTGTAGATTATATTTTTGTTTAATCCTTAGCTGCTTTTAAATTTTTCTCCATATCTTTAGTTTTGGTAAATTTGATTACAATATGTCTTGGTGTCTTTCATTTAACATCTACCTTGTGTGGGGTTTGATGAGCATCTTGGAGAGATATCTTCTCATCTTTCATGATATCAGGCAGTTTTCTGTCAACAAATCTTCAACAATTCTGTGTTTTTTGATATACTCCCCTCTTCTGGTAATCCAATCTCTATAGATCATTGCTCTTGATAGAGTTCTACACAACTCCTTTCAAAAATTCTATCTAATTTTTCATAATATATGCTGGTGTCAGTTGCTTTACCTTATATTTCACTAATTCTGCATCACCTTGCCTTGGTTCTGCTCCTTTGACTTTCTATTGAGTTGTCTAATTCTTTAGTTTTATTATCAGTATGCTGTATTTTGAATTGATGTTTCTGAAAGATTTCTTGCAATTTGTCCAGTTTATCAGTATGCTCTGCTCCCTTTGCCTGATTTCTTGAAGAGTTCTAAATATTAATTTTTTGTTTTCTACCTCTGGTAGTTTCAGGAAATTCTGTTTATCTGAGTAATTTCTCAATTCTTGGTTTTAGGAACTTTCTGAAGCCATCATGTTCTGACTTCTTAAGTGATTTGATACTGACTATTGTCTCCAAGAGAGCAGTAAGTTGTTGTATTTACTTGTTTATTTCTCTTTATTTCTGTGTACTGCACTATGTTATTGGTAGGTACCATCAAGTCAGTTCTGACTCATACCGACCCGATGCACAATAGAACAAAACACTGTCCAGTCTTGTACCATGTCCACAATTGTTTTATGCTTAAGCCCATTATCACAGCCACTGTATCAATCCATCTCTTTGAGAGTCTTCTACTTTTTTGCTGCTGCTCCACTCTGCCAAACATGATGACTTTCTCCAGGGACTAATCACTCCAGAACAACATGTCCAAAGTATGTAAGATGCAATCTCACCATCTTTGCTTCCAAGGAGCACTCTGGTTCTATTCCTTCCAGAACAGATCTATTTGTTCTTTTGATGGTTCATGGTACATTCAATATACTTCTTCAACACCAGAATTCAAATGCATCATCAATTCTTCTGCCTTCTTTATTCATTGTCCACCATTCACATGCATATGATGCAACTGGAAATACCATGGCTTGGGTCAGGCACACCTTAGTCTTTAAGGTGATATCTTTGCTTTTCAATACTTAAAGAGGTTCCTTGCAGCAGGTTTTCAGAATGCAGTGCATCTTTTGATTTCTTATTTTTAATTATTATTAAGTGAAAGTACACAATCTAAGTCAATTTTGCATGCCTGCCTATCTGCAACTCCATGAGTTCTCACCCTGTGACAGCACACTCCTCCTTTTTGCTCTTTACTTCTAGTGTCCTCTTAAAGAACATCTGTCCCCTCCTTCCAACATTCTGCTATCCCATCTAGAAAGAAACTAGTAGAACAGCCTCCTATAAATGTATAAAACCATAAAGTACAATCAACATGTGCTCACATTGTATCCCTGAGTCCATTCCATTCTTGTCTGAAGAGTTGACCTCAGTACTGGTTTCAGGTCAGGGCTAGCAGTAAGTCAAGGGGCCATGCTTCCAGGAGACACTCTATGCTGTCAAACCATCAGTTCTGGTCTTTTAGTAGAGTTCTGGAACTGTATAACTCTTTATCTCAAACCACGTCAGGTACTCTACATTATGCATCCCATCGCAGCTAACTCTGGTGGTTACTGGGCACCATTTGGTTCTTCTGTTTTCATGCTGATGCAGTCTCGCATTACTATGAGTCCTTCTGTTTCCTGTACTAATTTTTCATCGTGTCTATGATGTTCTCAATTGCCATCTGTTCCAGATGGGTTGGGACCATTTGTTGTTCCTCAGATGGCATATTGTTGGCTTTTCAAACCCCAGATGCCACTCACCAATGTGCGGGTGCAGAAGAGTCTCTTAGAAAAAGACCAATTATGCCAATTGACTGTGATGTCCCCTGAAAACATGGTCCCAGTCCCCTGTCCCTGGCACTCTATTCTTTGAAACGTTGAGTTGAGTTTAGAAAACTTCTCAGTTTATGATGTAGTCCAGTTATGATGAACTGCCCTCAACTGTGTGCTGTCACTCTCTTCAGCTAATCAAATTCCTATTGGCTATCTAATCTCTGAACATACCTCTTCCTCCCTCCCCACCCTTGTAACTGTGAAAGTCTTTTCTTCTATACACAAGGTCCACTTTTAAGTCCTTATAGCAGAGGTCTCATACAATCCTTGTCCTTTTGCAGCTGACTAATTTCACTTAGCTTGTCTTCTAGTTGAAACTAGGTTATGAGATGCTTCCTAAAATAATCACTGTTCTTTATGATTGCATAGTGTTCCATTGAGTATATGTACCATAGTTTGTTTATCCATTCATCTGTTGATGGACATCTAGGATGATTCCATCTTTTTGCTGTTGTGAACTATGCTGGAATAAACACTTGTGTGTATGTATCTCTTTGTGTGACTGCCTTTATTTCAGTAGGATATATGCCAAACATTGGAATTGCTGGATCATATTATATTTCTATTATATTTATATTTCTATTTATTTCTATATTTCTATTTCTATTTCTATTTTTCTATTTCTATTTTCAGAAAGTACCAAATTGCTTTCCAAAGAGGTTATACCATTTTCCATTCCCACCAGTAGTGTAGCCGACGTCCAATATCTTCACAGCCTCTGCAAAATTTGTTGTTTTGTGTTTTCTGGATTACTGCCAACCTCATTGAAGGTGAGATGATATCTCATTGTAGTATTAATTTGGATTTCTGTGATAGCTAATAATAGTGAGCATTTCCTTATGTGTCTTTTGGCTTCCTGAATGTTTTCTTTGGTGAAGTGTCTGTCCATCTCCTTTGCTCATTGCTCACTTGGGTTGTTTGATTTTTTTTCTTGTTCATATTTTGCAGTACCTTGTAGATAATAGAAATCAGTTGTTAATCTGATATGTAGTTGTCAATTTTTTTTCCCATTCTGTAGATTGTCTTTTAACTCTCTTGATAAAGTCTTTGGAAGAGTATAAATGTTTGATTTTTTTGTAGCTCCTGTTTATCTATTTTCTCTTCTGTTGTTTGTGCATTGTTGTTCAGATTTTAAACTCTGTCTAAGCCACTTGTTAGAACTTCTCTTGTTGTCCCTGTGTTATGTTGCATAATCTTTATTTTTTTAGGCTTTATAGTTAGGTTTTTGATCCAATTAGAGTTACTTTTTGTGTAAGGTGTTAGATATGAGCCTTGTTTCAGTTTTTTTGCAGATAGATATCCAATTTTGCCAACACTACTTATTAAAGAGATTATTTTTAATCCAATTTACAACCTTTGATCCTCTGTTGAATATCATTATTCATAGGACAGTGGTATTTCTGGGTTCTCTATTCTGTTTCTTTGGTCTACATGTCTGTTTTTGGACCACTACCAGCCTGATTTGACTACTGTGTCAGTGTAGCAGGTTTAAAGGTCAAGAAGTGTGAGTCCTCCCGCTGTGTTCATCTTCTTTAGCAGTGCCACAAAAGTTGGTGATTTCTTTCTCCATCTGATTAAAAAACGGCACTCAGGGTGGAGTTAGCATGGCAGACTAAGCACACATCTCCTTATATCCCTCTGGAAACCAAGACCTGAATTGATAATCAAACAGAGCCTCTGGTCACCTAGTGAGCCTCCAGGACACGGCACAGGGCTGTTAATTTGGAATTCATACCAGTGAGAGAAAAACCTCCTCTCTTTGACTGACTCCTGCTCCTGGCTAGCCTTGGCTTTCACAGACTGAAGGTAAACGCACGGTTTTGACACTTTTTTCCCTCTGTCTTGGCAGGCAGGTAGAGTTGAGTCTTGCCTAGTGGCTAGACTCAGATGCATTGCTGGGGGGGGTAGACAGGTAAAATTTCCATATTTTGAGAGCCAGGCTTAGGACTCTATTAAATCTATCCACTTTTGGTCTGTCTTTTTATCACTGCCACAGCATGGTTTGTACAGAACCACAGTGCCAGAGTGCACGATGCTATGTTGGATATGGAGATTTTAGCGGGACTTAATTCTTAGCCTGGGAGCCAGCACCTGCAAACAGGACAACGCTTCTCCAACAGAAAAGCACTAATTTACACAGTGTCACCTACGGTGGGGGACCAGAAACAGAGGCAGAGGAATCACTACCTCTCAGCATTTTTAGACCCTCTATCTGCTGCCTGTGTGGAGGGCACCATCATGGATATGGTGGCTGCAACTGGACCTATTTCATAGCTTGGGAGCCAGAACCTGCCCACAGGAGAGTGCTGTTCCACCAGAAAAGCAGTAGTTGGCACAGTGTTGCCTAAGGCTGGGCCCTGTCAGCAGAGGCCAACAGGGCAGTAGCATTGCTATATTCTCAACTAGTTTGTATCATCTGGGGTTGGATATAGTGGTGCTTATTTAGCCATTTGTGAAGAGGGACCTCTACACCTGAAAACTTGACTGACTTGGGACGTGGTCAGATACCTTTTGTTTTACATTGTAATACAGCCTAGAGAAACATCTGCATTCCATCCCCACAGTATCTCTTCCAGCCTCTACTTACACGGGACCCAAAAAGCAACAGACACTTGTGGCATACAAGAAATCATCCATGGCTTCAGAAGGCTCGCAAACAAAACAATCAAGTAGTTTTCCAGATGAAGAAACTTTCATGAAATAATCAGAAGGTGAATACAAAATGGTTATATACAGAGCCCTTCTAGACCTTATACAAAATGCAGCAGAACAAAAGAAAAAGTTAAGTAAGCTGTTTGATCTGATGCAACAGCAGTACTCTGAAATCCAACAGATCAAGAAAAAAATCAAACATAGAAACTTCCATACAAAGCCAAGAAAACAGAATGCAACAAATGGGAAAGAGAATTTCTGTCTTGGAAAACAGAGCTACTGATGCCAGCATCTGTGAGCAGAAATCAGAAAAAAGAAACAAGAAAAATGAAGAAGCATTAAGAAGCCTGTGGAACTCTGTTAAGAGGAGCAACCTTCGATTAATTGAGTCCCTGAACAGGATGAGACACCTGAGAATACAGAGAGTATCGTTGCTGAGCTGCTGACAGAAAACTTCCCAGAAATCAGGAAGGAAGAGAACATAGACATCTCAGATGTGTGTCGTATATGACAAAATATAGATCTCAGAAGAAAGACTCCAAGACATATTATAATCAAGCTTAACAAAATGAAACATAAGCAGCAACTCTTAAAGGCAGCAAGACTGAAAACAAAGATAACATTCAGAGGGAAACCCTATAGGCTTTGATCAGATTTCTCAGCAGAAACCATGCTGACATGGAGACAGTGGCATGACACATTCAAAGCCTTGAAGGAGAAGAACTTCCATCCAAGAATTATATATCCTGCACAATTATCTTTCAAATACGAAAATGAAATTAAGACAAACCAGATAAACAGAAACTCAGGGACTTTGTAAAAAAACCAAACCAAAACTACAAGAAATAATGAAAGAAGGTCTTGGCTTTGGCTTAGAAGAACAAAACCACTAACTTTATATTTTAGAACAACACATTATTCAGAACTCTACTCAGTTAGGGAAGGCTCTAAAGTCAATCACAGCTTTAATACTGAAAGAAGAAATCCAGTGATTCTCGTGAAAACTATGGTGCCATCACATTAAAAAGAGGGAAGTACTACAGTCGTTATAGTTCTTCCAGATTGAGAGGAAGCTGCCAAGACTGGTAGTAATTAAAATTGGGTTTATATGTACTTTATTAAGGGGGATTGCAAGGGCAGCTGTAAAGCACAACAAAGACGTATCATACCATTTCAAGAAATGTAACACAGGAGTATCAGAAACTGCAAAACCAGCTCTGAGAAAGGTGAAAAATCAACTCACAAAACAGAATGTCCCAGAACAGACTAATAAGGACAACAGAGAAAACATCAACACAAAAATAAAGGTATCACAATGGCAGAACTGAACACATGCCTATCAATAATTACGTTGAATGTGAAGGGACTGAATGCTCCAGTAAAGAGACATCGAGTGACATCTTGGATAAAGAAACATGACCCACTCATATGTTGTCTACAAAGAACTCACTTGAGATCTAAAGATAGGAGCAAACTGAAAATTAAAGGATGGAAGAATATATATCAAGCTAACAATGAACAAAAAAGAGCAGGGGTGGCAATTATAATCTCAGACAAAATGAATTTTAATGTCAAATCCACCATCGTGGACAAAGATGGACAGTATTTATTGCTTAAAGGTTCAGTATACAAGCAAGACTTAACTATATTAAATATTTATGCACCTAATATCAGAGCACTTAAATACGTCAAAGAAATACTGACTACATTGAAAAAAGAGTCAGGTCACTCCACAGTAATAGTGGGAGACTTCACAACTCCACTCTCAATACTGGACAGATCATCTAGAAAAAAGCTCAGTAAAGATACAGAAGACCTCATTGCCACAATTAACCAACTAAACCTCATTGATATATACAGAACTTTCCACCCGTCAGTGGACAACTACACCTTCTTCTCCAGGGCACATGTAACATTCTCCAGAATTGTCTATGTGTTAGGACGTAATGCAATTCTCAACAAAATCAATACCATTGAATTACTGCAAAGCATCTTCTCAGATCATAAAACCATAAAAGACAAAATCAATAGTAGAACAAACATAGAAAGTGGAACTCTTGGAAACTGAACAACATCTTGCCCAAAAAAACATGGGTTATAGAAGAAATCAAGGATGAAATAAAGAAATTCATGGATTCCAATCAGAATGAAAACATTTCCTACCAGAACCTATGGGATACAGCCAAAGCAGTGCTCAGAGGTCTGTTTATCTCCATAAATGCACACATCTGGAAGCAATGAAGAAATAAAATCACAGAACTAAACTTACAGCTTGAACAAGTAGAGAGAGAATAACAGAGGAACTCCTCAGGCACCAGAAGAAACCAAGTCATGAAGAACAGAGCACAGCTAAACGAACTAGAGAATACAGAAACAATTGAAAAAATTGAAAAGACCAAAAGCTGGTTTTTAGAAAAGATCAACAAAATTGGCAAACCACTGCCTAAACTTACTAAAGAAAAGCAGGAAAGGAAACAACCCAAATAAGAAATGAGAGAGGAGTTATCACAACAGATCCAACAGAAATCAAAAACATCATAACAGAATACTATGAAAGACTGTACTCCAACAAATTCGAAAACCTAGAGGAAATGGACAAATTCCTTGATTCATACCACCTAGGCAAATTAACACAATGTGAAGCAGAACAGCTTAATAAACCCATCACAAAGGAAGAGATTGAAAAAGTTATGAAAACACTGCCAAACAAAAAAAGCCCGGGCCCAGATGGCCTCACTGCAGAATTCTACCAAGCTTTTAGAGAACAGTTATCTCCAGTATTACTGAGACTATTTCACACTATGAAGCCAACATAACCCTGATACCACAGCCACAGAAAAACCCAACCAAAAAGGAGAATTGCGGACTGATATCACTCATGAATCTAGGTGCAAAAATCTTCAACAAAATTCTTGCCAATAGAATACAACAACGTATTGAAAAAATAATCCATCATGATAAGGTTGGGTTCATACCAATGATGCAAGGCTGGTTCAACATCAGAAAAACAATTAATGTGATTAATCACATAAATAACACAAAAGACAAGAAACACCTGATTTTGTCCATTGATGTAGAAAAAGCATTTGATAAAGTCCAACACCCATTCATGCTAAAAACTCTTATGAAAATAGTCATAGACCAAAAATTCCTCAATGCAATAAGGGCCATTTATACAAAGCCAACTGCCTACTTCATCCTGAATGGAGAGAGACTGAAAGACTTTCCCTTGAGAACAGAAACTAGACAAGGATGCCCACTCTCACCAATCCTATTCAACATTGTACTAGAAGTTCTAGCAAGAGGAATTAGACAAGACCAAGGAGTAAAGGTCATCTGCATCAGCAAAGAAGTCAAAATCTCCCAGTTTGCAGATGGTATGATTGTATATGCAGAGAATCCCAAAGAATCTATAAATAAACTACTCAAACTGATAGTTCAGCCAAGTCTCAGAATACAAGATAAACGTAAGTAAATTAGTAGGCTTCCTTTATGCTAACAACCTGTTAATGAAGGAATCATCAAATCAATAGCATTTACTATAGCCCGTAAGAAGATAAAGTATTAGGAATTAATCTAACCAGAGAAATAACGGAACTTTCCAAAGAGAACTACAAGTCCTTACTACAAGAAACTGAGAGAGACTTAGGTAAATGGAGAAACCTACCCTGCTGATGGATAGGAAGACTTAATATTGTGAACATGTCTATTTTACCCAAAGCAATGTACTTATATAATGCAATCCCAATACAAGTTCCAGCATCATTTTTTAATGAGATGGAGAAAAAAATCACCAAATTTTTTTGGAAAGGGAAGAAGCCCCAGATAAGTAAGGTACTATTAAAGAAGAAGAACACATTGGGAGGACTCTCATCTGACCTTAGAACATACTACACTGCCACAGTGGTCAAAACGGCCTGGTACTGGTACAAGAACAGACAGATTGATCAATGGAACAGAATTGAGACCCCAGAGATGACACCATCTGCCTACAAACAGTTGATATTCGACAAAGGCCCTAAGGCATTAAACTGGGGTAAAAACAGTATCTTCAACAAATGGTGCTGGCAAAATTGGATATCCATCTGCAATAAATTGAAACAAGATCCGTATCTTACACCTTATACAAAAACCAACTCCAACTGGATAAAATACCTAAATATCAAACCTAAAACAATAAAGCTCATCCAAGAAAAGGTAGGAACAGCAATGGAAGTTTTAATACACAATGTAGACAGACTTCAAAATCTGTCAAACAAACCAGTCAACAGAAGAGAAAATAGATAAGTGGGAACTATTAAGAATCAAACACTTTTCCTCATCCAAAGACTTTATTAATAGAATTAAAAGGCCACTGTCGTGGGTTTAATTGTGTCCCCCCAAAAATATGTGTAGCCATGTGGCTGGGATATGATTTCCAGTATCTTGGAACTGTCCTCCATTCTGTGGTTTCCCTAACTGTATGTTAAAGGATTAGGGTGGGACTGTAAATTCCTGCATAGGATTACTTCCCTACTCTGCTGTAAGGGGAGTTTCCCTGGAGTATGGCTTGCCCCGCCCTTAAGCTTTTCAGCCTGCAAGAGATAAAAGGAAAGAGAAACAAGGAGAATTGGGAACATAGCACCATCAAGAAATCTGCACAGGGAGAAGAGAACGTCCTTCAAACCTGAGGTTCCTGTGCCAAAACGCTCCCTGGACAAAGAATGATGCAATACCAGACCTTCCTCCAGAGCCGACAAGGAGAAAGCCTTTCCCTGGAGCGGACACCCTGAATATGGACTTGCAACCGACCGGGCTGTATAAGAATAAACCTTCCTTTGTTAAAGCCATCCACTCTGTGGCATTTCTGTTAGAGCAGCCCTAGCTGACTAAAGCAGCCATCTATGGAATGGGAAAAAATATTTGGCAACTCTATGTCAGGCTGACGCCTGATCTCGATAATCTATATGATACTACAAAATATCAATAAGAAGAAGATAAATCATCCATTTATTGATGAGCAAAGGAGATGGACAGACATTTCTCTAAAGAGGAAATCCAGGCAGCCATAAAACACATGCGGTCATGTTCAAGATCTTTAGTTATTAAAGATATTCAAATAACGACGACAATGAGATACATCTCACCGCAGCAAGGTTGACCACGATCTAGAAAGCACAAAACAACAAATGCTGGAGAGGCTGTGGAGAAAGTGGAACTCTCCTACATTGATAGGGTTGCAAAATGGTCCAGGCTCTTTGGAAAGTAATCTGGCACTTCCTTAAAAAAATGGATATAGATATACCATTTGACCCAGTAATTCCACTAGTTGAAATATATCATACAAAATCAAGGCCATTCACACCAATGGACACATGCGCAAGAATGTTTATCACAGCACAGTCCACGACAGCAAAAAAATGGAGTCAACCCAGATGCCCAACAACAGAGTAATGGATAGGTAAACTATGATATATATACTCAATGGAGCATTACGCAATGGTAAAGAATAATGATGATTCCAGGAAACATCTCATGCCCTGGTTTCAACTGGAAGACATTACGTTGAGTGAAAGTAGTCAGAGACAAAAGGACAAATATTGTATGAGACCCCTATGATGCGATCTTAAAAACAGACTTACGTATAGAAGAAAAGACTCTTTGACAGCTGCAAGGGAGGGGAGGGAGGCAGGGCAAGGGGGAAAGGGTTTAGATTAGATAGTTGCTAGAAATCCGGTTGGGTGAAATCAGTGGTAGCACACATTAGAAACAAGAACAATATTAAGTGGACTTCAGCATAACTTGAATACTCCTTCTATCTTAACCCTGTATTGCAAGGATAGAGTAGCTTGGGTAGGGGGCGGGGGACCATGCTCTTAGGCAAAATCGAGGCCAACTGGCACAACTAGCGTTTTGCTAAGAGGGATCTCTGTACCTCACATTGGTGAGTGGTGTCTGGGGTCTTAAAAGCTGCCAAGCTGCCATCTGAGGGCACAGCAAATGGTCCCAGCTCAGCAGGAACGGATGCTCACCGAGGACCAAAATGACATGGGGTAAAGACAACCCAGAAGATAGAGGGACCCACATGAGTGGGACCAGAAGAACAGGATGGTGCCCGGCCACCACCCGTAATAGCCGCGATGGAACTCACTGTTGAGTCTCAGTGGCAACACAAGAATAAAAAGGGTCCACTAAAAGACCTCAATTGATAGTCCAGCGTATTCAGAGTTCCCCTGGGAGCATGGCCCCTGGCTCTGATGCCGCTCTTGCCTATAAATCATAATGAAGGTCCACGCTTCGGACAGGAATGGATTTGACTTGGTGATGCAGAGTGACCATATATTGGATGCATTTTATGGTTCTATGCATCTATAGGATATCTTCCTGCTGACCTCTGTCTAGATGAAGTAGAGTGGTTGGCGAGCAGGGGAAAGGAGACTGTTCGGAAGATGAGACATGTATGGAGCAGAAAGGAATAGTGTGCTGTCACCAGACAGGGAGAGCAGTGGAATCGACATATAGGTGGGAATATAAATTTATATGGGAATGTACATTTTCACTCAGTCATATTAAATAAAAAAAAAGGAAGAAAAAGTGGCACTGGATTTGTTATTGAGATTGCATTGTTTATGTTGATTGTTTTGGGAAGAACAGACATTTTCACAATGATAATTCTTCCTGTCCATGATCAAGGTAGATTTCTCCACTTAAGTAAATCTCTTTTAGTTTCTTTCCATAAGGTCTTGTAATTTAGTCTGTACAGGTTTCTTCTCTGGTTAGATTTATTCTTAGGTGGTTTATTTTCTTGGGGGCTATAGTAAATGATATTGACTTGGTGATTTCCTCTTTGATGATATCTTTGTTGGTGTAAAGGAATTGTACTAATTTATTTATGTTTCTCTTATATCCTGATACTTTGCTGAACTCTTCTATTAATTCCAGTAGTTCATTTATGGATTTTTTAGGGTTTTCTGTGTATATGATCATATCATCTGCAAATAGGGATCATTTTACTTCTTCTTTACCTACATGCCAATGCCCTTTATTTCTTTGTTGTGTCTGATTGCTCTGGCCAGAACCACTCGCAAGATTTTGAATAGAAGTTGTGAGAGTGGGCATCCTTGTCTAGTCTTGTTCTCAGGGGGAATTCTTTCAGTCCATCTCCATTCAGAATGATGTAGGCAGTTGACTTTGCACAGATGCCCCTTATAACTTTGCAGAATTTTCCTTCTATTCTTATGTTGCTGAGAGTTTTTAACAGGAATTGGTTTTGGACTTTGTCAAATGCCTCTTCTCCAACAATTATATATGTGCTTGATCACATTAATTGTTTTTCTGATGTTGAACCAGCCCTGCATCACTGGTATCAATCTGCCTTCATCATGATCAATTGTTCTTTTTGATACGTTGTTGAATTCTACTGGCTAGGATTTTGTTGAAGATTTTTGCATCTGGCTTCATGAGTGATATTGGTCCGTCATTTTCTTTTTTTTGTGGGGTCCTTCAGTGGCCTTGGAATCAGGGTTATCCTGGCTCCATAGAATGAATCTGGGAATATTATGTCCTCTTCTATGCTGTGAATTACCTTCAGTAGTATTGGAATTAACTTCTCTGTAAGTTTGGTAGAATTATCCATTGAAGCCATCTGGGCCAGGACTTTTTTCTTTAGTAGTTTTTCCTTTTTTAAAAAATTATTTTTTCAATCTTTTCTTTTGTGGTTGGTTTAGTAAGTTGTTCTACTCCTTTTGATAATTTTGGTAGGTGATATAACTCTAGAAATTTGTCCATTTCCTCTAGGATTTCAAATCTGTTAGAGTACAGTCTTTTGCAGTATTCTGTTATGATACTTTGTTTTAGGTTAGGTCTATTGTGACATCTTCATCTTAATTCTTATTTGTGTTATTTATTTCGTGTCCTGTTTTTTTTTTTTGTAAGTTTAACCAATGGTTTATAAATTTTGTTGAAGTTTTCCAGAAATAAGATTTTTGATTTGTTAATTTTTTCAATTGCTTTTCTATTTTCTAATTCATTTAGTTCTGCTGTAATTTTTATTGTCTTTTCATTCCTGCCTGGTGTCTGAAGAGTTCTTTTGCTGTTCTCTTTCTACTTGTTCAAGTCGTGCAATTAATTCTTTGGTTTGGGCCTTTTCTTCATTCTGGTTATGTGCAGTTATAGAGATAAATTGACTTCTGAGCACTGTTTTTGCTGTGTTCCATAGGTTCAGGTATGATGTGTTTTCATTCCCATTTGATTCCATGGATTTCTTTATTGTGTCTTTGATTTCTCCTATAACCTAAGTATTTTTGAACAAGATATTTTTCAGTTTCCATAATTTTGAATTTCTGCCCATGTTTTTTTCTGCTATTGATTTCAACTTTTATGGCTTTACGGTCCAAGAAGATGCTTTGCAATAATTCAGTGGTTTGGATTTTGTTAAGACTTCCCTTATTCTCTAATACATAATCTCTTCTGAAGAATTCTCCATGTGTGTTGGAGAAGAAGGTGTGCTTCTCAGTTGTTGGGTAAAAAGTTCTGTATATGTCAGTGAAGTTTAGCTGTCTGATTGTAGCAATAAGATCTCCTGTGTTCTTATTGAGTTTTTTTTTTTTTTTTCTGGATGATCTGTCCATTACTAAATGTGGAGTGTTGAAGTCTCCTGCTGTTATTGTGAAGTGATCTGTCTCCTATTTTGAATGTTGCCAGCATTTGTTTGATGTATTTAGATGCCCTGATAGTAGGTGCATGAATATTTAATATTGTTATATCCTCCTTATATATTGAATCTTTAAGCAATAGTGATCATAGTTGTGCATTATCGTTGATTTTACATTACAATGTATTTTATCTGAGATTAGTATTGCCACTTCTGTTCTTCTTTGCATGTTGTTAGCTTGGAATATATTTTTCCATCCTTTGATTTCCAGTTTGTTCATATCATTGAGTCGAAGATGTGTTTCATGGAGGCAGCATGTAGACAGATTATGGTTTTGATCCAGCTGTTACTCTATGTCTCTTTATTGGAGCAGTCATTCCATTTACATTCAATGTAATTATTGATAAATATATATTTAGTGTTGTCATTTTGGTATCTTTATTTTTGTATTGTTGATTTTTTTCTCTGTTCCACTTATTCTATTCTGGGTCATTTTTCCTGATGAGCTTTCCTTTTGTCCTTTTCACTGTTGGTCTTATGTCTTTTCAGATTCCTGTATTGTGTTTCTTCTTCTGATATATAGTATTGTTCATTTGTTTTGTAGCTACCCCTTTTTTTCCCTTTAATGTTGTAAGTTTAAATCAGTCTTTAACATCTGTATATCTCCTTAACTTCCTCTCCACATGAAAGGGCTATCAATACTGTAACTTGTTACTCTTCATAGTGTGATGACGTCATAGTTGACATGTTAAGATCTCTGTTTCTCTAAGTTTTAAATTTTAGTTTTGATTGAACTTTGTGACTTCCCCTAACTAAGGCTCTGGATGCTGCATCCTGCTATGTATACTTGTGTATGTATCTGCTATTAGTGATTTTCTAAATGAAGATCTTTCTTCAGTATTTTTTGTAATTTTAGTTTGGTTTTTGCAAACTCTAAGATTCTGTTTAAGTATGTCTTAATCTCACAGTCATATTTGAGAGACAATTTTTCAGGGTGTACAATTCTTGGTTGAAAATTTTTATCCTTCAGGGTTTTGTATGTGTCATCCTACAGATGACATTAGCACTATTTCTGCTGAGAAGTCAAAGGATACAACCTGCAACACTCACTTTTTTGTGTTAGTTTTGATTTAAGCCTAGCTGTCCTTAAGTGCCTCTCCTTATTTTTCATTTTATTAAGCTTGATCATAATATGTCTTGGTGCCTTTCTTTTGAGGTCTAGCTTTTGTGGAGTTCATTAAGCATTTTGAGTACCTGTTCTTTTCTTTCATGATCTCAGGAAAATTTTCTGTCAGCAACTCTTCAACCACTGTCCGAATTTTCTGCTATCTCTCCCTGTTGAAGTATTCCTATTGTTCTTAGAATATTCCTCTTGACAGTGTCCCAAATGCTTCAATTGCTTTAGCTTCAGTATCATTAATTTTGCATTCCGTTTCCTCAATCCTACTCTTTTGGCTTTGCATTGAATTGTCTAACTCTGTAATTTTATTATTGATCTGCTGAATTTCAGATCATTGATGTTCTAGTGGTTCATATAGCTTTCTTAGTTCTTCATTTTGTTCTGTTGCACTTTGTTTTGTCTCTAGATAGGCTTTATACATAATTATTTTGCATTCTACATCAAATAATTTCAGGAAGCTTTCTTCATCTGGCAAGTTTTTTATTCCTTTATTTTAGGAGTTTTCCAGAGCCATGGTGTTCTGTTTCTTTAAGTGGTGAGATACTCATTGTTGTCCTCATGCCATCAGAAAGCTGTACAGCTTCTCTGGCATTGTACCAGTGGTAGCTGTGGTGTAGCCCTAAGAAGGGAGTGAGTGAGGACACTGCTAGACTTGACCACTAGTAGCTGCTGTGTTCTTTGTGTGCAGCTAACTTATGTAGAGTTTCTCTAGTGAGAGAGAGGCTATCAGTCTCCACCATGTTGCTTGGCTTGTTGCCTGGCCCCATCTGGGCCCTCAGAGGATGAAGGCCCCACTTCCTGACTGATAAAGATCACAGTCTACTTGTGCTGACTCTCCAGAGCCATGCCATTTGACACTATGATGTAGCTAAGTGAAGGGAGGAGAGAAGGATGTCACCACACTTGGTTGATAGGCACTGTTGCATTCTCTAGGTGCTTTTATCTTAAAAAGTACTTTTCTGCTGAGAGAGACACCATACAGTCACAGCCCATAGCAGCTGGGACCTCAGGGGTGGCAGGCATGCCTCCTGGCTGGCAAAGATGGCACCATACTTATGGAGTCTCTTGGGGGCCCATTAACAGGTGATGTGACATGGCTTAAAGAAGTGAGGGCTAAGGGCACTGCCACATTCAGCTACCAGCCACCACTACATACTGCAGGTATGACTGTCTTAAAAGCAAGTGTTCTGCTAGTTAAAGTGCTGTCAAGATAGGCATTGTTGCTCAACATGGCAGCTAGCCCTAGCCAAGCCCTCAGACATGGCTATCTGTGCCTCTCAGGTGACCAAGATGACATCCTATCTGAGCCACCTCTTCTTCACTGAGCCAGCTATAGCTATGGAGCAGCTCAGAGAAGAGAGAGAGGAAGGGATCTGGCACCCTCGGTCACCAGCCACTGCTGTGTTCTCTGGAAGTGATGGTCTCAAGCACAGCCTCTCTGCTGTGAAAGAGGCTATTTACTTAGGCACTGCAGCTCAGCATAGCAGCTGGCCCCTGTCAGGCTCTCAGGCTTGGCAGTCCCAGTCCCAGTCTCCTGGTTAAGAAGGATGGCATCCATACCTGTAAGCCTCTCAGCCACTATGTCAACAGAAACAGGACTTATTACATTGCCATCTTGCCTCTGACAAAGATAGTTTTCCCCTTCCTGTTGCCCAGTCTGATCTCATTACCCTACTCCCGATCTTGGGGCTCCTGGAACATCCACACAGCTCCATTCAAATATTTTTCTAGGCCTTAGTTCTCAGTGGGAATTGAGGAGATGTGTGACTAGTCTGCTATTTGGCCCCACCTCCTCTTTTGACTGCTTGACTTTGCTTCCATCGGCAATGATTGTAGAACCACCTAAAATGAAATCTTGGCAACCTCAGTCTTTTCTCCACTTGTCATAACATTGCTCGCTGTGCCAGTTGTAAAGATTTTCATTTTCTTGATGTTGAGATGCCATCCATACTGAAGGCTGTGGTCTTTGATTTTCATCAGTGTATCGAATCCTCTTCATTTCCATCAAGCAAGGGTGTGTCACTGTATAACACAGGTTGTTAATGAGTCTTCCAGCAATCCTGATGATTCGTTCTGCTTCATATAGTCCACATTCTCAGATTATTTGCTCATCATACAGATTGAATAGGTCTGAGGAGATGTAACCATGACACATCCCTCTCCTGGCCTTATAACATGCCGAATCCCCTTGTTCTGTTTGTACTACTGCCTCTTGATCTACGTAGAGATTCCTTAAGAGCACAATTAAACTCACTGCCATTGAGTCACGTCTGACTCACAGCAACCCTAGAAGTCGGAGTAGAACTGCCCCATAGAGTTTCTGAGGAGTTCCTGGTGGATTTTTGCTCTGGAATTCCCATTCTCCACAATATTATACATAATTTGTCGAATTCCTTTGCATAGTCAATTCTATTGTTCCAGAAAATGACACCGCCCCAGGTTGGAAGGCACTCAAAAGATGAATGGGGAATAGCTACCTTCTGAAATAGAGTCAACCTTAATAACGTAGGTGAAGTATAGCCTTTTGGACCTTTATTTGCTGATGAAACATGACTCACAATGTGAAGAAACAGCTGAAATCTTCCATTAATAATCAGAATATGGAATGTAAGAAGTATGAAACTAGGAAAATTGGAAATAATCAAAAACAAAATGGAATGTATAAATGTCTATGTGTTAGACAGTTGTGAGCTGAAATGTGCTGGTACTGGCCATTTTGAATTGGACAATCTATGGTCTACTATGCTAGGAATGAATACTTCAAGAGTAATGGTGTTATTTTCATAGTCAAGAAGAGCATTTTTAAGATCTGTCCTGAAGTGCAGTTCTGTCAGTGATAGGGCAATATGCATAAGTGTATAAGGAATGCCGGTTAGTCTGACTATTATTCAAATTTACACATCAACCATTAAGGCCAAAGATGAAATGGAAGATTTTTATCAGCTTACACAATCCAAAATTGATCAAACATACAATCAGGTTGCACTGATAATTATTGGTGATTGGAATGCAAAAGTTGGAAGCAAAGAAGAAGGATGAATAGTTGAAAAATGCAGCCTTGGTGATGGAAATGATACCATTGACTGCATGATAGAATTTTGCAAGACGAATGACATTTGCATTGCAAATACCCGTTTTCATGAACATAAACAGCAACTACACACTTGGACCTTGCCAGATTCAATAAACCAAAATCAAATTGACAGCATTTGTGGAAAGAAACAATGGACAAGCTCCATTTTTATCAGCAGTCAGAATAAGACAAGGTAATGACTGTGGCACAGACCATCAATTGTTTATATGCAAATTGAAGTTGAAAATGAAAATTATAACAAGCCCACGAGAGCTAAAGTATGACATTGAGTATATCCCACCTGAGTCTAGAGACCATCTCAAGGACAGATTTGATGCATCGAACACTAATGACCAAAGACTGGATGAGCTGTGAAATGACATCAAAGATATCATCCATGAAGAAAGCAAAAGGTCATTAAAAAGACAGATAAGAAAGAAAAGACCAACAGTCTCCTCCCCACCCACTCTCCGTTGGGAGGATGAGACATGTATGGAGCAGAGAGCAATAGTGTGCTGTCACTAGGCAGGGAGAGCAGTGGAAGCTGCATATAGGTGTGCATGTAAATTTATATGGGAACGTACATTTTCACTCAGTCATATTAAATAAAATAATAATAATAAAAAATTTAAAAAAAGAAAGAAAAGACAAAATTGGATGTCAAAAGAGACACTGAAACTTGTTCTTGACTGTCAGATAGCTAAAGAAAAAGGCAGGAATGATGAAGTGAAAGAATTGAACAGAAGATTTCAAAGAGTGACTTGAGAAGACATATGCAAAGACCTGGAAATGGAAAACTAGAAGGGAAGAACATGCTCTGAATTTCTCAAGCTGAAAGAACTGAAGAAAAATTCAAGTCTTGAGTTGCAATAGTGAAGGTTCTACAGGGAAAAGATTAAATGACTCAGGAAGCATCAAAACAAGACAGAGGGATTACACAGTCTTTACATCAGAAAGAACTGGTGGTCAATGTTCAACCATTTCAAGAGGTAGCATATGATCAGGAATCAATAGTACTTTAGGAAGACGTTGAAGCTACGTTGAAGACACTGGCAAAAAACAAGGTTCCAGGAATTGATGGCATATCAATTGAAATGTTCCAGCAAATGGATGCAGAGCTGGAAGCTCTTAGTCATCTCTGCCAAGATATTTGGAGGACAGCTACCTGGGAATTGAATGAAAGAGATCCATATTTATGCCTATTCTCAAGAAAAGTGATCCAACCAAAGGCAGAAGTTACCATGTAATATCTTAATATCACACACAAGCAGAATTTTGCTAACAATCATTCAAAAGTGACTGCCACAGTATACTGTTTGGGAACTGTTCAAGCCAGATTCAGAAGAAGACTTGGGAACATGGATATCATTGTTGACGTCAAACAGACCTCAGCTGAAAGCAGAGAATACCAGAAAGAGGTATACCTATGTTTTATTGATTATGCAAAGGCATTCAACTGTGTGGATCATACTGAGCTATGGAAAACATTGTGGAGAAGGAGAATTCCAGAACACTTAGTGTGTTCATGAGGAATCTGTATATGGATCATGAGGCAGTTGTGAGAACAGAACAAGGGAACACTCTATGTTTTAAAGTCAGGAAGGGTGCGTGTCAAGATTATATCTTTTCTTCAGACCTATCCAATCTGTATGTTGAGTAAATAATTTGAGAAGCTGGACTATATGAAGCATAACAACGCATCAGGATTGGTGGAAGATTCATTAACAACCTGCCTTACGCAGATGACACAACCCTAAGAAGATTTGGAACATTTGCTTATTAAAAAAACAAACAAAAAAAAAACCCACAGCCTTCAGGATGAACAGCACCTCAACATCAAGAAAACAAAAATCCTCACAACTGGACCAGTAAGCAATATTGTTATAAATGCAGAAAAGATTGAAGCTGTCAAGGTTTTCATTTTACTTGGTTCCATAACCAATACTCATGGAAGCAGCAGTCAAGAAATTAAAAGATGCATTGCACTGGGAAAATATTTTGCTAAGGGCCTCTTTAAAGTGTTGAAAAGTAAAGATGTCACCTTGAAGACTAAGGTGCTCCTGATCCAAGTCATGATATTTCCAAGCACATCGTATGCATGCAAAATCTGGGCAATAAATACGGAAGACAGAAGAAGAATTGATGCCTTTGAATTTCGGTGTTGGAGAAAAATATGAATGAACTACCAAAAGAAAAAACTGATCTGTTCTGGAAGAAGTACTACCAGAGTGTTGCTTGGAAGCAAAGATGTTGAGACAGCATCTTACATGCTTTTGACATTTTGTCAGGATGTATGCTGTATTCTGTCCTGAAAGGCTTTCACGGTCCGTTGACTCCTTATGCCTGTGCCTAGGCAAAGTACATCTTTCTGTGCTGACTTCCTGGATTAAGGGAGCTGGCAAACTTTTCTTCGCATATGTTAAGCTGTACCCTCTCCATGTCTGGGAGAAGAGCTCAGTACAAGAAGTGAGTCATAATAAGGAGCCAGGTGTAGTGCAGAGAACAAGTGGGGAGCCCTTGGAAAAGAGATAGAAGTTCAACCCAAAGTAAAATTTTAGATCCACACACAGCAAGTTAGACATAAGTCACTTAGCTTTTGATTATAGAATGTAGCTTTTCCCTGATTCTGGAGGCTCCAGTGGATTCTTTACCACTCAGACTTTCCTGCTGAGGAGACATTCTCCAAATGCCACTTCTTCATTCACCATACGGGTGGCCAACTATCCTCCTGTACGGTATGGATTACTGCTGGTCAGATTTGGCTAGTCGTAAGTACTTCTGCACCAACTCTTTTTTTTTTCCTGTTGCTCAGTTTAATTTTTCAACTTTCCCTTTGATACTCAGCTCTCCTATTTATTTTGGAGTTATAAGAATCACAGGAAGCATCTGACTTCTCCAACATCTTATCCATGTTCCAATGCTTTATCATATGTAATCTTGAGAAAGGAAAGTGAAGAGGATGAGGAGAGAGAAAAACACCAACAATCAACAAATAAACAAATCTATAATAGAAACAACTCATGACGTGAGTCAGATCTGACTCAACGGCACTTGGCAATAGAAACAACAATGGCAAGACATGTAGTGGTGGGGAGCCAGTCACTGGGGGCTAGGGCAGAATTGTGGTGGTGGAAAATTGCTGTTTCTTTTGCTGGGTGGCATGGCACAGCCCATCAAGGAGGGGCAGATGCAACATAGGGCCTAGTTGAGAGGGAGAGGGAAAAGAAGAGAAATGATGAATAAAAATAAAAATATAGCACTGAGGAAGCAAGACTGTGGAGACAGCACAGATTCAGGGAGCCCTGTGCCGAAGGCTGTTGGCTGAGCAGTACAGCACAACCTTCCAAGTAGTTGGGGGTGACACACCAGGGTGAGTGAATGAGAGAAAGGAAAAGAAGGAAGTGAGATAATAAATGTTAACAAAAAAACACAACTGAACAAAGAAGCATATAAACAATAAGTAAATAAATAAGATGTTGCTGAGGGGACCTGTCAGATGGTGGTACAGATATGGGGAGACCACTTGCAGTGATTCTTCAGCTATTAGTGCAGCAGTTGCAACTCTAGGAGGGGCAGGGTTGGTATACCAGCCAACGTAGTGGGAAAAAAATGGATTAAGAAAGGGAGCAACAAAGAAGAAACAGAATAAGAAAATGAAAGAAAGAAACAAGAGGGAGGGAGGGAGGAAGGGAGGGAGGGAGGGAAGGGAAAAAAAAGAAAGAGGAAGAGAGAAAGAAAAGAAAAAGAAAGAGAAAGCAAAGCACAGCAAACAAACCAAAAAGTCACAGCTTCTCAAAAAGGGGAAGAGATGACACACAGGGCTAGTTGGGAGGTAGAAAGGAAAAGAAGACAGGAAGAGGGAGAGAAGTAATAATAATACTTAAAAAAATGCCCCCAAATAATATAAAAAAAAACAAAAGAAAATAATATATATGTATATATAACAAAATCAGAAAATGTTGCTGAAGTGGCTGGTTAGGGGAGACAGGGTGCACCCTGGCTGCAGGGTCTCTCCAGCTGAGCAAATCGTGGCCTTTGGAAAACAGTGGATGCTGAGTAGACAAAGAAAGATGGTGGGTGTGAAAGTACGTATCCCTGGTGACTGAGTGCTCTGTCTCCTGCTGGGAGCTCTGTGGATTTGTCTTTCTGTACAGACAGTCTGGCATACTCTGGTGGCTGTAGTCAAAGATGTCAAATAAGGCCCTGTTAGCTGTCATGGGTCCTCCACTGTGTATCTCTCCTTGGTCTCTGTTTTCTGTCAGTTTTTTACTCCATTCGGTGCTTCATAGAGTTTTTATTCTTTCGTTTGGTACTTGGGGTTTCAGCATTGATTTTTGTATCCGTTTAAGTTTTTCCCATCTGTTCTGCAGAGGAATGGCATAGTGCTTCTGTCAAGAGCACTACTTTGGCTCTGCGTCCTTGCCCAAGAACGCTTTCAATGAGGTTCTCACTTTTCCTTGCCTTTGTACTGTGGCAACTTACGTGCTGAAAAAATGAAAGATAGCGACTTTAAAAATACAATCTAGCTCTTGGGAATTTCACAATATCAGGAATAGCACCTACTGCTTCCACATTTTCTCTTAGCCTCCACACTTTTGGAATCAAGGAACATGCTTCCGGAGATTTTGTGTTTACTATGACCTGAAATTTACATATGAAATGCTATTCTAATTTTTTCTTTGTTGTAGGTCAAACGCAACTGCTAAGCTCTCTACACTTTATTGTTGTTGTTATGTGCCATCAAGTCGGTTCCTACTTATAGTAACTATGTAATACAGAAGGAAGCACTGTCCCATTCTGTGACAGCCTCAAAATAATTGTTATGCTTGAACCCATTGCTGCAGCTGCTGTGTCTACCTATCTCATTTAAGGGCTTCCTCTTTTACACTGACTCTCCAATTTACCAAACATGATATCCTTCTCAAGGTACGGTTCCTTATGATAGCATGTCCAAAGTGTGTGAGACAAAGTCTCACCATCTTCATTTCTAATACAAATTCTGGCTTTATTCCTTCCTAGATAGATTTGTTCTTTCTTTTGGCAGTCCACGGTATATTCAATATTCTTTACCAACACCATGATTCAAAGGCATCAACTTTGATTTGATCTTCTTTATTCATTGTTCTGTTTTCACATTTATATGAGGTAAGTGAAAACACTTGCTTGGTGGGATGTGCTTTGGTCTTTAAACTGATATCTTTGCAATTTAAAACTTAAAAAGAAAATCCTTTGCCATCAAGTCAATTCCAAAGCAAAGTGATTCTATAGGACAGAGAACTGTTTTCACATTTCTATGAGGTAAGTGAAAACACTTGCTTGGTGGGGTGCACTTAGGTCTTTAAATTGACATCTTTGTCATTTAACACTTAAAAAGAAAATCCCTTGCCATCAAGTGAATTCCAAAACAAAGTGATCTTATAGGACAGAGAAGAACTGCCCCATAGGGTTTCTAAGGAGCAGTTAGTGGACCTGAACTGACATTTTGTTTAGCAGCCTGAGTTCTTAAGCAGTGTAACACCAGGAATCCTTTTAAAGAGTTTAAGAGATCTTTTGCAGCAGAAGTGTAATAAGTCATTTGATTTCTTGACTGAAGCTTTCATAGGCATTGATTGTGGATCCAAGCAAAATGATATCTTTGGCAACTTCAGTTATCTGTTTACCATGATATTATGGCCCAGATGTGATAATTCTTGATTTTTTTTTGTCAAGGTGTAATTCGCATTGTAGACTGTAGGCTGTAGTCTTTGATCTTCATCATTAAGTTATCAAAGTCCTCTTCACTATCAGCAAGCAAAGTTGTGTCTTCTAAATATCACAGGTTGTTAATGAGTCTTCCTCTAATCCTGACTCTGTTGTTCTTCATATAGTTCAACTTCTTGGTTTATTTACTTGGAATACAGGTTGAGTAAGCATGGTAGATGGATACAGCCCTGATGTACATCTTTTTTGACTTTAAAGCATTCAGTATTCACTTGTTCCATTCCAACAACTGCCTCTTGATCTATGTACTGTTTTCTTACGAACACAATTAAGTTTTCTGGAATTGTTTAAATTGTTATCCATAATTTGTTATGATCCACACAGTATAATTCCTTTATGTAGTCAGTAAAACACAGGTGAACATCTTTCTGGTACTCTGAATGTAGCCAGGATCCATCTGATACCATCAGTGATATCACAGATTACATGTCCTTTTGTGAATGCGGATTGAATTTCTGGCAGTTTCTTGTCAATGTACTACTGCAAATGTTTTTGGATGATCTTCATCAAAATCATACTTGCATGTGATATTGATAATATTGCTAGATAATTTCTACATTCTGCTATATTAACTTTCTTTGGAATAGGTGTAAATGTGGATCCTTTCCAGTCAGTTGACCAGATAGCTGCCTTCTAAATTTCTTGACATAGACTAGTGAACTCTGCCAGTGATGCACTTGTTTATTTAAACAACCCAATTAGTGTTCTGTCAATTCCTGAAGTCTTGTTTTTCACCAATGCCTTCAGTGCACTTTGGACCTCTTCCATGAGTACCATAAGTTCTAGATCATACGCTACCTGCTGAAATGGATGAATGCTGGATGACTCTTTTGGGTACAGTTACTGTGTGTATTCTTTCCATCCTTTCTGAGTGCTTCCTGCATCATCTATTATTTTTCCAATAGAACCTTTCAATAATGCAAGTTGAGGGTTAAACTTTTTCTCCAACTCCTTCAGCTTTGAGAAATGTTCAACATGGTCTTCCCTTTTGGTTTTCTAACTCCAAGTCTTTCCACATGTCATTTGAACACTTTGTCTTCTCTGGCTGCCCTTTGAAATTTTGTTTCATCTCTTTTACGCCATCATTTCTTCCATTTCCTTTATATGCATTCAAGAGAAAGTTTTAGAATTTATTGTGGTACCCATTTTGGTTTCCTCTTCATTTCCTGTCTTTTAAATGACCTCTTCTTTCTTCCTCTGTGATGCCCTTGATGACATTCCACAAATTTTGCAACTTTAGACTTAAGGAATATATATACAAATCCTTCTGTGCCTATTCTTCACTTTTTTTATTATGATTGCGTGGAAGTGTACAATCCAGTTTAAATTTGCATGCCCGCCTATCTGCAGCTCCTTCGTTTGCACTGTGACAGCACATTTCTCCTTTCCATTTTATACATGCCATATCCTCTTGATAATCTCCTGTCCCCTCCTCTCCATCCTCTTCACTTCCCTCTAATAAAAGGTTAGTAGGACAACATCCTATAGATACAGAGAACCATAAAATGCACACACAATATGGGCACTATGCATCCCCAAGTCCAATCCATTCTTGTCTGAAGAGTTGACCTCAGTAATGATTTATGATCAGAGGCAATAGCAGATCCAGGGGCCACGCTCTGAGGGAAACCACCAGGCCTTCAGACCATCAATTACTGTCTTTTAGTGGAGTTTGCATGGTGCACTCTTTTTTTTCTTGTGTTGCCACTGGGACTCAACATTGTGAGCCTCATCATGGCTGTCATTGGTGATGGCTGGGCACCATCTGGTTCTTCTGGTCACGCGGTGATGTAGTCATCCATTCATGTGGGTCTTTCTGTCTTCAGCATTCTCTTTCCCCATGTCACTGCTGTCCTTGGTGATCATCTGTTCCAGCTGATTTGGGAACATTTGTCGACGGCACTTGTCTGGCTTGGCTGGTTGCTGTACCTCAGATGGGAACTTGCTAGCTTTTAAGACCACAGCTGCAACTCACCAATATGGGGTGCAGAAGAATCTCTTAGCGATAGGCTAGTTATGCCAATTGGTCTCCATGTCCCCTGAGAGCACAATTCCTGGACCTCGCCCCTGCCACTCTGACCTTGCAATATTTGATTAAGATTAGAAGAGATTTTGGGTTACACTGAAATCCAGTTAAACTGATCTTCTTTCTAATGTGTACTGTCACTGATTTCACCCAACCAAATGTCTATCAACTAGTCTATAACCAACCCTCTTCCTCCTTCCCTCCCTCCTCCCGTTTGCAGCTGTCAGAGTCTTTTCTACTGAACATGAGTCTGTTTTTAAGTCCCCATAGTAAGGATCTCATGTGATATTTGTTATTGTGCCACTGACTAATTTCCCTCAAAATAATGTCTTCCAACTGAAACCAGGTTATGAGATGCTTCCAAAAATCATCATTGTTCTTTATCACTTCATAGTTTTCCACTGAGTACATATACCATAGTTTCTTTATCCATTCATCTGTTGATGGGCATCTGGGTTGATATCACCTTTGTGCTATCGTGCACTGTGCTGCAATAAACATTCGTGTGCATGTATCTGTTCGTGTGACTGCCCTTGCTTCTGTGGGATATAGTCTAAGCAGTGCGATTACTGGGTCAAATAGTATATCTATTTCCAGCTTTTTCAGGAAGCGCTGGATTGCTTTCCAAAGAGGTTGTACCATTTTTCAATCCCACCAGCAGTGCAGGAGAGTTCCAATTTCTCCACAGCCTCTACAGCATTTGTTGTTTTGTATTTTTTGGATTATGGCCAAACTTGTTGGGTTGAGATGGTATCTCATCATTGTTTTGATTTGGATTTCTTTAATAGCTAAGGATTGTGAGCATTTCTGCATGTGTCTTTTGGCTGACCGGATATTCTCTTTAGAGGAGTGTCTGTCCATCTCCTTTGTACAATGTTTAATTGGATTATTTATCTTTGTCTTGCTGGTATTTTGCAGTACTTTGTAGATTATAAAGATAAGACGTTGGTCTGACATATAGTTGCCAAATACTTTTCCCATTCTGTAGGTGGTCTTTCAAATCTTTTGATAAAGTCTTTGGATGAGCAACAGTGTTTGATTCTTAGTAGTTCCCATTTATCTTTTTTCTCTTCTGCTGATCATATTTTGTGCAATTTTGGTCTTTCTGTGTTGTGTATTAAAACTTCCATTGTTGATCCTATTTTTTCTTGGATGAGTTTTATCGTTTTAGGTTTGATATTTAGGTCTTTTATCCAGTTTGAGTTGGTATTCATGTATGATGTGAGATATGGGTCTTGTTTCAGTTTTTTTGCAGATGGATATCTGGTTTTGCCGGCACCACTTGTTAATGAGACTGTTTTTAACCCAGTTTAAAATCTTTGGGCCTTTGTCAAATAGCAACTGTTCATAAGAGAATGATGGCATCTCTAGTGTCCCAACTCTATTCCATTGGTTTGTATGTCTCTTTTTGTGCCAGTGCCAGATTGTTTTGACTACTGTGGCAATGGGATAGATTCTAAGGTTGGGTAGCATGAGGCCTCCCATTGTGTTCCCCTTCTTCAATGGTGCTCTACTTCTCTGAGATTTCTTCCCTTTCTGAACAAAGTTGGTGATTTGTTTCTCCATCTCATTGAAAAATGTCACTGGAATTTGTATTGCGATTGCGTTGTATATGTAGATTGTGTAAAATAGACTTGTTATAATGTTAAGTCTTCCTATCCATGAGCAGGGTAGGTTTCTCCATTTATGTAAGTCTGTCTTAGTTTCTTGCAGTAGGGTCTTGAAGTTCTCCTTGTATAGGTCTCTTATTTCTCTAGTTAAATTTATTCCTAGGCATTTTATCTTCTTGGGGGCTACCGTAAATGGTACTGATTTGGTGATTTCTTCTTCTATGATCTCATTGTTGGTATAAAGGAATCCTACTGATTTACTTATGCTTAACTCGACAGCACTTGGCTTTGGCTGGCATCTTACATCCTGGTACCTTGCTGAACTCTTCTATTAGTGTGAGTAGTTTACTTATGGATTGTTTAGGATTCTCCATGTATACAATCATATCATCTGCAAATAGGGAGATTTTTACTTCTTCTTTCCTGATGCAGATGCCCTTTATTTCTTGGTCTTGTGCAGTTGCTCTGGTCAGAACTTCTAGTACAATGTTGAATAGGAGAGGTGAGAGTGGGCAACTGTTTTAGTCAGCTAGGGCTGCTCTAACAGAAATACCACAGAGTGGATGGCTTTAACAAAGAAAGATTTATTCTTACACAGTCCGGTAGGTTGCAAGTCCATATTCAGGGTGTCCGTTCCAGGGAAAGACTTTCCCCTTGACGGCTCTGGAGGAAAGTCCGGTATTGCATCAGTCATTGTCCAGGGAGCGTCCTCACACAAGAACCTCTGGTCTGAAGAACGTGCTTTGCTCCCAGTGCTGCTTGCTTGATGGTAGCGAGGTTCTCAAATTGTCCTTGGTTGTTTTTCCTTTTATTCCTTGCAAGCTAAAAGCGTTAAGGGTGGGGCAAGCCATACTCCAGAGAAACTTCCCCCATAGCAGGAATTCACAGCCCCACCCTAATCCTTTAACATACAGGTTAGCAAAACCACACAATGGAGGACAGTCCCAAGATACTGGGAACCATATCCCAGCCACATGGCTGCACACATTTTTGGGGGGACACAATTCAAACCATGACAGCAACCTTGTCTAGTTCCTGTTCTCAAAGGGAATTCTTTCAGTCCCTCTCCATTCAGGATGATGTAGGCAGTGGGCTTTCTGTAGATGCCCCTATTGGACTGAGGAATTTCCTTTCTATTCCTATTTTGCTAAGCGTTTTTAGCAGGAATTTGGGTTGGCCTTTATCAAAAGCCTCTTGTGCATCAACTGATAAGATTACGTGATTCTTATCTTTTGTGTTATGTATGTGGTTGATCCCATTAATTGCTTTGTCTGATGTTGAACCAATCTTGCATCCCTGGTATGAATCCAACTTGGTTGGGAGGAATTATTTTTTAGATATGTTGTTGAATTCTTTTGGCAAGGATTTTGTTGGAGATTTTTGCACCAGTTTCATGAATGATATTGATCTGTAAGTTTCCTTTTTTGTTAGGTCTTTCCCTCGCTTTGGTATCAGGGTTATGCTATCTTCATAGAGTGAATTTGGAAGTATTCCATCCCTGTCTACGCTGTGAAATAGTCAAGAAATCAGGATGCACCCCTTTTTATTCTTGTGTGGCCAGTGAGACTCAACTTAGTGAGCTCCATTGCGGTTATCACTGGTGGTGGCCGGGCACCATCCGGTTCTTCCGGCCCCAAGTTGATGTAGGCACCCACTCATGTGGGTCTCTCTATCTTCTGGGTTGTCTTTACCCCCATGTAATTTTGGTCCTCGGTGAGCATCCGTTCCTGCTGAGTTGGGACTATTTGCTGTGCCCTCAGATGGCAGCTTGGCAGCTTTTAAGACCCCAGGCACCACTCACAATTGTGGGGTGCAGAGAGCCCTCTTAGCAAAACCCTAGTTGTGCCAACCAACTGGCCTCTATTTTGCCTAAGGCGATGCAGAGTGACCATATATTGGATGCTCTTTATGGTTCTATACATCTATAGGATATCATTCTACTGACCTCTGGTTGGAGGAAGGAGAGTGGGTGGAGAGGAGGGAAAAGGAGACTATGGGGAGGATGAGACATGTATGGAACAGAGAGGAATAGTGTTCTGTCACCGGACAGGGAGAGCAGTGGAAGCTGCATATAGGTGAGCATGTAAATTTACATGGGAATGTACATTTTCACTCAGTCATACTAAATTAAAAAAAAAAGAAATCAAAAGACACATTGCCAAGTGCC
This sequence comes from Heterohyrax brucei, assembly GCA_028571685.1. Classification (NCBI taxonomy): domain Eukaryota; kingdom Metazoa; phylum Chordata; class Mammalia; order Hyracoidea; family Procaviidae; genus Heterohyrax; species Heterohyrax brucei. The sequence goes on from CM053166.1 coordinate 103,808,300, forward strand.
AAGTGCATTGTGAAAATCTGCTGCAAAGAGCCTCTTTAAAATATTCAAAAGTAAAGATGTCACCTTGAAGACTAAAATGCACCTGACCCAAGCCATGGTATTTTGAATTGCATCATATACATGTGAAAGCTGGACCATGAACAAAGAAGACAGAAGAATTTAAGCCTTTGAACTGTGGTGTTGGAGAAGAATGTTGAATATACCATGGACCACTAAAAGAGCAAACAGATCTGTTCTGGATGAAGTACAACCAGTATGCTCTCTTAAAGCAAAGATGGCAAGACTGTGTCTTACATACTTTGGGCATGTTGTCAGGAAGGATCAGTCCCTGGAGAAGGAAATCTTGGTAGAGTGGAGAGGCAGTGAAAAATAGGAAGACCCTTGACAAGATGGATTGACACAGTGGCCACAACAATGGGCTTAAGCATAAAAATGATTGTGGACATGGTGCAAGACCAGGAAGTGTTTTGTTCTGTTGTTCATAGGGTCACTATGAGTTGGAACCGACTTGACAGCACTTAACAACAACAACAACTTGGGATTCATAAGTGTCTAGTATATTTACATTTTTCCCTCCTCTGTCTGTCATAATGTGGTAGCTTTTCGGTTACTGTGATGCTGGACAATGTCATTGGTATTTACTGTATAGCAGAGTCATCTGTGGTGGACAGGTTTCTGTGGTACTTCTGGACTAAAAATACAGTCTACTTTTAGAAAAATTGGCCACTATAAACATTATAGAAGCAGTGGAACATTGTCTGATATAGTACTGGAAGATAAGCTCCTCAGGTTGGAAGCTATTCAAAATACGACTGTGGAAGAACAGCCTCATGAGAATAGAGTTGGCCTAAATGACATAAATGGAATCAGGCTTCCAAAACCTTAATTTGCTGAAGCAGCATGACTCAAAGTGAGAAGAAACAACTATAGACATTCCTTAGTAATTGATAATCAGAATGTAGAATGCACAAAAAATGAATCTAGGAAAACTGGGAGTCATCAAAATTGAAATGGAATGCATAAATATCTATATCCTGCGAATTAGGAGCTGAACTATCTGAAATTGGCTGCTTTGAATTGGAAAACCATATGATCTACTTTCTTGGGAATGAAAGATTAAAGAGAAATGGAGAAGCAGATTGATACTTTGAGGGCTAAAGTGTGCTTGAGTCAAACTATAGTGTTTTCCATCACTTCATGTGCATATGAAAGGTGGACAATGAATAGGAGAGACTGAAAAAGAATTGATGTCTTCACATTATGGCTTTGGCAAAGAATACTGAATATACCCTGAACTTCGAGGAGAAGGAACACATCTATTTTGGAAGAAGTATAGCCAGAATAGTATTAGAAGAAGCATGAGGAGACTACATCTCATATACTTTGGAAATGTTACCAGGAGGGATCATTTCCTAGAGAAGGACATTATACTTTGTAAAGTAGACCAGACCCTCAACAAGTTAGATAGACACAGTGGCTGCAACAGTGTACTCAAGCATAACAGTCGTTATGATAATGGCACAGAATGGGATAGTGTTTCATTTTTTTCTATATGACATCATTATATGTTGGAACCATCCAAATGGCACATAACAACAGCTATATGTGTGTGTGTGTGTGTGTGTGTGTGTACACATACATGTATATGATACATAACTGCTCTCTGTTTCACTTTTTCCAGTCCCATATCTTTGACTCATGGGCTATCTCACAGGGCTACTTTCTGACCACTCAACAGGACCTGAGGAACCCAATGCAACAATCTGACACTATACACTGAAGGGGTTGAGATAGCAAAGGACTGAGGAGGAAAATGGACAACAGATCTTATGACAATATTGGTCCCAGAGACTTAATTGTAGTTGACTCTAAAGATGATATTAATATGGGCATGGAGAGTGAGAAGTAAGCTTCAGCTATGGTGAACAAAGGGAATTCGGCAGGTCATTACAACATTTTACTTGTGACAGAAACTTACAGTTTCCTCCCCAAAATAACCTCTTCTCCTTATATATTAACAGACTGTTAGTGGAGAACTTGGCCACTCACTTGAAGACTACATTTTTAAGCCTTGTTGCAACCAGATGTGGCCACATGACTAAGTCCTGTCCAGTAGGGGAGGGGAAAAGTGATACAAGCAATATGTTGGGTTTTACTCTTAAAGGGAGAGAACTTACCCTCTTCACCATTCTTCTATCCTGCTGGATGGAATGTTAATCATAATGTAAAAAGTTGAAGCATTCACTTTGGGCCATAAGGACAGTGGTGTGACAATGTAGAAGGAACCTGAAATCTTGATTGCTGTGGAATTGCAAAAACAGTCCTGGATTCCCAAACAAAAACATTTTGTGATATCAAGAGAAATTTCTATTTCCTTTAAGCAACTGTTAATTCAAATTTGGATCTCCGTTAGAACAGAGGAGGTGTAATATGACTAAAATACTTCCTTTGTGTAGCTGTGTGCTGCATTTCACAGTTCTCTTCCCTGAGGTTCACCAATACTGCCTTTTTCAGTTAGGTCCTCTCTGTTAGGTGCTATCAAGTCAATTTGGACTTATAGCAACCTATGCACAACAGAACGAAACACTGCCTGGTCCTGCACCATGTCCACAATCGTTTTTATATGTAGGACCATCGTCGCGGCCACTGTGCTAATCCGTCTCATCCAGGATCTTCCTCTTTTTCACTGACTGTCCACTCTACCTAGCATGATGTCCTTCTCTGAGGACTGATCCCTCCTGACAGCATGTCCAAAGTATGTAAGATGCAGTCTCAACATCTTTGCTTCCAAGGAACATTCTGGTTGTACTTCCAACAGAACAGATCTGTTTGTTTTTTGGCAGTCCATGGTACGTTCAATAATCTTCTCCAACACTACAATTCAAAGACATCAATTCTTCTCTTTCTTGTTCATTGTTCAGCTTTTGTATGCATATGATGTCGTTGAAAATAACATGGCTTGGGTCCAGCACACTTCAGTCTTCAAAGTAACATCTTTGCTCTTCAATGCATTAAGTGAGGTGCTTTGCAGCAAATTTTCCCAATGCAGTGTGTTTTTTGATTTCTTGACTACTGCTTCCATGAGCATTGATTGTGGACTTAGAAGATAGCCATTTTGACTTAAAGTGACAATGCCTTATTTCAAAATTTGTGTAGATTTTCACCAAGTACTAAAAATAAATCTTCAACAGTGTCTTTCTCTGTACATAAAGGCTGTTAATGTTAAAAACTTTGATTATTTTAATGTTTTTCAAACTATGAAGTCATAGAAAATCAAAATTGGAAATGTCCTTAGAAACCATGTAGTCCAGCTGTTCTCAACAATTGTTGCACGTCAAATTCTCCTGTGATAAACATTTTTTTGTTGTTGAGAATTTTTTTTTACCTTTTCAGTCTCTTCTCTTGTTAGGTATCTGTTTAGATTTTCCACAACATTTTGTGTTAGTTTGGGTAGGCAATGTGTTTCTAGAAATTTGTCCATTTCTTCTACTTTTTCAAATTTGATTGAGTATAGCTTTTCATAGAATTCCCTTATGATTCTTATTATGTTAGTTAGGTCTGTTGCAATATTCCCCATTTTTTTCTCTTATTTGGGTTATTTGGACCCTCTCCTGTTTGTCTTTTGTCAGTTTGGCTAATGATTTCTCGATTTTGCTGATTCTTTCAAGTAGCCAACTTTTAAAAAAATTCTTTCTACTTTTTCTCGCTTTCATTTATTTCTACTCCCATGTTTATTATTTCCTTTGTCCTGATTGCTGCGGGTTTCTTTTGCTTTCTCTTTCTATTTGTTTGAGTTGTGTAGCTAAGGTTTTGATTTTGTTCCTTTCTTTTTTTTTTTTCTTCCTGTTTTGATGTGTGCATCTATTGCTATAAAATGACCTCTCAGCACTGCCTTTGCTGTGTCCCAAAGGTTTTGGCATGCTGTGTTTCCATTCTAGTCTGATTCTAGAAAGTTTTTTATTCTGTCTCTCATCTCTTCTATTACTCAGTGGTTTTTAAGCAGGATGTTATTCAGATTCCATACAGATGATTCTTTTTCCTTTTTTGTCTTTTTGTTAATCTCTGATGATATTTTGGTTACACAAGATACTTTGTATTATCTCAATGTTTTAGATTCTTTTTAAGGTTGCTCTGTGGCTAAGATGTGGTCTATTCAGGAGACTCTTCCATATGTGTTGGAAAAGAAAGTATAGTTGATAGCTGTTGGGTGGAGTATTCTATATGTGTCTGTGGTGTAAATTTACTCTTCTATACCTTTTTTTAGTTTCTTTTTAGATGCTCAGTCTTTCATGGAGAGTGGTGTATTGAAGTTTACTTCCACAGGAGAGTATCAGTTTCTCTTTTCAGTGCTGCTGGAGTTTGTTTTACACATTTTTGATCCCTGTCATTGGGTGTATAGATATGTATTATGGTTATTTCTTCATGATGAATTGTCTCTCTAATCATTATATACTGCCTATCTTTGTCTTTTATCATGTATTTTGTTTCAAAGTCTATTTTACCTGAGATTAGTGTTGCCACTTCTGTTTTTTTTTTTGTTTGTTTGTTTGTTTTTTTTGGTAACTGACTATATTTTTTCTATCCTTTGGTTTTCAATGAACGTACACCTTTGTTTCTAAGGTGAGTCTCTTGTAGATCATGTATTGATGGATTCTGGTTTTTAATCTTTTTTGTCACTCTCTTTGTGAGTCCTTTTAGGCTATTTGTGTTTAGTTAATTACTGATACGTGTGAGTTTATTGCTGTTATTTAGTAGTGCTTTTTGCGGTACACATGTTTTTTGTTCTGCTGCCTGTTTTGAATTCCTTTTGTTTGTGTGTTTTTTAAATTTCTTTGTTTTTACTGAAACTATGCTTTTCTTCTTTACTTTGATGAGTAGGTCTGTTTAATTTCTTTGTGGTTACCTTGAAATTTACTGTTTCTTTCTAGGTTCAAACCAGTAAAGTATTACTTGGTATTGCCTTGCCTTCCTCTCCATTAGAAACTTCTGTCTCTACACCTTTTATTTCCTCTTGTGTTGTTATGTCATTATTGCTATTTGCAGATTAACCTCTATTATTCCATGTTATAAATCTTTTGGTTTTGAATAGTCTTTGATGGTTCATTTCCTAGGCTTGTATCTGGTTGGTGTGACCTTCTGTCCTAGATTCTGGCTGCAGTCTGATGCTTGTTCTCAAGCCAAAGGACTCCCTTTAATAATTCTTGTAAGATTGGTTTGGTTTTTATAGATACCTTTATTTATTTTATTTTTAAAATATTTAATTATGCTTTAAGCCAAATCAATTTGCAACAAAGAAACCTTGCACATGCACCGATATACAGTCTAACAGTTCCTTCACTTCTGTGGCAGGATATCTCTTTTTTTCAACCTGTGCTTCCTGTATCCATTCAACTGTCTCCAGTCCCCATCTACTGTCTCATTTTGCCTCTGGAAAAGAGCTGCTGAGACAGTCTCATGGATATATTTAAGACAAGACACACCTTCTTCACCAGCATCACTCTATGCCTTATAGTCCAGTTCAATCTTTGTCTAAGGAATTGGCTTCATTACTCTGTTCTACTTGTGATAAGATAGAATCAGAAGACCATGTTATTTTTCTTTTCTCTTTTTTATTGTGGTTGAGGGAAAGTGCACAATCCAGCTTAAATTTGCATGCCCTCCTATCTGCAGCTCCTTCTGCTCTCCTTGCATGATGACAGCATACTCCTCCTTTCTGTTTTATATATGTCATATCCTCTTAACAATCTCCTGTACCTCCTCTCTACCCTCTCCACTCCCCTCTAGTAAGAGGCCAACAGGACGATATCCTACTGATGCATAGAACCATAAAGTGCACACACGATATGGTCACTCTCTGTCCCCAAGTCCAACTCATTCCTGTCCAAAGAGTTGACTTTAGTAGTGATTTATGATTGGGGGCAGCAACAGGTCTGGGGGCCATGCTCCAGGGGAACCCCCAGGCCTTCATGCTTTCACTTGTGGTCTTTTATTGGAGTTCTCAGGGTGCACCCCTTTTTTTCTCATGTTGCCACTGAGACTCAACATTGTGAGCCTCATTACAGCTGTCACTGGAGGTGGTCGGCCACCATCTGGTTCTTCTGGTCACATGTTGATGTAGTCACCCATTCAAGAGGTCTTTCTGCCTTTTCTCTTTCCCCCATGTCATTGTTTTCCTTGGTGATCATCTGTTCCAGCTGAGTTGGGACGATTTGGTGTTCCTCAGATGGCAGCTTGCTAGCTTTTAAGACCACAGATGCCACTCACAATATGGGGTGCAGAAGACTTTCTTAGCAATAGGCTAGTTATGCCAAGTGGAGAGGACCATGTTTTAAGGGGGACCTCCAGAATGAAGAGCCATCAAGTCTGGTCTTCTAACAGAGTTCTAGTTTTGCCACTTTTCTCATGCTGTATCAGGAACTTTACAATTATGTTCCCTGTCAGGACAGTCATTAGTTATGGCCAGCTACCATCCAGTTCTTCTAGTCTCATGCTGATGAGGCCTCTGGATCACATGGCACATTGTGTCTCCTGGGTTCATATTTTCCTCATGTCTTTGATGTCCTTCATTGTCTTCTGCTCCAGGTGCACTGGGACTAATGGATGCTGCTTACATGGTTGCTTGCTGGCTTTTAAGACCCCAGATGCCACTCACCAAAGTAGGATGCAGAACATTTTCTTTAAAAAACAAACAAACAAAAAAACTTAGTTATGCCAATTAGACTAAATGCCCCCTGAAACCATAGTCCCCAGGTCCCTGACCCTGCTACTCTGTCTTTCAAAATGTTGGGTTGTATTTACAAAACATTTTAGCTTTTCAGAGTAGTTCAGTTGTGCTAACCTCCCTTCTGCAACACGCTGTCCCTCCCTTCGCTTAACCCAATTGCTATCTACTTTCTAAGCTATGACTACAACTTTCCCTCCCTCCTCATCAATGTAAGCATCAAAGATTATTTTCTTTGATGTTTAAACCTTTTCTTAAATCCTTATAATAGTAGTATCCTTTGATATTTGTCCTTTTGTAGCTGACTAATTTCACTAAACATAATGTCTTTCAGATAACTCCATGTTATCAAATGTTTTCCAAGACAATCATTCTTATCACTGCACGTTATTTCACTATGTAAATATACCCTGGTTGTTTATCTATTCATCTGTTGATGGGCATCTAGATTGATTCTATCTTTTTGCTATCATGGACAGTGCTGCAATAAACATTGTTCTGCATGCATCTATTTTTGTGGCAGCCCTTATCTCTCTAGGATCTACACCAAGAAGTGAGATTTCTGGATCCTGTGATATTTCTATTTGTAACTTTCAAAGAAAGTGCCAAATTGATTTCCAAAGTGGTTATACCATTTTACATTTCCATTAGCATTTTCTAAGTGTTCCAGTCTGTCCACAGCCTCGTCAACATTTATTATTTGGGGTATTTTGGATTAATGCCAGCCTTGTTGGGGTGAGATGGTATCACATTGTAGTTTTTGATTTTGATTTCTCTAATGGCTAATAATTTTGAGCATTTCCTCATGTGTCTGTTAGTGCACTGAGTGTCCTCTTTGGTGTAGTGCCAGTTTATGTAGTTTGCCCATTGTTTAACTGGGTTATTTGTCATTTTCTTGTTCAGGTTTTGCAGAACTTTGTAGATTATGGAGATTAGATGCTGATCAGACTTGGGGTAGCCAAAAATTCTTTCCATGTCTATAGATAGTGTGTCCTTTTGGTGAATTCTTTGGATGAGCCTAAGCATTTCATTTTCAGGAGTTCCAAGTTATCTATTTTCTCTCCTGGCATTTGTGTGTTGTTCGTAATATTTTGTAGTGTGTTTATGCTATTTTTTAAGGCTCCCATCGTTGTCTCTATTTTGTTTCCCACGATCTTTACTGTTTTAGATGTTATGATTAAGTCTTTTCCATTTTGAGTTAGTTTTTTCGTGCGGTGTGAGATATGGTTCTCCTTTCATTTTTGCCAGATGTACATCCAGTTATGTCAATATTGTTTGTTAAAGATGCTGTCTTTACCCCAGTTTACAGACTTAGACCTTTGTCAAATATCAGCTGCTCATAAGTGGATGATTTTATGTCCAGATTCTCAATTGTTTCCATTGAGCTATGTGTCTGTTTTCATACCAGTATCAGAATGTTTTGACTACCATGGCAGTGCAATAGATTGTAAAGTCAGGTTTTGTGTGGCCTCCCACTTTGTTCTTCTTTTGTAATATTTTGCTTTTCTGGGGCCATTTTCTCTTTTCATATGAAGTTGATGATTTGTTTCTCCATCTCATTAAAAAATGCCATTGGAATTTGTGTTGGAATTGCATTTTATCTATGGATAGGTTTGGGGAGAAGAGACATTTTTGTGATGTTCTGGCTTCCTATCCATGAATAATGTGGGTTTCTGCACTTTATGTAGGTCTCCTTTGGTTTCTTAGGGTAGTGCCTTAAAGTTTTCTTTTTGTAGGTCTCTTATGTCTCTGGTTAGATTTATTCCTAGGGATTTTATCTTCTTAGGGGCTATTAAAAATGACACTGATTTGGTGATTTTCCCTTTGTTGGTCTCTTTGTTGATGTAAAGGAGTGTTTATCTTGTATTCTGATGTCTTGCTGAACTCTTTCAATAGTTTCATTGTTTTTTGTGTGTGAACAGTTTGCTGTATAAGAACATATCATCTGCAAATAGAGATTCTTTTACTTCTTCCTTACCAATTTGGAAGTCTTTTATTTCTTTATCTTGTCTGATTGCTCTGCCTAGAACCTCCAGGACAATGTTGATTAAAAGGGGTGACAGTGGGCATACTTGTCTGGGTCTTGTTCTCAAAAGGAATGCTTTCAGAATCTCTCCATTTAGGATACTGTTGGCTTTTGGCCTTGTATAGATGCTGCTTATTATGTTGAGAACTTTCCCTTCTGTTTCAATTTAGCTGAGAGATTTTAACATGAATGTGGGTCTGGAATTTGTTAAATACTTTTTACCCTTCAATAATTGATAAAATAAAGTGACTCTTCTCTTTTGCTTATGTTGTTGACTGCATTAATTTCTTTTCTAATATTGAACCATCCCTGTATCCCTACTTTGAATCCCATTTGATCATGGTGAATTATTTTTTTGATATGTTGTTGGATTCTGTTGCCTAGGATTTGGCTGAGGATTTTTGCATCTAAGTTCATGAGAGTAATTGCTCTGTACTTTTCTTTCTTTTTGTGCTGTGTTTACCTGGTTTTCACATCAGGGATTTTACAGATTCATAGAATGAATCTGGGCTTACTCTTTCCCTTTCTATGCTTTAGCAAGCATTTTGTAAAATTGACATTAACAATTCTCTTAAAGTTTGGTAGAATTCCACAGTGAAGCCGACAGGGCCAAGGCTCCTTCTAGCTGGGAGCTTTTCTTTCTTTCTTTTTTTTTTTTAGTGTACAATCCAAATTAAATTTGCACACCTGCCTATCTGGAGCTTCTTCTGCTCTCCTTGCCCAATGACAGCACACTCCTCCCCTTTATTCTACATATGTCATATCCTCTTAAAATTCTCCTGTCTCCTCCTCTTCACCTTTTCCTCTCCCCTTCATTAAGAGGCCAGTAAGACTGCATCTTATAAATGCAAAGAATCATATAGTAAATAGACCATATGATAACACTGTGTCCATGAGTACCATCCACTCCTGCCCAAGTGGTTGACCTCAATAACGTTTTCTGGTTAGGGGCAGCAGCAGGTCTATGATCCATACCCTCAGGAGAACCTCCAGGCTGCTGGACCATCAATTCTAGTCTTCTAGCGGAGTTCTTGAGGTGTATCTTTCTTTTTCTCGTGTTGCCACTGGGACTTAACATTGTGTGCCCCATAATGGCTGTCTTTGGTGGCGGTTGGACACCATCTGGTTCTTCTAGTCACATGTTGATGTAGTCCCCCATTCACATGAGTGCTTCTGTCTGCTAGGCACATTTTTCCTCGTGTCTTTGTTATTCTTGGTGATCATCTGTTCTAGGTGTGTTGGGACAATTTGGTGTACCTCACGTGCCAGCTTGCTAGCTTTTAAGACCCCAGACACCACTCAACAGTATGGGGTGAAGAAGACTCTCATAGCAATAGGCTAGTTACGATAATCAACCTCGTGGTCCCCAGGCCCTCACCTGTGCTCCTCTAGCCTTGCAATATTGGGTTAAGATTAGAGAAAATTTCAGTTTATGTTGAAGTCCAGTTAAGTTGATCTTCTTTTTCATGTGTGCTGTCACTGATTTCAGGCAACCAAATTTCTATGAGCTATCTAATCTATGATCAGCCCTCTCCTTCCCTCCCCACACTTGCAGCCATCAAGAGTCTTTTCTTCTGTACAAAAGTGTATTTTTAAGTCCTTATAGTAAGGGTCTTACACAATATTTGTCCTTTTGCTGCTGACTGATTTCACTCAGCATAATGTCTTCCAGTTGAAACCAGGTTATGAGATGCTTCTTAAAATCATCATCATTCTTTATCATTGCATAGTATTCCATTGAGTATATGAACCATAGTTTATCATTTATCTGTTGATGGGCATCTAGGCTGATTCCATCATTTTGCTATAGCGGACTGTGCTGTCATAAACATTCATGTGCATGTATCTGTTCATGTGACAACCTTTGTTTCTGTTGGATATATTCCAAGCAGTGAGATTACTCAATCAAATGGTATGTCTATTTCCATCTTTTTCAGGAAGTGCCAGATTGTTTTCCAAAGAGGTTGTATCATTTTTCAATCCCAGCAGCAGTGTAGGAGAGTTCCATTCTCTCCACAGCCTCTCCAGCATTTGTTTTTTCATGTTTTCTGGATTATGGCCCACTTTGTTGGGGTGAGATGGTATCTCATTGTAGTTTTGATTTGGATTTCTTTAATAGCTAATGATTGTGAGCATTTCCTCAAGTGTCTTTTGGCTGCCTGGATGTCCTCTTTGGTAAAGTGTGTCCATCTCCTTTGCCCAAAGCTTAATTGGGTTGTTTACATTTTTCTTATTGATATTTTGCAGTACCTTGTAGATTAGGGAGATCTGACATTGGTCCAGCATGTAGTTGCCAAGTAGTTTTTCCCATTCTGTAGGTGGTTTTTAAACTGTCTTGGTCAAAACTTTTGATTAACAAAAGTGTTTGATTTTAGTAGCTCCCATTTATCTATTATCTCTTCCGTTGATTGTGCTTTGTTTGTGAGATTTTGAAGTCTGTCTAAGCTGTATATTAAAACTTCCATTGCTTACCCTACTTTTTTCTTTCATGATCTTTATTGTATTAGATTTTATATTTAGGTCTTTGATGCAGTTTGAGTTAGTTTTAGTGTAAGGTATGAGATATAGGTCTTGTTTCAATTTTTTGCAGATGGATATCCAATTTTGCCAACACCATTCATTAAAGAGACTCTTTTTAACCCAAGTTACAATCTTAGGGCCTTTGTCCACTATCAATTGTTCACAACAGGACTGTGACATCAATGGGGTCTCATGTCTGTTCCACTGGTGTATATGTCACTTTTTCTTCTAGTACCAGGCTGTTTTGACTACTGTGGCAGTGTGATAGCTTCTAAGGTCGGGTAGTGTGAGGCCTCCCACTGTGCTCCTCTTCTTCAGTAGTGCTCTACTTGTCCTGGATTTCTTCTCTTTCCAAAATAGTTGATGATTTGTTTCTTCATCTCATTAAAAAAATGTCCCTAGAATTTGGATCAGGATTGCATTGTATATGTAGATCTTTTTGGGTAAAATAGAAATTGCCTTTCTGTCAGTGAGCAGGGTAGGTTTCTCCATTTATGCAAGTCTCTTTCAGTTTCTTGCAGTAAGGTCTTGCAATTCTCTGTGCAAATGTCTCTTATTTCTGTAATGAGATTTATTCCTAAGTATTTTATCTTCTTGAGGGCTATAGTAAGTGGTTTTGACTTGCTGATTTCTTCTTTGATAATCTCTTTTTTGGTATAAAGAAATCATACAAATGTATTTGTTTCTCTTATATCTGATACTTTGCTGAACTTTTGTATTAGTTCCAGTAGTTTACCTAGGGATTCTTTCAGATTTTCTGTGTATACAATCACGTCGTCTGCAAACAGGTAGATATTTACTTCTTCTTTGCCAATGCAGATGCCTATTATTTCTTTGTCTTGCCAAATTGTTCTGGCCAGAACCTCTTGTACAATGTTGAATAGATGTGAGCGTGGGCATCTTTGCTTAGTTCCTGTTCTCAAGGGGAATTCTCTTCATTCCATTCAGGATGATGTAGGCCGTTGGCTTTGCATGGATGTCACTTATTGTGTTGAGGGATTTGCCTTCTGTTTGTATTTTTCTGAGAGTTTTTAGCATGAATAGGTGTTGGACTTTGTTGAATGCCTTTTCTGCATCAATCGATGAGCATCAATCAATGAGATTAGGTGATTCTCTTATTTTGTGTTATGTATGTGTTTGATCTCATTAATTGCTTTTTCTGATGTTGAACCAGCCTTGCATCACTGGTACGAATCCAACTTGGTTGTGAGAAAGTATTATTATTATTTTTTGATATGTTGTTGGATTCTATTGGCAAGGACTTTGTTGGAGATTTTTGCATCTAGTTTCATGAGTGATATTGGTCTGTAATTCTCCTTTTTAGCTGGATTTTCCCTGGCTTTAGTATCAGGGTTATGCTGTCTTCACAGAATGAATTTGAGAGCATTCCATCCCTTTCTATGCTGTGAAATAGTTTAAATAGTATTGGAGTTAACTCTTCTCTAAATTTTGGCAGAATTCACGAGTGAAGCCTGGGCGAGTACTTTTTCTGATTGATAGTAGTTTTTTGATGACTTAATCAGTCTCTTTGTTTGTGATGGCTTATTAAGTGGTTCTACTTCTCCTTGTGATCATTTTAATAGGTGATGTGAATCTAGAAATTTGTCCATTTCCTCTAGGTTTTCAAATCTGTTAGATTACAGTCTTTTGTAGTAAACCCAGTGCCGTTGAGTCGGGTTTGACTCATGGCGACCCTAGAGGCCAGAGTAGAACTGCCCCCTAGTATTCTATGATATTTTTGATTTCTGGTTGGGTCTGTTGTGACATCGCTCATCTCTTATTCAGGTTATCTGCTTCCCTCCTGTTTGTCTTTTGTAAGGTTAGCCAATAGTTAATAAATTTTGTTGTTGATTTTGGAAAAAAGTCTTTTGATTTTGTTAATGTTTTTCAGTTCTTTTTCTATTCTCTGATTCATTTAGTTCTTCCTTAATCTTTATTGTTTTCTTACGCTGCCTGAGAGATTCCATGTTACTGTCTTTCTACCTGTTCAAGCTGTAGGGTTAATTCTTTGGTTCGGGTCTTTTATTTCTTCCAAATGTGTGCATATATAGAGAGAAACAGACCTCTGAGCACTGCTTTTTGATGTCTCCCATAGGTTTTACTAGAATGTATTTCCATTCTTGTTTGATTCTAGAAATTTCTTTGTTGTGTCCTTGATTTCTTCTATAACTCATGGCTTTTTGAACAAGGTGGTGTTCAGTTTCCATGAGTTCAAATTTCTGTCTATGTTTTTTCTGTTATTGATTTAGACTTTTATGAGTTTATGGTTCAAGAAGATTCTTTGCAATAATTGAATGGGTTGGATTTTTTGAGACTTGCTTATGTCCTAACACATGGTCTATTCTAGAAAATGTTCCATACACATTGGAGAAGAAAGTGTTATTATCTGTTGGTGAATAAAAAAGTTCTGTATATGTTGACAAGGTCTAGTTGTTTAATTGTAGCAATATGATCTTCTGATTCTTTCCTGAACTTTTTATCTGGATGATCTGTCCATTATTGAAAGTGCACTACTGAAGTCTCTAAGTATTACTGTGCAGTAATCAGTATCATTTTTTCAATGTAGTCAGTGCTTGCTTGATGAATTTAGATGCTCTGGTATTGGGTGTATAAATATTTAATATTGTTAAGTCCTGCTTGTGTATTGAAACTTTGAGCAATTAAAACTTTTTGCATTAAAATCTATTTTATCTGAGATTAGTATTCCCACTCCTGTTCTTTGTGTGTTGTCAGCTTGGTATATATTTTTCCATACTTTAGTTTTCAGTTTGTTCATGTCTTTCAGTCTGAGGTATGTTTCTTGTATGTAGCATATTGACAGATCTTGTCTTTTGATCCAGGGTGTCACTTGCTATCTGTTAATTAGAGCACTCAGTCCATTTACATTCAATGTAATTCTTGATAGGTATGTGTTTAGTGCTGTCATTTTGATGACTTTATTTTTGTGCTGATGCTTTCTGTGGTGCTCTTAGTGTTCTGGTCTGGGTCATTCTTTGTAGGTTGAGTTTTTGTCTTTATCAATGTTGGTTTTGTTGAGACTTCTGTATTATGTTTCTTGTTTCAATGTGCTCCGTTGTTATTATGCTTTGCAGCTACCCCTGTGATCTCCCTTAATATTCTAAGTTTAAACCCAATTTTTAACTTCTGCATATCTTTTAAATTTTCCCTCCATCTGAAAGGACTATAACTACTGCAATATACCCTTATTTTTAATGTCATGATGTCATAGTTTATGTGATATGATCACTGGTTCCCTTCTTATTTCAGCTTTAACTGAACATTGTGACTTATCTGAGTAGCATTCTGGATGTTGTATACAGCATTGCCTCCTTAAATATATAGTTAATGGTTTTGTTTTTCTCAGCAAGAGCTTCTTTCAGTATTTCTTGTAGTTTGGGTTTGGTTTATATAAAATCTCTATGCTTCTGTTTATCTGTGAATGTCTTAATTTTATCTCTGTATTTGTAAGATAGTCTTGCAGGATATATAATACTTGGTTGGAACTTTTTCTCCTTCAAAGCTTTGAATTTGTTTTCCCCCTGCCTCCTTGTCAATGTCGTTTCTGCTAAGAAGTCAGTCAGAAGCCTACCTGGCTTCCCTCTGAACGTTAGCTTTGCTTTGAGCCTTGCTGCCTTTAAGAGTTTCTGCTTATGTTTCATTTTGTTGAGTCTGATTATATCTTGGTGCCTTTTGAGGTCTATTTTTTGTGGTGTTTGATACGTATCTTGTAACTCTATGTTCCCTTCTTGCATAATTTCAAGGAAGTTTTCTGTCAGCAATTCAACAACAATATTCTCTGTGTTTCCAGGTATTCCTCCCTGTTCAGGAATTCCAATTATTCATCGATTATTCCTCCTAATAGAGTACCACATGTTTATTAATGCTTCCTCAGTTTTCTTGTCTCTTTTCTCGGATTTCTCCTCCTGCTGTCAGTTACTCTATCCTCAAGGTCACTAAGTCAGACTTCTGACTTTGGGTTGAATTGTCTAATTCTGTAATTTTGTTATTGATTTACTGGATTTCCGGTTGTTGATGTTACACCAGTTCAAATAGCTTGCTTAGTTTTTCATTTTGTTCTGCTGCATTTTGTTTAATTTCTAGGAGGTCTCTCTATATAATTCTTTTGTACTCAACCTCCAATAGTTTCAGAAAGGCTTCTTCATCTGGGAAGTTTCTTGATTCTTTATTTTGGGAGTTTTCTGGAACCATCATGGACTATTTCTTTAAATGACTAGCAGTCTTTTGTTGCCTTTGGGCCATCTAGTGGCTGTTCAGTTTCTCTGGTGTTGCCTCGACAGGAGCTGAAGCATAGTTCTAAGAGGACAGTTGGTTACCAGTCACTTCCATGTACTGTAATGACTAGCCCTTGTGGACTCTCTGGGGTGGCTCACTCTGCCACCTGGCTTGCAAAGACTGTGCCCTAGTTATGGAGAAACTGGGGTGCTGTCAGTCAACCCCATAATGTGGGTCAGTGAAGGAGATACTGCTGGGGCACTCCACAGTCATTTGTCCAGGCCATCTTGTTTTAAAAAGTGCTTTATGGTTACGCTGAGAGCTGTCCAGCAGCTGCCAAAATCAGTCAGGCCCTCAGTTATGGCAAGTCCTGACTTCCAGCTAACAACAGAAGCATCTCTTCAGCTATCTCCAAAAGTTATGACATAATTCAAAGTAGAGAGTGGTTACAGCCTTGTTACCGTCCTCAGCCCAGCCCCACCCATAAGGTAATACTGTGCTAAACACAGCCTTTCTGTTTGAAAAGTATTTTCTGGACTGGTACTGCTTCTCAGCTTGAGAATTAGCCTCTGCTGATACCTACGGTTGGGTAACTCTGCCTCCCAGCTGACCATGATGGAATCTCACCCAAGCTGCCCTTCCCACTGCAAAACATCAGAATCTATGGTACAGCTCAGAAAAGAGAGGGTGGAAGTGCAGTGGTGCTCTTGGTCAGCAGCTGGGTTCTTGAAGTGTGACTATCCTAAGCACAGTCTCTCTGCTGTGTTTTATGCTGTTTACTTTAGCACTGCTGTTCAGCATACTTTCCAGCTCACACCCAGAACCAACTTCCCAGATAGCAAAGAAGATGTCAGGACCTGCAGTTCTCACAAGCAGTGAATCAGCAGGAGTGGGGGTCATCATGCACTGCCTTGTGTTACACAGAGGTAGTTACCCATAGTCCAATCTGACAATCCTATGCCATATTGGAGGGCTTTCTGGATGTGCAGAGTGCTCCATTCGTCATTTCAGCCCTTAGTTTTCAGAGGGAATTGAGGAGACATGTGTCTAGTCCACCATCCTGGCACCACCCCCTAGTTAGGAGATTTTAAATTACATTTTCAAGCTCTTCTTTTATGATGGGTTTATTTAACTGTTCTTCTTTGGTTTGTGCTAGTTTTGGTAGGTGAAGTGTTTCTGGAAACTTGTTTATTTCCTCCAGGTTTTCAAATTTATTAGAATACACACTTTTATTATATTGTTACAATTATTTTAATTTCATTTGTGTCTGTTGTGATATCGCCTATAGCATTCCTCATTTGAGTTACTTGCTTCCTCTCCTGTTCTTCTTTTGTCAGTTTAGCCAATGACTTACCAGTGTTTTAGTTATCTAATGCTGCTTTAACAGAAATACTGCAAGTGGATGGCTTGAAAAAGTTTTATTTGTAACAGACCAGTAAGCTAAAAGTTCAAATTCAGTGTGTCAATTCCAAGAGAAGGCTTTCATTCACTGCTGGCACTAGAGGAAGATCCTTGTCATCACTCTTACCCTGGACTGAAAGCTTCCGAGGAGCAAAGGACACACTGAGCTCCCAGCACTGTTTCTCGGTGGTATGAAGTCCCCAAGTCTCTGTGCTATCTTCTTTCCTTTGTCTGAAGAGACCACCTCAAGATACAAAGCAGTCTTACTCGTTGAGTGCTGCCCAACCTGCACAACTGCCTCCCATCTACCCACATTAACTTCATAGATGCAGGATTTCCAACATGGAGGAACATCACACAATACTAGGAATCTTGACCCAGCCAAAGTTTTATACATATTTTTTGGGGAACACACATCAATCCCTGAAAATCTATTTTGTTGATATTTTCAAAAAACAGCTTTTGATCTTCTTAATTGTTTCAATAATTTTCCTATTCCTAATTCATTTAGTCATGCTCTAATTTTTATTATTTACTTTCTTCTGGTGCCTGAGATGTTCTTTTGCTATTCTCTTTCCACTTGTTTGAGTTATAGAGTTAATTCTTTGATTTGGGGCCCTTTTTTTGGATGTGTGCAGTTATTGAAGTAAGTTGACTTCTGAGAACTGCTTTTGCTGTGTGCCAAAGACTCTGGTTGGATGTGTTTTCATTCTCAGTTTTATGAATTTCTCTATTCCATCCTTGATTTCTTCAATAACTCATTTGTTTTTGAGCAAGTTGCTGTTCAGTTTGCATGTGTTTGATTTTTTTTCCTTCTTTTTTCTCTTATTGCTTTCTTCTTTTATGGCTTTATGGTCTGAGAAGATGCTTTGCAGTATTTCAAGACTTTGAATTTTGGTAAGGATTTCTTTGTGGCCTAATAAGTGGTCAGTTCTGAAGAATGTTGCATGTGCATTGGAAAACAAAGTATACTTGGTTCCTGTGGGTGAAGTGTTCCGTGTATGTTTAAGAGGTCAATTTGGTTGATTGTGGCATTTAGATCTTCCATGCCTTTATTGAGCTTTCTTCTAGACATTCTGTCTTTCACTGACAGTGGTGTGTTAAGGTCTCCTACTATTTTTGAGGAACTATTTTTCCTTTCAATGCAATTAGTATTTGTTGCATGTATTTTGGAGTCCTGTTGTTAGGTGCATAGATATTTAATATGGTTATGTCCTCCTGGAGTACTGAACCTTTAATCATTATATAATGTCTTTCCTTATCCAATGTGGTGGATTATTCTGGTGGTCTTTGTTTACAGTCTTTTTTATCAGATATTAATATTACCACTTCTGCTCTCTTTTGAATCTTAATAGCTTTATATATTTTGTCCATCCTTTGACTTGTGGTTTGTTCATGTCTCTGAGTCTAAGGTGGGTTTCCAGTAGGCAGTGTATAGATGGGTCATAACTTTTTATCCAATCTTTCATTCTCCATCTTTTTATTTAATATTTAGTCCATTTGGATTCAACATGATCACTGATAGATATGAACTTAGTGCTGTCACGTTTATGTGGTTTTGGAGCCGGGGTGTTGTAGACTATTTATTCCCTTTAATTTTCTGTACTGAGTCTTTTTCTTTTTGTATGAGTTTTCATGTTTTTCAATGTTGGTGATTTTGTACATACTGAGACTTCATGTTTTTCTTGTTTATTATTTTGATACACTGGATTGATAGTTTCATTTGTAGTTACCTTAATATTTACTGCTATTATTTTACATTTAAAAGGGTCTTTAATTTCTTTATAATGCCTTGACTTTTACATATAAAAGGTCTATGACTATATTTTCTTTTGAGTCTCTCTTTTTTGTTATGTTTATGTAATAACATCTGTTTCCTTATTTTCAGTGTTTTGCCTATGATTTACTTTTGTCATTGCCCTATTTGTTTTGATATCCAGTTGCTCTGTTCTGTGTTCTGGTCTTAGGTTATTACCTGGTGTGATTGATTTTCTAACCAAAGGACTACCTTTAGTGCATCTTGTAATTTTTGCTTGCTTTTTCCAAATTCCTTAAATTTTTGCTTATCTCAAAATGTTCTAATTTTGTCATCATATTTGAGAGACAATCTTATTGGATAAATAATTCTTGGCTGGCAAGTATTTTCCTTCAAGGGTTTGTATATGTCATCCCATTGTCTTTTTGCCTACATGTTTTCCACTGAGTAGTCTAAGTGTAGTCTTACTAATTCTCATCTGTAGGTTACCTTTTACTTATCCCTAGTTACATTTAACTTGGCTTGGCAGTCACATTTAAAAGTGTCCCCTCGTCTTTAGTTTTAGCAAGTTTGATTATAATACGCCTTGGTGTCTTTCTTTTTGAATCAACCTTGTGTGGAGCTCAATGAGCATCTTGAATAGATATCTTCACATCTTTGATGGTATCAGTGAAGTTTTCTGTCAACAAAAATTCAACAATTATCTCTGTATTTTCTGTCCCCCCACCTTGTTCTGGTAATCCAATCACTCTTAAATTATTCCTCTTGATAGAGTGCCACACAATTCTTAGTGTTTCTTGATTTTTTAAACTCTTTTTCAGATTTTTCCTCAAATATGTTGTCACATGCTTTATCTTCAATCTGACTAATTCAACCTTCCATTGCCTCAGTTATGCACCTTTGACTTTCCATTGAGTTGTCTAATTCTGCAGTTTTATTATCACTTATCTGAGTTTCTAATTCTTACTGATGTATGTCTTCTTTCAGCTTGTTCAATTTGTCATTATTCTCTGCTGCATTTTGCCTCATCTCCTTCTTCATCTCTTGAAGAGTTCTAAATACTAATCTTTTGTATTCTACCTCTTATAATTCCAGGAATTTATCTTTCTCTGGAAAATCTGAGTCTTTGTTTTGGGAGCTTCATGAAGAAATTATGTTCTGCTTCTTTAAGTATTTTGGTATGAACTGTTGTTTCCAAGCCAATAGTAAATTGTATTTATTTATTTTATATTTGCCTACTGTGTTCTAGCTTCTTTCTTTGAAATGTATGAGGTCTGACAGTTGAGTCCACAAACTTATTGTTCTAAGTGCTACATACTTCATTGATGAATATCACCACAGTCACCTTTGAAGAACTGCCCTTGGGAAGCTGTGCAGTGATGCTAGCACCTAATTCACCCTTCAAGGCAATTTTGGAATTCTTTCTGGAATGGTCATTGTGCTTGTTGGTATGGTGGCAAGTTTGTGAACTTAGTTATATAGTTATCTCTGAGGAAGCTTTTTGCCAGTATATGAATAACTGTATTGGAACACCCTACCTAATCACCTGGTCTCTCCTCTAAAGACATTTTTCTTTACTGAAGACAAAGGACATAATTAAAGGAAGACATTTTGATGACATTCAGCACATCAAGTGTGATACAACAACAGCTCTGATTGCCACTCCAAGAAAAAAAGTTCCAAAATTGCTTTCAAGGGCGGACTTGCTTCTGGCATCAGTGTTAGCTTCCCAAGGGTAGTACTTTGAAGGTGACCATAGTATATTCAGCAATGGGGTACATAGCACTATAATTGTCAGACTTCATATAAATAGACTGATCGTATGTGATAGTTTTTTTGTTGTTGTTGTCTCTGAAGCTCTATCCTTTCAAACAGTGATTAGAGCTGTTACTAAACATATAGATTCAGCTCAAGTGCCCAAGCATGTATTGCAGACTCTCACCAGCTATCTTAAATGGGCAGGGGTGATTGGTATACGCACTGGTATCTGCCTGTAGCCACTGAGAAAGTCAGGGAGCTAACAGCCATCCCTGAGTATCTGAGGATGGCATATCTATTCCCATATGTCTGAATCTAGGTAGAGGAACAGTTTCTGCCCTGATTTCCCAGCTTAGGGGAGTCAGCAGAATTTGTTCCTTTTCTTTCCCAAGGTTGTTAAATTATTCCCCCTCTTAGTTTCAGAGAATGATTCAGGGAAAGCTTAGAGACTCATACTTCTGGCTTAATTAATGGAATCAGACTTCAGAGCCTGCACCGTGGAAAGAAGGGAGGGGAAACAGGGATCAGCGCCAGCTTCAGGAGTCATTATTCTGGCTAATTTAATGGTGTCAGACTCTAGTGCTGGGTACACTGCAGAGAAAGGAGGGTGGAATGCTGACAGAAGGGAGATAGGCCTATCTCAGAGAAAATATTTAGCTCCACGTGCAGTAAGTCAGATGCAAAGACTTAGCTTTCAGCAATCTGGTGCTGTTTCTCACTGATTCTGGAGGTGTGAGCAGATTCTGAAGACAATTACTCCTGCTGAGAAGGATGCCCACCAATTTCCATGCTCAGCTCACTGTATAGTGGCTGTGGCTATTTCCCATCTGGTCAGGCCTGTGGAATCCAATGTACTTCTAGCACTAGTCTCTCTTCTCTACTACTCTGTTCACTTTTTCACCTTTCCCTTTGATGTTCAGGGCTCCTGGAATGTCACATGTGTTGTATTCATTTCTGTCTTTGTTGTTAGAGGGATCATGGGAAGTTCTGTCTACCCTGCCATCTTGGCCCCAACTCACCTCAGTTTATTTTATCTGGTAATATCCTAATTTATCCAACATATTTGAAAGTTTTGCAGGATATATTATTCCTGCTTGGAAATTTCTTTTTCTTTCAGTTTTATATATACATAGTTCCATTTCCTTCTTGCCTCCATGGTTTCTGCTGAATAATCAGAGGTTAGTTTTATTGTATCCCATCTGCATATGACCATTTGTTTTTCTTGAGCTGCTCTCAGGATTATTCTTCTGTTTTTTTTTTTTGTCTTTGCTCTTAATTTGTGTGATTGTATGTCTTGGTGATTTGGGGGGAGGAGAATGTATCCTATATGGCATTGGTTGTACTTCTTAGATGGTCAGATTTTCAGCATTCATGATATTAGAGAAGTCTACTTTCAGCAATTCTTCAGTGATTCTTTCTATGTTTTCGGTTTTATCCACCTTTTCTGGAACTCTGATCACCCCCAAATTTTTGCTTTTGATTGTACCCCACTTAATTCTCAGGGTGTCTTCATTTTTGTTTGATCTTTTCTCTGTTTTTCCATCAAACAAATTTGTATCCAAGAATTTGTCTTCAGTTTTGCAGGTTCCATCTTCTACTGTTACAAACCTTTCTTCAGACTTCCTATACACTGTACATTGCTGAAATCTTATTGTTTACTTTTTTGATTTCTCATTGTCTTTGTATGATTTGTAGTTGTGAAGTCATTCTGATATTTTGTTCTTATTTTCCTGAATTCTTCTGGTTTTGTCTGTATTTTCTGTTAATTTGTCTGCCTGTTCCTTGAATTTGTCTATTTTCCTCTATTTTGTCACTTTTTTTCTTCAACTTTTGGATAGCTCTGAGTATTAGAGATTTGAATTCTTTTTCAGGTAGTTGTAGTACCTTTTCTTCTGGAAATTCATCTGATATTTTATTTCTGACACCTACTGGAACCATCCTTTCCTTTTTAAAAACATTTTTGTTATTGCCTGCTGTTAGAGCAGCCCTAGAATCCAGAGAGTATGGCCCATACCTAGAGTCTAGAGAGCAGGGTCGTTGTGTAGAATGCCTCAGAAAATGTAAGAGTATTTCCAAAGCTTTGAGGGCTAATGTAATGTGTTCTGCTGACTCACTTGTTGCTTGTTAATGCATGTCCCTGCAACTTCTCCCATTTATAATGGAGTGTCTAACTTGTGCCTGTTTTGTCATTGTACATTTAGAAGCAGATAGCTTCCCTTCTAGGTTTCACAGATGTAGAAGAGTTTTTGTATTTGGGACTTGGAACTGATTTAAGACTTCAATCATACAGGATGGACATGATTTTGCTATGATGAGATAAATGTGTTACATGTTTCTATGATGTAATTTTTGGGGTGCCAAAGAGTGGGATATCATGGATTGAATTGTGTCCCCCAAAAAATATGTGTAGCCACGTGGCTGGGCCATGATTCCCAGTATCTTGTGACTGTCTTCCATTTTCTGTTTTTCCTATTCTGTATGTTAAAGGATTAGGGTGGGGCTGCAAATCCTTTCAAAGGATCACCTCCCTGCTCCACTGTAAAGTGAGTTTCCCTGGAGTATGGCTTGCCCCACCCTTAAACCTTTCATTCTATGAGAAATAAAAGAACAGAGAAGCAAGCAGAGATATGGGAACCTCATACTATCAAGAAAGCAGCAGCGGGAGAGGAGCGTGTCCTTCAGACCTGAGGTTCCTGCACCAAGATGCTCCCTGGATAAAGACTGATGCAATACTGGACTTTGCTCCAGAGCTGACAAGGGGGAAAGCCTTCCCCTGGAGCGGACACCCTGAATATAGACTTGCAGCCTACCAGACTATGTAAGAATAAACCTTCCTTTGTTTAAGCTATCCACTCTGTGGTATTTCTGTTACAGCAGGCCTAGCTGACTAAAACACCTGCTGTCTTTAGGATATTCAATAGTTATTTTCCTCATGTATTTATATTGAAAATTTGTTTGTTCCATCCTGCTTTTGTGTTTTATTTGGTTATGTCTGAGCAGTTGGGCTGTGTATTCTTTGTTGTTTTCTTACCTTGGGCATGATATTTTCATATCCCATCCTTATCCAATGGGTAAGGCCATTTGCTCAGCCATGGTTCAGAAGGACAGGCCCAGCTGAATGGTGAAGGTCTGGGATTATTGTTTGAAGCATATACTGTGGCCAACAGGGTGGGCCAGGATCAGTGCAAATCAGATTCCAGGAGGTCATGTGTTGTGCTGCTCAGGAGAGTGTTGTTAAGTGCACAGGGCAGGTAGGCAGGAGGGAAAAGGGGAGGTTATGATATGTGGAACTGAGATAGGTATGGGAAAAATAGAGGAGAGAAACAGGAACCAATAAACCAAACAGACAAAAAAGTGCTGAGGGAGTTTACATTGGAGTGGAGAGATAAGAAATCAATAAATGAAGAAAGTGTAAAGGAAAAAATTTAAAAATTTTTAAAACATAAACGTTAAAAAAAGGAGAAATTACCCCAGGAATCCCACCAGTGACTGAGGGAGTGGCTCCCAGGTCCTGAGGCATAGGCTTTCTAGAAGTGTTAAAGATAGCACACAATGTCAGGCGTTTATGGACAGAAAATGAAGGAAAGTAGGGAGAGATGAGAAATTGAGAAAAGAATAACAATAAAAATGACAATATAAAACAGAAATATATATGTTTTTAAAAAAGGTCCCCAATTACCCCACTTGGCATGGCCACACATACCAGGGATGTAGCTCTCAAGATGCACAGTGCAGCCCGGTGATAAGGGCAAAGATGTTGCACAGCACCAGGTATTCAGGAGACAGGAAAAGTAGGTAAGTAGAGAGATGAGACACTGAGAAATGAATCAACATAAAAAGAAAATAGAAAAAAAAAGTAATGATCTCACAGATTCCAGCTGAGCAATTGCATAGACTGGGGAAGTGGCTCCCAAACACACAGTACAGCCTGACTAGAATGCGCTCCCAAGCCACAGAAAGAAAAAGAAAACAAATAAAATGAAACCAAAATGGCCCCAGGGATCCCATATGCATGGTGGCACAGACTGAAGAAGTAGCTTCTCAGTGGAACAACAGCCTGTCATGATGAAGCAAAGATGACATATGGAGCCAAGTATTCAAGAAGAAGGAGGAGGGGGAAATGAGAGACAGGGAAGAAACAAAAATAAACTGAAAAAAAGAAAACAATATCAGCAACAAGGAAACTGTACTGAATGAGCTTGCTGATGTTATGGGGCAAATCCAAGAGAAATGAATAATGGAGCTGGCACTTCCCAGCCAGTCAAGCAACCTCAGCCTACTGGGAAGTGGTGGCAGCTGAGCAGGGAGAAGAAGCATGAGGCATGGGAAAGCCTGTACAGCTGGTTACTGGGGACTCTGTCTTCTGCTGGGAGCTCCTTGATGCTGCTTTCCCATATTCCCTGTGTTCCAATATCTCATAGTTCAAGATGGTGAATCTGTCCTGTGTTATCTGATAGGAGACCTCTGGTTGTGTCTCTCTTTGCCCTCTTCTCTCTGTCAGTTTTTCATTCCCTTCAAGGTTTGGTTGAATTTTTTGTCTCT
Source organism: Heterohyrax brucei (assembly GCA_028571685.1). Lineage (NCBI taxonomy): Eukaryota > Metazoa > Chordata > Mammalia > Hyracoidea > Procaviidae > Heterohyrax > Heterohyrax brucei. The sequence goes on from CM053166.1 coordinate 103,833,257, forward strand.
TCATTCGGTGCTTAAAGATACAGCATTGATGTTTGCATCTGTTTTACTTAATTTGAGGGAGTCTTTGTTGTGAAGGGATGGTGTGGTGCTGCTGTCTATAGCACCATGTTGTCTGCCTGGGCAAGCCTTTTAGAAAATACTGATACCTAAATTCAACCCCTAGAAAATTAGTAAATTGGCCTTGTACTTGTGTCAAAGGTGCATATAGCACAGAGCAGTAGTTATTTTAAAAAAGAAGTTTTCTGTAGAATTCCAAGTACAACCAAAGTTAAGAACATTTAAAATGTTCCCCAGATGATCAACGGCACTTGGCTTTAGATGATTCTGAAGTCCAGTCAGGTATGTTGACTATTAACCTACTCCAACTCTTTTGTCTTATAGATGGAGGAACTAAGGTACAGAGAAATGAAGGGGCAAAATCAGCTTTAGTCCAGGCCCAGGTTTAAAAGCAACTTTTCAAGTTAAGTGCTTATCTTATGCTTCCATGCTGTAGAAAGATCAATGAAACATAGTATCAGCAGACTGATAGATAGAAAAAAAATGTTAGCAAAGATTGAAGTACAAGTAGATTCTAAATGGGAATGATAGCTCAGTAAGACTAACAGGAAAAGAAAGCTAATAGAAATTTATTTCCTTACTTTTCCTCTGGAACACTTACCATGTGCTCACTGTTAAGGGGCATGACAGGAATGCAAAACAGTGTTCTTACTCTCAAAAACTCATAATACAGAGAAGTGATGGAGCCACACTTGTGAAACCTCAAGGGAGAAGGAAGAACCATGACACAGTTTTTTTTGTTATTTGCTTTTTTGTTTGTTTGTTGTGTTTGTTTTGTCTTTTGAGTGCCAGAGAGGGTGGCTGGAAAGTAATAACTGATCATTGTTTATTGAATTAATGAAAAAATAATAAATAAATATTAAATCTAGAAACCTAGCAATAAGAAAGCTAACACTGAGATGTAGCAGCAAGGAAGACATCATGGAGAACGGATTTGAACTAATGTTTGAGGAGAACAGGGTTTTGCAGAACTATACAAGAAGTGAACAGTTATTCCAGAAGATAAAAATATAAACAAACGGTATGCAAAAAGGAGATATGGCATATATGACTGGTAAAAATTAGATTGACTGGCTAGAGCAGAGGGTTGGTTTGAGGGATCAGTAAAAAAGAACCTGCTGGGGTTAGACTGCAGAAAGCCTTTAATATTGCTCAAACTGAGAATTAGTTCCTGAAGGCAGCTGATGGTCATTAGTGATATTTGAATTGACGGGTAATAGGATGAAAGTGGTATCACAGGAAGTCTTCATAACAGTTCTTTTCTACTGCCAAAATATTTTAGTTTAAGCCAGCTCTATTTACTTGAAGAAAAGGAAAAAAAACAAAAACAAAAAAAACTGCTGACATGGAGCAATTAGAGTTCATAACTGCTGATGGAAGGAAGTAGCACATTGTTAATTAGAGGATTACTGCTAGGTATCATGCAGATGGTTAATGCACTCAGCTGTTAACCAAAAGTCACAGATTTTAGTCAAACCAGAGGCACCACAGAAGAAAGGTAGAAAGGCCTGGAGATCTGTTGCTAAAGAATTAGCCATTGAAAACTCTGAGGCATAGTTTTACAGTAACAAACATGGGGTTGCCATGAATAAGAATCAACTCAGCAGCAACTTTTTTAAATTATACTGTACTTTCATAAAGTGGCCACCCTCAAGAGACTGTTAATGTGGTCAAGAGACTTTTCAGAAGAATATATATTAGATTAGAAATAACTCACAATATGTAGTAACATGTGACTAAATTGGTAGCTTTTTGGTTGACTATCATTCCTATGTCTTATTGAAAGCAAGTAAGTTTCTTTTTAAACTTTGGGCCAGTTATTAAAAGACTAGTATTCTTATCATGGTGACTTTTCGAACCTGAAGTAGGTGTACACACTTGAAGATGGGAACACTGGAAATTACTAAATTATATGACACTGGAGAGATATTACAAGGAAATCCTGATATTTCACTGTGAAATATTGCCAATTATGGTAGCTGTCAATTTAACAATAGGCTTATTCACTATGGTGTTTGATTAACGTGAAATTATTCAGCTGGCTACCTTGTAGTTGGCCTATTTTTGTGTCCAATTAGTATGCTAATAATGGTAATTATGTTCTATACTGCATGTCTCATCACCTAGAGGGTTTTTAAAATGATAAAATAATGAGAATAAACAAGCTGATGCTGACATTCAGTGGGCCATTCTAATTACTTACTGAGAGCACACTGGGGAATCAACACTCAACCAGAGAAAATGATTCTTGCTTACTTTGTTAAAACTACTTTTTCCAAAGAGCAGTACGAGTTTGCTGCTTTTCTCTTTGTTACTGAGCTGTTTTCCATTCTCATGTTCTTTTTATTTTCTGTGTTTATTTTATATTATTAACTAGAAGACAATCAAGTTATATTTAGGTTTTATGGCTATTATTCATGGAAAGAGGTCATAAAAACAAAAAAGAGAGAAATTGCTCAGTTGTGAACTTTTGTACTTCGTAACTATCATTTCATTCTTTCCAAAGAAAAACAGCAAAAACAAAACAAAATAAAATAAAATTCCTGTATCAACAACTCTCTTTGTACTTGGAAGAGTGCATTGAAAAGTGTTGATTTGTCCTGAGTCCTCAACAAGATAGCCAAACACTGTAGAACACAAAGAGGATTTTCTTCTCAAAAATTAAACCAGAAGTCTGGTTAAATATCCCATACTTTATGATAAGCAGACAATCTGCTTTGAGAAATTCACATGGGGTTGTAGATTGGTTATTTTGATAATTTATAATTACAGTACCAAATGCATACTATAATTCAAATTAGTATATATAATTTTTTAATGTATCATTGATACTTTTCTGACTTGCAAGAAAGGTCTGATATGGATCATGGAATTTGTCCCTCAAGACATCTGAAAGCTAAACTTGTGCCAGCCAAGCCAAGTGACGTCGAGTCGGATCCGACTCATGGTGACCACAAGGTCGGGAGTTCAAATCCACCGTGCGCTCCTTGAATATTCTGTGGGTCAGTTCTACCCTGGCCCCTAGGGTCGCCATGAAACTTGTGCAGATACTCGCAAAACAAAGCATTCAAAGCTATGAGATTGGCTGCTGCATTACAGCTGGGCTCCATTGCCTATTTCTACTCAGTTGAAAACCAGTGTACAGATTTGTTTTCTATGTAAAACATACACTGTCCTTGTGTTTTGGCCATGACTGAACATTTTAGAATTAGTCTGAAGCTCTGAAATCAGTGTTCCATTCCATGGAAATGATGTGGTCAGGTGGAAGGAAACTTAGACTGAGATTATACTCTCTTACTCATCTAGTGAGAAATTATGTAATACACGACAACTTAGTTCTGTTCTCTAAACTTCATTTATTTCACTGTAAAGTAAGATAGTTGAAAAGCACCCAGGTTTCTCATATTGTATTCCATGAATCTAGTATATCCCATGAGATATTTAGATATTTTGCAGAAAAAAATGGGCTTCTGTGTTCAAATACATTTGGAAATGCTTGAACTAAGATTGTTTTCTTTTACTAAAGTATTTTTCAGACTATATAATGGCACTAATACATAATATGAATTGTCACTTTGGTTGATGTGCAGAATTTCTCAAATTTTATCATTATTTGTTGCTGTTAGGTGCCTTCAAGTCAGTTCTGACATAGTGACCCTACGCACAACAGAACAAAACAGAGCCCAATCCTGCACCATTCTCACAGTCGTTGCTATGTTTGAGCCCATCTTTGTAGCTACTGTGTCAATTCATCTAGCTGAGGAAGTTTTTCTTTTTGCTGACCCCCCAGTTTACCAATCATGTCGTCCTTCTCCAAGGACAAGTCCCTCCTGATAACATGTCCAAATTACGTGAGGCAGAATCTCTATCTTTGCTTCTAGGAAATGTTCTGGCTGCACTTCTTACAAGACAGATTTATTCCTTCTTGCTGGCCAATATTCTTCATCAACACAATAATCCAAAGACATCAGTTCTTCTTCAGAATTACTCACTTTCCATCACCCCTAGGCAGATGAGGCAACTGAAAACACTGTGGCTTGGATCAAGTACACCTGTGTCTTCACTGTGACATCTTTGCTTTTGAACAATTCAAAGAGGTATTTTGCAGCAGATTTACCCAGTGCAAAGTGTCCTTTGACTTCTTGACTGCTGCTTGCTTCCATGGGCATCAATTTTGGATTCCAGTCAAATTGAATCCTTGACAATTTCAATATTTTCTCTATCATGATATTTATTATTGGTCCAGTTGTGAGGAGTTTTTTCTTATGTTGAGATATGATTCATGCTGAAGACTGTAGTCTTTGTTTTTCATTAGTTAGGGCTTCAAGTTCTCTTCACTTTCAAAAAGCAAGGTTATGTCATCCACATATCACAGATTGTTAATAAGTCTTCCTCCAATCCTGATATCAGGTTCTTCATGTTGTTCAGCTTCTCAGACTATTTGCTCAGCATACAGACTGAATAATGTGATGAAAGGATACAACTCTGCCACATAGCTTTCCTGATGTTGAAGCATGAAGTACCCCTTATTGTGTTGAAATGACTGCCTTTTTTTCTATGTACAGTTTCTACATGAGTGCTATTAAGTGTTCTAAAATTCCCATTCTTTGCAATGTTATCCACAATTGGTTATGATCCACAGAGTGGAATGCCTTTGCATAGTCAATAAAACACAAGTAAACATAGCTCTGGTATTTTCTGCTTTTAGCCAACATACACCTGCATCAGCAACAATATCCCTCACTCCACTTCCTCTTCTGAATACAGTTTGAATTTCTGGCAGTTTTTAATTAATATTGCTAAAACAATTTTTTAATCACCTTCAGTAAAATTTTATTTGTGTATGATATTAATATGATTGTTCAACAATTTAAACAATCTCGGGTGACATTTCTTTGGAGTGGGCACAAATATGTCTCTTTTCTTGTTGGTTGGCCAGGTAGCTGTCTTCCGAATTTCTTTTCATATACAAGTGAACACTTCAAGCAGTGCACTATTTTGCCAAAACATCTCAGTTGGTATTCCGTCGATTCCTGGAGAGGCGTTTATAGCCAATGTCTTCAGTGTAGCTTGGACTTCTTCCTTCATTATCTTTGGTTCTTGATCACATGCTACCTCCTGAAATAGTTGGATGTCAGCCAATGCTTTTTGATACACTGATACTGCGTATTCCTTCCATCTTCTTTTGGTGATTCCTGAACTGCAACTCAAGGCTTGGATATTTTCTTCAGTTTTTCAGTTTGAGAAATAAAGAGTGTTTTCATTCACTTTGGTTTTATAACTCCAGGTATTTGTACATTTCATTATAATTACTTACCTTTGTCTTCTCAAGTCACCCCTTGAAATCTATTCAGCTCTTTTACTTCACCATTGCTTCCATTTGCGTTGGCTGCTCTCCTTTCAGGGCAAGTTTCATAGTATCTTCCAACATTCATTTTTATGTTTCCTTTTATAACTGTATTTTCAATGATCTTTTTCTTTTTTCATGTATGATACTCTTGATGTTGTCCCACAAGTCCTCTGGTCTTCAGTCATTAATTTTCAATTCATCAATCTAATCTTGGGATTGCCTAAATTCAAATGGATATACTTAAGGTCATATTGTGGCTCTTGTGAATTTGTTTTCATCTTCTTAAGCTTCAATTCTAACTTTTATATGAGCAGTTGATGATCTGTTCCCCAGTCAGCCCCTGGCCTTATTCTAACTGATGATATTGAACTTTCCATCTTATCTTTCCAAAATGTGGTTGATTTGATTTCAGTGTGTTCCAGCCAGCATAATTTCTGTGTATAACTGCCATTTATGTTGCTGAAAAATGTATTTGCAATTTATCAAACATCTATGAACATCTCATGGTGTAACAGCATTTTGCAAAGCATGGTTTGAAAAACATCAGATTAGGTAAACTTTGTGAGGTCCAGTTAAGCTATAATATTTTCCCTCACTACACTATAAGCTCTAGGGAAGTAGTGATAACATTTGTCCTGTGTTACTGTTGCAGTCTAAGTGTTTGTACCAAACGTAGAACTAGCATAGAGAAAATTTTCTGAATGAATTAATGATTGAACACATACAGACATAAATACATTTTTTGGTTCTATAAACGTTCAGCAGAAAATGAAGAGAAAATCATTTTTAAGCCCCAGTACTCTTTCTTGTTGTGGGCTGCCATCTCCATTATACTTTTCCTGAGCCTTTGCCTTCTGTCTGTAGGAAAAATTACTGTCTCTGTTCATCATCGTTATATTATTTTCCATAGAATATTATAGGAGTTAATAATATCTACAACAGTGATACAATACTTTTTTAAAAAGCATTGCATTTGATTTGATTCCAACTCATAATAACTCTATAGAACAGAGCAGAACTACCCCATAGGGTTTCCAAGGAGTGGTATGTAGATTCAAACTGCCATTCTTTTGGTTAGTAGCCATAGATCTTAATCACTGCACCACCAATGCTCCAATAATATGATTGCTACTAATTGAGTAAGGACTAAATGTTTGGCACTGTAAAAAGCACTTTACCTAAATTAACTAATTTAAACACTGCAAGACTGGACAGTGTTTATCTTGTATACATAGTATTGCTGTGTGTCAGACCTGGCTGGATGTCATCTACCTAATAACAACAGCAATCCTATGTGGAATTATATTATTATCTCTGTGTTATAGAGAATTAAGTGAATTATCAAAATCCCAAACTTATCAAGCAGCAGTTTTAGAATTCAAAGCAAGTGAGTCTGCTATTAGACCTGAGATCTTAACTATTATACCTTCAAACATGATGTAATTTGAATAAGATCTCATAATTTGTTGGTGGACAAATTAGTGGATGATAGCCTCCTATTGGACTTCTCATGACCATCTGAGCTGATTAGTCCTAAACCAGCTAACATAACACAGCACAATTTATGAGCCAATATATAGCATGCATTCATTCCACACTTCTTTACCTTAACTGCCTGAAAGAAGAACCAAATCACCCTATGTAGTAATGACAATATTATTCACATTTTTGTCTTTGAGGAAACTGAAAGAACTTTTCAAGACCATTCTTCTTGATAAAGCAGAATAAGCTTGATGTATACAGCTATCTGTATACATCCCAAGCAGATAGCTTCAACTTTTATTTAATATCAATCTTATTTCTTCTTGAGAGAAGGAACTGTTCTTATAAAAGCTATGTAGTATTGACTGTGATATGGTTAAAAAGAAATGCCCTGAGCTAAAAATTAATATTCAATGGTATGATACAGAAGTTATGTCTTGACTTTGATCAATGAGGGAAGGAAAGAAGAAAGAACATTTTCCCCTTTGGAATCTATTATTAGTTTGTTCCTCGCCACAAAATGGAACAGAATATATGCAAGACTCCTCAGAACTTGTATTGTCACAGTATGAGAAGGAATTTAAACTATTAGATAACTTAGGCAGGAAGCAGAGATTTGATTAGGCAGAAAAATACAGAACCCAAGAAAGAATTAAATTATTCCTGTATTTAACAGAACCTTGGTGGCGTGTTGGTTAAGAACTTAGCAGCTAACCAAACGATCAGCAGTTTGAATCCACCAGCTGCTCCATGGAAACCCTATGGGGCAGTTGTCCTCTGTTCTGCAGGGTCACTATGAGTCATAATCAACTCAACGGCAACAGGTTTGGTTTTTTGGTTATATTTAACAAGAATAGGAGATAATTAACATTTTACAACAGCTATAAAAGTGAAATAAAATCATCAGGAAATTTGTTGTAATAATAAAAATTTATGCTAGAAGTGACCTCGAGTAAATTACATAGCAGAAATTTAAAATAATCTACAAATTAATATGCCAAGCCAGCCAAGTACCGTCGAGTCGGATCTGACTCATGGCGACCCTTAAATAGTGGAGAGATCAATTACAGCACAAATGGTGTAAGATACTATGGAAAATAGATCAGTAGAATTTGGAAGAGACAAATCTAGACTGTACCAGAATAGACATTATCCTAACAGTCACACATACCAGAATTCTTCCAGATATTTAATGGCAAGGGACTCAGTGGGCACTCATCTTAAATGTCACTGGGTAGATTTCATATTCATACTGTATCTAATCCTATAGTAAACTGAATATACTTGACTAGATGGAAATTGTAATTAACCCCAACATCGTTTTTTGTTATTCATATAAATTCCCAGTGCTACTGAGTAGATTTTTAAAAAGATATTTTATTGTGTGTTAAGGGAATGTTTACAATCCAATTCAATTTGCTGTACAAAATGCCCTTACACACACTGCTATTCAACTGTAGCTGCTCTCCCCACCGCGTGTCAGTACACTCCTCCTTTCCATCTTCCATGTCTACTCCGCCAGCTCCTGTCACCCTCTGCCCTCTCATCTTGCCTCTGGGCATGAGCTGCTCAGTCAGCCTCGTGTACTGGCTTAAGTATTTAAGCCAAGGAGTACATTCTTTGCCTGCATCATTCTATGCCTTATAATCGATAGCCTTTAAAGGTTTGAAAATAATCTTCAGTTCTCTGAGATATTTACACAATGACCCTGCCCTCCAGACTCTAAATATTGGCCATACTCTTCAGATTCTGAGTAGAGTGCCCTTGACCCTGGGCTACAGCTCTACATTTCAGGACCACTGGAACAGCAACTCTGTTGCTTCGGGTTTAGGCACACCATTTTGTAAGTCTAACTGAGTGGCAATTCCACTTTTAGAAACACCAGAGGCCATAGCTCCACCCTTTGAAAACTCTGAGGTCGTAGCTATACCTTTTGAGACTGAAGCACCTCAGTTTTTCATGGTCTTGGTCCCTTAAGCTTTTCCTTCCTGTTGCATCATGGCCAAGGTTTCAAACTCACATCTGCCCTGCTGGGTCAAGTGTTCCAAAGCTCTGTAGCTCCATTGAGTTAAGTGTCTGGAGGCACCCTACTCTGCCAGGAAGCCTTCTGCATACGTACAGGCACTCAGCTGTCTTGCTCATGTGTCAGCTCTTGGTTCTCCATTGTCAGTTCACTCCTGCTTCTCACCATTTGTGCCTTCTCTGGTGTTAGCAGTTTCCTTCATTTTTTTCTGAGTTTTCAATCCATTCACAGTTTCAAAACCTCTTCCACATTTTATGTATCCATTTGAACAGTACCTTATTCTCTCTTGGTAGCAAATTATGTCTTAGTCATGTAGTACTACTCTAACAAAAATATCATAAGTAATTGTTTTAACAAAGTAAAGTTTGTTCTACCACAATCCGGTAGGCTAGAAGTCCAAATTCACGGTGCCAGCAGCAGAAGAGGAAGGTCCTTGTGTTGCATCAGTCTTTGTTGGGCCTGAGAGCATCTTGGTGCAAGAACCTGTTGTCTTAAGGATGCACTCTGCAGTCAGTGCTACTTTTCCTGATGGTATGAGGTTTCCCTCTCTCTTTGCTTCCCTTTCCATTATTTCTCTTATAGCATAAAGTGTAAATGATGGTGCAAACAACACTCCAGAGAAACTCCCTTTACATTGGAACAGGGAAGTCGTCTTAGGAAGGGTGTTGCAGTCCCACCCTAATTCTCTTTAACATAATTCAGTCTATTAACCACAGGCACAGATTAAGATTTACAGCATAAGAAAACCACAAAATGATGGCCAGTCGCACAATACTGTAAATGAGTTAGTCTTGCTTTGGTTTACCAAACAAAACCAAATCCTTCCAAAATTTTCTCCCATTAGGTCCATCAAGGGAAGAACTATAGAAGAAAAAATCTCTTATTGAGACACAGTATAGTCAGTCCTGTGTTGTCCATCCAGGCTTTTATCAATTAGAAACTTTAATAAACTTACTTTTCCACATTTCAATATGAGTCAAAGTTCTTAATGATTAACCTGAAGTACAGAAAGCTCTTGAAATAGTTTCTAGATGATAAAAGCAAGAGTTAACTTATGCTTGGTATAACTTTCATGTTAATTGTATTTTGTTGTATTCCAAGTCTTTGAAAACAGGCAATTTGGATATGGTAAATCTATTCACTTTCTATTAACTTATTTGATTAACTAACATACCCGACTCGATGGCACTTGGCTCTTGGCTGACATATGCCACAGTATGCACATCCCCATTCACAAGCAATGACTTAAAATGCAAAACTGTGTTCTTGTATTGACAGAAACAGTGGTCCTAAAATACACAAGTTTTTTTTTCTTGTAACATATGTACTACACTGTTTGTGAAGTTGTTCAATAATTACTATTTGTTATCTGCAAGGAACTAGAACTCAAATAACAATTTTTTAAGGCTAAGAAAATAAGAAATGAGGTTCTGCTTCTGTTTTGTGGTGTTTAGCTATGTTGCTTGCACATTGTAAATGTAAGGATAATCAAGCCCATTGCTTTTGAGTCTATTCTGGATCACAGTGACCCTTAAGACAGAGCAGAGCTTCCCCGTCGGGGTTCTTCCAATGATGTGATTGTATGGAAGCAGACTGCCACATCTTTCTCTTGTAGAGTGGCTAGTGGGTTTGAACCTCCAGTCTTTTGGTTAGCAGCCTAACTCTTAACTACTGTGTCACCATGACTTCTTAAAACACAAGTATAAAGAAGGCTTAAAAGAAGAATGGGCATGGAATATTTGCAATAAGATTCCCACTCTAAATATCTGATAAACACAAAGCTCACTCTATTACTTGTATTTCTTTTTTCTTTACTTTTTTTAATATGACTGAATGAAAATGTACATTCCCGTATAAATTTGCATGCTCACCTATATGCAGCTCCCACTGCTCTCCCCGCCCGCTAACAGCACACTCTTCCTCTCTGCTCCATAGCCAAGCCATCTGCTCCATACGTATCCTATATATTGGTGAGTGGCATCTGAGGTCTTAAAAGCTGCCAAGCTGCCATCTGAGGGTACAGCAAATAGTCTCAACTCAGCAGGGATGGATGATCACTGAGGTCCTTAACGACATGGGGGAAAGAAGACCCAGAACTCACGTGGGTCTACATCGACTCGTGACGGGAAGAACCGGACAGTGCCAGGCCACCACCAGTGATAGCCGCGATGGAGCTCACAAAGTTGAGTCTCACTGACAACAGAAGAATAAATAGAGGTGCACTATGAGATCTCCACTAAAAGACTGCGACTGATGGCCCAGGGGCTTCAGGGTTTCCTGGGAGCATGGCCCCTGGCCTTGATGCTTCCCCTGTCCATAAACCATAATGAGGGTCAACTCTTTGGACAGAAGTGAATTGGACATGGTGACACAGAGTGACCATATTTTCTGGGCACTTTATGGTTATTTGTATTTCTTAACTATCCATTTGTCTGCTTTTAAGACTTTCCACTCTCATCTTTCATAGGCTGGTGAAGAAGTGTAGCTTTTTCTTCACAGAAGTTACATACGAGAACAGTGCCTCTACACCAACATTATAAAGACCTGTTACTTGTCATCTGACAGTAAACAAACACAAAATCTCTTGTTGGAGCTCCCATGTGGAAAAACTACTTCATCAGGGGGTATAACAGAATATGATTGAATCTATCTCAAATGCTTCAAGGAAAGAAATTCTAACCAAAAAATATATTCGTTTATTTATTGATAACAAGAGGAGAGATCTTCTGCAAATAACATTCATCCTGAAACTACATGGCTTTTGAAGTGGCAACTTGGTATACAAAATTCACTGAGAGGTGACATTCCATGTACTTTGTCTTAGTGTAATCTATTTCAGGAACCTCTACTCTCTCAGGATCTCTTTCAAGATCTGTCTTGTAGTACAGTGCTGTCAAACCCACTGTCTTCAAGTCTATTTCGATTCACAGCAACTCTCTATGTTGCCAATGATAGGATAATATCCATAGGCATACATAAAAGGCCAGTTAATACGAATATTATTCAAATTTACACACAGTTTGGTGAGGTAAGGAGTATAAGGAAGCTGATTGTTTGGTCTTACTTTTGCTAGACAATGGTGAAAGAGATGAGCCCAGGGTTTCAGAATCAAGACTAAGGCACTACGTAAACAGCTTGAAACTTTCTACTTGTATTCTGAAAGACAGCCTTATTTTTCGTAGTAACAGAGCTGATGTTGCTAAAAACCAACCCAAATTTCTTATCATAAAAATAGCTGAATTGAATCATCAGCTGAATTCTGAACCTCAGGAGGTATCTAAGCTAAGGTGGGGACATTAATTGGGAAGAAATGGAATCTTGAAACTTAGGATGAGAATATATGGACAGATAATCAAGAAACTGGGGATACTGATGCCCTAATTTCTGTTGAATCACTCCTGCCAACAAATCCAGTCTTCTTATCCCAGTGTGACGAGATTACTCCATCTTTGTCTTCTAAGTCACCCTCACCAGTAAAACCATTTGTCCTTGTCATGGATTGAAGTATTTGTCCAAAAAAAAAAATGCATAACAGTTTGTCTGGGACATGATTCCCAGTACTGCGTGATTTTCCTGTTGTTGTTAGCCTCAGTGAAGTAGTATCAGGAGCAGAACAGATCCTTTGGACTCAGGGTCCCTGAGCCTTAGAGTTCCCCTTCCGGGGGAAGATTGATGACAAGGATCTTCCTTCAGAGACAACTGAGAAAGACATCCCCTGGAACTGATGCCCTGCATTTGGACTTTTAGCCTACATTTCTGTGAGAAAATAAATTTAACTTTGTCAAAGCTATCTACTTATGATATTTCTGTTACAGAAGCACTAGATAACTAAGACAGTCCCTAAAGCCACAATTGATGAGATTAACTAAGCTCTATTTGAGATATCACTAGGAGCAACATCCTAAAGAGGAGTCTTAGTCATTGTCTAGGACGTCACTTGAGGCAGATGCCTTATAAGACATTGTTGCATATTCTCAAAACACATCATAACCATCAATTTTTACTTCTAGACCTATAACTATACTTATGTTCCCTAAAAGTAAAATACAAATATGACTCAAATGGAGGTATGCTGTACTCCAAAAAAATAAAAATAAAAATAAAATAAAATAAAGACTGGGCTTTTCTAATATATACAAACAGAAAGCTGAGGAATATATGTGGGGATGGCTACTAAGGGCATGAGGTAGTAATACAAGGAACATAAAGTTAGATCGGCCTGAGTTTACTGATATGGTCCTATTGAGCACAGATTCTTCAGTCAGTGTTTCAGCTCAAGAGGTTAGGAAAGGCAGAACTTTAACTGATGCACCTGGTTGTTCATTTTGCTTGGAAGCAGAAATAGCCAGATATGTCACTGTATACTGACTCATTGGCTATTGGCAATGAGTTGGATGGATGGATCAGAAGCTGAGAGGGGTCATGACCATAAAACTGGAGACAAGGAAGAATGGGGAAGAGATATGTGGATACACTTCTCTGAAAGGACCACAGATATGAAGATACTTGCAGGGCATGCGAATGCTCACCAAAAAGTGACTTTGACAGAGGAGAATTATAGCAATCAAGTGGATAAGATGATGCCTTTTTTGGAAACCAGTCACCCTCTTTCACTAGCCACTGCTGTAATTGCCCAATGGGGTCATGAACAAAGTGAACATAGTAGCAAGAATGGAGGTTACACATGGGCTCAGCAACATAGACTTCTACTCACCAAGGCCAACTTGTGTAAAGTTAGTGCTGAATGACAAACTTACCAGCAACAGAAAACAGCACTGATTCCCCAGTATGGCACTATTTCTCACGTTAATCAGCCAGCAATCTCTCTTGGGTTTATCAGCCTCTCTCTGTAGCTACATGAGTGAGAAAAAGCTTCCACCTTGACACCTAATCCATGGATTTGAGACTTGCCAGCCTCTGTGACCATATGAGCAATTTCTTTGAGATAAACCTCTCTCTCTCTCCCTCTCTCAATGTGTGTATGTGCGTGTGTGTATGTGTGCACACGTGCACATGCACACACATGTATGCCTCATTGGTTTTTCTTCTCTAGAGAACCCAGCCTAATAGAGTTCTGTGTTTTGTTTTCCACGGTCTAAATCTTTTAGAAAAATCACTTTCTGCCTTAAATATCCAGTGCTGCTATAACAGAACTACAACAAGTGGATAGCTTTAACAAAGAGAAACTTATTTTCCCACAGAAATATAGGCTAAAAGTCCAAATTCAGGTCACCAGCTCCAGGGGAAGTCTTCTGTTGGCTGTGGAGAAAGATCTTGTTATCAACCATCCCCCCTGACTGGGAGTTTCCAAGGAACAGGCACCAGGGGTCTAAAGGACACACATTGCTCCTGGCACTGCTTCTTTCCTCATGGTCTGAGATCCCCAACTCTCTGCTTGCTTCCCTTTCCTTTACATCCCAAGAGACTGCCTCAAGGCACAACACAAACTTATATCGTGAGTCCTGTCTCACTAACACAACTTCTGTCCATCCTCCCTCATTAACATCATAGTGGCAGGATTCATAACATATAGGAACATCACATAACATAAGGAATTATGGCTTAGCCAAATTACTAAACACATTTTTAGGGGGAAAAATTCAATACATGACATCTTCTTAATTATATCCAAGTTGATAACCCATTCAAAGACTGCAAATATTTCTCAAAGTGCTCTTCGCTAGCTATTTTAAATAGCCCCAACATTCTTCTCTTTATATTGTACTCCCTCAGTTTGTATCTACAAATGTAGCACTAAAAACTATTTTATTTTTCAGGAAATTCTGTTTCACATTTTTTCTCTGAATGCTCTTTTATACAAATTTATTCAATAAAATAAATATTTTTTCAGGTTATCCTTATTTTTGCTTAAGAAAACACACACAATGAACCTACACATCTGTAAAATGGGGAACTTAGATTGAGCTATGTTCTTACCACGTTTATTGTTTATTTGAAAACACAGTGCTATTTACCAGAGGCCAATTTATTTCATTCTTTTCTCATCAGCAGCACCAGAACTATAGCAGCCTCATGGCTTCAACAGCACAAGATTTCAAAATATCAACAAGGAAAGGATAAATAATCCAATTAAGTGATGGGGGAAGGAGATGGACAGACACTTCTCTAAAGAGTATATCCAGGCAGCCGAAAGACACATGGGAAATTGCTCACTATCATTGGCTATTAAAGAAATTAAAATCTCACCCTAACAAAGTTGGCCATGATCCAAAAAACCATGAAACAACAAATGCTGGAGAGGCTGTGGAGAAACTGGAATTCTCCTACACTGTTAGTGGGATTGAAAATGGTACCACCTCTTTGGAAAAGAATCTCGTGCTTCCTTAAAAAGCTGGAAATAGACATACCATTTGATCCTGTAATTCCACTGCATGGAATTTATCCTTCAGAAACAAAGTTTGTTACACAAACAGACACATGCACACAAATGTTTGTTGCAGCACAGTCCACAATAGCAAAAAGATGGAATCAACCCCGATGCTCATCAACAGATGAATGGATAAACAAACTATAGTATATATACTCAATGGAACATTATGCTATGATAAAAAACAATGCCGATTTTAGAAAACATCTGACAACATGATCTCATCTGGAAGAGATCATGCTGAGTGAAATCAATCAGTATCAAAAGGACAAATGTTATATGAGACCCCTGTTATAAGGACTTAAAAACAGAGTTATCTACAGAAGAAAATGACTATGTTGGCTCTAAGGCTGGGTTGGGGGTTGAGGATTTATCATAGATGAGATAATTGATAGATGTTAGAAATTTTATTTTTTACCGTAATTAATAAATAAAAATTTAAAAACAACAAATAAATTTACATTTGATTTTTCCATTTAGAAAAAAAGATTTCAAAATATCACATACACACTTTCACAATTCTATAAATTAATCACATATACTATCAGACTGATTCTGAATATAATCCTAAAGGTAATAAAATATTTTTTAAGTAATAAGCACATCATTTACAGATTTTTCACTTAGTGCTGTCTTGGTTTTTGCCTCAGTTAAATTATGTTTTCAAGTATGCAGAACACAGTCTTTCCTGCCCTAGTACACATACCCACCTCCTCACAAACACAAGAACCAAAAATAATTTTTTCACTTGATAACTTAGAGTGAAGAGAAGAAAGAACAAGTGAAAACTTCATATAGACAAAACATGTAAGTACTAAAATTACCCAGTCAAATAAATGTTTGGAAATCAGAACTATGTAGAGATGAAGATGATGGATTATTGAAGATTGTTAGTTATTAATCAAATTTCTTTAATGCATCTACACATAAGCTTTCTTGAAGCCTGTTTAACTTCCCTTTATACTCTGCTGCATTTTGTCTGATCTACTTCCTGAATCTTTTGAAGAACTGTGTATTAAGCTTTTGTATTCTACATCTGATAATTGCAGGAAGTTCTCTTCGTTTGTAATTTTGTTGTTCTGAGAGCATTCTGAAGACATTCCAGTATATTTTCCCCCTCCTGTGATGCCTTCATCCTAATTTTTATTTTTATTATGATTGAGAATGCACAATCCAAAGTACTTTGCATGCCCACCTATCCACAACTCCATGTGGTCTCCTTGCCCTGTGAGAGTACATTCCTCATTTTCATACTTCTAGAATCCTCTTAATGAACATGTGTGCCCTCCTCTCCACACTCTCCTCTCCCATCTTGAAAGAAACCAGTAGGACAGCCTCATACAAATCTATAAAACCATAAAGCACATACACCACATGCTCACACTGTGTCCCCGAGTCCAGTCCATTCTTGTCTGAAGAGTTGACCTCAGTACTTGTTTCAGGTCTGGACCAGCAGCAAGTCTAGGGTCCATGTTCTCAGAGGAATCTCCGAGCTGTTGGGCCATCAGTTCTGCTCTTTTAGTAGAGTTCTTGAACTGCACACCTCATTTTCTTGTACTACATCAGGGACTCTACACTGTGTTCCTCATCACAGCTGCCTTTATTGGTGGCCAGGCATCATCTTGTTTTTCTGGTCTCACGCTGATGCAGTCTCCCATTCACATGGATCTTTCTGTCTCCTGGGCTCATTTTTCCTTATGTTTTTGATGTTCTTGGTCATCATCTGTTCCAGATGAGTTGGAACCATTTGGTGTTTCTCAGATGGCAGCTTGCAAACTTTTAAGACCCCAGATGCCACTCACCAAGGTGCAGAAGACTCTCTCT
Source organism: Heterohyrax brucei (assembly GCA_028571685.1). Lineage (NCBI taxonomy): Eukaryota > Metazoa > Chordata > Mammalia > Hyracoidea > Procaviidae > Heterohyrax > Heterohyrax brucei. The sequence goes on from CM053166.1 coordinate 103,850,381, forward strand.
CTCTTTTTTTTATTGTGATTGAGGGCAAATGTACAATCCAGTTTAAATTTGCATGCCCACCTATCTGCAGCTCCTTCTGCTCCCCTTGCCTGGTGACAGCACACTCTTCCTTTCTGTTTTATATATGTCATATCCTTTCAACAATCTCCTGGCCCCTCCTCTCTGCTCTCTTCACGCCCCTCTAGTAAGAGACCAACAGGATGACATTCTATAGATGCATAAAATCATAAAGTGCACACACGATACGGTTACTCTGTGTCCCTGAGTCCAATCCATTCCTGTCCAAAGATTTGACCCCAGTAATGATTTATGATTAGAGACAGCATGAGTCTAGGGGTCATGTTCACAGGGGAATAGCCAGGCCTTCAGACCATCAACAGAGATCTTTTAATGGAGTTGTCAGGGTGCACCCCCATGTTTTCTCACACCCCCACTGGGACTCAACAATGTAAGCCCATCCCGGCTGTCATTGATGGTGGCCAGGTAGTCATGTATTCACATGGATCTTTCTGTCTGCTGTGTTCTCTTTCCCCCATGTCATTGTTGTCCTTGGTGATCATCTTCTGTTCCAGCTGAGCTGGGAATATTTGGTGTACCTCAGGTGACAGCTTGCTAGCTTTTAAGACCCCAGATGTCACTCTCCCATATCGGGTGCAGAAGACTCTCTTAGCAATAGCCTAGTTATGCCAACTGGCCATGATATCCCCTTAGAACATGGTCCCCAGAACCCTGCCGCTGCTAGTCTGTCCTTACCACATTGGGTTAAGGACTGGAAGAGTTTTCAAGTTAGGTTGAAGACCAGTTAAATTGTGATCTTCTTTCTAATGTGTGCTGTCACTGATTTCATCCAACCAAACTTCTATCAAATATATAATCTATATGCAAACCTCTTCCTTCCTCCCTTCCCTCCCTTTCTTCCCTTGCAGCCACCAAAGAATCTTTTCTTCTGTACATGAGTCTGTTTTTTAGTCCTTATAGTAGAGGTCTCATACAATATTTTTCTTCGTGCTGCTTACTAATTTCACTCAACATAATGTCTTCCAGTTGAAACCAAGTTACGAGATATTTCCTAAAATCATCATTGTTCTTTATCATTGCATATTGTTTCATTGAGAATATATGTCATAGTTTAATTATCCACTCATCTGTTGTTGGGTATCTGGGTTGATTCCATATTTTTGATGTTGGTAATAGTGGTCTGTAGTTGTCCTTTTTTGTTGGATCTTTCCCTGGTTTTGGTATCAGGGTTATGCTGGCTTCATAGAATGAATTTGGGAGTATTCCATCCCTTTCTATGCTGTGAAATAGTCTCAGTAGTATTGGGGTTAACTCTTCTCTAAAAGCTTGGTAGAATTCTGTGGTGAAGTCATCTGGGCCAGGGCTTTTTTTGGTTGGTAGATTTTTGATGACTTTTTCAATCTCTTCCTTTGTGATGGGTTTGTTAAGTTGTTCTAGTTCTCCTTGTGATAATTTTGGTAGGTGACATGAATCTAGGAATTTGTCCATTTCCTCTAGGTTTTCAAATCAGTTAGAGTACAGTCTGGTGTAGGATTCTGTTATGATACTTTTGATTTCTGTTGGATCTGTTGTGACATCTCCCATCTCATTTCTTATTCAGGTTATTTGTTTCCTTTCCTGTTTTTCTTTAGTAAGTTTAGCCAGTTGTTTGTCAACATTGTTAATCATTTCAAAAAAACAGCTTTTGGTTTTATCAATTTTTTCATTTGCTCTTCTGTTCTCTAATTCATTTAGTTCTGCTGTAATCTTTATGATCTATTTCTTGTACCTGAGGGGTTCCTCTGTTGCTCTCTTTCTACTTGTTTAAGCTGCAGTGTTCATTCTTCAGTTTAGGTCCTTTGTTCCTTCCAGATGTGTGCAGTTATAGAGGTAAATTGACCGCTGAGTACCGCTTTGGTTGTATTCCATAAATTCTGGTAGGAAGTGTTTTCACTGTCATTTGAATGCATAAATTTCTTAATTTCATCCTTGATTACTTTTATATCCCATGGGTTTCTCAGCAAGATGTTGTTCAGTTTCTATGAGTTCCCATTTCTGTCTATGTTTTTTCTGCTATTGATTTTGAATTTTATGGCTTTATGGTTTGAGACGTTACTTTGCAATAGTTCAGTGGTTTGGATTTTGTTGAGATTTTCTTTTTGTCCTATCACATGGTCTATTCTAGAAAATGTTCCATGTACACTGGAGAAGAAGGTGTATATGTCTGTTGATGGATAAAAAAGCTCTGTATATGTTGATGGGGTCTAATCTGTTAATTGTAGCAATAAGATTTTCTGTGTCTTTACTAAGTTTTTTTTTTTTTTTTGGAAGATCTATCCAATACTGAAAGTGGAGTGTGGAAGTATCCCACTATTATTGTGGTATGATGTATCTCATTTTTCAGTGTAGTCAGTGTTTCTTCAATGTATTTAGGTGCTCTAGTATTGGGTGCATAAATATTTAATATTGTTAAGTCTTGCTTGTGTGTTGAACCTTTCAGCAGTAAATAGTGACCATCCTTGTCCACGGTGGTGGATGTTACATGAAAATCTATTTTATCTGAGTTTAGTAATGCCACACCTGCTCTTCTTTGTATATTGTTAGCTTGGTGTATATTATTTCATCCTTTACTTTTCAGTTTGTTCATGTCTTTAAGTCTCAGGTGAGTTTCTTGTAAGCAACATATAGACAGCTTGTGTCTTTTGATCTAAGATGTCACTTATCTCTTTACTGGAGCATTCAGTCCATTTACATTCAGTGTAATTGTTGATAGGTATGTGTTTAGTGCTGTCATTTTGATGTATTTATTTTTGTGTTGATGCATTCTCTGTTGTTTTTAAGTTTCTGTTCTGAGTCTTTCTTCTTTATGCATTGGTTTTTCATCCTTTTCAGTGTTGGTTTTGTGTTTGTTGAGACTCATGTGTTACATTTATTGTTTTGATATGCTGCATATTTGTTGTGCTTTGCTGCTACTCTGATGATTCCTCTTATTAATCTAAGTTTAAACCCAACTTTAACTTCTATATACCTTATTAACTTCCTCTCCCTCTGAAAGGACTATAACTACTGTAGTATATCCCTCTTTTTTAATGTAATGGTATCTTAGTTTTCATGATATGATCACTGGGTCCCTTATTTTAATATTATGGCTTTGATTGAGTTTTGTGCCTTATCTAACTGAGTATGTTTCTGAATGTTGTGTCCTGCATTGCCTCCTTAAATATAGACTTAATGGTTTTGTTTTTGTAAGCAGAGAGCTTCTTTCAAAATTTGTTGTAACTTTGGTTTGGTTTTTATAAAGTAAGTTTCTATTGGTTAAAGTTTTAATTTAACCTTCATATTTGAAAGACAGTTTTGTAGGATATATAATTCTTGGCTGGAAGTTTTTCTCCTTCAAGGCTTTGAATGTGCCATCCCACTGCCTCCATGCTGTCACCGTTTCTGCTGAGAAGTCAGACAAAATCCTACAGAGCTTCCCTCTGAATGTTAGCTTTGCTTTCAGTCCAGCTGCCTTTAAGAGCTTCTGTTTGTGTTTCATTTTGTTAAGCTTTATTATCATATGCCTTGGTGCTTTCTTTTGGGATCAGCTTCATATGGCATTCGATACACATCTTGGATATCTGTGCTCTTTTGTTTCATAATTTCAGGGAAGTTTTCTGTCAACAACTCAACAACAATACTCTCTGTGTTTTCAGGTAGTCCTCCCTGTTTATGAAGTCCAGTTAATTGTAGATTGTTCCTCTTGATAGAGTCCTACATATTTCTTAATGCTTCTCCATTTTTCTTGTTTCTTTTCTCTGAAATTTCTTCATATTTTCTGGTGTCAGTAACTCTGTCTTCCAAATCAGAAAGTCTAGTTTCTAGTTGTTCAGTCCTGCTCTTTTGGCTTTGAATTGTCTAATTCTGTCATTTTGTTATTGTTCTGTCAGATTTCAGAATGCTGATGTTCCATCAGATTAAACAGCTTGCTTAATTTTTCATTTTGCTCTGCTGCATTTTGTATGATGTCTAGGAGAGCTCTGTATGTAATTGATTTGTACTCAACCTCTGATAGTTTCAGAAAGGCTTCTTCATCTGGGAAGTTCTTTGATTTTTATTTGGGGAGTTGTCTGGAACCACGGATGAAGGTTTTTTTAAATGTTTCATTAAGATCTGTTGCTTTCTGGACATCTAGAGGGTGTTTATTTTCTCTAGTGTTGCCTTAACAGGAGTTGAGATGCAGTTCTGAGAAGGAAGTTTATTCCCAGCCACTTCTGTGTACCCCAGTGACTGGGACCAGTGGAATCTCTGGGATAGCAGGCTCTGCCTTCTAACTGGCAATGGCATGACCCTAATTATGAAGTCACTGGGGGGCCATCAGCTGACCCTATCATGTGAGTCAGTAAAGGCTGGAAGAGATGCTGGTGGGCTGCACTGCAGTTATTTTTCTAGGCAGTCTTATTTTTAAAAAGGTAAAAGCTATCTGACTGCTTCCAGTATCAGTCAGGCTGACAAGTGTGGTAAGCTCCTCCTTTGGGCTTACAGTGGAGGGGCCTCATCAGCTGTTCCCAGATGCTATGATATAGTTCAAAATAGGACAGGCTACTGGTCTGTTGTCATCCCCTTTTGGGCCTCTCTAATAAGGCTACACTGGGCAAAATACAGCTTTTCTGCTAGCAAGGCACTCTCTAGATTGGGGCTGCCTCCCAGCCTTGGGATTAACCCCTGCTGAGGCCCCCTGTTGTGTATTTTCAAATACACAACAAGATGGCTTCAAACAAGATGGCTTCCCAGTCAATCTGTTCCACCCCCGCTAAACAGCAGAATCAATGGCAGAGGCCCAAAAACAGAGGATGAGGGGTTGTAGTGCTCTAAGTCTGGATCTGGGTTCTCGAAATGTGCCTATTCTCTCCACTGATCATTTTAGCACTGTAGGTTTGCATAGCTGCTCTTTGAGCGACTCCCCCATCTGCTGGCCAACAAAAAGAAAAAAGTTAAAAACACTGGTTACCTTCAGTCTGTGGTAGCCAACTGATTCAACCAGAGTGGGGTTCAGCTGAAGACAAGCAGTTTCCTGTTCCATTGCGTTCAGTCCAAACCTACAGCCCTATGCTGTGTCCCAGGTCTCACTGGATGTCCAGAAAGCTCCCCTGGATTATCAATCTAGGCCTTCGTTTTCAGAAGGAATCAAAGAGATGTGTGCCTAGTCAGTCATTTTGATTCCAGAAGAGTCTCTTAGAAAAAGACTAGTTATGCCAATTGACCTCGAGGTCCCTTGAAAACATGGTCCTCAGCTCCTTTTCCCTGCTACTCTATCCTTTGAAATGTTGGGTTGAGTTTAAAATACCTTTCGGTTTGCAGTGTAGTCTAGTTATGCTGATCTCTCCTCTACTGTGTGCGGTATCTCTCCCTTCACCTAACCAAATTCCTGTCAACTATCTTATGTATGAACATCCCTCTCCTTCCCTCCTCACTTCTGTAGCTGTAAAAGTCTTTTCTTCTGTACGTAAGTCCATTTTTAAGTTCTTATAGCAGAGGTCTCATACAATCCTTGTCCTTTTTCAGCTGAATGATTTTACTCAGCATAATGTCTTCTAGTTGAAACAGGTTATGAGATGCTTCCTAAACTCATCATTGATCTTTATCATTGGATAGTGTTCCACTGTGTATATGTACCATAGTTGGTTTATCCATTCATCTGTTGGTGTGCACCTAGGTTGATTTCATCTTTTTGCTACTGGTGATAGTGCTGCAACAAACAGTCATGTGCTTGTATCCATTTGTGCATGTATCTGCTTGGATGTATTCCATGCAGTGAGATTTCTGGGCCATGTGGTATTTCTATTTCTAGGTTTTTAAGAAAGTGCCAAATTGCTTTCTAAAGAGGTTGTACCATTTTTGCATTCCCACCAGCAGTGTTATAACTTTTTATGTGACTTCATATTGACTGTGGCTTCCTAGCCACCTATAAACTGCTGTATTTATTTATTTCGTGTTTGCTTACTGTTCTAGCTTCATGTTTTGTTCTGTTTTGAAATGACCACATAGGCTGGTTGTGTGAACTAGTTGAATTATTGGCACCTTTGAAGCTCTAACATCCTTTCAATGGGTGGCTATAGCTGTTACTATAGCTCCCAGCCATGTGAGCCTGGGAGTCCATTTACTTGCATGGATTTGGCACAGTTATCCAGGCAGTTGGTCATCAAGTGTGTGACACAGGCTTTCCCTTACAGTTCCAGATGGGCAAGGGTGATTGGTATAGGCACAGGCATCATCCTAAACATGCTGAGCAAGACAGGAAGTGGACAGGCACCTATGTGTCTGTGAGGAAAGTGTGTCTGGGTTCTTTAAAGTGTGTAGGGGGTAGTGTTTGCAGGCAGACTATGGATGCCCAATGCTGTTTGGCTGTAAGGACTGGGAGGCACCAGTTATTCTTGGACTCCTATCACAGGTGGCTAGGTGGCATGGGTGTAGCCATGAGTCTTCTGGCCCTTGCTATAGGTAGGGAAGATGCTGCTTGATAAGCAGAGCAGTATCAAATGTCAGGAAACTACCTTTACACCATATAGCTGGCACAGTAAAATCAGGATTCAGGTGAACACCCTGTTGTACTGTGCTAATGAATGCCTTTGGTGTTGTAGTGGGCCCACACAGATCTATGCAGCTGTGAAATGTGTTCAAAGTCCATGGAGCCCTTAGGTCTGAGTCTAGGTAAAGAACTGTTTCTGTCCTGAATTTCTGTCTTAGAGGAGCTGGTAGATTGTTTGTTTCCCTGTTTGTTAATTTGTTCCTTCTCCAAGGCTGTGAAAACGACTCAGAGCACATAAGGGGTCCTAACTTCTTACCAAAGAGATACGTCAGTCTTGGGAGCCAGCTCGGTACAGTGCAGAATGAGTAGGGGGGACAGACAGGAGAAATGGAGAAGACTTTGTTTCAAAGGAAAGTTTTAAATTCACTTGTGGTTAGTTTGGATGGAAGCTACCTAACTTTTGATCATCGAATGCCATTTTTCACTGATTATGGAGGCATGAGTGGACTCTCCACAGCTTAGTCTGTTCCATTGTGGAAGTTTTGTCCCAGACACCACTGCTTCCTTCACTGAACTTGCTCCAGCAGTGCAACTGTGGAGTGCTGATTTCTACCAAGTAGGTCTAGTCACTCCACAGTACTTCTGAGCCTTTTCTTCCTTCCCTGTCACTCAGTCAGATTTGTTAACTTTGCCTTTGATGTTCACAGCTCCTGGAATGTCATTTGTTGTAATAGGGATCACAGGAAGGTTTTTACTACTCTTCCATCTCCAGAATCAATGTCTTTGTCATGCTTTAATGCCTTTATTTCTAGTAATCTTCTTTGATGTTTAATTTGTCTAAAATAAATGTATCTATTCCAGCTTTCTTTTGACTTTTAATTTTGTCTTATATAACTCTTTGTATTTACAGAGAATTTCTTCTGGGCAATATATAACTTGGTCTTGTGTTATTTTATTTCACTCTGACAATCGCTGTTTTTTAATCCTTATGTGATCACTGAAAATGACTATTGGTATATATTTATTACTATCTAGCATGCATGTGTTTTTATTCTTTGTATTTGTTCCTTCTGCACTGACCCACCTTTTTTTTTTGCTTGACTGGTTTTAATTGAGCAATTTATACAATTCTGTTTAATCTTCTTTTTTAGAATATCAATGTACTGTTTTTTTTATACAAATATATATATATACTTTTACTTTCTGGTGAAAATTTACCAAGTAAGTCAAGTACTCATTAGACAATTTCCACACAATTGTTCAATGATATTAGTTACATTTATGACAATGTGTCAACACTTTCTTTAATTGCGTTCTGTTTGTTACCCTTCCAATACTTTAAATTCCCTGACCCCTTATCTTCTCATCTTGGCTTTTGAGTAATCATTGACCTTTTGGTCTCATACTGATGCTTTTTTTAAGTTGAATAATGACACTACAGATGATCTCAGGAGATAAGCTCAGTTCTAGATTAAAGAGTGGCTTAGGGTAATAGCTTCAGAGAGTCCTCTGTTCTCTACTTTTCTGGTTTGTCTGGTTATATATATATATGCATAAATAAATGTAAGAATTTGACTTCTGTTGTATATTTTTCTCCTGTTCTATCCAGGACCAACTATTGTGATCCTGAGTGAGTGCTGGTAGCTGGGTACCACCTAGTTCTTTCGATCTCAGTGTAGACGAGGTTGTGGCTCATGTACATTAGTTTTTAATCTAAGCTTTTGGATACCTTCTTACTGTTTTTCTCCTGTAGAGTAGAGACCTGTAGTTGGATCTTAGATGTCTGTTAATAAGCTTTTAAGATCACAGATGCAGAGACATTGAGTGACATCTTGGACCAAAAGACATGACCCATCTATATATTGCCTACAAGAAACACACCTTAGACTTAAAGATATGAACAAACTGAAAATCAAAGGATAGAAGACTATATATCAAGCTAACAATGACCAAAGAAGAGCAGGTGTGGCAGTTCTAATCTCAGATAAAATTAATTTTAATGTAAAATTCACAATTGTGGACAAGGGTGGACACTATTACCAAAAGGTTCAATACACAAGCAAGACTTAACAATACTAAATATTTATGCACCTAATATCAGAGCACCTAAATACATCAAAGAAACACTGACTACACTCAAAAAGGAGATAGATCACTCCACAATAATAGTAGGAGACTTCAACTCTCTACTCTCAATATTGGACAGATCATTTAGAAAAAAGCTCAGTAAAGACACAATTAACCATCTCTCCGCAGTTAACCATCTAGACTTCATCAACATATACAGAACTTTCTATCCATCAGCAGACAACTACACCTTCTTCTCCAGTGCACATGGAACATTCTGCAGAATAGACCATGTGTTAGGACATAAAGCAATTCTCAACAAAATGCATACCATTGAATTAATTCAAAGCATCTTCTCAGATCACAAAGCCATAAAAGTCAAAATGAATAGCAGAAAAAACATAGGTACAAAGTGGAACTCATGGAAACTGAACAACACCTTGCTCAAAAAACCATGGGTTATAGAAGAAATCAAGGATGAAATAAAGAAATTTATGGATTCCAGTAAGAATGGAAACACTTCCTACTAGAACCTATGGGATACAGCCAAAGCAGTGCTCAGAGGTCAGTTTATCTCCATAAATGCACACATCTGGAAGGAAGAAATAAACCAAATCAAAGAACTGACCCTACAGCTTGAATAAGTAGAGAGAGAACAACAGAGGAACCCATTAGGCACCAGAAGAAAACAGATCATAAAGGTCAGAGCAGAACTAAATGAATTAGAGAACAGAAGATCCCAGATGCTACTCACTTGACTAGGATGCAGATCACAATTTTGTGAACTGTGATTTATGTCCATTTACTGAGTTGTCCTATGAAACTGTTGTTCTAAGCCTTAAAATACAGAAAATCAATCTTGAAATGTGTCATGGATTCAATTGTGTCCTCCCAAAAATATGTGTAGTCATGTGGCTGGGCCATGATTCCCAATATTTTGTGATTGTCCTCCATTTTGTGATTTTCCTGTGCTGTATGTTAAAGGATTAGTGTGGGACTGTAAATCCCCTCATAGGATTACCTCCCTGCTCCATTGTAAAAGGAGCTTCCCTGGAGTATGGCTTGCCCTATCTTTAATCCTTTCATCCTACAAGAGATAAAAGGAAAGAGAAGCAAGCAGAGAATTGGGAACCTCACACCATCAAGCAAGCAGCACTAGGTGACTAAAACAGAAGGCTTTTGGTATTGTCTACAAATTATGTGTATTTGTGTCTTCAATGAATTTGTGTGCCTGAACATACATATCTGTATTTACTCATGGAAACCTTGGTGATGTAGTGGTTAAATACTGTCTAACTTCACCAGGTGCTCCTTGAAAACTTTACGGGGCAGTTGTACTCTGTACTAAAGGGTCATTGTGAGTTGGAATCAACTCCACAGCAGCAGATTGTTCTTTTGTTTTGTTATAGGAACTTTAGAAACCCTGGTGGCAGAAACCCTGGTCAGCAGGGTTTACTTGGAAATGTGGCAGTTCTACTCTGTTCTATAGGGTTGCTATGAGTTGGAATTGACTCACTGGCAATGGGGTTGATTTTTATAGATACTTCTGTCTGTTCTTACTTATGTACACACCTGTACCTACTTGTTTACCAGTGTGCCTATACACATCTATGTATGTTTAAGAACTTGTTTTTACTTTGGTTTTGCTGTGCTCGCTATATCCACATTCATCGCCCCTTTTTCTGTATTGAAAAATAACAAGTCTCTGTGGTCTAAAGAGTACTTCCCCTTGCCCTGGTAACCACCAATGAACAGCAGTCTGTCTATAATTATCTACTCTTATCTTCCTATGAAAGAAGGATTGTACAATATTTGTCCTCAATTGCTTCACTTACTTAACTCAACATTACGACTTCCAGGTCCATCCACATTATAATACATTTCAAGGACTCATCATTGTTCTTAATGTTTATGTAGTATTCCACTGTATGTATGTACCACAATCGGCTTGTTCATTCATCTGTTGAAAGACACTTTGGTTGTTTCTGTTTATTTGCTATTATGAAAAAGAGCAGCAATAAACATAAGTGTGCATATTTCTGTTCATGTCATTATTTTTAGGTCTCTCCCTGGTGGCATAGTTGTTAAGAGCTACAGCTGATAACATAAAGGATGGCAGTTTGAATCTACCAGGCATTCCTTGGAAACTGTACGGGGCAGTTCTGCTGTGTCCTACAGGGTAGCTATCAGTCAGAATCAGCTTGATGGCAATGAGTTTGGCTTAGTTTAGGGTACTTACCTAGTACTGAGATTGCTGGATCATAAGGTAAGTTCTATTTCTAGTTTTTTTTTTTTTCAGAAAACACCACATCATTTTCCGTAGTGATTGTATCATTTTACAGTCCTACCAGCAATGCATTAGTGTCCCAATCTCCTCCACTTCCTCAACATTTATTGTTGTTTTTTGTTGTGGTGGTAGTGTGATATCCATCAGTGCCATTTTAACTGAGGTAAGATGGTATCTCATTGTAGTTTTGATTTGCATCGTCTTGCAGTTTTGATTTGTATCTTTCTAGTGGTTAATGATATTAAACAACTTTTCATGTTTGTTGGATGCTTGAATGTCCTCTTTGGGGAAGGTTCTGTTCATGTCTTTTGCCTACTTTGTGGTTGTTTGCCTGTTTATTGTTGAGTTGGTGTAATTTCTATAGATTTTATAGACTGGGCTCTTGTCAGATAAGTTGTTTCCATTTTCCCCAGTGTCTAAGTTGTGTGTTTACTCTTTTAATAAATTTTTTGATAGGCACAAGTTTTTAATTTTTGTAAGGTCTCGTTTACCTATTTTGTCTTCTATTCATGCATTTGTCGTGACTGTTATTCTGTATTTACAATAAGGAGATCCCATAGTTTTTTTTTTTCTTTTAATCCAGAAATTACATGGTTTTAGGTTTAACATTTAGGTCTTTGATCCATTTTGAGTTAGTTTTGTGTATGGTGTGAAGTATTGGTCCTGTTCCATTTGTATGCAAAAGGATATTCAGTTTTGCCAGCATCATTAAAGAGACTATTTCTGCTTCACTGAATTATTAAAAATCAACTGTCCCAGGATGGCTGGGTTTAATTCTGAGTTCTCAATTCTACTGCACTGGCCTACTGTCCATTGCTGAATCAGTACCAGATTGTTCTGATTATTGTGTTTGATGTCAGGAAGTATGTGGCCTCCTGCTTCATTCTTTTGCCTCAGTGTTGCTTTTGGCTATTCAGGTTTCTTTCCTTTCTGTATGAGATTGTTCATTAGTGTTTCCATTTCAGTAAAGAACACTGTTGGAGTTTGTATCAGGATTGCATTGTATCTGAAGATTGCTTTAGTTAAAATTGATATTTTCACTATATTAAGTATTCCAGTTCATGAGTACAGGATGTCTTTTTATTTTCATAAGTCTCTTTTAGTCTCTTGTAGCAGTTTTTATAATTTTCATTGTATAGTTCTTTTATGTGACTTGTTAGGTTAATTTCCTGGTATTTCACTGATTTGGGGGCAGATATGAATGATATTCTTTTGCTGATTTCTTTGTCAGAGAAGTCTTTGTGTAGAGGACCTCAACTGATTTTGTGTGCTGATTTTATACCCTATAAGGTTGCTAAATTATTCTATTAGTTCCAGCAGTTTTCTTGTGGAATCTTTAGAGTTTTCTGGTGGTGGAGTGGTTAACTGAAAGTTCAGCAGTTAGGATCAACCACTACTCTTTGAATACTACATGAGACAGTTCTACTCTGTTCTATAGGGTCACTATGAGGAGGTACCGATTCAAAGGCAACAGGTTTAGGTTTTGGTTACATATAGGATCAAGTCATCTGCAAACAGAGATAGTTTTACTTCTTTCTTTCTGATTTGAATATCTTTCATTTCTCATTCTTGTCTTATTGCTCTGGCTACCACTTCCAGTGTAATATTGAATAAGAGTGCTCATAATGAGTATCTTTGTCAAATTCCTGTTCTTAAAAGGAAGGCTCCGACTCGACAGCACTTGGAGACTCCGACTTGATGGCACTTGGCTTGGCTTGGCAGCTTTTCTCCACTAAGTATAATATTGGCAGTCGGTTTTGCATACACATCCTTAATTACATTGAGAAATTTGCTTTCTATTTCTATTTTGCTGAGGATTTTCATTAGGAAAGCATGCTGAATATTATCAAATGCCTTTTTGGCATTAACCGATGTGATCTTATGGTTGTTTTTTTTTGTTTTATATGATGGATTACATCAACTGATTTTATAACGTTGAACCACCCTTGTAATCTCGGAATGAACTCCTCCTGACCACAGTGTATGATTTTTTTTGACATATTGCTGAAGTGTGCTACCTAGAGTTTTGTAGAACTATTTTGCATCTATGTTTATAAGGGATATTTGTCTGTAAGTCTTGTTTTTTGTGATATCTTTGCCTGATATAGTTATCAGGGTTACGCTGGCTTCATGGAATTTAGAGATGTTCGTTCCTCTTCTATGTTTTTGAAGAGATTGGGTAAGACTGGTGTTAACTCTTCTCTAATTGGTAGAATTTTTCAGTGTAGTCATCTGGTTCTGGGCTGTTGTTGCTGTCAGAAGTACACACATACATACACACACACACACACACACACGCACACGAGGACTGCAAATTAAGTTTATGAACTCATCCTAGAAAAAGTACCACACACCTCGTTGCTGAATATAACTTCAGTCCCCTTAAAAGTACTCTCTTTGGCTCCTTGGAAAACTAGGTACGTACACCAGTACCTAGTCTATGCTTCAAAACAATTTTGGAATTCTTTTCCTGGAATGGCCATTGGTGCTGTCATTATATTACCCTTAATGTCCTAAATGTCATCAAAATGTCTTCCTTTATCTTTAAATCAAGAAGAAAGTCATTAGGGGCTAGATCAGGTGAGTATGGAGGATGTTCCAATACAATAATATGTTTACTGCCTAAAAACTGTCTCACAGACAACCATACAATTAAGTTTGTGAATTTGCTACCTTTCTGCCACGCACAACGGGCATTCCAGAAAGAGTTCCAAAATTGCTTTACATGTTGGAACTACGTGCTGGCATTAGTGCATAGCTTCCCAAGGGGAGTATGTCAAAGGTGACCATAATGATATTCAGAAATGAGGTATGTGGTACCTAGACCAATTAAGTTTGTGGACTTAATTGTTAAACCATATGTGTCTGTGTGTCTCTGTGTGTGTGTCTGTGGGAGATCTCCAGTCTCTTATTTGTAATGCCCCTGTTTAAATCTTCTATTTGTGTTAGATTGGGTAGGTAGTGTGTTTCTAGGGTTTTGCCTATTTTGTATAGATTTTCAAATATTTTGAACTACAATTTATCAGAGCAATCAGTTACACTGTCTTTATCTCTGTTGAAATGGTTGTAATGTCACCAATTTCATTTCTTAATTTAGTATTTGCCTCTTCTGTATTTGCATTTTGGTAATGTAATGAGTGATTTGCCTATTTTACTGATCCTTTTCGAATAACTCATTTCTGGCCTTGTTGATTCTCTCTGTTGTTTTTCTAATCTGTTTCTTTCTGTCTTGATCTTTAATATTTCTTTTTCTTTTCTGGTAGCTGTTGACTTTACTTTTTCTTGCTTTTATGTTCATTCAGGTTGTCAGTTTCAGTTAGTGGTAGTGAACTTTCTCTTTTTTAATATAGGCATTTACTGCTATAAATTTCTCTCTGAAAACTGCTTTTGCTGGGTTCAAAAGGTTTTAATATGTTGTGTTTTCATTTTCATTTGATTATCTCAATGGTTTACTTTCACTTTTAGTTTCTTCTATGACCCAGTAGTTTTTCAGTAATGTATTATTTAATTTCTGCATATTTTTCTGTAACTTTTCCTGTCACTGATTCCTAGCTTCATACTGCTACAGTCAGAGAAGACGTCTTGTAGAATTTCAATCTTTTTAAATTTGTTGAGACTTGTTTTTTGTCCTACATACCGTCTAGTCAAGAGACTAATTTGTACGTGCTGGAGAGGAATGTATTTTGTTCACATACTGGCTGAAGTGTTTTACATACATCTGCTATGTCCAACTGGATTATGGTTTTACTTCAGTTCCCAGTATCCGTACTGATGTTTTTAGGTGTTCTGTCTATAATTCAAAGTGGTGTGTTGGAACCCACATCTATTATTGTGGAATTGTCTATCCTTTTGTATTAGTCAGTACTTTCTTTCTTGTATCTTGGTGCACTGCTGTTAGATGTGTATATATTTGTATTTATGTTTCTTGCTGGATTTGCCTTTTTATTCTGATACATTGTACTTATTTATCTCTTATAATGGATTTTATCTAAAGTGTACTTTATCTAATATCAGTATGGCAAATCTGTTCTCCATATTTTATTTGCATACTGTATGTTTCTTGTAAGCATGAAAAAGATGTATCATGTTTTTTATTCATTCTGACACTCTCTGAATTTTGCAGGATGTGATTAGACGGTCTGCATTAGATGGGTGTCACTAAATAAATTGTGTCTACCTCACTTATGGTTTTTTTTTGAGTGATGCGTAAGTTTGTTTTGTATTTTGATTTTTATGTTTTACTTTTATTCAGCTGCTTTCTTGCATTCTTTCTTCTTTTCTTCTGAATATTTCTTCTTGGAGATTTCTTAGTGGTTGCCACATATTATCATAAATTATATTTGCAATAACATTTAATGTATGAACAATAGTTAACATACAACCTTAACGTAACATTTCTGATGCTTTTCTCCCTTCTCCATTTCTGTTGCTGTCTCCGTTAATATCAATATACAGCTTGTATTTGATAAGTCTACATTTTACTTATTTCTTACAAATTCTATGCTATATGGTTTGTAGAATTTAATTACTGTGTTTATTCCCTGAAAATATCACTGAATATTTTGGAGATCTTTGTCTCATTTTTTGTTTAATGTTTTTTGCCCATGAATAGATTTAAGTATTTATTTAATGCTCTTACCTTTCCACTTAGAATACTCTTTTAAGTAGTACTTTCAGAGCTGTGCTGAAGTGACATATTCCCAGAGCTTCGTTTTCTTTGGCAATGTCTTCTTTTCCCTTCCTTTCATTCTTTATCCTTTTATTGTACTTTAAGTGAAAGTTTGCAATTCAAGCCAGTCTGTCAAGCACTTTATGGTTCTGTACACCTACAGGATATCATCATGCTGACCTCTGGCTGGAGGAAGGAAAGTGAGTGGAGAGGAGGGGAAAGGAGAATGTTGGGAGGATGAGACATGTATGGAGCAGAGAAGAAAGGTGTGCTGTCAACTGGACAGGGAGAGCAGTGAAAACTGCATATAGGTGGGCATGTAAATTTATACAGGAATGTACATTTTCACTCAGTCATATTTTTTGCATCTGGACTTGAAGCTTTACCCTTACAAAACTTTTTTTTATTAAATAAAAAAAATTAAAGTGTAAAAAAAAAGAAAAATAAATAAAAGCAAACCCGTGCAGCAGTAAAAAAAAAGAACACACATTGTTATGAGATCCTACTTCTTCTCGCTACAATGTGACAACACACTCCTCCTCTCCACGTGGTATTTCTTATGTCCATTCAGCCAGCTCTTATTCCCTTCTGCCTTCTCATCTTGCTTCTGGACAAGAGCTGCCCAGTTAGTCTCACGTACCTATGTGAGCCAAGAAGCACACTCTTCAACAGTATAATTTTATGTCTTATAGTCTACTCTTATCTTTGTCTGAAGAGTTGGCTTTGGGGATGGTTTCAGTTCTGGGCTAACAGGAAATCCATCTCCTGGGGATCCTGCAGTCTGTCAGACCATTAACTTTGTTCTTTTCACTAGAGTTTGAGTTCTACACTCACTTTTCTCTCACTCTTTTAGGGACTGTTAGTTGTGTCCCCGCCAGGGTTGCCCTTGGCAGTAGGCAGGCACTATCTAATTCTTCCAGGCTCATGCTGATGTAGTCTCTGGTTTATGTGGCCCTTTTAGGTCTCTCTCCTCCCCAACTTGTATTTTAATGACAATTTTTTCTGGGTAAAGAATTCTTGGCTGGAAAATAAAACACATAGTAATAAATTTAACCAGAAATGTAAGAGGCTGCATAGAGAAAATTACAAGATCCTACTGCAAGAAACCAAAAGAGGCTTACATAAGTGGAGAAAATTACCTTGCTCATAGATAGGAAAATTTAACATTGTGAAAATGTCTATTCTACCCAAAGCAATCTACATATGCAATGCAATCCCAATTACAAATTCCAACATCATTTTGTAATGAGATGAGAAAGGAATCACCAACTTTGTTTGGAAAGGGAAGAAACCCTGGATAAGTGAAATACTACTGAAGAGGAATAACACAGTGGGTGGCTTCACACTACCCAATGTTACAACCTATTACACTGCCGCAGTAGTCAAAATAGCCTAGTACTGGTACAAAAATAGATACATAGATAAATAGAACAGGATAGAGAATCCAGGAATATCACCATCCTCCTATGAACACTTGATACTTGACAAAGGCCCAAAGGTTGTAAACTTGGGTTAAAACAGTCTCTTTAACAAATGGTTTTCGCAAAGTTGGATATCTATTTGCAAAAAAAAAAAAACTGAAACAAGACTGATACCTCACAGCTTACACAAAAATAACTCAAAATGGATCAAAGACAAAAGTATCAAATCTAAAACGATGAAGATTATGTGAGAAAAAAGGACAATAACAGTAGTTCTAATACATAGCTTAGACATACTGCAAAATCTTACCAACAATCTGCAAACAGCAGAAGAGAAAATAGATAAATGAGAACTACTAAAAATCAAACACTTATCCTCATCCAAAGACTTTATCAAGAGAGCTGAAGACTGCCTACAGAATGGGAAAATCTATTTGGCAACTCCGTATTAGATCAATGTCTGATTTCCAATATCTTCAAGGTACTGCAAAATATCAAAAAGAAAAAGACAGATAATCCAATTAAATAATGGACAAAGGAGATGGACAGACACTTCACCAAATAAGACATTCAGGCAGCACCTGAGGAAATGCTCATGATCATTAGCTATGAGAAAAATACAAATCAAAACTACAGTGAGATACCATCTCACCCCAGTGAGGTTAACAGTAAACCAAAAAATACAAAACAAATGCTGGAGAACCTGTGGAGAAATCAGAAATCTCCTACACTGCTGAGGGGTATGCAAAATGGTACAACCTCTTTGGAAAGCAATTTGGTACTTTCTTAAAAAGCTAGAAATAGAAATAGTATATGACCCAGAAATCCCACTGCTTGGAATGTATCCTACAGAAGCAAGAGTTGTCACAGGAACAGATACATGCACATGAATGCTTATTGCAGAACCGTCCACAATAGCAAAAAGATGGAGTCAACCTAGGTGCCCAGCAACAGAAGAATGAATAAGCAAACTATGGTGTATATACACAATAGAACACTATACAATGACAAAGAACAATGATAATTTTAGGAAGCATCTCATAACCGCGTATCAACTAGAAGATATTAAGCTGAGTAAAAAAAGCAAAAGGACAAGCATTGTATGAATCCACTATTATAAGCACTTAAAAGAGGACTTATGCACAGGAGAAAAGACTTTGATGGTTGCAAGGGTAGGGAGGGAGGAAGAGGGTTGTTCATAGATTAGACAGTCAAAAGGAATTCAGTTAGGTGAAGGGAGTGACAGCACACAGTAGAAGGAAGGTCAGCACAACTGGACTACATGTTAAACTAAAAGGTTTTCAACCCAACATTTCAAAGGACAGAGTAGCAGTGACAAGGGTCTGGGGACCATGTTTGCAGGGGACATCGAGGTCAATTGGCATAAGTAGTCTTTTTATGAGACACTCTTCTGCACCCCCTATTGGTGAGTGGCATCTGGGGTCTTAAAAGTCAACAAGCTACCATCTGAGGAACATCTATTTTTCCCAACTCACCTAGAACATATGATGACCAAGAATATTAAAAATATGAGGAAAAATGAGCCTACATGACAAAAGGAGACATATAATTTGGAGACTACAATGAGCATGAGACCAGAAGAACCGTATGGTACCTAGCCACCACCAAAGACAGCCTTGACAGAGAACACAATGAAGAGTCCCTGGGGTAGCATGAGAAAAAGAGGTGTGCAGATCAAGAACTCTATGAAAAGACCAGACTTGGTGGTCTGATGATGTGGAGGGTCCCCTGGGAACATAACCCCTTGACTTGCTGCTGGTCCAGACCTGAAACCCTTACTGAGGTTAATACTTCAGACAAAGAATGGACTAGACTTAGGAACACAGACTGAGCATGTAATGTGTGTACTTTATGGTTTTATGCATTTATAGGAGACGGTACTACTGATTTCTTTCTAGATGGGGGAATGGAGGATGGAGAGAAGGGGACATGTGTTCATTAAGAGGGTACTAAAACTGAAGAGTAGAAACGAGGAGTGTACTGTCACAGGGTGAGGAGAGCAGATAGAGTTGCAGAGGTGGGTGTGCAAAATTAACTTGAATTGTATGCTTTCGTTTAATCACAATTCAGGTTACTTCTGAGTTATCGTCTTCTCCAACGTTTGTTGCTTTTTGGGCTTCATGTGGGTCAACAGAGGCTGGGAGAGATGTTGTGAAGATGGTCCACAGTTGTTTCTCTAGCCTGCCATCTTAAAATGAAAAGTAAAAACTATTTGACAACTTCCGAAGTCATTCAGGTTTTCAGGTTTGTATGTCCCTCTTCCCAGCTGGCAAAGTAAGCACCTCTGTATTGAACCCCAGATGTTCTAAACTAGCTCAAAATACAGAAAGGCTAGCCTGCTGGTCTCTGCTGTCAGGCCCCAGCTGTAGGCGATTCAGTGCTATGAAGTCCAAATCAACAGCCCTATGCCTCATCCCAGGGCTCACTAGGTGTACGGAAGTCTGCCTTTAATTATCATTTCAGGTCTTGGTTTCCAGAGGGATTTAGAGAGACATGTGTTTAGTCTGCCATCTTGACTCCACCTCTGAATTGCTCTTCTGTTTATAGTTCCTCAAGTCATGTAGTTAGATTATTGATCTGCAATCTTTCTTCTTCTCTTTTTCCTACATTTTATTATTTTTTAAGTATTTATTTACAGTTGTACATTTCCCTTTAAGTACTGTTTTCTCTTTGTCTCATAAGTTTTGATATGTTGTGCTTTCATTTTTACTCAGTTCTAAATTATTTTCACTTTTCCTTTGACTTTTTCCTTGACTCATTGTTTTTTAGTAAGTGTTGTTAAATTTTCATGTATCTATGCATTTTCCATTTTTATTTCTATAATTAAATTTATACCATTGTTGGAGAGAATTTTTGTATGATTTAGCTTTTTAAAATTTAAAGACACTTTTTTTGTAGTTTAACATGTGGTCTACGCTGAAGAATGAACCATGTGCACTGACAAAGAATATATATTGTGATGTTGTTGGGTGGAATGTTCCACACGTATCTGTTAGGCCTAGTTGTTTTGGTTTGTAGTGTTGTACAAGTATTCCATTTCCTTACTGACATTCTTTCTAGGTATTCTGTCCCTTACTGAGAGTGGCATGTTGAAGTCTCCAGCTAATATTGTAGTACTGTCTAGTTCTTCCTTCAGTTCTTTCAGTGTTTGTTTTATATGTGTAGGTACTCCATATATTTATACTTGTCATGTCATAAGGGTTAATTGGTTCTTTTATTATTATGTAATGTCTTTTTTATCTCTTATAATAGATATCAACTTAAATTATATTTTATCTGATATCAAGATTACCATCTGTCATGGATCAAATTGTGTCCCCCCCCAAAACAGGTGTAGCCATGTGGCTGGGCCATGATTCCCTGTATTCTACTATTATTCTCCACTTTGTGATTTCACTGTGCTGTATGTTAAAGGATTAGGGTGGGACTGTAAATCCCTTCAAAAGATGACCTACCTGATCTACTGTAAAGGGAGTTTCCCTGGAGTGTGGCTTGCTGCACCCTTAATCCTTTCATTCTGTAAGAGATAAAAGGAAAGGGAAGCAGGTAGAAAATTGGGAAACTCACACCACTATGAAAGCAGCATCGGGAGAAGAGCGTGTCCTTCAGACCTGAGTTTCCTGTGCCAAGATGCTCCCTAGACAAAGACTGATGCGATACCAGACTTTCCTGCAGAGTCAACAAACGGTAAACCTTCCCCTGGAGCAGACTTCCTGAATTTGGACTTACAGCCTACTAGACAGAGTAAGAATAAATCTTCCTTTGTTAAAGCCATCCACTCTGTGGTATTTCTGTTAGAGCACCACTATCTGACTAAAACACCATCACTGCTGCCTTTTTATTGTTTGGATAGAATATTTTTTCCTTCCTTTCATTTCTAACCTAAACACAATTTTAAGTTACTTTCTAGTGCTCTTTCCTTCCTGTCTGAAGAGCTGCCTTTAGCTTTTCTTTAGAGCTAGTCTAGTAGCTATGAGTTCTCTTTGTTTTTGGGTATCTGGGAAAGTCTTGGAAACCCTGGTGGCATAGCGATTAAGTGCTACAACTGCTAATGAAAAGGTCAGCAGTTCAAATCCATCAGGTGTTCCTCAGAAACTCTGGTGCAGTTCTGCTCTGTTTTACAAGGTTGCTGAGCCATTATTAACTCTATGGCAGTGGGTTTGGTTTTTTGGTTTTGGGAATGTCTTAATTTCTCTTCTTTTTTTTTAACAGATAGAGAATTCTTGGCTGACAGTTCTTTTTGCACTTAAAATATGTCTTTTTATTGCCTTCTGGCCTCCAAAGTTTATGAACAGAAATTGGTATATAATTGTATTGGAGAGCATTTGTAGTGATTGTTTTCTTCTACCTTTCAGGTTTCAGGACTCCCTCTTATTTTTTTAGTTTCTGATAGCTAAATCATAATGTGTCTTAATTTGGATCTCCTTGTGTTTATCCCACTTGGAGTTCATTGGGCTTCTTAAATTTTTGATTAATAACCTTCAGAAGATTTGGAAATTTTTCTACCATTATTCCTTGAAATTTCCTTTCTGAACTTTTCTGTTTTTCTTCTCCTTCTGGGATTCCTATTTTACATATATTGTTTTACATGATGTTATCCCATAATTCCATTAAATTGTACTCAGCAGGCTTAATCCTTGTTCCTTGGTGGCTTCCAGTGTTTTGACTATCATATCCTCTATTTCATTAATTCTCTTTTCTTCCTGATAAAATACATTGTTCAATTTTTCCAGTGACTTTCTTATTTTGGTTTTTTCTCTTTAAGTTTCAGTGTTCTTTTTTTTAATCTGTGTATTTAAAGTCTTGTTTTGTTCATGCGCCATTTTTCTGATATTTGTTAGTTCTTTGTACTTTCTTTTAATTCTCTGAACTTGTTTAATATTGCTGTATTGTAGTCTTCCAATGTATTCATTGTTATGGCTTCTATTAATATGATTTCTCTCTCTTTGTATTGTTTGAATGAGGCACTGTTTCCTTTTGTGCACATCTCTTATAATTTCTTGTCAAAACCGTTACACTAATATTTTACACATTGTTAGCTTGCTCAATTCAGCCCAGTGTCTGGTGTCTTTGAATGTACTACTGTCTACAAGAAACCCTTAAGTTGGAATAATGTTCACACTTTCTTTATAGCTTCCTGTCCTTCACTGTTATTTCTTCCTTTCCCTCTTGAAAGGATTCAAATGTCTGAATTGATGTTTGACTCTTTCAGTGTCTCCTTTGCAAGGCTGAGAACTTGCAGTATGGTGTCTGTTGACCAGAGGGCATAGCATTTATGCTTTGGTTGAGACTCTCCTCATGTGGAGCCTTGCTTATGTCTTTTTGCAACTTTGTATGACTTCTGAAACTAATCAGAAAGTCTATACCATGTCTACTCCCAGTGGAAGTCAGTGTCATTCTCTGTTCCCGTTTGGTTCTTACGAGCCTTCTCTGTGTGGACCCACTTGTCTCATAATCAGAGATTGGGTTTATTTTCATGTGATCAGGCAAGCCATGAATGAGCTGCAATTGCAGCAGTCATTTGTCGGCAGTTTTGGGAGGGAGAGGAAGGGAGAAATGAATCACCAGGGAGATCTGTCTTGTTAATTTCAGCTGGCTCTTGGGGCCCATTGCATGGTAAGTCACACTGGATAATGGAGTGGGCTCCACAGGAGCCATTAGTCTGCATGCATCCCTTTGCATCTGTCTGTGAGTCTGCAGCACCATTAGGAAAGGGGTGGAACATGGGTAAGTTGTTTCTCCCATCCCTTATCTTTCTGATTTTTCTACATTGTGGGATTTGTCATTGACTTGGATCTTTCTGTAGGTTCTCAATACTTCTGCTCATAGATTCTCAGTCCCTGTGTCCCACACAGAGACTTATTTGAATTTTTCGATGTTCTTGTGAGGATCAAGAGCATACAGCTGCTTACAACACCATCTTCTGAAAAATATTCCCTACTTTTTTATAAATAATTTTTTTTAAAAAAATTTTCCCCCACTTGTCTGTCAATGTGTTGTCCTGTGTGCACTTGCATGTGGCTGAAAATTTGCCCCTGGTATTTAGGTGCCAGCAAGGTCTCCGACTGTACACAAGTTTCAGCTGAGCTTCTAGACTAAGACAAATTAGGAAGGATCCAGAAGTCTACTTCTGAAAATAATTAACCAGTGAAATCATTATGAAAATCAGCAGAGCACTGTCAGATATAGATGTTTGTCAATATACTGTTGCAGTCACTTTTGAATGATCTTGAGGAAAATTTTACCTGCCAGAAGTTCAAGCTGGATTCAGAAAAGGATGTGGAACCTGGAATGTAACTTCTGATGTCTAATGGGTCTTGGCTGAAAGCAGAGAATACCAGGAAGATGTTTGCCCATGTTTCATTGACTATGCAAAGGCATGATAGTGTGTGAATCATAACAAATTATGGCTAACATTGCAGAGAATGTGAATTCCAGCACACTTAATTGTGCTCTTAAGGAATCTGTACATCGATCATGAGGCAGTCGTGTGAACAGATCAGGGGAAACTGAATGGCTTAAAGTCAGGAAAGGTGTGTATCATTCTGTATGCTGAGCAAATAATCCAACAAACTGGATTATATGAGGAAGAATGGGTCATCAGGACTGGAGGACAACTCTTTAACAACCTGGGTTACACCCAGGTGAATGACACCACCTTGCTGAACGTGAAGAGGGTTTGAAACACTTACTAAGATTCAAGTCCACAGTATGCATTGCACCTCAACATCAAGAAAGCAAAAATCCTTACAAATGGACCAGTAAGCAACATCATGTTAGGTGGAGAAAGGATTGAGATTCTCAAGGATTTCATTTTACTTGCTTCTGCAATCAATGCCCATGAAAACAGCAGTCAAGAAATCAAAAAGATACATTGCATCGGGAAAATCTGCTACAAAGGACCTCTTTAAAGCATTGAAAAGTAGAAATGTCACCTTGAAGACTAAGGTGCATCTTGATGGCACTGGGCTGGGCGCCAAGCCATGATATTTTCGATGGCATCGTATGCATGCAAAAGCTAGACAATGAATAAGGAAGGCAGAAGAATTGATACCTTTGACTTGTGGTGTTAGAAAAGAATACTGAATGTACCATGGACTGCCAGAAGAACTAACAGATCTATTCTGGAAGAAACATAACCAATTCCTCCTTGGAAACAAAGATGGTGAGACTGCATCTTACTACTTTGGACATGTCAGGAGGAATCAGTCCCTGGAGAAGGACACCATGCTTGGCAGAGTAGAAGGTTAGTGAAAAGAGGAAGATCTTTGATGAGATGGATTGACACAGTGGCTGCAATGATGGACTTAACCATAAACAACTATGAACTTGGCACAAGACTGGATAGTGTTCCATTTTGTTGTGTATAGGGTCACTACGAGTCAGAACTGATTTGATGGCACCTAACAACATCAAGGTACATAAAAGTCATGAAAATAGTTCTTCTGTTGTTAAATTTTTCATTAATGTGGTAATTTGTCACAATTAATGATTCCATATTGACAAAGTATTATTAACAGAGGTTCCTACTTTATTTATGTTACTTCACTTTTTACCAGTGTCCTTCATCTGTTCCAGGATTTCATAAAGGATACAACATTATGTTCAGGAGTCATGTCTCCTTAATATCTTATTTACTGTGAGTTTCTTTTCTTATTTTTAATTACTTTGACAGTTTTGATAAGTACTGGCCAAATGTTTTGTAGAATTTCCCTCAAATGAGTTGTCTCATGTTTTTCTCATGAATAAATTGTTGTTACGATTTTTTTTAAAGAATACCGCAAATGAAAATGCTACTCTCATCACGTTGTATCAAGGGAAAATACTATCAACATGACTTACTACTGTTAATGTTAAACTGACCATCTGGGTGTGATACTGGTTGTCAGGTTTCTGTATTGTAAATTCACTGTTTGCCTCTTCCATGTTGTACCGTTTGGAAGCAAGTCACTATATGAAATACCCACATAAGGAATGAGAAGTTATATTTCACCTCCTTCAGGGTGAAGTATCTGCATACATTATTTGCAATTTTTCTTCATGGATAATTGTTTATTTGTTCCCACTTACATCAGTATAGAATTATTCTTCTTTATTTTATACTTTGAGTTATACTCCTGTATTATTTATTTTGTTGCTCTAGATGATGCAGTTTTGGCCATTGAGAGCCCTTTAGGTTAACTCCTGTGTCTTTTTAACATATTTCTATCCTTATTTTCTTGTTTGCTTATTTGTATGTTAGTTTGTTTTTATGGAGTACTCCCGTACTTTCAGGCACTATAAGATATTCTTGGCTCATCTCGCATATTCCCTGCTCCAACCCTACATTCAGCCATTTCTTTTAGAATCTCTGGTTCCTTTGTTGAAGAATGGTATAAGAAAACAAGAATTGAGTGTGCTCATTGCTGCTGTGCAGTCATTGGTTCCAGTCCCTCTTAGCTGATGAAGCAAATAAATTTAGGTGTATACACTAACCAATCTATAGACTTCTGTCTATAAATATTTCTCTATATATTTATATCATTCTGTATCTTCGTTAAGAAAAATGTAAGTTAAATATATTGATGATATTGACTTAATCCAGTGTCAAATCTGTCATCCAAGGCTTTCCTCCTTTGTCCATTGCCACCTTCTCTAACATTAGTAAACTAGGTTCCTACCATCCACCATCCATTTGTTTAATTGTTGAATTCCAGTATGAATGCATAGTAATTTTGATGTTGTTAACCCTTATACCTGCAAGAAAAGCCTTACTAATTAGAGTACAGTGCTCATGTACAGTTTCTTTTGCCTTTGGTTGTGTAATATTTATTCATTTACAAATTATTTTAGGTCAACACATTTTTGCCCACTTTCTACAGTGAGGTTATTTCATTTGTAATACAGTAAGATTCTTTTGTCAAAATCTGTGTTCCAGTCTGGGCTCTGCCCACCTCTTCATTGATATTTTTGTTTGCTGGCGTACATCAAGATTCACTATTTGTGCTGTAAAGTTCTATGGGTTTTTACAAATGCATAGCATCATGAATTCACCATTATAATAAAATAGAGATTAATTCGCTACCCTAAACATGTTTCTGTATTTCACTTATTCAGCTGCCTTCCCAAACTACTTGCAAACACTGTTCTGTTTGTTATTTCTGTGATACTGCCTTTCTTCAGACAGTCATGTAAATAAAACAAAAAGACCAAACCTAGTACCATCAAGTAGATTCTCACTCATAGTGACCCTATAGACAGAGTAGAGCTGCCCCACAGTTTCCAAGCAGCACCTGGCAGATTTGAACTGCTGACTTTCTGGTAGCAGACGTAGCACTTAACCACTATGCCACCAGGGCTTCCATCATATAAATAGAATCATTAATATATAGCTTTTGCAGAGCGGTTTATTTAAATTAGGAATATGCAGTTAATATCCAGCCAAGCCAAGTGCCGTCGATTCGGATCCGACTCAATGTTTTATATGACTTGGTAGTTCATTCTGTTTTATTACTGATTTCATTTATCTGTTGAAAGACATCATGGTTGCATCCAGTTTGGAGCAATTATAAGCCAAGCTTCATTAGATAATAACATGTGATTTGTTTTTTCCTTGAGAATTCAGTTCAGACTGTAAGCTGCCTGGCTACCATTACTGAATGCTTAGATTTAAGACTATATAATAATCCTGAAGGGAAGAGGAGGATGGAATAGAATTTAAAAGTCTAAGTGGAATCCATGCCTTCTGGAGTCGTTAAAATTGGATGAAAACCTGACACTGTTGCCCTTAGAGAATCTTTATAACTTTAACTTCAATACTTTCCCCCAAAGTCTGCTTTGAAATATTAGATTAACTAGTTGAGTACTTGTTGCCTTAAGCATTATGATCTTTCAAATATTTGTCTATGTTGGACCAAATTGACAACAATGTACTGGAAGGTTAGATGAGAGGCTTAATGAGCAGTGGGTTTGTGCTAATGATGGTATAATAATTTGGAAAAGTATAGTGAGAATGGCTGCACAATATGAGGAATGTAAACAATGTCACTGAATTTTACACATGGAATTTATTGAAATGGTGTATCTTTGCTCTGTGTGTTTTCACAAATAAAATAAAATGAATACAAATATAATAAAATCAGCTTGGTTGATACTTAGGACCATGATTGCTGGAGAGTATGGGAAAACTATATTTAGTTTTGGAAGAAACTGCCCAACTGTCTTCCAAAAATTGCTCTACATCCTTACTAATAGCTATTTTTTTTTTTTTACTTTAGCCATTCTAATAAGACTGTCGTGCCATTACATGTTTTTGGAAAAAACATATTTCATCCAATTAATAATAAAATATTAAATAAAACAAAGAGCTACAAAAATGAGGCCAAGGTTGGGAGACTTAGTTTTCTAAACCATTGGGATTGGATTAGCCTCTTTTTAATTAAACCTGAAAACCTGAAATTCCATTATCTCAAAAACACTTGAAGAGAAAGCAGTGTTATAATTTCAGAATGTTCTCATTAACTGGCTGTCTCTTTCTTGTTCCTTGGCTTGTAGCTTAATCCCTCTATGTGTTTTAGGGTTTCAGGGAACAGTTAAAGAAAAGAGGTAATTTATTATGTATGAGTATTTCAATTCTTCATAAACCTGAGAACCATTAAGAAATTTCAACGATAAAAAATATATTAGCTGTTTACTCTTCTGTTTTGCAAGCTTTGTGTGACGAACTATATTATATTCAGAGGAGAAAGTACATTGTTGTATTCATTTGCATTCCACTAATGCCTAATAATAATGAGCATATTTCCAAATGCTTTTATGGCTACTGCATATCTTCCTTGGTGCAATGTCTGATTAGATCTTTTGCCCATTTTTGAATTTTTTCTTTTTATTGTTGAGCTTTAAAAGTTATTTGTATCCTCTATATACAGGCCCTTTATCAAATATGTGATTTGAAAATATTTTTCTTGGTCATTGTAATCTGCAAACAGTATTTTCACACAGCAAAAGTTTTTAACTTTAATGCTTGGCTGGCTATCATTTTTCTTTTTTTTGAATCATGCTTTTGATGTTTTATTTAAAAACTCATCACTAAATCCAAGGTCACTTAGGTTTTTTTCCTAAGTTTTCTTATGAAAATTTTTCTATATTTTTATGTATTTCAGCCTATAATCTATTTTGACTGTATATTTTGGAAGGTTAAAAGCTTATGTCCAAATTCTTTACTTTTTTCCTGCTTGTTGCATATAGATGTCAAACTGTTATAGTGCTTTTTGTTTAAAAGACTGCTCTTTCTCCATTGAATTGCTTTCAGGTCTTTTTCAACAATCAATTAAATATATTTGTGTAGGTTTAATTCTAGGCTGTATATTCTGTTCCATTAATTAATTTTGCCAATACCATACTTCCATGATTACTTTAGCATTATAGTAAGCTGGTGGTTTCAGTACTTGAACTTTGGATTTTTCTTCAGTATTATCTTGGACGAACTAGGTCCACTACTTTAAACATTAATTTTAGAACCTGTTTTTAGATATCTACAAAGTAGATTGCTGGAATTTTGATTTGGATTGCATTAAATCTATAGATAAACTTAGGAAGAATTGTCCCCTTCACTGAATATTCTAAACCAGGAAGGTAGAATATCTCTGTACTTATTCAGATTTGTGTGTGTGTGTGTGTGTGTCATGACTGAGTGAAAATCTATGTTCCCGCTTTGTGATTTCATGCTTTTAGGTCACGTATGTATAACGAGTTGGGGTTTTTATTTTTTATTTTGTTTTTTGGTATGTCATCTTTGAAAATAATACTGATTTTTTAAATTTTAAATCCCAACTGTTAGTGGCTGGTGTGTAGAGAAGCAATCGATTTTGTATATTGACTATGTATCTTGTGACCTTGCTTTTGTTGTTACTGTTACTTGCTGTTAAGTTGGCTCCAATTCATTGGGTCCTTCTTCATAACAGAACAAAATGTCACTTTATGCTATATCATCTTTTCTTTTTAATTTAATATGACTGAGTGAAAATGTACATTCCTGTATAAATTTACATGCCCACCTACATGCAGCTTCCAAGGGAGGGGAGGGAGAGAGGGCAAAGGGGGAGGGTTTAGATAGTTGCTATGCTGTATCATCTTGATGATCATTAGTATGTTTGAATTCATTTTAATGGCTGTTGTGTCTATCCTTTTCACTGAGGGTTTGCCTCATTTTTTTCTGACTCTACTGAACATGAAGCTGTTTTCTAGTGATTGGTCCTTCCTACTGACATGTCCAAAGTAAGTTAGGCAAAATTTTCCTATTCTTGCTTTTAAAGAATACTATGGTAGTATTTTTTTCTGAGATTGAGCTGTTTGTTGATCTAGAAATCCATGGTATGTATAATTGATACTCTTCACCAAAGTCATAATTTGTTCATTGCATTTTGAGGGAGAGTTTACAGTTCAAGTCCATTTCTCAAAAACTTACACACTTTTTCATGTGACCCTAACTGTCCCCCCCACACTGTAACAACTTACTCCTCTCCTTGCATTTCCTGTGTCCATTCAACCATCTCCTGTCTCTCTCTGTCTTCTCATCTTATTTCTGGACAGAAGATAACCTGTTAGTTTCCTGTATCTACTTAAGCCAAGAAGCACACTCTTCAGCAATATAATTTTACGTCGTACAGACCAGTTCAATATTTGTCTATTTGGTTTCAGGAATGGTTTCAGTTTTAGGCTAGTAGAGAGGCCATGGGTTGTGACTTCAGGGGACACTCCACTCTATAAGATCATCAGGTCTGGGTTTTTTTTTTTTTCCAACTAGAGTTTGAGTTCTGCACCCTACACTTCTCCTGCTCTATCAGGGACTCTTTGGTGAGTTCCCCGTAAAGGCAGTCATTGGTGGTAGTCAGGCACCATCTATTTCTTTGGGTCTCATGCTGATGTAGTCTCCAGTTTATTTATGAAGCCCTGTCTGTCTCTTGGACTCACGTTTTCTGTATGTCTTTAATGTTCTTTATTCTCCTTTGGTCTAGGTGAGTGCAACCCATTGATATTTCTTAGATGGCTGCTTGATAGTGTTTAACACTCCAGATATTACTTACCAAAGTGAAACGCAGAACATTTTCTTAATAAACTTTGTTATACCAATTGATCTAGATGTCCCCTGAATCCATGATCCTCAGGCCCTTCCCCTACTACTTTCTCCCTTTGTGGTTGGTTGAATTTAGTAGACTTCTTAGTTTTTGGTTTACTGCATTTGTGCTGACTTCCCTTCTATAGCAGCAGCACAATTTGAATGCAGCTTCTTCTACATTGCTTTTATTTCTTGTTCAGCTTTCACACGCATACGAGGTAATTGAAAAGATCATGGCTTAAGTCAAGTTTTGCTTAGTCATCACTGACATCTTTGCTTTTTAACACTTTAAAGAGGTCTTTGCAGCAAATTTATCTAATGCAGTATGTTGTTTGCTTGACTGCTATTTCTATGGGTATTGATTGTTGATTCATTTCAAACAAAATCCTTGAAAACTTCAATTTTGTCTTCATTTACCATGATGTTTGTTGGTCCAGTTATGATAATTTTCCTTTTCTTTATATTTGAGTATAATTCATACTGAAAGTCGAAGTCTTTTATATTCATTAGTAAGTGCTTCTAGCAGTCTTCATTTTCAGTAAGCATGTTGTGCCACCTGTGTATTGGAAATTATTTATGAGTCTTCCGCAAATTTTGACTCCATGTCTTTCTTCCTATAGTCTAGATTCTCAATTTTTTTTCAGCATGTAGATTGAATAAGTAAAGTAAATGTATAAAACACTGCCAAACATCTTTTCCAATTCCACATAGTATCCTCTTATTCTATTCAATTTGCTGCCTCTTGATCCATGGACAGGTTGTGCCTGAGAATAAATTAACTTTTCTGGAATTCATCATGTTGTCTGTAATTTGTTATGATTCATGCAGTAGAATGCCTACATGTAGTTGATAAAACACAGGTAAAATCTTTCTGTTATTCTTTGTTTTCAGTCAGGATTCATTTGACTTGAACAGTGATTTCTCTTGTTCCATGCTCTCTTCTGAATCCAGTTTGATCTTCTGATAAGTTGTCTATTGAAGTACAGCAGCAGTCATTTTTGAAGGGCCATCAGTAAAATTTTGTTACTGTGTAATATTAGCGATATTCTGTAACAAATTCAGCATTCAATTTGGTTGCCTTTCTTCGTAATGATCATGAACATGGATCTCAAACAGTTGGTTGGCCATGTAGATCTCTTCTTTCTTTTTCCGTCTTTTTTTTTCTTTTTTGAATTGTGCTTTAAGTGAAAGTTTACAACTCAAGTCAGCTTGTCATACAAAAACTTATACATACATTGTTATGTGACCCTACTTTCTCTCCCTATAACATGACAGCACATACTTCCTCTCCACCCTGTATCTTTCATGTGCATTCAACCAATTCTCGTCCCCTTCTGACATCTTTGGACAGAGGCTGCACATTTAGTCTCACTTATCTATTTGAGCCAAGAAGCACACTGTTCACCAGTATAATTTTTTTAAAACATATTTTATTGTGGTTAAGTGAAAGTTTGCAAATGAAGTCAATTTTCCATATTCAAGCCCACGCAGAAACCCCTATGTGACTCCACGTGGTATCCCAGCCTATGACAGCACATTACTCCTTTCCATGCTGTTCTTTCCATATTCATTCAACCTAATCTTGTCCTCCCTTCTCCACTGTTGGAGTGTAGTAGGTTCTCAAGTGAGGTACTGTGAGCCTTCCCACTTTGTCTTCTTCATTAATACTTATCTGGGACTTGTTCCTTTTCTCTATGAACTTAGTGATTTGTTTCTGCATCTCATTAAAAAGTGGCATTGGTATCTGTATTGAGATTGCATTGTGTCTATAGATAGCTTTGGGAAGAATAGATGTTTTCACGATGTCAAGTCTTTCTATTCATGAGCAGGGTGGGTTTCTCCACTTATATAAGTGGCTTGTGGTCTCTTGGAGTAGTCTTGTAATGTTTTTTGTGTAGGTCTTTTACATCTCTGGTTAGGTTTATTCCTAAGTATTTTATCTTCTTGGTGGCAGTTATGAATGGTATTGATTTGGTGATTTCTTCTTTGATGCTCTCTTTGTTAATGTAAAGGGATCCAACTGAGTTATGTTTATGTCATATCCTAAATTTTGCTGAACTCTCCTATTAGATCTGATAGATTTTTTTTTTTTTTTGTAGACTCTTTAGGGTTTTCTGCCTGTAGAATCATACTGTCTGCAGATAGAGATATTCTTACTTCTTCCTTGCCTCTGTGGATGGCCTTTCTTTCTTTATCTTGTCTAATTGCTCTGGCTAGAACTTCTAGCACAATGTTAAATAAAAGTGGTGATAATGGGCATCATTGTCTGGTTCCTGTTCTCAAGGGGAATGCTTTCAGCTTTTCTCCATTTAGGATGATGCCTGCTGTTGGCTTTGCGTAGATATCCCTTACTATGTTGTGATATTGTCCTTCTTTTCCTATTTTCTTGAGAGATTTTGACATGAATGGCTGCTGGACTTTGTCAAATGTCTTTTCTGCATCAGTTGACAAGATTCAAGTGATTCTTGTTTTTTGTATTATTTATGTGGTTGATCATGTTGTTTTTCTAGTATTGAACTATCCCTGCATCCCTGGGATGAATTATATTTGTTCATTTTGAATTTTTTTGATACATAGTTGAATTCTACTGGCTAGAATTTGGCTGAGGATTTTTGTATCTAAGTGCATGAGAGATATTGGCCTGTGATTTTCCTTTTTTCGCACAACTTTTACCTGACTTTGGTATTAGGCTTATCCTAGCTTCATAGAATAAATTTGGAAGTATCTCTCCAATATTTATTATTTTGTATTTTTTAGATTAACATTAGCCTTGTTTGGCTGTGATACTATCCCATTGTAGTTTTGATTACCATTTCTCTAATGATTAATGATCATGTTAATTTCTGCATGCATCTGTTAGTTTCCTGAACGTCTTCTTTTGTGAAGTACCTGCTTGCATACTTTGCTTGTTTTTTAATTGGGTTGTTTGTCTTTTTCTTGTTGACGTTTTCCAGTATCTCGAAGATTACGAAGATCAGATGCTGATTGGATTTTCTGTAGCCGCTTATTTTTTCCCAGTCTGTAGGTTGTCTTTTTACTCTTTTGGTGAAGTCTATGGATGTTCATAACTGTTTGATTTTTAGAAGTCGCTGGTTATCTATTTTCTCTTCTAGAGTTTGTGTATTGTCAGTAATGTTTTGCATTCTGTTTATGCCATGTGTTAGGGTTCACAGCATTGTCCCTATTTCTTCTTTCATGATCTTTATCATTTTAAATTATCTATTTTTTTCAGTGTTTCTTTTCTTATTATTTTTTTACTATGATTGGATGAAAATGTACATTCCCATATAAATTCGCATGCTCACCTATATGCAGCTACCACTGCTCTCCCTTCCCTGTGACAATACAACCCTCCTCTCTGCTGCATACATGTCCTATCCTCTCAGCAGTCTCCTATCCCTCCGCACCACCCACTCCTCTTCCTCCAGCAAGAAGTCAGCAGGATGACGTCCTATAGATGCATAGAACCATAAAATTCGCACAAGATATGGTCACTCTATGTTGTCAAGTCCAATCCATTGCTGTTGGAAAAGTTGACCTTCATTATGATTTATGGACAGGGGCGACATTAGGGCCAGGGGCCATGCTCCCGGGAGAACTCCGAAGCACCTGGACCATCAACTATGGTCTTTTATTGAAGATCTCAGGGTACACCCCTTTTATTCTCTTGTTACCAGTGATACTCCACTTTATGAGCTCCATCATGGCTATCACTGGTAGTGGCTGGGCATCATCCGGTTATTCTGGTCACAAGTCAATGTAGAGAACAACTCACGTGGGTCCCTCTGTCTTGTGAGTTTTCTTTTCTCCATGTCGCTCTTGTCCTCGGTGATCATCTGTTCCTGTCGAGTTGGGAATATTTGCTGTACCCTCAGATGGCAGCTTTTAAGATCCCAGACACCACTCACTGAATGAGGGGTGCAGAAAGTCCCCATTAGCAAAACGCTAGCTGTGCCAATTAGCCTCTATTTCACCTGAGAGCATGGTCCCCAGGCCCCCACACCAGCTACTCTGTTCTTGCAATATTGGGTTAAGATAGTACTCAAATTTTGTTGAAGTCTGGCTATTATTGATCTGCTTTCTAATGTGTGCTGTCACCGATTTCACCCAACCAAATTTCTATTAACTGTCCAATCTAAACCCTCCTCCCCCACCCTCACTCCCTCCCCACCCTTGCAGCCATCAGAGAGTCTTTTCCTCTATGCACAAGTCTGTTTTTAAGTTCTTATTGTAGGGGTCTCAAACAATATTTGTCCTTGTGTCATCGACTACTTTCACTCATCATAATGTCCTGCAGTTGAAACCAGGTTAAGAGAAGTTTTCTGCAATCATCGTTGTTCTTTATCATTGCATAGTGTTCCATTGAGTATATATAGCGTAGTTTACTTACCCATTCCTCTGTTCTTAGCATCTGGGTTGACTCCATCTTTTTGCCATTGTGGACTGTGTTGTGATGAACATTCGTGTGCATGTATCAGTTGATGTGAATGGTCTTGATTCTGTAGGATATACTCCAAGCAGTGGAATTACTGGGTCAAATGGTATGTCTATATCCATTATTTTAAGGGAGCGCCAGAATGCTTTCCAAAGAGGTTGCACCATTTTGCAATCCCACCAACAGTGTAGGAGAGTTCCAATCTCTCCACAGCCTCTCCAGCATTTAGTGTTTCACATTTTTTGGATCACGGCCAACTTTGTTGGGGTGAGATAATATCTCATTGCCATTTTTATTTGAATTTCTTTAAAAGCTAATTATCGTGAGCATGTCCATATGTGTTTTTTGACTGTCTGGATCTCCTCTTTAGAGAAGTGTCTGTCCATCTCCTTTGTCCATCACTTATTCAATGACTTATCTTTTTCTTGATATTTTGTAATATTTTATAGATTATGGAGATCAGGCATCAATCTGACATAGAGTTGCCAAATCTTTTTTTCCTTTCTGTAGGTGGCTTTTTAATTCCATTAATAAAGTCTTTGGATGAGCAAAAGTGATTGATTCTTAGCAGTTCCCATTTATCTATTTTCTGATGATTGTGGTTTGTTGACAGATTTTGAAGTCCATCTGTGTTGTGTATTAAACCTTCCATTGTTGTTCCTGCTTTCTCTTGGATGAGCTTTATCGTTTTAGATTTGATATTTAGGTCTTTTATCCAGTTTGAACTGGTTTTTGTGTAAGGTGTAAGATACGGATCTTGTTTTAATTTAGTGCAGATGGACATTCGATTTTGCCAGCACCATTTGTTGAAAAGATTGTTTTTGCCTGAGTTTAATGTCTCA
This sequence comes from Heterohyrax brucei, assembly GCA_028571685.1. Classification (NCBI taxonomy): domain Eukaryota; kingdom Metazoa; phylum Chordata; class Mammalia; order Hyracoidea; family Procaviidae; genus Heterohyrax; species Heterohyrax brucei. The sequence continues at coordinate 103,885,724 of CM053166.1, forward strand.
GGGCCTTTGTCAAATATCAAGTGTTCATAGGCAGATGATATCATTTCTGGGGTCTCAATTCTGTTACACTGATCGATTTGTCTGTTTTTGTACCAGTACCTGGCTATTTTGACTACTATGGCAGTGTAATAGGTTCTAAGGTCAGGTAATGATAGGCCTCCCAGTGTGTTCTTCTTCTTTAGTAATGCTTTATTTATCTGGGGCTTCTTGCCTTTCCAGACAAAGTTGCTATTTTTTTCCTCCACCTCATTAAAAATGTCACTGGTACTTGTATTGGGATTGCATTATATAAGTAGATTGCTTTGGGTAAAATAGACATTTTCACAATGTTAAGTCTTCCTATACATGAGCATGGTAGGTTTCCCCATTTATGTAAATCTCTCTTAGTTTCTTGTAGTAGGGGTTTGTAGGTCTCTTTGTAAGGTTGTGTTATTTCTCTGGTTAAATTTATCCCTAGCTACTTCATCTTGTTGGGGCTATGGTAAATGATACTCACTTGGTGATTTCTTCCTTAATAATCTTGTTGTTGGTATAAAGGAATCCTACTGCTTTACTTACGTTTATCTTGTATCCTGAGACTTGGCCGAACTCTTCTATCAGTTTGAGTAGTTTCCTTAAGGACTCTTTGGGATTCTCTGCATATACAATTGTATCATCTGCAAATGGGTGGATTTTTTGTTCTTTGCCAATGCAGATGCCCTTTATTTCTCAGTCTTGTCTAATTGCTCTGGCTAGAACTTCTAGTACAATGTTGAATAGGAGTGGTGAGAGTGGGCATCCTTATACAAAATGTGCTCTTCTGCATTTTACATAAGGTCTAGGAGGGCTCTCTATATAATCTTTCTGTATTCACCTTCTGATAGTTTCAGAAAAGCTTCTTTGTCTGGGAAGTTCTGAGGTAGTTTCTTTTGGGGGCCTTCTGATGCCATGAGTGATTGCCAGGTTACTGTCTTCTCCAACATTTGTTGCTTTTGGGGCTTCATGTGTGTCAATAGAGGCTGGGAGAGAAGCTGTGAAGATGGACCACAGTTGTTTCTCTAGGCTGTCTTAATACTAAAAGTAAAAAATATTTGACAACTTCCAAAGTCAGTCAGGTTTTCAGGTGTGTACGTCCCTCCTCCAACCTGGCAAAGTAAGCACCTCTGTATTGAACCCAAGATGTTATAAACTAGCTCAAAATACAGAAAAGCTACTGGCCTGCTGGCCTCTGCTGTCGGGCCCTACCTGTAGGTGATACTGTGTAGAATTCTGCTTTTCTGCTGGATAAGCGGTCTCTTCTGGGTAGGCACTGCCTCCTAGCCCAGGAATTAGATCCAGCTGAGGCTTCTGTATGGATGACTCCACCTCCTAGCAAACCAATATGGCGTTCCCCACAAGCTTGCCAGGTGGCCGGGCCCAGGCTCCAGGCAGAAAAAGAGACCAAGAGTGCCGAAATGCCCAGAGTCCACAGCCTCTGCTGCTGGGCACCTGCCCCAGGCAACACTGTGCAAAACGCTGCCTCCCTGCTGGAAAAGCACTCTCCCCCTGGCAGGTGTCACCTCCCAGCCTAGGAACCATGTCCAGCCGGGGCCTCTGCCTGGGCTTCTCCATTTCCTAGTGGATCAAGATGGCGTCCCACACAAGTGCATCTGTAAGGCTACCACACGGCAGAGGCAGAAAGATAGGCCAGAGAAGCTGAGGTGTATAGAGTCCAAAGCCAGGCTCTCAGAACATGGTAATTATACTTGCCAGTCCTACCAGCAGTGTTTACGAGACCAGCAGCTAGTCAGGTCCCAGGTCTTCCCACCGGCCAAGACAGAGGAAAAAAATAATCAAAATGGTGAGTTACCTTCCATCTGTGCAAGCCTCTGCTCGCCAAGAGTGGGATCAGTGAAAGAGAACAGGTTTCACATTCAGTGGTATGAAGTCCAAATTAATAGCCCAATGCCACATCCCAGGGCTTACTAGGTGTCCAGAAGGCTTCGTTTAATTATCATTTTAGGTCTTGGTTTCCAGAGGGATTTAGGGAGATGTGCGTTTAGTCCATCATCTTGACTTCACCCCTTTAAATTTTCTATTTAAATCTGTGATACATTTGAGTTGGCTTTTGTGCGTAGTGTGAGGTATGATGTTTCTTTCTTTCTTTTTGCTGATGGATAGGTAGTCATACAAATACCATTTGTTAAAGAGACTATCTTTTCACCAGTTTAAGGACTTTAGGTCTTTGTGAAATATCTGGTGGGTGATTTCATGTCAGGATTGTTAGTTCTGTTATGTTGGTCTATGTATCTGTATTTGTATCAGTACCATGCTGTTTTTATTACCTTGGCAGTATAATAGGTTCTAAAATCAGGTAGTCTGAGGACTCCCCATTTATTTTTTCTTCAGTAATACTTCACTTACCGGGGGCCTCTTACCTGTCCTTATAAAGTTATTGATTTGTTTCTCTGTTTTATTAAGAAGTGTCATTGGAATTTGAATCCAGATTGCATTATACATATAAAACACTTTGGGTAGAAAGAATTGGCATACTCAAAATGATGAGTCCTCCTATCTAAGAGAAAGATAAGTTTTTCTACTTATGTAAGTCTCTTTTGGTTTCTTGCAGTAATGTCTTGCAATTTTCTATGAATAGGTCTTTTATGTCTCTGGACAGATTTTTTTTTCCTAAGTATTTTATCTTTTTAGTGGCTTTTAAAAATAGTATTTAGTGATTTCCTCTTTGATGTTCCTTTGTTGGCATAGAGGAGTCTAACAGATTTTTGTATGTTTACTTTGTACCTTGATACTTTGCTGAACTCTTCTATCACATTCGGTAGTTTTCTTGTGGATTCTTTAGGATTTTCTGTTTATAAAATCATATTATCTACAAACAGAAAAACTTTTACTTCCTCACCAATTTGGATACCTTTTATTTCTTTCTTTACTTTAGTTACCCTGGCTAGACCCTCCATCACAATGTTGAATAGAAGTGATGAAAAGGAAATCCTTGTTGAGTTGTTGTTCTCAAGGTAATGAATGCCTTCAGATTCTACCCATTTAGGATTTTTTTGGCTATTGGCTTTGCATAACCTAAAACCTGTTGACATTGAGTTGATTCCTACTCATAGCAACCTTATAGGACAGAGAAGAACTGCTCTGTAGGGTTTCCAAGTACTGCCTGGTAGATTTGAATTGCTGACTTTTATTATGTTGGAGAATTTTCTTTTTATTCCCATTTTGCTGACAGTTTTTATTATGCATAAGTGTTGGACTTTGTCAAATATCTTTTCTGCATCAATTGATAAAATCATGTGACTCGTGTCTTTTGTTCTATTTATGTTATTGACTGTTTTTATAATGTTGAATCATCCTCGTATACCTGGCATGAATCTCAATTGATTATGGTGAATTATTAGGGGTTTTTTTTGTTTGTTTTTTAATTTGTTAAATTCTGTTGGCAAGAATTTTGTTGATGATTCTGGTGTCTAAATTCATGGGGGATATTGGTCTGTAATTTTCTTTTTTGTTGTGTCTTTACCTGGCTTTGGTATAAAGGTTATACTGGCCTCATAGAATGAGTTTGGGAATATTCCATCCCTTTCTATGCCTTGAAATAACATTGGTGATAGTGGTGTTAGCTCTTTGAAAGTGTGGTAGAATTCTCCAGTGAAGCTGTCAGTGCCAGGACTTTTTTTATTGGGAGTTTTTAAATTATGTTTTCAATCTCTTCTTTTGTTACAGATTTATGTCATTTTTCTCTTTTTGTTTGAGTCATTTTGCGTAGGTAGTGTGTTTCTACAAATTTGTCCATTTTCTCTAGGCTTTCAAATTTGTTAGAGAACACCTTTCCATAATGTTCTCTTACGATTTTTTTTTTAATTTCACTTGAGTCTGTTGACATATTCTCCATCTTATTTTTTATTTGAGTTAATTGCTTCCATTCCTGTTTTGCTCTTGTCAGTTTTATTAATGGTTTACTGATTTTGTTGATCTTTTCAAAGACCCACTTCTGATCTTGTTAAATTTTTCTGTTGTCTATTTCATTTAATTCTGCTCTGATTTTTCTGTTTGCTTTGGTTCTTGTGCCCAAGAGTTTCTTTTGCTGTTCTCTTTCTATTTATTCAAGTTATAAGGTTAATGATTTGATTTAGACTCTTTCTTCCTTTTGGTTACGTGTATTTATTGCTATAAAGTCACCTCTCAACACTATTTTTGCTGTGTTCCAAAGGTTCTGATAGAACATGTTTTCAGTCTCATTTGATTCTGTGAATTTCTTTATTCTGTCCTTAATGTGTTCTATAATCCACTAATTTTTGAGCAAAGTGTTTTTCAGTTTCCATATGTTTGATTTTGTTTCTTTGCTTTTTCTGTTATTGAATTATACTTTTATGGTTTTATGGTCAGTAAAAATGTTTTGCAATATTTTGATGATTCTAATTCTGTTAAGGCTTCTGTTATGGCCTAATATGTGGTGTTTTCTGGGGAATTTTACACGTGCCTTAGAAAAGCAAGTATACTCAGCTGCTGTTGGGTGGAGTGCTCTGTGTCTGTATGTGAGGTGAAGTCAGTTGATTGTGGCATTTAAATCTTCAGTGTCTTTACTGAGCTTCTTTCTGGATGTTCCGTCCTTCACCAAGAGTGATGTGTTGAAGTCTCCTTCTATGATTGTGGAGCAGTCTGTTTTTCTTTGCAATGTTGTTATTAGAGTTTGTTTTATGTATTTAGGAGAACTGTCATTGAATACATAGATGTTTTCTATGATTATATCCACCTGGTGTATTGTCCCTTCAACCATTTTATAGTGTCCTTCCTTATACTTTGTGGTGGATTTTATAGTCTATTTTGTTAGCATTTAGTATTGCTCGTCCCATTTTTCTTTTTTGATTGTTGTTTTCTTGATATAAGTGTTCCATCCTTGCGGTTTTAGTTATGTCTTTAACTCTAGGGTGTGTCTCATGTAAGCAAGACGTAGATGAATCATGTTTTCATCTGTATTCTGCCACTCTCTATTGCTGCATTTAATCCATTTATTTTCAGTCTAATTATGTATTGGTATATGTTTAGTGGTGTTATTTTTTTCTTTTTTTTAGTGTTGTTAATTTCTTCATTCCACTTAATTTTCTGTGCTGTCATTTATTTATTTTATTTTATTTTCATCTTTTTCACTGTTGTTGATATTTTATTTTTTGAGTCTTTGTATTTTTCTAGTTTGTTATTTTGATGTGTAGAATTGTTCATTTCTTTTGTGGTAATCTTAATACTTGATTTTCTGTGTATTTGGAAGATCTATAACTTCATTTTTCTGTTCCTTCTTTTTTAAATATTGTCATATTTTACATAATTGTATCTCCTTTTTATTTATTTGAAGTGCTTTAGTGTTGATTTTTGTAGCTTCATTATATAGGTAGATATCTGGCTGCTCTGTCCGATGTTCTAGTCTTAGGCTGTTACATGATTTTCTAACCAGAGAATTCCCTTTAGCATTTCTAGTAATTTTTTTTCTAGTTTCCTAGTTTCTGTTTGTTTGGAATGTCTTATTTGCAACATTGTATCTGAGAGACAGTTTTGCTGAATTTATAATTCTTGGCTGGCATTTTTTTTCCTTCAAAGTTTTATATAGATCATCCAATTGCCTTCTTGCCTGCCTTATTTCTGTTGAGTAGTCTAAGCTTAGTCTTACTGGTTCTCCTTCATAGATGACTTCATTCATGCCCAGCTGCTATGAAAATTCCCTCACTATCAGTTTTGGCAAGTTGGATTACAATATGTCTTGAATACTTTCTTTTGGGATCTACCTTATGTGGTTTTCAACAAGCATCTCAGAAGGATATTTTCTCATCCTCCACTATGTGAGAGGGTTTTCTGCCAACAAATCTTCAACTTTTCTATCAATATTTTCTGTAACTTCCCTCTGTTCTGGTACTCCAATCACTTGTAGGTGATTCCTCTTGATAGAGACCCACCTAATTCTTAGGGTTTCTTAATTTTTTTAGATTCTTTCACCTGATTTTTTCCTCAGACATGTTAGTGTTAAGTGCTTTATCTTGGATCTCATTTATTCTGTTTTCAACTGCTACAGTTGAACTCCTATAACTTTCTTTTGAGTTATCTTATTCTGAAATACTATAGTTCATGTTCTGAATTTGTATTTCCTCTCTAAGGATTCTTGCAACCTGTTAAATCTGTAATTATTCTCTTCTTTCATCACTTTATGTTTCTGTATTGCTGTATATATGTGCTTGTTGACTTGTTCTATATTTTGCCTGATCTTCCTGATCTCTAGAAGAGTTCTGTATGTTAATCTTTTGTATTCTACAGCTGGTAATTTCAGGAAGTTCTCTTCATCTGGAAGATTACTTGATTCTTTGTTTTGGAAGATTTCTGAAGCCATCATCATCTGCCTTTTTATGTGATCTGATGCTGACTGTTGTCTCTGAGCCACCAATAAGAGACTGAATTTGTGTATGTTTGCTTACTGTTTTCTAGCTTCCTGTTTTGTTTTGATATGCCCCAAAATTGTTGGTTGTATGAACTACTGTGATTACTGGCATCTTTGAAGCTCTAATGTTCTGTTGCAAGGTTGTTAGCACTTTTACTAGCTTTGTGAGCCCAGGAGTCCATTTACTTTCTTTGTATGGATTCTTCTCAAGTGTCCAAGTCACTTGTCACTAAGTCTGTGGGACAGGCTTTCGCCTACAGTCCTGGAAGGGCAGGTGTGATTGGAGTAGGCACAGGTATCTGGGTGCACTATGGGGTCATGTGCTGAGCAAGTCAGTGGGACTGATGCTTATTCCTAAGTTTCCAGGAGGAAAGTGTGCTCCTGTTTCCTACAGCATGGCAGTGGTTGGGTTTTGCAGCCAGACTGTGGGCATCCAATGATGTTGACTGTTAGGACTGGGAGGCACCACTTATTCTTGGACCCCTTTTATGGTGACTAGGGACACGGCTGGAGCCTCTAATCTTCAGGGCCTTACTGTGGATAGGTGAGGACACTGTTTAACAGGTAGCGTGGTGTCAAACATCACAAACCTGCCTTTCTACCATACAGCTGATACAGTGAAATTAGGTTTCAGTCATACACACAGTTGTATTGTGCTTATGAGGACCCACACTGTTGTAGTGGGCCCCATAGGTCTATGCAGAGGTAAAAGTCATTCAAAGTCTGTAGACCCCTTATGTATATTCCTAGATAAAGGTACTGTTTCTGTTCTGAGTTTATGGTTTAGAGGAGATGGAAAGTTATTTTTCCCTGTTTGTTAATTTGTTCCATCTCCAAGCCTGGGAGAATAGATTAAGGCAGGTAAGAGATCCTACTTCTGGTCCAATGGATGTGTCAGTCTCTGAAGCTGGCTCAGACCCAGTTCAGAGGGAGAGGATTCAGGTAAATGGGAGAAAGTTTTATCCCCAAGTTGTATTTTTTGATCTGTGTGGTAGGTTAGATTCATGTTACTGATTTTTGGCTGACTGAGTGCCACTTTTCATTGATTCTGGAGAAATTAATAGACTCTCCAGCACACAGTCTCTGGCTCTGTGGAAAATGTGTCCTGAATTACAGTGCTTGTCTTACCACACTTGAGCCAGTGAATCAAGGGTGGCTAATTCCTATTGGATTGGGTCTGGCAACTCATTTCTGCCTCTGAATCATCTCTCCATCCCCAAGCTGCTTAGTCTGACTGAACTTTGACTTTAATATTCAGGGCTCCTAGAATGTCATACATAATTGTTGTTTTCAGATCTTTGTTGTAAAAGGAACCACAGGAAATGTCTGAGTACACTGCCATCTCAGCCCCACCTCCAGCTCAGTTCCAAATTTCTTACATTGAGAAGTAAATGTTTCCATCTTTGCATCTGTTGGTTAAGCCATCTCAGCTGAGGTTCTGTCTATTCTTGAAAGGTTGTTTTTCACCAGTGCATTTAGTACAGCTTGAAACTGGGTGGTGCAAATTGTTAACATGCTCACCTGCTAACTGAAGTATTGGATGTTGGGGTCTACCAAGAGGTATCTCAAAAGAAAAATTTAGCAATCTACAGCTAGTGAAAATCTATGAAGTACAATTTTAGTCTGAACCACATGAATAAGAGTTGATTCAATGCCAACTGCTTAATGCTATTTATGTTGCTGGGATGCTGGAAGCTGTGCAATGGGTATTTCAAAAAATAGCAGGGTCACCCGTTGTGAAGTTTTCAACAGAGTTTCCAAGTTAACACAGAATAGGAAGGAAGGCGTGGCAATCTACTCCTGAAAATCAGGGAATGAAAACTGGTGGACCTTAGTACAGTCAATTACTATTCAGGAGAATTTTTTTTCTTTGGCAAATATTTTGCAGGTTTTTTTAAATGTAACTGATCATGACATTTATATATAAAGATAGATTTCTTTTATTATTTATTATATATAAATACATATATAATATATATTATATAATTTGTTTCTTTTTTCTTGTCTTATTACACTAGCTTGTCCTTCTTGTACAATTTTAAATACAAGTGGTAAGAAAAGACATACTTTCCTTATTTACAATCTTAAGGTAAAATCATTTTATGACCTTTAAATATGACATTTGGGGCAGAGTCAAGATGGTGGACTAAGTACCCGTCTCCCTAAGTCCTTCGGGAAACCAAGACCTGAACTGATAATTAAACGGAGCCTTATGGACATCTAGTGAGCCCTAGGACACATCATAAGGCTGATAATTTGGACTTCAAAACACTGACCAGAAAACTTCCTCACTTTAGCTGACTCCTGTTCTTGGCCAGTCCTGGCTTTTGTGGACCATAGGTAACTCACCAATTTGAATTTTTTTCCTCTCTCTTGGCCGGCTGGCAGAGCTGGGTCTTGACTAGAAGCTAGTCTCAGATGCACCGCTGGTGGGATCGGCAGGTGAAATTGCCATATTTTGAGAGCCCAACTTAGGATTCTGTGCATCTTGCCACTTTTGGCTTCTCCTTCCACCTTTGCCATAGTTTGTATGGAGGTGCTGGGTGGCAAGCTTGTGCAGGATGCCATCTTGGATATGTAGGCCTCAGCTGGACCTAATTATTAGCCTGGGAGGCAGCACCTGCCCACCAGAGAATGCTTTTCCAGCAGAAAAGCAGTAGTTTACACAGTATTGCCTATGGCTGGGGCCCGGTTTCAGAGACTGTGGACTCTGAGCATCTTGGCACTTTTGGCCTCTCTTTCCACCTCTGCCATAGTGTAGTTGTATGGAGGTGCCGGGCAGCAAGCTTCTGTGGGATGTCATCTTGGATACAGAGGCTTCATCAAGACCTAATTCCCAGGCTCCGAGGCAGTGCTTCCCTGCAGGAGAGCACTTTGACAGCAGAAAAGCAGTATTTGATACAGTGTAGCCTACAGCTGGGGCTTGTCAGCAGAGACCAACAGGGCAGTAGTCTTGCTGCCTTTTGAACTAGTTCATAACATCTGGGGTTGGATATAGAGGTGATTACTTTGCCAGTTTGGAAGATAGATCTCTACACCTGAAAACCTGTCTGACCTGGGAAATGGCCAAATACCTTTTACCTTTCATTTTAAGACGACATAGAGAAACAACTGTGGTCCATCCTCACAGAATCTCTCCCAGCCTTTAATGACTAACATGAAGCACAAAAAGCAACAGACTTTGGAGAAAATGGTAACCAGAATATCATCCATGGCTTCAGAAGGCCCCCAAATGATACAACCAAAGAGCTTTCGAGATGGAGAAACTTTTCTGAAATTACGGGAAGATGAATACAACAGAATTATATATAGAGCCTGCCTAGACCTTATACAAAATGCAGCAGAACAAAAAGAAAAATTAAGCAAGCTGTTTGATCTGATGCAACACAAGTACTCTGAAATCCAACAGATCAAGAACAAAATCAAAAACACAGAAACTTCCATTCAAAGCCAAGAAAACAGAATGCAACAAATGGAAAAGAGAATTTCTGGCTTGGAAGACAGAGCAACTGACTGCAGCACCTATGAAGAGAAATCAGATATAAGAAACAAGAAAAATGAAGAACCATTAAGAAGCATGTGGGACTCTATTAAGAGGAACAACCTATGATCAGCTGGAGTCCCGGAACAGGGCGAGATACCTGAGGACACAGAGAGTATTGTTGCTGAGCTGCTGATAGAAATCATGAAGGAAGAGAATATAGATATCTGAGATGCATGGCTAACACCATTCAATATAGATCTTAAAAGAAAGACTCCAAGACATGCTATAATCAAGCTTCACAAAATTAAACATAAGTAAAAACCCTTAAAGGCAACAAGACTCAAAGTAAAGCTAAAATTCAGAGGGAAACCCTGTAGGCTTTCATTGGATTTCTCAGCCAAAGCAATACTGGCGTGGAGACAGTGGCATGACATATTCAAATACTTGAAGAAGAACTTCCAACCAAGAATTATATATCCTGCAAAATTATCTTTCAAATAAGAAAATGAAATTAAGACATTCACAGATAAACAGAAACTCAGAGGCTCTGTAAAAACCAAACCAAAGCTACAAGAAACTCTGAAACAATCTCTTGGCTTTGGCTTAGAAGAACAAAATCACTAGCTTTATATTTTAGAAGGACACATCATCCAGAATCCTACTCAGTTAGAGAAGGCTCCAAACTCAATCAAAGCTATAATAGTGAAAGAAATAATCCAGTGATCATATCATGAAAACTATGATGTCATCAAATTAAAAAGTGGGATGTACTACAGTTGTTCTACTCCTTCCAGACAGAGAGGAAGTTGACAAGTCCAGTAGTAATTTAAACTGGATTCATGTATATTATATATGTAATATTATAGATATATATATCTTATAATATTATTATCTATATAAAGCCAGCCAAGATCCAAGTGCCATATTTATAATGTATATATAATATATAATAAATATAATAAATAATAAATAAACTGGGATCAAAGGGGCAGCTGTAAAGAACAATAAAGAAGCAACATACCGTATCAGGAAATGTAATACAGTAATCTCAAAAATCACACAACCAACCCTGAAGAATGTGAAAAATCAACTTACAAAGAAGAATGTCTCATAACAGATTAATAAGAACAAGAGAGAAAACATAAACACAAAAATAAACAGATCAAAATGAAAGCACTGAACACATACCTATCAATAATTACATTGAGTGTGAATGAACTGAATGCGCCAGTAAAGAGGCATCAAGTGGCATCTTGGATCAAAACACATGACCCATCCATATGTTGCCTAGAGGACACTCACCTTAGACTTAAAGATATGAACAAACTGAAAATGAAAGGATGGAAGAATGTATATCAAGCTAACCTTGAACAAAAGAGAGCAGGTGTGGCAATTCTAATCTCAGATAAAGTCAATTGTAATGTAAAATTCACAGTTGTTAACAAGGACAGTCACCATCTATTGCTGAAAGTTTCAATATACAAGCAAGACTTAACGATATTAAATATTTATGCACCTAATATTAGAGCACCTAAATGCGTCGAAGAAACACTGACTACACTCAAAAAGGAGACCACTCACTCAACAGTAAAAGAGGGAGACTTCAACATTCTAGTCTCAAAATGACAGACCATCTAGAAAAAAGCTCACTAAAGACACTGGAGACCTTATTGCCACAATTATCCAACTACACCACATCCACATATACAGAACTTTTTATCCATCATCGGATAACTACATCTTCTTCTCCAGTGCACATGGAACATTCCCCAGAATAGACCACGTATTAGGACATAAAGCAATTCTCAATAAAATCCATAACACTGATTTAATGCAAAGCATCTTCTCAGATCATAAAGCAATAAAAGTCAAAATGAATACCAGAAAAAACATCTATAGAAAAGAGAACTCATGGAAACTGAACAATGTCTTGCTCAAAAAACCATGGGTTGTAGAAGAAATCAAGGATAAAATAAATTTATGGATTCCAGTGAGAACAAAAATACTTCCTACCAGAATCTATGTGATACAGCCAAAGCAGTGCTCAGAGATCAGATTATCTCCATAAATGCACACATCTGGAAGAAGGAAACCAAGTCAGAGAACTAACCCTATAGCTTGAACAAGTAGAGAGAGAACAACAGAGGAATCCCTCAGTCAGCAGAAGAAAACAGATCATAAAGATTAGAGCAGAACTCAACGAATAAAAAAACAGAAGAACAATTGAAATAATTGAAAAGACCAAAAGCTGGTTTTTTGAAAAGATCAACCAAATTGACAAACCACTGGCTAAACGTACTAAAGAAAAACAGGAAAGGAAACAAATAACCCAAATAAGAAATGAGAGAGAAGTTGTCACAACAGATCCAAGAGAAATAAAAAATATCATAACAGAAAACTATGACTCTAAGAAATTTGAAAACCTAAAGGAAATGGACAAATTCCTTGTTTCATATCATTTACCCAAATTATCACAAGGTGAAGCAGAACAACTTAATAAACCCATCACAAAGGAAGAGATTGAAAAAGTCATCCAAAAACTGCCAACCCAAAAAAGCCCGGGCCCACATGGCTTCACCACAGAATTCAACCAAGTTTTAGAGAAGAGTCATCTCCAATACTACTGAGACTATTTCACAGTATAGAAAGGGATGGGAAACTCCCAAATTCATTCTATGAAGCCCGCATAACCCTCATACCAAAGTCAGGAAAGACACAACAAAAAAGAACTGCAGGCCTATACTACTCATGAATCTAGATTGAAAAATCTTCAACAAAATTCTTGCCAATAGAATAGAACCACATATCCAAAAAATCACCCATCATGACCAAGTTAGATTCATACCAGGGATGCACAGATGGTTCAACATCAGAAAACAATTTATGTGATTAACCACATAAATACCACAAAAGACAAGAATCACCTAATCTTCTCTATTGATGCAGAAAAGACATATGAAAAAGTCTAATATCCATTCATGCTATCAACTCTCAGCAAAATAGGAATAGATGGCCAATTCCTCAAAGCAATAAGGGCCATTTATACAAAGCCTGCTGCCTATGTCATCCCGAATGGAGAGAGAGTGAAACAGTTTCCGCTGAGAAAAGGAACTAGAGAAGGATGGACACTCTCACCTCTCCTATTCAACACTGTACTAGAAGCTCTAGCCAGAGCAATTAGACAAGACGAGGAAATACAAGACATCTGCATTGGCCAAGAAGAAGTAAAAATCTCCCTATTTGCAGATGATATGATTGTATATGCAGAGAATCCCAAAGAATCCATAAAGAAACTACTCAGACTCATAGAAGTAAATCACTAGGATTCCTTTATACCAACAGCGAGATTATTAAGGAAGAAATCACCAAGTCAATATTATTTATCATAGCCCCAACAAGATGAAGTAGCTAGGGATAAATTTAACCAGAGAAATAACAGACATTTACAAAGAGAACTAAAAGCCCTTACTACATGAAACTAAGAGAGACTTAGATAAATGGAGAAACCTACCCTGCTCATGGATGGGAAGACAACATTGTGAAAATGTCTATTTTATTCAAAGTAATCTACCTAAATAATGCAATCCCAATACAAGTTCCAGCATCATTTTTTAATGAGATAGAGAAACAAATCACCAACTTTGTTTGGAAAGGGAAGAAGCCCTGGAGAAGTAAAGTACTACTAAAGCAGAAGAACACACTGGGAGGCCTCTCATTACCCTACTATAGAACCAATTATACTGCCACAGTAGTTAGAACAGCCTGGCACTGGTACAAAAAGAGATAGAGAGATCAATGGAACAGAATTGAGACCCCAGAGATGACACCATCAGCCTATGAACAGTTGATACTCAACAAAGGCCCTAAGACATTAATCTAGGTTAAACACATCTTTATCAAACAGTGCTGGCAAAATTGGATATCCATTTGCAATATATTGAAACAAGACCTGTATCTTACCCCTTATACAAAAACCAACTCAGACTTTATGCCAAGCCAAGTGCCGTCGATTCGGATCATGGCGACCCTAGGAGACCTAAATATCAAATCTAAAATGATAAAGCTCATCCAAGAAAATGTAGGAACAACAATGGAAGTTTTAATGCACAATGTAGACGGACCTCAAAATCTGTCAAACAAACCACAATCAGCAGAAGGGAAAAAAGATAAATGGGAACTACTAAGAATCAAACACTTCTGCTCCTCCAAAGACTTTATTAATAGAATTAAAAAGCCACCTACAGAATAGGAAAAAATATTTGGCAACTATATATCAGACCGATGCCTGATCTCGGTAATATATAAAGTACTACAAAATATTGATAAGAAAAAGATAAATCATCCAATTAAGTGACGGGCAAAGGAGATGGACAGACACTTCTTTAAAGAGGAGAATCATGCAGCCAAAAAACACATGTGGACATGCTGTTGATCATTAGCTATTAAAGAGTTTCAATTCAAAACGACAGTGAGATACCATCTCATCCCAACGAGGTTGGCCATGATCCAAAAAATGCAAAACGACAAACACTTCAGAGGCTGTGGAGAAATTGGAATGCCCCTACACTGTTGATGGGATTGCAAAATGGTGCAGCCTGTTTGGAAAGCAATCTGGAGCTCCCTTAAAAAACTGGATATAGATATACCATTTGACCCAGTAATTCTGCTACTTGGAATATATCCTACAGAATAAAGACCATTCACACCATCTAATATATGCACGTGAATGTTTATACCAGCACAGTCCACAATAGCAAATAGATGGAATCAACCCAGATTCCCAACAACAGAGGAATGGATAGGTAAACTATGGTATATATACTCAATGGAACACTATTCAATGATAAGGAACAATGATGATTTCAGGCAACATCTCTTAACCTGGTTTCAACTGGAAGACATTATGTTGAATGAAAGCACACAGTGACACAAGGACAAATATTGTATGAGACCCCTATGAGAAGAACTTAAAATCAGACTCATGCGTATAAGAAAAGACTTTGACGGCTGCAAGGGTGGAGAGGGCAGGAGGGCTAGGAAGGGAGGGTTTAGGTTAGATAGTTTGTAGAAATTTGGTTGGGTGAAATCAGGGACAGCACACATTTTAAGAAGATCAATACTAACTGGACTTCAACACAATTTGAGTACTCCTTCAATCTTAACCCAATATTGCAAGGACAGAATAGCTGGGGCAGTGAGCCAGGGACCATGCTCTCAGGGGAAATCAAGGCCAATTGGCCCAACTAGCATTTTGCTAATGAGATCTCTCTGCACCCCACATTGGTGAGTGGCGTCTGGGGTCTTAAAAGCTGCCAAGCTGCCATCTGAGGGTACAGCAAAAGGTCCCAAGTCGGCAAGAACAGATGATCGCTGTCATGGTTTGAATTGTGTCCCCTCAAAAATATGTGTAGCTGTTTTAGTCAGCTAGGGCTGCTCTAACAGAAATACCACAGAGTGGATGGCTTTAACAAAGGAAAGTTTATTCTTACACAGTCCAGTAGGCTGCAAGTCCATATTCAGGGTGTCCGCTCTAGGGGAAGGCTTTCTCCCTTGTTGGCTCTGCAGGAAAGTCTGGTATTGCATCAGTCTTTGTCCAGGGACCATCTTGGCGCAGGAACCTCAGGTCTGAAAAACGCGCTCTTCTCCCGGTGTTGTTTTCTTGATGGTAGGAGATTCCCAATTCTCTGCTTGCTTCTCTTTCCTTTTATCTATTGCAGGCTGAAAGGATTAAGGGTGGGGCGAGCCATACTCCAGGGAAACTCCCTTTACAGTCGAGCAGGGAGGTGATCTTATAAAGGGATTTACAGTCCCACCCTAATCCTTTAACATACAGCATAGGGTAACCACAAAATGGAGGACAGTCACAAGATACTGGGAATCACGGCCCAGCCACATGGCTACACATATTTTTGGGGGGATACAATTCGAGCCATGACAATAGCCATGTAGCTTGACCATGATTCCCAGTATTTTGAGATTGTCCTCCATTTTGTGGTTTTCCTGTGCTGTATGTTAAAGCATTTGGGTGAGAGTATAAATCCCTTCGTAGAATTGCCTCCCTGCTCCATTGTAAAGGGAGTTTCCCTGGAGTATGGTTTGCCCCACCCTTAATCATTTCATCCTATAAGAGATAAAAAGGAAAGAGAAGGAAGCAGAGAATTCGGAACCTCACACCATCAAGAAAGCAGCACTTGGAGAAGAGTGTGTCCTTCAGACCTGAGTTTCCTGCACCAGGAGGCTCCCTGGACAACAACTGATGCAATACCAGACTTTCCTCCAGAGCCAACAAAGGGGAAAGCCTTCCCCTGGAGTGGACATACTGAATTTGTATTTGTAGTGTACTGGATTGTGTAAAAATTAACTTTCCTGTGATAAAGCCATCCACTCTGTGGTATTTCTGGTTAGAGCAGCACTAGCTGACTAAATCAATCACTGAGGTTCATTATGACATTGGGGAAAGAGAACCCAGAAGACAGAGAGACCCATGTAAGTGGGTCTCTGTATCAACTCGTGACCAGAAGAACCTAATGGTGCCCAGCCACCACCAGTGATAGCCATGATGGAGCTCATGAAGTTGAGTCTTGCTGGCAACACAAGAATAAATAGAAGTGCACCCTGAGATCTCCACTAAAAGACCTCAATTGATGGCCCAGGGGCTTTGGGTTTCCTTTGGGAGCATGGCCCCTAGCACTGATGCTGCTGCTATCCATAAATCATAGTGAAGGTCAACTCTTCGGACATCAATGGATTGGACGTGGCAACACAGAGAGACCATATTTTGGGGGCACTTTATGGTTCTATGCATCTATAGGATATCATCCTGTTGACCACTTAGTGGAAGAAGGGGAGTGGGTGGAGAGGAGGGGATAGGAAACTGTTGGGAGGATAGGACATGTATGGAGCAGAGAGCAAGAGTGTTCTGTCACCGGGCAGGGAGAGCAGTGGGAGCTGCATATAGGTGAGCTTGCAAATTTATATGGGGACATACATTTTCATTCAACCATAATAAAAATAAATTAATAAATATGACATTTGTTGTGGGTTTATCATGTATTCTTATTAACATGTTCACTTTCTTAGATGTTCCCTTCCCTAGTTTTTGTCATTAAGGTGTCTTGAATTGTTTTCTTATGGTTAAGTGAAAGTATGCAATCCAAATTAAATTTGTATGCCTGCCTATCTGCAATTCCTTCTGTTCTCCTTGCCAGGTGACAGCACACTCTCCTTTTCATTTTATATATGTTGAAACCTCTTAACAATCTCCTGTCCACTCCTCTCCACCGTCTCCTCTCACTTCGAGTAGGAAGCCAGTAGGACAGCATGCTATAGATGCATAGAACGATAAACTACACATAGCTTATGGTCAAATTGTGTCCGTGAGTCCAGTTCACTCCTGTCTGTAGAGTTGACCTCAGTAATGTTTTCTGATAAGGGGAAGCAGCAGGTCTAGGGGCCATGCTCCCTAGGAAACCCCCAAGTAGCTGTACAATTATTTGCAGTCTTACATTGGAGTTCTTGAAGTGCACCCCTCTTTCTCATTTTGCCCCTGGGACTCAATACTGTGTGCCCCATCACAGCTGTCTTTGGTGGTGGCTGGGGAACATCTGGTTCTTCTGGTCACATGTTGATACAGTCAACCATTCACGTGGATTCTTCTGTCTCCCGTGCTCTTTTTTCCTGGTGTCTTTGTTGTTCTTGGTGATCATCTGTTCCAGCTAAATTAGGACCATATGGTATACCTTAATGACAGTTTCCCAGCTTTTAAGACCCTAGAAGACACTCACCAATATGGTGTGCAGAAGGTTCTCTTAGCAATAGTTCCTGATATCCCCTGACAGCATGGTCCCCAGACCCCCGTCGCTGCTACTCTATCCTTGCCATATTGTATTAAAATTAGAAGAGTTTTCAGTTTATGCTGAATTCCAGTTAAGTTGATCTTCTTTCTACTGTGTGCTGTCACTGCTTTCACCCAACCAAATTTCTACCAACTGTCTAATATATAACCAGCCTTCTCCCTCTCTCCTTACTCCTGCAGCCATCAAAAAGTCTTTTCTTTTGTACGAGTCTGTTTTTAAGTCCTTATAGTAGGAGTCTCATACAATATTAGTCGTTGTGTCACTGACTGATTTCACTCAGCATAATGTCTTCTATAATGAACAGAACTAGTGAGAGTGAGCTTCCTTGTCTAGTTCCCATTCTCAAGTGGAATTCTTTCAGTCTCTACATCCAGGATGATGCAGGCAGTTGTCTTTGTGTAGATGCCCCTTACTGCATTGAGGAATTTGCCTTCTATTCCTGTTTTGCTGAGAGCTTTTAGCATGGATGGGTGTTGGACTGTTTCAAATGCCTTTTCTGCATCAATTGACAAAATCAGATGATTCTTTTGTGTTATTTATGTGGTTGATCACATTAACTGTTTTTGTGATGTTGGGCCATACTTGCTTCCCTAGTATGAATCCAACTTGGTTATGATGAATTATTCTTTTCGATGTGTTGTTGAATTTTACCAGCAAGGATTTTGTTGAAGATTTTTGCATCTAGGTTCATGTGTGATATTGGTCTGTAATTTTCTTTTTTTGTAGGATCTTTCCCTGGCTTTGGTATCCCAGTTATGCTGGCTTCATAGAAGGAATTTGGGAGTATTCCATTCTTTCTATGCTGTGAGATAGTCTCAGTAGTATTGGCGTTAACTCTTCTCTAAAAATTTGGTGGAATTCTCTGAAAAAGCCACTTGAGCCAGAAATTTTTTGGTTGGTAGCTTTTTGATTACTTTTTCAATGTCTTCCTTTGTTATGGGTCTTAAGTTATTCTACTTCTCCTTGTGATAATTTTGGTAGGTGATATGAATCTAAGAATTTGTCCATTTTCTCTAGGTTTTCAGATCTGTTAGAGTACAGTCTTTTGTAGTATTCTGTTATGATACTCTTCATTTCAGTTGGAGTTGTGACATCTTCCATCTCATTTCTTATTTGGGTAATTTATTTCCTCTCCTGTTCTGCTTTTCTAAGTTTAGCCAATGGTTTATCAATTTTGTTGATCTTTTAAAAAAAAACTGCTTTGGGGTTAGTTACTTTTTCAGTGGTTCTTCTATTCTCTAATTCATATCGTTCTGCTGTAATCTTTATTAACTTTTTTTTTCTGTGCCTGAGGTGTTTGTCTGTTGCACTCATTTTACTTGTTCATGATGTAGAGTTAATTCTTTGATTTGAGTCCTATCTTATTCAAGATGTGTGCACTTACAGAGATCAGTTGAGCTCTAAGAACTGCTTTGGCTCTGTCCCATAGATTCTGATAGGATGTGTTTCATCCTCATTTGAGTCCACAAATTTATTTATTTTGTCTTTGATTTCTTGTTTAATCCTTGGCTTTATGAGTAAGATGTTGTTCAGTTTTCATGAGTTCCAATTTCTATCTGTTTTTTTCTGCTGTTGACTTTGGCTTTTATATCTTTATGGTCTGAGAAGATGATTTACAATAATTTAGTGGTTTGGATCTAGTTGAGATTTGCCTTATGTCCTAGCATATTGTCTGTTCTGGAAAATGTTTCATGTGCTTTTGAGAAGTAGGTGGTTATCTGTTGATGGATAAAAAGTTCTATATATGTTGATGAGGTCTAGTTGGTTAGTTGTGACAATAAGATCTTCTCTGCCTTTACTGAGTTTTTTTTCTGGAGGATCTGTCCAACACTGAAAGTGGAGTGTTGAATTCTCCCACTATGATTGTGGAGTGATCTATCTCATTTTTCAGTGTAGTCAGTTTTTGTTTGATGTATTTAGATGCTTTAGTATTGGGTGCACAAATATTTAATATTGTTAGGTCCTGCTTATGTATTGAACCTTTGAGCAATAAATAGTGACCATCCTTGTCCATGATGGTGTATTTTACATTAAAATCTATTTTGTCTGAGATTATTGCCACACTTGCTCATCTTTGTATATTGTTAGCTTGGTGTATGTTATTCCATCCTTAAATTTTCAGTATGTTCGTATCTTTAAGTCTAATGTGAGTTTCTTCTAAGCAATATATAGACAGGTCATGTCTTTTGACCCCAAATGTCACTTGTTGTCTCTTTACTGGAGCATTCAGTCCATTAACATTCAGTGTAATTATTGATATGTATGTGTTTAATGCTATCTTTTTGATGCATTTATTTTTGTATTGGTGTTTTCTATGTTGTTTGTAATATTGTTTCCTGGGTCTTTCTTTATGGGTTGATTTTTCATCCTTTTCAGAGTTGGTTTTGTGTTTGTTAAGACTCCTGTGTTAGGTTTCTTGTTCTGATATGCAGCATCTTCATTGTGCTTTATGGCAACCCCTATGATCCCCCTTAATCTATGTTTAAACCCAATTTTAACATCTGCATATCTTAAGAACTTCCTCTTCACCTGAAAAGACTGTAACTAGGGTAGTATATCTCTCTAGTGTGATGGTGTCATAGTTTTAATGATATTCTCACTGTTTCTCTTATTTTAATATTGTAGGTTTGATAGCACTGGGTGACTTCTCTTACTGAGTAGATTTCTGGATGCTGTGTCCTGCATTGCCTCCTTAAATATAGAGTTAATAGTTTTGTTTTTCTAAGCAAAGAGCTTCTGTTAGTATTTCTTGTAGTTTTGATTTGTTTTTTATAAAGTCTCTAAAGTTCTGTTTATCAGTAAATATCTTAATTTCTCCTTCATATTTGAGAGACAGCTTTACAGGATATATAATTCTTGATTGGAAGTTTTTCTCCTTCAAGGCTTTGAATGCGTCACCCTACTGCCTCTTTGCCAACATTGCTTCTGCTGAGAAGTCAGATGAAAGCTTAAATGCTTCCTTTGAATGTTAGTTTTGTTATGAGATTTGCTGCCTTTAACAATCTCTGCTTATGTTTCATTTTTTTAAGGTTGATAATAATATGTCTTGGTGTCTTTCTTTTGGGATCTTGTATTTGTGGAGTTCAATACATGCCTTGGTTATCAATGTTTTCTTCTTTCATAATTTCAGGGAAGTTTTCTGTCGGCAACTCAACAACAATACTCTCTGTGTTTTCCACTGGTTTTCCCTGCTCAGGATCTCCAATTAATCATAAATTATTCCTCTTAATAGAGTCCCATGTGTTTCTTGGTGCTCCTTCATTTCTCTTTTTTCTTTTCTCTAATTTCTCCTCATAAATGTTGCTGTCAGTTGTTTTATCCTCAAAGTCAGGAAGTCTGATTTTAGTTTCCTCATTTCTGCTCTTTTGCCTTTGGATTGAATCATCTAATTTTGTAGTTTTGTTACTGATTTGGTGGATTTGAGATCATTGATGTTCCATCAGTTCAAATACTTGCCTAATTTTTAATTTTGTTCTGTTGCGTTTTGTTTAATCTCTAGGAGGGCTGCATATATACTTCTTTTGTACTTGACTTCTGATAGTTTCAGTAAAGCTTCTTCATTGGGAAATTTTTTGATTCTTATTTTGGGAGTGTTCCAGAGCCATGGCAGACTCTTTCTTTAAATGGCAAGCAACTGTTTGTCTAGAGGCACAGTTCTGAGAAAGGAGTTCATTACTAGCCACCTTGTATAGTCTAGTGGCTGTCCCCACTGAACTCTCTCCAGTGGCAGACTCTTCCTCCTATCTGGCAAAAATGGTGTCCTACATATGGAGTCACCAAGGAGCCATCAACAGACCTTATGATGTGGGTCAGTAAATCCTGGAAGAGATAATATGCTGCTGGCCTTCTCAGCAGTTATTTCTCCAGGTAGTCTTATTTTAAAAAGGTGGGAGTTGTCCTGCATCAGCTGAAATCAGCCAGGCCACCAAGTGTGGGAGGCTCTGCTCTGCCTTCCAGCTGACAGTGTAAGCACCTCTTCAGCCATCTCCAGATGCTATGACATAGTTTAAAGTAGGGAGACATTACGACCTTGCTGCCATCCTCAGCTGTGTCTTATGCATAAGGTAACACTGTTCTATGCACAGCCTCTCTACTGGAAAAGCACTTTCTAGACTGGCACTGCTTCTCAGCTTAGGAATTAGCCCCAGCTGAGGCCTCCAGTTGTGTTACTCTGCCTCTCAGCTGACCAAGGTGGTGTCTGACCGAGCTGCCCTTCCCACACTGAAACAGCAGAATCTATGGTGAAGCACAGAAAAGGGCGGAGGGAGGTGGTAGCCATAGTCAGCAGCTGAGCTCTCAAAATGTGGCTGTCCCATACACTGTCTCTCTGCTGTGCTATATGCTCTTCATGTTAGCATTGCAGTTCAGCGTTATTTGCCAGCTTGTGCCCATCCCCCACCTCCTGGATGACAAAAAAGGCATCAGTACCTTCAGTCCACCCAAGCAGTGAGCCAGCAGGAAGGGGGCTCGGCATGTGCTGCCTCATATCAGAGAAAGGTAGTTTCCAATTTAGTGACGCGTAGTCCAATCTGACAACCCTATGCCATATCCTAGGCCTCTTTGAGTGTCCAGAGTGCTCCTTTCAGTTATCAATACAGGCCTACTTCTCAGAGGGAACTGAGGAGACGTGTGTCTAGTCTACCATCTTGGTCCTCCCCCTCAATGTGTCTTTAATTTTGCTGAAACTTTCTGCGTACGTTGATATGATCATTTGTATGTTTCCCTTGTTGAGGGCTAATTGACAAGTTATATTGGTTGATTTAAAAACATTGAACCAGGTTTACATTTCTTGGTCATGTTACATCATTCTTTTTTATATATTGCTGGATTTGACTTGCTAATTCTTTTAAGGATATTTGTGTATACATATATGAACAATGTTGATCTGTAGTTTTCCTTGCTGACCTCATTAGATGAATGCTCTCATCATTTTATTTTTTTGTGGAAAATTATTATTGTTCCATACTTAGGTGTTTGGTAGAATCCTCCATTAAAACTATTCATGCCTAGTTTTTTATATTTGAAAGGTTTTAAAATATTAATTAATTTTTCTTAGTGATTATAGAAGGATTTGCTTCATTTATTTCTCTTTGGGTGATTTTGGTAGTTTATACTTTCAAGGAATTGGTCTATTTCATCTACCTTATCACATTTGAGGTCATAGGTTTATACATGGCATTCTCTTAATATTCTTTTAGTGATAACAGAGGGAGTACTGATGACTTCTCCTTAATTTATAATATTGATTACTTATGTTCTATTTTCATTTTTCCTAATATAATCCCTATAGAGTTTTGGCAAGTTCATTCTCCTTTCCTAAGAACCAGTTTTCTGTTTCATTGATTTTCTCTATTGCTTACTTGTCTATAATTCTTTCTAATTCTGCTGTAATTATTATATCCTTTTTCTCCTTGTTTTAGTTTTAGTTTGACTTTTCCTCCCACTATTTGCTAAGGTGTATGCTTAGGTTATTGATTTTAGATGCTTACTGATTTTTTGCCTGCTTGATATACTAATTACTGAATTAGGGATGTTGACATCTCCAGCTATAATAATGGATTTGTCTCATTTTCCTTGTATTTCTATTCAGTTATAGCCTCACATATTTTGTTGTATACATATTTAAGATTATTGTGTTTTCTCAAAGAACTAACTTCTTTATAATTATTTAATTACCCTGAAACTGGTAATGTTGCTTCTTCTGAAGTTTTCTTTGCTGGAGATTAATATAGCTCCTCTAGTTTCCATTTATTTAGTGTTTGGGTACTGTATCTTTCTCTATCCCTTTGCTTTTAAGTGAAGTCACTGTAGTTAAATTAGACTTCTTATAGACAAAATAGAGTTGGGTTCAACATTTTTTTATCCACTCTGACAATCTGTTTTTAATTGTTGCATTTATACCATTCATATTTGAAGTTACTACTGATATTCTTGGGTTAATATCTACCATATTTTCAACTGTTTTCTATTTGCTGTATTTTCTCATTAATCTCCCTCTTTTCTTGCCTTCTATGGCTTTAATTAAGCATTCTATGTAATTCTATTTTATCTCTTCTATTAGTTTATTGTTTACATTTATTTTTAAATGTTTGCATAGTAGTCTACAGTTTGCAATATACATTTTTAATAACACACATCTACAAACAACACTACACAATTTCATGTGTAATATATGTAATTTGTAAAAGTCTATTGCAAATTCCTCTCTCTCATATTTTATTATATTGCTGTAATTCATGCGACTTATCTATGGGCTATATTAAACTAACACATTGCAATTACTATTGCTTTGAAAAAATATTTTAATTACCTTTATTCCTTCTTAAAAACAATTCTTTCATGTAGATAAAAATTTGTGTCCTAACTGGAAGTAAAAAGTAGAAAAGAAGAGTGTACTGTCACAGGGTGAGGAGATGAGACAGAGTTGCAGAAAGTGGGTGCTTGGAGTTTTATGTGACAGATTTCTTGGATTGTAAACTTTCACTTAATCACAATAAAAGAAATTTTAAAAAATTGTGTCATATAATTTTCCTTCTGTCTGAAAGTGTTTTAACATTTCTGGTAGGAAAGGACTTCTGGCCATACCTTTCCCCCCCTTTTCTTTGTCTCTATATCTCCTAGACTTTTGAATAATAATTATGATGAGTAAAGAATCATAAGTTTGTGGGAGATTTTCTTTCAGCATTTTCAACATTTATTTTTTACTCCATTCTTTTCTTGCCTGACTAATTTCTGATGAAAAGTCTGCTATGATTTTCAGTCTACTTTCTTCGTAGGTAATGTGTTCCCCCCCCTTTTTTTTTTAAGAATTTTTGTTGTCTTTCTTTTTCTGCAGTTTGAAAGGATACCTCTAGATGTGGGTTTTTTGGTATTTAGCCTGCTTGGAAGTCTGTGAGCTTCTTTTCTCTGTAATTCGTTGTCTGTCATTAATTTTGAGAGTTTTCATCTATTATTTCAAATAGATATTTTGCCATATTCTCTCTTAGTTTTCCTGGCATTTCAGCTACACCAAGGTTAACTTTTTGATATTGTTAATGCAGCTTTTGGATATTTTGTTCTTCTTTTTCTATTTGCATTTCTGTTTCTGAAGGTACTATCCATTCTTGAATTCACTGACTCTTGTCAGGTCTACAGCTGAGCCAATCAAAACGCTCTTAGAATCTCTTACTTTTTTATTTATTTATCTTTTTTATCTCCAGTTTATCCTAATGGATCTTAGAGTTTCCATCTCTGCTTACATTAACTATCTGCTTCATGTTGTATACTGTTTCTACTAGATGGCTTCACATATTAATCATCGTTAGTTTAAATTCCACATGTGATAATTTCACCAGTTCTGTCATATGTGAATCTGATTTTGTTGATTTATTTGTCTCTTCAGAGTCCATTTTTCTTGTATTTGGCTTGCCTTGTAACTTTTTGTACATGTTGTATCTATAAGGTAAAGAGACCTTGAATATGAGGATATATTTGATCTGGTTAGACTCTGGACTTTGTTTATTGTAGTTATCAGTACCAGAAAATTTGAATTACTTTAGAGTCTTTCTTTTCTTCAGTTTTCTTTATTTTGTTGTTGCTGAGAAAATATAAAGTGTAGTGCCACTGTTTTGTCTCTACTCTTGGCTTCCCTATGGATTACTTCTCAGAGTTTCTGTCACGCAGCTTCTTCAACTGAAATCCATCAGATATAGTCATCTTGTTGTGGTAGTAAAGTGTGGGGTAGAGGAAACATTCCATAACCTCTTGTGTAAGTCACAGTCTTCTAGTGAATCTGTGTCTCTAGGGCTGTGGTCTTCACAAGTACTGCTGACGTGTTATTTTTTCCTTTCCCACTACTTTATTCCCTGTCATTCCTGTTATGTTTCTTTGAAGCTCTGATCTTCTTGACTACATTTCATCATCCTTTTAGATGGAACGGGAAGGACTGAAGGGGCTGAAATAACAATTGGAGATAATTTCATTCTCCAGCTGAGATGCAGTTTTAGAGTTGTACTCTGGAAAGGTACTTTCCACTACAAAGCAGGCTTTGTTAGGGAAAAGTATTTGTATTGCATGCTTTTCACATTAGTCTTTCCCACCTGCTGCCAGTGACTTAAGGGGATGTTTCTTGGATATTCACTGTTGTGAATACATTGTATCCCCCCACCCAAATGTATACCAACTTGGCTAGGCCATGTTTTCCAGTATTGTGTGGTTGTCTTCCATTTTGTGATCTGATGGGATTATCCTGTGTGCTGTAAATCCTCACCTCTGATGTTAATAAGGCAGAATTAAAGACAGTTATTTTAATGAGGCAGGACTCAATCTAAAATATTAGGTTGTATCTTCAGTCAGTGTCCTTTGAGAAGTGAGTGGAGAGGAGAGAAACTACACAAACAAAAGAGAAGATTCAGGAATGGAGCACATCCTTAGAAGCTAGGGTACCTACACAGAACAGCTCCTAGCCTCAAGGGAAGATTGATGACCACGAGCTTCCTCTGGAAGTGGAAGAGACTGAAAACATCCCCTGGAGGTGACACCCAGAATTCGGACTTCTAACCTGCTGAACTGTGAAAGAATACATTTCTTCTTGTTAAAGCCATCCACTTATGCTATTTCTCTTATAGCAGAACAGATAACTAAGATAATCAGCGTGAGAACCTGATGTCATTCCTGGAGAAAAAGACCACAAAAATTATAGGGCCTCTGAGACTGTGACCTCCAGGATTTTCTTCTGTGAATGTGCACGCTTACCTCAGGCAGTTAGTCAGCATTTCTATTTACATATTATAAACACTATGTGACTTCAGCAGCTTCTTCTTGAGATAAGTGGGTGTTTATTTCTGTATCATTGTGTAACTGGGTGGTGGCTTGCTTTGATTTCTTTTTTGATGTGTCTAAGAAAAGTAACTTAGTTATAGTTTGTTCAGCTTTTTATTTTTGTAAAGACAGCAATGATGACTTCCACTCTTTGCATGTTGCTACTTAATTTGGGCTGTCTTATTGGAAATGTTTAACATTATTCTAGAATCACATCAAGAAAGAGAAATGATAAATAAATACGTATACAATTTCAGTGGTTAATTTTATGTGTAATCTTGACTAGGTCATGCTGCCTAGTTGTTTGGTCAAACACTATTCTAGTTGCTGTTATTAAGTAGAAGAATATGACTAAATTAATTGGCCTCTATAAAGCATACTGCTCAGCATAATTTGGATAGGCCTCATGCACTCAGTTGAAGACCTTAAGAGTGAAATTAGGGGTTTCATTAGGGTTATTCTGCCTCAAGAGTATAAATAAACATTTTGCCAGACTTTTCTCTCTTTGATTTTCTGTCCCCTTACCTACAGATCAGCAGCGACTCCACAGTGGTAGGTTTATTTTTGTTTTTGAATTTTTTTATTGTGATTAAGTCAAAGTTTAAAACCCAAGTCAATTTTTCAAATAAAAACTCGTATACCCACATCTCTGCAACTCTATCTGCCCTCCTCACCCTGTGACAGCATACTCTTCTTTTCCACTCTTCCAATATCCACTCACCCAACATTGCTCTCTTCTCTCCACCCTCTCCTCTCCCCGCTAGAAAGAAACCAGTAGGGCAGTCTCATATACATATATATATATATATATATACACTGAACCATAAAGTACAAATACCAACTGCAAGACTTTGTGTCCCCAAGTGCAGTCCATTCTTTGTCTGAAGTGTTGACCCCAGCAGCAAGTCTACGGGCCTTATTTGCAGGAGACCCTCCAGGTTGTCGGACAATCAATTCTGGTATTTTAGTAGAGTTCTTGATCTGCACACCTCTTTCTTCTCATGCTGTATCAGGAACTCTACATTATGTCCTGTATCAGGGCTGTCTTTGGTGGTGGCTGGGTACTATCTAGTGCTTCTGATCCCATACTGATATAATATCCCAATCACCTGGGTCCTTCTGTTTCCTGGGCTAATTTTTCCTCCTGTCTTCAATGTTCTAAGTTGTCATCTGTTCCACATAGGTTGGGGCTAATCGATGTCCCTCAGATGGCAGTTTGCTGGCTTTTAAAATGCCCAGATACCACTCCCCAAAATGGGGTAGAGAATCCTTTCTCAGAAAAAGACTAATTGGGCCAATTTAACTCAATGTCCCCTGAAAATATGGTCCCCAGATCCCTGTCTCTACTACTATGTCCTTTCAAGTATTGGATTGAATTTAGAAAACCTTTTAGCTTATGGTATAATCCAGTTATGCTAACTTGCCTTCTACTGCATGCTGTCACTCCCTTCACACAACTGAATTTCTATAGACTAACTAATCTATGAACAAACCTCTCCCTCTCTCCCCACCCTTGTAGCCATCAAAGAGTATTTTATTCTGTGCATGAGTCTTTTCTTAAGCCTTTATAATAGTGGTCTCATACAAAATTTGTCCTTTTGCAACTGACTCATTTTACTCAGCATAATGTCCTCCAGTTGATTCCAGGTTATGAGATGTTTCCTAAAATCATTATTATTCTTTATTATTGTATAGTGTTCCCTTAGGAATGTCAATTTGTTTATCCAGTCATCTATTGATGGACACCTAGGTTGGTGCTAGATTGTGCTGTTGTGGATAGTGTTGCAATAAACATTTGTGTGCATGTATCTGTCAATGTGACAGCCTTTATTTCTGCAGGATATTTTGCAAGCAGTGGTATTTCTGGATCGTATGGTATTTCTATTTTTAGATTTTTAAGAAAACACCAAAATGATTTTGAAAGCAATTGTACCATTTTACACTTCCACCAGCAGTGTTGAAGAGTTCCAGTCTCTCCACAGTCTCTCCAACATTTGCTGTTTTGTGTTTTTTTGATTACTGCCAACCTTGTTAAGGACAGATAGTGTCTCATTGTAGTTTTGATTTGGATTTCTCTAATTACTAATGATCATGTGCATTTCTTCGCGTGTTTTTGTCTGCACAGATGTCTTTGGAGAATTGTCTGCCCACAGCCTTTGCCATTGTTTACTTGGGTTATTTGTTTTTTTCTTGTTGATATTTTGAAGTGTGTTTGTGTTATAGATTATGGAAATTAGATGCCGATCAGATATGTGGTTGCCTAATGTTTTTTCCAGTCTGTACACAATCTTCTAACTCTTGATAAAATCTTTGGATGAACATAAGCATTTAATTTTTAGTGGTTCTTATTTATCTATTTTCTTTTCTACTGTTTGCACATTCTTAATGAGGTTCTGTAATCTGTTTAAGCCATGTATTAGAACTTCCAGTGTTGTCCCTATTTTTTCTTCTAAAATCTTTATCGTTTTAGCTTTGATATTTAGATCTTGGATCCATTTTGATTTAGTTTTTGTGTAAGGTGTGAGATATGGGTCTTGTTTCAGCTTTTTACAGATGGATATCCAATTTTGCCAACACTTTGTTAGACACTGTTTTTACTCCAGTTCACTGCCTTTGGGCCTTTGTCAAACATCAGCTGTTCATAGCTGGATGGTAATTTCTGGAATTTCTACTTTGTTCCATTGGTCTATGTGTCTGTTTTTGTTTCAGTACCATTAAGTTTCCTTGAGGTTTATTTTGCCTCTCTTTTGGCTACCATAGCAGTACAATAGGTTCAAAGGGTAGGTAGTAAAAGGGCTTCTCACTGTGTTCCTCTTCTTCAGTAGTGCTTTACTTATCCGAGGTTTCTTCCCTTTCCAAACAAAGTTGGTGATTTTGCTCCATCTCATTAAAGAAAACGACACTGGAATTTGTATTGGGATTGTATTACATATGTAGATCGCTTTGGGTAAAATAGACATTATCGCAAGGTTAAGTCTTCCTAACCATGAGCAGGGTAGGTTTCTCCACTTATGTCTCTTTTAGTTTCTTGCAGTAAGAAAACAAACTTACTGCTGTTGAGTCGATTCTGACTCATAGAAACCCTATAGATCAGAGTAGAACTGCACCATAGAGTTTCCAAAGAGTACCTGGTGGATTTGAACTGCCAACCTTTTGGTTAGCAAACTATGCCACCAAGGTTTCCTTTCTTGCAATGGGGTCTTGTCATTTTCTTGGTATAGGTCTCTTACATCTCTGGTTAGATTTATACTTAGATATTTTGTCTTGTTGGGGACTATTGTAAATAGTACTGATTTGGTGATTTCTTCTTTGATGGTCTCTTTGTTGCTGTAAAGAAATCCTACTGATTTATTTATGTTTATCTTGTATCTTGATACTTTCCTGAATTCTTCTGTTAGTTCCAGAAGTTATTTATGGATGCTTTAGAATTTTCTGTGTATAAGCTCATATCATCTGCAAATAGAGATACATTTACTTTTTCTTTACCGATGTGGATGGCCTTTGTTTTTCTTGTCTGATTGTTCTAGTTAGATCTTCCAGCACAGAATTTTATGCAAGTGTTGACAGTGGGTATCCTTGTCTGGATCCTGTTCCTAGGGGGAATTCATTCAGTCTCTCTCCATTCACGATGATGTTGGCTGTTGGCTCTGCATAGATAACCTGTATTATTTTGAGGAATTTCTGTTCTATTTCTATTTTCTTCAGAGTTTTTTAACATGAACGTGTTTTGGACTTTGTCAGATGCCATGTGTGCATCAATCAATGAGATCAAGTGATTCTTATACTTTGTTTTATTTATGTGGTTGATTACATTAACTGTTTTACTGATGTTGAACCAACCATGCCTCCCTGGCTTTGTCAGTAGTGAATTATTTTTTTAATATGTTGTTCAATTCCATTGGCTCAGATTTTGGTGAGGATTTTTGCATCTAAATTTGTGAGCGATATTAGTATGTAATTTTCTTATTTTGTACTATCTTTTTTACCCAGCTTTTGTATGAGGGTAATATTGGCTTCCTCTTCAATGTTGTAAAATACCTTGAGTAGCATCAGAATTAGCTTCTCTCTAAAACTTGGTAGAACTCTTCAGTGAAGCTGTCTGGGCGAGGACTTTTCTTGGTTGCTAGGTTTTTTTTTTTTTTTTTTTACGTCTTCAAATTTTTCTTTTGTGATGAGTTTGTTAAGTTCTACTTGTCTTTGTGATAATTTTGGTAGGTGACGTGATTCTAGAATTTGTCCATTTTCTCTAAGTTTCCAAACTTCCTTAAGTACAGTTTTTCATAGTGTTCTGATATGAGTCTTTTAATTTCAGTCGGATCTGCTGTGACATCTCTTGTCTCACATCTGTTTTTATTTTTTTTAGTTTTGATAAAATGAATACATTACTGTATGTACATCTTTACAAATATATGAGCAAGTATATCATATATAACACAATTACTGGGAACTACAACTATAAAGAATTATTTCATTTCCAAAGACTCAATTTAAAATATAACAGAAATTTGTACAGTGCAAATACATTTTGGCATTCTTTCAAGGTCTCTCCACTTTGAACAAGTTTATAGTTACTTTTCTTTTCCTGAAGATAAAGTAAATTAACAAAATTTCTAATCTCCATCAAGTAATCTATGAGAAACCCTTCCCTTCCCTTCCACTCCGTTGTAGCCGTCAAAGAGTCTTTTCTTTTACACATAGGCAATTTTTAAGTCCTTATAGCAGGGGTCTCATACAATATTTGTCCTTTTGCCACTGACTGATATAACTCAGCATAATATCTTCCAGTTGAAACCAGGTTATGAGATGTTTCCTAAAATCATAATTGATTTTTATCGTTGCCTAGTATTCCATTGAGTATATGTAGTGTAGTTTGTTTATTCATTCATCTGTTGATGGGCACCTAGGAAGAGTCCATCTTTTTGCTATTGTGCACTGTGCTGCAGTAAACATTCTTATGCACGTGTCTGTTCATGTGACAGCCTTTATTTCTGACAGATAAATTCCAAGCAGTGGGATTACTAGATCAATGGTATATCCATTTCCACCATTTTTAAGGGAGCACCAGATTGCTTTCCAAAGAGGTTGTACTGTTGTGCAATCCCATCCGCAGTGTAGGAGAGCTCTGCTTTCTCCACAGCCTCTCCAGCATTTGTTGTTTTGTATTTTTTGGATTATGGCTAATCTTGTTGGGTGAGATGGTGTCTCATTGTAGTTTTGATTTTGATTTTTCTGATTGCTAATGATTGTGAGCATTTCCTCATGTGTCTTTGGCTGCCTGGATGTCTTCTCTAGAGAAGTGTCTGCCCATCTCCTTTGCCCATTGCTGAATTGGATTGTTTACCTTTTCCTGTTTATATTTTTCAGAACCTTGTAGATTATGGAGATCAGATGACAGTCTGACTTGTAGTTGCCAAATATTTTTTCTCATTCTGTAGGTGATCTTTTAAGTCTTTGGATACTTTGGATGAGCAAAAGTGTTTGATTCTTAGTAGTTCCCATTTATCTATTTTCTCTTCTGTTGATCATATCTTGAGATTTTGAAGTCTATCTAAGCTGTGTAAGCAGAACATCCATTGCTGATCTTATTTTTTCTTGTATGATCTTTATCACTTTAGGTTTGATGTTTAGGTCTTTCATCCATTTTTAGTTTTTTTTGTAAGATGTGAGATTTGGCTCTTGTTTCAGTTTTTTGCAGACGGCTATCAGATTTTGAGAATGCCATTTCATTTTTTTTTATTTTTATTTAATATGACTGAGTGAAAATGTACATTCACATATAAATTTACATGCCCACCTATATGCAGCTTCCACTGCTCTCCCTGTCCGGTGACTGCACACTATTCCTCTCTGCTCCATATATGTCTCATCCTGCCAACAGCCTCTTTTCTCCTCCTCTCTGTCCACTCCCCTTCCTCCAGCCAGAAGTCAGCAAGATGATATCCTATAGACATATAGAACCATAAAATGCTTCCAGTATATGGTCACTCTGCATTGCCAAGTCCAATCCATTCCTGTCCAAAGAGTGGACCTTTGTTATAATTTATGGGAAAGGGCAGCATCAGGGCCGGAGGCCTTGCTCTCAGAGGAACCCCAAAACCGCTGGGCCATCTATTGAGGTCTTTTAGTAGAGATCTCAGGATATACCTCTTTTTATTCTTGTGTTGCCAGTGAGACTCCTCTCTGTGAGTTCCATCGTGGCTATTACTGGTGGTGGCAGGGCACCATCTGATTCTTCCGGTCCCAAGTCAATGTAGGCACCCACTCTTGTGGGTCTCTCTGTCTTCTCGGTTGTCTTTACCGCATGTCATTTTGGTTCTTGGTGAGCATCCGTTCCTGCTGAGTTGGGACCATTTGCTGTGTCTTCGGATGGCAGCTTGGCAGCTTTTAAGACCCCAGACGCCACTCACCAATGTGGGATGCAGAGAGCTCTCTTAGCAAAACGCTAGTTGTGCCAATTGGCCTGGAATTCGCCTAAGAGCATGGTCCCCCGCACCCTGCCCCAGTTACTCTATCCTTGCAGTATTGAGTTAAAATGGAAGGAGTACTCAAGTTATGCTGAAGTCCACTTAATGTTGTTCTTGTTTCTAACGTGTGCTGTCACCGCTTTCTCCCAACTAGATTTCTAGTAACTATCTAAACTAAACCCTCGCTCCCTCACCCTCCCTTTCTCCCCTCCCTTGCAGCTGTCAAAGAGTCTTTTCTTCTAAACACAAGTCTGTTTTTGAGATCTTAATGTAGAGGTCTCATACAGTATTTGTCCCTTTGTTGCTGACTACTTTCACTCAACATAATGTCTTCCAGTTGAAACCAGGTTAGGAGATGTTTCCTGGAATCATCATTATTCTTTATCATTGCGTAGTGCTTCATTGAGTATATGTACCATAGTTTACCTATCTATTCTTCTATTGTTGGGCATCTGGGTTGATTCCATCTTCTTGCTATTGTGGACTGTGCTGCGATAAACATTCTGGTGCATGTGTCTGTTGGTGTGAAAGGCCTTGATTCTGTAGGATATATTCCAAGTAGTGGAATTACTGGGTCAAATGGTATATCGATATCCATTTTTTTAAGGAAGCGCCAGATTGCTTTCCAAAGAGGCTGGACCATTTTGCAACCCCACCAACAGTGTAGAAGGTTTCCACTTTCTCCACAGCCTCTCCAGCATTTGTTGTTTTGTGTTTTCTGGATCATGGCCAATCTTGTTGGGGTGAGATGGTATCTCATTGTCTTGATTTGAATTTCTTTAATAACTAAAGGTCGTGAACATGTCCGCATGTGTTTTTTTTGGTTGCCTGGATCTCCTCTTTAGTGAAGTGTCTGTCCATCTCTTTTGCCCATCGCTTAATTGGATGGTTTATCTTATTATTGATATTTTGTAGTATCTTATAGATTATGGAGGTCAGGTGTCGGTCTGACAAAGAGTTGCCAAATATTTTTTCCCATTCTGTGGGTGTTCTTCTAATTCTATTAATAAAGTCTTTGGATGAGCAAAAGTGTTTGATTCTTAATAGTTCCCATTTATCTATTTTCTCTCCTGTTGATTCAGGTTTCTTTGACAGATTTTGGAGTCTGTCCTCATTGTGTATTAAAACTTCCATTGTTGTTCCTACCTTTTCTTGGATGAGCTTTATCGTTTTAGGTTTGATATTTAGGTCTTTTATCCAGTTGGAGTTGGTTTTTGTATAAGGTGTAAGATATGGATCTTGATTCAGTTTATTGCAGATGGATAACCAATTTTGCCAGCACCATTTGTTGAAGGAGAATGCCATTTCTTTAAGGGACTTTTTTTTACGCCAGTTTACAATCTTAGAGCCTTTGCTGAATATCACTTGTTCATAAGAGGATGCTTGCATCTCTGGAATCTCTGCACTGTTCTTTTGGTCTCCATGTCTGTTTTTGTACCCGTACTGGGCTGTTTTGAATACTGTGGCAGTGTAATAGGCTTGTGGGTAGGATAGTGTGAGGCCTCCAACTGTGTTCCTCTTCTTCAGTAGTATTTTAGTTATCTAGGATTTCTTCCCTTTCCAAACAAAGTTAGTGATTTGTTTCTCCATCTCATTAAAAAATGACACTGGAATCTGTATTGAGATTGCACTGTATAAGTAGACTGCTTTGGCTAAAACAGATATTTCCACAACATTAAGTCTTCCTATCCATGAGCAAGTTAGGTTTCTCCAGTTATGTGGTTCTCCTCTGGTTTCTTGCAGTAAAGTCTTGTAGTTCTCTCTATATAGGTCTCTTACTTCTCTAGTTAGATGAATTCTTAGGTATTTTATCTTCCTGGGGCCAGTAGTGAATAGTATTTATTTGGTGATTTTGTCTTTGATGATCTCTGATGGTATGAAAGAAGCCTACTGATTTATTTATGTTTGTTTATCTTATATCCTGATAGTTTGCTGAACTCCTCTATAAGTACCAATAGTTTACTTATGGATTCCTTAGGATTCTCTGTACATACAATCATATCATTTGCAAATAAGGAGATTTTTACTTCTTCATTGATAATACAGATGCCTTTTATTTCTGTGTCTTGTCTAATTTCTCTAGCTAGAACTACTAGTACAATGTTGGATAGAAGTGGTGACAGTGGTTATCCTTGTATACTTTCCATTATAAAGGAGAATTCTTTCAGTCTTCCACCATTCAGGATGATGAAGGCTTTGCATACATGCTCCTTATTGCATTGAGGAATTACCCCTCTATTCTTATTTTGCTCAGAGTTTTTAGCATGAATGGAATTTGGACTTTGTCAAATGGCTTTTCAGCATCAGTTGACAAAATCAGGTGATTCTTATCTCTTGTGCTATTTAAGTGGTTGATTACATTGTTTTTCTGATGTTGAACCAGACTTGCATTCCTGGAATGAAACCAACTTGGTAATGGTGAATTACTGTTTTGTTATACTGTTGAATTCTGTTGGCAAATACTTTGTTAAAGATCTTTGCATCTAGATTAATGAGTGATACTGGTCTGTAATTTTCTTTTTATGTGGGATCTTTCCTTGGCTTTGGTATTAAGGTTATGTTGGCTTCATAGAATGAATTTGAGAGTATTCCATCCTTTTTTTATGGTGTGAAGTAGCCTCAGAAATATCACAGTTAACACTTCTCTAAAAGTTTGGGAGAATTCATTGGTGAAACCATCTGTGCCAGGAGTTTTTTGGTTGATAGTTTTTTGATGACTTTTTCAATCTCTTCCCTTGTGATCAGTTTCTTAAGTTGTTCTACTTCTCCTTGTGATAATTTTGGTAGGTGATATGAATCTAGAAATTTGTCCATTTCCTCTAGGTTTTCAAATCTGTTAGTGTACAGCCTTTCATAGTATTCTGTTATGATACTTTTGATATCAACTGGGTCTGTTGTGACACCCTCCATGTCATTTCTTATTCGGATTATTTGTTTCCTCTCATGTTTTCCTTTTGTAAGTTACCCCATGGTTTATCAGTTTTGTTGATCTTTTCAAAGAACCAGCTTTTGGTTTTGCTAATATTTTTCAATTGTTCTTCTATTCTCTAATTCAGTGAGTTTTGCTTTAATTTTTATGATCTGTTTTCTTCTGGTACCCAAGGGCTTCCTCTGTTTCTTTCTACGTGTTCTGCTTGTACAATTAATTATTTTGTTTGTGTTCTTTCTTAAATTTGCGTGTGGGCATTTACTGAGATAAGTTGACCTCTGAACACTGCTTTTGCTGCATCCTGTAGATTCTGATAGGATGTGTTTTCATTCTCATTTGATTCTATGAATTTATTTATTGCGTTGTTGATTTCTTGTCTAACCCATTAATTTTTGAGCAAGGTGTTGTTCAGTCTTCATGAGTTCAAACTTCTACATTTTTTTTCTGCTATTGATTTCAGCTTTCATGGCTTTATGGTCTCAGAAGATACTTTGCAATGGTTCAGTGGTTTGGATTTTGTTGAGACTTGCCTTATGTGCTCACACATGGTCTATTCTGGAAAATGTTCCCTGTGCGTTGTAGAACGTGTACTTATCTGTTAATGGGTGAAGAGTTCTGTATATGTCAATGAGATCTAGTTGGTTAATTGTTGCAATTAGATCTACTGTATCTTTACTGAGCTTTTTTCTGGATGATCTGCCCATTACTCAAAGTGGAGCACTGAAGACTCCAGTTACTGCTGTGGAGTGACCAATCTTGTTTTTCAGTGTTGTCAGTGTTTGTTTGATGTATTTAGATGTTCTGGTATTGGGTGGAGAAATCTTTAATACTGTTATGTCCTG
Source organism: Heterohyrax brucei (assembly GCA_028571685.1). Taxonomy (NCBI): domain Eukaryota; kingdom Metazoa; phylum Chordata; class Mammalia; order Hyracoidea; family Procaviidae; genus Heterohyrax; species Heterohyrax brucei. The sequence goes on from CM053166.1 coordinate 103,922,498, forward strand.
TTTATGTTGAACTTTTCAGCAATAAATAGTGACCATCCTTGTCCCTGATGGTGGATTTTACATTAAAGTTTATTTTATCTGAGGTTAATATTGCCACTCCTGCTCTTCCAAGTATACTGTTACTTTGGTATGTATTTTTCCATGCTTTGATTTTCAGTTTGTTTGTATCTTTGAGTCTAAGGCGTGTTTCTTGTTAGTAGCATATAGACAGATCATGTCTTTTAGTGCAGGGTGTCACTCTGTGTCTTTATTGGAGCACTCAGGAAGTTTACATTAAGTGTAATTATTGATAGGTATATGTTTAGTGTTGTCATTTTGGTTCATTTGGTTTTGCATTGTTGATGTTTTCTATGTTGTTTTTAATATTCTGTCCTGGGTCATTCTTCTTTATGGGTTGACCTTTCCTCTTTTTCAGTGCTGGTTTTGTGTTTGTTGAGACTTCTGTATTGTGTATCTTGTTTTGATATGCCATATTGTTATTTTGCTTTGTGGCTACCATAGTCATTCCCGTTACTATTCTAAGTTTAAATCAGACTTTAAATTCTGCATATCTTTTTAATTTCTTCTCCATATGAAAGGGTTATACCTAGTGTAATATATCCCTCTTTTTAGTGTGAGGATATCATAGATTTCTGTGTTAAGATCATTGGTTCCCTTCTTTTAATATTGTAGCTTTGATTGAGCTTTGTGACTTCTCTAACTGAGTAGGATTCTTGATGTTGTGTCCTGTATTGTCTCCTTAAGTATATGCTTGATATTTTTGTTTTTCTAAACAAAGAGCTTCTTTCAGTATTTCTTGTAATTTTGGTTTGGTTTTTACGAAGTCTCTAGGCTTATGTTTATCTGTGAATGTCCTAATTTCACCTTCAGGCAATTTTGTATGATGTGCAATTCTAGGTTGGAAGTTTTTCTCCTTTAAGGTTTTGAATGTGTCATCCCATTGACTTTTTGCCGAGAAGTCGTATGAAAGCCTACAGGGCTTCCCTTCACATGTTAGCTTTGCTTTAAGCCTTCCTGCCTCTAAGACTCTATCTTTATGATTCATATTATTAAGTTTGATTATAGAACACCTTGGTGTCTTTCTTTTGGGGTCTCATTTTTGAAGCATTTGATAAAAATATTGGGTATTTATGTTCTCTTCTCTCGTAATTTCAGTATGTTTTCTGCCAGCAACTCAACAATACTCTCTGTATTTTCAGCTATCTCTCCCCATTCCAGAAGTCCAATTATTTGTAGATTATTCCTCTTAACAGAGTCCCACATGTTTCTGAATGTCTATTTTTCTTATTTCTTTTCTCTGATTTCTCCTCATAAATGCTGCTGTCAGTTGCTCTGTCTTCAAGCTTACTAGGTCAGATTTCTATTTCCTCAGTTCTGCTCTTTTGGCTTTGGATTGAATTATCTAGTTCTGTAATTTTATTATGGATCTGCTGTATTTCAGATTGTTGATGTTCTGTCAGTTCAAATAGCCTATTTAGTTTTTTATTTTGTTCTGTTGCATTTTGTTTAATCTCTAGGACAGTTTTCTACATAATTATTTTGTACTTGACCTCCAATAATTTCAGAACAGCTTCATTATCTGGAATGTTTTTTGATTCTTTATTTTGGGGGTTTTCTGGAGTCATAGTGGATTGCTTCATTAAATGGTTAGCCATTGATTGTTGTCTTCAAGCCATCAAAAAGCTGCTTCATTTCTCTGGTGTTACCTTAAGAGGAGCTGAGGTATACTTCTAACCCAGAAATAAGGGCACTACTAGATTTGGTCACCAGCTGCCACTGTGCACTCTAGTGACTGGCCCCAGTTGGAGTCTCTGGGGTGGCAGGACCCACCTCCTGGCTACTAAAGGTGTGAGCTACTGGTAGCGACTCTCTGTCATTGTGCCGGTCAAGTCTATGGTGTAGCTTAGGGAATGGAGGCAAGAAGGGTACTTCCCCACTCAGTTACCTGGGACCACTGTGCTCTGTAGATGTGCTTAGCATAAAAGCTGCTTATTTGATGAGGGTGGCACTGTGCAGTGTCCACCAAAGGCAGCTGGTCTGTCAAGGGTGGCAGGTTCTACCTCCTGACTGGCAAAGACAGCATCCTACTTATGGAATCATTTGGGGGCTGTGAGCTGATGCTATGATATAGATCAGTGAAGGGTGGTAGAGATGCTGCTGCCCTGCTCAGCAGTGAGTTGCCAGGTGTTCTTTTAAAAAGGTTTTCTGCTGAGCCAGGAGCTGTTCATCAGCTACCAAAATCAGTCAGGCTCTCAGATGTGGCAGGCCTTTCCTTCCAACTGACAAGGAAAGCACCTCTTAGGCCATCCCTAGAGGCTATGACATTGTTTGTAGAAGGGAGGGCATAAGGCTTTGCTGCGTGCATCTGCCAGGTTCCAACCATAACTTTAGGTGCAGTCGTCCTCAACACAGCTTTTCTACTGTAGAAGTACTCTCCAGATAGGAACTGCTGCTCAGTGTGAGAATTATCCACAGCTGAGACCTCTGGGTGGATGACTCTGCCTCCTAGCTGACCAAGATGGTGTCCTGCTCAAGCTGCTCTTCCTGCCTTGAGACAGCAGAATCTATAGTGCAGCTCAGAAGAGACAAAGTGGAGGGGCAGTAGTGCCCTCAGTTAGCAGCTGGGCTCACAAGACGTGGCTATCCCAAGCACAGTCTCTCTGCTGCAGTATACAATGTTTACTTAAGCATGGCAGTTCAGTGTATTTGCTGGCTCATGCCCAGTCCCCACCTCCTCTGTAATAAAGAAGGCATCAGTACCTACAGTCCTCCCAAACAATGTCTTAACAGATGCAAGACTCAGCTTGTCTCTGCCTTGTCTTTGGGAGAATTTTCCCCTTACTGGCGCCTAGTCCAATCTGACAATCATATGCCAGATCCTAAGGCTCCCAGGATGTCCATGCTGCTCTATTCAATTATTGTTCCAGGCCTTAGTCCTCAGAAGCAATTGAGTAGACATGTGTCTAGTCTGCTGTCTTGGCCCTGCCCCCTGTAATAATTTTTTAAATTTCAGTTCAATCTCTTGTGATATCCACCATCTCATTTCTTATTTGGATGATTTGATTCCTCTTCTGTTTTTGTTTCATCACTTTGAACAAAGGTTTATTTATTTTGTTGATCTTTTCAAAGAACTTGATTTTGTACTTTCACTCTTTCAACTGTTTTTCTATTCTCTTATTCATTTAGTTTTGCTCTAATTTTTATTTCCTTTTTTTTATACTGCATGAAGTGGTGTTTTGCTAGTCTCTTTGTGCTTCTTTAAGTTGTAGAGTTTCTTCTCTGATTTGGGCCCTTTCTTCTTTTTGGATATGTGCATTTTTTGAGATAAATTGACCTCTGAGTGCTACTTTTGCTGTGTCTCATACGTCCTGGTGGGATGCATTCTCATTCTTATTTGATTCTATGAATTTCTATGGTTTATCCTTGAATTATTTTACATCTCGGTAGTTTTTGGTCAAGGCATTGTTTAGCTTCCATGTATTTGGGTTTTTTTTCTTGCTTTTTGTTTTATTGATTTCAACATTTATGGCCTTGTAGTCTAAAAATAAGTTTAGTCTAACAATATATTTTGTAATATTTAGCTACTTTGAATTTTGTTAAGACCTTGCTTCATGGCCTAATATGTGGCAGTTCTGGAGAATTTTCCATGTGCACTGGAAAAGTAAATATATTTGGTTGCTCTTGAGTGGAAAATTCTGTACAGGTCTATGAGATCAAGTTGGTTGATTGTATCATTTAGGTCTTCTGTGTATTTACTCAGGTTTTTTCTAGATGTTCTGTCCTTCACTGAGAGTTGTGTCTTGACATTTCCTACTATTATTGTGGAGCTATCTTTTTCTGTTTTTCCACACAGTTAGAGTTTGTTTTATGTATTTTGGATCCCAGTCATTGGGTGTGACAGCAATTAATATTGTTATGTCCTCTTGGGATATTGATCCTTTAATCATTATATAGTGCCCTTCATAATCCAGTGTGGTAGATTTTACTTTAAAGTCTATTTTACCAGAGATCAATCTTGCCTCTTCCGCTTTTTCTGAATGTTTGTTGCTGATATATGCACACACACACATATACACATATATACATATATTTCCGTTCTTTGAGTTTTACTTTGTGTTTTGAAGTCTAAGGTGTGTCTTCTGCAGATAGCATATAGATGGATGATGTTTTTTTAACCAATCTGCCACTCTATCTCTTTATTGGTGGCATTTAATCCATTTACATTCAGCAGAATTAGTTGCGATTTTAGTTCTGTCATTTTGATGATTTTTGTTGTGCTTTGTAGATAGTTCCTCTGTTCCATGTAATTTCCTGTGCTGTCTTTTTTTCTTTATATATATTCCTTTCATCTTTTTCAGTGTTGGCGGCTTTGAATTTGCTGAGACTTCATTCATGTTTTTCTTGTTTTTTTTCTTTTAATACATAGTATTGATAATTTCCTTTGTGGTTACCTTAATATTTGTGCATAGTTTTCTAAATTTAAACCAAGCTTTAAATTCTTTATATCACCTTTATATCACATGAAAGATCTTTATATCACATCACATGATCTTTACATCACATGAAAGATCTATGACTACATATTCTTTTAAAAGTTCTTCTGTTTTGTTATAATGTTTACATAATGTCATTTCTGTTTCCCTATTTTCGGTGTTTTGACTTTGATTTATTGTTGTGATTCCCATATTTGGGTTGATATTCAGTTGCTCTGTTCCATGTTTTAGTCTTGGGTTGTTAACTGATGTCATTGATTTTCAAACAGAAGTTTTCCAATTAGGATTTCTTATAATTTGGGTCTTATTTTTATAAATTCCTTGAATTTTTGTGTATCTGGAAATGTACCAATTTTGCCATCATATTTGAGAGACACTTTTCCTGCATATGTAATTCTTGGCTGGCAGTCATTTTTCTTCAATGCTTTTTATGTCATCCCATTGCTTTCTTGCCTGCATAGTTTCTGCTGAATAGACTAAACTTAGTCTTACTTATTCTCCCATGTAAGTTATTTTTTATTTATCCCTAGTCACTTTTAAAATAATCACCTTATCTTTAGTTTTGGCAAATTTAACCACAGTATGCCTTGGTGTCTTTCTTTGGGATGAACCTTGTTTGGCATTTGGTGAGCATCTTAAAGATATCTTCTCATCTTTTATGTTATCAGGGAAATGTTCCGTCAATAAATCTTCAGAAATTCTCTCTGTATTTTCTGTTAGCCTCCACTGTTCTGATACTGTAATCACTTGTAGATATTTTCTTGACAGAGTCCCACATAATTCTTGTTGTTTCTTATTTTTTTAAATTCCTTTATCTGATCTTTCTTCAAATATCTTGATGTCATGTGCTGTCTGTTGGGTCTCAGAAATTTAAGCTTCCATTGCCTCGACTGTGCTCGTTTGAATTTCTGCAGAGTTTGTAACTCTGGGATTCTATTATTATTAACTTTTTAATTTCTAATTCTTGCACTGAGTGCTTTCTTGCAACCTGTTCAATTTGTCAGTAGGCTGTGCTGCATTTTTCCTCATCTCCTTCTTGATGTCTTGCAGAGTTCTAAATATTGATCTTGTGTATTCCACATTTGATAATTCCAAGAAGCTCTCTTCATCTGAAAAATTTCTTGATTCTTTGTTTTGGGAGCTTTCTGAATCCATTGTGATCTGTTTCTTTAAGTGCTTTGATTTGGACTGTTATTTTATGTCTACTTGCTATGTTCTGGCTTCTGTTTTGTTTTGAAATGTCCAAAGAGGCTGATCCTGTACGCTAGTTTACTTTTTGGTACCTTTTCAGCTCTAACATCCTAGTAGCAGTTGACTACAGCTGTTTCTAGACATTCAAGCCAAATAATCTGTTTACATTGCTTACATGAATTAAGCTCGAATTTCCAAACAGTCAGTCAACAAATGTGTGGTCTAGACTCCACTCAGTGTCCTTTATGGGCAGGGGTGATTAGCTTAGCCACAGGTATCTGGGTGGAGATTCCGAGAAAAGCAAGGGGCTAACAGCTATCCATGATTGATTGTGAGGATGTTGTGCCCCCTTATATCTGATTCTAGGTTAGGAAATTGTTTCTACCCTAAAATTCCAGCTTGGATGAATTGGCAGATTTTCCCCCTCTTCACCCAGTTGGTTAAATTGTTTCCTCTCTGAGTCTAGGAGAATGACCCAGGGAAGGCTTAAGGAGTCCCACTTCCAGATTAGTTAATGATGTCAGACTCTAGAGCTATGTGCAGTGCAGGGAGTGGGAAGTGCTGAGTAAAGGGAGAGAGGTTTGTTATGATGGAAAGATCTAGAACTGTGTAAGACAGGTAGAAGTCAGTCACTTATTTTTTAGTTGGTGAAGTGCTGTTTTTCACTAGTTGTGGAGGCTTGAGTGTACTTTCTGCTGCTCCTTGTCACTGAGGAGGATGACTTTCAAATTCCACTGTTCCAGTTACCATCCTGGATGTGTCCAATTCCCAATAGGTCAGGTCTAGCCAGTTTTAGGTACTTCTGGACCTACTATCCCTTGCTCAGTTCAATTTCTCAATTAAACTGAGCCCTTTGATGTTCAGGGTTCCTAGGATATCATGTGTAATCACTTTGTTCATTTCTTCTTGGGGTCTTTGCTGTTAGAGGGATCACAGGAAGCATTTGACCACTCTGTCATCTTTGCTCTGCCTCAAGAGATACCTTTCTTTGGAATGGATATAGGAATGAATCTCTTCCAGTCTGTTGGCCATGTAGCTGTCTTCCAAATTGCTTAGCTTATATTAGTGAACACTGCCAGCACTTGTTCTAAATACAGAAGATTTCCATTTGTTGAAATATCCCAATTTTGTCAATTCCTGGAGACTTGTTTTTTGCCAGTGGCTTCCCTGTACCTCGGACCTCTTCAGTACTATTGCTTCTTTATTATATCCTTATCTCCTGAAATGGCTGAACATTGACCACTTTTTTTTTGTTATGGTGGCTCTGCATTTCTTTTATCTTTTGATGCTTCCTACATCATTTGACATTTTCCCTGTAAAATCCTTTAATATTGCAACTTTCAGTTTGAGAAATACCAAGTTTGTTCTTCCTTTTGACTTTCTATCTCCAGGTCTTTGTACATATCATTATAGTACTTTACTTTGTCTTCTCAAGCTTCCTCTCAAATCTATCTTCAACCCTTTTACTTTATCGTATCTTCCATTTGCTTTATCTACTCTACAAGAGCAAATTTCAGAGTCTCTTCTGACTTTCATTTTGTTCTTTTCTTTCTTTCCTGTCTGTCAAATGATCTTTTGTTTCTTTATCTATAATATCCTTGATGTCAATCCACAACTCATACAATCTTTGGTTACCTGTGTTCAATCATCCAAATTTACTTTGAGATGGTCTCTGAATTCAGGTGGGAAATGCACACTATCATACTTTGGACTTGTTCTAATTTGCTTCACATTCAGTTAGAACATTCATGTGAGCAGTTGATGGTGTGTGCCATAGTTGTTCTGAATGATGATATTGACTTTTTCCATCATCTTCCCACAGAAGTAGTCAATTTGATTCTTGGGTATTCTGTTAAGGTCCATGTATATAGTCACTGCTTATACTGGTGAAAAGAAAACATTTGCAATGAAGAAGTCTTTGGTCTTGCAACATTCTATCACATGATTTCTGGTGTCATTTATATCACCAAAAACTATATTTTCCAATTACCAATTCTTCATTTCTGACTTTTGCATTACAATCACCAGAAATTATCAGAACATCTTCCTTGCATACTTGATAAATTTTAGACTGCAAAAGTTGGTAAAATATCTTTAATTTCTTCATCTTTGGACTTTGTGATTGGTGAGTAAATATGAATACTAGTCATATTAACTAGTCTTCTTTGTAGGTATATGGATATTATCCTATCACTGACATTGTTATACTTCATGTTAGATCTTGAAATGTTCTTTTTGACAATGAATGCATTGACATTACTCTTTAAACTTTCATTCTCAGCACACTGTGGTTGTTGTTAGGTGCCATTGAGTTGGCTCTCAGTCATAACAACCATATGCATAACAGAACAAAATATTACCCAGTCTTGTGCCGTTCTCACATTTGTTGTGCTTGAGCCCATAGTTGCAACCACTGTGTCAGTCCATCTCCTTGAGAGTCTTCCTCCCTTCATCTGACTCGCTACTTTGCAAAAGTATGATGTTCTTCAGGAACTGATCCCTCTTGATAACATGTCCAAAGTATGTGAAATGTACTCTCTCTGTCCTTGATTCTCAAAAGCATTCTGATTGTACTTCTCCTAAGACAGATGTGTTCATTCTTTTCTCATTCTATGTTATATTCAGTATTTTTCACCAACACCACAATGTAGAAGCATCAGTGCTTCTTTGGTTTACCTTATTCATTGTCTAGCTTTCACACACATGTGATATGATTGAAAACTCAGTGACTTCCCTCAGTCACAACTTAGTCCTCAAGGGGACATCTTTGATTTTCAATACTTTAAAGAGAGCTCTTGCAAGCGATTTACCCAATGCAATACCTCTTTTGAGTTCATGACTGCTTTTTCCATGGGGGTTCGTTGTGATTCGAAGTAAAATTAAAACCTTGACAATCTCAATCTTTTCTCCATTTATTATGGTGTTGTGCATTGGTCCAGTTTTGAGGATTTTTTTACGCTATGTTGAGTTGTAATCGATGCTGAAACTTGTGCTCCTTGGTCTTCATCAGCAAGTGCTTCAAGTCCTCTTAACTTTTAGTAAGGAACGTTGTGTCATCTGCATAATGCAGGTATTTAATGAGTCTTCCTCCAAATCTGATGTTGAATTCTTGTTCATATAGTCCAGCTTCTTGGATTATTTGCTCAATTTACAGATTGAATAGGTATGTATTTGGATACAGCCCTGACACACTTTACCTGAATTTAGGCCATGCAGTATGCCTTCATACTATTTGAGTGACTGCCTCTTCATCTACGTACAGATTCCTCATGCACACAAGTGTTATGGAATTTGTTTTTCACAATGTTATCCATAATTTTTATGATCCACAGAGCTGAGTGTCTTTCAAAACCCAATAAAGCACATGTCAACATATTTCTGGTTTTCTCTGCTTTTAGACATTATGCATCTGATATCAACTATGATATACCTGGTTCCACATCCTCTTCTGAATCCAGCTTAAGTTCCTAGCAGTTCCCTGCTGATATACTGCTACAACCACTTTTGAATGATCTTCAGCAAAAATTTAATTCCATGTGCTATTAATGATATTGTTAAATAATTTCTGCATTTTGTGGGATCACCTTTCTTGAGAACAGGCAAAAATATGGATTGCATCAAGTTGGTTTGCCAGTTAGTTGTATTCTAAAGTTCTTGGCATAGTCGAGTGAGTACTTTAATCACTGTGTCAGTTTGTTGAAATTTCTCAGCTGGTATTCTGTCATTTCCTGGAGCCTTGTTCTTTACCAAAGCCTTTATTGCAACTTGGACCACTTCCTTCAGTAGCATGAGTTCTTTATTACATGCTATTGTCTTGGTCATCTGGTGCAGCTGTAACAGAAATACCATAAGTTGATGACTTTTACAACAACAAAAAAGTCCATTCTCTCACAGTTCCATCCAAATTCATGATGCTGGCTCCAAGAGCATGCACTCTCGAGGAAGGTCCTTGTGTTGTATCAGTCTTTCTTTTGTCTGTGAGCATCACAGTGTAGGAACCTCAGGTCCAGAAGATGCACTCTGCTCTTGAAGGTGTTTTCTTGATGGTATAGGCTTCACCCCTCTTTGCTTTTTTCCCTTACTTGTTATTCTTTGTAGGATAAAAGGTGATGCAAGCCACACCCCAGAAAAACCCCCATTAAATTAGCTCATAGAGGTGACTTTAGTAAAGGTGTTATAGTCCCACTCCAATCCTCTCTAACTTAATCTAATCTTTCCCTATTAAACACAGGCAGAAGTTAAGATTTATAACACAGGAAAATCACAAAATGAAGAAAAGCACACAATACTGAGAATCATGGTCAAGTCAAATTTCTATACACATTTTGGGGGAGACTCAATTCAGTGCATGACAGCTACATTTTGAAATGGTTCAGTGTTGACCAGTTCTTCTTGGCACAGTGACTCTGCATTCCTTCCATTTTCTTTTGATGCTTCCTGCATTGGTTAATATTTTCTGAGTAGAATGTTTAAATATTGCAAATCAAGATTTGAATTTTCTTCAGTTCTTTCAACTTGAGAAATGTCAGGCTTGTTCTCTTCTTTTGGTTTTCCATCTCCAAGTCTTTGTACAGATCATTTCAATACTTTGTCTTCACAATGTGCACTTTGAAATCTGCTGTTCAACACTTTTGCTTCATAATTTCTACTCTAAGTTCAAGAGCAAGTTTCAGAGTCTTCTTACACATCCTTTGGTCTTCTTTTTCTTTCTAATGACCACTTCTTTTCTTCATGTATGATGTCATTAATGTCATTCTACAACTTGCTGGTCTTCAGTCACTAGTGTTCAACATGTCATATCTGTTCTTCAGACAGTCTCAAAATTCATGTGAGATATACTGAAGTTCATACTTTGGCCATTGTTGACTTGTTTTATTTTATTTAGTTTCAGCTTGAACTTGCATATGAGCAATGGATGGTCTGTTCTGCAGTTGGCCCTTGGCCTTGTTCTGATGGATGATACTGAGTTTTTCCATCATCTCTTCCGTTATTTGTAGTGGATTTGATTCCTCTGTATTCCATCCGGTGAGGTCCATTTGTTTAGTCATGGTTTATGTTAGTGAAAAAAGGTATTTGCAATGAAGAAGTCATTGATCCTTCAAAATTCTATCATGTTATCTCCAACATAGTTTCTATCACCAAGGTCATATTTTCTGGCATAGTAGCCCATAAAATTCTCTGATTCTGAATGGGCAATATCATTCTATTTTAGCCCACTAGTGCCTAGGATATATAAATGATACTGTTAGAAAATGTCTGCTTTTGTTTGGGCCACTTTTCTTGGCAATAGACATAAATATGGATCTCTTCCAGTCAGTTGGCCAGGTAGCTCTATTCCAGATTTCTTGTCATAGGTGAGTGAGTACTGTATCTGTTTGTTGAAACATCTCAATTGATATTTTATCAATTCCTCATGCATTGTTTTTCACCAAAGCCACCAATGCAGCTTCAACTTCTTCCTTTAGTAGTATCATTTCCTGATCGTATGCTGCCTCTTGAAATGGCTGAACACTGGCCAGTTGTTACTGGTATAATGACTCTTTGCATTCCTTCCTTCTTCTTTTTTTTTTTATTTAACATGACTGAGTGAAAATGTACATTCCCATATAAATTTACCTGTCCACCTATATGCAGCTTCCACTGCTCTCCCTGTCTGGTGACAGCACACTATTCCTCTTTGCTCCATACATGTCTCATCCTCCCAACAGCCTCCTTTCCCCTCCTCTCCACCCACTCTTCTTCTTCCAGCCAGAGGTCAGCAGGATGATATCCTATAGATGTATAGAACCGTAAAGTGCATGGTCACTCTGCATTGCCAAGTCCGATCCATTCCTGTGCAAAGAGTAGACCTTCGTTATAATTTATGGGTAAGGGCAGCATCAGGGCTGGGGGCCATGCTCTTAGGGGAACTGTGAAACCGCCGGACCATCAATTGAGGTCTTTTAGTGGAGATCTCAGGATGCACCCCTTTTTATTTTTGTGTTGCCAGTGAGACTCAATTTAGTGAGCTCCATCGTGGCTATCACTGGTGGTGGCTGGGCACCATCTGTTTCTTCTGGTCCCAAGTCAATGTAGGCACCCACTCATGTGGGTCTCTCTGTCTTCTAGGTTGACATTACTGCATGTCACTTTGGTCTTCGGTGAGCATCCGTTCCTGCTGAGCTGGGACCATTTGGCAACTTTTAAGAACCCAGACGTCACTCACCAATGTGAAGTGCAGAGAGCTCTCTTAGCAAAATGCTAGTTGTGCCAATTGGCCTCGATTTAGCCTAAAAGTATGGTCCCCTGTCCCCTGCCCCAGCTACTTTGTCCTTGCAATATTGGGTTAATGGAAGGAGGAGTACTCAAGTTATACTGAAGTCCAGCTAATGTTGTTCTTGTTTCTAATGTGTGCTATCACAGCTTTCTCCCAATCAGATTTCTAGCAACTATCTAAACTAAACCCTCCACCCTTGCCCTCCCTCCTTCCCCTCCCTTGCAGCTGTCAAAGAGTCTTTTCATCTATACACAAGTCTGTTTTTGATATCTTATCATAGAGGTCTCATACAGTATTTGTCCTTTTGTCTCTGACTACTTTCAATCAATATAATGTCTTCCAGTTGAAACCAGGTCATGAGATGTTTCCTGGAATCATCGTTATTCTTTATCATTACGTAGTGCTTCATTGAGTATATGTACCATAGTTTACCTATCCATTCTTCTGTTGTTGGGCATCTGGGTTGATTCCATCATTTTGCTATTGTGGACTGTGCTGCGATAAACATTCTGGTGCCTGTGTCCGTTGATGTGAAAGGCCTTGATTCTTTAGGATATATTCCAAGTAGTGGAATTAATGGGTCAAATGGTATATCGATATCCATTTTTTTAAGGAAGCACCAGATTGCTTTCCAAAGAGGCTGGACCATTTGGCAAGCCCACCAACCATGTAGGAGGGTTCCACTTTCTCCACAGCCTCTCCAGCATTTGTTGTTTTGTGTTTTCTGGATCATGGCCAATATTGTTGGGGTGAGATGGTATGTCATTGTCTTCTTGATTTGAATTTCTTTAATAACTAAAGATCGTGAACATGACTGCATGTGTTTTTTGGCTGGCTGGATCTCCTCTTTAGTGAAATGTCTGTCCATCTCCTTTGCCCATCACTTAATTGGATGGTTTATCTTCTTCTTATTGATATTTTGTAGTATCCTATAGATTACGGAGATCAGGCTTCGGTCTGACTTAGAGTTGCCAAATATTTTTTCCCATTCTGTGGGTGTTCTTTTAATTCTATTAATAAAGTCTTTGGATGAGCAAAAGTGTTTGATTCTTAATAGTTCCCATTTATTTATTTTCTCTTCTGTTGATTGAGATTTCTGACAGATTTTGGAGTCTGTCCTCATTGTGTATTGAAACTTACGTTGTTGTTCTTACTTTTTCTTGTATGAGCTTTATCGCTTTAGGTTTGATACTTAGGTCTTTTATCCAGTTGGAGTTGGTTTTTGCATAAGGTGTAAGATATGGATCTTGATTCAGTTTATTGCAGATGGATAACCAATTTTTCCAGCACCGTTTGTTGAAGATATTATTTTTACCCCAGTTTAATGTTTTAGGGCCTTTGTTGAATATCAACCGTTCATAGGCAGACGGTGTCATCTCTGGGGTCTCAATTCTGTTCCATTGATTGACCTGTCTGTTCTTGTACCAGTACTAGGCTGTTTTGACCACTATGGCAGTGTAGTATGTTCTAAGGTCGGTTAATGAGAGGCCTCCCAGTGTGTTCTTCTTCTTTAGTAGTACCATATTTATCTGAGGCTTCTTCCCTTTCCAAACAAAATTGGTGATTTGTTTCTCCATCTCATTAAGACACGATGCTGGAACTTGTATTGGGATTGCATTGTATAAATAAATTGCTGTGGGTAAAATAGACATTTTCACAATGTTAAGTCTTCCTATCCATGAGCAGTGTAGCTTTTTCCATTTATCTGAGTCTCTCTTAGTTTCTTTTAATAAGTGCTTGTAGTTCTCTTTGTAAAAGTCTGTTGTTTCTCTGGTTAGATTAATTCCTAGGTACCTTATTTTCTTAGGGGCTATTGTTTGATAATTTCTTCCTTAACAGTCTCGTTGTTGGTATAAAGGAATCCTACTGATTTACTTAAGTTTATCTTGTATCCTGAGACTTTGCTGAACTCTTCTATCAGTTTGAGTAGCTTACTTATAGAATCCTTGGGGTTCTCTGCATATACAATCATATCATCTGCAAACAGGGAGATTTTAACTTCCTCTTTGCCGCTGCAGATGCCCTTTATTTCTTACCATGAGTCGGCTCTGACTCGACGGCACTTGGCTTGGCTTGTCTAATTGCTCCGGCTAGAACTTCTATCACAATGTTGAATAGGAGAGGTGAGAGTGAGCATCCTTGTCTAGTTCCTGATCTCAAGGGAAAGTCTTTCAGTCTTTCTCCATTCAGGATGATGTGGGCAATTGGCTTTGTATGAATAGCCCTTATTGTGTTGAGGAATTTGCCGTCTATGCCCATTTTGCTAAGAGTTTATAGAATGAATGGGTGTTGGACTTTATCAAATGCTTTTTCTGCATCAATGGACAAAATCAGGTGATCCTTGTCTTTTGTGTTATTTATGTGGTTGATCACATTGATTATTTTTCTGATGTTGAACCAGTCTTGCATCCCTGGTATGAATCCCACTTGGTCATGATGGATTATTTTCTTGATATGTTGTTGTATTCTATTGACAAAAATTTTGTTGAAAATTTGTGAATCTAGATTCACGAGAGGTATCAGCCTGTAGTTCTCTTTCTTTGTTGGGTCTTTCCGTGGCTTAGGTATCAGGGTTATGCTGGCTTCATAGAATGAGTTTAGGAGAACTCCATCCCTTTCTATACTGTGAAATAGTCTCAGTAGTATTGGGGATAACTCTTCTCTAAATGCTTGGGAGAATTCTGCGGTGAAGGCATCTGGGCCCAGACTTTTTTTGGTTGGCAGTGTTTTGATGACCTTTTCAATCTCTTCCTTTGTGATGGTTTTATTAAGTTGTTCTGCTTCACATTGTGATAATTTGGGTAGGTGGTATGAGTCAAGGAATTGGTCCATTTCCCCTAGGTTTTCAAATTTGTTAGAGTACAGTCTTTCATAGTATTCTGGTATGCTATTTTTGATTGCTGTTTCATCTGTGGTGACAACTGACCTCTCATTTCTAATTTAGGTTATTTGTTTCTTTTGCTGCTTTTCTTTAGGAAGTTTAGACAGTGGTTTGTCAATTTTGTTGATCTTTTCAAAAAACCCGCTTTTGGTTTTTTCAATTTTTTCAATTGTTTTTCTATTTTCTAATTCATTTAGCTCTGCTCTAATCTTTAAGATTTCATTTCTTCTGGTGCCCGAGGGGTTCTTCTGTTGTTCTCTTTCTACTTGTTCAAGCCGTAGAGTTAGTTCCTTGATTTGGTTTCTTTCTTCCTTCCAGATGTGTGCATTTATGGAGATAAACAGACCTCTGAGCACTGCTTTGGCTGTATTCCATAGGTTCTGGTAGGAAGTGTTTTCATTCTAATTGGAAGCCATGAATTTCTTTATTTCATCCTTGATTTCCTCTATAACCCTTTTTTTTTTTTTGAGCAAGATGTTCAGTTTCCAAGAGTTCCACTTTCTACCTATGTTTTTTTCTGATATTGTTTTCAACTTTTATGGCTTTATGATCTGAGAAGATGCTTTGCAGTAATTCAGTGGTACGGATTTTGTTGAGCATTGCATTATGGCCTATCACATGGTCAATTCTAGAGAATGTTCCATGTGCACTGGAGAAGAAGGTGTAGTTGTCTGCCGATGGGTGGAAAGTTCTGTATATATCAATGAGGTTTAGTTGGTTAATTGTGTCAATGAGGTCTTCTGTATCTTTACTGAGCTTTTTTATAGCTGATCGGTCTAATAATGAGAGTGGAGTGTTAAAGTCTCCCACTACTATTGTGGAGTCATCTAACTCTCTTTTGAGTGTAGTCAGTGTTTCTTCGACGTATTTAGGTGCTCTGACATTAGGTGCATAAATATTTAATATAGTTAAGTCTTGCTTGTGTACTGAACCTTTCAGCAATAAAGAGTGTCCATCTTTGTCCATGATGGTGGATTTGACATTAAAATTGATTTTGTCTGAGATTAGAATTGCCACTCATGCTCTTCTTCGTTCATTTTTAGTTTGATATATATTCTTCCATCCTTTCATTTTCAATTTGTTCCTATCTTTAGGTCTCAAATGAGTTTCTTGTAGACAACATATGGATGTGTCATGTGTTTTGATCGAAGATGACACTCGGTGTCTCTTTACTGGAGCATTCAGTGCATTCACATTCAATGTAATTATTGATAGTTATGTGTTCACTGCTGCCATTGTGATATGTTTATTTTTATGTTGATGTTTTCTCTGCTGTTCTTATTAGTCTGTCCTGGTAAATTCTTTTTGTTGAGTTGATTCTTCACCTTTTTCAGAGCTGGTTTTGTAGTTGTTGAGACTCCTGTGTTAGATTTCTTCATGTGGCATGTTGCATCTTTGTTGTGCTTACAACTGTCCCTAAGGTCCCCCTTAATAAACTATATATAAACCCAATTGTAATTACTTCCAGTCCTGTCATCTTCCTCTCCATCTGGAAGGACTATAACGACTGTAGTACATCCTTCTTTTTATTATGATGACACCATATTTTTCATGATGATCACTGGATTGCTTCTTTCCGTATCAAAGCTGTGATTGACTTTGGAGCCTTCCCTAAATGAGTAGCGTATTGAGTATTGTGTCATTCTAAAATACAAAGTTAGTGGTTTCGTTCTTCTAAGCGAGAGCCAAGAACTTCTTTCAGCATTTCTTGTAGTTTGGGTTTCCTTTTTACGTAGTCTCTGAGTTTCTGTTTATCTGGGAATGTCTTAATTTCATTTCTGTATTTGAAAGATAGTTTTGCAAGATATATAATTCTTGGTTGAAAGTTCTTCTCCTTCAAGGCTTTGAATGTGTCATGCCACTGTCTCCATGCCAGCATGGTTTCTGCTGAGAAATCTGACGAGAGCCTACAGGGTTTCCCCCTGAATGTTAGCTTTTCTTTGAGTCTTACTGCCTTCAAGAGTTGCTGCTTATGTTTCATTTTGTTAAGCTTGATTATAATATGTCTTGGAGTCTTTCTTTTGAGATCTATATTGGGTGGCATATGATATGCATCTGAGATGTCTATATTCTCTTCCTTCATGTTTTCTGGGAAGTTTTCTTTCAGCAGCTCCTCAACAATACTCTGTGTTCTCAGATGTCTCACCCTGTTCAGAGACTCCAATTAATCAAAGGTTGTTCCTCTTAATACAGTCCCACATGCTTCTTAATGTTTCTTCATTTTTCTTATTTCTTTTTTCTGATTTCTGCTCTTAGATCCTGGCAGCAGTAGCTCTGTCTTCCAAGTCAGAAATTCTTTTTTGTATTTGTTCCATTGTGTTTTCTGGGCTTTGTATGGAAGTTTCCATGTCTTTGATTTTGTTCTTGATCTGTTGGATTTCATAGTACTGGTGTTCCATGAGATCGAACAGCTTGATTAATTTTTCATTTTGTTCTGCTGCATTTTGTATAAGGTCTAGAAGGGCTCTGTATATAATCATTTTGTATTCACTTCCTGATGCTTTCAAAGAAGTTTCTTCATCTGGAAAACTTCTTGGTTGCTTTGTTTGTGAGCCTTCTGAAGCCTTGGGTGATTACTTGTACACCACAAGTGTCTGTTGCTTTTGGGTCCCATGTGTGTATTTAGAGGCTGGAAGAGGTACTGTGAGGATGGATTGCAAATGTTTCTCTAGGCTGTCTTAAAATGTAAATCGAAAGATATCTGACCAGTTCACAAGTCAGTTAGGTTTTCAGTTATAGAGGTCCCTCTTCTCAACTGACAAAGTAAGCATCACTATATCCAACCCCTGATGATAAGAAACTGTTTCATAATATAGCAATGCTACTGCCCTGTTGGCCTCTGCTGACAGGGTCTAGCCTTAGGCAACACTGCGTCAAGTACTGCTTTTGTGATAGAAAAGTGCTCTCTTGTGGGGTGGCTCTGGCTCCCAAGCTAACAATTAGGTCCAGCTGCGGCCACTGTATCCAAGATGGCATCCTCCACATAGGCTGCAGATAGAGGGGCTAATGGAGCTGAGAGGTAGTGATTCCTCTGCTTCTGTTGCAGAGCGCCCAACATAGGTGGCCTTCGGTGAATTACTGCTTTTCTGTCAGAGAAGCGCTGTCCTGTTTGCAGGAACTGGCTCCTAGGCTAAAATCTCTGTACGAACATGTCGTCCCACACAGTGACTGCGAAATTCCATACAAACCGCACTGAGGTAGATATAAAGCGAAAGGCTCAAAGTGGCTACATTAACAGAGTACTAAGCCTGGCTCTCAAAATATGGGAATTTTGCCTGTCTATCCCCCCAGCAGCACGTCTGAGTCTAGCTGCTTGGGAAGACCCAGCTCTGCCCACCGGCCAAGACAGAGAAAAAAAAGTCCAAATGGTGCGTTTACCTTCCATCCGTGAGAGCCAGGGCTAGCTAGGAGCAGGAGTCTGCGAAAGAAAGGAGGTTTTTCACTCAGTGGTATGAAGTCCCAATTAACAGCCCTGTGCCGTGTCCTGAGGCTGATTAGGTGATCAGAAGGCTCCGTTTGATTATCAATTCAGGTCTTGATTCTCAATTCAGGTTTCCAGAGGGATATAAGGAGATGTGTGCTTAGTCCGCCAACTTGACTCCGCCGCCTTGCATCTTCTTTTGATGCTTCCTGAGTTCTTTAATATTTTCCCTGTGGAATCCTTCCCTAGTGGAACTTGAAGCTTTAATTTTTTCTTCAGTTTATGCTTAAACTCAGGAAACGTGACCCGGCCAAGTGAAGAAATTGCTGAACAATATCATTAATATCATATGCCAGTAAAATTTTACTAAAGATCATTCAAAAGCAACTGCAACAGTATATTGACAGGGAACAGCCAGAAATTCAAGCTGGATTCAGAAGAGGATGGGGAACCAGGGATATCACTGCTGATGTAGATGGATCTTGGTTGAAAGCAGAGAATACAAGAAAGATGTTTGCCTATGTTTTATTGACTATACAAAGGCATTTGTCTGTTATCCATAACAAATTATGGATAACATTGAGGAGAATAGGAATTCCAGAACATTTCATTGTGCTCGTGAGGATTCTGAACATGGATCGGGATGCAGTCATGAGAAAAAAACAAGGAACACCGCATGGTTTAAAATTAAGAAAGGTGTGCATCAGGGTTTTATCCTTTCACCATACCTTTTCAACCTGTATGCCAAGCAAATAATTTGAGAAGCTGGGCTATTTGAAGAGGAATGAGGCATCAGGATTGGATGAAGACTCATTAACAGTCTGCATTATGCAGATGACACAACCTCACTTTCTGAAAATGAGGAGGATTTGAAACACTTACTGATGAAGAAAAAAGACCTCAGCCTTCATTATAGGCTGCATATCGACATGAAAAAAACAAAAATCCTCACACCTGGGCCAGTAAACAACATTATGATAACTGGAGAAAGGGTTGATGTCAATAATTTCATTTTACTTGGTTCCACAATCAACACTCGTGGAAATAGCAGTCAAGAAATTAGAAGATCCATTGCATGGGGAAAATATGCCATTTAAGACCTTTTTAAAATGTTGAAAGGTAAAGATGTCACCTTAAAGACTAATATGCTTTTGATACAAGTCATGGTATTTTCAATTGCATCTTACACATGCAAAAGCTGTCCAATGAGTAAGGAAGACATAAGAAGAGTTGACACCTTTGTATGTGGTGCCGAGGAATACTGAACATACTATGTACTGCTGAAAGAACAAACAGGTCTGCTCTCGAAGAAGTACAAAAAGAGTGCTCCTTTGGAGCAAGGATGGTGGGACCGCATCTTCCATACTTCGGATAGGTTGTTAGGAGTGATCAATCCATGGAGAGGGACATCACATTTGGTAAAGTAGAGGATCAGTAAAAAAGAGGAAGTCTATTGAGGAGATGGACTGACGCAGTGGCTGCAACAATGAGCTTAAGCATAAAAATGATTGTGAGCATGGCCCAGGATTGGGCAGTGTTTTGTTCTGTTTTTCGTAGGCCTGCTTTGAGTCTGAACCAACTTGAGGGCGCATAGCAACAACAATACTTAGGACATCAATCTTCATGCCTTCCATTTGTTTTTGACAACTTCCAAGTTTACTAGATTCATACTGCCTTCATTCCATTACCTATTGTTAATGGATGCTTGCAGCTGTTTCTTCTCATTTTGAATCATGCCACTCCAGCAAATGGAGGACCACCACCAGGAATTTCATGTGGAGATTACGTGTACAGTCCTAAATTTATAACAACCTAGTATAAGTTGGAAATCCTTGTTTATATAGTGGCTAATAGCTATGGCTGCCAAACAAAAAGCCAGCAGTTCAAATCCACCAGGTGCTCCTCGGAAGATCTACGGGGGCAGTTCTACTCTGTCCTGTAGTGTTGATATAAGTCAGAATCAAATCAACAGCATTTTTTTTAGTATAAAATGATACCAATTTAACTACAAAACTCTCTTACTGTACTGATTTTACCCTTTATGATACTGTTGCACAAATAACATTTCTATAGATTGTGGCCAAATAACATGTAGTCATGACTGTCTGTATGCCTTTGGCTTGTTAATCGTTATCATGAATGGAATTATTCCCCCTAAAATGTGTGTTGAAATCCTCACCCCAATACCTGTAAACATGATGCTGGTTAGAAATGCTGTTAAGTGCTATCTAGTTGGTACCAATTTATAGTAACTCTACGTAAAACATAAGGAAACAGTACTCACACCTGTACCATTTTCAAGATCATGGCTATGCTTCAGTGTACTGTTGCAGCCATTCTGTTAAGATATCTTTCAGGGGGTCTTCCACTCACTTGCTGATCTGCTAATTTACCAAGAATGATGTCCTTCTTCAGGAACTGATCCCTCAGGATAACATTTCAAAAGTTCACAACATGAATTCTCATCATTCACACTTTGAAGGAACATTCTGGCTGTACTTTTTCCAAGACAGATTTGTTGTTCTTCTTGCATCCCATGGTATATTCCCTGTTGGAATGCTGTTGCAACTGCTTTCGCACTATCATCAGCAAAATTTTAGTTGTGAGGTGAGACCAAGATGGTGGACTAGACACATGTCTCCTCAATTCCCTGTGATAACTATGGCCTGGAATGATAATTGAATGGAGCACTATGGACACTCAGAGAGCTCTAGGATATGACATAGGGTTGTCAGATTGGACTTCGAGCCAATAAAAGGGAAACTCTCTCTAACACAAGGCAGCTCATGCTGAGCCCTGCTCTTGCTGACTAACAGTGTGGGTAGTCTGCAGCTACTGATGACTTCTTTGTTATCTGGGAGGTGAAGGAAGGCCATGAACTGGCAAATATACTGAAAATAAACAGTGTATAGCACAGCAGAGAGACAGTTCATGAGATAGCCAAATTTTGAGAGCCCAGCTGATGACTGAGGGCACCACTGCCCCTCCAGACTCTCTTTTCTGAGCTGCACCATTGATTCTGCTGTTTTGTGGCAGGAAGGGCAGCTCGACAGGGACGCCATCTTGGTAGGCTGGGAGGTGGAATCACACAACTGGAGGATGAAGCAGGGGCTAATTCCCAAGTTGAGAAGCAATGCCAGTTAAAAAAACACTCTTTCAGCAGAAACTTTGTGTATAGGACAGTGTTATCTAGAAGTGGAGACTGGCTGAGGATGGCAGCAAGGCTGTAACTCCCTGTCATGGATTAAATTATGTCCCACCAAAAATATGTGTAGCCATGTGGCTGGACCATGATTCCCAATATTTTATGATTGTCCTCCATTCTGTGATTTTCCTATTCTGTGTGTTAAATGACTAGAGTAGGACTGTAAATCTCTTCAAAGGATCACCTCCCTGCTCCACTGTAAAGGGAATTTCTCTGGAGTATGAATTGTACTACCCTTAATCCTTTCATCCTATAAGAGATAAAGGAAAAGGAGGCAAACAGAAAATTGAGAACCTCACACCGTCAAGAAAGCAGCACCAGGAGAAAAGCACATCTTTCAGACCTGAGGTTCCTGCACCAAGATGCTCCCTGAACAAAGACTGATGCCACACAAGGAATTTCTTCCAGAACTGATGGAGGTGAAAGACTTCCCCCTTCAGCAGACATCCTGAATTTGGACTTGTAACCTACCAGATTGTGTAAGAATAAACTTACCTTTGTTAAAGCCATCTACTCTGTGGTATTTTGTTAGAGCAGCACTAGCTGACTGAAACACCCCCTTTACTTTGAACTAGGTCATAACATCTGGGGATGGCTGAAGAGGTGCTTCTGTTGTTGGTCAGAAGGCAGGGGCTGCCACCCCTGATAACCTGACTTATTTCAGCAGCTGTTGGACAGCTTCCAGCTTTTCGAAACAAGACTGCCTGAAAAAATAACTGCTGAGTGGCCCACATGATAGAGTCGGCTGATAGGCCCTTAGTACCTCTATAAGCAAGATACCATTTTTGTCAGCCAGGAGGCAGAGCCTGCCATCCCAGAGAGTCCATTGGGGCCAGTTGCCAGAGTACACAGAGGTGGCTGGTGACCAGCTCTCTTCTCAGAACTGTGTCTCAGCTTCTGTTGAGGAAACACCAGAGAAACTAAGCAGAGTCTCGATGGCCCAAGTGCAACAATCCATCTATGACCACTTAAAGGAACAGTTGACTGTGGCTCCAGAAAACTCCCAAAATAAAGAATCAAAAAACTTCCTAGGTTAAAAAAAAGGCTTTCTGAAACTATCGGAGGTCGAGTACAAAGGAATTATATAGAGAGCCTCCTAGAGATTAAACAAAATGCAGCAGAGCAAAATGAAAAATAAAGCAAGCTGTTTGAACTGATGAAACATCAATGATCTGAAATCCATCAGATCAATAACAAACTTACAGAATTAGACAATTAAATCCAAAGCCAAAGAGCAAAATGGGGGAGACATAAGTCAGACTTGAGCCAAGCCAAGTGCCTTCGAGTCGGATCCGACTCATGGCGACCCTTAGTGACCCAGAAAATAGAGCAACTGACAGCAGAGTTTATGAGAAATCGGAGAAAAGAAATAAGAAAAATGAAGAAGCACTAAGAAATATATGGGACTTTATTAAGAGGAATAGTCTAAGATTAATTGGAGTTCCTGAGTAGGGAGTGATAACTGAAAACACAGAGAGTAGTTTTGTAAGAAAATTTCCCTGAAACTATGAAACAAGAGAACATAGACTTCCAAGATGCATATTGAAAACCACAAAAAAATAGACTGCAAAAGAAAGACATAAAGACATATTGTAATCAAGCTTAATAAAATGAAACATAAACAGTTGCACTTAAAGACAGCAAGGCTAAAGCCAAACCTAACATTTAGAGGGAAGCCCTGTAGGCTTTTGTCTGACTTCTCAGCAGAAATGATCTTGGCAAGGAGGCAGTGGGATGACACATTCAAAGCTTTGAAGGAGAAAAACTTTGAACCAAGAATTATATATCTGGCAAAATTGTCTCTCACATATGAAGATGAAATTAAGAAATTTACAAATAAATAGAAGCTTAGAGACTTTGTAGAAACCAAATCAAAACAGCAGGAAATACTGAAAAAAGCACTTTGCTTCAAAAAGCAAAATCAATAAGTGTATATTTAAGAGGGCAATGCAGAACATAGCATCAAGAATCTTAGTTAAGGGAGTCACAAAACTCAGTGAATGCTACAATATTAAAAGAACAGAACTAGAGATCATATCATGAAAACTATGACACCATCACACTAAAAAAGAGTGATATACTAAGTAGTTATACACCTTTCAGATGGAGAGGAAATTAAAAAGATATCCAGAAGTTATAACTGGGTTTAAACTTAGAATATTAAGGCAAATTATGGGGTTGCCACAAAGCACAATAATAATGTAGCATATCAAAGCAAGATATATGATACAGGAGTGTCAACAAACACAAAACGAACACTGCAAAAGATAAAAATTCGACTCATAAAGAAAAATGACTGAGAACAGAATATTAAGAGCAACACAGAAAACATCAGTACAAAAATAAATATATCAAAATGACAGCAGTAAACACACACCTATCAATAATTACACTGAATGTAAATAGACTGAACACTCCAAAAAATAGACAATGAGTGACATCTGGATCAAAAGACACAATCCATCTATATATTCCTTACAAGAAACACACCTTAAAGATATGAACAAACTGAAAATTAAAAGATGAAATAGTATATACCAAACTAACAACATACACAGAAGAGCAAGTATGACAACACTAATTTCAGAGAAAACAGATTCTAATGTAAAATCTGCCATGTGGGCAAGGGTGATCACTACTGCTGAAAGGTTCAATATACAGGCAAGACTTAACAATATGGAATATTTATGCACCCAATACTAGAGCATTTAAATACATCAAAAGAACACTGGTTACATTGAAGAATGAGATAGATCACTCTAAAATAATAGACGGAGACTTCAGCACTCTGCTTTCAGTAATAGACAGATCATCCAGGAAAAAAAAACTCAGTAAAGACACAGATCTTATTGCGACAATTAACCAACTAGACCTTGTTGACATATACAGAAATTTTATCCATCAACAGATAAGTACATCTTCTACTCCAGTGCGCATGGAACATATTTCAGAATAGACCATGTGTTAGGACATAAAGGAAGTTTCGACAAAATTCAAATCATTGAAATATTGCAAAGAATCTTCTCAGACCACAAACCCATAATAGTTGAAATCAGTAGAAGAAGAAACATAGGTAGAAATTCAAGCTTATGAAAACTGAACAACATCTTGCTGAAAAAGCCATCTATAGAAGAAATCAAGGATGAAAGTAAGAAACTGATGTAGTCAAATCAGACTGAAAATGCATCCCACCAGAACCTATGGGATACAGCCAAAGCAGTGTTTAGAGGTCAATTTATCTCTGTAAATGTGCACATTGAGAAGGAAGAAAACGACCTAAACCAAAGAATTAGCAGCACAGCTTGAACAAGTAGGAAGAGAACAACAGAGGAAATCCTCAGGTGCAAAACGAACACAAATAATAAAGATTAGAGAAGAAATAAATGAATTAGAAATAGAAGAACAATTGAAAAAAATAACAAAACCCAAAGCTGTTTTTTTTTAAAGAATAAATAAAATTGATAAACCATTGGATGCACTTAAAAAGAAAAACAGGAGAGGAAAGAAATAACCTGATTAAGAAATGAGATGGGAGATGACACAATAGACCCAACAGAAATCAAACGTATCATAACAGAATACTATGAAAGACTCTACTTGAGCAGATTTGAAAACCTAGAGGAAGTGGGCAAACTTCTAGATTACACCACTTACCACAGTTATCGGAAGGAGAAGTAAAACAATAAACCCATTACAAAGGAAGTGATTGAAAGAGTAGTCAAAAAACTACCAACTAAAAAAAAAGTCCTGGCCCATATTGCCTTACTTGAGAATTTTCCCGAACTTTTAGAGAGGAGTTAATTCCAAGACTACTGGGCCTATTTCACAGCATAGAATGGGATGGAATATTCCCAAATTCATTCCATGAAGCCAGCATAACCATGATACCAAAACCAGGGAAAGATCTCATTAAAAAAGAATATTATATACCAGTGTTACTCATGAACCTAGACATAAAAGTCTTCAACAAAATCCTAGCCAATATAATTCAACAGCGTATCAAAAGAAATAATTCATCATGACCAAGTAGGATTCAGACCAGGGATGTGAGGCTGGTTCAACTTCACAAAACCAATTAATGTGATGAACCACACAAAGAACACAAAAACTAAGAATCACCTGATTTTGTCAACTGTTACAGAAAAGGTATTCGACAAAGTCCAGTACCCATTCAAGCTAAAAATTCTCAGCAAAGTAAAAATAGAAGGGAAATTCCTCATTGCATTAAAGGGCATCTATGCAAAGTCAACCTCCTACATCATCCTGAATGGAGAGGGATTGAAGGAATTGCCCTTAAGAATGAAAACTAGACCAAGATGATCACTCTCGCTATCTCTATTCAACATTGTACTGGAAGTTCTAGCCAGAGTAATTAGACAAGACAAAGAAATGAAGAGAATCTACATCAGCAAAGAAGGAAAAATCTGCCTACTTGCAGATGATATGGTTGTATACACAGAGAATCCTAAAGAATCTATAGGTAAACTCATGGAACTAATAGAAGAGCTCAGCAAAGTTCCTAGATATAAGATAAATACAAGTAAATCAGTAGGATTCCTTTATAGCATCTAAAAGATCATCAAAAAATAAATCACCAAATAAATACCATTTATATAGCCCCCAGGAAGACAAAATACATAGGTATGAATCTAACTAGAGATATGAGAGACCTATACAAAGAGAACAACAAGACCTTACTGCAAGAAGCCAGAGAAGACTCACATAAATGGAGAAACCTATGCTGTTCATGGAAAGGAAGTCTTAACATTGTGAAAATGTCCACTTTACCCCAAACGATCTACATATACAATGTAATCGCCAGCCAAGTGCCGTCGAATGTAATAGCAATACAAATTCCAGTAACATTTTTTAATGAGATGGAAAAACAAATCACCAACTTTCGAAAGGAAAGAAACCCCAGATAAGTAAAGCACTACTGGAGAAGAACACAGAGGGAGGCCTCACACTACCTGAACTTAGAAACTATTATACTGCCACAGTAGTCAAAACATCTTGGTACTGGTACTAAAAGAGACATACATATAGACAAATGGAATGGAGTTAAGACTCCAGAGACGCAACCATCATCTTATGAACACTTGATATTTGACAAAAAGCCCTAAGATTGTAAACTAGGGTAAAAACAGTCTCTTATACAAACCGTGCTAGCAAAATTGGATATCCATCTGCAAAAAATTGAAACAAGACCCGTGTCTCACATCTTACACAAAAACTAACTCAAAATGGATAAAAGACCTAAATTTGAAACCTAAAATGACAAAGATTATGCAAGAAACAATAGGATCAACAATGGAAGTTTTAATACACAGTTTAGATAGACTTCAACTTCTAACAAAGAAAGCACGTAGATAAATGGAAATCACTAACAATCAAACACTTATCCTCATCCAAAGACTTTATCATAAGAATTAAAAAAAATTACCTATGGAATGGGAAAAAACATTTAGCAACTACATTTTGGACCAATGTCTGATCTCAGTAATCTACAAGATACTGCAAAATATCAACAAGAAAAAGGTAAATAATCCAATTAAATGATGAGCAACGGAGATGCACAGACACTACACCAAAGAGGACATCCAGGCAACTAAAAGACACATGAGGAAATACACACAATCATTAACTATCAGAGAACTCCAAATCAAAATATGATGAGATACAATCTCACTCCAACAAGTTTGGCCATGATCCAAAAAAACATAAAACAAAAAATGCTGGAGAGGCTGTGGAGACACTGGAACTCTATTTCACTGCTGGTGGGATTGAAAAATGGTACAACCTCTTTGAAATGCCATCTGGTGCTTCCTTAAAAAGCTGGAAATAGATGTACCGTTTGATCAAGCAATCTCACAGCTCAGAATACATCCTACAGACTCAAGGGCAGTCACATGAACAAATAACATGTAAACGAATGTTTGTTGCAGCAGAGTTCACACAAGCTAACAGATGGAATCAACCCAGATGCCCCAAAACAGATGAATGGTTAAACAAACTATGGTACATATACTCAATGTAACACTATGCAATGATAAAGAACAATGATGATTTTTGGAAGCATCTCATAACCTGGTTTCAATTGGAGGACATTAGGCTGAGTGAAATCAGTCAGCAGCAAAAGAACAAATAGTGTGATGAGACACCTGCTATAAGGCCTTAAAAATAGACTCATGTAAAGAAGAAAAGACTAATTCACATCTGGAAATGTGAAGAGGGAGGGAGAGGTCTGATCATAGATTAGATAGTTGATAGAAATTTGTGTGAAAGAAGTGACAGCACACAGTAGAAAGAAGATTAACCGAACTGGGCTTCAACATAAACTTAAAACTCTTCTCAACTTAACCCCGTATTTCAAGGATAGAATAGCCGGGATGGGGGTCTGGAGCCCATGTTCTCAAGGGACATTGAGGCCAACTGGCATAACTAGCCTATTGCTAAGAGATTCTTCTGTACCGCATATTGGTGAGTGGCGTCTGGGGTCTTAAAAGCTAGCAAGCTCCCGTCTGATGTACACCAAATCGTCCCAACTCATTCAGAACAGACGATCACCAAGAACAACCAAGACACGAGAGAAAAAGAGGCCAAGAGACAGAAGGAAGTATGTGAACGGATGACTGTATCAATGTTTGACTAGGAGAATCACATGGTGCCCAGCTCCCACCAAAGAGAGCCGTGCAGGGACACAAAATGT
This sequence comes from Heterohyrax brucei, assembly GCA_028571685.1. Lineage (NCBI taxonomy): Eukaryota > Metazoa > Chordata > Mammalia > Hyracoidea > Procaviidae > Heterohyrax > Heterohyrax brucei. The sequence continues at coordinate 103,950,654 of CM053166.1, forward strand.
TGAATCCCAGTGGAAAAATGAGAAAAAGGGGGTTGAACATCAAGAACTCCACTAAAAGATGCAAATCATGGTCCAAAGGCCTGGGGGTTCCCCTGGGAGCATGGCCCCTAGACCTGCTGCCGACCCTGACCCGAAAACATTACTGTGGTCAACTCTTTGGACAGGAATGGATGGGAATTGGGAATACAATGTGAGCATATAGTATCTGTACTTTATGGTTACATGCATCTGTAGGATGCTGTCCTACTGCATGCATACTAGAGGGGAGAGGAGAGGGTGGAGAGGAGGGCACATGAGATTGTTAGGATACGACATATATAGAATGAAAAGGAGGAGTGTGCTGTCACCAGGCAAGGAGAGCAGAATGAGCTGCCGTTGGATGGGTATGCCAGTTTAATTTGGATTGTATGCTTTCACTTACTCACAATAAAACAATAAAATAAAATAAATTGCTGAAACATCATCCAAAGACGTTAAAAGAGGCTCTGAAATAATGCCTATCCCAGCAAAATAAAGTAGCTAGCTGATACATTCCTCTTTCCAATTTTGTAATATATATCTTTTTTATTATGATTGACTGACAAAGTACATTCCCATATAAATTTGCATGCTCACCTATATGCAGCTCCTACTGCTCTCCCTACCCGGTGACAGCACATTCTTCCTCTCTGCTCCATACATGTTCTATCCTCACAGCAGTCTCCTATCCCCTCCTCTCCACCCACTTGCTTCCTCCAGTAAGAGGTCAGCAGGATGATATCATATACATGCATAGAATCATAAAGTGCCCCCAAAATACGGTCACTGCGTGTCACCAAGTCCAATCTACTCCTGTCCAAATACTTGACCTCCATTGTGATTTATGGACAGGGGCAGCATCAGGGCCAGGGACCATGCTTCAAGGCCCGAAGCCCCTGGACCATCAATTGTGGTCTTTTAGTGAATATCTCAGGGTGCACCCCTATTTATTCTTGTGTTGCCAGTGAGACACAACCTTGTGAGCTCAGTAACGGCTATCACTGGTAGTGGCTGGGAGCCATCTGGTTCTTCCAGTTGCAAGTTGATGTAGACAGCCAATCACATAGGTCTGTTTGTCTTCCGGGTTCTCTTTCCCCTGTGTCATTATGGACCTCAGTGGTCATCTCTTCCTGCTGATTTGGGACAATTTTCTGTACCCTCAGATAGCAGCTTGGCAGCTTTTAAGACTCCAGAAGCCACTCACCAATGTGGGGTGCAGAAGGCTCTTTTAGCAAAATTCTACTTGTGCCAATTGGCCTCAAATTCCGCTGAGAGCATGGTCCCTGGCCCCCAACCCAGCTACTCAGTCTTTGCAATATTGGGTTAAGATGGGAGGAGTACTCAAGTTATGTTGAAGTCCAGTTAACATTGATCTTCTTATTAATGTATGCTGTCACCGATTTCACCCAATCAAATTTCTAACAACTGTCTAAACCCTTCCCTCTTCCCCCTCCCATCCCCACCCTTGCGACCATCAAAGAGTGTTTTCTTCTACGCATGAGTCTGTTTTTAAGTTCGTATTGTAGGGGTCTCATACAGTATTTGTCCTTCTGTTGCTGACTACTTTCACTCAACATAATGTCCTCCAGTTGAAATCAGGTTAAGAGACATTTCCTGCTATCTTCGTTGCTCTTTATGATTGTGTAGTGTTCCATTGAGTATATATACCATAGTTTACCTACCCATTATTATGTTGTTGGACTTCTGGATTGATCCTATCTTTTTGCTGTTGTGCATTGTGCTATAACGAACATTAGTGTGCATGTGCCAGTGTGAATGGCCTTGATTCTGTAGGATATATTCCAAGCAGTGGAATTACTGGGTCAAATGGTATATGCATATCCGTTTTAATAGGGGAGCGCCAAATTGCTTTCCAAAGAGGCTTCACCATTTTGCAATCCCACCAACAGTGTAGGACAGTTCCAATTTCACCACAGCGTCTCCAGCATCTGTCGTTTTGCATTTTTGGGATCATGGCCAACCTTGTTGGGGTGAGGTTGTATCTCATTCTCATTTTTATTTGAATTTCTTTAATAGCTAATGATTGTGAGCATGTCTGCATGTGTTTTTTGGCTGCCTGGGTCTCCTCTTTAGAGAAGTGTCTGTCCATCTCCTTTGCCCATTGCTTAACTGGATGATTTATCTTTTTATTATTGATATTTTGTAGTCCCTTTTCTATTATGGAGATCAGGCGTCGGTCTGACGTATAGTTGGCAAATATTATTTCCCATTCTGAAGATGGTCTTTTAATTCTATTAATAGAGACTTTGGATGAGCAATGGTGTTTGATTCTAAATAGTTCCCATTTATCCATTTTCTCTTCTGTTGATTATGTTTTTTTTTGACAGATGTTGAAGCCTGTCTATGTTGTGTATTAAAACTCCCACTGTTCCTACTTTTTCTTGGATGAGCATTATCATTTTAGATTTGATATTTAGGTCTTTTATCCAGATTGAGTTTGTTTTCGTATAAGGTGTAAGATTTGGATCTTGTTTAAATTTATTGCAGATGGATATCCAATTTTGCCAGTACCATTTCCAGAAGGTATTGTTTTTACTGTCTTAGGGCCTTTGTTGAATATCAACTGTTCATCGGCAGATGGTGTCATCTCTGGGGTCTCAATTCTCTTCCACTGATCTATCTGCCTGTTTTTGTCCCAGTACCAGGCTGTTTTGACTACTGTGGCAGTGTAATATGTTCTAAGGTTGGGTAATGAGAGGCCTCCCAGTGTGCTGTTCTTCTTTAGTAATGCTTTACTTATCCAGGATTTCTTGCCTTTCCAGACAAAGTTGGTAATTTTTCCTCCATCTCATTCAAAAAAATCACTGGAATTTGTATTGGTATTGCATTACATAAGTAGATTGCTTTGGGTAAAACAGACATTTGCACAATGTTAAGTCTTTCTATCCATGAGCAGGGTAGGTTTCTCCACTTTTTTTTAATTTATTTTTTTTATTTTTTTATTTAATATGACTGAGTAAAAACGTACATCCCCATATAAATTTTAACGAAGGTACACTCTTCAGACACAAATGAATTGGACTTGGCGATGCAGACTGACCATATATTGGACGCACTTTATGGTTCTATACATCTATAGGATATCATCCTGCTGACCTCTTGCTGGAGGAAGGAGAGTGAGTGGAGAGGAGGGGAGAGGAGACTGGAGGTTTTTTCATTTATGTAACTCTCTCTTAGCTTCTTGTAGTAAGGATTTGTAGTTCTCTTTGTAAAAGTCTGTTACTTCTTTTGTTAAATTTATTCTTAGGTACTTTATGTTCTTAAGGACTATATTAAATGGTACTGACTTGGTGATTTCTTCCTTAATAATCTCGTTGTTGGTATAAAGGAATTCTGCTGATTTACTTACGTTTATCTTGTATCCTGAGACTTGGCTGAGCTCTTCTATCAGTTTGAGTAGTTTCCTGATGGATTCTTTGGGATTCTCTGCATATGCAATCATATCATCTGCAAATAGGGAGACTCTTACTTCTTCTTTGCCAATGCAGATGCCCTTTATTCCTTGGTCTTGTCTAACTGCTCGTGATAGAACTTCTAGTACAATGCTGAATAGGAGAGGTGAGAGTATACATTCTTGTCTAGTTCCTGTTCTCAGGGGAAACTGTTTCAGTTCTCTCCATTCAGGATGACATAATCACTTGTCTTTGTATAAATGGCCCTTATTGCATTGAGGAATTGGCCGTACATTTCTATTTTGCTGAGAGTTTTTGCATAAATGGGTGTTGGACTTTATCAAATGCCTTTTCTGCATCAATGGACAAGATCATGTGATTCTTGTCTTTTGGGATATTCATGTAGGTGATCACATTGTTTTTCTGATGTTGAACTAGCCTTGCATCCCTGGTAAAAATCTAACTTGGTCATGATGGATTAATTTTGGATATGTTGTTTTATTCTACTGGCAAGAATTTTATTGAAGATTTTTACATCTACATTCATGAGTGATATCTGTCTGTAGTTCTTCTTCTTGGTTGGGTCTTTCCCTGGCCTTGGTATCAAGGTTATGCTGGCTTCAAAGAATGAATTTGCGAATATTTCACCCCTTACTATACTGCGAAATAGTCTCAGTAGTATTGAGGATGACTCTTCTCTAAAAGGTTGGTAGCATTCTGTGGTGAAGGCATCTGGGCCCGGGATTTTTATGGTTGGCAGTTTATTTATTTTTTTTACTGTTTTTTATTTAAGATAACTGAGTGAAAATGTACATTCATGTATAAATTTACATGCCCACCTACATGCAGCTTCCACTGCTCTCCGTGTCCGGTGACTGCGCATTATTCCTCTCTGCTCCATGTATGTCTCATCCTCCCAACAGCCTCCTTTCCCCTCCTCTCCATCCACTCCCCTTCCTCCAGCCAGAGGTCAGCAAGATGATATCCTATACATGTATAGAACCATAAAGTGCTTCCAATATACGATCACTCTGCATTGTCAAGTCCAATCCATTCCTGTCCAAAGAGTGGACCTTTGTTATAATTTATGGGAGAGGGCAGCATCAGGGCTGAGGGCGATGCTCTCAGAGGAAACCAAAACCCCCTGGACCATCAATTGAGGTCTTTTAGTGGAGATCTCATGATGCACCACTTTTTATACTTGTGTTGCCAGTGAGACTCCTCTCTGTGAGCTCCACTGTGGCTATTACTGTTGGTGGCTGGGCACCATCCAGTTCTTCCGGTCCCAAGTTGATGTAGGCACCCACTCTTGTGGGTCTCTCTGTCTTCTCGGTTGTCTTTACCGCATGTCATTTTGGTCCTCGGTGAGCATCCGTTCCTGCTGAGTTGGGACCATTTGCTGTGTCTTCGGATGGCAGCTTGGCAGCTTTTAAGACCCCAGACGCCACTCACCAATGTGGGATGCAGAGAGCTCTCTTAGCAAAATGCTAGTTGTGCCAATTGGGCTGGAATTCGCCTAAGAGCATGGTCCCCTGCCCCCCGCCCCAGCGACTCTATCCTTGCAGTATTGAGTTAAGATGAAAGGAGTACTCAAGTTATGCTGAAGTCCACTTAATGTTGTTCTTCTTTCTAATGTGTGCTATCACCGCTTTCTCCCAACTAGATTTCTAGTAACTATTTAAACTATACCCTCGCCCCCTCATCCTCCCTTTCTCCCCTCCCTTGCAGCTGTCAAAGAGTCTTTTCTTCTATACACAAGTCTGTTTTTGAGATCTTATCGTAGAGGTCTCATACAGTATTTGTCCCATTGTCGCTGACTACTTTCACTCAACATAATGTCTTCCATTTGAAACCAGGTTAGGAGATGTTTCCTGGAATCATCGTTATTCTTTATCATTGCATAGTGCTCCATTGAGTATTTGTACCATAGTTTACTTATCCATTCTTCTATTGTTGGGCATCTGGGTTGATTCCATCCTTTTGCTATCGTGGGCTGTGCTGCGGTAAACATACTGGTGCATGTGTCCGTTGGTGTGAAAGGCCTTGACTCCGTAGGATATATTCCAAGTAGTGGAATTACTGGGTCAAATGGTATGTTGACATCCATTTTTTTAAGGAAGCCCCAGATTGCCTTCCAAAGAGGCTGGACCACTTTGCAACCCCACCAACAGTGTAGGAGGGTTCCATTTTCTCCACAGCCTCTCCAGCATTTGTTGTTTTGTGTTTTCTGGATCATGGCCAATCTTGTTGGGGTGAGATGGTATCTCGTTGTTGTCTTGATTTGAATTTCTTTAATAACGAAAGATCGTGAACATATCCGCATGTGTTTTTGGCTGCCTGGATCTCCTCTTTAGTGAAGTGTCTGTCCATCTCCTTTGCCCATCTCTCAATTGGATGGTTTATCTTCTTATTGATATTTCGTAGTATCTTATAGGTTATGTAGATCGGCATCGGTCTGACACAGAGTTGCCAAATATTTTTTCCGATTCTGCGGGTATTCTTTTAATTCTATTAATAAAGCCTTTGGATGAGCAAAAGTGTTTGATTCAAATGCCTTTTTGGCATCAATGGACAAAATCAGGTGATCCTTGTCTTTTCTGTTATTTATGTGGTTCATCACATTGATTATTTTTCTGATGGTGAAGCAGTCTTGCATCCCTGGTATGAATCCCACCTGGTCACGATGGATTGTTTTCTTGATATGTTGTTGTATTCTGTTGGCAAGAATTTTGTTGAAGATTTTTGCATCTAGGTTCATGAGTGATATCCGTCTGTAGTTCTCTGTCTTTGTTGGATCTTTCCCTGGCTTAGGTATCAGGGTTATGCTGGCTTCATAGAATGAGTTTGGGAGTACTCCATCCCTTTGGATACTGTGAAATAGTCTCAGTAGTATTGGGGATAACTCTTCTCTAAATGCTTGGGAGAATTCTGTAGTGAAGCCATCTGGGCCCGGACTTTTTTTGGTTGGCAGTGTTTTGATGACCTTTTCAATCTCTTCCTTTGTGATCGGTTTATTAAGTTGTTCTGGTTCACGTTGTGATAATTTGGGTAGGTGGTGTGAGTCAAGGAATTGGTCCATTTCCCCTAGGTTTTCAAATTTGTTAGAGTACAGTCTTTCATAGTATTCTGGTATGATTTTTTGATTGCTGTTTCATCTGTGGTGACAACTCCCCTCTCATTTCTAATTTGGGTTATTCGTTTTGTTTCCTGCTTTTCTTTAGGAAGTTTAGACAGTGGTTTGTGAATTTTGTCGATCTTTTCAAAAAACCAGCTTTTAGTCTTTTCAATTTTTTCAATCATTTTTCTATTCTCTAATTCATTTAGCTCTGCTCTAATCTTTAGGATCTCATTTCTTCTGGTGCCCGAGGGGTTCCTCTGTTCTTCTCTTTCTGCTTGTTCAAGCTGTAGACTTAGTTCCCTGATTTGGTTTCTTTCTTCCTTCCAGATGTATTTATGGAGATAAAGAGACCTCTGAGCACTGCTTTGGCTGTATCCCATAGGTTCTGGTAGGAAGTGTTTTCATTCTCATTGGAATCCATGAATTTCTTTCATTCATCCTTGATTTCCTCTATAACCTATATTTTTTGAGCAAGATGTTGTTCAGTTTCCAAGAGTTCCACTATCTGTCTATGTTTTTTCTGCTATTGATTTCAACTTTTATGGCTTTATGATCTGAGAAGATGCTTTGCAGTAATTCAATGGTATGGATTTTGTTGAGCATTGCATTATGGCCTATCACGTGGTCAATTCGGAGAATGTTCCATGTGCACTGGAGAAGAAGGTGTAGTTGTCTGCTGACGGGTGGAAACTTCTGTATAGATCACTGAGGTTTAGTTGGTTAATTGTGTCAATGAGGTCTTCTGTATCTTTACTGAGATTTTTCTAGATGATCCGTCTAGTGATGAGAGTGGAGTGCTGGGGTCTCCCACTATTATTGTGGAGTCATCTAACTCTCTTTTGAGCGTAGTCAGTGTTTCCTCGACATATTTAAGTGCTCTGACATTAGGTGCATAAATATTTAATATAGTTAAGTCTTGCTTGTGTACTGAACCTTTCAGCAATAAATAGTGTCCATTTTTATCCACGACGCTGGATTTGACATTAAAATTGATGTTGTCTGAGATTAGAATTGCCACCGCTGCTCTTCTTTGTTCATTGTTATTTTGATATATATTCTTCCATCCTTTCATTTTCAGTTTGTTCCTATCTTTAGGTCTCAAGTGAGTTTCTTGTAGACAACATATGGATGGGTCATGTCTTTTGATCCAAGATGACACTCGGTGTCTCTTTACGGGAGCATTCAGTGCATTCAAATTCAATGTAATTATTGATATGTATGTGTTCACTGCTGCCATTGTGATATGTTTATTTTTATGTTGATGTTTTCTTTGTTGATCTTATTAGTCTGTTCTGGGACACTCTTTTTTGTTAGTTGATTTTTCCCCTTTTTCAGAGCTGGTTTTATAGTTGTTGAGACTCGTGTGTTAGATTTCTTGAAATGGTATGATACATCTTTGTTGTGTTTTACAGCTGCCCCTATGAACTCCCTTAATATACTATTTATAAACCCAATTTTAATGACTACCAGTCTTGTCATCTTCCTCTCCATCTGGAAGGACTATAACGAGTGTCGTACATCCCTCTTTTTATTAGCATGACACCATAGTTTTTATGATGATCACGGGATTGTTTCTTTCCATATCAAAGCTGTGACTTACTTTGGCACCTTCCCTAAATGAGTACAGTTATTGAGTAGTGTGTAGTTCTAAAATATAAAGTTAGTGGTTTCGTTCTTCTAAGCCAAAGCCAAGAACTTCTTTCAGTATTTCTTGTAGTTTGGGTTTGGTTTTTACAAAGTGTCTGAGTTTCTGTTTATCTGGGAATGTCTTAATTTCATTTTCGTATTTGAAAGATAGTTTTGCAGGATATATAATTCTTGCTTGGAAGTTCTTCTCCTTCAAGACTTTGAATGTGTCGTGCCAGTGTCTCCGTGCCAGAATGGTTTCTGCTGAGAAATCTGACGAGAGCCTACATGGTTTCCCTCTGAATGTTAGCTTTGCCTTGAGTCTTGCTGCCTTTCACAGTTGGTGCTTGTGTTTCATTTTGTTAAGCTTGATTATAATATGTCTTGGAGTCTTTCTTTTGAGATCTATATTGGGTGGCATACGATATGCATCTGAGATGTCTGTATTCTCTTCTTTCATGATTTCTGGGAAGTTTTCTTTCAGAAGCTCAGCAACAATACTCTCTGTGTTCCCAGATGTGTAACCCTGTTCAGGGACTCCAATTAATCGAAGGTTGTTCCTCTTAATAGAGTCCCACATGCTTCTTAATGTTTCTTCATTTTTCTTGTTTCTTTTTTCTGATTTCTGCTCTTAGATGCTAGCATCAGTCCCTCTGTCTTCCAAGTCAGAAATTCTTTTTTCCATTTGTTCCATTGTCTTTTCTGGGCTTTGCATGGAAGTTTCTATGTCTTTGATTTTCTTCTTGATCTGTTGGATTTCAGAGTACTGGTGTTCCATCAGATCGAACAACTTGCTTAATTTTTCATTTTGTTCTGCTGCATTTTGTATAAGGTCTAGAAGGGCTCTGTATATAATCGTTTTGTATTCACTTCCTGATGCTTTCCTAAAAGTTTCTTCATCTGGAAAACTCCTTGGTTGCTTTGTTTGGGAGCCTTCTGAAGCCATGAGTGATTGCTTGTGTGCCACAATTGTCTGTTGCTTTTTGGGTCCCTTGTGAATATATAGAGGCTGGAAGAGGTACTGTGAGGATGGATTGCAAATGTTTCTCTAGGCTGTCTTCAAATATAAAGCAAAAGGTATCTGACCAGTTCACAAGTCAGTTAGGTTTTCAGGTGTAGAGGTCCCTTTTCTCATCTGACAAAGTAAGCACCACTATATCCAACCCCAGATGATAACAAACTAGTTCAGAATACAGCACTGCTAGTGCCCTGGTGGCCTCTGCTGACAGGGCCTAGCCTTAGCCAACACTGTGTCGAGTACTGGTTTTGTGATAGAAGAGCGCTCTCCTATGGGCAGGCTCTGGTTCCCAAGCTAAGAATTAGGTCCAGCTGTGGCCACCGTATCCAAGATTGCGTCCTTCACACAGGCCACAGACAGAGGGGCTAAAGTGCCGAGAGGTAGTGCTTCCTCTGCTTCTATTGCAGGGTCCCCAACATTGGCAGCACTGTGCAAAATCACTACTTTTCTGTCAGAGAAGTGCTGTCCTGTTTGCAGGCGCTGGCTCCCAGGCTAAGAACGAGGTCCCACTAAAATCTCGGTACCAACATGGCGTCCTGCACACTGACCGCGAAGCTCCGCACAAACTCCGCTGAGGCAGCTACAAAACGACAGGCTCAAAGTGGCTAGATTAACAGAGTCTGGAGCCTGGCTCTCAGAATATGGGAATTTGGCCTGCCTATCCCCCCAGCAGCGTGTTTGAGTCCAGCCACCAGGCAAGACCCAGCTCCGCCCATGGCCAAGGCAGAGAAAAATAAGTCAAAACGGTGCATTTACCTTCCATCCCTGAGAGCCTGGGCTAGCCAGGAGCGGGAGTCAGCGAAAGAGAGGTTTTTCGCTGAGTGGTATGAAGTCCCAATTAACAGCTCTGTGCCGTGTCCTGAGGCTGATTAGGTGATCAGAAGGCTCTGTTTGATTGTCAATTCAGGTCTTGGTTTCCAGAGGGATATAAGGAGATGTGTGCTTAGTCCATCATCTTGACTCAGCTCCCCAGTTGGCAGTATTTTGATCACTTTTTCTATCTTTTCCTTTGTGATGGGTTTACTAAGTTGTTCTGCTTCACTTTGTGAAATTTTGGTAGGCAACATGAATCAAGGAATCTGTTCATTTCCCCTAGATTTTCAAATTTGTTATAGTACAGTCTTTCATAGTATTCTGTTATGATATTTTTGATTTCTGTTGAATCTGTTGTGACAACTCCTCTTTCATTTCTTATGTGGGTTATTTGTTTCCTTTCCTGTTTTTCTCCAGTAAGTTTACCCAGTGATTTGTCAATTTTGTTGATCTTTACAAAAAAACAGCTTTTGGTCTTTTCAGTGTTTTCAGTTGTTCTTTTGTTCTCTAATTTGTTTAGTTCTGCTCTAACCTTTATGATATATTTTCTTCCAGTGTGTGAGGGATTCCTCTGTAGTTATCTCTCTACTTATTAAAGCTATTGGGTCAGTTCTTTGACCTGGTTTCTTTCTTCCTTCTAGATGTGTGCATTTATGGAGATAGTTTGATCTCTGAACACTGCTTTGGCTGTATTCCATAGGTTTTGTTAGGAAGTGTCTTCGTTCTCACTGGAATACATACGTTTGTTTCATCCTTGATTTCTTCTATAACCCATGGTTTTTTGAGCAAGATGTTGTTCAGTTTCCATGAGTCCTACTTTCTATGTTTTTTCTCCTATTGATTTAAACTTTTATGGCTTTATGATCTGAGAAGATGCTTTACATTAATTCACTGGTATGGACTTTGTTGAGAATTACTTTATGTGCTAACTCATGTTCTATTTTGGAGAATGTTCTATTTACACTGGAGAATATGTAGTTGTCTGCTGATGGACAAAAGTTATTTATATGTTGATGAGGTCTAGTTGGTTAATTGTGGCAATAAGGTCCTCTGTGTCTTTACTGAGCTTTTTTCTAAATGATCTGTCCAGTATTGAGAGTGGAGTGTTGAAGTCTCCCACTATTATTGTGACCTATCTCCTTTTTGAGTTAGCCAGTGTGTCTTTGATGTATTTAAGGGCTCTAATATTAGGTACATAAATATTTAATATTGTTAAGTCCTGCTTGTGTATTTAACCTTTCTGAAATATAGTCCACCCTTGTCCACGATGGTGGACTTTACATTAACATCTATTTTATCTGACATTAGAATTGCCACACCAGCTCTGCTTTGTGTATTGTTAGCTTGATGTATATTCTTCCATCCTTTGATTTTGAGTTTGCTACTATCTTTAAGTCTAAGGTGAGTTTCTTGTAGGTAACATATAGATGCCTTGTGTCTTTTGATCCAAGATGTCACTTGATGTCTCTTTACTGGATCGTTCAGTCGATTCACATTCAATGTAATTATTGACAGGTATGTGTTCAGTGTTTCCATTGTGATATGTTTATTTTTGTGTTGATATTTTATGTGTTGTTCTTATTAATCTTTTCTGGGACATTCTTCTTTGTGAGTTGATTTTTCACCTTTTTCAGGGTTGGTTTCATGGTTGTTGAAGTTCCTGTATTACATTTCTTGATATGATATGTTGCTTCTTTATTGTGCTTTATGGCTGCCCCTATGATCCCGCTTAATAAGTTATATAGAAAACCAATTTTAATTACTACTTGTCTTGTCAACCTCCTCTCCATCATGAAGGATTATAACAACTGTAGTACATCCCTCTTTTTAATAGAGGGACATCATAATTTTCATGATGTGATGATTGGGTTATTTCTTTCACTATTATAGCTTTGATTGTGTTTGGAGCCTTCTTTAACTGAGTAGTATTCTGCCTGATATGTCCTTCTACAACATAAAGTTCGTGGTTTTTTTCTTCTAAGCCAAAGCCAAGAGATTCTTTCAGTATTTCTTGTAGCTTTGGTTTGGTTTTTGCAACGTCTCTGAATTTCTGTTTATCTGTGAATGTCTTAATTTCATTTTTATATTTGAAAGACAGTTTTGCAGGATATATGATTCTTGGTTGGAAGTTCTCCTTCAAGGTTTTCAGTATGTCATGCCACTGTCTCTGTGCCAGCATTGTTTCTGCCTACAGCGTTTCCCTCTGAATGTTAGCTTTGCTTTGAGTCTTCTTGCTTTAAGAGTTTCTGCTTATGTTTCATTTTGTTCAGCTTGATTGTAATATGTCTTGGAGTCTTTCTTTTGAGATCTATATTGAGTGGCGTTTGATATGCATCTTGGATATCTATATTCTCTTACTTCATGATTTCAAGGGAAGTTCTCTGTTAGCAGCTCAGCAACAATACTGTGTGTTCTCAGGTGTCTCGCCCTGTTCAGGGACTCCAATTAATCATGGGTTGTTCCTCTTAATAGAGTCCCACATGATTCTTAATGCTTCATTTTTCTTGTTTCTTTTTTTCCCTGATTTTTCCTCATAGATGCTGGAGTCAGTAGCTCCATCTTCCAAGTCAGAAGGTATCTTTTCCATTTGTTCCATTCTGTTTCCTTGGCTTTGAATTGAAGTTTGCATGTCTTTGATTTTGTTCTTGATCTGTTGGATTTCAGAATACTGATGTTCCATCAGATTGAACAGCTTGCTTAATGTTTCATTTTTCTCAGCTGCATTCTGTATAAGTTCTAGGAGGGCTCTCCATATAATTATTTTGTATGCACTGCCTGATAGTTTTAGAAAAGCTTCTTCAGCTGGAAAACTCTTTGGTTGTTTCATTTAGGGGCCTTCTGAACCCATGGATGATTTTTTGCTTACGGCTTTCTCCAGAGTCTGTTGGCTTTCCTGGCTTCATGTGAGTCAATAAAGGCTGGGAGAGATGTTGTGAAGATGGACCACAGTTGTTTCTCTATATCATCTTAAAATAAGAGGTAAAAGGTATCTGACCACTTCCCAGTTCAGTCAGGTTTTCAGGTGTACAGGGCCCTTTTCCCAACTGGCAAAGTGAGCATCTCTATATCCAACCCCAGATGTTATGAACTAGTTCAAAAGACAGCAAGGCTACTTCCCTGTTGGCCTCTGCTGACAGGGCCCTAGCTATAGGCAACACTGTGTAAAATACTGCTTTTTAGCTGGCAAAGTGCTCTTATGCAAGAAAGCACTGCCTCTGAGCCTAGGAATTCAGTCTCACTTAGACCTCCATACCCAAGATAGTGTCCCACACAAGCTCACTGCCTGGAACCTCCATAGAAACAACACTATGGCAGAGGTGGAAAGAGAGGCCAAATATGCCAAGATGCACAGAGGCCACAGTCTCTGTTGTTGGACCCCTGCAGTAGATGATACTGTGTAAACTGCTGCTTTTCTGCCAGAAAAGCACTCTCCTGTGGGCAGGCACTGCCTCCCAGGCTACACATTAGGTCCAGCTGGGGCTTCCATTTCCAAGATGGTGTACCACACAAGCTCCCCACCCAGTGCCTCCATATAGACTACACTATTTCAGAGGGGTAAAGAGAGGCCAAAGGTGGCAAGATGCATACAGTCCTAAGCCAGGCTCTCAAAATATGGCAATTTCACCTGCCGATACCACGAGCAGTGTGTCGTAAACTAGCCACTAGTCAAGACCCAGCTCTGTCAGCCAGCTAAGACATAGAAAAAACAGGTTAAAGTGATGAGTTACCTTCGATCTGTGAAAGCCAGGACTGGCCAGGAGCAGGAGTCAGCTAAAAAGAGGAGTTTTTCCATTTAGTGGAATGAAGTCCAAATTAACAGCCTTTTGCCATGTGCTAGGGCTTGGTTTCCAGAGGGATGTAGGGAGACGTGTTGACTGCACCTCCCCAATTTTTTAATATTTATAAGACTTGCACACATGAGTGTGCATGCACACACACACACATAAATACAGATACACACACAGAGAAGTTTCAATTTATCTGTTCTGACTGAGTAGGTGGAAAAGTGGTTTGGATTCACTGGACAGTTGTTTCATTTCTGCATTATAGCTTGTGTGTAAATATAACCTAGAAGTAAAATTCTTTTAAAGTAGTATTTTATTGTTTTATGTGAATGTTTACATAGTAAATTAGGTTCTCATTTAACATACTCACTGTCCCATGACATTGATTACACTTTTCACATTCTTATTGTTTTCTCTTTCTTCTGTTTCTGTTAAGCTATCTTCCCTACCCCTTCCTATGTTCTTTTTTGCTTTAGCATAAATTCTGAGTGTTTTGTCTCATATGGTTGACTATGTCACAGAGAACAGTAATGATGGGTGATATTATTATTACTTTTTTATTTGGATGGAAGATGACCTTCCGGAATGGCTCCAGTTACAAATTCAAGGGTATTACTGGGTGATATTCTAGATATTTCTTCTAGTGTCTTTCTTTCTAGTAAGCCTGGTTTTCTTTCAAAGTTTGAGTTGTTCTACAGACTTCTCCCATTCTATCAGGGGCCTTCAATTGTGCCTATACTTAGAACAGTCTGGAATGATAACCGGGAGCCACGTAGTTCTGGTCAGCATACATAAGGCATTGGTTCAGGAGGGCTATTAGTCTTTTGAGCTAGTTTCTTCTTTGAGTCTTTTGTTTCTTTCGTTCTCTTTTGTTCCAGATGAGCAGACTCCAGTATTTGTTTCTTAAATGTACACTTGCAAGCTTTTAGTACATGAGATGCTACTTAATACAATAAAACATAAAATATTATCTTTATGAATTATGTTTTGCCAATTTTCCAAGTTGTCCCATGACATGATAGTTCTTTTAATACAGTAATCCAAACCCATAAGGTGTTTGGATATGTCTATGAAGTCTTCTTAATTGTGACCCCTATGTGCTAGATTAGATGTATGAATATGCAGCACACACAAACACTATACATGCATGTGCATGTACTCATATATGCCTTCCTATACACAGATGCACATATATATTACCTATGTAAACAACACATATTTTTGGATGTAATTACTGTGGATGCAAAATTGTAAGTTACAGCAATTTATTAGTTATTCTAGTACTACTATAACATAAATACCATAAATGGATGGCTTTAACAGACAGAAATGTCTTCTCTCACAGTCTAGGAGGCTGCAAGTCTGATTTCAGGCTGCCAGCTCAAGGAGAAGGATTTCTGTCTGTCAACTCTAGGGGAAGGTCTTGTCTTCCATATTACCCTTGGTCTAGGATTTTCTCAGTGAATCCAGGTCCAGAAGGACTTGCTCTGATGCCATCTCTTTTTTCATGATGGTAAGAAATCTCTCCTCTTCTGGTCCCTTCTCTTTTTTGTATCTCAAAAGAGATTGACTTAAGATAAAATCTAACCCTAAGATTGCTTTATGCCTCTTTAACGTAGTTACCTAAAATCCTGCCTCATTGACATCATGCTGTTATGTTGCTCAGTGCCATCTAGTTCTCCTCCTTGTGACACTGTGTACATCAGAATAAAACACTGCCCAATCCTCTGCCATCCTCACAGTAGTCATTATGCTTGAGCCCATTGTTAACAGCTTCTGTGTTAATCAATTCTCTTGACGGTCTTCTTCTTTATTGATATTTTTCTACCAAGACAGATTTTTTCATTCTTTTGACAGTCCATGGTGTATTCAGTATTCTTTGCCAGAACCATAATTCAAAGGAATCAATTATTCTTCAGCCTTCCTTATTCATTTTCAGCTTTCACATACATATGGGATGGTTGAAAACACCATGATGTGGGTCAGGCACAACGTTGTTTATTTATTGTGATTGAGTGAAAGTGTACAATCTAGTTTAAATTTGCATGCCTGCCTATGTGCAGCTCCTGCTCTCTTTGTCTGTCTCAGCATACTTCTCGTTTGTATCTATACATGTCATATCCTCTTAGCAATCTCCTGTCCACTCTTCTCCACCTTCTGCCTCCCCTCTAGTAAGAGGGGACAACATCCTACAGATGCAAAGAACCATAACATGCACACGCGATATGGTCACTCTGTGTTGCTGAGTCCAATCCACTCCTATATGAAGAGTTGACTTTGCTAATGATTTATGGACAGGGGCAGCATCAGGACAAGGGGCCATGCTCCCAGGAGAATCCTGAGGCCTCTGGAGCATCAATTGCAGTCTTTTAGTGAAGTTGTCAGGGTGCACCACTTTTCATTCTTGTGTTGTCAGTGAGACTCAACTTTGTGAGCCCCATCATGGGGCTCTGATTCCTCTGGTCACATGTCGACATAGTCACCCACTAATGTTGGTCTTTCTGTCTTCTAGGTTCTATTTCCCCCATGTTGTTTTGGTCCTTGGTGATCATCCGTTCCTGCTGCAGTGGGACAATTTGGTGTACCTCAAATGAAAGCTTGCTACCTTTTAAGACCCCAGATGCCACTCACCAATATGGGGTGCAGAAGACTCTCTGAGCAATATGCTAGTTATGCCAAATGGCCTCAATGTACCATGGGAGCACGGTCCCCAGACCCCTGTCCGTGCTACTCAGTCCTCACAATATTTGGTTAAGATTGGAAGAACATTCAGGTTATGTTGAAGCCAAGTTAAATTTATATTTTTTTCTAATGTGTGCTGTCACTGATTTCACCCAAGCAAATTTCTATCAACTATCTAATCTATAACCAACCTTCCCCCCCTTCCCCTCCCTTGCAGCCATCAAAGAGTCTTTTTTTCTGAACATGAGTCTGTTTTTAATTCCTTATAGTATGGGTCTCATACAATATTTGTCTTTGTGCTGCTGACTACTTTCACTCACCATACTGTTTTTCAATTGAAAGCAAGTTATGGGATGCTTCCTAAAATCATCATTGTTCTTTACAATTGCGTGGTGTTCCAATGAGTGCATATGCCATAGTTTCTTCATCCATTCATTTGTTGTTGGGCATCTGGATTGATTTGATTTTTTTTCTACAGTGGACTGTGCTGCAATAAACATTTGTGTGCATGTTTCTGTTCATGTGAATGCCCTTGCCTCGGTAGGATCTATTCCAAGCAGTGGAATTACTGGATTGAATGGTATATATATTTCCAGCTTTTCAAGGAAGCTCCAGATTGCGTTCCAAAGAGGTTGTGCAATTTTGCAATCCCACCAACAGTGTAGGCGAGTTCCAATTACTCCACAGCCTCTCCAGCATTTGTGGTTTTGTGTTTTTTGGATCATAGCCAACTTTGTAGGGGTGAGATGTTATCTCACCGTAGTTTTGATTTGAATTTTTTTACTAGGTAATGATTGTGAACAATTCTGCATGTGTTTTTTGGCTGTCTGGATCTCCTCTTTAGAGAAGTGTCTGTCCATCTCCTTCACCCAATGTTTTATTGGATTATTTATCCTTTTCTTACTGATATTTTGTAGTACCTTATACATTATGGAGATCAGACATCAGTCTGATATAGTTGCCAAATAATTTTTTCCCATTCTGAAAGTGGTCTTTTAAGTCTTTTCATAAAGTATTTGGATGAGCAAAAGTGTTTTATTCTTAATAGTTCCCATTTATCTATTTTCTGTTGATTGAGTTTGTCAAATTTTGAAGTCTGTCCACATTGTGTATTAAAGTTTCCATTGTCACTTCTATTTTTTCTTGAAGGAGCTTTATCATTTTAGATTTACCATTTAGGTATTTTATCCATTTTGAGTTGTTTTTTGTATAAGGTGTGAGATATGTATCTTGGTTCAGTTTTTTTGCAGATGGATATCTAATTTTGCCAGCGCCATTTGTTAAAGAGACTGCTTTTACCCCAGTTTAAAATCCTGGGGCATTTGTTGAATGTCAACTGTTCATAGAAGGATAGTGGCATCTCTGGAGTGTCAACTCTGTTCCACTGGTCTATGTGTCTCTTTCTGTACCAGTAACAGGCTGTTTTGACCACTGTGGCAGTGTAATAGGTTCTAAAGTCAGGTAGTGAGATGCCTCCCAGTGTGTTCTTCGTCTTCAGTACTGCTTTACTTATCTGGGGCTTCTTCCCTTTCTAGAAAAGTTGGTAATTTGTTTCTCCATCTCATTAAAAAAATGTCACTGTATTGGATTGCACTGTGTAAGTAGATTTCTTTGGATAAAACAGATATTTTCACAATGTTGAGTCTTCCTATTCACGAGTAGGATAGGTATCTCCATTTATGTAAGTCTGTCTTAGTTTCTTCTAGTAAAGTCTTGTAGTACTCTTTGTAAAGATCTGTAATTTCTGTAGTTAGATTTATTCCTAGGTATTCTGTCTTCTTGGGACTATAGTAAATGGTATTGATTTGGTGATTTTTTCTTTAATAATCTTGGTATAAAGGAATCCTACCAATTTACTTATGTTTATCTTGTGTCCTGATACTTTGCCGAAATCTATCAATTTGAGTTATTTATGGATTCTTTAGGATTCTCTGTGTATACAATCATATCATCCATAAATAGGGAGATTTTTACTTCTTTGATGATGCAAATATCCTTTATTTCTTGGTCTTGTCTAATTGCTCTGGCTAGAACTAGTACAGTGTTGAATAGGAGAGGTGACAGTGGGATCCTTGTCTAGTTCTTTTTCTCGAAGGGAAATGTTTCAGTCTCTCTAAGTTCAGGATGATATAGGCTGTTAGCTTTGTATAAATGGTCCTTATTGCACTGAGGAATTTGCTGTGTATTCCTATTTTTTGAGACATTTTAGCATGAATTGGTGTTGGACTTCATCAAATGCCTTTTCCGTGTCAATTGACAAAATCAGGTGATTCTTGTCTTTTGTTTTATTTATGTGGTTGATCACATTAATTGTTTTCCTGATGCTGAACCAGCCTTGTATCCCTGGTATGCATCCAACTTGGCTGTGATGAATTATTTTTTTGATACATTGTTGTATTTTACTGGCAAGAATTTTGTTGAAGATTTTTGCATCTAGATTCATCAGTGATATCGTACTGTAGTTCTCCTTTTTGTTGGATCTTTCCCTGGCTTTGGAATCAGGCTTATGCATGCTTATGCTGGGAGTATTCCATCCCCTTCTATACTGTGAAATAGTCTGAATAGTATTGGAGTTAACTCTTCTCTAAAAGCTTGGTAGAAATCTACAGCAAGACCATCTGGGCCTGAGCTTTTTTTGGTTAGTATTTTTTTGTTGACTTTTTCAATCTCTTCTTTTGTGATGGGTTTATTAAGTTGTTCTGTTTCACCTTATGATGATTTTGGTAGGTGATATGAATCAAGGAATTTGTCCATTTCTTCTAAGTTTTCAAATTTGTTGGAGTACAGTCTTTCGTAGTATTCTGTTGTGATACTTCTAATTTCTGTTTGATCTGTTGTGACATCTCCTCTCTCATTTCTTATTTGGGTTGTTTCTTTTACTGTTTTTCTTTAGCAAGTTTAGCTAATGGTTTGTCAATTTTATTGATGTTTTCAAAAAACTATCTTGTGGTCTTATCAATTTTTTTAATTGTTCTTCTGTTCTCTAATTTATTTAGCTTTGCTCTTTAGTTCTGGTAATCTTTATGATCTCTTTTCTTCTGGTGCCTGAGGGTTTCCTCTCTTTCTATTTGTTCAAGCTGCAGGGTTAGTTCTTTCGTTTCAGTTTTTTCTTCCTTCCGAATGTATGCATTTATAGAGATAAACTGACCTCTGAGCACTGCTTTGGCTGTATCCCGTATGTTCCTGTAGAAGGTGATTTCAATCTCATTGAAATCCATAAATTTCTTCATTTCATCCTTGATTTCTTGTATAACTCGTGGCTTTTTGAGCAAGATGTTCACTTTCCATGATTTCCAGTTTCTACCTATGTTTTTTCTGCTATTGATTTTGACTTTTTTCGCTTTATGTTCTGAGAAGATGTTTTACAACAATTGAATGGTTTGGATTTTGTTGAGATTTGTTTTATGTCCTAACACATGATTATTCTGGAAAACATACTACATGCACTGGAGAAGAAGTTGTAGTTATCTGTTGATGGATAAAAAGTTCTGTATATATTGATGAAGTCTAGTTGGTTAATTGTGGCAATAAGATCTTCTGTGTCTTTATTACATTATTTTCTAGATCTGTCTAATATTGAGAGAGTGGAGTGTTGAAGTCTCCCACTATTATTGTGGAGTCATCTATCTCATTTTTGAATGTAGTCAGCATATCTGTGATTTATTTAGGTGCTCTAATATTAGGTGCATAAATATTTAATATTTTTTCGTCCTGCTTGTGTATTGAACCTTCCAGCAATAAACAATGTCCATGCTTGTCCGTGATGGTGTATTTTACATTAAATTCTATTTGTCTGAGATTAGTATTGTCATACCTGCTATTCTTTGTATATTATTGGCTTGTTATACATTCTTGCATCCTTTACTTTTCAGTTTCTTCATACTTTTGAGTCTAAGGTGAGTTTCTTGTAAGCATCATATAGAAAGGTCATGTCTTTGGGTCCAAGATGCCACACTTCTCTGTACTGGAGCATTCAGTCCATTGACATTCAACATAATTATCGGTAGATATGTGTTTAGTTTTGTCATTGTGATTTGTTTCTCTTTGTGTTGATGTCTTCTCGGTTGCTCTTAATATTCTGGTCAGGGACATTCTTCTTTATGGGTTGACTTACTACCTTTGTAACTGTTGGTTTTGTGTTTGTTGAGGCTTCTGTATTACATTTCTTGTTTTGAAATGTTACATCTTTATTGTGCTTTGTGGCTATCCCTATGATCCCCCTTAACAATCTATGTTTAAACACAATTTTAACTTTTACATATCTTATTAACTTCCTCTCCATCTGAAAGGACTATAATGACTGTAGTGCACCGCTCTTTTTAATATCATGATGTCATAGTTTTCATGATATGATCACTTGGATCACTTCTTTTAATATTATAGCTTTGAGTTCTGTGCCTTCCCTAACCGAGTAGGTTTCTGGATGATATGTCCTGTATTGCCTTCTAAAATATAGAGCTAATGGTTTTGTTCTTCTAAGCGAAGAGCATCTTTCAGTATTTCTTGTAGCTTTGGTTTCATATTTACAAAGTCCCTGAGTTTCTGTTTATCTCTGAATGTCTTAATTTCATTTTCATATTTGAAAGACCATTTGCAAGACATATAATTCTTGGTTGGAAGATTTTCTCCTTCAAGGCTTTGAATGTGTCATCCCACTGTCTGTGCCAGCGTCATTTCTGTTGAGAAGTCAGATGAAAGCCTACATGGTTTCCCTCTGAATGTTAGCTTTGCTTCAAGTCTCTCTGCTTTTAAGATTTTCTGCTTACATTTCATTTGGTTAAGCTTGATTATAATATGTCTTGGTGTCTTTCTTTTCAGATCTATATTGTGTGACATTCGATAAGCATCCTGGACATCTATATTCTCTTCTTTCATAGTTCAGAGAAGTATGCTGTCTGCAGCTCCACAATAATACTCTGTGTGTTCTCAGGTGTCCCTCCCTGTTCAGGAGCTCCAATTAATTTTAGATTGTTTCTCTTGATAGAATCCCACATGTTTCTTAATGCTTCTTCAGTTTGCTTTTTTCTTATCTCTGATTTCTCCTCACAGATACTAGAATCAGTAACTCTGTCTTCCAAATTAGAAAGTCTATTTTTCATTTGTTCCATTGTTTTCTTGGCTTTGAATTGAATTTATTTCTTTGATTTCGTTATTGATCTGTTGGATTTCAAAATGCTGGTGTTCCATCGGTTCAAAGAGCTTGCTTAATTTTTCATTTGGCTCTGCTGCATTTTGTATAATGTGTAGGAGGGCTCTTTTTATATATATCCTTTTGTACTGGTCCTCTGACAGTTTCAAAAAGGCTTCTTCATATGAGAAGTTGTTTGGTTCTTTCTTTTGGGGGCTTTCTGGAGCCATGGGTGAATTTTTCTTTAAGTTGTTGGCCAAGGTTTGCCAAGGATGGAGGTTGTCAAGGATTTCATTTTACATGGTTCCACAATCAACATCCATGAAAACAGTTGTCAAGAAATCAAAAGAGTCATTTAATTGGGACCATCTGCTCTAAAGGATTTCTTTAAAGAGACATAAAGTAGTCACCTTGAAAACTAAAGTGTGCTTGACCCAAGCCATAGTATTTTCTATTGTGTTGTATGCAGGTGAAAGCTGGATGATGAATAAGGAAGACAGAATAAGAATTGACAGCACTGACTTGCAGTGTTGGAGAAGAATATTGAACGTACCATGGACTGCCAAAATAACAAACACATCTGTTCTAGAAGAAGTACAACCAGCGTGCTCCTTGGAAGCAGAAATGGCAAGACTGAGTCCTACATAGTTTGGACATGTTGTCAGGTGGGATCATTCCATGGAGAAGGAAATCATGCTTGGTAGGGGGTCAGTGAAAAAGAGGAAGCCTCTCAACAAGATGGATTGACAGAGTGACTGCAACAATGGGCTTAAGCCTAAAAACCATTGTGGGCATGGCACAGGACCAGGCATTGTTTCGTTCTGTTGTTCATAGGGTTGCTATGAGTCAGAACAGATTTGATGACACCTAACAACAAGAACATTATCTAGCAAAAGATTTCCCCTCTACTGCTTCCCATCCTTGGTAAATGTCAAAGAATTTTGATTTCTCAGTGTATACCTATTCTTGACATTTTATAAAAGTTGGACCTTGCAATGTTGTCCTTTTGTAATTAACTTATGTCCATCAGCATATCCTCTAGATATATTCACATTATGTTTTGTAGACTCATTATTTTTTATTTTTGTATGTAATCTACTGTATGTATCTACCACAATTTATTTATTCATTCATACACTGATGGGCTCTTAGGTTGCCCTTTCCATCTTTTTACTATTGTGAATAATGCTTCAATAAACATAGAATTACATACGTCAAACACTGCCTGGTCCTGTGTGATGCCCACAATCATTTTTATGCTTAAGCCCGTTGTTGTGACCACTGTGTCAATCCATCTCATCAAGGATCTTCTTTTTCTCTGATCTTCCACTCTACCAAGCATGATGTCCTTCTCCAGGTATTGATCCCTCCTGACAACATGCCCAAAGTATGTAAGATGCAGTCTTGCCATGTTTGCTTCCAAGGAGCAATCTGGTTGTATTTCTTCTAGAACAGATCTGTTTGTTCTTGTATCTTATATCTTGTTCTTACATCTTTAGGATATATACCTTTGAGTGAGATTGCTGAGTGTATGGCATTTCTGTTTCTAGCTTTTTGATGTTGCAACATACCATTTCCATAGTGGTTGTGCCATCTTATAATCCCATCAGCAAGAATACGAGTTCTAATATCACCACAACCTCTCTAGCATTTGTTCTTTATTTTTTATCACTGCCATTTTTGCAAGAGTGAGATAGTATCTCATTGTAGTTTGAATTTGCATCTCTCTGATAGCTAATGTGAGCAAGCATCTTTTTATGTCTTTATACGGTGTGATGAATTACTTAATATGGCCTTTCCAGTCATATTGTGATTCACACACAATGACTGAGTGGGACTATGTACAAAAGATATACAGAACCTGTGATGGTTGGAGTTCTGTGTCGAATTAGATAGGCCATGATTTCTACTATTGTGTGGTCATCCTCCATTTTAACATATTGGTGACTCTGGCTATCTTACAATGGATTTTCTAGGGAAGCAAATCTATTAACAGATATATGTACAAGGAAAGATTTACATACAGGAAACAGCTCATACAGTTGTAGAAGGTGAATGTCCCAAGTCATGACACAAGCCTCACATGGCCACAGGAGCTGGTGAACACAAATTCAGCAGATCAGAGACCAGAATTCTAGATCACTGTCTGTGTAGGTCCATGGGTCCCAAGCTGGTAGGTGAGACTGCGGGGTCACTGCTGACTTATGGAGCTGCAGGGGCTGCCAAACTCAGGATCAGCAGGTCAAAGAACAGGACTGTCACTCACTGGCTATAATGGATGATGAATCTAAGACCACTAGTTCAGGTCGAGGAACCAGATGCAAAAGAGAGCAGGAGCTGCTGACAACATAAGTAGACAGGAAGCAGGTGGCAGAAGGAGGAGAGATGAGAGCTGAGGAGTGGGAAGCCACAACCCCTGCCACTTGATATAGCAGCCAAACATAGAGTTGACAAATTGACACAGTCTTAACCACCACACTGGCCTGTACATGTTGATAAGGCAGGATTAGTATAAGGTGTTTGTCCTGAGATGCAGATACAGGAGAGTGTGACTTAAGTTCTACTTTTACTGAAATATGTCTTTCTCTTGGGTGTGGCCAGTATCAAAAATCAAAGCAGTCTCTTTTTCTCTGTACATTCTTCCTTCAAATGTCAGTTTTCCATTCTGTCAAGGTTCTGCCTGTTTTTACAATGCAAATCTGGGTAGAGCTATGGTTTTCAACCTAAACCCCCACTCCATGCACAGGGATACTTCATTCATTCATTCGTTCACCTGTTTTCCTCAGGAAAATTCTAGTTTCGCTTTTAGCATATCTAAACAAGTATCAACTAAAGGTGGAGTTACATGTTCTCAGTAATCTATAATATACAATATTCATTTCAACCGTACATTTATGTCTGCTTTACCACATTAGGTAGGAGAAACATTCAGTATCCACCATACATTCAAATACATAATCCAAAACACATAACCCTCTTAAATACGTTCTGGTTGCTTCTTCTCTTTTCTGCACCTTAGTTGTCTTCTATTCATATGAATACTGCTTGGGCCTTTGGCTGGGTGCAACCAGTAGACCCTGGCTGGCTGTCATCCAACTTATCTGGCCTGACTTTGGCCTTAGGCCACTTCAGCTGCATATTTTAAGCCATTACAGGTTACAACAACAAAAGTAACCACCAAAGAATCAAAAGTTGCACTTCCCAAGCACTCCCACCCACCCTCCCTCCCTCTTTCATTTTCTCTTTCTTTCCTTTCTTTCCTCTTACAAACCCCCATGCTTAGATGAGTCTGGAGCCATTGCAAAGAATATGTCTTCTGATTCCAATGAATAGGGCCTCCTCTAACTTCACAAGGAAACCATGGTGGCATAGTGGGTTAAGGGCTACCTCTACTAACCAAAAGGTTGGCTGTTCAAATCTGCCAGGCACTCCTTGGAAATGCTAGGAGTCAGTTTGACTCACCTCTAGGGTGGCCATGAGTCAGACCCAACTTGACAGCAATGGGTTTTTGGGTTTTTAACTTCACAGGGTTAAAGAAAATATAGATCAACAGCCCAAAGATGATTCCTATGATGCCCGGGTCAGATATGCTTCCTCACTCTGCCATCTTTATCAACACTGATACCAGCTGTCTTTCCCAAGGCTCTCTCTACTTCTCTGTTGGATTCAATAATTCATTGCACTGGCCAGTCAGAACTCACAGACCGTACTCATATTATGGAGCTTATTAGGAAAGTCTCAATTTACAAGTCAGTCTCAGAAACACTCAAGGATACAGTTCTTCCAGTATGACAGCCTTTTCCAAGCTGTGATCACAAGGCCATCTTTACCTGGCTCTCAGTCTCTACCCAAAGGCATACGGCTTTCTCACTGCTTGGGTTGGCAAGCCCAACATGCTGTCTTCTGTAGGTCTCTCCTGCTGGCCTCTCCTTCCTTTTTGGTGGTAGGATTCTCTTTTTCCCTTCTCTGGGGTCACTCATTTCAAGCATAATTGAATGGTTAATCTGACCAATCCCTTTGATGGGCCAAAATAACCGTATCTGCACAGTCCCACCCTATTACTTGGATTGGAGCTACAAGATCACAGCTAGGAAAGCCACACAAAAGCGATTCATCACACCACAGGTTGTTTGCCACTTTAATGTCCTCTTAGGTGAAGGTTCTGTTCATATTCTTTACTTATTTTTTTATTGGATTTTTTGTCTTTCTGTTGTCAAATTATTGAAGCTTATAATAGTGTTTTTTGAACAAATGAACAGTCTGGCTGTTTAGGCTGTCCTATGAGATAACATTACCAAAATGTGTCTAAAATATTGCTTTTTTGACTCCATTGGAACTTCTCAGTAACAGAAGAGTAATAGTCACGTCTGTCCTGCTTATAATTCCCTCCAGGAGGACTATATATATTTGATAGTATTTCAATGAAAAAGTATTTTTGGGTATTTACGGAATTCATCATTATTATATGCTCATCACTGTGCCATATATTTAATAGTGAGAAGAAGAGCTAATATTTATGGTGATAATATAGAAATAACAACAAGCCTATTTTGGAGCATGTACTATATATCAGAATCGCTCTAAGTACCCTTAAAATAATCTTTTCCACTGGATAGCATTATCATCTCCATTTTGTAGATGAACAAATGATCACTCAGAGAGGTTTTCTATTTGTTGTCTTAAAATCATATTGTTTGAAAATGGTGGTTAGGGTTCAAAGCCAGAACAGTTAGATTCCCAAGTAGTGTTGTTCATAACAACTTTTTGAGATAAGTAAAAATCATGTATCTGTATCATGTAATATGGTAGCTATTAGCCACATGTCAATGTTAGGCACTTGAAATGTTGCTAGTGCAACAAAGGGACTAATTCTTTTTATTGTAATATGAATTGAAATTTAGGTAGCACAAGTAGTTAACCAAATTGGACAATACAGTTCTAGCAATTGCATGTATAACTATTAAGCTATCCCTTCTTTATAGATAACTTTTTATGTGTCTAATGTTGGGCTAGGTAGTCTATATGTATTATCATTTTTAATCTTAATGGCAGTGCCACCAAATAAACACTATGACTATCTTTCCTCATTTTAATTTTGAAGTAATAAGGCTCAAAAAAGTTAAGTACCTTAGCCAAGGCCACATAGCAGATAAATGGAGAAGCCAGAATAAGAATTTAAAAATAAAATAGCTTTCTTCTGTACCACACTGCCATAACAAGGCAATAAATGCATAGGCTGTCTTCTCAAGAAGCTTCCAAAACAAACAAGTAAACAAATGAACAAATAAGACCTACACTTGTGAAGGAATTAAATCATAATATAAATTAGTATACAATGAAGTACTGAATTACATGATAAAACTAATTACTCATATGAAAGAATGAGATCTGCATAAGCTTTGGATAGATAAAGATGAAGGGACATTCCAAACCTGAAGGAAAGCATAAGCAAATGCACAGAAATAAACATTACCCTCCTCAGATGAGGATAAACTGATTTTGCTGAAGTAAAGATTTCATATTCAAGATAAATAAGGGATGAATTTGGAGAGGTTGGATGAAATACGATCTTGGAAGGCCTAGAAAGTCATACTGAGAAGCACATAGTGGTTGTGCTATTCAACAGAGACACAGATTTTATCTCTAGAAAACTAGAGATATACACATATGTCTAGAGGTAAGAGCGAAAGTGTTTGCAATGGAGTAACAGTTGGGGGAAAAAAAAAGGTCCACTAAAAGTTATAAACCGAGTTTGTAGTATTCACAGAGACTCTGTCTAAGCAGTATCTCTATAAAGATGAGTCTAGCATGAAAATCAATCATTATAGTCTATCTAATGAAGCTTAGTTACCAAAGTAACCAAAATTTATCCACCTAAGAGTTTCTGAAGTTTGATAATGGAACTTACGTCTTTGAAACATTATCTGGCTCAAGAGTGGTAGCATTTCAAAAATAGCTCCCCAAAAAAATATGACCCCAGTTTTAGTCAAGGTGTGGAAATTTCATTTGAAGGGAATACCAAAGAGGAAATGTTAGAAGAATACTATGGCTGCTTTTAGAAGACTTAAGGAAGATGAAGAAAAAACAATTTTTGTGATGTTTGGGAAGTTATTTAGGCATGAGCAGTCAAATGATTATGATGATTTCAAATTATAGGGTAAAAACCAGGAGGTAAGATGTTAATTTTGATATAATCTATAAAGTGAGAAGACAAAGCTTTTCCGTCTAATGTTAAAAAATGACAGAATCATGAAGACATTTTAATGTTTTGGAAGTTTTCACAGTATAAATGAAAATAATTCAAGGTTAAAAGTAATTTTTTATTTGGCTTATTAGGCTGACTGAGTTAGGACATACGGAACAGCTAAACAGCTATTCCTCTTACCTGAGTTCTGAGACTAGAAAACTGAGCTGCATGATGCTCAGCAAAGCCAGTCAGACATCTCCAAGAAGTATATATAAATTTAAGTGGGCTAGTGCAATAAAGACAAGAAATAGAGGGGAAAATAGAAAGTGCATAGAGATAAATGAATGTATTCCCGTGGGTTATGCCTGACATTCAGAAATAATTACAGTTGGAGAGGGTAGGGAGGGGTGATTTTTAAAGGCCAAACCAAAAAAACAAACCCATTACTGTCCAGTTGGTTCTGACTCCTAGAGACACTATAGGTCAGAGTAGAGCTGCCCCATAGAGTTTCTAAGGAGGAACCTGGTGGATTTGAATTGTTGACCTTTTTGTCAGCAGCTAAAGCACTTAACCACTATGCCAACTGAGTTTCCTTTTAAAGGCCAGTGTAGGGGAGAGAAAATGTGTAAAAGTAATCAAGCATGTGGAAAGAGAAACCACAGGTTACAATGCATTAAATCAAGGAATCAACTGAAGTGATAGCGTAAAGAGGCTTCAGGAAGCAAAGTGAGTGATTTTAAAGACACAAGGGCAAGAAATGAAAATAAATTACACAAGTGGGTGACATTAAACAAAAGAAGCTTTTCGGGGACTCAACATCACATCAAGGAGTACAGGAAGAAAAGTGTTTCACAGCTGCTGTTTATGGAAAAAGTGAGAACTAGAGAAAGCATGAGAGTGATTTCTTAGTACAAAGAGAAAAGAAAAAAGGTGGGAGGAAAAAGAACACAAAGGGGAAAGTGGAAAATGCTTGCTCTTGCCTTATTAATCAAAAAGACAATATTTTGGAGAACAATGTACCGACAAAATAAATGAACTTAGTACAAAGAAAACCAAAGTTGAGACTGTAGTAACAGCAAGTAACTTTTTTGTGCCTAGAGAAGAAATACATACTTTCGTCATGTTCTGTTGAGTCTTTGTCAGAAGAGACAAAGAAAGACACGGGGGGCAAATACAAGGCTGCTACATTTAAAGAAAATTTAGGGCCTCAAAATGTCAGAACTTCTTTTTTATATCTGTTCACTTTAACATATGTATTATATAAATCATATTATATGTATATATATATGTAAATAATCAGACAAAAGGTACCCTTTTTCCAGCAAAGCCTTAATTTCACTTGTAGGAAAGGAGTATTTAAAAGGCTGTGGCATGGCCCATGTTACTCACATTTCAGACCCACGATAACAGACTCCAAGCATTCTCTTATGGGAACTAGTAATCACAGAGAATACTTGGTGCATTAGAATATATAGAATATATATATCCCAGTATGTGTATATATATATATGCATATATATGGTCACATACACACTTTGAAGCATTTTCTCTCTTTTGAGTGATGACGAATGTGTTATGACTTAAAAATGATACTAATTGTTTTAAAACCAAATGACTTGTATATTGACATGATCTAAATAACGTCCATTTGCACTCCTACAGGAAATCACTTTCTAGTGAATTTGTACAGAGAAAGGAAGTAGTAGATATGAAATTTCCTCATGCCTCTAATGTGTGCAACAGGGAACCACAGCTACTGGAGTGTCTGGTCTTAGCCGCAGAAGTATCTTTCTCTGCCTGCTACCTGCATACTCATTGTCTTAGTGGCAAAGAGCCAGAAAAGGGGCTAAGCATTGTCAAAGACAGAAGTTCTGTTCATGAATTTATATAATGTAAGGTTTGGAGAGCCCTCTAACTCAATACTTGATAAAAACATATAGAAGCCTTTATCCTTCAGAATTAGGCAATGTTTAGTAGTAAAATCGTAGATGTGGGGTAAAAAATGGGAGCAGGTACCATAGAGGAAATTTTTATGACTATAGGAAGAGGGGATTAAAGCGTCATTAATTAGACAAAAAGGCACCCTATTCCTGCAAAGCATTAATTGTAGGAAAGGAGTATTTAAGGGGTTGTGGCATGGCTTGTCTTTCTCACATTTCAGACCCATGATAGCAGATTCCAAGCATTCCCTTATAGCAACCAGTAACCACAGAGAGTACTGCGTGCCTTATAATGGCCCTATATAGCCTGAGTCATTCATGTGTATTTTGCTAGTGTCAATTTATTTCAAACAGAGCATGACTAGTTGTCTTCTGACAAAATAACCATGCGTAGTGTTTTCTCTGCCATCACGTGATGGAATGATACAGAAACATTTTTTTTTTTTTTGGTGCTGTTTCTGTTAGAATCAAAACAGACAAATAAAGCAGTTCTGTGAAGGAAGATGTCAAATAACTTGAATCCCTGATTTTGTTCTGGATGTCTCAGCCACTGCTACCACCTCAGATTGCCCCTGAATCCCTGGCCATCAGACAGAGTGATATGAGATACTGAGTCAGTGGCAAGAGTTCATACTTTAGTCTCACCATCTGGTTCATCTGAGATTGACCTAAAGAGCTCCTTTTTGGCATGGAGCCCAGAAGATACTAGGGAATGCTAAGTAAAAGAAATGAACAGACTCCCATTAGGCTATGGGGAGAACAGCGGCAGAAACCACAGTTTCAGTGGCAGCTTTCACCTGTGTATTGGGGCATTAGGTAGAAATGAGAGATAAGTAAGACAGTCTGTACTGCTTCACATTAAGAAGTTGCCATAAAGTTGGTAACTATTGAATTACTGAAGTAATAATTTATTGGTTGACTTTTACTCCTTGTTTTATTCTTTTCCATAATCTTTCCTAGGTTTTTTATCCCAGTGAGACAGAGACTCCTTTCTTCGAGGAAACTGGGATAGGAGAATATAGAAAGTTAAGCTTTCTTTTATAGCTTTGGTATTGTTGTAGACTCTACTGGAAAAATAGATTCTATCTTCTGAAGTTTCCAGCCAGATGCAGTATCATGAAGGTCGCTGAATGAAAGTTCTGAATAGAGATGTGATCAAAAGGTTTTCTAGCATTAAAACACAGGCTTGTAATAGGTTCTAAAGTCAGGTAGTGAGAGGCTTCCCAGTGTGTTCTTCTTCTTCAGTACTGCTTTACTTATCCGGGGCTTCTTCCCTTTCCAAACAAAGATGATGATTTGTTTTTGCATTTCATTAAAAAATGTTGCTGGAATTTGTATTGGAATTGCATTATATAAGTAGATTGCTTTAAGCAAAATAGACATTCTCACAATGTTGAGTCTTCCTATCCATGAGTAGGGTAGATCACTCCATTTATGTAAGTCTCTTTTAGTTTCCTGTAGTAAGGTCCTCTAGTTCTCTTTGTAAAGATCTCTTATTTCTCTAGTTAGATTTATTCCTAGGTATTTTATATTCTTGGGGGCTATAGTAAATGGAATTGATTTGGTGATTTCTTCTTTAATAATCTCACTGTTGGTATAAAGGTATCCTACTGAATTACTTATGTTTATCTTGTATCCCAATGCTTTGCTGAACTCCTCTATTGGGTCTAATAGTTTACCTACAGATTCCTTTGGATTCTCTGTATAAACAATCACATCATCTACAAAGAGGGAGATTTTTACTTCTTCATTGCTGATACATATGCCCTTTATTTCTTTGTCTTGTCTAATTGCTCTGGTTAGAACTTCTAGTACAATATTGAATAGAAGTGGTGAGAGTGGGTATCCTTGTCTAGTTCCTGTTGTCAGAGGGAATTCTTTCAGTCTTTCACCATTCAGGATGATGAATGCAGTTGGCTTTGCATAGATGATACTGATTGCTTGAGGAATTTCCCCTCTATTCCTATTTTTCTGAGAGTTTTAAGCATGAATGGGTGTTGAACTTTGTCAAATGCCTTTTCTGCATCAAATGAAAAATCAGGTGATTCTTATCTTTTGTGTTATTAATGTGGTTGATTGCATTAATTGTTTTTCTGATGTTGAACCAGCCTTGCATCCCTGGAATGAAACCAACTTCATCATGATGAATGATTTTTTTTTTTTTTATGTGCTGTTGAATTCTACTGTCTAGAATTTTGTTGAAGATTTTTGCATCCAGGTTCATGAGTGATATTGGTCTGTAATTTTTTGTTTTTAGTAGGATCTTCTGCTGATGTTGGTATCGGGGTTATGCTGGCTTCATAGAATGAATTTGGGAGTATCACATCCTTTTCTATGGTGTGAAACAGCCTCAATAGTGTTGGTGTCAACTCTTCTCTAAAAGTCTGGTAGAATTCTCCAGTGAAGCCATCTGGGCCAGGACTTCTTTTGTTTGGTAGATTTTTGATGACTTTTTCAATCTCTTCTTTTGTGATAGATTTATTAAGATGATCTACTTCTCCTTGTGATAGTCTTCATGAATCAAATGAATCTAGAAATTTGTCCATTCCTCTGAGGTTTTCCAACCTGTTAGAATACAGCCTTTCATAGTATTCTGTTATGATATTTTTTATTTCAGCTGGGTCTGTTGCAACATCTCCCATCTCATTTATTAATCGGGTTATTTGTATCTTCTGCTGTTTTTCTTTGGTAAGTTTAGCCAATGGTTTATCAATTTTGTTGATCTTTTCAAAGAACCAGGTTTTGGCTCTGTTAATTTTTTCAATCATTTTTTTCTGTTCTCTAATTCATTTAGTTCTGCTCTAATCCTTATAATCTGTTTTCTTCTGGTGCCTGAGGTGTTCTTCTGTTGCTCTCTTTCTACTTGTTCAAGCTGTAAGATTAATTCCTTAGTTTGGGCCCTTTCTTCTTTCTGGATGTGTGCAGTTATAGAGATAAACTGAACTCTGAGCACTGCTTTTGCTGTAGCCCATAAATTCTGGTAAGATCTGTTTTCATTCTCATTTGAATCTGTAAATTTCTTTATTTTTTCCTTAACTTCCTTTATGATCCAAGGCTTTTTTGAGTAAAGTGTTGTTCAGTTTCCATAAGTTTGAATTTCTACCTATGAATTTTCTGTTGTTGATTTCAACTTTTATAGCTCTATGGTCTGAGAAGATACTTTGAAGTAAACCAATGGTTTGGATTTTGTAGAGAATTGTTTTATGACATAGCATGTGGTCTATTCTATAGAATGTTTCATGTGCATTGGAGAAGGTGTACTTATCTGCTGATGGAAGAAAAGATCTGTATATGTTGATAAGGTCAAGTTGGTTGATTATTGCACTAAGATCTGCATCTTTACTGAGCTTTTTTCTGGATGATCTATCCATAACTGAAAGGGGAGTGTTGAAATCTCCAACTATTATTGTGGAATGATCTATCTCGTTTTTCAGTGTTGTCAATATCTGTTCAATGTATTTAGGTGCTCTGGTATTGGGTGCATAAATATTTAATCCTGTTAAGTCCTGCTTGAGTATTGAACTTTTCAGTAATAAATAGTGACCATACTTGTCCACAATAGTGGATTTTGCATTAAAATCTATTTTATCTGAGATTAGCATTGCCACACCTGCTCATCTTTGTGTATCATTAGCTTGCTATATTATTCCAACCTTTAATTTCAATTTGTTCATATCTCTAAGTCTAAGGTGTGTTTCTTGTAAGCAACATATAGACGGGTCGCGTCTTTTGATCCAGGATGTCACTCGCTGTCTCTTTACTGGAGTGTTCAGTCCATTTATATTCAATGTAATTATCAATAGGCATATGCTTAGTGCCATCATTTTCATGTAATTTAAGTTGATGTTTTCTGTATTGCTCTTAATGTTCTGTTCTGGAGCATTCTTCTTTATGAGTTGTTGTTTCAGTGTTGGTTTTGTGTTTGTTGAGACTCCCATATTGCATTTCTGATTTTGACACAATGCACTGTTAATCTGCTTTATTACTACATGTATTATCCCCCTTAATATACTAAGATTAAACCTAATTTTGACTACTTAGTAGCTCTCAAACTTCCTCTGCATCTAAAACAACTATAACTACTGTAGTGTATCCCTCATTTAATGTGATAGTGTTATAGTTGTCATTATATGATCACAGATTCCCTTATTATAATGCTGCAGCTTTGATGAAGTTTTGTGACTTCCTTAACTGATTAGAATTTTGGATGAAGTGTCCTGAATTGTCACCTAAAATATGCATTTAGGGAAGAGCTTCTTTCAGTATTTCATGTAATATTGGTTTAGTTTTTATGAAGTCCCTAAATTTCTCTTTATCTTCAAAAGTCTTAATTTCACCATTATATTTGATAGACAGTTTTGCAGGATAAATAATTCTAGGATGGAATTTTTTCTCATTCAGGGCTTTGAATGTATCGGCCCACTGTTTTCTAGCCAGCATTGTTTTGGCAGAAAAGTTGGATGAAAGCCTACAGGGTTTCCTTTGGAGTGTTAGTTTTCCTCTGAGCCTTGCTGCCTTCAGAAGCATCTGTTTATGTTTTAGCTTATTAAGCTTGATTGTAATATGCCTTGGCATCTTTCTTTTGGGGTCTAGCTTTTGTAGTGTTCGATAAATATCTTGGATACCAACGTTCTCTTTGCTCATGATCTCAGGAAAGTTTTCTATCTGCATCTCTACAGCAATACTCTCTATATTGTCATTAATCCCCCCTACCTGATTTTAGAAACTATTACACTGCCATAGTTGTCAAAACAGCCTGGTACTGGTACAAAAAGAGACTGACAGACCAATGGAACAGAGTAGAGACCCCAGAGATGCCATCCTCCTCCTATGAACAGCTAATATCTGACAAAAGCCCAAAGATTTTTTTTGTTATTTTTTATTATGACTGAGTGAAAATGTACATTCCCATATAAATTTACATGCCCACCTATATGCAGCTTCCACTGCTCTCCTTGCCTGGTGACAGCACACTATTCCTCTCTGTTCCATACATGTCTCATCCTCCCAACAGTCTCCTTTCCCCTCCTCTCCACCCAAGATTTTAAACTGGGGTAAGAACAGTCTCTTTAACAACTGGTGCTGGCGTAATTGGATATCTATCTGCTAAAAATTGAAACAAGACTCATAGCTCACACCTTATACAAAAAACTAACTCAAATTGGATAAAAGACCTAAATATAAAATCTAAAACAATAAAGCTCATCCAAGATAAAATAGGATCAACAATGGAAGTTTTAATATACAATGTAGACAGGCTTCAAAATCTGACACAGCACATTTAGCAGAAGAGAAAATAGATAAATGAGAATTACTAAGAATTAAATACTTTTGCTCATCCAAAGACTTCATCAAAAGAATTAAAAACCACCTACAGAATGGGAAAAAATATTTGGCAACTCCATGTCAGACCTACATTTGATCTCCATGATCTATAAGATATTATAAAATATCAACAAGAAAAGGATAAATAATCCATTTAAGCGATGGGTGAAGGAAATGGACAGACATTTCTCTAAAGAGGATATCCTGACAGCCAAATGACACATGCAGAATTGCTCACAATCATTAGCTATTAAAGAAATTCAGATCAAAACTACAATGAGATATCATCTCACCCCAAGGTTGGCCATGATCCAAAAAACACAGAACAACAAATGCTGGAGAGGCTGTGGAGAAATTGGAACCCTCCTACTCTGCTGGAAGGATTGCAAATTAGTACAACTTCTTTGGAGACCAGTCTGGCACTTCCTTAAAAAGCTGGAGATAGATATGCCCTTTGATCCTGTAATTCCACTGCTCAGAATTTGTCCTTCAGAAACAAAGGTTGTCACACGAACAGACACATGTACACCAATATTTGTTGCAGCACAGTCTACAGTAGCAAAAGGTTGGATTCAACCCCGATGTCCATCAACAGATGAACGGATAAGGAAACTATGGTACATATACTCAATGGAACACTATGCTATGATAAAAAACAATGACAGTTTTAGAAGACATCTCATAATATGGTCTGATTTGGAAGAGATCATGCTGAGTGAAATCAATCAGTGTCAAAAGGACAAATTTTATATGAGACCCCTGTTATAAGAACTTTAAAGAGAATTATCAATAGAAGAAAATGACTATGTTGGCTACATGGGTGGGTGGGGGCTGAGGGTTTATCATAGATGATATAATTGATATATGTTAGAAATTTTATTCTTTTATTGTGATTAATAAAAAATAAATAAAGTTAAAAAAACAGGCTTGTACAGTATAAGAAACAGGTGGCCACACTAAGTTGTTAATATTTATGTTACTAAATAGGAGCTGTCTTAGGATAGGTTCTTTAGAGGAACAAAATCAGTGAATATATATATATGTATATGTACATATACAGAGAGATTTATTTCAAGGAAATGGCTCACATAATTGTGAAGGCTGACAAGTCCCAAATCTGTGGGCCAGGTGGCAACCTGGAGGCTTCTTCTAATGCATGTAGTTTCAGGGGCTGAAAAACTCAAAATTTGCACATCAGGCAGCAGGTTACTACTAAATAGGGTTGCAGGAGTTGGCAAATCCAAAATCTAAAGATCAGGCAGTACACTGAATTTTTCCCACAAGCCGAGAAATGGAGTTCAGATGATAAGATGAATGCAGGATCAAGGCAGAAAGCTAGAGCTTGTCAGAACATCCATTTATGTCATGGATGCAGTCAACAACACCAAGAGAACTTCTCTTCCAAATCACTGGCTGCTCAAGTCAGATAAAAAAATGGGAAGTGAATATAGTGTCTGCCAAATCACTGAGAATCATAGCTTAGTCAAGTTGATGCAAAACATTAACTGACACGGACTCACTGAGAAAATAAGCAATGCAAGAAACATTGGCTATAGACTGACACTATTATTTGATATAAAAAATGAACATCAAAAAGTAGGAAAGACAAATAGTTAAAAAAAGACTGATAAGATGATTATAACTCTATAAAAGAAGAAAAACCCCATCACACGGTCCTTATTTTTCTCATTTACTTTTCACTTTCTTAACAGACTGGTAAAAACTTAGTAACAGATCAACACTAGTTCACAGAACAATATACCTACTATCTCTGTTTATCACTTACATATGTATCTGCAAACTGGGAAATATTTCTCTCTATACGTATACATACACAGGCACATGCACATGCACATACACATACACATACACATACCTAAATGGTCTAACCTTTCTCCTGATTAGCCATTTATTTATAAAATCACACTGCCTGGGTTTGAAGCAATGTCTTTTTCAATATTCTAAATATAAATGAAAATCTCGATATTTGAAGAAGTTTCTAGAAGATATGTTTTTAAAATGGAGCAAGATGTATACTATAAACCTCTCTGTCCCATTTGTTGGTGCTTGACTTGGCTGGGCTGAAGCTCTTTCACTTTTTTTTCTGATAACATGTATATTCTAAGTTTAAAGTAATTAATACCTAGTATAGAAATTTTGCAAAATGCAGAGATCACTAAAAAGGTGGAATATAACTCAAAATCTAACTGCCCTGATCTTGTTGTCTGGTGCCATCAACTTGGTTCCAACTCATAGCAACCCTATGTACAACAGAAGAAAATACTGTCCAGTCCTGTACCGTCTTCACAATTGTTGTTATGATTTAGCCCATTGTTGCAGCCACTGTGTCAAGCCAACTTGGCAGTTTTGGTGGACTTCTATCTTTTTCAAATGAATATATTCGACCTAGTATTATACATACTGAACAGTTTTAGATCTTGTTTTTTCACTTTATCAAAAATAACCATATAATCATTTAAGTAAAAATCAATATTACATCAATTACTATACATAGTATTTTGTTATAATACGGATCTATTATAACTTATTTCACCCACTTCCTATCGCTGGACAGATAATTTGCTTTTGCTCTCATAAAATGTAGTAAATTTTATAATTTTGTGTTGAAAGCTGATTTATTTTTGTTTTGTTTTCTTAGAATAGATTCTTCAAAGTGAGATTACTCAACTGAACAATATAAACGTTTTACAATCTGACTCGATGGCACTGGTTTTTTTTTTTTTACAGTCCCTTAGAAAATTTTGTCAACTTGCCTTAAAGTGTTTTTAGCTTATTTTCTCTTAACTGTATCCAGACTATAGGGAAAGCTGTATCTGAGCAGATAAACATTTTACCATTTCCTGGAAATGCCTCCCATTTTGGTAGAAAGCCAGACTATAATCTCTCTGTTCAGCAGATGAGTAATTTTATCAGAAAGAAATTTATCAGCATGTTTCTTTGTATAAAGGGGACATTGGTAGTGAATTTTTATTGTTAAGTATTTCCAAGCACACATGAAGGATACTTTTCAGCTCCATGTGGTGGACAGCTGTATTGACTTACAAGGTTCAGCTGTATTTCAATAATAGTTTTCCTTTTATTTCACCTATATAATTACTTTTTCTTCTTACTTTTTTTTTATTATGACTAAGTGAGAATGTACATTCCCGTATAAATTTACATGCCCACCTATATGCAGCTTCCACTGCTCTCCCAGCCCGGTGACAGCACACTATTCCTCTCTGCTCCATACATGTCTCATTTTTGATGATGATCATTAGACATGTCTAGAAGATATTTTAAATCATTTATATGCCTTGCTAACAAGGAATGAGAAAGATTTAAAAAATGTTAGAACTATATATCTGAGTGAATTCTATTATTCAAAGAAGTTAAACTGGGAAGTTATACACTTATTCAATAATACTGTAAATACTTTGACCATCAGTGGAAATTCCATATTGGAAGAGCCTTCAGAGCCATGTTCAAGCTCCCTGTTTTGACACTGAGCTACAAGCTATTTTGGGCTCATCTAGCAACATTCAGTACCAGTCTCTATAGGCTATTGTTAATTGCCATCTAGTTGATTTTGACTCACAGTGTCTCCATGTATACAGAGTAGAACTGAACCCCTTAGGGTTTTCAAGACTGTGGCCATTTGGAAACTGATTGCCAGTTCTTACTTCTGAAGCACATCTGGTTGGGTATGAACCACCAAACTTTTGGTTAGTAGCTGAGTGCTTAACCATTTACACCGTCTAGGGACTCTTCTCTAAATGTTCGTTTGTGCCAGTGCAACAAACACTACCAAAATCTCAGTGGGTTAACGTAAATAAAGTGTGTTACAAAGCTGACCATGGTTCCAAGCATATCCCCAGGGTAACTGTTCTCCATGTGTTTATTCAGTAACATTGAATGCTTCAAGGTTGGCCTCAGTAGAGGAAGAGAAAAGTAGAATTGTGGATCTTCTTGTAAATACTTCTGTCTGTAGATAACATCTTTTGCTGGTGACACTTAAATTCAAGGTGGCAGAGAAATGTCACCTTCCCATATGTCCATAAAGAAAAGAGGACTGGACATACTGGTGAGCACCAGTGATCTCTTCTATGCCTTGTCTCCTGCTACTTTGCTACAGTTCTTATTTCCAGTGTTAACTGTTTATTTTGAAAAATTTCCGTGTGCGTTTTAGAGTGCCCCCATTTTTGAGAAAACCAAAAATAGCCCTCACTCATTTTTTTACATAATAGCTATGCTACACCGCCATGGTTGAAATCTAACTTAGACCATTCTTTTTTTTAAATAATAACATTTTATTATGTTTTCAGTAAAGGTTTATATAGCACTTTAGATTCCCATTTATCAATTTTTACAAACATTGTTCAGTGACATTGATTACATTCTTCCCAATGTATAAATATTCTTGATATTTCTTGTTCTGGTTGTTCTATTTACATTAATCTTGTTTCCCTACATGCTTACATCTTCATTTTTGTTTTACAGTAATTGTTGACCTCTTGGTCTTGTGCAAATTATTTATTTATTATTTTAAATGTATTAATTATGCTTTAGATGAATGTTTACAGCTCAAGTTAATATCTCATGCAAAAATTTATACACATTATTATGTGATCCTAGGTTGCAAATCTTATAACATGACACACATTTTTCCTTTACATCTGTCATTAAACCAGCTCCTATTCCTTTGTTCCTTCTCATCCTGCCTCCGGACAGGAGCTGCACAATTATTCTCGCATATCTGCTCGAACTAAGAAGCACACTCTTCACAAGTATTATTTTATGTTTTATAGACAGTCTAATCTTTATCTGAAGAGTGGGCTTCAGAAATGGTTTCAATTCTAATGATCAGAGAATCAAGGGGTCATATTTCTGCATTTCCTCCAGTCTCAGTTAGACCACTAAGTCTTTTTTTTTTCTAGAATTTGAGTTCTGTAACCCACTTTTCTCCTTTCCATCAGGGATTCTCTGTTGTGTTCCCTGTCAAGGTGGTCATCGGTGGTAGCCAGGCACCATCTAGTTCTGGTCTACAGCTGATGGAGTCTCTGGAGGTGTATGTGGCCTTTTTGTCTCTGGGGCTAATATGTTCCTTATGTCTTTGGTGTCTATTGTTTTCCCTCGCTCCAAGTGGGTTGGGAAAAATTGATGCACCTTAGATGACCACTTACAAGCTTGTGAGACTCCAGATCACATTCATCAAAGTGGGAAGGAGAGCATTTTCTTAATAAACTTTGTTAAGCCAGTAGACCTGCATGTCCCTGAAACTGTGGTCCCTGACACCCATCTCCCTTACTCTGTCCCTTGAAGTATTTGGGAAGCTGCTTACCTTTTTATTTAGGCCAGTGGTACTGACTTTGAATAACATGTTCTTCTTCCTTTCATGTAAGAAAATTCTTGTCTAACATCTAGTTATTGAATATGCTTCTCCTTTCCTCCCTAAACTCATAACCATCAAAGAATATTTTCTGCTGGGTTTCAATCTTTTTTTGAGTTCTTGTAATAGTGGTCTCATTTCTCCTTTTGGGATTCACTGATTTCACTCAGCATAATGCCTTCCAGATTCTTCTATCTGATGAAATTTTTTTTTTATTATGATTGAGTGAAAATGTACATTCCCATGTAAATTTACATGCCCACCTATATGCAGCTTCCACTGCTCTCCCTGCCCGGTGACAGCACACTATTCCTCTCTGCTCCATACATGTCTCATCCTCCCAACAGTCTCCTTTCCCTCCTCTCCACCCACTCCCATTACTCCAGCAAGAGGTCAGCAGGATGATGTCCTATAGATACATAGAACCATAAAGTGCATCCAATATGTGGTCAGTCTGTATCACCAAATGTTTTGAGGGTTCATCATTGTACTTTGTCACTGCATAGTATACCGTAGTGTGCCTTTGCCATAATTTCTTTAAACATTAATCTGTTGATAGGCACATAGATTGTTTACATTTTTATATAGTTAGCAGTGCTGTAATGTACATGGATATGAATATATCTATGTTTATGATGGCTTTTATTTCTCTAGAATATATTCCAAGGAGTCAGATTGATGGATCTTACAGTACTTCTATTTCTAGCTTTTTAAGAAAGCATCAAGCCAATTTCCAAAGTGGCCCACCTGCAGTATATCACTACAGTCACCTTCAAAGTACTCCCCTGAGGAAGCTATGTTGGCATTGTTGGTATGAGACTGTATCTCACTGGAGATTTGATTCACATTTCTCTAGTGGCTAATGATCATAAACATTAACTTGTGTATCTGTTAGCTGTCTGTGTTCTTTAGTGAAGTGCCTACTTGTACCATTTGTCCCTTTTTATTTGGGTTTTTTCTTTTTGTAGCTCAGGTTTTGCATAATTTGCGTATTTTAGAGATTAGAGCCTGATCAGATTTGTCAAAGACAAGATCTTATTCCTACTCTATAGTTGTCTATTTACTACTTTAGTGAAGTCTTCAGATGAACATAAATGTTTGATTTTTAGGAGCTCCCACTCATCTGTTTTTTTCCCCTCCAATGTTTGTGCATTGTTAGTATTATTTTATATTCCGTTTATGTGATGTATTAGGGCTCCTGGCATTGTCCCTATTTTTTCATCCATGATATTTATCATTTTGTATTTTATATTTAGGTCTTTGATCATTTTGGTTACTTAACTGTACATTGTATGAGATATGGGTATTGTTTCACTGTTTTCTTAATGTGATTAAGTCAAAGTATGCAATCCAAATAGATTTTGCATTCCCACCTGTCTACAGCTCTTTCTGCTCTCCTTGCCCTGTGAGAGCACACTCCTCCTTTTCATTCTATACTTGTTGTATCCTCTTAACAAGCTCCTGGCCCCTTCTCTCCAGCCTCTTCTCTCCCATCTAGAAAAATAACAATAGGACAGCCTCCCATAAATGCATAGAATGATAAAGTACACACCATTTGGTTACATTGTATCCCCGAGTCCAGTCATTTTTGTCGAAAGAATAGACCTCAGTACTGTTTTCTAGACAGAGATAGCAGCAGGTCCAGGGGCCATGCTCCAGGGGTCCCACAGGCCATAAGACCATCAATTATGGTCTTTTAGTAGGATTCTTGAGTTGCACCCCTCTTTTTCTCGTGTTGCCACAGAGACTCACATTGTGTGCCCAATCACAGGTGTCTTTGGTGGTGGCTGGGCGCTATCTGGTTCTTCTGGTCGTGTGTTAATACAGTCTCCCTTTCACATGGGTCCTTCTGTCTCCTGGGCTCTTTTATAATCGTATCTTTGTTGTTCTCAGTGATCATCTGTTAGGGATGAGTTAGGATCATTTGGTGTATCTCAGATGGTAACTTGCTAGCTTTTAAGACCCCAGATACCATTTACCAGTATGGGGTGCAGAAGACACTCTTAGCAATAGACTAGTTAGGCCAATTGACCTCGATGGTCTCCGAGAGTGTGGTCCTCAGACCCTGGCCGTTGCACACTGTCTTGCAATATTGGGTTGAGATTAGAAGATTTTTCAGTTTATGGTGAAGTCAGTTCAGTTGATCTACTTCCTACTGTATGCTATCACTGCTTTCAACTAACCAAACTTCTGTCAACTATCTAAGCTATGATCAACCCTCTCCTTCCATCCCCACTCTTGTAGCCACCAGACAGTATTTTCCTCTGTACCTAAGTCTTTTTAAAAATCCTTATAGCAGGGATCTCATACAGTATTTGTCCTTTTACCATTGATTGACTTCACTCAGTGTAATGTCTTTCAATTGAAATCAGGTTACGAGATGTTTCCTAAAATGATCACTGTTGTTTATCATTGCATAGGGTTCCATTGAGTGTATGTACCACAGTTGGTTTATTCATTCATCTGTTAATGGGCATCTAGGTTGATTCCATCTTTAGCTATTGTGGGCTGTGCTGCAATAAATATTTGTGTGCATGTATCTGTTCATGTTACACCCTTTGTTTTTGCAGGATAAATTCCGAGCAGTGGAATTACTGAATCAAATGGTGTATCTATTTCCACTGTTTTAAGGAAGTGCCAGATTGGTTTCCAAAGAGGGTGTACCATTTTGCAGTCCCACCATCAGTGTAGGACAGTTTTTATTTTTATTTTGTTTTATTATGATTGAATGAAAATGTATGTTCCCATATAGATTTGCATGCTCACCTATATGCAGCTCCCACTGCTCTCCCTGCCCAGTGACAGTACACACCTCCTCTCTGCTTCATACGTGTCCTATCCTCCCAATAGTCTCCTGTCCCCTCCTCTCCACCCACTCCCCTCCTCCAGCAAGAGGTCAGCAGGATGACATCCTATAGATACATAGAACCATAAAATTCCCACAAGATACGGTCACTCTGCATCACCAAGTCCAATCCATTGCTGTCCAAAAAGTTGACTTCATTATGATTTATAGACAGGGGCAGCATCAGGGCCAGGGGCCGTGCTACCAGGGGAAAATCAAAGCCCTTGGAACATCAATGGCGGTCTTTCACTGGAGATCTC
This sequence comes from Heterohyrax brucei, assembly GCA_028571685.1. Lineage (NCBI taxonomy): Eukaryota > Metazoa > Chordata > Mammalia > Hyracoidea > Procaviidae > Heterohyrax > Heterohyrax brucei. The sequence goes on from CM053166.1 coordinate 103,994,201, forward strand.
AGGATACACCCCTCTTTTTTTCTCTTGTTGCCAGTGAGACTCAACTTTGTGAGCTCTACCACGGCTATCATTGGTGGTGGCCAGGTACCATCTGGTTCTTCTGGTCACAAGTCGATGTAGAGATCCACTCACATGGGTCTGTCTGTCTTCTGGGTTCTCTTTTCCCCCATGTCATTTTGTTCTCAGTGATCATCCATTCCTGTTGAGTTGGGACCATTTGTTATACCCTCACATGGAAGCTTGGTAGATTTTAAGACCCCAGATGCTACTCACCAATGTAGGGTGCAGAGAGTCCTCATTAGAAAAATGCTAACTGTGCCAATTGGCCTCGATTTCACCTGAGAGCATGGTCCCTGACCCCCTGCCCCAGCTACTCTGTTCTTGCAATATTGGGTTAAGATGGGAGGAGTACTCAAATTGTATTGAAGTCTAGTTGTTACTGAGGTTCTTTCTAATGTGTGCTGTCACCAATTTCACCAAACCAAATTTCTATTAACAATATAATCTATACCCTCCTCCCTCCCCCACCTCGCTCCTCATCCTTGCAGCTGTCAGAGTCTTTTCTTCTATGCATGAGTCTGTTTTTAAGTTTTTATCATAAGGGTCTCATACAATATTTGTCCTTTTGTCACCGACTACTTTCACTCAGCATAATGTCCTCCAGTTGAAACCAGGTTAAGAAATGTTTCCTGCTATCATTGTTGTTCTTTATCATTGCATAGTGTTCCATTGAGTATATACAGCATAGTTTACCTATCCATTCTTCTGTTGTTGGGCATCTGGGTTGATTCCATCTTTTTGCTATTGTGGACTGTGCTGCAATGAACATTCGTATGCATGTATAACTTGGTGTGAATGGCCTTGATTTTGTAGGACATATTCCAAGCAGTGGAATTATGGATCAAATGGTATATGTATATCTATCTTTTTAAGAGAGCGCCAGATTGCTTTCCAAAGAGGCTGGACCATTTCGCAATCCCACCAAGAGTGGAGGAGAGTTTCACTTTCCCCACAGCCTCTCCAGCATGTGTCGTTTTGTGTTTTTTGGATCGTGGTCAACTTTATTGGGGTGAGATGGTATTTCATTGTCATTTTGATTTGAGTTTCTATAATAGCTAATGATCATGATCATGTCCGCATGTGTTTTTTGGCTGCCTGGATCTCCTCTTTAGAGAAGTGTCTGTCCATCTCCTTTGCCCATCATTCAGTTGGATGATTTATCTTTTTCTTATTTACATTTTGTAGTACCTTATAGATTATGGAGATCAGGCATCAGTCTGACACAGAGTTGCCAAATATTTTTTCCCATTCTATAGGTGGACTTTTAATTTTATTAATAAAGTCTTTGGATTAGCAGAAGTGATTGATTCTTAGTAGTTCCCATTTATCTATTTTCTCTTCTGATGATTGTGGCTTGTTTGACAGATTTTGAAGTCTGTCTATGTTGTGTATTAAACCTTCCTTTGTTGTTCCTACTTTCTCTTGGATGAGCTTTATCATTTTAGATTTGGTATTTAGGTCTTTTGTCCAATTTGAGTTGGTTTTGTATAAGGTATAAGATATGGGTCTTGTTTCAATTGTTTGCAGATGGATATCTAATTTTGCCAGCACGATTTGTTGAAGAGATTGTTTTTACCCCAGTTTAATGTCTTAGGGCCTTTGCTGAATATCAACTGCTCGTAGGTAGATTATGTCGTCTCTGAGGTCTTGATTCTGTTCCCCTGATCTGTCTGTCTGATTTTGTACCACTATCAAGCTGTTTTGACTACTGTGGCAGTGTAATCGATTCTCAGGTAGGATAGTGTGAGGCCTCCAACTCTATTCCTCTACTTCAGTAGTGCTTTAGTTATCCGGGGCTTCTTTCCTTTCCAGACAAAGTTGGTAATTTGTTCCTCCATCTCATTAAAAAATGTCGCTGGAACTTGTATTGGGATTACATTATATACGTAGATTGCTTTGGGTAAAACAGGCATTTTCATAATGTTAAGTCTTCCCATCCATGAGCAGAGTAGATTTCTCCATTTATGTAAGTCTCTCTTAGTTTCTTGTAGTAAGAGTTTGTAGTTCTCTTTGTAAAGGTCTGTTATTTCTCCGGTTAAATTTATTTCTAGGTACTTTATCTTCTTAGGGACTATAGTAAATGGTATTGACTTGGTGATTTCTTCCTTAATATTCTCATTGTTGGTATAAAGGAATCCTACTGACTTACTTATGTTTATCTTGTATCGTGAGACTTTGCCGAATTCTTCTATCGATTTCAGTAGTTTCCTCATGGATTCTTTGGGATTCTCTGCAGATACACTCATATCATCTGAAAATAGGGAGATTTTTACTTCTTCTTTGCCAGTGCAGGTGCCCTTTATTCCTTGATCTTGTCTAATTGCTCTGGCTAGAACTTCTAATACAATGCTGAATAGGAGAGGTGAAAGTGGGCATCCTTATCTAGTTCCTGTTCTCAAGCAAAACTGTTTCAGTCTCTCTCCATTCAGGATGATGTAGGCAGTTGGCTTTGTATAAATGACCCTTACTGCTTTGAGGAATTGGCTGTCTATTCCTATTTGGTAAGAGTTTTTAGCATGAATGGGAGTTGGACTTTATCAAATGCCTTTTATACATCAATAGACAAGATAGGGTGATCCTTATCCATTGATTGATCACGTTAATTGTTTTTCTGATGTTGAACCAGCCTTGCATTGCTGGTATGAATTCGACTAGGTCAGGATGGATTATTTCTTTTTGATATATTGTTTTATTCTATTGGCAACAATTTTATTGAAGATTTTTGCATCTAGATTGATGAGTAATATCAGTCTGTAGTTCTCTTTTGTTATTGGGTCTTTCCCTGGCTTTGGTATCAGGGTTATGCTGGCTTCATAGGATGAATTTGAGAGTATTCCATTACTTTCTATTGTGTGAAGTAGTCTTAGTAGTATTGGAGATAATTCTTCTCTGAAAGCTTGGTGGAATTCTGCGGTGAAGCCATCTGGGCCCACGTGTTTTTTAGTTGGCAGTTTTTGAATGACCTTTTCAATCTCTTTCTTAGTGGTGGGTTTATTAAGTTGTTCTGCTTCACCTTGTGGTAATTTTGGTAGGTGATATGAATCAAGGAATTCTTCCATTTCCTCTAGGTTTTCAAATTTGTTAGAATACAGTCTTTCATAGTATTCAGCTATGATATACTTGATTTCTGTTGGATCTGTGGAGACAGCTCCTCTCTCATTTCTTATTTGGGTTATTTATTTCCTTTCCTGTTTTTCTTTACTAAGTTTAGCCAATAGTTTGTCAATTTGGTTGATCTTTTCAAAAAAACAGCTTGTGGTCTTTTCAATGTTTTTCAATTGTTCTTCTATTCTCTAATTCGTTTAGTTCTGCTCTAATCTTTATGATCTGTTTTCTTCTGGTGTCTGAGGGGTTCCTCTGTTTTTCTCTCTCTATTTATTCAAGCTGTAGGGTCAGTTCTTTGATTTGGTTTCTTTTTCCTTCCAGATGTGTGCTTTTAAGGAGATAAACTGACCTCTGAGCACTGCTTTGGCTGTATCCCATAGGTTCTGGTAGGAAGGGTTTTCGTTCTTGTTTGAATCCATAAATTTCTTTATTTCATCCTTGATTTCTTCTATAGCCCATGGTTTTCTGAGCAATGTGTTGTTCAGTTTCCACAAGTTCCACTTTCTATCTATGTTTTTCTGCTATTGACTTAGACTTTTATGGCTTTATGATCAGAGATGATGCTTTGTGTTAATTTAATGCTATGGAATCTGTTGATAACTGCATTATATTCTAACACATGGTCTATTCTGGAGAATATTCCATGTGCACTGGAGAAAAAGGTGTAGTTGTCCGCTGAGAGATAGAAAGTTCTGTACATGTCGATGAGGTCTAGTTGGTTAAATGTGGCAAGAAGGTCTTCTGTGTCTTTACTGAGCTTTTCTCTAGACATTCTGTCCAATATTGAGAGTGGAATGTTGAAGTCTCATACTATTATTGTGGAGTAATCTATCATCTTTTGAGTGTAGTCAGTGTTTCTTTGACGTATTTAGGTGCTCTAATATTAGGTGCCTAAATATTTAATATTGTTAAGTCCTGCTTGGGTATTGAAACTGTCAGCAAAAATAGTGTCCATCCTTGTCCACAATGGTGGATTTTACATTAAAATCTATTTTATCTGAGATTAGAGTTGCCACACCTGCTCTTCTTTGTTCATTGTTAGCTTGATATAGATTCTTCCATCCTTCAGTTTTCAATTTGCTCCTATCTTTAAGTCTTAGGTGAGTTTCTTGTAGGCAACATACGGATGGGTCATGTCTTTTGATCCAAGATGTCACTCGATGTCTCTTTACTGGAGTATTCAGTCCATTCGCTTTCAATGTAATAGGTATGTATGCAGTGCTGCCATTATGATAGATTTATTTTTGTCTTGATGTTTTCTCTGTTGTTCTTATTAATCTGTTCTGCAACCTTCTTTGTGAGTTGATTTTTCACCTTTTTCAGGGTTCGTTTTGTGGTTGTTGAGACTCCTGTATTACTTTTCTTGATATGGTATGTTGTATGTTTATTGTGCTTTACAGTTGCCCCTATGATCCCACTTAATAAACCCCCTTTTGATTTGCTGCCAGTCTTGTCAACTTCCTCTTTACCTGGAGGACTATAACGACTGTAGAGCATCCCTCTTTTTAATATGATGATATCATAGTTTGCATGATATGATCTCTAAATTGTTTTTTTCACTATTATAGCTTTGATTGAGTTTGGAGCCTTCCTTAACTGAGTAGGATTCTGGATAATGTGTCCTTCTAAAATATGAAGTTAGCAGTTTTGTTCTTCCAAGCTATGAGATTCTTTCAGTATTTCTTGTAGCTTTGGCTTGGTTTCTGCAAAGTCTCTGAGTTTCTGTTTATCTGTGAATGTCTTAATTTCATTTTCATATTTGAAAGGTAGTTTTGCAGGGTATATAATTCATGGCTGGAAATTCTTCTCCTTCAAGGATTTGAATGTGCTATGCCACTGTTTCCGTGCCAGCATCGTTTCTGCTGAGAATCCTACAAAAGCCTACATGGTTTCCATCTGAATGTTAGCTTTTCTTTGAAACTTCTTGCCTTTCAGAAGTTCTGCTTATGTTTCATTTTATTGAGCTTACTTATATTATGTCTTGGAGTCTTTCTACTGAGATCTATACTGAGTGGTGTTCGGTACATATCTTGGATATCTATATTCTCTTCTTTCATAATTTCTGGGAAGTTTCCTATCAGCAACTCAGCAACAATACTTTCTGTGTTCTCAGGTGTTTCACACCGTTCAGGAACTCCAGTTAATCACAGATTGTTCTTAATAGAGTACCACATGCTTCTTAATGCTTCTTCATTTTTCTAGTTTCTTTTTTCTGATTTCTTCTCATAGATGCTGGAGTCAGGAGCTCTGTATTCTGAATAAGAAATTCTCTTTTCCATTTGTTTCAGTCTTTTTTCTTGGCTTTGAATTGAAGTTTCTATGTCTTTGATTTTTTTTTTGATCCGTTGGATTTCTGCGTACTGATGTTCCATCATATCAAACAGCTTGCTTAATTTTTCATTTTGCTCTGCTGCATTTTGTATAAGGTCTAGGAGGGCTCTCTGTATAATCCTTTTGTGTTTACCTTCTGATAGTTTCAGAAAAGCTTCTTCATCTGGGAAGATCTGTGGTGGTTTCTGTTGGGGGCCTTCTGATGCTATTGGTGATTTCCAGGTTACTGTCTTCTCTAACGTTTGTTATTTTGGGGCTTCATGTGGGTCAATAGAGGCTGGGAGAGATGCTGTGAAGATGGACCACAGTTGTTTCTCTAGGCTGTCTTAAAATGGGAAGTAAAAAGTATTTGACAACTTCCAAAGTAGGTCAGGTTTTAGGGTGTAAACATCCCTCTTCCCGGCTGGCAAAGTAAGCACCTCTATATTGAACCCCAGATGTTATAAACTAGCTCAAAATACAGAAAGGCTACTGGCTGGCTGGCCTCTGCTGTCGGGCTCCAGCTGTAGGTGATACTGTGTAGAATTCTGCTTTTCTGTTGGAAAAGTGGTCTCTTCTGGGTAGGCACTGCCTCCCAGCCGAGGAATTAGGGCCAACTGAGGCTTCCATATTGATGACTCCACCTCCTAGCTAAAGAAGATGGCATCCTGCACAAGTTTTTCAGCTGGTTGGGACCTGGTTCCTGACAGAAACAGAGGCCAAGAGTGCCGAAATGCCCAGAGTCCACAGCCTCTGCCACTGGGCCTGAGCCCCAGGTGACACTGTGCAAAACACTGCCTCCCTGCCAGAAAAACACTCTCCCCTTGGCAGGCCCCACCTCCCAGCCTAGGAACCAATTCTTGCTGGGGCCTCTGCCTTTGATTCTCCATTTCCCAGTGGATCAAGATGGTGCTTGCACAAGCTCATCTGTTCGGCTACCACATGATGGAGGCAGAAAATAGGCCAGAGGAGCCAAGGTGTATAGCGTCCAAAGCCAGCCTCTGAGAACCTGGCAATTACGCTTGCCGGTGCCACCAGCAGTGTGTCCAAGACCAGCAGCTAGTCAAGTCCCAGCTCTGCCCGCCATCCAAGACAGAGGAAAAAAGTAAACAAAAATGGTGATTTACCTTCGGTCTGTGCAAGCCTATGCTCGCCAAGAGTGGGGTCAGTGAAAGAGAGAATGTTTTGCATTCAGTGGTATGAAGTCCAAATTAACAACCCTGTACTGCATCCCAGGGCTCTCTCAGTGTCCAGAAAACTCTGTTTAATTATCATTTCAGGTCTTGGTTTCCAGAGGGATTTAGAGAGATGTGTGTTTAGTCCTCCATCTTGACTCTGACCCCTCAGTGTAGGAGAGTTTTGATCTTTCCACAGCGTCTCCAGTATTTGTTGTTTTGTGTTTTTTTGGATATGGCCAACCTTGTTTTGGTGAGAAGGTGTTTCATCATAATTGTGGTTTGGATTTCCCTAATAGTTAATGACTGTGAGCATTTTTCCATGTATCTTTTGGCTGCCTGGATGTCCTCTTTGGTGAACTGTCTGTCCATCTCCTTTGCCCATCACTTAATTGAGTTATTGACCTTTTTCTTGTTGATACATTGCAGAACCTTGTAGATTATGGTGATGTGTCTTTGGTCCTACATATAGTTGCCAAAATATTTTTCCCATTCTGTAGGTAGTCTTATAAGTCTTTTGATAAAGTGTTTGCATGAGCAAAAGTATTTCCTTCTTAGTGATTCCCATTTGTCTATTTTTTTTTCTGTTGACCTTGCTTTGTTTGTCAGATTTTGAAGTCTGTCTAAGCTGTGCATTAGAACTTCCATTGTTGAACATATTCTTTCTTGCATGATCTTTATTGTTTGACATTTAGGTCTTTGATCCATTTTGAGTTAGTTTTTCTGTAAGGTGTGTGATATGGGTCTTGTTTTTGTTTTTTTACAGATGGATATCCAGTTTTGCCAACACAATTTGTTAGAGACTTTTTTCACTCCTGTTTGCATTGTTAGAGTATTTGTCTAATATCAGTTGTTCATAAGAATGTTGGCATCTCTGGGGTCTCAACTCTGTTCCATTGGTTTATATGTCTCTTTTTGTACCAGCACCAGGCTGTTTTGACTACTGTGGCCGTGTAATAGGTTCTAAGGTCAAGTAGAGTGAGTTCTCCTGTTGTGGTCCTCTTCTTCAGTTGTGCTTTGCTTCTCTGGGGTTTCTTCCCTTTCCAAACAAAGTTGGTGATTGGTTACCCCATCTCATTAGAAAATGACACCAGATGTTGTATTGGGATTGCACTGAATATATAAATGGCTTTGGGGAAAACAGACATTTTCACAATGTTAAGTCTTTCTATCCATGACCATGTTGGTTTCTCTATTTCTTTAGGTCTTTTTTGGTTTCCTGCAGTAAGATCTTGTAACTATTTCTGTCTAGGTCTCCTATTTTTCTAGTTAGATTTGTTCCTAAGTATTTTACCTTCTTGGGGACTATAGGAAGTGGAATTGATTTGGTGATTTCTTCTTTGATTATCTCTTTGCTGGTATAAAGAAATCCTACTGATATACTTATGTTTATCTTATATCCTGATACTTTGCAGAACTCCTCCATTAGTTCTAGAACTTTACTTATGGATTCCTTAGTATTCTCTCCATATACAATTGTGTCATCTGCATATAGGGAGATTTTCACTTTGCTGATGCAGATGCCTTTTATTTCTTTGTCTTGTCAAATTTCTTGGGCTAATACTGCTAATACAATGTTAAATGGAAGTGGTGAGAAGGGCACCCTTGTCTAGTTCCCATTCTCAGCAGGAATTCTTTCAGTCTCTTTCCTTCAAGATGATGTAGGCAGTTGGCTTTGCATTGATGCCCTTGCTGCATTGAGGAATTTAACCTCTATTCCTATTTTGCTGAGAGTTTTACGTATGAATCGTTGTTGAACTTTGTCACATACTTTTTCTGAATCAGTTGACAAAATCAGGTGACTCTTATCCATTGAGCTGTGGTTAATCTCATTAATTGTTTTTCTGATGTTGAACCAGCCTTGCATCCCTGGCATGAATCAAACTTTGTCATCTTGAATCATTTTTTTGATATAATGTTGAATTCTATTGGCTAGGGTTTTGTTGAAGATTTTTGCATCTAGGTTCATCAGTCATATTGGTCTATAATTTTCTTTTTTAACGGGCTCTTTCCTTGGCTTCAGTATCATGTTTATGCTGGCTTCATACAATTAATTTGGTAGTATTGCATCTGTTTCTATAGTGTGACACAGCTTGCAGTAGTATTAGAGTTAACTCTTCTCTAAAAGTTTGGTAGAATTCTCTGGTGAAGCCATTTGTGTCAGGACTTTTTTTGCTTGGTAGTTTTTTCATTACATTTTTCAGTTTCTTCCTTTAGTGACAGGTTGTCTATTAAGTTGTTCTACTCTTCCTTGTGATAATTTAGTTGGTTGATATGAATCTAGAAATTTTCCATTTCCTCTAGGTTTTCAAATCTGTAAGAGTACAGTCTTTTGTAGTATTCTGTTATGATACTTTTGATTTCAGTTGTATCTGTTTTTGTGTCTTCCATTTCATTTCTTATTTGGATTATTTGTTTCCTCTACTGTTTTCCTTTTATACATTTAGCCAATGATTTATCAATTTTTTTGATCTTTCTAAAGAATCAGCTTTTGGTTTTGTTAATTTTTTCAATTGTTCTTCTATTTTCTAATTCATTTAGTTCTTCTCTGATCTTTATTATCTGTTTTCTTCTGGTGACTGAGGGGTTCCTCTGATGGTCTTTTTCTACTTGTTCAAGCTGTAGGGCTAATTATTTGGTTTGGGCCCTTTCTTCATTTGGGATGCATGAATTTATAGAGATAAACTGACCTTTGAGTACTTCTTCTCCTGTATCTCATAGGTTCTGGTATGATGTGTTTTCATTCTCATTTAATTCCATCAATTTCTTTATTTCGTCCTTAATGTCTTCTATATCCCCATGGATTTTTGAGCAAGGTGTTGTTCAGTTTCCATGAGTGTGAATTTGTAGCTATGTTTTTTCTGCTATTGATTTCAACTTTTATGGCTATATGATCCGACAGGATGCTTTGCAATAATTCAGTGGTTTGACTCTTGTTGAGAGTTGCTTTATGTCCTGACACATGGTGTGTTCTGGAAATTGTTCCATGTGCATTGGTGAAGAAGGTGTACTTATCTGTTAATGGCTAAAAAGCTCTGTATATGTTGATAAGGTCTAGTTGCAATGTTATCTTCTGTATCTTTACTGATCTTTCTTCTGGATGATTTGTCCTTCACTGAAAGTGGAGTGTTGAAATCTCCAACTATTAATGTCTGGTGATCTATCTCATTTTTCAGTGTTGTCAGTGTTTGTTTGAAGTATTTAGATGCTCTGGTATTGGTAAATAAATATTTAATATTGTTACGTCCTGCTTATGTTATTGAACCTTTGAGCAATAGTGACCATCCTTGTCCAAGATAGTGGATTTTACATTAAAGTCCATTTTACCTGAGATTACTATTACCACTCTGCTTTTCTTTGTATGTTACTCCATCCTTTGATTTGCAGCTTGTTCATTTCTTTGAGTCTTAAGAGTGTTTCTTGTAAGCAACATATAGACAGGTTGCGTCTTTTGATCCATGATGCCACTTGTTGTCTCTTTGTTGGAGAGCTCAGTCTGCTGACATTCAGTGTAATTATTGATAGGTATGTCTTTAGTGCTGTCGTTTTAATGCATTTATTCTAGCACTGTTGTTGTTTTCTGTGTTTTTCTTGATATTCTGTTCTGGGTCATACGTCTTTATGGGTTGACTTTTCATCTTTTTCAGTGTTGGTTTTGTGTTTGCTGAGAATCCTGTATTATGTTTCTTGTTTTGATATGTCACATTGTTATTTTGCTTTGCAGGTACATTCCTCTTACTATTCTAAGTTTAAACCAGACTTTATCTTCTGCATGTCTTTTTGTTTCCTCTCCATATGAAAAGGTTGTAACTACTGTAATATATCCCTCTTTTTAGTGTGATGATACCATAGTTTTCATGTTATGAGCACTGGTTCCTTTCTTTTAGTATTGTAGTTTTGATTGAGCTTTGTGACTTCCTTAAGTGAGTAAGATTCTGGGTGCTGGGTCCCACATTGCCTCCTTAAGCACACACTTAATGTTTTTGTTTTTCTAAGCAAAAAGCTTCTTGCAATGTTTCTTGTAGTTTTCCTTTGGTTTTACAAAGTCTGTAAGCTTCTGTTTATCTGTCAGTGTCTTAATTTCACTGTCATATTTGAGAGACAATTTTGCAGGATATAGAGTTCTTGGTTGAAAGTTTTTCACCTTCAGGGTTTTGAATGTGTCATCCCACTTCTTTCTTACCAATGTTGTTTCTGCCAAGAAATCAGACAAAAGCCTACAGAGATTCCCTCTGAATCTTAGCTTTGCTATAAACCTCGTTGCCTTTAAGAGGTTCTCTTTGCATTTTGTTTTATCAAGCTTGATTATAACATATCTTGGAGTCTTTCTTTTGGGGTCTAGTTTGTGTGGTGTTCAACATGCATCTTCGATATCTATGTTCCCTTCTTTCATAATTTCAGGGGCTTTTCTGTCAGCAACTTTACAACAATGTTCTCTGTGTTTTCATGTATCCCTCCCTGTTCAGAGTCTCCAATTATTCATAGATTATCCCTCTCAATAGAATCCCACATGTTTCTAATGCTTCTGCATTTTTTTCTTATTTCTTTTCTCAATTTCTCCTCATAAATGCTGGGGTCAGTTTCTCTATCCTCAGTCACTAAGTCTGACTTTTATCTCCTCAATTCTGCTCTTTTAGCTTTGGTTTGAATTTTCTAATTCTGTAAGTTTGTTATTGATCTGCTAGATTTCAGATTATTGATGTTCCAGCAGTTCAAATAACTTATTTATTTATTTATTATGACTGATTGAAAATGTACTTATTTAATTTTCATTTTGTTCTGTTGCATTTTATTTAATCTCTAGAAGGGCTCTCTATATAATTCTTTTGTACTCAACCTCTAATAGTTTCATAAAGGCTTCTTCATCTGGTAAGCTTTTTGATTCTTTGTTTTGGGAGTGTCATGGTTTGAATTGTGTCCCCCCAAAAATGTGTGCAGCCACGTGGCTGGGATATGGTTCCCAGTATCTTGGAAATGTCCTCCATTGTGTGGTTTTGCTAACCTGTATGTTAAAGGATTAGGGTGGGGCTGTGAATTCCTGCTATGGGGGACGTTTCCCTGGAGTATGGCTTGCCCCACCCTTAATGCTTTTAGCTTGCAAGGAATAAAAGGAAAAAGAACCAAGGACAATTTGAGAACCTCGCTACCATCAAGCAAGCAGCACCGGGAGCAGAGCGCGTCTTCAGACCAGAGGTTCTTGCGTTAGGACACTCCCTGGACAATGACTGATGCAATACCGGACTTTCCTCCAGAGACGTCAAGGGGAAAGTCTTTCCCTGGAGCGGACACCCTGAATATGGACTTGCAACCTACCGGACTGTGTAAGAATAAATCTTTCTTTGTTAAAGCCATCCACTCTGTGGTATTTCTGTTAGAGCAGCCCTAGCTGACTAAAACAGGGAGTTTTCTAGAGTCATAGTAGACTGCATCTTTAATTGGTTAACTCTGGAATGCTCTCTGTGTGCCATCTAGATGCTGTTCAGTTTCTTTTCTGTTACCTCAACAGAAGCTGAGAAGTAGTTCTAAGAGGGGAGGTGATTCACCAGCCATCTCTGTGTACTCTAGTGATTGGTCCCTGGTGGACTCTCTGGGGTGGCAGGCTTTGCCCCCTAGCTGGCAAAGACAGTGCTCTACTTAAGGAGTCACTGGGGGCCATCAGCCAACTCTATGATGTGGATCAGTGAAGGGTAGAGGCGATGCTGTGGGCCTTTCAGCAGTCAGTTCTCCAACTTGCCTTATTTTAAAAAAGGTACTTTCCTGCTAAGCAAGGAGCTGTCCAACATCTGCTGACATCAGTCAGGCCCTCTGGTATGGTAGACCCCACCTTCTGGCTGACAACAAAAATACCTCGTAGACCATCCCCAGACGGTATCACGTGATTCAGGGTAAGGAGGGGTTAGGACCTTCCTGCCATCCTCTGACAAGCGCCCCCCCGTGCTTCTAGATATGAATTGTCTCAAACACTATGTTTGTGCTAGAGAAGCACTTGTCAGACAGGAGCTGCTTCTCTGCTTGAGAATCATACCCAGCTAAAGTGCCCAGCTTTGTGACTCTACCTTCCAACTAACCAAGATGGTGTCCTGGCCGAGCTGCCCTTCCTGCCATGAAACAATAGAACCTATGCCACAGCTCAGGAAAGAATGTGGAGGGGCAGCAGTGCCTTCAGTCAGTAGCTGGATTCTCAATATGTGGCTGTCCCATGCACAGTCTCTCTGCTGCGCTATACCCTGTTTACTTAAGCACTGCAGTTCAGCACATTAGCTAGCTCATGCCCAGTCCCAGCTTCCTGAATAACAAAGGTGTCAGTAACTGCAGTCCTCCAACACAGTGACACAGCAGAAGATCTCAGCAGCTGTTGCCTCATCTTTGAAAGAGATAATTACTCCATTACTGGTGTCTAGTCAAATCTGCCAACCCTATGCCAGACACTAGGGCTCTCTGTACATCCATGCTGCTCCATTCAGTTATTATTCTAGGCCTTACTTCTCTAAGTGAATTGAGTAGACATGTGTCTAGTCTGCCATCTTGGCTCCACACCCCCATTTCACATTTTTGTCAAGGGCTATTCACTTTTGTTAAAGAGATTCCTTTCCCTATTTAATGAACTTTAGACTTTGTTAAATATCAGCTGCTCATGGGTGGATGAATTTATATCTAGATTCTCAATGCTGTTCTGTTAGTGTGTGCATGTGTTATTGCACCAGTCAGTACCAGGCTATTTTGATTACCATGGTAGTATAATTTCTAGAATCAGGTAGTGCAAGGCCTCCCACTTTTTTATTCAGTAATGCTTTAGTTACCCGGGGTATATTCTCTTTCCATATGAAGTTGGTGATTTGTTTCTCTTTTTCATTAAAAAATAATGTTGGAATTTGTACTGGGATCATTGTATCTCTAGATCACTGTTTTAGTCAACTCGTGCTGTTCCAACAGAAATACTACAAAGCGAATGGCTTTAACAAGAAAAGTTTATTCTTACACAGTCCCATAGGTTACAAATTTGCATTCAGGGTGTCCTCTATAGGGGAAGAACTTTCCCACTGTCAGCTATGGAGGAAAGTCCTTATGTTGCATCATTCTTTGGTCAGGGAGCAGCTTGTTGCAGGAAACTTAGGTCTGAAGCACATGCTCTTCTCTGGGTTCTGTTTTCTTGATGGTGTGTGGTTCCCAACTCTCTGCTTGCTTTCCTTTCCCTTATCTCTTCTAGGATGAAAGGATAAAAAGTTGTGCAAGCCACACTCCAGAGAAACTACATTATAGTGGAGCATGGAGTTGATCTTGTGAAGAGATTTACAGTCCACCCTAATCCTCTCTAACAAATCCACTCTGTTAACCACAGGCAGAGATTATGAGTTACAGCACCAGAAAATCACATAATGGAGGGCAACCACAGAATACAGGGAATCCTGGTGCAGCCGAATTACTATACACATTTTTGGGGGGACATAATTCAATCCATAACAATCACTTTGGGTAGTATAGACATTTTCACAATGCTGAGTCTTCCTATCCATGAGCAAGGTAGGTTTCTCTACTTGTTTAAGTCTCTTTTGGTTTCTTGCAGTAGGATCTTGTAATTTGCTTTGTATAGCTCTTTTACATATCTGATTAGATATATTCCTTGGCATTTTACCTTCTTAGGGTCTATTATCACAGGGTCGCTATCAGCACTGTCTTGACGGCACTGGGTTTGGTTCAGTTCTTTGGTCTGGGAGCTATTGTGAGTGATACTGACTTGATGATTTCTGTTTCATGGTCTCTTTGTTGCACTAAACAAATCCCACTGATTTATTTGTGTATGTCTTATATCTTGGTACTGTGATGAAAATTTTTATTAGTTCCAGTAGTTTGCTTGTGAGACATTTGAGGTTTTCTGTATATAAGATCATATAATTTGCAAATAGGGATACTTTTACTTGTTTGTTGCCAAATTGGATGTCTTTATTTCTTTTTTTAACCCAAATCTCTCTGGCTAGCAATAATGTGGCTTGCACAACTTTTTATCCTTTCATCCTAGAAGAGATAAGGGAAAGGAAAGCAAGCAGAGAGTTGGGAACCACACACCATCAAGAAAACAGAACCCAGAGAAGAGCATGTGCTCTGACAGCAATAATGTTGTATAAGAGTGGTAATAAAGTACATCCTTACCTGGTTCACTTTCTCAAAGAGAATGTTTCCAGACTCTGTCCGTTTAGAATGTTGTTAGCTATTGTGTTTGTATAAATGGCCTTTGTTATGTTTTTTTTATCGTCAATGGATGTTAGACTTTGTCAAACATCTTTTCTATACCAACTGATAAGATCATGCCGTTCCTTTGCTTTACTTATGTGATGAACTACACTGATTATTTTTCTTCTAATGTTGAACCATCGCTGCAAACCTGGTTTGATTGCTACTTGCTCATGGTTAATTACTTTTGAATTATTTTGAATTCTATTGGCTGGATTTTTTAAATGGCTTTCTCATCTGTCTTCATGAGGAATATCTATAATTTTCTTTTTTGTGATGTCTTGTTTCAGTATCAGAGATTTGCATCTGTGAGAATTTCACTTTTATCCCTGCTCTGAAATACCTTTAGTAGTAATAGTGTTAAATTTTCTGTGAACGTTTGGTAGAATTCTATGTTGAAGTGATCAGGGCCAGAGCTTTTTTTGTTGTGAGTTTTTAAATTACTTCTTCAATATATTATTTTGTTATAGGTTTATTTAGTTTTTCTACATCAGTTTGTGTTAGTTTATGTAGTCAGTGTGTTTCTAGAAATTTGTCAATTTGCTATAGGTTTTCCAATTTCTTCAAGTACAGTTATTTAAAATATTCTGGGGGCGAAGTCAAGATGGCAGACTAAGCACACATCTCCTTATATCCCTCTGGAAACCAAGACCTGAACTGACAATCAAACAGAGCCTTCTGATCACCTAATCAGTCTCAGGACACGGCACAGAGCTGTTAATTGGGACTTCATACCACTCAGCGAAAAACCTCCTCTCTTTCGCTGACTCCCGCTCCTGGCTAGCCCTGGCTCTAACGGACGCAAGGTAAACGCACGATTTTGACTTTTTTTTTCCTCTGTCTCGGCCGGCAGGCGGAACTGGGTCTTGCCTGGCGGCTGGACTCAGACACGCTGCTAGAGGTATAGGCAGGCGAAATTCCGATATTCTGAGAACCAGGCTCGGGACTCTGTTAATCTAGACACTTTGAGCCTGTAATTTTGTAGCTGCTTCAACAGGGTTTGTGTGGAGCTTCACTGTCAGTGTGTGGGACACCATGTTGGTACCGAGATTTTAGCAGGACCTCGTTCTTAGACTGGGAGACAGCGCCTGCAAACGGGACAGCGCTTCTCTGACAGAAAAGTAGTGATTTTGCACAGTGCTGCCAATGTTGGGGACCCTGCAACAGAAGCACAGGAATCACTACCTCTTGGCACATTTAGCCCCTCTGTCTGCTGCCTGTGTGGAGGATGTCATCTTAGATACGGTGGATGCAGCTGGCCCTAATTCTTAGCTTGGGAGCCAGAGCCTGCCCACAGGAGAGTGCTTTTCTATCACAAAACCAGTACTCGACGCAGTGTTGGATAAGGCTAGGCCCTGTCAGCAAAGGCCAACAGGGCAGTAGCATTGCTGTATTGTGAACTAGTTTGTTATCGTCTGGAGTTGGATATAGTGGCACTTATTTTGTCAGATGAGAACAGGGACCTCTACACCTGAAAACCTAACTGACTTGTGAACTGCTCAGATACTTTTTGCTTTACATTTGAAGGCAGCCTAGAAAAACATTTCAAATCCATCCTCACAGTACCCCTTCCAGCCTCTATATACTCACATGGGACCAAAAAAGCAACAGACAATTGTGGCATACAAGCAATCACTCATGGCTTCAGAAGGCTCCCAAACAAAGCAACCAAGGAATTTTCCAGATGAAGAAACTTTTAGGAAAGCATCAGGAAGTGAATACAAATTGATTATATACAGAGCCCTTCTAGACCTTATACAAAATGCAGCAGAACAAAATGAAAAATTAAGCAAGTTGTTCGATCTGATGGAACACCAGTACTCTGAAATCCAACAGATCAAGAACAAAATCAAAGACAAAGAAACTTCCATGCAAAGCCAAGAAAACAGAATGGAACAAAGGGAAAAAAGAATTCCTGACTTGGAAGACAAAGCTACTGATGCCAGCGTCTACAAGCAGAAATCAGAAAAGAGAAACAAGAAAAATGAAGAAACATTAATAAGCATGTGGGACTCTATTAAGAGGAACAACCTTCGATTAATTGGAGTCCCTGAACAGGGTGAGACATCTGAGAACACAGAGAGTATTGTTGCTGAGCTTCTGAAAGAAAACTTCCCAGAAATGATGAAGGAAGAGAATATAGACATCTCAGATGCATATCGTACGCCACCCAATATAGATCTCAAAAGAAAGACTCCAAGACATATTACAATCAAGCTTAACAAAATGAAACACAAGCAGCAAATTTTAAAGGCAGCAAGACTCAAGGCTAAGCTAACATTGAGAGAGAAATCCTGTAGGCTCTCATCAGATTTCTCAGCAGAAACCATTCTGGCACGGAGACAGTGGCACGACACATTCAAAGTCTTGAAGGATAAGAACTTCCAACCAACAATTATGTATCCTGCAAAACTATCTTTCCAACATGAAAATGAAATGAAGACATTTCCAGACAAACAGAAACTCAGAGACTTTGTAAAAACCAAACCCAAACTACAAGAAATATTGAAAGAATTTCTTGGCTTTGGCTTAGAAGAATGAAACCACTAACTTCATATATTAGAATGACACACTACTCAATACTCTACTCATTTAGGGAAGGCTCCAAAGTCAATCACAGCTTTGATATGGAAAGAAGCAATCCAGGGATCATCATGAAAACTATGGTGTCATCCTAATAAAAAGAGGGATGTACTACAGTCGTTATAGTCCTTCCAGATGGAGAGGAAGATGACCAGACTGGTAGTAATTAAAATTGGGTTTATAAATAGTTTATTAAGGGGGTTCATAGGGGCAGCTGTAAAGCACAAAAAAGTTGTATCATACCATTTCAAGAAAGCTAACACATGAGTCTCAACAACTATAAAATCAAATCTGAGAGAGGTGGAAAATCAACTCACAAAAGAGTGTCCCAGAACAGACTAATAAGAACAACAGAGAAAACATCAACATAAAAATAAACATATCACAATGGCAGCAGTGAACACATACATATCAATAATTACATTGAATGTGAATGGACAGAATGCTCCCATAAAGAGACACCGAGTGTCATCTTGGATCAAAAGACATGACCCATCCATATGTTGTCTACAAGAAACTCACTTGAGACCTAAAGATAGGAACAAACTGAAAATGAAAGGATGGAAGAATATATATCAAGCTAACAATGAACAAAGAAGAGCAGGGGTGGCAATTTTAATCTCAGAGAAAATCAATTTTAATGTCAAATCCAGCGCCGTGGACAAAAATGGACACTATTTATTGCTGAAAGGTTCAGTACACAAGCAAGACTTAATTATATTAAATATTTATGCACCTAATGTCAGAGCACTTAAATATGTCGAAGAAACACTGACTACACTCAAAAGAGAGTTAGATGACTCCACAATAATAGTGGGAGACCCTAGCACTCCACTCTCATCACTAGACGGACCTTCTAGAAAAATCTCAGTAAAGATACAGAAGACCTCATTGACACAATTAACCAACTAAACCTCAGTGATATATACAGAACTTTCCACCCGTCAGCAGACAACTACACCTTCTTCTCCAGTGCACGTGGAACATTCTCCAAATTGACCACGTGATAGGCCATAATGCAATGCTCAACAAAATCCATACCATTGAATTACTGCAAAGCATCTTCTCAGATCATAAAGCCATGAAAGTTGAAATCAATAGCAGAAAAAACATAGATAGAAAGTGGAACTCTTGGAAACTAAACAACATCTTGCTTAAAAAAACATGGGTTATAGAGGAAATCAAGGATGAATCAAAGAAATTCATGGATTCCAATGAGAACGAAAACACTTCCTACCAGAACCTATGGAATACAGCCAAAGCATTGCTCAGAGGTCTGTTTATCTTCATAAATGCACACATCTGGAAGGAAGAAAGAAGCCAAATCAAGGAACCAACTAGACAGCTTGAACAAGGAGAAAGAGAACAACAGAGGAACCCCTCGGGCACCAGAAGAAATGAGATCCTAAAGATTAGAGCAGAGATAAATGAATTAGATAATAGAAAAACAATTGGAAAAATTGAAAAGACCAAAAGCTGGTATTTTGAAAAGATCAACAAAATTGTCAAACCAATGGCTAAACTTACTAAACAAAAGCAGGAAAGGAAACAAATAACCCAAATTAGAAATGAGAGGGGAGTTGTCACCACAGATGAAACAGAAATGAAAAATAACGTAACAGAATACTATGAAAGACTGTACTGTAAGAAATTTGAAAATCTAGGGAAAATGGACCAATTCCTTGACTCATAACACCTACCCAAATTATCACAACGTGAAGCAGAACAACTTAATAAACCCATCACAAAGGAAGAGATTGAAAAGGTCATCAAAACACTGCCAACCAAAAAAAGGCCGGGCCCAGATGGCTTCACCGCAGAATTCTACCAAGCATTTCGAGAAGAGTTATCCCCAATACTACTGAGACTATTTCACAGCATACAAAGGGATGGAGTATTCCCAAACTCATTCTATGAAGCCAGGATAACCAAGATACCTAAGCCAGGGAAAGATTGAACAAAGACAGAGAACTACAGACGGATATCACTCATGAACCTAGATGCAAAAATCTTCAACAAAATTCTTGCCAACAGAATAGAACAACATATCACGAAAACAATACATTATGACCAAGTGGGATTCATACCAGGGATGCAAGGCTGGTTCAACATCAGGAAAACAATTAGTGTGATTAACCACATAAATAACACAAAAGACAAGGATCACCTGATTTTGTCCATTGATGCCAAAAAGGCATTTGATAAAGTCCAACACCCATTCATGCTAAAAACTCTTAGCAAAATGGGCATAGAGGGCAAATTCCCCAACAAAATAAGGGCCAATTGCCCACATCATCCTGAATGGAGAGAGATTGAAAGACTTTCCCTGGAGATCAGGAACTAGACAAGGATGCCCACTGTCACCTCTCCTATTCAACAGTGTGTTAGAAGTTCTACCCAGAGCAATTAGACAAGACCAAGAAACAAAGGGCATCTGCATCAGCAAAGAGGAAGTTAAAATCTCCCTGTTTGCAGATGATATGACTGGATATGCAGAGAAACCCAAGGAATCTATAAGTATGCTACTCAAACTAGTAGAAGAATTCAGCAAAGTCTCAGGATACAAGATAAACATAAGTAAATCAGTAGGATTCCTTCATACCAACAGTGAGACTGTTAAGGAGGAAATTATCAAATCAATACCATTTACGATAGCCCCTGAGAAGATAAAGTACCTAAGAATTAATCTAACCAGAGAAGCAACAGACCTTTACAAAGAGAACTACAAGCCCCTAATACAAGAAACTAACAGAGACTTAGATAAATGGAAAAACCTACCCTGCTCATGGATAGGAAGACTTAACATTGTTAAAATGTCTATTTTACCGAAAGCAATCTACTTATATAATGCAATCCCAATACAAGTTCCAGCGTCATTTTTTAATGAGATGGAGAAACAAATCACCAATTTTGTTTGGAAAGGGAATAAGCCCCGGATAAGTAAGGTACTACTAAAGAAGAAGAACACATTGAGAGGCCTCTCATTACCCAACGTTAGAACATACTACACTGCCACAGTGGTCAAAACAGCCTGGTACTGGTACAAGAACAGACAGATCGATCAATGGAACAGAATTGAGACCCCAGAGATGACACCATCTGCCTATGATCAGTTGGGATTTGACAAAGGACCTAAGACATTAAACTGGGGTAAAAACAGTCTCTTCAACAAATGGTGCTGTCAAAATTGGTTATCCATCTGCAATTAACTGAATCAAGATCCATATCTTACACCTTATACAAAAACCAACTCCAACTGGATAAAAGACCTAAATATCAAACCTAAAACGATAAAGCTCATCCAAGAAAAGGTAGGAACAACAATGGAAGCTTTAATACACTATGAGGTCAGACTCCAAAATCTGTCAAAGAAACCTCAATCAACAGAAGAGAAAATAGATAAATAGGAACTATTAAGAATCAAACATTTTTGTTCATCCAAAGACTTTATTAATAGAATTAAAAGAACACCCACAGAGTGGGAAAAATATTTGACATCTCTATGTCAGATCGACGCCTGATCTCCATAATCTATAAGATACTACAAAATATCAAGAAGAAGAAGTTAAACCATCCAATTAAGCGATGGGCAAAGGAGATGGACAGACACTTCACTAAAGAGGAGATCCAGGCAGCCAAAAAACACATGCGGACATGTTCACGATCTTTAGTTATTAAAGAAATTCAAATCAAGACCACAATGAGATACCATCTCACCCCAACAAGATTGGCCATGATCCAGAAAACACAAAACAACAAATGCTGGAGAGGCTGTGGAGAAAGTGGAACCCTCCTACACTGTTGGTGGGGTTGCAAAATGGTCCAGCCTCTTTCGAAGGCAATCTGGCGCTTCCTTAAAAAAATGGATATTGATATACCATTTGACCCAGTAATTCCACTACTTGGAATATATCCTACAGAGTCAAGGCCTTTCACACCAACGGACACATGCACCAGAATGTTTATCGTGGCACAGTCCACAGTAGCAAAAAGTTGGAATCAACCCAGATGCCCAACAATAGAAGAATGGATAGGTAAACTGTGGTACATATACTCAATGGAGCACTACGCAATGATAAAGAATAACGATGATTCCAGGAAACATCTCCTAACCTGGTCTCAACTGGAAGACATTATGTTGAGTGAAAGTAGTCAGCGACAAAGGGACAAATACTGAATGAGACCTCTACGAGAAGATCTCAAAACCAGACTTGTGTATAGAAGAAAAGACTCTTTGACAGCTGCAAGGGAGGGAAGGGAGGAAAGGTCAGGGGGGAGAGTTTAGTTTAGATAGTTACTAGTAATCTAGTTGGGAGAAAGCGGTGATAGCGCATATTAGAAAGAAGAACAACATTAAGTGGACTTCAGCATAACTTGAGTACTCCTTCCATCTTAACTCAATACTGCAAAGATAGAGTAGCTGGGGCGGGGCGCGAGGGACCATGCTCTTAGGCAAATTCTAGGGCAATTGTCACAACTAGCGTTTTGCTAAGAGGGCTCTCTGCACCCCACGTTGGTGAGTGGCATCTGGGGTCTTAAAAGCTGCCAAGCTGCCTTCCGAGGACACAGCAAATGGTTCCAACTCAGTAGGAACGGATGCTCACCGAGGACCAAAATGACATGCGGTAAAGACAACCAAGAAGACAGAGAGACCCACAACAGTGGTTGCCTACATCGACTTGGGATTGGGACCGGAAGAACCGGATGGTGCCTGGCCAACACCAGTGATAGCCACGATGGAGCTCACGGAGAGAAGTCTCACTGGCAACACAAGAATAAAAAGGGGTGCATCATGAGATCTCCATTAAAAGACCTCAATTGATGGTCCAATGGTTTTGGGGTTCCTCTGAGAGCATGGCCCCCGACCCTGATGCTGCCCTTTCCCGTAAAGTATAACAAAGGTCCACTCTTTGGAAAGGAATGAATTGGACTTGGCAATGCAGAGAGACCATATATTGGTTCTATACATCTATAGAATATCATCTTGCTGACCTCTGGCTGGAGGAAGGGGAGTGGATGGAGAGGAGGGGAATGGAGGCTATTGGGAGGATGAGACATGTATGGAGCAGAGAGGAATAGTGTGCAGTCACCGGACAGGGAGAGCAGTGGAATCTGCATATAGTTGGGCATCTAAATTTATACGTGAATGTACATTTTCATTCAGTGATGTTAAATAAAAATTATAAAAAAGAAAATATTCTGTAGTGATTGTTTCAATTTCAATTGTGATATCACCCACCTCATTTCTTACTCAGGTTATTTGCTTCCTATCCTGTTTTTCTTTTGTTAACTTGGCAAGTGATTTAGGGATTTGTTATTCTTTTCAAAGAACCATCTTTAGGTTTTATTAACCTTTTCAGTTGTTTTCCTTGGTCTGTTTCATTCATTTCTACTATTGCTATTATGTCCTTTCTTCCGGTACCTGAGGACTTCTTTTGCTTCTCTCCTTCTATTTGTTCAAACTGTAGGAATAATGTTTAAGTTTTGTCCTTTTTTTTTTTTTGAATGTGTGCATTAATTGCTATTCACCTCTGTGCACTGGTTTTGGTGTATCTCAAAGAATCCAATAGAATTTGTTATCCTTTGAGCAAGGTATTGTTCAGTTTCCACATATTTGTTTTTTGTTTGTTTTGTTTTACTTCTTATGTTACTGAGTTCTATTACTATGGCTCTATGTTCAGAAAACATGGTTTGCAATATTTTGATATTTGGTATTCTGTTAATGCCTGTTTTAGGTTGTAACGTGATACATTTCGAAGAATATTCCACATGCTTTGGAAAAGAAAGTGTCATGGATTGAATTGTGTCCCCCCCCAAAATAGGTGTAGCCGTGTGGCTGGGCCGTGATTCCCAATATTTTCTGATTGTCCTCTATTTTGTAATTTTCCTGTGCTGTATGTTAACAGATTAGGGTGGGGCTGTAAATCTCATCATGGATCACCTCCCTGCTCCACTGTAAGGGGAACTTTCCTGGAGTATGGCTTGCACCACCTTCAATCCTTTCATCCTACAATAGATAAAAAAAAAGGGAAGCAAGGAGAGAATTGGCAACCTTACATCATCAAGAAAACAACCAAGAGAAGAGTGCGTACTTCAGAACTGAGGTTCCTGCAGCAAGATGCTCCCTGGACAAAGACTGATGCAATACTGGATTTTCCTCCAGAGCTGACAAGGGGGAAAACCTTCCCCTGTAGTGGACATTCTGAATTTGGACTTGTAGCCTAGTGGGCTGTGTAAGAATAAACCTTCCTTTGTTAAAGCCATCAACTCTGGTATTTCTGTTAGAGCAGCACTAGCTGACTATTGTGTACGTGTCTATGCATATGAGTCAAGTTGTTTGATTGTGGCATTTAAATATTCCATGTCTTTATTGAGCTTCTTTCTGGATATTCTGCCCTTCACTGAAAGTGGTGTGTTGAAGACTCCTACTATTATTGTATAACTGTCTATTTCTCTTTTTATTGCTGTTAGTGTATATTTTTATGTATATATAAATCCACTGTTTTGGATGCATAAATATGTATTATAGTTAGTTCCTCCTGGTGTATAGACCTTTTAATGTCTTTGTTTATCCTTTGTGGTAGACTTTGCTTTAAAGTCTATTTTGTCAGAAATTAGTATTGCTACTCTTGCTCTTTTCTGGTTGTGTTTGTTTAATATATTTTTTCCATCCTTTGATTTTTAGTTTGTTTCCTATCTAAAGTGTGTCTCTTGTAGGCACACTTCTTAAACAGACTTCTTTTTTCTTTTCCTCCACTCATAGTATCTTTATTGGCACATTGAGTCCATTTACACTCAGCATAATTACTGATAGATATGAGTATAGTGTCATTATTTTGGTGTCTTTGTGTGTGTTGATTACAGTTTCCTCGTTTCAGTTAATTTTCTGTGCTGAATCATTTTTATTTATGTATTGGCTTTTCATCCTCATTGTTTTTGATTTTATATTTGTTACGTCTTTATATTTTTCTTCTGTTTTATTTTGATTTGTAGAATTGTTAGTTTCCTTTGTGGTTACCTTAACATTTATCACTATTTTTCTAAGTTTAAACCACTTTTGTTTATGTTGCCCTGACTTTCTCTCCACATGTAAAATCTGTAACTACATTTTTTAGTCCCTCCTGTTTGTTTAAATGTTGTCTTCTTTTACATGTTGAGATCTTTGTTCCCCTAATTTTAGTGTTTTAGCTTTGATTATATTTTGTGTATGACTTCCCTATCTGGGTTGATATCTGGATGTTCTGTCTTATGTTTTAATGTTGGATTTTTATCTAACCAGAAGACTTCATGTAATTTTGGTTTGGTTTTTACAAGTTCTCTTACCTTCTGTTTATCTGGAAATGTACCAATTTTATCATCGTATTTGAGAGACAGTTTTGCTGGATACAAAAGTCTTTGCTGACAATATTTTTTCCTTAAAGGCTTTGTATACATCATCACATTGCCTTCTTGCCTGCGTGGTTTCTGGTAAATAGTCAGAATTTTAACTTTTTTTCTTTACTTTCATTTTTATTCTGACTGAGTAAAAATGTACATTCCCATATCAATTTCCATGTCTACCTATATGCCGATTCCACTGCTCTCCCTGCCCAGTGACAGCACACTATTCCTCTCTGCTCTATACATGTCTCATCCTCCCCACAGTCTCCTTTCCCCTCCTCTAAAACTATTATCCTTCCTCCAGCCAGAGGTCAGCAGGATGATATCCTATAGATGCACAGAATCATAAGGTGCATTCAATATATGGTCACTCTGCATAGCCAAGTTGAATCCATTCATGTCCAAAGAGTGGACCTTGATTATGATTTATGGGCAAGGGCAGCATCAGGGACAAGGACCATGTTCCCAGGGGAACCCCGAAGCCACAGGACCATCAGTTGTGGTCTTTTAGTGGAGATCTCAGGTGCAGGACGTTTTATTCTTGTGTTGCCAGTTAGAATCAACTTTGTGAGCTCCATCGCGGCTGTCATAGGTGGTGGCCGGGCACCATCCAGTTCTTCCAGTCCCAAGTCAATGTAGGCACCCACTCATGTGGGTCTCTTTGTCTTCTGGGTTGTCTTTCCCACATGTCGTTTTGGTCCTCAGTGAGCATCTGTTCCTGCTGAGTGGGGACCATTTTCTGTGCCCCTGGATGGCAGTTAGGCAGCTTCTAAGACCCCAGACACCACCTACCCAGGTGGGGTGCAAGAGCCCTCTTAGCAAAACACTAGTTGTGCCAGTTGATCTCGATTTCGCCTAAGAGCATGATCCCCTACCCTCTGCCCCAGCTACTCTAACCTTGCAATATTGGGTTAAGATGGAAGGAGTATTGAAGTTATGTTGAAGATCACTTAATATTGTTCTTGTTTCTAATGTGTGCTGTCACCGATTTCAACCAACTAAATTTCTACCAACTATCTACTCTAAACCCTCCCCTCCCTTGCAGCCGTCAAAGAGTCCTTTCTTCTATGCATAAGTCTGTTTTTTGGTTTTTATCATAGGAGTCTCATACAATATTTGTCCTTTTGTCTTTGACTACTTTCACTCAACATAATGGCTTCCAGTTGAAACCAGGTTAGGAGATGTTTCCTGGGATCATCATTGTTCTTTAACGTTGCATAGTGCTCCATTGAATATATATACCATAGTTTACCTATCCATTCCTCTGTTTTTGAGCATCTGGGTTTATTCCATATTTTTGCTATCGAGGACTGTGCTGCAATAAACATTCTTGTGCATGTGTCTCTTGGTGTGAATGGCCTTGATTCTGTAGGATATATTCCAAGTAATGGAATTACTGGGTCAAATGGTGTATCTATATCCATTTTTTTAAGGAAGCGCCAGATTGCCTTCCAAAGAGGCTGGACCATTTTGCAACCCCACCAATAGTGTAGGATAGTTCCACTTTCTCCACAGCCTCTCGAGCATTTGTTGTTTTGTGTTTTTTGGATCGTGGCCAACCTTGTTGGGGTGACATGGTATCTCACTGTAGTTTTGATTTGAATTTCTTTAATAACTAAAGATCGTGAACATGTCCACATGTGTTTTTTGGCTGCCTGGATCTCCCCTTTAGAGAAATGTCTGTCCATCTCCTTTGCCCATTGCTTAATTGGATGATTTATCTTTGTCTTATTGATATTTTGTAGTACCTTATAGATTATGGAGATCAGACGTCGGTCTGATACAGAGTTGCCAAGTATTTTCTCCCATTCTGTAGGTGGCCATTTAACTCTTGTGACAAAGTCTTTGGATGAGCAAAAGTGATTCTTAGTAGTTCCCATTTATCTATTTTCTCTTCAGTTGGTTGTGGTTTGTTTGACAGATTTTGAAGTCTGTCTACATTGTGTATCAAAACTTCCATTATTGTTCTTACTTTTTCTTGGATGAGCTTTATCGTTTCAGATTTGTTATTTAGGTATTTTATCCAGTTTGAGTTAGTTTTTGTATAAGGTGTAAGATGCGGATCTTGATTCAGTTTATTGCAGATGGATAACCAATTTTGCCAGCACCATTTGTTGAAGAAACTGTTTTTACCCCAGTTTAATGTGTTAGGGCTTTTGTCGGATATCATCTCTTCATAGGCAGACGATGTCACCTCTGGGGTCTCAATTCTGTTCCATTGATCGATTTGTCTGTTCTTGTACCAGTACCAGGCTGTTTTGACCACTGTGGCAGTGTAGTCTGTTTTAAGGTGGGATAATGAGAGTCCTCCCAATGTGTTCTTCTTTTGTAGTGCCTTACTTATCTGGGATTTCTTCCCTTTCCAAACGAAATTGGTGATTTGTTTCTCCATCTCATTAAAAAATGACGCTGGAACTTGTATTGGGATTGCATTATATAAGTAGATTGCTTTGGGCAAAATAGACATTTTCACAACGTTAAGTCTTCCTATCCATGAGCAGGGTAGGTTTTTCCATTTATCTAAGTCTCTCTTAGTTTCTTGTAGTAAGGGCTTACAGTTTTCTTTGTAAGGGTTTGTTATTTCTCTGGTTAGATTAATTCCTAGGTACTTTATCTTCTTGGGGGCTATAGTAAATGATATTGTTTTGGTGATTTCTTCATTAACAGTCTCACTGTTGGTATAAAGGAATCCTACTGGTTTATGTATGTTCATCTTGTATCCTGAGACTTCGCATAACTCTTCTGTCAGTTTGAGTAGTTTCCTTATAGATTCTTTGGGATTCTCTGCATATGCAGTCATATCATCAGCAAACAGGGAGATTTTGACTTCTTCTTTGCCGATGCAGATGCTCCTTATTTCTTGGTCTTGTCTAATTGCTTTGGCTAGAACTTCTAATACTATATTAAATAGGCGAGGTGAGAGTGGGCATCCTTGTCTAGTTTCTGTTCTCAAGGGAAACTGTTTCAGTCTCTCTCCATTCAGGATGATGTAGGCAGTTGGTTTTGTATAAATGGCCCTTATTGCACTGAGGAATTTTCTGTCTATGCCTATTTTGCTAAGAGTTTTTAGCATGAATGGGTGTTGGACTTTATCAAATGCCATTAGTCATATCCGACTCTACGGCACTTGGCTGGCTTTTCTGCATCAACAGACAAAATCAAGTGATTCTTGTCTTTTGTGCTATTTGTGTGGTTAATCACATTAATTGTTTTTCTGATGTCGAACCAGCCTTGCATCCCTGGTATGAATCCCACTTGGTTATGATGGATTATTTTTTCGGTATGTTGTATTCTATTGGAAAGAATTTTGTTGAAGATTTTTGCATGTAGGTTCATGAGTGATATCATTCTGTAGTTCTTTTTTGTTGGGTCTTTTCCTGGTTTTGGTATCAGGGTTATGCTGTCTTCATAGAATGAGTTTGGAAGTACTCCATTCCTTTCTATACTGTGAAATAGTCTCAGTAGTATTGGGGATAACTCTTCTCTAAATGCTTGGTAGAACTCTACAGTGAAGCCATCTGAGTCCAGGCTTTTTTTTGGTTCGCAGTTTTTTGACGACTTTTTCAATCTCTTCCTTTGTGATGGGTTTATTAAGTTGTTCTGCTTCTCCATGTGGGTAGGTGATATGAATCAAGGAATTTGTCCATTTCCTCTAGGTTTTCAAATTTGTGAGAGTACAGTCTTTCATAGTATTCTGTTATGATATTTTTAATTTCTGTTGGATCTGTCGTGACCACTCCCCTCTCATTTCTAATTTGGGTTATTTGTTTCCTTTCCTGTTTTTGTTTAGTAAGTTTGGCCAGTGGTTTTTTCAAAAAACCAGCTTTTGTTCTTTTCGATTTTTTCAATTGTTTTTCTATTCTCTAATTCATTTAGTTCTGCTCTAATCCTTATGATCTGCTTTCTTCTGTTGTCTGAGGGGTTCCTCTGTTGTTCTCTCTTTACTTGTCCAAGCTGTAGGGTTAGTTCCTTGATTTGGTTTCTTTCTTCCTTCCAGATGTGCGCATTTATGGAGATAAGCAGACCTCTGTGCACTGCTTTGGCTGTATCCCATAGGTTCTGGTAGGAAGTGTTTTCGTTCTCACTGGAATCCGTGAATTTCTTTATTTCATCCTTGATTTCTTCTAAAACCCATGGTTTTTTGAGCAAGATGTTGCTCCGTTTCCAAGAGTTCCAGTTTATGTGATTTTTCTCGTGTTGATTTTGACTTCTATGGCTTTATGATCTGTAACGAGACTTTGATTATTAATTCACTGGCACTGATTTTGTTGAGAATTGCATTATGTCCCAACACAGGGTCAATTCTGGAGAATGTTCCATGTGCACTGGAGAAGAAGGTGTAGTTATCTGCTGATAGGTAGAAAGTTCTGTATATATCAATGAGGTTTAGTTGGTTAATTCTGGCAACGAGGTCTTCTGCGTCTTTACTGAGCTTTTTTTCTAGATGATCTATCCAGTATTGAGAATGGAGTGTTGAAATCTTCCACTATTATTTTGGAGTGATCTCTTTTGAGTACAGTCAGTGTTTCTTCGACATATTTAGGTGCTCTGATATTAGGTCCATAGATATTTAATATAGCTAATTCTTCATTGTGTATTGAACCTTTCAGCAGTAAATAGTGTCCATCTTTTCCACGATGGTGGATTTACATTAAAATTGGTTCTGTCTGAAATTAGAATTGCCACACCTGCTCTTCTTTGTTCATTGTTAGCTTGATATAGATTCTTCCATCCTTTCATTTTCAGTTTCTTGCTATTTTTAAGTCTCAAGTGAGTTTCTTGTAGACAGCATGTGAATGGGTCACATCTTTTGATCCGAGATGTCACTGGATGTCTCTTCACTGCAGCATTGAGGCCATTCACATTCAATGTAATTATTGATAGGTATGTGTTCATTGCTGTCATTGTGATAGGTTTATTTTCTCTGTTGTTCTTATTAGTCTGTTCTGGGACATTGTTTATGGTAAGTTGACTTTTCACCTTTTGCAGAGCTGGTTTTGTAGTTGTTGAGACTCCTGTATTAGATTTCTTGATATCGTATGTTGCATCTTTATTGTGCTTACAGCTGTCCCTAATGTCCCCCTTAATAAACTATATATAAACCCAATTTTAATTACTACCAGTCTTGTCGCCCTCTTCTCTATCTGGAGGGACTATAATGACTGTAGTACAGCCCTCTTTTTAGTATGATGGCACCATAGTTTTCATAATAATCACTGGATTGTTTCTTACAGCATTAGAGCTGTGACTGAGTTCGGAGCCTTCCATAACTGAGTAGAATTCTGGATGATGTGTCGTTCTAAAATATAAAGTTAGTGGTTTTGTTCTTCTAAGCCAAAACCAAGAACTTCTTTCAGTATTTCTTGTAGATTTGGTTTGGTTTTCACAAAGTCTCCGAGTTTCCGTTTATCTGGGATTGTCTTAATTTCATTTTCATGTTGGAAAAATGGTTTTGCAGGATATATAATTCTTGGTTGGAAGTTCTTCCCCTTCAAGGCTTTGAATGTGTCATGCCACTGTCTTCATGCCAGCGTAGTTTCTGCTGAGAAATCTGACAAAAGCCTACAGAGTTTCCCCCTGAATGTTAGCTTTACTTTGAGTCTTGCTGCTTTTAAGAGTTGCTGCTTATGTTTCATTTTGTTCATCTTGATTATAATATGTCTTGGAGTCTTTCTTTTGAGATCTATATTGGGTACCATACAATATGCCTGTGGGATATCTATATTCTCTTCCTTCATGATTTCTGGGAAGTTTTCTCTCAGCAGCTCAGCAAGGATTCTCTGTGTGTTCTCAGGTGTCTCTTCCTGTTCAGAGACTCCAATTATTCGAAGTTTGTTCCTCTTAATAGAGTCCCACATGCTTCTTAATGCTTCCTATTTTTTTTTTCTGATTTGTCCTCATAGACGCTCGCATCAGTAGTTCTGTCTTCCAAGTCAGAAATTATTTTTTACATTTGTTGCATTCTGTTTTCTTGGCTTTGAATGGAAGTTTCTATGTCTTTGGTTTTATTCTTGATCTGTTGGATTTCAGAGTACTGGTGTTCCATCAGATCGAACAATTTGCTTAATTTTTCATTTTGTTGTGCTGCATTTTGTGTAAGGTCTAGAAGGGCTCTGTATATAATCCATTTACATTCATCTTCCGATGATTTCAAAAAAGTTTCTTTATCTGGAAAACTCCTTGGTTGTTTTGTTTGGGAGCCTTCCGAAGCCATGGGTGATTTCTTTTTTGCCACAAGTGTCTGTTGCTTTTTGGGTCCCATGTGAGTAAGTAGAGGCTGGGAGAGATACTATGAGGATGGATCACAGATGTCTCTTTAGCCAAGCCACGTGCACTGTCTTAAAACGTAAAAGAAAAGATATCTGAATACTTCCCAAGTCTGTCAGGTTTTCAGGTGTAGAAGTCCCTCTTCCCAACCTGCAAAGTAAGCACCTCTATATCCAGCTCCAGATCATATGAACTAGTTCAAAATACAGCAATGCTACTGCCCTCCTGGCCTCTGTTGAGAGCCCAGCCTTAAGTGTCAGTGTGTAAACTACTGTCTTTCAGGTAGAAATGCACTCTCCTATGGACTGGCTCTGGCTTCCAAGCTAAGTATTAGATCCAGCTCCAGCCAACGTATCTAAGAAGGCGCTCTCCACATGGTCAGCAGATAGAGGTACTGAAGGTGCCAAGAGGTAGTGAGTCCTCCGCCTCTGTTGCCGCACGCCCACCGTGGGTGACACTGTATAAACTACTGCTTTTCTGTTGGAGAAGTGCTGTCCTGTTTGCAGGCACTGGCTCCCAGGCTAAGTTAGGTCCCATTAAAATTTCTGTATCCAACGTGGTGCCCTGCACATAGGCGCTGCCTGTTCTGTCCAAACCACGCTGTGGCAGAGATAATAAGACAGACCCAAAGTGGCTAGATGAACAGAGTCCTAAGCCTGGCTCTCAAAATATGGGAATTTCACCAGCCTATCCCACCAGCAGTGCATCTGAGTCTAGCTGCTAGGCAAGACCGAGCTCCTCTTGCCAGCCAAAACAGAGAAAAAAAAAGTCAAAATGGTGCATTTACCTTCAGTCTGTGACAGCCAGGGCTAGCCAGGAGTGGCAGTCAGTGAAAGAGGGGAGGGTTTTCGTTCAGTGGTATGAAGTCCAATTTAACAGCCCTATGCTGTGTCCTGGGGGCTCACTAGGTGATCAGAAGGCTCCATTTGATTATCAGTTTAGGTCTTGGTTTCCAGAGGGACATAAGGAGACATGTGCTTAGTCCACCATCTTTTTTCAGAATTTAATCTTATTGACTCTCTTTTGCAGATGATTTTTAATTTGTCACAAGCTTTTCTTAAAATTCTCCCCTTATTTTTAGTTTTGGCAGGTTTTATTATAATAAGTCTTGATGGCTTTCTTTGGGAACTACCCTATGTGGGGTTCTACCAGCTTCTTGGATAGACAGCTTTTCATCTTTCATGACATCAGGGAAGTTTCCTAACAGCAAATCTTCAACAATTCTCTCTGCATTTCCTGTCACCATCACCTGTTCTGGTACTCCAGTCACTCAGAGTCACATGTAAATCTTATGGTTTCCTCATTTTTTCAGTTCTTTTTGTCTGACTTATCCTCATACAAATTGGTGTCAAGTACAATATCTTCAGTCTCACTGATTTTTCATTCATTGCCTCAATTCTGCTTTTAAGACTTTCTATTAAGTCGTTTAATTCTGAAATTTTATTGTTAATCTTTTGTGTTTCTCTTTGCTGTGTCTTGTGGATTCTTGCAGCCTGTTAAACTTTTATTGTGCTCTCTTATAATCTTATTAAGTTCCTCTGTTGCTTTTTCTGTTTGTTCCTTGGCTTGGTCTGCATTTTACCTAACCTCCTTCTTGATCTCTTGAAAAGCTCTGCATATTAATCATTTGAATTCTGCCTCCTGCAATTCCTAAACCTTCCTAAGAGAGATTCTTTGGTCTTTATTTTGTCACTTGCTGAAGCCGTCATGGACTGCCTCTTTATATGATTTGATTTTGACTGTTGTCTTCAGATCATTAATAACTTATTATTTTTATTTATTTTATGTTTGCTTACTGCATTCTAGCTTCCTATTTTGTTTTGATATACTCAAATAGGCTAGTTTTGTGAGCTACATTGATTAATGGTGGTGTCTTTGTAGCTTTCCCAACTTGTCACCAGATGGATGGAACTGCTACTAGGTATGTGAACCCAAGTGTCCATTACTTTTCTTCTGCAGATTCAGCTCAGGTTGTGAGGTTTTTGATTATTCAGAGTGTGGTGGAGGGTCTCATTTACATTCCTAGATATGCAGGGCATTGTAGGGGTGGTTGGAGAATGCTTAGGTATCTGGCTGCAGTAGGGATTTATGTGCTGAGAAAGGTAGGGAGCTGATGGCTGCCCCTGATCACCTGGGTAGAAGGCATGACCTCATTTCCTGAAGAGCTTAAGTGGGTAGATTTTACAGCTGGACTTTGGCCTCCCAGTGTTGTTGGCTGTAAGAACTGTGAGGTACCACTTACTCTTGGACCCCTGTCTTGTGTGACTTCATGGACAATGTGGAGCCATCAGTTCTCAGGCCCTTGATGTGGGTAGGTAAGGACCCTGCTAAATGGATGGGGTGATGTTAAATGTCATGATTCTGCTTCTATTCCTTACCTGTAGCAGTTAACTATAGACTTCATAGATGTACATTGTTGCACTATGCTCAGGAAAGCCTAAGCTGTTGAAATTGGCCCATACAGGACTGAATAAATAAAATAAATTAAAAAAAAAATTTGCTGCCATCCAGTCAATTCTGAATCTTAGCAACCCTACAGGGCAGAGTAGACCTGCCACACAGGGCTTGCAAGGAGTGCATATTTTATTTGAACTGCTGACCTTTTGGTTAGTAGTCCTAGCTCCTAAACACTATGCCATCAGGGTTTTCACACAGGTCTAAGTAGGGCTGAAAGGCATTCAAAGTCTTTGAACCTCTTATACCTGTGCCTAGACAAAAGGACTATGCCAGCCCTGAGGTCCTTGCTTAAGGCAGCTCTAGGTTACTTTTTCCTGTTTGTTAATTTGTTCCCCCTCCCAAACCATGGCAATGGCTCACACTGAGCAACAGGTCCCACTTACAACCCAAGGGGTGTAACGATCACTGAAGCTGTACCAGGAGAGTACCAGAGTGGGGGAATGGTGGGTGAACGGAAGAGGGGTACTTCCCAGAGAGGGAAAGGTTTTTTGTTTTTTGGTTTTTTTTTTTTTATCCCACACTGTAACTTAGAAATTGCTTTTAACATTCACAGGTTCAGTTCCTTTTCTTCCTGTTTTCAAAGGCTTATGCAGACTCTGCCACTCAGTTTTTCCTGGTGTGGAAAACACATCCCGAGAGCTACTGCTTCTTTCAGTCTGTGCCTATCCAGCCTGGTGGGTACTGGCCAGGACAGTTCTGGCAAATTCTCATTGCTTCTTAACTGTCTGATTCTTTCCCTGCAACTCAGACCAACTCCTCAACTCTGTTTTATGTTTAGGGCTTCTAGATTGTCACATATAATTAATTCACCTGTTTTGCCAGTGTCTTCCTTTTAAGAGGAGCTATAAGAAGTGCCTGACTACTCTGTCATCTTGGTCCCACTGTATAGTTCATTTTTTAAAGAAACATGGTATTCACAGGTCTTATTCTTTATTCTGTGAGTTAATCTATTATTTAGCTAAAAGGTGACCTCATGGGCTAGTTTTAGTCCAAGGTTTAAAGACATCTCAGGGCAAGATTCTCAAAGAGTCCTCTAGTCTCAACCTGTCCAGTCTTTTTTTTTTTTAAAGAATTGAAATTCTGTTTCTTATTTTTCTCTCATCTATTTCAGTCTATTATGACTCTGACTAGAAGTGTTGGTAGTAGTAGCCAGGCACTTTCTATTTCTTCTGATCTCAGGGTAGATGAGGCCATGACTCATGCAGACTTTTTGTACTGTAGACTAGTTCTTTCTTTGAGTCTTTGGTTTCCATCTTTTTCATTTACTCCAGACAAATAGAGCTCAGTAGTTGTATCACAGGTGGTTGCTCACAAGCTTTTTTTAAAAAAATGTGATTGAGCAAAAGTTTACAATAAAATTCAAATTACCATGCTGGCTTATCTGCAGCTCCCACTACTCTCCTTGCTTGGTGACAGCACACTCTTCCTTTCTGTTCTGTACATGTCATACTCTTTTGACAATCTCCTGTCCTCTCCTCTCCACCCTCTCCATTCCCCTCTAGTAAGAGGCTGGTAGGATGACATCCTATAGACTCATAGAACCATTAAGTGTACACATGTTGTGATCACTCTGTGTCCTCAAGTCCAATCCATTGCCCTCAGAAGAGTTGATCTCACTAATGATCTATGATCAGGGGTAGCATCAGGCCCTGCTCCCAAGGGAACTCCCAGGCCCTCAGACCACCAACTGCAATCTTCTAGCAGAGTTCTTAGGGTGGACCCCTTATTTTCTCATGTTGCCACTGGGACTCAACATTTGATCCCCATCATGGCTGTCATTGGTGATGGCTGGGCACATGTTGATATAGTCACCCATTCATATGGGTCTTTCTGATGTGATTGTTGTCGCTGGGCTCACAAACTTTTAAGACTCCAGACACTACTCACCAAATTAGGATTTAGAACGTGATCTTATGAACTATATTATGCCGTTTGACTGAAACTTCCCATGAGACTGTGGATCTTGGGCCGTTCTTTATCACTTAACTATATTTTATGTTTTTCTTTGTTCATATTTAAAATCCTACCTCTTGATGTTCATCTCTAAAATTTCTATTGCTTTATATTCTCCAGCTTAACTGTTCTCTTAAAGAGACTTTTTTACTATCTTCAACTAAAAATTGTCTTTTCCTGTTCTGAACTCAAGTAAGCCTTTGTTGAGTCCTGTCTTACAGCATTTAATGTGTCCTACCCTGTACTATTCTTATTTGAAACCAGTGGCAGTGTAAGGAACACAAATTTTGACACTAGACAGCCCTGGATCGAATTCTGGCTCTGCTACTTATTATCTGTGTGACTGCATAAAAGTTATACAAAATTCCTGAACTTAATTATTCTCATTTACTAAATGGAGAGACGACTACTTCATACAGTTTTGTGTGGGTTACATATTTCAAGAGATATAGCGATCCAAGAAAACAACCCCTTACACAGTAAGCCCTCAATAGGTGGTACTTGACTTCCACCTTTTTGTCTTACTGTATGTGTTATGAGCTATAAGTGAAACTGAAAGACTAGGGAGTCAGAAGCATATTTTCTGTCAATTATATCTAGCTCTTTTTCTTACTCATCTCAATATCTTCTTCATCTTCCAGCCACTACTGTGGCTACTCATTAAAATCACCTGGAGGAAATTTCCTGTTTTATGTAATCCCAGACTGCACTTCACATTAATTAAATAATGTTTTATGAGGGTGGGACTCTATAGTTTTAAAGTTTCCCATGTAACTGAGTCAGATCAGACTTGACGGCACTTGGCTTGGCTGGCATGTAACTTTATTGCATAGAAGAAGATAAGAATTACTCTATAGCATCTGAAGCGCAAGTTTTCATGTATATAAAGCCCTTAGTAAATATTGAATAAGACTAATTTCCCCTAAATAAGCTAACAATATCACTGTATTTAAAAATATTATGCATATGCCTAAGATTATATTAGTCAAACTATTCAGGACTTTGATCATCTCTTTTGGATTTTTTTTTCGTTTGCTTTTTTTTATTATGTATGACTGAGTGAAAATGTACATTCCCATATAAATGTACATGCCCACCTATATGCAGCTTCCACTGCTCTCCCTGCCCGGTGACAGCACACTATTCCTCTCTGCTCCAAATAGGTCTCATCCTCCCAATAGTCTTCCTTCCCCTCCTCTCCACCCAGTCTCCTTCCTCCATCCAGAGGCCAGCAGGATGATATCCTATAGATGCATAGAACCATAAAGTGTATCCAATGTATGGTCTTTTGGATTTTTATGATATTTTCCCTAAAGAAGGCTACCCAATCTTCGGGACAGGGACAAGATGGCGGATTAGACACACTTCTCCTGAATTCCCTCAGAGAACTAAGGAATAGAATGATAACTGGATTGAACAATGGACATCCAGGGAGCTCTAGGACCTGGAGTAGTGTTGTCAGATTTGACTAGGCACCAGTAGCAAACTAACTTACCCTGTCTGAAAGATGAACTAACATCCACTGACCCCCACTCCTGCTGACTGACCTTTTCAGAGGACTGCAGGTACTGATGCCTTCTTTGTTTTCAGGGGCGTGGGAACTGGGCATGAGCCAGCACATACACTGAACTGTGGAGCTTAAGTAAACAGCATATAGTGCAGCAGAGAGACAGTGCATGGGATAGCCACATACTGAGAGCCTGTCTGCTGACTGAGGGCACCACTGTCCCTCTACCCTGTTGTTTCTGAGCTGCACCATAGATTCTGCAGCTTCATATCAGAAAGGGCAGCTCAGCTGGAGCACCATCTTGGTCAGCTGAGAGGCAGAGTCACCCAGACACAAGCCTTAGCTGGGCTGATTCTCAAGTGGACTAGCAGCCCCTGTCTGGCAAGTTCTTCTCCAGAAGATAGGCAGTGTTTGAGACAATTTGTGTCTAGATTTATGGGTTGGGCTTGGTAGAGGACAGCAGGAAGGTCCTAACCTCTCCCTACTTTGAACCATGTTATAGCATCTGGAGACAGCCTATGAGGTACTTTCATTGTCTGCTGGAAGGCAGGGCTTGCCACACCTTAGGGCCTGACTGTTCAGCAGCTGTTGGACAACTCCCTGCTAAGAAGTAAAGTACCATTTTATATAAGACCACCTGGAGAACTGACTGCTGAGAGGGTCGGCAATATCACCTCTACTCATCACTGATCCACATCATAGGGTAGGCTGATGGCCCCTCAGTGACTCCATAACTGGGGTGCCATCTTTGCCAGCCAGGAGACGTAGCCAGCCGCCCCAGTGAGTCCACCTGGGGCCAGTCACTAGAGTACATAGAGATGGCTGGTGACTAATACCCCTCTTAGAACTGTGCCTCAGGTCCTGCTGAGGTAACACAAGAGAAATCAAACAGTATCTAGATGGCATGCAGACAAGAGTTGATTGCTAACCATCTAAAGAAGTAGTCCACCATGGCTCTGGAAATGTCCCAAAATAAGGAACCAAAAATCTTGCCAGATGAAGAAGCCTTTCTGAAACTATGGGAGGTCCAGTACAAAAGGATTATGCATAAAGCCATCCTAGAGATCAAACAAAATGCAGCAGAACAAAATGAAAAATTAAGTAAGCTATTTGAAGTGGTGGAACATCAATGATCTGAAATTCAGCAGATCAATAACAAAATTACAGAATTAGACAATTCAATCCAAAGCCAGAAGAGCAGAATTGAGGAGATGAAAGTCAGACATAGTGACAATGAGGATAAAGAAACTGACGCCAGTGTTTATGAAGAGAAAACAGAGAAAAGAAATAAGAAAAATGAAGAAGCATTAAGAAATATGTGGGACTCTATTTAGAGGAATAACCTATGAATAATTGGAGTTCCTGAATAGGGAGGGATAGATGAAAATACAGAGAACATTTCTGTAGAGTTGGTGGCAGAAAATTTTAACTGTCCTGAAATTATGAAAGAAGAGAATATAGGTATCAAAGATGTGTATTGAATGCCACATAAACAAGACTTCAAAAGAAAGACACCAAGACATACTATAATCAAGTTAATAAAATGAAACATAAGCAGATGCACTTAAAGGCAGCAAGGCTAAAACGAAAGCTAACATTTGGAGGACAGCCCCATAGGCTTTTGTCTTCTCCACAGAAACGATGTTAGCAAGAAAGCAGTGGAATGGCACATTCAAAGCCTTGAAGGAGAAAAGCTCCAACCAAGAATAACATATCCTGTAAAATTCTCTCTCAGATATGACTGTGAAATTAAGACATTCATAGATATAGAGAAGCTTAGAGACTTTGTGAAAACCAAACCAAAACTACAAGAAATACTGAAAGAAGCTCTTTGCTTAGAAAAAAAGAAACACTGTATGTATACTTAAGGAGGCAATGAAAGACATAGCAACATCCAGAATCCTACTCATTTAGGGAAGTCAATAAATTCAATCAAGACTACAGTATTAAAAGAAGGAAACCAGTGATCATAACGTGAAAACTATGATGTCAAACACTAAAAAGAGGGATATGTTACATTAGGTATAACTCAGATGGAAAGGCAATTGAGAGGATATACAGAAGTTAATGTCAAGAGTTTTGCCAATGTCAATTCCTTGACACCATCCTTTTTCATGCAATTATTATTTTTTTATTATGATTGAATGAAAATGTACATTTCCATATAAATTTGCATGCCCGCCTATGTGCAGATCCCACTGCTCTCACTGCCCGGTGACAACACACTCTTCGTCTTCATTCTATACAAGTCATATCTTCCTAACAATCTCCTATCCCCTCCTCTCCACACCGTCTCCCTCCCCCAGAAAGAGGTCAGTAGGATCACATCTTATAGATGCACAGAACCATAAAGTGCACACATGATATGGTTACTCTCAGTCACCAAGTCCAATCCATTCCTGTCTGAAGAGTTGACCTCTATTATGATTCCTGGACAGGGGCAGCGTCAGGGCCAGAAGCCATACTCCCAGGAGAACCAAGAGGTCTGTGGACCATCACTTGTGGTCTTTTAGTGGAGATCTCAGGGTACAACCCTTTTTATTCTTGTGTTGCCAGTGAGACTCAACTTTGTGAGACCCATCACGGCTATTGCTGGTGGGAGCCCGGCATCATCTGTTTCTTCTGGTCACAAGTCTATGTTGTCACGCACTCATGAGGGTCTCTCTGTCTTCTGGTTTCTCTTTCCCCCATGTTGTTTTGGTCCTTGATGATCATCCGTTTCTGATGAGTTGGGACCATTTGATATATCTCAGATGGCAGCTTGGCACAGCTTTTAAGACCCCAGACACCACTTACCAGTGTGAGGTGCCGAAGACTCTCTTAGAAAAAGGCTAGTTGCATGAATTGGCCTTGATTTCCCCTGAGAGCATGGTCCCTGGACCCCCACCCCAGCTACTCTGTCCTTGAAATATTGGGTTAAGATGGGAGGAGTGATCATGTTATGTTGAAGTCCAGTTAAAATTGATCTTCTTTCTAATGTGTGCTGCTACTGATTTCACCCAACCAAATTTCTATCAGTTATTTAATCTATACCCCACCCGCTCCCTCACCACCCTTGCAGCCATCAAAGAGTCCTTTCTTCTATGTATGAGTCTATTTTTAAGGTCTTATTGCAGGGGTCTCATACAATATTTATCTTTTTGTGGCTGACTACTTTCACTCAACATAATTTCCTCCAATTGAAACCAGGTTATGAGATGTTTCCTAAAATCATCATTGTTCTTTATCACTGTGTAGTGTTCCATTGAGTATTATACCATATTCATTCTTCTGTTGTTGGGCATCTGGGTTGATTCCATCTTTTTGTTGTTTTGGACTGTGCTGTGATAAACACTCATGTTCATGAATCAGTTGGTGTGAATGGCCCTAATTTTGTAGGATATATTCCATGTAATGGAATTACTGGGTCAAATGGTATATCTATATCCAGCTTTTTAAGGAAGTGCCAGATTACTTTCTAAAGAGGTTGCACCATTTTGCAATCCCATCAACAGTGTAGGAGAGTTTCAATTTCCCCACAGCCCCTCTAGCATTTATTGTTTTGTGTTTTTTGGATCATAGTCAACCTTGTTGGTGTGAGATGGTATCTCATTGTAGTTTTGATTTGAATTTCTTTAATAGCTAATGATCGTGAGCATGTCTGCATGTGTTTTTTGGCTGCCTGGATCTCTCTTTAGCCCATGCAATTATTTTTCTAACTTATGTTACATTCACTTTCAAATTATATTTCTGTCAAATGGTGGTAGAGTCAACATGCCCAAGGTCAACTATTTTTTCTATAACTCCATTTGCATTAGAATATAATTCTGAAAAGTTTTTTGTGCAGTACAGTAGAAGTTTCTGTCATACTGCAAGTAATCAAAAGCAGAAGTGAACATTACATTTTAAAACCATAATCAGCTTTCTGTTTCTACTGCAATTTAAACTAAAAGATGTTTAACTGACTCTGCTGTTATATTCATTGGACTTTAATACTGTAGCTTCATCAAGGTTTGGATTGTGCTGTCACCATTCTCAAACATTCTGCTCATATCCAATTTCACTTCCATTGTTACCACTTAACATTTCTTATTGCACTTTCATCTTTGTTGGCTAATTCTCTCTTGATTATCCATCTTTGTAAATTATGCAGGTTTATCACTAGGAGATAAGGAGGCAAAACAACTCCATGCTTCGCTGTATGTGAGTGAACTACAAAACAGATAAACAGTTACCAATCAGAGACAGAATGCAAAATAAGTGATACAACTTGTCACTGATCATGACGACCATGTGTTAATTATGCAGTGATTTGCGAACTGAAGAGCTAGCTTTGAAATTTGATCTTTTTGCAGTTACAGTTAATAAACTGTAGTAACTGAATGTGAACTGTGCTGTTGGGGGACTGGTGTTCCTTAAAATTTGGGCATCACTATGAGTCAGAATCAACTTGACGGCACCGAGTTTTTTTCTAATTAAATGCATGCTATATGCCAAGCCCTGTTTAAGTGCTTTAACACATATAAACATCCCAACTAGTTATTGACTGAATTGTATCTCCTCAAAATGTGTCAGCTTAGCTGGGCCCTAATTCTCAGTATTGTGTGTTTGTCCACCATTTTGTTATCTGATGTGATTTCCCTTTGTGTTGTAAATCTTACTTCTGTGATGATAATAAGGCAAGATTAGGGGCAGTTATGTTAATGAGGCAGGATTCAATCTACAAGATTAGGCTGTATCTTCAGTCAATCTTTTTCCAGTTATACAAGAGGAAAGCCAGCAGAGGCACAGGGGGCCCTCATGCTAAAAAGAGCAAGGGGCATGCATTCTTTGGACTTGGATTCTCTGTGTTGTGAAGCTCCTAAACCAGGGGAAGAATGATGACAAGAACCTTTGTCCACAGCCAACAGAGAGAGAAAGCATTCCTTTGGAGCTGGCATCCTGAATTGAGACTTATCCTCTGAGACAGAGAGAATAAATTTTTCTTTATTAAAGCCATTTACTTATGATGTTTCTGTTATAGAATAAATAATTAAGACACTAGATAATTAAAACACAACACTATGACATAAGTGTTATCATTAAGTCGAGTTTTACAGATGAATGAAACTGAGTCACAAATGCATGATTTGACAAAGATGCATAACTACCAAGAGATGTAGTTGAACCTATGTTTCCTTGTTTTACGTTCAATTTATTATATTCTTCTTGTTGATAGTTTTCATAGTAGGACATAAACTATTTAATTAAGTATATAGGATTCAATATCACTGATTATAGTCTTGAAGGTATGTAGCCATTCTCACCCTATTTTTTGAGTTGTTCCTCCTCATTAACATAAATTCACTGCTGCTTAAGTTTCCTGTCCAGTTTTTCAAGTTATTCTTGTCATTTAGATCCCATATATATAGATGTTAAAAGAGCATAATGTTTAAGACAGACATTCTTTATTAGTTAAGATAAACTGTTGTTTGATTTCCAGAAAACTTAAAGGAATATTTTGAGTTTAAGGTTTAAAGATTATCTCAGGCAGTAATTTTGGGGTTTCACCCAAACTCCTTGGCTCTAGAAGTTCTGGTTTCTATGAGAATTTGAAATTCTCTTCTACCTTTACCACATTTTGATCAGGATCCTTCTATAGAATCTTTGATCAACAATCATGTTCAGTTTTGGTTGGCAACTGTAGCACTTAACCACCATGTCATCAGGGTTTCCTTAGTAATAGTAGCTGAGCACAATACAGTTGTTTTGTCTCATGGCAGAGCAGGCAGTTGTTCATGCAGCAATTAGCCGTATATGCATTTCTTCCTTCTATTCATAACTCTCCTTCTTCCTCTGTTACTCCAAAAGAACAGTTACCAATTGTTGCAGCTCTGATGGGCATCTTGCCAGCCTTTAAGACTCTAGGCACTACCAACAAACTAGGAGTTGTAACAGAAGCACTAAACACCATGTTAGGTCAATTAACTGTGATGTCCCGTGTAAGCATGACCCTAAACCTCCAAACCAAGGAACCAAATACCACGAAATGTTTGGTTGTACATGAGAAGCTTCAACAGCTACTACTCTTCTTCTTTTGTTTTGTTTTTTTTTTTTTTGGTCATTGTTGTAAATACTCTATCACACTGATTTTGCCGGTTCATCTTTTAACAAGTGTAAAACTCAATGATTGCAATTACGATCTGCTGTGTCTGCTGTGCAGCTCTACTTAACCAACACTCTTTTTCCATTACTGTAAAGTTAAATTTAGTACTACATAAGCAATAAACCCCTTACTCCTCCTTTCTTCCCCTGGTAACCACTAACAAACTTTGTTGTCTATACAAAGTTGCTTTTTCTTGTCTTTTTACATAAGCGAGGTAGTACAATATTTCTCCTTTTGTGATCAACTTGTTTAACTCAGTATATTGTTCTTAAGCTCCATCTATATTGTAGGATGTATCATAGCTTCATTTCTCTTACAGGCAAAGTAGTATTCTATTTTATGGATGCACAACATTTTGTTTATATATTCATCTGAGGATGGACATTTTGGTTATTTCCACCTTTGGCTTTTGCAAATAGTGCTGCAATAAACACAGCTGTACAAGTCTCTATTTGAGTCTACTCTTACAAATCATCTTAGCTTATACCTAGGAGTAGAATTGCTGGATTATATGGTGAATTTTTTTTTAGTTTTATGAGAAACCACCACACTGTTTTCCAAAAAGGCTATCCCGTTCCGTATTCCAATCAACAGTAAGAGTCCCAGTTTCCCATGTCCTTGCCATCATTGCTTATTTCCTTTTTTGTCTTAGCCATCTTAGTGAAAATGAAATGGTATCTCATTGTGATTTTGATTCACATCTCTCTGACAAATAATGATATTGAGCATTTTTTCCAGTAGTTGGTGACCATTTCAATGCCCTCTTTGATGAAATGTCTGTTCAAGTCCATTTTATGGTTGAGCTATTTGTCTTGGTAAGTTATGGAAGTTTTATATATATTTTGATTATTATATTTTTATTGGATATATGGTTTCCAAAGATACTCTCCCAGTTGGTAGTTTGTCTTTTCAACTTATTAGTAAAGCACCTATATGCTGCTT
Organism: Heterohyrax brucei; assembly: GCA_028571685.1. Classification (NCBI taxonomy): domain Eukaryota; kingdom Metazoa; phylum Chordata; class Mammalia; order Hyracoidea; family Procaviidae; genus Heterohyrax; species Heterohyrax brucei. The sequence goes on from CM053166.1 coordinate 104,038,293, forward strand.
CCAATGCTCTCCCTGCCTGGTGATAGCACACTATTCCTCCCTGCTCCATACATGTCTCATACTCCCAACAGTCTCCTTTCCCTGCCTCTCCATCCACTCCCCTTCCTCCAGTCAGAGGTCAGCAGGATAATATCCTATAGATGCATAGAACCATAAAGTGCACCCAAAATATAGTCACTCTGCATCGCCAAGTCCAATCCCTTGCTGTCCAAAGAGTGCACCTTCATTATGATCCATGGGCAAGGGCAGCATCAGGGCCAGGGGCCATGCTCCCAGGGGAACCCCGAAGCCACTGGACCATTAATTGCGGTCTTTAAGTGGAGATCTCAGGGTACGTGACTTTTTATTTTTGTGTTGCCAGTGAGACTCAACTTTGTGAGCTCCATCATGGCTACCACCAGTGGTGGCCGGGAACCATCCGGTTCTTTCAGTCCCAAGTCTATGTAAGCACCCACTCATTTGGGTCTCTTTGTCTTCTGGGTTTTCAGTTTGGTCCTCGGTGAGCATCCACTCCTGCTGAGTTGGGACAATTTGCTGTGCCCTCGATGGCAGCTTGGCAGCTTTTAAGACCCCAGACACCACTCACCAATGTGGGGTGCAGAGAGCCCTCTAAGCAAAATGCTAGTTGTGCCAATTGGCCGCAATTTTGCCTAAGAGCGTGATCCCCTGTCCCCCGCCCCAGCTACTCAGTTCTTGCATTATTGGATTAAGATGGGATGAGTACTCAAGTTATGTTGAAGTCCACTTAATATTGTTCTTGTTTCTAATGTGCACTGTCAGCGATTTCACCCAACACAATTTCTAACTAATCAAACCCTCCCCCCCTTCACACTCCCTCTCTTCCCTCCCTTGCAGCCATAAAACAGTCTTTTCTTCTATGCATAAGTCTGTTTCTGAGTTCTTATCATAAGGGTCTCATACAATATTTGTCCTTTTGTCGAATCCATGAATTTCTTTATTTCTTCCTTGATTTCTTCTATAACCCATGTTTTTTGCACAAGATGTTGTTCAGTTTCCAAGAGTTCCACTTTCTATCTGTGTTTTTTTCTGCTATGTATTTAGACTTTTATGGCTTTATGATCTGAGAAGATGCTTTGCATTAATTTAATGGTATGGATTTTGTTGAGAATTGCATTATGTCCTAACACATGGTCAATTCTGGAGAATGTTCCATGTGCACTGGAGAGGAAGGTGTAATTGTCTGCTGATGGATAGAAAGTTCTGCATATATCAATGAGGTTTAGTTGGTTAATTGTGGCAATGAGGTCTTCTGCATCCTTACTGAGCTTGTTTCTAGATGATCTGTCCAGTATTGAAACTGGAGTGTTGAAGTCTCCCACTTTTATTGTGAAGTGATCTAACTCTTTTGAGTGTTGTCAGTATTTCTTTGACATAGTTAGGTGTTCAGGTATTAGGTGCATAAATATTTAATATAGTTAAGTCTTGCTTGTGTACTGAACCTTTCAGCAATAAATAGCGTCCATCTTTGTCTATGATGGTGGATTTTACATTAAAATTGATTTTGTCTCAATTTAAAATTGTCAGCCTTGCTCTTCCTTCTTCACTGTTAGCTTGATATATATTCTTCGATCCTTTCATTTTCAGTTTGTTCCTATCTTTAAGTATCAAGTGAGTTTCTTGTAGACAGCATATGGATGGGTCATGTCTTTTGATCCAAGATGTCACTCGATGTCTCTTTACTGGAACATTCAATCCATTCACATTCAATGTAATTATTGATAGGTATGTGTTGATTGCTGTCATGGTGATAGGTTTATTTTTGTGTTGATGTTTTCTCTGTTGTTGTTATTAGTCTGTTCTGGGATATTGTTTTTGGTGAGTTGATTTTCCACCTTTTGCAGAGCTGGTTTTGCAGTTGTTGAGACTCCTGTGTTAGATTTATTTATTTATTTTTATTTTTTATTATGACTGAGTGAAAATGTACATTCCTGTATAAATTTACATGCCCACCTATATGCAGTTTCCACTGCTCTCCCTGCCTGGTGACAGCACACTATTCCTCTCTGCTCCATACATGTCTCATCCTGCCAACAGTCTCCTTTCACCTCCTCTCCACTCACTCTCCTTTCAACAGCCAGAGGTCAGCAGGATGATATCCTATAGATGCATAGAACCACAAAGTGCATCCAATATATGCTCACTCTGCAGGTATGGTATGTTGCATCTTTGTTGTGCTTTACAGATGCCCCTAAAGTCCCCCTTAATAAACTATATATAAATTTTAATTACTACCAGTCTTGTCGCCCTCCTCTCTATCTGGAGGGACTATAATGACTGTAGTACAGCCCTCTTTTTAGTATGATGGCACCACAGTTTTCATAATTCTTTCAGTATTAAAACTTTGATTGAGTTTGGAGCCTTCCCTAACGGAGTAGAATTCTGGATGATGTGTCGTTCTAAAATATGAAGTTAGTGGTTTTGTTCTCCTAAGCCAAAGCCAAGAACTTCTTTCAGTACTTCTTGTAGTTTTTGTTTGGTTTTTACAAAGTCTCTGAGTTTCTGTTTATCTGGGAATGTCTTAATTTCATTTTCTTATTGGAAAGATAGTTTTTCAGGATATTTAATTCTTGTTTGGAAGTTCTTCCCCTTCAAGGCTTTGAATGTGTCATGCCACTGTCTTCATGCCAGCAAGGTTTCAGCTGAGAAATCTAATGAAAGCCTACAGAGTTTCCCTCTGAATGTTAGCTTTGCTTTGCGTCTTGCTGCTTTTAAGAGTTGCTGCTTATGCTTCATTTTGTTCAGCTTGATTATAATATGTCTTGGAGTCTTTCTTTTGAGGTGTATATTGAGTGGCATACGGTATGCATGTGGGATATTTCTATTCTCTTCCTTCACGATTTCTGGGAAGTTTTCTGTCAGCAACTCAGCAAGGGTTCTCTCTGTGTTCTCAGGTCTCTCATCCTGTTCAGGTACTCCAATTAATCAAAGTTTGTTGCTCTTAATAGAATCCAACATGCTTCTTAATGCTTCTTCATTTTTCTTGTTTCTTTTTTCTGATTTGTCCTCATAGATGCTGGCATCAGTAGCTTTGTCTTCCAAGTCAGAAATTCTTTTTACCATTTGTTGCATTCTGTTTTCTTGACTTTGAATGGAATTTTCTATGTCTTTGATTTTGTTCTTGATCTGTTGGATTTCAGAGTTCTGGTGTTCCATTGGATCAAGTAGCTTGCTTAATTTTTTATTTTGTTGTGCTGCATTTTTTATAAGGTCTAGAAGGGCTCTATATATATTCCTTTTGTATTTATCTTCCAATGATTTCAGAAAAGTTTCTTCATCCAGAAAACTCTGGTTGTTTTGTTTGTCAGCCTTATGAAGCCATGGGTGATTTCTTGTTTGCCACAAGTGTCTGTTGCTTTTGAATTTCATGTTGGTAAGTAGAGGCTGGGAGAGATACTGTGAGGATGGACTGCAGATGTTTCTCTGTTTCTCCTAGGCTGTATTAAAATGTAAAACAAAAGCTATCTGACCACTTTCCATGTCAGTCAGGTTTTCAGGTGTAGAGGTCCCTCTTCCCAACTGGCAAAGTAAGTACCTCTATATCCAATCCCAGATGATATGAACTAGTTCAAAATACAGAAATGCTACTGCCCTGTTAGCCTCAGCTGACAGGGCCCAGCCTTAGGTGACACTGTGTAAACTAAAAGCACTCTCCTCCGGGCAGGCTCTGGTTCCCAAGCTAAGAATTAGGTCCAGCTGCAGCCACTATATCTAAGATGGTGCCCTCCACACGGTCAGCTGATAGAAGGGCTAAAGGTGCCATGATGTAGTGAGTCCCCAGACTCTGTTGCCAGGCCCCCACCATAGGCGACACCATATAAACTACTGCTTTTCTGTTGGAGAAGCGCTGTCCTGTTTGCAGGCACTGGCTCCCAGGCTAAGAATTAGGTCCCACTAAAATCTCTGTATCCAACATGGTGTCCCACACATTGACCCCAACATTCCGTAAAAACCACGCGTCAGTCCATGAGAACCAGGGCTAGCCTGGAGCAGGAGTCAGTGAAAGAGAGGTGGTTTTTTGCTCAGTGGTGTGAAGTCCAAATTAACAGCCCTGTGCCATGTCCTGAGGCTCACTAGGTGACCAGAAGGCTCTGTTTGATTATAAGTTCAGGTCTTGATTTCCAGAGGGATATAAGGAGACGTGTGCTTACTCTGCCATCTTAACTCCACCCCTATTAGTAAAGTCTTTTAATGAGCAAAAGTTATTTTTTTTAATTTTAATTTTTATAGAGTCTCACTTTTGAGTTTATCTCCTGACATTTGTACTTTTTTTTTTACCTAACTTGAAAATCCATTATTAAAATTTAGGTCCGATAGCATTACCCTTGCATTTTTTTTCTAAGAGTTTTATGGTTTTAGTTTTCACATTTAGGTTCTTTGTCCATTCCAAATTCATTTCTGTGTATGATGTGACACATGGATCTTGTTTTGTTTTCTTCATGTGAAAATCCAATTTTCCAAACACCATTGATTCTTAGAGTTTGGTAGTTATGATGTAACTTGGCAGTCTGTATGGTGAGGTTTGATACAATGTGATTGTCTCCATAATGGGATCTACTGTATGTAGCCAATCACACGAAAGGGAGTTTCTTTGGGATTGTGGCCAACATCTAATATATAAATGGACTTGCTGACAAGACTCGTGAACTTTTCTCACTCTGAATCCTGAAGCAGGCTCCTATTTATCTGACTTTAGTTTCTTGGGACTTGAGCTAGCAACTTCCTGCCAACCTTGGGATTCATAAGTCTTCACAGCCAGTGAACAAGAGCCCTGATCTCTGACCTTTTATTGGTTCAAATCTTGTGTTTCTGAGAGTGTTATAGTGTGTAAACAAGTAGCTTGTTGTCTAATTCTATGTATGTCTTGTTGTGCTTCTTTTATTTATCCGAAAGCAGCAAGAGTTATTTGCCACAGCACAGTCTACATTTTCTTGGGCTAATAAAAATATAAATGTATTCTGTTATCTCTTGTCACCTTGGCTAATGATGTCAGAGACTGCTGTCATGTTTCTATACTGAGATGAGTAGTACACCATCCTTATTGAATAAACAAAGGACTGTGCCTGCACCTTCTGTAATACAAAGAGCTAACTTCTTGCATTTAAGGTATGTCCTTATTAGGAAATGTAGGAACTAATCTCTACCTTTAAAATATCTCCTTATTTAGGTATACTTCTGGTTCTGACTCAGTTAAAGAAAACAAGAGACTGAGGTATTTAGTCCAACTAAAATTGTTCTTAAACCAATTCAGATCCACCTGACATACATAGTACCAGTGACTATGTGTTTCATATGACCTATTAATGTAAGAGACCAAAAGCTACACCACTGTCTACCCCATAGACATGAGCAAAATATCTTCTTTGTTGTACCCCTTTCAAAGTGAATAAGCACAGAAGACTGGACTGCTGTGAGAATGCATTTTTTGTTCAAACTGTTCAACAGGCTGGTCACACCTTGAGGTCTTCCTGAGGATCTCAGACATGATTTACTTTGCACATATAAACTCCTTGGTCTATTGTTTGAGGACACATCACGGGGACTCAAATCCCCATGTGCTCCTTTACTTGGCCAACTAAATAAATCTTCTCTCACTGTCATCCACTCTGTGCATCTTCCTAGTTATTATGCCAAAGAGATCTGAAAGTGTCAGGATACAGTCTTGTTAAAAACTGAATCTATTATTTGTCCTATAATTATTGACAAGTTTCTTAAAAGTTTCTTTAATTCAACTATTCCATAAGTAGGAATTAGAGCTCTTAGAAATGACCAATGCCACCCTGAGTATTGGTTGGATGAGTTTTCTTCTGACTCTCATTTTACAATGTGTAAATACTTTTTATAATATATACTATCATCATTAATGTTAATATTTAAAGTAATGCTACAGCTCCTAAAGTGCATTGCCCGTGCATCCAACAGGAATCTACATAAAAAATTTTCCATGTAAATTTACTATCTCTTGGAAATGGATCATCAAAACTACTGTAGTTGGATCTACCACATAAAAACATATATACATAAAAAAGACAAAGTTTGTCTAGAAGAAACAGAAAAAAACAAAACAAAACACTGTCGTTGAGTCAACTCTGACTCATAGCTTCCTGATAGAGCAGAGTAGAACCACTCCATAGAGTTTACAGGGGGCCCCTGATAGATTTGAATTGCTGAACTTTTGGTTAGCAGTTGTAGCACTTCAACACTATGCCACCAGGGCTTCCAAGGAAACAGAAAGTATAGAAAAACTTACACACTTACACACTGCAACCAACTGTCCATTAGATAATTCATGATTAGCAGCAAAGACTGCCAATAAAGTTTGCAAACTCATCCTAGAAAAAGTGCTACTTAACTTATTGCTGAGTATCACTATGATTTCCTTCAAAGTCCTCCCCTTGGGAAGCTATGCACTGCTGCCAGTGCCTAGTCCACCCTTCAAAGCAATTATGGAACTCTTTTTCTGGAATGACCATCAGAGTTGTCATCATATTACCCTTAATGTCCTGAATGTCAACAAAATGTCTTCCTTCCGATATTTCCTTTTCAGAAAAAAAGTCATTGGGGGCCAGATCAGCTGATTATGGAGTTTATTTGTTTACTGGCTAAAAACTACCCCACAGACAACTATACAATTAAGTTAGTGAATTTGCCACCATGACACTGTGTGCAATGGCCATTCCAGAAAGAGTTCCAAAATTGCTTTGAAGTATGGATTAGGCTCTGGTGTTGGTGCATAGCTTCCATGGAGAATACTTCGAAGGTGGCTATAGTGGTGTTCAGCAATGAGGTATGTAAAACTGAGAATAAATAAGTTCATGGACTTGTCAGATCTCGTATCACAGGATGGACCTCTCTCGTTGGAGGTCTTCAGTTGATCAATTTAAAATATACTAAATGTTCTTTTCAAAGGCAAGTGGCTCCTTCTTGGTTTACCTATTAACATTCATAGGTCACAGTCTCAGAAGCAGAAGTGGAACCTAAGATAAAATGGAATCAGCCATGAGGTGAATCTCCCTGAGAAACTGGTTTCTTTAAGATACACAATTTTCTGCAAAATAAAGAGGGGATATCTTCATTACAAATGTTATACAAGCATTTCATACAACACTGTCTTGAAGATAAATTAAAATATTGATTTACTCTAAACATAGCTCCCACTCTGATCTTTGCCATCACTTCCCAAAACAGACTGATTTCTTCAGAAAAGTGCATGGCCAGAATAAAATGGTCTTACTGCTTTATCTGAACCATTGTTTGACTCAAAAGTGGCTTAAAGAACTAAATCATTATTTCCTCAAAGATTAAGGCTCAAAAGGACACTTAAAGACAGTGTGCTGTATGAGTTACCCCAATCTCCATGAAAGCCAGAAATCTGAATTCCAAGAGAACTACAACTCCTTTTCATCCCTTCTTTGGGTTGCAATCCTGCTATAGAATCTGATAAAAAAATGTTCAGTAATGGTAGTTAGGCATCATCTGGCTTTTAAGGCCCCAGGCATCATACAATAAACTAGAATGTAGAACACATACGCTAAAATTATTTGGCCAATTGTGTGAAATAACCGTTCAAGGAAGACTGAGTAAAGGTAGAGTGATGAGCCCCCACTTGTCTGTCAGAAGGGGCTTGCTTGTTGCTGTGATGCTCGAAGCTATGCCACTGGTAGTTAGGTACCAACAGGGTCACCCATGGTGTACAGGTTTCAGCTGAGCTTCCAGACTAAGACAGACTAGGAAGAAGTACTTGGAAGCCTACTTTTGAAAAGAATTATCCAGTGAAAACCTTATGAAAAGCAATGTAACATTGTCAGATATAGTGCTGGAAAACAAGCCTTCCGCGTTGGAAGGCACTCAGAAGACAATAGGGGAAGAGCTACCTCCTCAAAGTAGAGCCAACCTTAATGATGTGGATGGAATAAAACCTACAGGATCTTCATTTGCTGATGTAACATGACTGAAAATGGGAAAAAAATAGCTGCAAACATTCATTAATAATCAGAACATGCAATGTACAAATTATGAAACAAAGAAAATTGGAAGTTATCACAAATGAAGTGGAATGCATAAACATCAATATCCTTGGCATTACTGAATTAAAATGGACCAGTATAGACCATTTTGAATCAGACAAGCCTAAGTCTACTATGCTAGGAATGAAAACTTGAAGAGGAATAATGCTGTATTCATCATCAAAATGAATATGTCAAAATCTGTCCTGAAATACAATGCTGTCAGTGATAGGATAATATCCATATAACTACAAGGAAGACCAGTTAATATGAATATTATTCAAATTTACACATCAAACACTAAGGCCAAAGATGAAGAGCCTGAAGATTTTTACCAGCTTCTGCAGTCCGAAATTGATGGAACATGCAATCAGGATGCATTGATAATTTCTGGTGATTGGAATGCAAAAGTTGGAAACAAAGAAGAAGGATCAGTAGTGGGAAAACACAGCCTTTGTGATAGAAATGATACTGGAGATCACATGATAGAATTTTTCAAGACTAATGACTTTTTCATTGCAAATAGCTTTTTGACCAACACAAATAACAACTGTACACACGGACCTCACCAGAAACAATACACAGGAATCAAATCGACTACATCTGTGGAAAAAGACAATGGAAAAGCTCCATATCAACAGTCGAAAAAAGACCAGGGTCTGACTGCTACACAGGTCATCCATTGCTCATATGCAAACTGAAATTGAAACTGAAGAAAATTAGAACATGTCCATGAGAGCCAACATAGGACCTTGAGTGTATCACTCCTAAGTTTAGAGGCCATCTAAAGAAAAGATTTGATGTGTTGAACAGTAATGACCAAAGACCAGACAAATTGTGGAATGACATCAAAGACATCATCCATGAAGAAAGCAAGTGGTCATTAAAAAGACAGAGAAGACAGAAAAGACCAAATTGTATGTCAGAAGGAACTCTGAAACTTGTTCTCGAAAGTTGAGGAGCTAAAGCAAAAGGAAGGAATGACAAAGTAAAAGAACTGAACAGAAGATTTCAAAGGGCAGCTTGAAAGACAAAGTATTAGAATGATGTGTGCAAAAACTGGAAAAAGAAAATCAAAAGAGAAGAACAGGTCTTGCATTTATCAAGCTGAAAGAACTGAAGAAACAATTGAAGTCTAGTTGCAATAGTGAGGGATTCTACAGAGTAAATATTAAATGACTCAGGAAACATCAAAAGAAGATGGAAGGAACACACAGTCATTATACCAGAAATAACTGGTTGATGTTCAGCCATTTAAAGAGATAGCATATGATCAGGAACCCATGGTACTAAAGGAAGAAGTTGAAGCTACATGGAAGGCACTGGTAAAAAACGAGGCTCCAGGAACTGATGGAACATCAATTAAGATATTTCAACAAACAGATGCAGCACTGGAATTGCTCATTTGTCTACACCAAGAAATTTGGAGGACAGCTACCTGGCCAACTGACTGAAAGAGATCCATATTTGTGCTCATTTCAAAGAAATGTTATCCATCTGAATACAGAAATTAACAAACTGTCATTAATATCACTTGCAAGTAAAATTTCGCTCAAGATCATTCAAAAGTGACTGCAACAGTATGTAGACAAGAAACTGAGAAATTCAAGCCACATTCAGAGGCAGACATGGAACCAACGGTATCATTGCTGATGTCAGATGGATCTTGGATGGAAGCAGAAAATATCAGAAAGAAGTTTATCTGTGTTTCGTTGACCATGGAAAGGCTTTCAACTGAGTGGATCATAACAAATTATGGCTAGCCAAGCCAGCGTTGTGTAAATGGGAATTCCAGAACACTTAATTTGTTCTCTTAAGGTATCTGTACATGGATCAAGAGGCAGTTGCACAAACAGAACAAGGGACACTTCATAGTTTAAAGTCAGGAAAAGTGTGTGTCAGGGTTGTATCGTTTCACAATACCTTTTTAATCTGTATGCTGAGCAAATAATCCAAGAACATGGATTATATTGAGAAGAATGAGGCATCAGGATTAGAACCAAAACCAAGCCAAGTGCCGTCGAGTCATATCCGACTCATGGCGACCATGAGTCAGGATTAGAGGACAACTCATAAACAACCTGCGTTATACAGATGATACCATCTTGCTGAAAGTGAAGAAGATTTGAAACACTTGCTGATGAAGATACAAGACAACCTTCATTATGGATTGAACCTCAACGTCAAGAAAAAAAGAATCCTCACAACTGAACCAGCAAACAACATCATGATAAATGGAGAAAGGATTGAATTTGTCAAGGAATTCATTGTATTTGGGTCCACAATTGATGCCAAAGGAAGCAGTGGTCAAGAAATTAAAAGATGCATTGCAGTGTGAAAATCTCTGCAAAGGACCTCTTTAAAGTACTGAAAAGTAAAGATGTCATCTTGAAGACTAAGGTGTGCCTCACCTAAGCCATGGTATTTTAACCACATCATATGCACGTGAAAGCTGGACAGTGAATAAGGAAGACAGAAGAGGAATTGATGCCTTTGAATTGTGTTGGAGTGGAATACTGAACGTATCACGGACTGCCAAAAGATCAAACAGATCTGTTATGGAAGAAGTGCAACAACAGTGTTCCTTGGAAGCAAAGATGATGTTTTAGTCAGCTAGGGCTGCTCTAACAGAAATACCACAGAGTGGATGGCTTTAACAAAGGAAGGTTTATTCTTACACAGTCTGGTAGGTTGCAAGTCCATATTCAGGGTGTCTGCTCCAGGGAAAGGCTTTCCCCTTGTTGGCTCTGGAGGACAGTCCGATATTGCATCAGTCTTTGTCCAGGTAGCGTCTTGGCACAGGAACCTCAGTTCCTAAGGACGCGCTCTTCTCCCGGTGCAGATTTCTTGATGGTGCGAGGTTCCCAATTCTCTTTGTTTCTCTTTCCTTTTATCTCTTGCAGGCTGAAAGGATTAAGGGTGGGACAAGCCATACTCCAGGGAAACTCCCCCTACAGCAGAGCCAAGAAAGTAATCCTATGCAGGAATTTACAGCCCCACCCTAATCCTTTAACATACAGTTTAATGGAGGACAGTCCCAAGATACTGGGAATCATGTCCCAGCCACATGGCTGCACATATTTTTGGGGGGACACAATTCAACCCATGACAGATGGCAAGACCACATCTTATACATACTTTGGACATCTTGTCAGGAGGGATCAATCCCTAGAGAAGGACATTATGCTTGTTAGCCTGGGGGGTCAGCAAGAAGAGGAAGACCTATGACTAGACAGATTGAGGCAGTGACTGCAACAATGGGCTTAAGCATAAAAACCATTGTGGAGGTGACACAAGATCAGGTAGATTCATTCTGTTGTGCATAAGGTCACAATGTGTTCAGAACCGACTAGATGGCACCTACCAACAACAACCATTCAAAACATGACCCTAAGATTTGTAAACTCAGAAACCAAATCTCTTGAGGGGTTTATGACAAAAACAGCATCAGTAATTGCTTTTCATGTACCTAGACAGCAACTGCATTCTACGAAACCTTAAATTTCATATTAATGTAAACACAGCAACATTTATCTATAAAGGAACAAAAGAGTTTTTGAGGGAATAAACAGATCCAATATTATTCTATTTTGTAAAATTATAGCTGAAATTTCAGGCACATAATCAGATAACTTCTCTGGTTCTGATATTTATAACTTTAATGAGTTTACCAACAGGAACTTCTAATTTGAAATTGAAAATATCTAGGCCCATTAGCTAGATAATTTAGGAGAAAGGAGGAAGATAAAGTAGTACCTTAAAATACCAATAATATTCCCACATAAAGCCCATAGTAATCCTTTACTCAGTCTTATGTAGTTAATTTCTGTACCACATGATTCTGGACAAGCTTCAGTCTGTGAACACATCAGCTTCTATATGAGTTCTCTAAAACTTTGATTCAGTCTAATCACATTCTTTTTCACAAATCTAATCTAGTTCATCTTTTTGTCGAGATGTTTGGTAAAATGATTTCAGCAAATTATCAAAGTAAAAATTTATCTCTAGACAACAAAACTTAACAAGGCCATGACCATAAAAGTAATACTCTTAAAATGAGAGACCTGATAAAAATTAATTACAAGTGAAATGTAAATCCAAATGAATTTATTAATTTTTTAAAATTTAGGTAAAGAGCCAACATAGCACTTATAGACAGAAGCACATGCAGTCTGTCTGTAGCAATGACCTGAAAAACCAAGTAAAACAGATACAAATGTCAATCCTGGAAACCTATGCATCAGGTGAGGACAGAACTACATCAAGCACCAAATGGCATAAGAGATTGACAAAGAATAGAGAAGAGAATAGTTACAGAACTGAGGTCCCCTACCAGCTTTGTGTGGCACAAATTTGCCATCTTGGATCTCAGCCACAAAAGACCACGGACAGGGATTATGGGAAGTGAATGTCAAGGAGCTCCCAACAGGACACAGAGGACTCTATAACCAAGGATACATGTTTTTCCACCCTGACTCTTCGTCCTTGTGTGTGGTTTCTGCTGCTTTCCAACAGGCCATGGTCATTGGGCTTCAGAGACACTATTCACTGCTGCCTGGATCCTCCTTGCTGCCACTGGCTAGCCCCTTCAGCAACACTTTGTTTTATTTGGTTTAGGTGTTTTTGTTTTTTGATATTGCTTTTTTTTTATGATGGAATGAAAATGTACATTCCCATATAAATTTACATGCTGACCTACATGCAGCTTCCACTGCCCTCCCTGCATGGTGACAGCACACTCTTCCTCTCTGCTCCACATGTGTCTTATCTTCCCAACAGTCTCCTATCTTCTCCTCTCCACCCAATCCCCTTCTTCCAGTATGAGGTCAACAGGACAACATCCTATGTTGTTAGTATTTTGGGCCCTTTTGTTTCTTCTCTCTCTCTCTCCCTTCCTTTATTCCCCCAGCTATCTCTATCATCCTCTCCCCTTCTTGATGGGCTGTAAAACAGTACTTGGATACAGAGCAACCAGAACATAACCACCCTGGTCTACATCACCCCTTCCAGAAGGCTCTCCCTTCCTTCCTTTCTTTTTTGCCATCCACCTGGCCACTTGTGCTGTACCTGCCCCTTCTCAATTGTCCTTGTTACACTGTTTGGCTGAGGAGAAAAAGGCACAAGTTCTCTCCAGGTCTGTGCTACCCTCACCAACAAGCTTGCTTAGCTCCATATTTTTTGTTTGTTTGTTTTCCTGTTTCTTCTCTGTTTCACCTTTCCTTCTGGTCCTTTTTCCTATGTAGCCAGCCCTGTGCACTGCCCCTGCCCATTCTTGAGGAGCCATGCTACATACATGGCTAGGCTGGGTCTGTGTCACCATGACTTGGCTCCCTCACTATCACTTTAATCAATTTTTTAATTCCATCCTTGATTTCATTTATTACTTTAGTTTTTAAGCAAGATGTTCAGTTTTCATATTTCTTTTTTTTATTAGACTGAGTGAGAATGTACATTCCTGTATAAATTTACATGCCCACCTATATGCAACTTCCACTGTTCTCCCTGCCCAGTGACAGCACACTATTCCTCTCTGCTCCATACATGTCTCATCCTCCCAACAGTCTCCTTTCCCCTCCTTTCCACCCACTCTCCTTCCTCCAGCCAGAGGTCAGCAGGATGATATCCTATGGATGCATGGAACCATAAAGTGCATCCAATATATGGTCACTCTGCATCGCCAAGTCCAATCCATTCATGTCCAAAGAGTGAAACTTCGTTATGATTTATGGCAAGGGCAGCATCAGGGCCAGGGGCCATGCTCCCAGGGGAACCTCAAAATCGCTCTTTGTTTTGTTTTGATATGATAAGCTGGGCACGTGTGCTACTCTGGTCACTAACATGGCCACATTGAAGCTCTCACTTTGTCTCCAGGTGAGCAGAGTGGTTACTAGGTCTATGAGCATGGGTCCCTGTTTTCTATTCTTGAGGTATCTGAGGATGTAGGTGTTGTTTTTGTGGGGGTGATGTATCTCTCCTGCTGACCATCTGGCCATGATTGCAAGGGGTGTTCTCCCAGGTTGTTGGGTTGTGTTTTGTGAGTGCACTTTGCCACTTTCTGGATGGTCGTGGTGAAGGGGTCTGGATCATTGGTCATTGGGTATGTGGTGCAGACTCTTTTCTACAGTCCTCTGTGGGCAGAGATGCCTGAGTGTGCTTGTAGCAGGCACAGAAGTTGATTTCAGTGAGAAACATTGCAAAGGGCAAGATAAGGGGCATGTGCCTGTTTTGAGGGTGTGTGTCTATCCAAGAGTGTACATTATGGGAGGGTTGTACAGCTGGTTCTTGAGCCTCCAATGCCATATGCTGAATGGATAGAGGGATACCACTGGTCTTGAGACACCCGTCATAGGTGATGGAATGGAGTGGGCAATACTGCCAGCTCTCAAGTCCCTGGTGCGTATGGTTGAATTGTCTTCTTAGGGGGCAGAGCAGTGGTGAATGCCATAGGTCTGCAGTTCCCACTAGGCTGCTGCAGGTGAAGTAGGCTTCAGATGGGAACCCTGCCCATATTGTCCCAATATGGCCATGTTGTACAGGCTCAGACAGAAGGCACTGATAAGGGTTATCAGAAGTGGCTTGAAGAAACAGCAAGTCTGTGGATCCCCTGTGCAAATAGTAAGGCTAAGGGATGCATACCTTGAACTGGATTGAGAAATACTAGCTTAGGGAATAAGGTAGTATCAAATGCCACAGGTCTTCAGCTTCTGCTTGGCTGTTGTGGTTGAAGTGGACTTCAGCTAGAAACACAGCCTTCTTTGTCCTAGTATTGATATACGGTGCCACCTGTCCAGCAAGGCACTGGCATGTGTAATCAGAGGGGTTGAAGGGCACTGCAAGCCTGTGGAAACTTTTCATCTGTGGATGAGTGACAGGGTGGGCACTTCCATATCAGAGCTGTGAGTTCCTCACTTAGGGAGCTTGGCAGCATTGAATGCCACTGGAATGATGGCAAAGAAGGGAGGGAGATTGCTCAAGGGAAAGGACCACTCCTCAGCCTATGAAGCTCTGTTGGAGGGACTGGAGTGCATGTGTTGAGTTGGGTACATGCATTTAACTCTTACAACTATGGTATCACTCCTGATTGACTTTGAAGCTGCATGCAGAGTTGCTCATACATAGCTATACCAGATGGGGTGAGTTTCAGTTAGTGATGCTGCTACTTGCCTAAATACATCCACACTGCACTTTTGGTTAGCAGGATATCATTGATTTGTAATTCATAATTTTCACTGTTTTTAAGTTGTGTCTCCTTCCACGTTTTGTTAAGTAAGATTCTTCAGTTTTTTCCTTGGTGCTTAGAGTTCCTAAATTATATATATATATGATATATTTGTTATTTTGGGTCTCTGTTGTAACACAGATGACATGAAGCATTTGGCTATTCATCCATCTTGGCCTAACTTTCTGTATTTGTTTTTAATCTTTAATTTTTATTTGATTAAGTGAAAATTTATAATCCAAGTCAATTTGCCATATAAAACCCTGAACACATACCTCTATGCACCCCTGTATGTTTTAAAATCAGGAAGTGTGAACCCTCCTACTTTCCTACTCTCTTTCAATATTGCTTTATCTATTTGGGACCTCTTGCCATTCAACATAAAGTTGAGGACTGCTTTTCCCGTTACTGTGAAGAATGCTATTGAAATTTTAATTGGGATTGGATTTCATCTATAGATGGTGTCTTAGTCATCTAGTGCTACTGTAATAGAAAGACACAAGTGGATGACTTTAACAAAGAGAATTTTGTTCTCTTATAGTGCAGTAGGCTACAAGTCCAAATAGAGGGTGCCAGCTACAGGAGAAGACTTTCTCACTCTGTTGACTCTGGAGGAAGTTTCTTGTGATACATCTGACTTCCTCTGGTCTATGAGCATCTCAGCATAGGAACTTCAGGTACAAAGGATGTAGATTACTCCTCGCACTGCTTTCTTAATGTTACGAGGCCCCCAACTCTGCTTATTTTCTGTTCATATTATCTTTTGTAGGATAAAGGATGGTGGAAGGCATACCTCAGGGAAACTCTCTTTACATGGGTTAAGGGAGATGAACTTAGTAAGGGTGTTATGTTCCTATTGTAATTCTCTTTCCACTCTGTATTTGCCATGTAAGAGTGGTGTTAACTCTTCCCTAAAGGTTTGGTAGACTTCTCCAGTGAAGTGACGAGAAGGATGCCCTTTTTTTGTTGGAAGCTCTTAAATTGTCTTTTCGATCTGTTCTTTTTTTGTGGCTCTTTTTCTATTGTCTACCGCTTGTTAGTGTTAGTTTAGTAAGTAGTGTTTTTCTAGAAGTTTGTACATTTCTTCCGGGTTTTCAAATTTGTTACAGTATAATTTTTTCATAGTATTTTGTTATGATTTTTTAAATTTCACTTGTGTCTGCTGTACATATAATTTCTTATTTGTGTCATTTTCTCCTGTTTTTTTCTTGTCAGTTTGGCCAGCGGTTAATCTATTTTGTTGATCTTTGACTGGATGGCACTTGGCTTGGCTTTGAAACAATCAGCTCTTAGTCTTAACATTTCCAATTGTTTGTCTATACTCTAATTCATTTAGCTCCACCCTAATTTTTATTATTTGCTTTCTTCTGGTGCCTGAGTGTTTCTTTAGCTGCTCTGTTTCTTGTTTTATTTGTAGGGTTAATGCTTTGATTTGGGCCTTTTCTTCTTTTTGGATGTATGTATTTATTGAAATAAAATGACTTCTGAGCACTGGTTTTGTTATGTCTCAAAGGTTGGGGTAGGATGTATTTTCATTTTCATTTGATCCTGTGATTTCTTTTTTTAATCCATCCTTGATTTCTTCTGTAGCTCAGTCGTTTTTGAGCAAGGTGCTGTTCAGTTTCCCTGTGTTTAATTTGTTTTCCTTATTTTTGTCTTATTGATTTCTACTTTTATGGCTTTATGCTCTGAAAGATACTTTGTAATATTTGAATGCTTTGCTTGCTTTATGGTCTAATATGTCATCTCTTCTAGACAATGTTCTAGTTGGTTTGGGAGAAAACAGTATACTTATCTACTGTTGGGTGGAGTGTTCTATATATGTCTATGAGATCAAGTTAGTTGATTGTGACATCTGTATCTTCTGTGTCTTCACTGAGTGTCCTTCACTGAAAGTGGCATGTTGTGGAGCTGTCTTATTTGTTTCTGAATGCAGTTAGAATTTTTTGTTTGTTTAAATGTATTTTGGAGCCCTATTATTGGGTGCATAAATATTTAATTTGGTGATGTCCTCCTGGAGTTTTAACCCTTGAAACATTACATAATTTCTGTCTTATCCAATGTGGTGGACTCTAAAATATATTGTATCCAAAATTAACATTGCCACTGCTGCTCTTCTGTGGTTGCTGTTTACTTGATATATACATTTTCCATCCTTTTAGTTTGTTTGTGTGTTTAAGTCTAAGGTGTGTCTTCTACAAGCAACATATAGTTTTTTATCCAGTCTGCCACACTCTGTCTCTTTATTGATGTATTTAATGAATCTATATTCAGTGTTATCATTGATAGGAATTAGTTTAATTCTGTCAATTTGACATCTTTTTTTAGTGCATTGTAGACAATTTCTGTGTTCCACTTAAATTTCTATGCCAAGGCCAAGTGCCGTCGAGTTGGATCCGACTCATTTTTTCTTTATGTTTTGTTTTTTTCTTTTTCATTGTTGGTAGTTTCGAATTTGCTGAAACTTCATTTTTTTTTTTTTTTGATGTGTACTATTGATAATTTCCGTTATGGTTAACTTAATATTTACCCCTATTGTTCTAAATTTAAACCACTGTTTAATTTCTGTTTGTCTCCTTGATTTCATCTCTATATGAAAGATCAATGACTATTTTTTAAGTCCCCCTTTGTTATGTCGTATACATGATAACATCTCTTTTTACTTATTTTCAGTGTTCTGTTTGATTTATTGTTGTGACTCCCCAGTTTGTATTGATATCCAGTTAGTCTGTCCTATGTTCTAGCCTTGAGTTGTTATATTATTGATTTTCTAACTAAGAGCTCTGTCTAGTATTTCTTATAATTTTGGTTTGATTTTCGCAAACTACTTAAATTTCTGTTTATCTGAAAATGTCCTCAATTCATCATCATATTTGAGAGACAGTTTTGCTGGATTTATAACTCTTCGCTGACAATTATTTTCCTTCAAGGCTTTGTGAATGTCATCACATTGCCTTCTTACCTCCCTGGTTTCTGCTGAACTGTCCAAGTTTAGTCTTACTGATTCTACTTTGTAGATGTATTTTATTACTCTCTATACAGTTTTAAATTGTTTCCTTATCTTTAGTTTCAACTCCTGTCAACTTGACGGCACTTGGCTGGCTGGTCTTTAGTACGTTTGATTGTAATATACCTTGGTGTTTTTCTTTTGAGATTTAACTTGTGTGGAGTTTAGTGGTATCTTTTATACATAACTTCACATCCTTCATGACATCAGGGAAATTTTCTGTCAACAAACCTTTGACAATTCTCTCTGTATTTTCTGTTATCCTCTCCTGTTCTTGCACTACAATCATGTATAGATTAGCCCTCTAGATAGTGTCACACATAATTCCCAGTGTTTGTTTTTTAAAAATTCATTTATCTAATTTTTCCCAAATATGTTAGTATCAAGTACTTTATCTTCAGTCTCACTAATTCAGCCTCTCATCACTTTAATTCTGCTGCTTTGACTTTCTACTGAGTTGTCTAATTCTGTAATTTTATTATTGATTTTCTGAATTTCTTTTTCCTGTTTCTGTGTGTTTTCTTGCAACCTGTTTAATTTGTTATTATGCTCTGCTGTATTTTGTCTCATCTTCCTCTTAATACCCCAAATAATTCTAAATATTAATCTTTTATATTCTACTTCTGACAATTCCAGGAAGTTCTCGTCATCTGGAAAATTTCTTGATTGTTTTTTTAGGAACTTTCTGAAGCCATTGTAGTCTGTTTCTTTAACGTGCCTTAATATTGGCTGTTGTCTCCAAGCCATAAGTAAGTTGTTGAATTTATTTGTTTGTCTACTAGATTCTAGCTTCTTGTTTTGTTTTGTCCTAATAGAATGGTTGTGTATGCTAGTTTGGTTATTCATGCTGTTGAAGTTCTCACATCTTGTCCCCGTATGATTACAGCTGTTATTAGACATATCAGCCCAAGAGTACATTTACTTTTTTTTATATGGGTTCAGCACATGTGTCGAAGTTGTCAGTCACCCAATATGTAGTACAGGTTCTCCTCTATTACCTCAGATTGGCTGGAAATAATGGTGTAGTCACAGGTATCTGGCTGCAGGAGCAGAGAAAGGCAGGAGGTTAACATCCATCCCTGAGTCTCTGTGAGGATGGCCTGTCAACTTCTGTCTGATACTAAGTGAAGGAATTTCTCTGCCCTGAATTTCTGGATCATGGGAGAAAGCAGATTGTTCCCCCTTCCCCAAGTTTGTTAAAATGTTCCCTCTCTAAGTCTAGGAGAATGGTTCAGCACCTACTTTTGGCCAGGTAATGGTGTCAGATTCCAGAGCAGGGTGCAGCACAGATGTGGAAGGGGCAAGTGCTCTGAAAATAGACAGAGGTTTATCTAAAGGAAAGATTTAGATTCATGCACAGTGGGTTAGACTCAAGCCACTTAGCTTTTGATGATTGAATGCAACTTTTCCCTGGTTTTGGAAGTGTGAGTGTACTCTATGTTGCTCCACCTCTCCTGCTGAGAAGGACGTCCTTCAAATATGACTGCTCTGTTTACCATGCCAGCTGCAGCTGATTCTTGGTGGGTCTGGTCTGGCTAGTCCTAGGTACTTCTGGTCCAATTCTCCCTACCCCATCACACAGTTAGATATGTCAAGTTTCCTTTTGATGTTTAAGGCTCCTACAATGTCACATGTAGTCAATTCATCCAAACTTTTGGATCTTATTGTTAGAGGGATCACAAGAAATGTGTGACTACTATGCAGCCTAGTCTCTGCCCCACATAGCAAAAGTCTTAAATCACCTCTAAGTCCAAAATTCAAAAAATAACTCTTCATCTTTGAAATCTAAAATATTAGTCATCTGCTTCCAAAGTACAATGGTAGAACAGGAAAGCACAAGCTATACATTTCCATTACAAATGGTAAAAATTGGAGGGAAAGAAGGCATAACAGGCATCAAACAATTCAATAGAACACATTACAATAGTCCTGAAGGCTTGAAAATAATCCTCTGTTCTCTGAGACAATTTACACAATGGTCCTGCCATCTAGACTACAGGTATTAGCCACATTCTTCATGTTCTGAGTGGAGACCACTTGGCCCTGGGCTTCTACTCTGCCTTCCAGGCCCACTGGGACTGCAACTCTGCTTCCTTGGCTTTAGGGGCACAATTCTCCTAGTTCATCTGAATGACAGCTTTGTCCTTAGAAACACAATTCTCCTAGTTCATCTGAGTGGCAACTTTGCCTTTCAAAATGTCATGGCTCCACACTTTGAAAACCTTGACATCATGGCCATACCTTTTGAGACTGAGGCAGCTCAGCTTCTTGTGTTCCGTGTCTCTTGAGCCTCTGCTTCCTGTGGCCAACACCTAGAGGGATGGAGGTTATGCATGGACTCAACAGCATGGACTTTCCACTTACCAAGGCTGATTTGGCTACAGCCACTTCTGGTGCCCAATCTGCCAGCAGTAGAGACCAACACTGTGTCTCTGATATGGCACCACCCCTTAAGGTGATGAGCCAGAAGCCTGGTGGCCAGTTTATTATATTGGACCACTTCTATCATGGAAAAGGCAATATGTTTTGTCCTTGCTAGAATAGACACTTACTCTGGATATGGATTTGTCTTCCCTGCACATAATGTTTTTGTCAAACCTACTATCCATGGACTTACAGAATGCCTTACCTACTGTGATAGTATCCCATACAGCATTTGGCTAAGGACAAGGGACTCATATAAGAGCAAATAAAGCACAGCAGTGGGCACATGTTCATGGAATTCACTGGTCTTACCATGTTCTCATTATTCTGAAGCAGCAGGTTTTATAGAATGATGGAATAGTCTTGCAAAGAGCCATTTGTGGTGCCAGCTAGATGGCAATGCCTTGCAGGGCTGTGGCTGTGTTTTCAAGGAGGCTGTGTATGCCCTAAATCAGAGTCCAATATATGGTGGTATTTCACTCGTAGCTAGGATTCATAGGTCTAGGAATCAAGGAATGGAAATCAGAGTGGCACCACGCAGTATTACCCCTAGTGATTCACTTTCAAGATTTTTGCTTCCTATTGCTGCAACCTTATGCTAAGACCCTTGAAGAATGAAGGTTTGACTTATCCCATTGGGCAAAAAACCATAAGCATCTGAAGTGCTTGCTAAGGACAAAGAGAATAAGGAATGGGTAGTGGAAGAAGGTGATTCTAAATACCAGTTATAGCCACTTCGCCGGTTGCAGAAATGAGGATTTAAATTGTTATAAGTATTTATATTTTGTACTTGTGCATCAAATATTTGTCCTTACTTAACTTACAAAATAAAAGATATAAACAGGGCTTGTGTGTTTATGGTTGTACACTTGTTAGTTGTATCATGTTAGGAGCAAGTACGATTTTATAATTGTCTTTATTCAGAGATTATGTGTGGTTTAAAGATACGTGTTTATGTACCAAGTTGACAAGGTGGGGACTATGATCATTAAAATTGTGTGTTAACTTGCCTGGAACATGATTTTCAGTATGATTGCATCTCCTGTGAATAGTCAATCAGTTTAAAGGGAGTTTCCTTGTAGGCAAGGCCTCCATCTATATATAAGCATATGTTCTGGCCAAATCTTGGGCTCACTGGCCCCTGTGGATATGTAAATCAACAGAAACCTTTGTCTTGATCCATCGACTTGGGACATTTCAGCCTCTACAATTGTGTGAGCCATTCCCTCCATACAAATATTTCTATATGTATGTTTGGAAACCCTGGTGGCATAGTGGTTAAGTGCTATGGCTGCTAACCAAAATGTTGGCAGTTCAAATTCACCAGGTGCTCCTTGGAAACTCTCTGGGACAGTTTTACTCTGTCTTATAGATTCACTGTGAGTCAGAATCAACTTGATGGCAGTGGGTTTCTTTTTGGTATATGAGTTTATAGACTGTATTGGTTTTGTTTTCTACAGAAACCTGTCTAAGACAACCCTGGCACCAAATCCTAAGTCATCTAGAGTTAATATAACAGAAATGCCATAAATGGATGACTTTAACAAAAGGAAGTTTATTTTCTCACAGTCTAGCAGGCTAGAAGTCCAGATTCAAGATGTCTCCTGTATCGTTATGTTTTTGCCTGAAACGTTTTCTGCAAAACTCATCAGGCAGGTTAAAACTTGAGCCTTTGTTTACAATTTTGTCTCTCTCCCTCTCTGTGATATCTTCTTCTCTCTTCCTGGTTTAATTAGAGTTTCAAAGTTCCAGATGTTGCTTTCATCTCTGAATGCTTCCTTCACACACCAGAGAATAAACTGTGTCAATCTGTCCACCAGCAGCCACTAGTCAGGTAAGATATCAGGGGCTGCTCAATCTGTCTACCAGGAGGTGCAGTTATCACTCTGGTTATTGTTCCCTTCTCTGTTTCTGTAATCGTGTTTTCAGTCAGAAAACCCACACAGAGTAAGCACCCTCCTGGGGTTGCTATTGCTCTTTGATTTTGCCTGAAGCTTCCTTCCCTCTTTATGGGGGCTGCTTATGTCTCAGCTGATATTCAGATGAAGTACAGGACAACTTTCCTCTATTTCAGGAGGAGGTGGAAGGCTGGTACTGTCCAGAAGGACTTCTAAAATATCTGTCTTCCTGGTTTCGGTGCCTCAGTGGTCCTGTGGTTAGGAGGGAAGCAGTCTGTCTTTCAAATTCAGTCAGGAAGTTTTTAACTATTTCTTAGTCTTTTCTTTCTGCATGTGCAGACCCTTAAAGTCAGACAAAGTTGATAGCTTAGGGCTCTCTTGGATTTTCTTGAGCATGCACATTGTTGTAAGCATGTATGTAAGCCCTGTAAATGTGTTGCCCTATGAATTCCCAGGAATACGTTGGAGCTTTTAGAAGCTCCTATAGACATCTAACTTTCTAGAAATTCCTTCTGAATTTTTTGATTAGGCTCTTGGTGTTCTTAACTGTTATCCACAACATTAGGCATCCATGAATTTAAACAAATGCCTGTAAGCATTTTCTACAAATAATCCCAGGGAAAAGACTTTTACCCATGGTAAGCATCAAGTTCAGGTCTAATAAGACAGCTTACAATGTGGATTCTCCCAAGGAATAAACTGAGCACTCAAGTATTGGTAGTTCTCTGGAAATCAGGCTTTTAAGGCTAAGGGCTAACACTATTCTATACCTACTGATGACTGCCAACCTATTGGTGATTTTTGGTGTTATTGTGGACTATAGGTTTTGCAGGGTAAACACCACAAACTTGTCTTTACAAAGATTAAGCTGTTTGTTTATTTGCTGTTGATTTTTCTTTTGGCTTGTGACTTTGTTTTTCAGAAATTAAAAATTTTGTCACAAGGAAATTTATTTGATAAGGTCAAGATTTCATTTGTTGCAGTTAAAAGTTTGATGGGTTAATTTATGAGACATTTTTTGATACTTTATGTGAGAATTTACAGAGCACATTAGTTTGTCATTAAACAGTTAGAGCACATACTGTTTTGCGACACAGGGTGCCAACTTCACAACATATCAGCACTCACCACTATCGACCTTGGGTTCCCTGTTACTGGCTTTCCTGTTTGCTCTTGCTTCCTTGTTCTTTACCCTGGAGTAATGCGCCCTTTTCGTCTCATATTTTTCCCTTGGCATGTCTAATCTTTTGCTGAAGCAGGAATTTCAGGAGTGACATAAACACTGAGATGAAAGGGTATCTGGAAGCGCTACTATTGATGTTTATCTAGTCTCTGCCGAACCAGTGAGTCTGGTATTCTTCTGTGAGCTAGGATTTTGTTTTACAGATTTCTCCAGCTCTTTCCCAAACCATCTGTTGTGATCCCTGTCAGAGTTGTTAGTAGTAGCTGGGCAGGATCTAGTTGTGCTGGACAGAGTCAGTGAAAGCTGTGCTGATTATGTTCAATTAGTTCTTTGGGCTAATTTTTTCCTTGTGTCTTCAGTTTCCCACATTCTCCCTTGCTTGAGAAGGTGTGGGACCAGTGGACTATCTTAGATGGCCACTCACAAGCTTTCAAGATCCCAGATACTACACATCAAAGTATGATGTAGTATATTTTTATTTATAAATTATTTTATGCCAGTTGAGCTAGATATCCTGCAAGATTCCAGTCCCCAGGCCTCAATGCAGTAATTTGGTCTCTCAAGGTGTTTGCGTGTGTCTATGAAGCTTTCACAACTTTGTCTCAGTGAAGTTATGCAGACTTCTCCAGTACTGTGCACTGTATTACCCTTCACCAAAGCTACCAGTTTGGAGACTCTATGTGTTATAAGGAATTCTTGGCTGTAATATTTATGGAAGCAGATCACCAGGCCTGTTTCTTCTGCAGTTCCACTGGAGACTCAAACTGCCAATCATTTGGTTACCCACTGAATGCAACAATCTGTACCACCTAGAGACCTTCAGCTGTTTTTCTTGAATAGATATTCCATGGATTGCTGAAAATAATTGGTTTATTTCCAGAGTTCTGAAAAAAAATCAATTCCAAAGTGTCTGTCAGTGTTCTTGCTACTCATTAAAGGTTCTCACTGCAGCATTTTCAGTGATGAAAACACCAAACCCATTGCCCTTGAGTCAATTCCTATTCATAGCAATCATCTAGGACAGAGTAGAACTGTCTCATAGGGTTTCTGAAGTTGCAAAAGTTTTCTTTTTTTTATGAATTAAGAACAATTTTAGTCTATATCATGTTGCCATAATACCCAGAACTTTCACCTCTATTCTATTCTAGCTGCCTGCACCACCCCAACCCACGTGACAGCACACTTCCCCATTTGTTCAGAACTTCCTGTGACATTTTGATAATGGTCTGGCCCTCATCACCCAATCAACTTGGCTCCAGCAAAGTGTCCCTCAGACAACCTCATGTACATGTTTAAAGCTTTGTTTGCCTCCAGCATCACTCTATGTTTTGTATGGTCCAGGTCTGTCTTTGTCTGGGGAGCTGGTCCTGGTGTTGGATACAGTTTGGGGTTAGAGAGTCCAGGGGCCACACTACCGGGGGGCCCTCCATTCAGAAGGACCATCAAGTATGGTCTTTGGTAGAGTTCTAGCTCTGCTCTCTACTCCACATGCTGTGTCTGGAGCTAGGCTCTGTGTACCACATCTGGGCTGTCATTGGTGGTGGCCAGGCATTGTCTAGTTTCTTCTGGTCCCATGCTAAAGAAGGTTATGGCTCACATGGCCACTTCCGTCTGGTGGGCTCATATTTTTCTCTTGTCCTCTGTGTTTTCCATTTTCCCCAGGTCCAAATGTATTGGGACCATTTGTTGCTATTTAGATGGCAGCTTGCTACCTTTAAGACCCAAGTCACCACTCATCCAGGTGGTATGTGGAGCAATATCTTGTGAGAAGGAGACAGAAAAACCTTGGGTATGCCAATTAGTCTGGATGTCCCCTGAGAGTGTGCCCCCCAATCCCAGACCCTATTTTTCTGTTCTTCCAAAGAGGTAGCTCACATTAAGGGGACAGTTTGGTTTTGAAGTTCAGTAGCTGTGGGTACCCCACTTCTAGTGCATGCTGTCACATCCTATACCCATCTGTAATCCTAACCACTATCTAATTTGTAAAAATCCCTCTCTCTCCCTGCCCCTCCCCATGTAACTGTTAAACATTGATTTCTACTGTGCTTAAATGATTAATGCATCCTTATAATGATGGCCTTATACAAAATTTGTCATTTTGTGCCTGGCTAATTTCACTCAGCATATTTCCTCTAGATGGTCCCATGTAGTCAGGTATTCCTATAAGTCATTGTTGTTTCTTATCATTGTACAGTATTCCATTATATGAATATATCACAGTTTCTTTAACCACTCATCAGCTGATGGGCATCTAGGTTGTTTCCAACTATTGTGGAGTGAGTTGCAATAAACATTGGCATGCAAGTATCTGTTTGAGTGGTATTCATGACTTCTTTGGGATATATTCCAAGGAGTGAGATTGCTGGATCATATGGTATTTCTATTGTAGGTTTTTAAGAAAGCACCAAATCGATATCCATAGTGGTTGAATCATTTTACAGTCCCACCAGCAGTGTAGAAGAGTTCTAATCTCTCCACATCCTCTCTAGAACTTATTATTCTGGTTATTTTTTTGGGGGGGGGGATTAGATGGTATCTCAATGTGGTTTTGATTTGGATTTCTCTGATGGTTAGTGATCATGAACATTTCCTTATGCATCTGTTGGCAACCTGTATATCTCCTTTGGTGAAGTGCCTGTTCATGTCATTTACCCGTTTTTTAACTGGTTTGTCTTTCTTGTTGAGGTTTTGCAGTATCTTGTAGATTACAAAGATTAGGTGATGGTTGGAATCATGGTGGGCAAATATTTGTTCCCACTCTGTAAGTACTCTTTTTATTCTTTTGACAAAGGCTTTGGATGAGCCTAAGTGTTTAATTTTTAAGAGTTTCCAGTTATCTATTTTTGTTTTTGATGATTGAAGGTTGTGGTGGTTTTGGGTAGACTTTTGATGCTATGAGTTAGTGCTTCCATCATCTTCCCAATTTTCCTTCCAAGAATTTTATTGTTTCAGCTTTTATATTTAGGTTTTTGATCCATTTCGAATTAGTCTTTATGCATGGTGTGAGATAAGAATCCTGTTTCATTTTTTGCAGATGGATATCCAATTATGCCAACACCATCTGTTCAAGAGACTGTCTTTACCCCAATTGACTGTCTTTGGGCCTTTATCGAACATCAGCTGTTCATAAGTGGAGGAAGTTATATTTGGATTTTCAATTCTGTTCCATTGGTCTATGTGTCTGTTATTGTGCTCGTACCAGGCTGTCTTGATGAGTCTGAAAATGTAGTAAGTTTTAAGGTCAGAACAGTGAGGCCAACTACTTTGTTCCTCTTATTTAGTAATAATTTACTTATCTGTGGCTTCCTTCCTTTCCACATGAAGTCGGTGATTCACTTCTCCATCTCATTAAAAAATTTCATTGGAAGATTATTTCTCTGGGTGGAGTCAAGATGGCGGACTAAGGACACGTCTCTTTCTATCCCTCTGGAAACCAAGACCTGAACTGACAATCAAACAGAGCCTTCTGAGCACCTAATCAGCCTCAGGACACGGCACAGAGCTGTTAATTGGGACTTTATATCATTCAGCGAAAAATCTCCTCTCTTTCGCTGACTCCCGCTCCTGGCTAGCCCCGGCTCTCACGGACGGAAGGTAAACGCACCATTTTGACTTTTTTTTCCTCGGTCTCGGCTGGCAGGCGGAGCTGGGCCTTGACCGGCGGCTGGACTCGGACACGCTGCTGGGGGGATAGGCAGGCCAAATTCCCATGTTCTGAGAGCCAGGCTCGGGACTCTGTTAATCTAGACACTTTGAGCCTTTCGTTCCGTAGCTGCCTCAGTGGGGTTTGTGCAGAACTCCGCGGTCAGCGTGCAGGACGCCATGTTGGTACCAAGATTTTAGCGGGACCTCGTTGTTAGCCAGGGAGCCAGTGCCTGCAAACGGGACAGCGCTTCTCCGTCAGAAAAGTAGTGATTTTGCATAGTGCTGCCAACATTGGGGGCCCTGCAACAGAAGCAGAGGAATCGCTGCCTCTGGGCACCTTTAGCCCCCCTGTCTGCTGCCTGTGTGGAGGACACCATCTTGGATACGGTGGCCGCAGCTGGACCTAATTCTTAGCTTGGGAGACAGACCCTGCGAACAAGAGAGCGCTTTTCTATCACAAAACCAGTACTCGACGCAGTGTTGGATAAGGCTAGGCTCTGTCTGCAGAGGCCACCAGGGCACTAGCAGTGCTGTATTCTGAACTAGTTTGTTATCATCTGGGGTTGGATACAGTGGCGCTTACTTTGTCAGATGGGAAGAGGGACCTCTACACCTAAAAACCTAACTGACTTGTGGACTGGTCAGATACCTTTTGCTTTACATTTGAAGACAGCCTAGAGAAACATTTGCAATCCATCCTCACAGTACCTCTTCCAGCCTCCATATACTCACATGGGACCCAAAAAGCAACAGACAATTGTGGCATACAAGCAATCACTCATGGCTTCAGAAGGCTCCCAAACAAAGCAACCAAGGAGTTTTCCAGATGAAGAAACTTTTATGAAAGCATCAGGAAGTGAATACAAATTGATTATATACAGGGCCCTTCTAGACCTTATACAAAATGCAGCAGAACAAAATGAAAAATTAAGCAAGATGTTCGATCTGATGGAACACCAGTACTCTGAAATCCAACAGATCAAGAAGAAAATCAAAGACATAGAAGCTTCCATGCAAACCCAAGAAAACAGAATGGAACAAATGGAAAAAAGAATTTCTGACTTGGAAGACACAGCTACTGATGCCAGTGTCTATGAGCATAAATCAGAAAAAAGAAACAAGAAAAATGAAGAAACATTAAGAAGCATCTGGGACTCTGTTAAGAGGAACAACCTTTGATTAATTGGAGTCCCTGAACAGGGTGAGACATCTGAGAACACAGAGAGTATTGTTGCTGAGCTGCTGAAAGAAAACTTCCCAGAAATCATGAAGGAAGAGAATATACACATCTCAGATGCATATCGTACGCCACCCAATATAGATCTCAAAAGAAAGACTCCAAGACATATTATAATCAAGCTTAACAAAATGAAACATAAGCAGCAACTCTTAAAGGCACCAAGACTCAAGCCAAAGCTAACATTCAGAGGGAAACCCTATAGACTCTCGTCAGATTTCTCAGCAGAAACCATGCTGGCACGGAGACAGTGGCACGACACGTTCAAAGTCTTGAAGGAGAAGAACTTCCAACCAAGAATTATATATCCTGCAAAACTGTCTTTCAAACATGAAAATGAAATTAAGACATTTCCAGATAAACAGAAACTCAGAGACTTTGTAAAAACCAAACCCAAACCACAAGAAATACTGAAAGAAGTTCTTGGCTTTGGCTTAGAAGAACAAAACCACTAACTTTATATTTTAGAACGACACACTACTCAATACTCATTTAGGGAAGGCTACAAAGTCAATCACAGTTTTGATTTGGAAAGAAGCAATCCAGGTATCATCATGAAAACTATGGTGTCATCATAATAAAAGAGGGATGTACTACAGTCGTTATAGTCCTTCCAGATGGAGAGGAAGACGACCAGACTGGTAGTAATTAAAATTGGGTTTATAAATAGTTTATTAAGGGGGTTCATAGAGGCAGCTGTAAAGCACAACAAAGATGTATCATACCATTTCAAGAAATCTAACACACGAGTCTCAACAACTATAAAACCAGCTCTGAAAAAGGTAAAAAATCAACTCACAAAAAATAGTGTCTCAGAACAGACTAATAAGAACAACAGAGAAAACATCAACATAAAAATAAACATATCACAATGGCAGCAGTGAACACATACCTATCAATAATTACATTGAATGTGAATGGACTCAATGCTCCAGTAAAGAGACACTGAGTGTCATCTTTGATCAAAAGACACGACCCATCCATATGTTGTCTACAAGGAACTCACTTGAGACCTAAAGACAGGAACAAACTGAAAATTAAAGGTTGGAAGAATATATATCAAGCTAACAATGAACAAAGAAGAGCAGGGGTGGCAATTCTAATCTCAGACAAAATCAACTTTAATGTCAAATCCACCATCGTGGACAAAGATGGACACTATTTACTGCTGAAAGTTTCAGTACACAAGCAAGACTTAAGTATATTAAACATTTATGGACCTAATGTCAGAGCACCTAAATATGTCGAAGAAACACTGACTATGCTCAAAAGAGAGTTAGATGACTCCACAATAATAGTGGGAGACTTTAACACTCCACTCTCATTACTAGACAGATCATCTAGAAAAAAGCTCAGTAAAGATACAGAAGACCTCACTGACACAAGTAACCAACTAAACCTCATTGATATATACAGAACTTTCCACCCCTCAGCAGACAACTACACCTTCTCCTCCATTGCACATGGAACATTCTCCAGAATTGACCACGTGATAGGCCATAGTGCAATGCTCAACAAAATCAATACCATTGAATTATTTCAAAGCATCTTCTCATATCATAAAGCCATCAAAGTTGAAATCAATAGCAGAAAAAACAGAGATAGAAAGTGGAACTCTTGGAAACTGAACAACATCTTGCTCAAAAAATCATGGGTTATAGAGGAAATCAGGGATCAATTAAAGAAATTCATGGATTCCAATGAGAACGAAAACACTTCTTACCAGAACCTGTGAGATACAGCCAAAGCAGTGCTCAGAGGTCTGTTTATCTCCGTAAATGCACACATCAGGAAAGAAGAAAGAAACAAAATCAAGGAACTAACTCTACAGCTTGAACAAGGAGAAAGAGAACAACAGAGGAACCCCTCGGGCACCAGAAGAAAGGAGATCATAAAGATTAGAGCAGAGCTAAATGAATTAGAGAATAGAAAAACAATTGAAAAAATTGAAAAGACCAAAAGCTGGTTTTTTGAAAAGATCAACAAAATTGATAAACCACTGGCTAAACTTACTAAAGAAAAGCAGGAAAGGAAACAAATAACCCAAATTAGAAATGAGAAGGGAGTTGTCACCACAGATGCAACAGAAATCAAAAACATCATAACAGAATACTATGAAAGACTGTACTCTAACAAACTTGAAAACCTAGGGGAAATGGACAAATTCCTTGACTCATAACAGCTACCCAAATTATGACAACGTGAAGCAGAACAACTTAATAAACCCATCACAAAGGAAGAGATTGAAAAGGTCATCAAAACACTGCCAAACCAAAAAAGTCCGGGCCCAGATGGCTTCACTGCAGAATTCTACCAAGCATTTAGAGAAGAGTTATCCCCAATACTATTGAAACTATTTCACAGTATATAAAGGGATGAAGTACTCCCAAACTCATTCTATGAAGCCAGCATAACCCTGATACCTAAGCCCTGGAAAGATCCAACAAAGACAGAGACCTACAGACCGATATCACTCATGAACTTAGATGCAAAAATCTTCAACAAAATTCTTGCCAATAGAATACAACAACATATCAAGAAAATAATCCATCATGACCAAGTGGGATTCATACCAGGGATGCAAGGCTGGTTCAACATCACAAAAACAATTAATGTGATTAACCACATAAATAACAGAAAAGACAAAGATCACCTGATTTTGTCCATTGATACCGAAAAGGCATTTGATAAAGTCCAACACCAATTCATGCTAAAAACTCTTAGCAAAATGGGCATAGACGGCAAATTCCTCAACACAATAAGGGCCATTTATACAAAGCCAATTGCCCACATCATCCTGAATGGAGAGAGACTGAAAGACTTTCCCCTGAGATCAGGAACTAGACAAGGATGCCCACTGTCACCTCTCCTATTCAACATTGTGCTAGAAGTTCTAGCCAGAGCAAATAGACAAGTCGAACAAATAAAGGGCATCTGCATCGGCAAAGAGGAAGTTAAAATCTTCTTGTTCGCAGATGATATGGTTGTACATGCAGAGAACCCCAAGGAATCTTTAAGTAAGTTACTCAAACTGATAGAAGAGTTCAGCTAAGTCTCAGGATACAAGATAAACATAAGTAAATCAGTAGGATTCCTTTATACCAACAACGAGACTGCTAAGGAGGAAATTATCAAATCTATACCATTTGTGATAGCCCCTAAGAAGATAAAGTACCTAGGAATTAATCTAACCAGACAAACAACAGACCTTTACAAAGACAACTGCAAGCCCTTACTACAAGAAACTAAGAGAGACTTAGATAAATGGAAAAACCTACCCTGATCATGGATAGGAAAACTAAACATTGTGAAAATGTCTATTTTACCCAAAGCAATTTATTTATACAGTGCAATCCCAATACAAGTTCCAGCATCATTTTTTAATGAGATGGAGAAACAAATCACCAATTTAGTTTGGAAACGGAAGAAGCCCTGGATAAGTAAGGTACTACTAAAGAAGAAGAACATACTGGGAGGCCTCTCATTACCCGACCTTAGAACATACTACACTGCCACAGTGGTCAAAACAGCCTGGTACTGGTACAAGAACAGACAGATTGATCAATGGAACAGAATTGAGACCCCAGAGATGACACTATCTGCCTATGAACAGTTGATATTCGACAAAGGACCTAAGACATTAAACTGGGGTAAAAACAGTCTCTTCAACAAATGGCGCTGGCAAAATTGGTTATCCATCTGCAATAAACTGAATCAAGATCCATATCTTACAACTTATACAAAAACCAACTCCAACTGGATAAAAGACCTAAATATCAAACCTAAAATGATAAAACTCATCGAATAAAAGGTAGGAACAACAATGGAAGTTTTAATACACAATGAGGACAGACTCCAAAATCTGTCAAAGAAACCTCAATCAACAGAAGAGAAAGTAGATAAATGGGAACTATTAAGAATGAAACACTTTTGCTCATCCAAAGACTTTATTAATAGAATTAAAAGAACACCCACAGAGTGGGAAAAAATATTTGGCAACTCTATGTCAGATCGACACCTGATCTCTATAATCTATAAGATACTACAAAATATCAATAAGAAGAAGATAAACCATCCAATTAAGCGATGGGCAAAGGAGATGGACAGATATTTCACTAAAGAGGAGATCCAGGCAGCCAAAAAACACATGGAAAGTCCCCTGATAACACAGCCTGTAGACTTGCTACTACCCAGAGCTGAAACCAGTGCCAAAGCCAACACTTCAGACAAACAATGGACTGGATTTGGGTACATAACACTGTGATGCATGAGGTATGTGTGCTTTATGGCTTAATATATATATGAGGATGTCCTGCTGGTTTATTTTTTAAGGGCAGAGGAGAAGGTGGAGAGGAGGGTACAGTGTTGGTTGAGTGGATACTGGAACTAAAGAGTGAAAAAGAAAAGTGTACTGTCACAGGGTGAGAACAGATAGCGTTGCAGAGATGCTGGTGATTGGTATGCAGGGTTTTATGTGAAAAAATGACTTGGATTGTAAATTTTCACTTAATCACAATATAGCAAAAATTGAAAAAAAAGGGCAAAGGATATGAACTGGTACTTCATCAAAGCAGCCATCTAGGGTATTAAAAGACAAGTGAGAAAATTCTCATGTCGTTAGCCACGGTAGAAATACAAATCAAAAACTACAATGAGATACCATGTCACCACAACAAGGCTGGAGTTAACCCAAAAAACACAAAATAATAAATGTTGGATAGGATGTGGAAAGGTTGAACCACTTCTACACTGCTGGTGTGAATGTAAAGTAGCACAACTTTGTAAATCAAATTGAAGCATTCTTGAAAAGCTAGAAATAGAAATACCATATGATCTAGAAATCCCACTACTTGGAATATATCCTAGAGAGAGAAGGGCTGTCACATGAACAGATACATGCACACTAATGTTTATTGCAGCATTGTCCACAATAACAAAAAGGTGGAATCAACCTTAGGTATTGTCAACAGATGAGTGGATAACAAACTATAGTACATTCACACAATAGAATACCATGCAGTGATAAGGAACAATGATGATCTTAGGAAACATGTCATAACATGCAGTCATCTGGAAGACATTCTGCTGAGTGAAATAAGTTAGCTGAAAACAGACAAATATTGTATGGGACCACTATTATAAGGACTTAACAAAAGGTTTAAGCACAGAGGAAAATAATCTTTGATGGTTACAAGAGTGGGAAGGGAGGTAGAGGTGTACTCATAAATTAGATAGTAAATATGAATTGGGTTATGTGAAAGGAGTGACAGCATACAGTAGAAGGGAGATTGGCAAAACTTGATCACACCAAAAGAAAAGGTTTTGTAAATACAACATAACATTTTGAAGGACAGAATACTTGGGAGAGGGGTCTAGGGACCACAGTTTCAAGGGACATCTGGGATAATTGACTTAAACAATTTTTAATTACATTGTGATTAAGTGAAAGTATACAATCCAAATTAAATTTGCAAGCCTGCATATCTGCAGCTTCTTCTGCTCTCCTCGCCCGGTAACAACACACTCCTCCTTTTCTTTCTATATACGTCATATCCTCTTAACAGTCTCCCATCCCCTGCTCTCCACCCTCCCCTCTCCTTTCTAGAAAGAGACCAGTAGGACAGCATCCTATTAATGCAAAGAGCAATAAGGTACACACACCATATGGTCACATTGTATCCAGGAGTTCAGTTCATTTCTGTCTGAAGAGTTAACCCCAGTAATGTTTTCCAGACAGGAGCGGCACCAGGTCTAGGGACCATGCTCCTAGGGGAACCCCCAGGCTACCAGAACATCAGTTGTCCCCTTTTAGTATAGTTCTTGAGCTATATCTCTCTTTTTCTTGTGTTATCACTGGGACTCAACATTGTGTGCCCCATAACAGCTGTCTTTGGTGGTGGCCGGGTACCATCTGATTCTTCTGGTCACATGTTGATACTGTCACCCATAAATATGGGTCCTTCTATATCCTGGGTTCTTTTTTCCTCATGTATTTGTTGTACGAGGTGATCATCTGTTCCGGATGGGTTGGGACCATTTAATGGACCCCAGATGGCAGCTTGCTAGCTTTTAAGACCCCAGATGCCACTCACCAAAATGGTGTGCAGAAGACTCTATCGATAGGCTATTTATGCCAATTGACCTCGATGTTCCCTGAGAGCATGGTCCCCAGATCCCTGCTCCTGCTACCCTATCCTTGATTTATTGGATTAAGATTAGAAGAGATTTCATTTTATGTTGAAGCCCAGTTAAGTTTATCTACTTTCTGCTGTGTGCTGTCACTGCTTCACCCAACCAAACTTCTATCAACTAAGCTATGACCAAGTGTCTCCATCCCTTCCCAGCCCACCAACCATCAAACATACATAAGTCTATTTTTAAGTCCTTATAGTAGGTTCTCATACAACATCTGTCATTTTGCCATTGACTATTTTCACTCAGAATATTGTGTTCCAATTGAAACCAGGTAATGAGATGCATCTTAAATCATCATTTTTCTTTATCATTGCACAGTGTTCCATTGAGTATATGTACCATAGTTGGTTTATCCATTGATCTGTTGAGGGGCATCTGGGTTGATTCCATCTGTTTGCTTTTGTGGACTCTGCTGCATGTATCTGTTCATGTAACAGCCGTTGATTCTGTAAGACATATTCCAAGCAGTGGGATTACTGGATCAAATTGTATATTATTTCCAGCCTTTTAAGAAAGGACTAAATTGTTTTCCAAAGAGATCGTACCGTTTTGCAATCCCATCAGCAGTGTAGGAGAGTTCTAATCTCTCTACAGCCTCACCAGTATTTGTTGTTTTGTGTTTTCTTGGATCATGGCCAACTTTTTGGGGTGGTATCTCATTGTAGTTTTGATTTGGATTTCTCTAACACCTAATGATCACAAACAACTCCTCACGTGTATTTTGGCTACTTGGTTGTCCTCTTTGGTGAAGTGTCTATTTCCTTTGCCCATCTATTAATTGGATTATTTCCGTTTTTCTTGTTGATATTTTGCAGTACTTGGTATATCTATGGAGATCAGTCGTCAGTCTGACATATAATTCTCAAATATGTTTTCCCATTCTGTAGGTGGTCTTTTAATTCTTTTGATAAAGTCTTTGGATGAGTAAAAGTATTTGATTCTTAGTAGCTCCCATTTATCTATTTTCTCTTCTGTTGATCATATTTTGTCAGATTTTGAAGTCTGTGTAAGCTGTGTATTAGAACTTCTATTGCTGACACTTTTTTCTTGCATGATGTTTATCATTTTAAGTTTGATATTTAGGTCTTTAATCCAATTTGAGTTAGTTTTTGTGTAAAATGTGAGATATAGGTCTTGTTTCAATTTTTTGCAGCTAGATATCCAATTTTTCCAGCACCATTTGTTAGTGATACTGTTTTTTACCCCAGTGTACAATTATAGGACCTTTGTCAAATACCAGCTGTTCATAAGAGGATGATGGCATCTCTGGGATTTCAACTCTGTTCCATTGGTCTGTATGTCTCTCTTTGTACCTGCACCAGGCTGTTTTCACTACTGGGGCAGTTTAATAGGTTCTAAGATCAGGTAGTGTGAGGCTTCCCACTGTGTTCCTCTTCTTCAGTAGTGCTTTACTTATCTGGGGTTTCTTTCCAAATGAAGTTGGTGATTGGTTTATCCATCTCATTAAAAAATTTCACTAGATTTTTCTATTGGAATTGCATAGCACATGTAGATCTCTTTGGGTCAAGACATTTTCACATTGTTAAGTCTTCCTACTCATGAGCAGGGTAGGTTTCTCCATTTATGTAAGTCTCTCTTGCTTTCTTGCAGTAAGGTCTTGTAGTTCTCTATGTATAGGTTTCTTATTTCTCTAGTTAGATTTAGTACTAGGTATCCTATTTTCTTGGGGGCTACAGTAAATGATATTGATTTGGTGATTTCCTCTTTGATGATCTCTCAGTTATTATAAAGGGATAATCCTGATTTACTTATGTGTATCTTATATCCTGACGACTCGACGGCACTTGGCTGGCTATATCCTGACACATTACTGAACTCTTCTATTTCTTCCAGTAGTTTATTAATGGATTCTCTAGGATTCTGTTTATACAATCATACTATTTGCAAATAGGGAGATATTTACTTCTTTGCCAGTAAAGATGCCCCTTATTTCTTTGTCTAGTCTACTTTCTCTGGCTACCATCTCTAGTGCAATGTTTATTAGAAGTGGTAAGACTGGTCATCCTTGTCTAATTTCTTTTCTCAAGGTGAATTCTTTCAGGCTCTCTCCATTCAAGATGATGTAGGTGGTTGGCTTTGTGTAGATGACTCTTATTTTGTTGAGGAATTTTCACTCAATTCTTATTTTGCTGAGAATTTTTAGAATGAATGGGCGTTGGACTTCGCTGAATGCCTTTTCTGCATCACTTGCCAAAATGAAATGATTCTTATCCTTTGTGCTATTTATGTGGTTTTGATTACTTTAATTATTTTTCTGATGTCAAACCAGGCTTGCATCCCTGGTATAACTCAAACTTAGTGCTGATGAATTTTTTTTAATATGTTCTTAAATTCTATTGGCTAGGATTTTGTTGAAGGTTTTTGCATATAGCTTCATGAGTGATACTGGTCTCTAATTTTCTTATTTTTGTTGGATCTATCCCTGGCTTTGGTATCAGAGTTACGCTAGGTTCGTAGAATTAATTAGGGAGTGTTCCATCTCTTTCTATACTGTGAAATATCCTCAGTAGTATTGAAGTTAACTTCTCTCTAAAAGTTTGGCAGAATTCTGCAGTGAAGCCACCTGGGCCAGGACTTTCTTTGGTAGTTTCTTGATGACTTTTTCAATCTCTTCCTTTGTGATAGGTTTACTAAGTTGTTCTACTTCTTCTCATGATAATTTTGGTAGGTGATAAGAATCTGGAAATTTGTCCACTTCCTCTAGGTTTTCAAATATGTTAGAGTACAGTCTTTTATAGTACTCTGTTATGATACCTTTGATTTCAGTTGGATCTATTGTAAGATTTCCCATCTCATTTATTATTAGGGTTATTTGTTTCCTCTGCTGTGTGTATTTGTAGGTTTAGCCAATGGTTTATCAGTTTTGCTGATCTTTTCAAAAAAATACCTTTTGGTTTTGTTAGTTTTTTCAATTGTTCTTCTGTTCTCTAGTTAATTCTGCCCTAATCTTTGTTATCTGGTTTCTTCTGGTGCCTGAGGGGTTCCTCTATTGTTCTCTTTCTATTTGTTCAAGCTGTGGAGTTCATTCTTTGGTTTGTATTCTTTCTTCATTCAGCATGCCTGCATATATAGAGATAAATTGACATCTAAGAGGTGCTTTTGCTGTATTCCACAGGTTCTGGTAGGATGTATTTTCATTCTAGTTTGATTCCATAAATTTCTTTATTTCATCCTTGATTTCTTCTATATCCCATGGCTTTTAGAGCAAGGAGTTGTTCAGTTTCCATGAGTTCAACTTTCTATCTATATTTTGTCTGCTATTAATTTTGAATTTTATGGCTTTATGGTTTGAGATGATCCTTTGTAATAATTCAATGGTTTGGGTTTTTTAGAGACTTGCTTTACATCCTAACACATGGTCTATTCTGGAAAATGTTCTGTGTGCATTGGAGAAGAAGGTATACTTATCTGTGGATGGATAAAAAGTTCTATATATGTCGATGAGTTCTAGTTGGTTAATTGTTGCAG
The DNA here is from genome assembly GCA_028571685.1 of Heterohyrax brucei. Taxonomy (NCBI): domain Eukaryota; kingdom Metazoa; phylum Chordata; class Mammalia; order Hyracoidea; family Procaviidae; genus Heterohyrax; species Heterohyrax brucei. The sequence goes on from CM053166.1 coordinate 104,076,614, forward strand.
TAAGATCTTCTGTGTCTTTACTAAGCTTTTTTCCTGGATGATCTGTCCATTACTGAAAGTGGAGTGTTGAAGTCTCCAACTATTGTTTTTATTTAATTTTTTTATTATGATTGTGTGAAAATGTACAATCCCATATAAATTTGCATACCCGCCTATGTGCAGCTCCCAATGCTCTCCCTGCCTGGTGACAGCACACTCCTCCTATCTGTTCTATACACATCATATCCTCCTAACAATATCCTGTCTCCTCCTCTCCACCCTCTCCCCCGCCTCCAGTAAGAGGTCAGCAGGACAACATCCTATAGATGCATAGAACCATAAAGTGCATACACGATATGGTCACTCTGTTTCCCCAAGTCCCATCCATTCCTGTCTAAAGAGTTGGCCTCCATTGTTATTTATGGACTGGGCAGCATCAGGCCTGGAGACCATGCTCCCAGGAGAACCCTGAGGCACCTGGACCATCAATTGCAGTCTTTTAGTGTAGACCTCAGGGTGTACCCCTTTGTATTCTCATATTGCCAGTGAGACTCAACTATTGGAGTCCCATCATGGCTATCACCAGTGGTGGCTGGGCACTATCGGCTTCTTCTGGTGAAAGTAGTCAGTGGCAAAAGGATAAAGATTGTCCGAGACCCCTACAATAAGAACTTAATAACAGACTCATGCATGGAAGAAAAGTCTTTGACAGCTGCAAGGGTGAGGAGGGAGACAGGGAAAGGGTGGGGTGTAAATTAGATAGTTGATAGAAATTTGGTTGGGTGAAATCTGTGATAGCACACATTAGAAAGAAGATCAATTTTAACTGGACTTCCACATAGCATGATTATTCCTCCCATCTTAACTCAATATTGGAAGGACAGAGTAGCTGGGGTGGGGGTCTTGGTACCATACTCTCAGGCAACTTCAAAGCCAATTGGAATAATTAGGTTTTGATATGAAAGTCTTCTGTCACCCACGTTGGTGAGTGGCGTCTGGGGTCTTAAAAGTTGCCAAGCTGCCATCTGAGTTACACCAAATGGTCCCAACTCAGCAGGAACAGATGATCACCAAGGACCAAAATTACATGGAGGAAAGAAAATCCAAAAGACGGAGAGACCCAAGTGAGTGGGTGACTCAAACTATTGTTTTGGAGTGCTCTATCTCATTTTCCAATGTAGTTCTTCAACGTGTTTAGATGCTCTTGTATTAGGTGCATAAATATTTAATACTGTTAAGTCTAATCTGTGTATTGAACCCTTCAGAAATACATACTGTCCATCCTTGTCCACGATGGGGAGTTTTACACTAAAGTTTATTTTATCTCAGATTAGTATTGCTACACCTGCTCTTCTTTGTATGTTGTTAGCTTGGTACATATTATTCCATCCTTTAATTTTCAGTTTGTTCATATCTCTGAGTCTAAGGTGTGTTTCTTGTAAGCAAAACATAGATGGGTCATGTCTCTTGATCGATGATGTCACTTTCTGTCTCTTTATTGGAGTTTTAAGTCCATTTACATTCAGTGTAACTATTGATACATCTGTGTTTAGTGTTGTCATTTGAGTGTTTTTATTTTTGTGTTGATGTTTTCTGTTTTCTTTTTATGATTGAGTGAAAATGTACATTCCCATATAAATTTACATGCCCACCTATATGCAGATCCCACTGTGCTCCCTGTCCAGTGACACCACATACTTCCTCTCTGCTCCATACATGTCCTATCCTCCCAACAGTCCCCTATCCCCTCCTCCCCACCCACTCCCCCACCTCCGGTAAGAGGTTGGCAGGACAACGTTCTATAGATGCATAGAACCATAAAGTGTACACATGATATTGTCACTCTGTGTTGCCAAGTCCAATCCTTTCCTGTCCAAAGAGTTGACCTCCATTATGATTTACGGACAGGGGCACCATCTGGGCCAAGGGCCATACTCCCAGAGGAACCCCGAGGATCACAGACCATCAATTGTGGTCTTTTAGTGGAGATCTCAGGGTGCATCCCTTTTTATTCCTATATTACCAGTGAGACTCAACTTTGTGAGCTCTATCACGGCTATCACTGGTGGTGGCCAGGCACCATCTGGTTCTTCTGGTCACAAGTCAATGTAGTCACCTACTCATTTGGGTCTCTCTGTCTTCTGGGTGCTCTTTCCCCTATGTCATTTTGGACCCTGGTGATCATCCATTCCTGATGAGTTGGGGCCATTTGCAGTAACCTCAGATGACAGCTTGGCAGCTTTTAAGATTCCAGATTCCACTCACCAATGTGGGGTGTGGAAGGCTCTCTTAGCAAAATGCTAGTTGTGCCAATTGGCCTTGATTTCCTCTGAGAGCATGGTCTCCGGCCCCCTACTCCAGCTTCTCTGTCCTTGCAATATTGGGTGAAGATGGGAGAATTAGTCATGTTATATTTAAGTTAATATTGATCTTCTTTCTAATGTCTGCTGTCACAGATTACACCCAACCAAATTTCTTTCGACTATCTAATCTAAACTTTCCCTCTCACCCTCCCTCCCTCACAACCCTTGCAACCATCAGAGTCTTTTCTTCTATGATTGAGTCTGTTTTTAAGTTCTTATCATAAGAGTCTCATACAATATTTGTTGTTTTGTCATTGACGACTTTCACTCAGCATAATGTCCTCCAGTTGAAACCAGGTTATGAGATGCTTCCTAAAATCATGGTTGTTCTTTATCATTGAAGCAGAAGATGTAGTTGTCCATTGATGGATTGAAAGTTCTGTATATGTCGATGAGGTCTAGTTGGTTAATTGTGGCAATAAGGTCTTCTGTGTCTTTACTGAGCATTTTTCTAGATGACCTGTCCAATACTGACAGTGGAGTGTTGAAGTCTCCTGCTATTATTGTGGAGTGATCTATTTTTTTTTTTTTTTTTTTAGTGTAGTCAGTGTTTCTTCGAAGTATTTAGGTGTTCTAAAGCACTGGGTAATATCAGGTGCATAAATATTTAATATTGTTAAGCTCTCTTTGTATATTGAACCTTTCAATAATAGTGTCCATTCTTGTCCACGATGGTGAATTTTACATTAAAATCTATTTTATCTGAGATTAGAATTGCCACCCCTGTTCTTCTCTGTTCATTGTTAACTTGATATATATTTTTCCATCCTTTAGTTCTCAGTTTGTTCCTATTTTTAAGTCTAAGTTGAGTTTCTTGTAGGTAACATATGGATGGGTCATGTGTTTTGATCCAACATGTCACTCAGTGTCTCTGTATGGCAGCGTTCAGTCCATTCACATTCAATGTAATTATGGATAGGTATGTGTTCAGTGCTGCCATTGTGGCATGTTTATTTTTGTGTTGATGTTTTTCCTGTTGTTCTTATTTATCTGTTCTGCGACCTTCTTGGTGAGTTGATTTTTCACTTTTCTCAGGGTCAGTTTACATTTATTGATACGGTATGTTGCTTCTTTATTGTGCTTCACGGCTGCCCTTGTGATCCCCCTTAACAATTTATGTTTAAACCTAATTTTAACTTCTGCATATCTTATTAATTTTCTGTCCATTTGGATGGACTATAATGACTGTAGTACATCCCTCTTTTTAATATGATGACATCATAGTTTTCATGATACAGTCACTGGATCATTTCTTTCACTATTATAGCTTTGATTGAGTTTGGAGCCTTCCCTAACTGAGTAGGTTTCTGGGTGATTTGTCCTGTGTTTGCTTCTAAAGTATAAAGTTAGTGGTTTTGTTCTTCTAAGTCAAGAGATTCTTTCAGTATTTCTTGTAGCTTTGGTTTGGTTTTTACACAGTCCCTGAGTTTCTGTTTATGTGTGAATATCTCCTTTTCTTTTTCATATTTCAAAGATAGTTTTGCAGGATATATAATTCTTGGTTAGAAGTTCTTCTCTTTCAAGGCTTTGAATGTATCATGCCACTCTCTCCGTGCCAGCATTGTTTCTGCTGAGAAATCCAATGAAAGCTTACAGGGTTTCCCTCTGAATGCCAGCTTTGCTTTGAGTCTTGCTGCCTTTAAGTGTTTCTGCATATGTTTCATTTTGTTGAGCTTGATTATAATATGTATTGGAGTCTTTCTTTCGAGATCTGTGTTGAATGGCATTCAGTATGCATCTTGGGTATCTATATTCTCTTCTTTCTTAATTTCTGGGAAGTTTTCTTTTAGCAGCTCAGCCATAATACTGTCTGTGTTCTCAAGTGTCTCGCCCTATTCAGGAACTCCAATTAATCATAAATTGTTCTTCTTAATAGAGTCCCTTATGCTTTTTTAATGCTTCTTCATTTTTCTTGTTTCTGATTTCTACTCATAGATGCTGGAGACAGTAGCTCTGTCTCCAAAGTCAGAAATTCTCTTTTCCATTTGTTCCATTCTTTTTTCTTGGCTTTGAATTGAAGTTTCTTTGATTTTGTTCTTGATCTGTTGGATTTCAGAGTACTGGTGTTCCATCAGATCAAACAGCTTGCTTAATTTTTCATTTTGTTGTGCTACATTTTGTGTAAGGTCTAGGAGGGCTCTCTATATAATCCTTTTGTATTCACCTTCTGATCGTTTCAGAAAGGTTTCTTCGTCTGGAAAGTTTTTTTGGTTCTTTCTTTTGGGGGACTTCTGAAGCCATGGATGTTTTCTTTGTTACTCTTTTATCCAGAGTTTCTTGCTTTGGGGCATCACGTGAGTCAATAAAAGCTGGGAGAGATGTTGTGAGGATGGGCTGCAGTTGTTTCTCTAGGCTGTCTTAAAATGAAAGGTAAAAGGTATCTGAGAACTTCCAAAGTCAGTCAGGTTTTCAGGTGTAGAGGTCCCTCTTCCCAGATGGCAAAGTAAGAACCCATATATCCAACCCCAGATGTTATAAACTTGTTCAAAATACAGAAAGGCTACTGCCCTGCTGGCCTCTGCTGCCGGACCCCAGCTGTAGGTGACATTGTGTTGAATACTGCTTTTCTTCTAGAGAAGAGCTCTCCTCCAGGCAGGCGCTGCCTCTCAGCCTAGGAATTAGGTTCAGCTGAGGCCTCTGTATGAGTAATCCACCTCCCAGTGGAATAAGACAGCTTTCTGCATAAGCTCCCCGCCTGCCATGTAATAGTCCACTCAATGGCAGAGGTGGAAAGAGAGGCCAAAGGTGCTGAGATGCACAGAGTCCAAAGCTGGGCTCTCAAAATTTCACAATTTCGTCCCCTGATCCCATAAGCAGTGTGCCCAAAACCAGCTGTCAGTCAAGTCCCCCCTCACCCACCGGCCAAGACAGATAAAAAAAAGTTAAAATGGTACGTTTCCCTTGATCCATGAAAGCCAGCACTCACCAAAGCGGGGGTCAGTGAAAGAGAGGAAGTTTTCCGTTTAGTGGTATGAAGTCTAAATTAACAGCCCTATGCCATGTCTTAGGGCTCACTAGGTGTCCAGAAGGCTCTGTTTAGTTATCAATTCAGGTCTTGGTTTCCAGAGGGATTTAGGAACACATGTGTTTAGTTTGCCACCTTGACTCCGCCCCCTCTATGTTGTTCTTAATATTCTGTTATGGGTCACTCTTCTTTATGGCTTGGCTTTTCATCCTTTTCACTGTTGATTTTGTGTTTGTTGAGACTCCTGTATTACATTTCTTGTTTTGATATGTTGCATTGTCATTATATTTTGCGTCTAAACCTATCATTCTCCTTACTATTCTAAGTCCAATTTTAACTTCTGCATATCTTTTTAACTTTCTCTCCATTTGAAAGGATTTTGACTACTGTAATATGTCCCTCTTTTTAGTGTGATGGTATCTTAGTTTTCATGATATGATCATGGGTTCCCATCTTTTACTATTGTAGCTTTGCTTGAGCTTTGTGACTTCCCCAATTGAGTAGAATTCTGGATACTGTATTCTGTGTTGCCTCCTTAAATTCACACTTTATGGCTTTGCTTTTCTAAGCAAATAGCTTCTTTCAGTATTTATTGTAATTTGGGTTTAGTTTTTACAAAATCTCTAAGCTTCTGTTTGTCTGTGAATGTTTTAATTTCATCTTCATATCTGAGAGACAGTTTTTCAGGATATGTAATTGTTGGAAAATTTTCTCCTTTAAGTCTTTGAATGTGTCATACCAGTGCCTCCCTGCCAACATCATTTCTTCTGAGAAGTCAGTCAAAAGGCTATAGGGCTTCACTCTTGATGTTAGCTTTGCTTTTGGCCTCACTAGTTTTAAGTGTCTGTTTATATTTCATTTTATTAAGCTGGATTGTGGTATGTCTCTTGTGTCTTTCTTTTGGGGTCAAATTTTTGTGGTGTTCGGTGCACATCTTCTAACTGTTCTCTTTCATAATTTCAGGGAAGTTTTCTCTCAGCAACTCAACAACAATACTCTCTTTGTTTTCAGCTATCCATTCCAGTTTCCATTCCAGAAACTCCAGTTATTCATAGATTATTCCTCTTAATAGAGTCCCACATGTTTCTTAATGCTTCTTCATTTTTCTTTTTTTTTCCTCTGATGTCTCCTTATAAATGGTGGTTTCAGTTGCTCTATCCTCAAGGTCACTAAGTCTGACTTCCATCTCCTCAATTCTGCTCTTTTGGCTTTGGATTGAATTGTCTAATTCTGTAATTTTGTTACTGATCTACTGGATTTCATATGATTGATGTTTCATGAGTTCAAATAGCTTGCTTAATTCTTCATTTTGATCTGCTGAATTTCGTTTAATCTCTAGGAGTGCTGTATATATAATTCTTTTGTACTCAACTTTTGATAGTTTCAGACTGGCTTCTTCATCTGGGAAGTTTTTTGATTCTTTATTTTGTGAGATTTCCAGAGCCATGGGGGACATTTTAGTTAGTTTGTTCCCTTCATACCATCCATAGGCTGTTCAGTTTCTCTGGTGCCTCAACATGAGCTGAGGCTTAGTTCTGAGTGGGGAGTTGGTCACCAGACACCTCTGGAACTCTATTTATTTGTCCCATTGGAGTCTTTTGGGTGGAAGACTCCACCTCCCAGCTGGCAAAGATGGTGCCCTACTTATGGAATCACTGGAAGGCCAGCAGCTGACCCTGTGATGTGTGTCATTGAAGGGTGGAGGAGATGCCATCGGGACACATAGCAGTTATTTCTCCTGGCAGTTTTATTTTGAAAAGGTACTTTACTGCGTAGCTGTGAGCTGTTCAACAGCTGCCAAAATAGGTCAGGCCCTCAATTGTGGCAGGCCGCCCTTCTAGCTGACAATGGAAGAACTCTTTGGCTGTCTCCAGATGCTATGACGTACTTCAAAGTAGGGATGGGTTATGGCTTTGCTGCCATCCTCAGCTGGGCCTCGCCTGTAAGGTAGCAGATGCTGTGATGTAATTCAAAGTAGGGTGGGGTTATTGCTTTGCTGCCATCCTCATCTGGGCATCACCTGTAAGGTAGCAGATGCTGTGATGTAATTCAAAGTAGGGAGGGGTTATGGCTTTGCTGCCATCCTCAGCTGAACCCCACCTGTAAGGTAACACTGTCCTAACCTCAGCTTTTCTGCTGGAGAGGTATTTTCTGAACAAGCACTGCTTCTCAGCTTAGGAATTAGTCCCTGAGGAAACCTATTGTTGGGTAAGTCCACCTCTTAGCTGACCAAGTTGGTGTTTTACCCAAACTGCCTCTCCTTCTGGTAAACAGCAGAATCTATGGCACAGGTCTGAAAAGAGAGAGTGAATGTGCAGTGGTGCCATTAGTCAGCAGGCTGGCTCTCAAAATGTCTATGCAAAGCACAGTCTTTCTGCTGTGTGGTACACTGTTTACTTTTGCACTGCAGTTCAGTGTATTTGCTGGCTTATGTCCAGCCCCCACTTCCCAGATAACAAAGAAGGTGTCAGTATCTGAACTCCTCCCAAATGGAGAGTCAGCTGAAGCAGGATTCAGTGTGTGCTGGCTTGTGTTACAAAGTAGTTTCCCATTTAGTAGCATGTAGTCCAATCTGACAACCCTATGCCATATCCCAGGGCTCCCTAGATGTCCAGAGTGCTCCAATCCATTATCATTCCAGGCCTTTGTTCTCAGAGGGAATTGAGGAGATGTGTGACAAATCTGCCATCTTGTCCCTCCTTCACAATTTTTTTTAAAGAAAATGTCTTGCATCTCACTTTGTTGAGTGGCATCTGGGGTCTTAAAAGCTAGTAAGAGGCCATCTAAGTAGCATATTTTTGTTCCAATCCACCTGGAGAAGAGGATAATGAAAGACATCAAAAACATGAGGAAAACTACATGCTCTCCCCCAAGAGCCCAGAAGACAGAACATGCCATATGATCCACAAACTTCATCAGCATGAGACTAGAACTAAATGGTGTCCAGCTACCACCAGTGACTGTCCTGACAGGGAACACAATGTAAAGTTCCTGATGTAGCAGTAGAAAAATGGGTGCACAGATCTAGAACTCTGTTAAAAGATGACATTTGATGGTCCATCAGACTGGAGTGTCCCTTGAGGACATGGCCCATAGACTCTCTGTTATCCCACAGCTAAAACCAGTGTCCAAGTCAACTTTTTGGACAAAGATGGGATTAGACTATAAGACATACTGTAATGCTGGCTGCCTAAGCAGCTGCTCTGTAGAGGCAAAAAGAGAGGGTAAATGGGGCAGGATTTGGCAGAATGGATATGGGAAGCACAAGGTGGACAGCAGGAATGCCTTGGGGTAGTGTAGGGGAAGAGCAGTTAGAGTTGCATAGTTGTGTATGTTCAGGGTTTTTTACGGCAAATAGGTTTGGATTGCAAACTTTTACTTAAACACAATAAAATATTAAGGAAAAAAATCTTCCTGGTTTCCACTACTTCTTTCGTTTTGATAATTCACAGAAACAACTCATAGAACTCACAGAAAGCATTATATTTACAATCTGAGTCAGATCCAACTCCATGGCACTTAGCTTATTATAGAAAATTTCCTGGTAGAATCCTTCACTATTACAGCTCAAAGCTTCAATATTTTCTTCAGTTCTTTCAGCTTGAGATATGCAGAATGTATTCTTCCCTTTTTTTCAAGCTCTTTGCACATGTCATTGTAAAACTTTACTTTGTCTTCTTGAGCTTCCCTTTGAAATCTTCTTCTGAGTAATTTTACCTCATCATTCCTTCCTTTTGCTTCAGCTGCTTGACGTTTGAGAGCAAGTTTCAATCTCTTCTAACATCCAATTTCATCTTTTCTTTTTTTCCTGTCTTTTTAATGACCTGTTCCTTGTCATTCCACAAATTGTTTGGTTTTTGGTCTCTAGTGTTCAACACATTAAATCTGTTATTGAGATTGTCTCTAAACTCATGTGGGATATACTCAAGGTCATACTTTGGCTCTTGTGGATTTGTTCTGATTTTATTCAGTTTCAATTTGAATTTGTATAGGAGTGATTGATGGTCTGTGCCACAGTCAGCACCTGGTCTTGTTATGACTGCTGATAAGGGAGTTTTTCCATCATCTTTTTCTACAAATGTATTTGATTTGATTCCTGTGTGTTCCATCTGGTGAGGTCCATGTGTACAGTTTCCATTTGTGTTGGTTAAAAAAGGTATTCGCAATGAATAAGTCATTAGTCTTGAAAAATCTATCACATGATTTTTGACATCATTTCTGTTACCAAAGTCGTATTTTCCAGCTACCTATCCTTCTTCCTTATCTCCAACATGCCAATAATTATCAATGAATCCTGATTGCATGTTCCATCAATTTCGGACTGCAAAGCTGGTAAAAATCTTCAGTCTCTTCATTTTGGCTTTAGTGGTTGGTGCATAAATTTGAATAATAATCATTTTTACTGGCCTTCCTTGTAGCCATGTAGATATTATCCTATCACTGACTGCCTTGTACTTAAGGACAGATCTTGAAATGTTCTTTTGAATGATGAATACAATAACATTCCTCTTCGAATTTCCATTCCCAGCATAGTAGGGCATATGATTGTCTGATTCAAAGTGGCTGGTACCAGTCCATTTCAGCCCATGAAGGAATACATAAAGTCATTATACCAGAAACAACTGGTCGATGTTCAGCCATTTGAAGATGTAGCATATGACCAAGAACTGATGATACTGAAGGAAGAAGTTTAAGCTACATTGAAGGCATTGGTGAAAAACAAGGCTCCAAGAACTGATGGCATGTCAATTAAGATATTTCAAAAAAACAAAACAAAACAAAACAGATGCAGTGCTAGACAAAGTGCTCACTCATATATTCGAAGAATTTTGGAAGACAACTACCTGGCCAACTGACTGGAAGAGATCCATATTTACGCCCATTCCAAAGAAAAGTGATCTGACCAAATGCAGAAATTACCAAATGAAATCATCAATATCACATGTAAGTAAAATTTAAAGATTATTATTTCAAAGGAACTGTAACAATATATTGACAAGGTACTGACAGAAATTCAAGCCAGATGCAGAAGAGGACATGGAAGCAGGAATATCATTGTTGATATCAGATGGATCTTGGTTGAAAGCAAGCCAGCCAGCCAAGTGCCATCGAGTCGGAAAAATGTTTACCTGTGTTTCATTGATCATACAAATGCTGTATGGATCATAACAAATTATGGCTAACAATGAGTAAAATGGTAATTCTAGAATACTTAGTCATGCTCTTAAGGAATCTTTACATAGACCAAGAGGCAGCTGTGTGAATGGAACAAGGAGAGATTGCATGATTTAAAGTCAGGGAAGGTTTACAGCAGGATTGTGTCCTTTCCCCATACCTTTTCAGTTTGTGTGCCAAGTAAATAATCTAAGATGGGGTATATGAAGAAAAACAAGACATCAGGATTGGCAGAAGACTCATTAACAACTTCTGTCATGCAGATGACACCACCGTACTTTCTGGAAGTGAACAGTATTTGAAACACCTAATGATGAAGATCCAAGCCCACAGTCTTCAGTATGGATTGCATCTCAACATCAAAAAAAAAAAAAAAAAAAAAAAATCTTGACAACTGGACCACAAAGCAGCTTCATGATAAATGGACAAAGAATTGGAATTGTCAAGGATTTAATTTTGCTGGGGCTCACAATCAACACCCTTTGAAGCAGCAGTCAAGAAACGAAAAGACACACTGCATTGGGAAAATCTGCTGCAAAGTACCTCTTTAAAGTATCGAAAAGTAAAGACATCACCTTGAATACTGTGTTGCAATGGTCCAAGCCAGTGGTATTTTCAATCTCATCATATGCATGTGAAAGCTCGAAAATGAACAAGAAAGACAGAAGAATTGACGCCTTTGAATTGTGGTGTTGGAGAAGAATATTGAATGTACCATGGACTGCCAAAAGAACAAACAGATCTCTCCTGGAAGAAGTACAACGAGGGTCCTCCATGTAAGCAAAGATGGCAAGACCATATCTTACATACTTTGGACATGTTATCAGGAGTGGCCAGTCCCTCCAGAAAGACATCATACATGGTAGCCTGGAGAGTCAGCAAAAAAGAGGAAGACCCTCAATGACATGGATTGACACAGTGGCTACAGTGATGGGCTTAAGGATAAAAACGATTGTGGATATGGCACAAGGCTGGGCACTGTTTCATTATGTTGTGCATAGGGTTGCTGTGAGTAAGAATTGACTCAACTGCACCTTACAACAGCAACAACTACAACAAAGTTATAGAAAAGGATAAAAATTAGTATCATTATAAGGAAGAGACACATGGGTGAGATATGTGAGTATTCCCAGTGGGAAACTTCTATATTCCTAAAATGGAATGTTACCCTCCTTTCACCAAACAGGAAGCTCTCTGAATCTTTTTTTTAGTCTTTATTGATCTCAATCATCATATAGTCCTGACTGAAACCTCAGGGCATATTCATGGTAGATTAAATCATACATACTAAGGTTAGTTGGTATCAGGCTACAACGTGATCTCTGGTTTGGCCAGTCCCCATTCTTTAGCACAAATCCTCAAGTACTATCACTAGTTTCAAATAATGAAGGTACCTGAACTACTAAGGAAATTTCAATGGTTATCTCTCAGAAGCAAAGACATAGGCCAAATTGTTTTTGTTTGTTTTTGTAAGGTTATTCATTATAACACAGATGCAAGCTCTTTCCATATCTCTAATTTTCCACTTTTTGTATGGCAAGTACAATGATTTTCCTTGTATACATATATGAATAGTTATTACATTATTATCACTTACTCAGCTTCATCTGAGTCTACTGGGCTGCAAGCTTCTTAAAGATAATGACTATATTGTGGCTTTCTTCATAGCATCATGTAGTGTAATGTCAAGCAGCATACCAAAAAAAGCCAAGCTCATTGCCGTCACCTGTCACAGTGATTTCAACTCATAGCATACTTGGTATTAAATTCATTTTATCAAGTGACTGAAATAAATCAATGTAATGTGTAATAAAACAATCACAAATATAAGTTGTTTGAACTATTCGCTTAGTAAGAAGTATACTTATCCTTTGGTACCTTATCAGAGAGCCTTGAGCAAATTGCTGAAAAATTTAAAAAGAATTATGCATCTATAGGATATCATCCTGCTGACCTCTGGCTGGAGGGAGGACAGTGGGTGGAGAAGAGGGGAAGAAAGACTGTTGGGAGGATGAGACATATATGGAACAGAGAGGAATAGTGTGCTGTCACCGGGCAGGGAGAGCAGTGGAAGTTGCATACAGGTGGGCGTGTAAATTTATACGGGAATGTACATTTTCACTCAGTCATAATAATAAAAAAGGAATTATTCATTACTGAGAAGTAGAAAAAAAATTTCAATAAAATGGAGCCATTTCACAGACCTTAGGCAGAACAACTGACAAAAACTCACTTTCAAAGAAGTGAAGCAAATCCACACATACTTGTGTGGACTCATACAACACTTTGAGTATGGGAAATAGCCTTGTATGGTAGTGGATACCAATTTGTTTCAAATCTTAGACCAGAATTTACATCTGTATTAAAACCAAAAATCCATTGCCGTCAAGTTGGGTTCTACTCATAGCAACCCTTGAGGTCAGAGTAGAATTGCCCTAAAGAGTTTCCAAGAAGTGCCTGGCGGATTTGAACTGCCAATCTTTGGTTAGCAGATGCAGCACTTAACCCACTATGCCACCAGGGTTTCTATGTCTGTATTAGGACTCGAAATATGACAAGACTAAGACATAAAGTGAGAATTTGTGTGAAAATTACTTTAGAACTGTGATTTGGTACTCATGGACTTGGTAGCATCATATCCAGGACAGTCAACCCCTGACACATATGGCTAGGGGATTAGATTAGACAATCAGATTGGAGGATTAAACTACATGCTGACCCCCAAGAGCTATGAACCAAAGTAGATTCCTCCACATGCCATGCAGTCTGTTTCTGTCACCTAGATTCCACAGTATTAGTTTACTTGTAAACTCTGATTTGCCTCGTTCCAAGTATACACCATAGCCTCTTGAACTATGGGCTATCTTGGTTATGAATGCCAACATAAACTCTCCTTCAACTTGTGCTGGTGACTTTGGTTTAATCACTTGCCTCTTTTGTTATTTCAGTTTTCTTCTTTTTTAAAATTAGGAAATGGGGCCAAGTCTTCTTTAAGATTTGTGATTATCTAAAATGAACATATTCTTACCAGAACAGATAACTTGGTCCACTACTTTATCTTCTATTTTCTCAGAGCCTAAATATTTCAACATGCACATGGAGACTGAGAAACAAAATTTCCCTAAGAAAATATTCAAGTTAATCACTAAGTTGTTAGAATATTTACAACTCTACAAAGATATCCTGGTAAACTGACACTGTAATCTAGTGTACAAAAATCTATTTTGATAGATACTCTGTTAAACTGATACTTTGTTAAACTCCTCTATTAGTTCCAGTAGTTTACTTATGGACTCCTTTGTATTCTCTGTATATACAATCATATCATCTGCGAATAGGGAGATTTTTACTTCTTCATTGCCAATATGTATGCCCTTTATTTCTTTGTCTTGTGTAGTTGCTCTGGCTAGAACTCCCAGCACAATGTTAAATAGAGGTGGTGAGAGTGGGCACAATGTTGAATAGAAGTGGTGAGAGTGGGCACAATGTTGAATAGAAGTGGTGAGAGTGGGCCCAATGTTGAATAGAAGTGGTGAGAGTGGGCATCCTTGTCTAGTTCCCGTTCTCAAATAGAATTCTTTCAGTATTTCACCATTCAGGACAAAGAAGGCAGTTGGGTTTGCATAGATGCCACTAATTGCATTGAGGAATTTTCCCTGTATTCCTATTTTTCTGAGAGTTTTTAGCATGAATGGATGTTGGACTTTGTCAAATGCCTTTTCTGCATCAATACACAAAATCAGGTGATTCTTCTCTTTTGTGTAATTTATGTGGTTGATACGTTAATTTTTTTTCTGATGTTGAACCAGCCTTGTATCCCTGGAATGAAACCGACTTGGTCAAGATGAATTGTTTTTTTGATATGCTATTGAATTCTACTGACTAGCATTTTGTTGAAGATTTTTGCATCTAGGTTCATGAGAGATAATGGTCTGTAATTTTCTTTTTTTGTGGGCTTTTTCCCTGGATTTGGTATCAGGGTTATGCTGTCTTCATAGAATGAATTTGGGAGTATTCCATACTTGTCTATGGTGTGAAATATTTTCAATAGTATTGGAGTTAACTCTTCTCTAAAATTAGGTAGAATTTTCTGGTGAAGCCATCTGGGCCAGGACTTCTTTTTGTTGGCAGATTTTTGATGACTTTTTCAATCTCTTTCTTTGTGACAGATTTATTAAGTTGATCTAATTATCCTTGTGATAATCTTGGTGGGTAAATCTAGAAATTTGTCCATTTCCTCTAGGTTTTCAAACCTGTCAAAGTATAGCCTTTCATAGTATTCTCTTATGATACATTTATTTCAGCTGGGTCTGTTGTAACATTTCCATTTCATTACTTAATCAGGTTATTTGTATCTTCTACTGTTTTTCTTCTGTAAGTTTATCCAATGGGTTATCAATTTTGTTGATCTTTTCATTTTATTTTATGATTATTTATTTATTTATTTAATATGACTGAGTGAAAATGTACATTCCTGTATAAATTTACATGTCCACCTATATGCAGCTTCCACTGCTCTCCCTGTCCGGTGACAGCACACTAGTCCTCTTTGCTCCATACATGTCTCATTCTCCCAACAGTCTCCTTTCCCCTCCTCTCCACCCACTCCCCTTCATCCAGCCAGAGGTCAGCAGGATGACTTCCTATAGATGTATAGAACCATAAAGTGCATCCAATATATGGTCACTCTGCATCACCAAGTCCAATCCATTTGTGTCCAAAGAGTGAACCATCGTTATGATTTATGGGCAACGGCAGCATTAGGGCCAGGGGCCATGCTCCCAGGGGAACCGCAAAACTGCTGGACCATCAATTGAGGTCTTTTAGTGGGGATCTCAGGGTGCACCCCTTTTTATTCTTGTGTTGCCAGTGAGACTCAACTTAGTGAGCTCCGTCACAGCTATCACTGGTGGTGGCCGAGCACCATTTGGTTCTTCCGGTCCCAAGTTGATGTAGGCATCCATTCATGTGGGTGTCTCTATCTTCTGGGTTGTCTTTACCCCATGTCATTCTGGTCCTCGGTGAGCATCCATTCCTGCTGAGCTGGGACCATTTGCTGTGCCCTCAGATGGCAGCTTGGCAGCTTTTAAAAGCCCAGGCGTCATTCACCAGTGTGGGATGCAGAGAACCCTCTTAGCAAAACACTAGTTGTGCCACTTGACCTCGATTTCGCCTAAGAGCATGGTCTCCTGTCCCCTGCCGCAGCTACTCTGTCCTTGCAGTATTGGGTTAAGATGGAAGGAGTGTTCAAGTTATGCTGAAGTCCACTTAATATTCTTCTTGTTTCTAATGTGTGCTATCACCGATTTCATCCAACCAGATTTCTAGCAACCATCTAATCTAAGCCCTCCCCCACTCCCCTCCCTTGCAACTGTCAAAGAGTCTTTTCTTCTATACACAAGTCTGTTTTTGAGATCTTATCGTAGAGATCTCATACAATATTTGTCCTTTTGTCGCTGACTACTTTCACTCAACGTAATGTCTTCCAGTTGAAACCAGGTCATGAGTTGTTTCCTGGAATCATCATTATTCTTTATCATTGCGTAGTGCTCCATTGAGTATATGTATCATAGTTTACCTATCCATTCTTCTGTTGTTGGGCATCTGGGTTGATTCCATCTTTTAGTTATCGTGGACTGTACTACAATAAACATTCTTGTGCATGTGTCCGTCGTTGTGAAAGGCCTTGATTCTGTAGGATGTATTCCAAGTAGTGGAATTACTGGGTCAATTGGTATATCAATATCCATTTTTTTAAGATAACTTCAAATTGTTTTCCAAAGAGGCTGGACCATTTTGCAAGCCCACCAACAGTGTAGGAGGGTTCCACTTTCTCCACAGCCTCTCCAGCATTTGTTGTTTTGTGTTTTTTGTATCATGGCCAACCTTGTTGAGGTGAGATGGTATCTCATTGTTGTCTTGATTTGAATTTCTTTAATAACTAAAGATCGTGAACATGTCTGCATGTGTATTTTGGCTGACTGGTTCTCCTCTTTAGTGAAATATCTGTCCATCTCCTTTGCCCATTGCTTAATTGGATGATGTATCTTCTTCTTATTGATATTTGTAGTGTCTTATAGATTATGGAGATCAGGCGTCGGTCTGACATAGAGTTGGCAAATATTTTTTTCCCATTCTGTAGGTGTTCTGTTAATTCTATTAATAAAGTCTTTGGATGAGCAAAAGTGTTTGATTCTTAATAGTTCCCATTTACCTATTTTCTCTTCTGATGATTGTGCTTTGCTTGACAGGTTTTGCAGTCTGTCCTCATTGTGTATTGAAACTTCCATTGTTGTTCCTATCTTTTCTTGGATGAGCTTTATCGTTTTAGGTTGATATTTAGGTCTTTTATTGAGTTGAAGTTGGGTTTTGTGTAAGGTGTAAGATATGGATCTTGTTTCAATTTCTTGCAGATGGATATCCAATTTTGCCAGCACCATTTGTTGAACAGACTGTTTTTACCCCAGTTTAATGTCTTAGGGCCTTTGTCGGATATCAACTGTTCATAGGCAGACTGTGTCATCTCTGGGGTATCAGTTCTGTTCCATTGATCCATCTGTCTGTTCTTGTACAAGTACCAGACTGTTTTGACCACTGTGGCAGTGTAGTCTGTTCTAAGGTCGGATAATGAGAGTCCTCCCATTGTGTTCTTGTTCTTTAGTAGTACTTTACTTATCCAGGGCTTTTTCCCTTTCCAAACAAAGTTGGTGATTTATTTATCCATTACATTAAAAAAAGACACTGGAACCTGTATTGGGATTGCATTATATAAGTAGATTGCTTTGGGTAGAATAGACATTTTCACAATGTTAAGTCTTCCTATCCATGAGCAGGGCAGGTTTTTCCATTTATCTAAGTCTCCCTCAGTTTCTTGTAGTAAGGGCTTGTAGTTCTCTTTGTAAAGGTCTGTTGTTTCTCTGGTTAGATTAATTCCTAGGTACTTTATCTTCTTAGAGGCCATAGTAAATGGTATTGATTTGATGATTTATTGATTGACAGTCTCGTTGTTGGTATAAATGAATCCTACTGATTTACTTATGTTTATCTTGTATCATGAGACTTAGCTGAACTCTTCTATCAGTTTGAGTAGTTTACTTATAGATTCTTTGGGATTCTCTGCATATACAATCATATCACCTGCAAACAGGGAGATTTTGACTTCTTCTTTGCCAATGCAGATGCCCTTTATTTCTTCATATTGTCTAATTGCTCTGCCTAGAACTTCTAGTACAATGTTGAACAAGAGAGGTGAGAGTGGGCATCCTTGTCTAGTTCCTGTTCTCAAGGAAAAGTCTTTCAATCTTTCTCCATTCACGATAATGTGGGCAACTGGCTTTGTATAAATGGCCCTTATTGCATTGAGGAATTTGCCATCTATGCCTATTTTGCTAACAGTTTTTAGCAAGAATGGGTGTTGGACTTTATCAAATGCCTTTTCTGCATCAATGGACAAAATCGGGTTATTCTTGTCTTTTGTGTTATTTATGTGGTTCATCACATTAATTGTTTTTGTGATGTTGAACCAGCCTTGCATCCCTGGTATGAATCCCATTTGGTCATTATGGATTATTTTCTTGATATGCTGTATTCTATTGGCAAAAATTTTGTTGAAGACTTTTGCATCTAGATTCATGAGTGATATCAGTCTGTAGTTATCTTTCTGTGTTGGGTCTTTCCCTGGCTTTGGTATCAGGGTTATGCTGTCTTCATAGAATGAGTTTGGGAGTACGCCATCCCTTTCTATACTTTGAAATAGTCTCAGCAGTATTGGAGATAACTCTTCTCTAAATGCTTGGTAGAATTCTGCAGTGAAGCCATCTGGGCCCGGGAGTTTTTGGTTGGCAGTGTTTTGACGACCTTTTCAATCTCTTCCTTTGTGATGGGTTTATTAAGTTGTTCTGCTTCACGTTGTGATAATTTGGGCAGCTGGTATGAGTCAAGGAATTTGTCTATTTCCTCTAGGTTTTCAAATTTGTTAGAATACAGTCTTTCATAGTATTCTGTTATGATATTTTTGACTTCTTTTGAATCTGTGGTGACAACTCCCCTCTCATTTCTAATTTGGGTGATTTGTTTCCTTTGCTGCTTTTCTTTAGTAAATTTAGCCAGTGGTTTGTCACTTTTGTTGATCTTTTCAAAAAACCAGCTTTTGGACCTTTCAATTTTTTCAGGTGTTTTTATATTCTCTAGTTCATTTAGGTCTGCTCTGATCTTTATGATCTGGTTTCTTCTGGTGCCTAAGGGGTTCCTCTGTTGGTCTCTCTCCACTTGTTCAAGCTGGAGGCTTAGTTCCTTGATTTGGTTTCTTTCTTCCTTCCCGATGTGTGCATTTATGGAGATAAACAGACCTCTGAGCACTCCTTAGACTGTGTCCCATAAGTTCTGGTAGGAAGTGTTTTCATTCTCATTGGAAGCCATGAATTTCATTATTTCATCCTTGATTTCTTCTATAACCCAGGTTTTCTTGAGCAAGATGTTGTTCAGTTTCCAAGAGCTCAACTTTATATCTACATTATTTCTGCTATTGATTTCAACTTTTATGGCTTTATGATCTGAGAAGATGCTTTGCAGTAATTGAATGGTATGGATTTTGTTGAAAATTGCATTCTATCCTAACACATGGTCAATTCTGGAGAATGTTCTATGTGCACTGGAGAAGAAGGTGTAGTTGTCTACTGATGGGTGGAAAGTTCTGTATATATCAATGAGCCTTAGTTGGTTAAATGTGGCAATGAGGGCTTCTGTATCTTTACTGAGCTTTTTTCTAGATGATCTCTCCAGTATTGAGAGTGGAGTGTTGAAGTCTCCCACTATTATTGTGGAGTCATCTAACTCTTTTTTGAGTATAGCTAGTGTTCGTCGATGTACGTAGGTACTTTGATATTAGATGCATAAATATTTAATATAGTTAAGTTTTGCCTATGTACTGAACCTTTCAGCAATAAATAGTGTCCATCTTTGTCCCCGATGGTGGTTTTTACATTAAAATTGATTTTTTCTGAGATAAGAATTGCCACACCTGCTCTTCTCTGCTCATTGTTAGCTTGATATGTATTCTTCCATCCTTTAATTTTCAGTTTGTTCCTATCTTTAAGTATCAAGTGAGTTTCTTGCAGACAGCATATGGATAGATCATGTCTTTTGATCCAAGGTGTCACTCGATGTCTCTTTACTGGAGCATTCAGTCCATTCATCTTCAATGTATTTATTGACATGTATGTGTTCACTGCTGCCATTGTGATATGTTTAATTTTGTGTAGATGTTTTCTCTGTTTTTCTTATTAGTCTGTTCTGGGACTTTTTTTTGAGTTGATTTTTCCCCCTTTTCAGAGCTGTTTTTGTAGTTGTTGAGACTCCTGTGTTACATTTCTTGAAATGGCATGATATATCTTTGTTGTGCTTTACAGCTGCCCCTATGATCCCCTTTAAGAAACTATATATAAACCCAATTTTAATTACTACCAGTCTTGCCATCTTCCTCTCCATCTGGAAGGACTATAACGACTGTAGTACATCCCACTTTTTAATATGATGGCACCATAGTTTTCATGATGATCACTGGATTGCTTCTTTCCGTTTTAAAGCTGTGATTGACTTTGGAGCCTTCCCTAACTAAGTAGAGTTTTGAGTAGTGTGTCATTCTAAAATATAAAGTTAGTGGTTTCGTTCTTCTAAGCCAGAGCCAAGAACTTCTTTCAGTATTTCTTGTGGTTTTTGTTTGGCTTTTACAAAGTCTGTGAGTTTCTGTTTATCTGGGAATGTCTTAATTTCATTTTTGTATTTGAAAGATAATTTTGCAGAATATATAGTTCTTATTTGGCAGTTCTTCTCCTCCAAGGCTTTGAATGTGTCATGCCACTGTCTCTGTGCCAGCATGGTTTCTGCTGAGAAATCTGACGAGAACCTACAGGATTTCCCTCTGAATGTTAGCTTTGCTTTGAGTCTTGCTGCCTTTAAGAGTTGCTGCTTATGTTTCATTTTGTTAAGCTTGATTATAATATGTCTTGGAGTCTTTCTTTTCAGATCTATATTGGGTGGCATACGTTATGCATCTGAGATGTCTATATTCTCTTCCTTCAAGATTTCTCAGAAGTTTTCTTTCAGTAGCTCGGCAACGATACTCTCTGTGTTCTCAGATGTTTCACCCTGTTCAGGGACTCCAATTAATCGAAGGTTGTTCCTCTTAATAGAGTCCCACATCCTTCTTAATGCTTCTTCATTTTTCTTGTTTCTTTTTTCTGATTTCTGCTCATAGATGCTGGCATCAGTAGCTCTGTCTTCCAAGTCAGAAATTCTTTTTTCCATTTGTTCCATTCTGTTTTCTTGGCTTTACATGGAAGTTTCTATGTCTTTGATTTTCTTCTGGATCTGTTGGATTTCAGAGTACTGGTGTTCCATCAGATTGAACATCTTGTTTAACGTCTCCTTTTGTTCTGCTGCATTTTGTATAAGGTCTAGAAGAGCTTTGTATATAATCATTTTGTATTCACTTTCTGATGCTTTCATAAAAGTTTCTTCATCTGGAAAACTCCTTGGTTGCTTTGGTTGGGAGCCTTTTGAAGCCATTGGTGATGTCTTTTTTGCCACAAGTGTCTGTTGCTTTTTGGGTCCCATGTGAATAAGCTTAGGCTGGAGGAGATACTGTGAAGATGGACTGCAGATGTTTCTCTAGGCTATCTTAAAATGTAAAGCAAAAGGCATTTGACCACTTCCCAAGTCAGTCAGGTTTTCAGGTATAGAGGTCCTTCTTTCCAACTGGCAAAGTAAGCACTTCTGTATCCAACCCCAGATGATACAAACTAGTTCAGAATACACCAACACCACTGCCCTGTTGGCTTCTGATGACAGGGCCCAGCCTTAAGCGACAATGTGTAGAATTCTGCTTTTCTGGTCGAAAAGTTCTCTCCTGTTGGCAGGCTCTGGCTCCCAAGCTAAGAATTAGGTCCTGCTGTGGCCACTGTATCCAAGATGGCGCCCTCCACATAGGCAGCTGATGGAGGGGCTAAAGCTGCCAAGAGGTCGTGATTCCTCTTCTTCTGTTGCAGAACCCCCATCATAGCCGGCACTGTGAAAATTACTGCTTTTCTGTCAGAGAAGTACTGTCCTGTTTGCAGACGCTGGCTCCCAGGCTAAGAATTTGGTCCCACTAAAATCACCGTACCCAACATGGCATCCTGCACACTGGCAGTGGGAATCCGTACAGACCCTGCTGTAGCAGAGATAAAAAGACAGGCCCAAAGTGGCTAGATTAACAGAGTCCTAAGCCTGGCTCTCCAAATATGGGAATTTCGCCTGCCTATCCCACCAGCAGCACGTCTGATTCTAGCCTCTAGGCAAGACCCAGCTCTGCCTGCCGACCAAGACAGAGAAAAAAAAAGTCAAAATGGAGCATTTACCTTCAGTCCGTGACAGCTAGGGCTAGCCAGGAGCAGGAGTCCGAGAAATAAAGGAGGTTTTTCGCTAGTGGTATGAAGTCCATATTAAAAGCCCTGTGTCATGTCCTGGGGCTGATTAGGTGATCAAAAGGCTCCATTTGATTGTTGATTCACGTCTTGGTTTCAAGAGGGATATAGGGAGATGTGTGGTTAGTCCGTCTTCTTGACTCCACCCCCCCTTGTTGATCTTTTCAAAGGACCAGATTTTGGTTTTGTTAATTTCTTTCTTGTTTTTCTATTCTCTAGTTAATTTAGTTCTACTCTTAAATTGAAAAAAGACCCATATCTCATGCTTTATGCAAAAACTAACTCTAAATGGATCAAGGACCTAAATATCAAACCTAAAACAATAAAAGTCATGCAAGGAAAAACAAGATCGGCAACAGATGTTCTAATACACAGCTTAGACAGACTTCAAAATCTGACAGACAAAGCATGATTAACAAAGAGAAAATAGATAAATTGGAGCTATTAAGAATCAAACACTTTTATTCATCCAAAGACTCTATCATAAAGTTAAGAGATCACCTACAGAATGGGAAAAAATATTTGGCAACTATATGTCGGACCATCATCTGATGTCCATAATCTACAAGGTTCTGCAAAATATCAGCAAGAAAAAGAAACAACCCAATTAAGCAACGGACAAAGGAGATGAGCAGACACTTCACTAGAGAGGACTTCTAGGCAGCCAAAAGACATATGAGAAGATGCTCATGATCATTAGCTATCAGAGAAATCCAAATCAAGACTACAATGAGATATCATCTCACCTCAACAAGGTTGG
Source organism: Heterohyrax brucei (assembly GCA_028571685.1). NCBI lineage: Eukaryota > Metazoa > Chordata > Mammalia > Hyracoidea > Procaviidae > Heterohyrax > Heterohyrax brucei. Next base: position 104,099,318 of record CM053166.1, read on the forward strand.
CCATGATCCAAAAAGACATAAAACAACAAACATTGGAGTGGCTGTGGAGAGACTGGAACTCTCCTACACTGCTGCTGGGATTGCAAGTTGGTACAACCTCTTTGGAAAGCAATCTGGTGCTTTCTTAAAAAGCTAGAAATAGATATACCATTTGATCTGGTAATCCCACTGCTTGGAATTTGTCCTTCAGAAACAAAGGCTGTCACACGAACAGACACATGCACATGAATGTTTATTGCAGTAGAGTCCATAATAGCTAAATGATGAAATCAACCCAGATGCCCATAAACAGATGAATGGATGAACAAACTGTGGTATGTATACTCAGTGGATCACTATTCTATGATAAAAAACAACGTACATTTTCGAAAACATCTCATAACATGGTTTCAATTGGAGGATATGCTGAGTGAAATCAGTCAGTGTCAAACGGATAAATATTGTATGAGACCCCTATTCTAAGTACTTAAAATTAATTAATTAATCATTCAAAGAAACAGCCTTCAAATGCTCCAGAAAATTCCCTAAATAAAGGCTCAAAAAATTTCCCAGATGAAGAAACCTTTGTGAATTGAACAGAGGTTGAATACAAAAGAGTTATACATAAAACCCTCCTAGAGATTAAACAAAATGCAATAGAATAAAATGAAAAATTTTGTAAACTATCTGAAATACTAGAACATCAACGATCTGAAATACATCAGATTAATAACAAAATTACAGAATTGGATAATTCTATCCAAAGCCAAAAGAGTACGATTGAACAGATGGAAGTTAGAATCAGTAAACTAGAAGACAAAGTAACTAATGCCAAAATTTATGAGGTAAAATCAGAGAAAAGAAGTAAGAAAAATGAAGAAACATTAAGAAACATATAGGACTCCATGAAGAGGAATAATTTACATTTAATTGGAGTTCCTGAACAAGGGAGGATTAATGACAACATAGAGAGTATTGCTGTAGTGATGGTAACGGAAAACTTTACTGAGATTATGAAAGAAGAGAACATAGGTATCCAAGATGTTTATAGAATACTGCAAAAGTTAGATCCAAAAAGAAGAACGCCAAGGCACATTATAAGTAAGCTTAATAAGACAAGATTGGCAGTTCAAATCCACCAGGCGCTCCTTGAATACTATGGAGTTCAGTTCTACCCTGGCCCCTAGGGTCGCCATGAGTCGGATCTGACTCGACGGCACTTGGCGTTAATAAGCTAAAACACCAGGAAGTGCTTCTGAAGACAGCAAGGCTCAAATCAAAACTAACATTCCAAGGGAAACCCTGTAGACTTTCATCTGACTTTTCTGCTGAAACAATACCGGCTAGAAAACAATGGGTAGACACATTCAAAGCCCTAAGTGTGAAAAAGTTCCATCCTAGAATTATTTATCCTGCAAAATTGTCTATCAAATATAATGGTGAAATTAAGACTTTTGAAAATAAAGAGAAATTTAAAGACTTCATAAAAACTAAACCAAAATTGCATGTAATATTGAAAGAAACTCTTCCCTCAATGTATGTTTTAGGTGGTATTTCAAGGCACTTCATCCAAATTTATAATCAGTTAAGGAAGGCACAAAACTTCACTAAACCAAGCCAAAAGCTACAGTATTACAATAAGGGAATCCATGATCGTATCATGATAACTGCAATACCATCACATTAAAAGAGGGATACACTACAATAATTACAATTGTTTTTGATGCAGAGAAAATTTCAGACTTATAAAATAATTAAAATTGATTTCAATAAATATATGTTAAGGGGGATTATGTATGTAATCGTACAACAGATTAACAATATATCATTTGAAATTAAAAAATGCAATACAGAAGTCTCAACAAATATAAAATCAAAACTCATACCATCCATAAAAAGAATGTCCCAGAGCAGATTAATAAGAACAGCAGAGAAATCAACATGAAAATAAACATACTACAATGACACCACTAAACATATACCTATCAATAATCACATTGAATGTAAATCGACTGAACACTCCAGTAAAGAGACAGCGAGTGATATCCTGGATCAAAAGACATGACCCATCTATATGCTGCTTATAAGAAACACATCTTAGACTTAAAGATAAGAACAGGTTGAGAATTAAAGGTTAGAATAATATATATCAAGCTAATAATACATAAAAAAAGAGCAGGTATGGCAATATTAATCTCAGATAAAATAGATTTTAATGTAAAATCCACTATTGTAGACAAGGATGTTCACTATTTCTTGTTGAATGGTTCAATACTCTAACGAGACTTAACAATATTAAATATTTACGCACCCAATACCAAAACACCTAAATACATTGAAAAAATACTGACAACATTGAAAAATGAGATTGATCATTCCAAAATAATAGTTGGGGACTTGAACACTCCCCTTTCAGTTAAGGATGGATCATCCATTAAAAAGCTCAGTAAAGATACAGAAGACCTTATTACAACAATCAACCAACTTGACCTTATTGACATATACAGATCTTTTGATCCATCAGCAGATAAATACACCTTTTCCAGAGCACATGGAACATTCTTCAGAATAGGCCATATGTTAGGTAATAAAACAATTCTCCATAGACTCCAAACCATTGATTTATTGCAAAGTACCTTCTCGGATCACAGAGCTATAAAAGTTGAAATCAATAACAGAAAATTCATAGGTGAAAATTCCAACTTGTGGAAACTGAACAACACTTTACTCATAAAGCCTTGGGTTATAGAAGAAATCAAAGACACGTTAAAGAAATTTATGGATTCAAATGAGAATGAAAACAGAATTTATGGGATACAGCAAAAGAAGTGCTCAGGGTCAGCTTATCTCTGTAAATTCACACTTCTGGAAAGAAGAAAGAGCACAAATTAAAGAACTAACCTCACAACTTGGACAAGTAGAAAGGGAGCAACAAAGAAACCCCTCAGACACCAGAAGAAAACAGTTTATAAGGATTAGAGCAGAACTTAATAAATTAGAGAATAGAAAAACAATTGAGAAAATTAACAAAACCAAAAGCTGGTTCTTCGAAAAGATCAACAAAATTGATAAACCATTGGCTAAACTTACCAAAGAAAAACAGCAGAAGATACAAATAACCCGAATAAGAGATGAGTTGGGAGTTGTTGCAACAGACCCAACTGAAATAAAATATATCATAACAGAATACTATGAAAAGCTATACTGTAACAGGTTTGAAAACCTAGGGGAAATGGACAAATTTCTAGATTCATGTGACTCACCAAGACTATCACAAGGAGAAATAGATCAACTTAATAAATCTATCACAAAGGAAGAGATTGAAAAAGTTATCGAAAATCTAGCAACTAAAAAAAGTCCTGGCCCAGAAGGCTTCACTGGAGAATTCTACCAAACTTTTAGAGAAGAATTAACTCCAATATTAATGAGGCTATTTCACACCATAGAAAGAGATGAAATACTTCCAAATTCACTCTATGAAGCCAGCATAACCCTTATGCCAAAACCAGGGAATGATCCCACAAAAAATGATTAATCTAAATTCAAAGTCTTCAACAATATTCTAGCCAACAGAATTCAACAGCATATAAAAAAATCATTCATCATGATCAAGTTGGTTTCATTCCAGAGATGCAAGGCTGGTTCAACATCAGAAAAACAATTAATGTAATCAACCATATTAGTAACACAAAAGATAAAAATCACCTGATTTTGTCAATTGATGCAGAAAAGGCATTTCAAAGTTCAACATCCAGTCATGCTTAAAACTCTCAGAAAAATAGAAATAAAGGGGAAATTCCCCAATATAATCAACTGTATCTATGCAAAGCCAACTGGTTTCATCATCCTGAATGGTGAAAGACTGAAAGAATTCCCTTTGAAAACGGAAACTAGACAAGGATGCCCGCTCTCACCACTTCTTTTCAACATTGTGCTAGAAGTTCTAGCCGGAGCAATCAGACAAGTCAAAGAAATAAAGGGCATCCATATCAGCAATGAAGAAGTAAAGACTTCCCTCTTTGCAGATGATATGATTTTTTTATACAGAGAATCCAACGAAATTCATAAGAAAACTATTAGAGCTAATAGAAGAATTCAGCAAAGTATCGGGATACAAGATAAACATAAGTAATTCAGTAGGATAACTTTATACCAACAGTGAGATTATTAAAGAAGAAATCACCAAATCAATTCCATTTACTATAGCTCCCAAGAAGATAAAATACCTAGGAATAAATCTAACTAGAGAAATAAGAGATCTTTACAGAAAAAACTACAAGACCTTACTACAAAAAACTAGGAGAGACTTACATAAGTGGAGTAATCTGCACTGCTCATGGATAGGAAGACTCAATATTGTGAAAATGTCTATTTTGCCCAAAGCAATCTACTTATATAATGCAATCCCAATACAAATTCCAGTGACATTTTTTAATGAGATGAAGAAACAAATTATCAGCTTTATTTGGAAAGGGAAGAAACCCTGGATAAGTAAGCCAAAATACGTAAAGCACTACTAAAAATGAAGAACACGCTGGGAGGCCTCTCACTACCTGACTTTAAAACCTATTACACTGCCACAGTATTGGTATTTGTACAAAAAGACATATAGACCAATGGAACAAAGTAGAGACCCCAGAGATGCCACCATCCTCCTATGAACACCTGATATTTGACAAAGGTCCTAAGATTTTAAACTGGGGTAAGAACAGTCTCTTTAACAAATGGTGCTGGCATAATTGGATATCCATCTGCAAAAAATTGAAACAAGACCCATATCTCACACCTTATACAGAAATCAACTCAAATTGGATAAAAGACTTAATTATAAAAGCTAAAATGATAAAGCTCATCCAAGATAAAATAGGGTCAACAATGGAAGTTTTAATACACAATATAGGGAGACTTTGAAATCTGACAAAGTGCATTCATCAGAAGAGAAAACAGATAAATGGGAATTAATAAGAATCAAACGCTTATGTTCATCCAAAGACGTCATCAAAAGAATTAAAAGACCACCAAGAGAATGGGAAAAAATATTTGGCAACTCTATGTCAGACCGATGCCTGATCTCCATAATCTATAAAGTTCTACAAAATATCAATAAGAAAAAGACAAATCATTCAATTAAGTGATGGGCAAAGGAGATGGACAGATACTTCTCTAAAGAGGATATCCAGGCAGCCGAAGAACACATGCAAACATGCTCACGATCATTAATCATTAAAGAAATTCAAATCGGAGTGACAATGAGATACCATCTCACCCCAACAAGATTGGCCATGGTCCAAAAAAATGCAAAGCAATAAATGTTGGAGAGACTGTGGAGAGATTGGAACTCTCCTACACTGTTGGTGGGATTGCAAAATGGTGCAACCTCTTTGGAAAGCAATTTGGAGTTACCTTAAAAAAATGGATATAGATATACCATTTAACCCAGTAATTCATTTGCTTGGAATATATCCTACAGAATCAAGGTCATTCACACCAACTGATACATGCACAAGAATGTTTATTGCAGCACAGTCCATGATAGCAAAAAGATGGAATCAACTCAGATGCCCAACAACAGAAGAATGGGTGGGTAAACTTTGGTATATGTACTCAATGGAGTACTATGCATTGATAAGGAACAACGATGATAATAGGAAACATCTCTCAATTTGGTGTCAACTGGAGGACATTATGTTGAGTGAAACTAGTCAGCAACAGAAGGACAATTATTATATGAGACTCCTAGGATAAAAACTTAAAAACACACTCATACATAACAGAAAAGATTCTTTGATGGCTACAAGGGTGCGGAGGGTGGGAGGGTCGGAGGAAGAGAGGTGAGGGTTTAGATTAGATAGTTGTCAGAAATTTCGTTGGGTGAAATTGGTGAGAATACACATTAGTAAGAAGACTGATATTAATGGGACTTTGACACAACCTGTGTACTCCTCCTATCTTCACCCAGTATTGTAAGTACAGAGTATGTACACTTTCATTTTTTATTTAATAAAAAGAAAAAAGAGTTATCTACAGAAGAAAATAACTGTGCTGGCTACAAAGGTGGGTGGGGAAGTGAGGGTTCATCAAAGATGAGATAATTGATAGATGTTAGAAACTTTATTCACTTATCTTAATAAATAATAAAAAATTTAAATAAAATAAAATAACATGGAGATAAATAAATCCATAATAAATGAAGATACTGAAAATGTTACTTAAAAACTCCCAATGAAAAAAAAAAAATCCTGGCCTTGAAAACTTCACTGGAGAATACAAAATAATAAATTTTGTAGAGGGCTGTTCCACTTGACCCAACAGTCCTATTTCTTGAATAAATCGTAAAGAACTAAGAGCTGACATCCAAATAGATACATGCACAAATATTTATTGTAGCACTGTCCTCAATAGCAAAAAGGTGGAATTAACCTAAGTGCCCAACAATAGATCAATGCATAAAGAAACTATGGTATATTCATACCATGGAATATTGTATAATGATAAAGAATAAGGATTAATTTGGAAAATGTATCACAACAGGGAGGAATCCATAACTGATTATGCTGAATGAAATTAGTCTGTTGCAAAAAGACAAATATTGTGTGAAACCAGTATTATAAGGACTCAAGTAAAGGTTTATAGAAAGAAGAAAACTGTCTGATGGATATGAGGGTCAGGAGGGAGGGTGATAGGTATTTACCAATTTGATACTCGACAAGAATTCTTTTAGGTGAAGGGAGCACAACACACAGCAGAGCAGAAGTCAACACAAGTGGACTAAATCAAAAGATAATAAGTTTTCTAAATACAAATAAACAATTTGTGGGACTGAGAAGCAGGGGAAGGGTCTGGGGACCATTATTTCACTGGATGTCTACATCAATTGGCATAACAAAGATTATTTAAAAAAGAGTCTTCATCCCACTCTAGTGAGTGGCAACTTGGGTCTTATAAGCTAGCAAGCAAGATGGCTGTCTAATCACATGTCCCCTCAATTTCCTTTAAAAACTAAGGCCTAGAAAAACAACTGAATGGAACAGAGTGGACATTTTAGGAGCCCAAAGATCAGGTAGAAAGTTGTGAGATCAGACTGGGTGACAGGATGCGGAACAACTACATTTGTCGGAGGCGAGACAGCAGCACAAAGGGTCCCACGTTGGCTGGAACAGTGGTGGAGAGGCTTACATTATGAACTCCATCTTTCTCAGACAGGAGACAAGAACTGGGGCTGCCACACCTGAGAGCCTGGCTGGGGCCAGCAGCCACACTGTGCAGCAGTGCCTGAATGGACAACATCTCTCTCAGCAGAAAGGCTGTACTTAAGACAATCATTTCTAGAGCACACAGCAGTAGCTAGCAGCCAAGTGCGGCAGACTCCTTCTCCCTTTCTTCTCTGAGCTTCAGCATATATTCTGCTGGTGTGGCACAGGAGAAGTATCACAGATAGTATGCCATCCATGTCAACCTGGAGGCAGGCAGCGCTGTGTCTGAGGCCCATCTAGTGCTCACTGCCATGCTGAGCAGTAGCACCTGACTGTACAACACCTCTCTCAGAAGAGAAGCCATTTTTAAGATAATTGCACATAAAGAAAGCAGCAGCAGCGGCAGCTGGCAGCTGAGTGCGATGATGCTCCCCTTTTTCTGAACTATGCCACAGGGTCTGTTGGCACAGCTCTGGAAAGACTGCACAACTATGTGTCCTCTCTGTCAGCCAGGAGGCGAGCTCTGCCACTCTTAAGGGCCTGGCTAGGGATGGCTGCCATGCTGACCAGCAGTGCCTGACTGGACAGCATCTCTCTCAAGAGAGAAGTTGTTTTTAAGACTGCCACACCTAGAGAATGCAGCAACACCTGGTGGCTGAGTATGGTGGCGCCCTTCTCCTCTCCTTTCTGTGATCTACACCATAGCTTCCACTGATGTGACACTGGAGAAGATGAACAGCCTTATGATGGTTCAAAGACAACAATCAATACCTAAGTATTTAAAAAAGCAGACCACCATGGCTCCAGAAAACTCCCAAAATGAAGAATCAAAATACTTTCGAGTTGAAGAAACCTTCCTGAGATTATCAGAGGTAGGATACAAAAAGAATTATGTATAGATCCCTTCTAGATCTTAAGATGGAGGTTGGATAAAGCGTAGCAGAAAAAAATGAAAACTTAAACAAGCTGTCTGAATTGCTAGAAAAACAACAATCTGAAATTCAGCAGATTAATAATAAAAATTACCGAATTAGTTCATTTGAGAGCAAAAGGAGCAGGATTTGGGAAACAGAATAGAGAATTAGCAAGACTGAAGACAAAGCAAGTGACACTACCATTTATGAAGACAAATCAGATAAAAGAATCAATAAAAATGAAGAATCATTAAGAATTATGTGGAATTCTATCAAGAGGAAAAATTTATGAGTAATTGGAGTTCCATAACAGGGATGGATAGCACAAAATACAGAAAGAATTGTTGAAGAGTTGCTGACAGAAAACTTCCCTGACATCTTGAAAGAAGAATAGGTAGCCATTCAAGATGTTCATCAAACTCTAGGAACGGTAGATCCCAAAGAGAAGATGCCAACGCATGTTATAATCAAGCTTAATAAAATGAAACACAAACAGTGGCTATTATAGGCAGCTAGGCTTAAACCAAAACTAATTTACATAGGAGAGTTCATTTGACTGAGTTTCAACTATTCAGCCAAAACTCAGCTCAAAGACAATAGGATGACACACACAAAGCCCTGAAGGAAAAAAATCTTCTAATTAAGAATTATAGTGGGAGGGGTGGAGTTAAGATGGCAGACTAGACACATGTCTCCTGAATTCACTCTGAAAACTAAGGCTTGAATTCATCATTGAAAGCAGCTTTCTAGACTCCCAGTGAGCCCTAGGACAAAGCTTAGGGCTGTCAGTTTGGACTGCACAACACTAAACGGGGAAACTTCCTCTCTATCACTGAATTCCACTCTTGCTGAGAGGCTGGCTCATGGGGACCAAAGGCAATGGTGTTTTTAACTTTTTTTCTTTTTGTTGTCCAGTAGGCAGAGGGATGGGCATGAGCCAGCAGCAACAGTGCTGAAGTGAACAGCATGTGCTGCAACTGAGAGACAGTGTGTGGAATAAACACATTTTGAGATACCAGTGGCAGACTGAGGGCACCACAGCCACTAGGTCCTCCCTTTTTGGAGCTTCACCATAGATTCAGCTGCTTCCCAGAGGGAAGGATAGCTTGACAGGGTTGCTATCCTGTTTGCCTGGGAGGTGGAGTTGCCCAACCAGATGCCTCAGCAGGAGCTTATTCTCAGGCTTGGGGCAGTGCCAGTCTGGGGACTGCTTTTCCAGTGGAGCGGCTGTGTTTAGCACAGTGCTGACTTGTGGGTGGAGCCCAGTAGATGATGACAGAGGCCTAGTGGCCTAGTGACCCCTTCCTGCTGTGATCTGCATCATAGCATCTGAGGATGCCCAAAGCGGTGCCTCCATTGTCAGCTGGCCTGCCAAACCTGATGGCCTCACTGATTTTGGAAGTGGTCAGGTAACTGTTAGCTTTTTAAAACAAGACTGTCTGGAGAAATAACTGCTGTGCATCCCGACTGCATCTCTTTGAGTCTTTACTGACCCACATCATAGGGTCGGTTACTGGCCCCCCAGTGACTCAAAGTAGGGTGGTGTCTTTACTAGCCAGGAGGAGAAAACTTCCATAATGGAGAGGCCACTAAGGCCAGTCACTAGAGTACAAAAAGATGGCTGATGTCCACGTCCCTTCTCAGAACTATGCCTCAACACCAGAGAAATTAAACAGCCTCTAGATGTCCTGTAAGGAACAAACCATCTCCAGACATTTAAGAAACAACCCCAGATTCCAGAAAACTCCAAAAATAATCAAAAAACTTCTCAGATGAAGAAGCCTTCCTGAAACTATAGGAAGTTGTGTACAAAAGAAATATAGAGAGTCCTCCTAAACATTAAACAAAATGCAGCAGAATAAAATGAAAAATTAAGCAAGCTATTTGAACTGATGAAACATCAAGATTCTGAAAGCCAACAGATGAGTAACAAAATTAAGAATTAGACATTTCAAGTCAAAGCCAAAAGAGCAGAACTGATGAATTGAAAAATAGACTTAGTGACCTTGAAGACAGAGCTACTAACACCAGCGTTTATGGGGAGATATAAGAGAAAAATAACAATAAAAATGAAGAAGCATTAAGAAACACGTGGGACTCTATCAAGAGGAATAATCTACGATTAACTGGAGTTCCTGAACAGGAAGGAATATCCGAAAACACAGAGTATTGATGTTGAGTTGCTGACAGAAAACTTCTCTGAAATCATGAAAGAAGAGAACACAGATATCTAAGACATGTGTCAAATGCCTCAAAAAATAGACTCTAAAAGAAAGACACCAAGACATATTGTAATAAAGCTTAATAAAATGAAACATAGCAGAAACTCTTATAGCCAGCAAGAATCAAAGCAATCCTGACTTCTAGGCAGAAATGGTGTTGGCACAGAGGCCAGGAGATGACACATTCAAAACCTAAAGGAGAAAAACTTCCAAACAAGAATCATACATCCTGCAAAACTGTCTTCCAAACATGAAGATGAAATTAAGACATTCACAGATAAACAGAAGCTTAGAGACTTTGTAGAAACTAAACCAAAACTACAAGAACTACTGCAAGAATCTCTTAGCTTATAAAAACAAAACCATTAAGTGTATACTCAAGGAGGCAATGAAGGACACAATATACAAAAACCTACTCAGTTATGAAAGGGACAAAATTCAATCAGAGCCACAACATTAAAAGAAGGGAACTAATGAATGCATCATGAAAACTAAGACATCATAACATTAAAAAGAGTGATATACCACAATAGTTATATTCCTTTCAGATGGAGATGAAGTTACTAAGATATGCAGAAGTTAAAATTAAGCTTAAATTACAATTATTAAGGGGGATCATACAGGTAGCCACAAAGCATAACAACAATGCAACACACCAAAACAAGAACTGTAACAGGAGTCTCAACAAACACAAAACCAACACTGAAAAAGATGAAAAGTCAACCAATAAAGACTGACCCAGAAAAAAACATTAAGAGCAACAGAGAAAACAGCAGCACAAAAATAAATACATCAAAGGACAGCACTAAACACATACTTATCAATAATTACACTGGATGTAAATGATCTGAACACTCCAATAAAGAGATAACAAGTGATATCTTGGATAAAAAACACGACCCATCTATAAGTTTCTTACTAGAAACACACCTTAGACTAAAAGATATGAACAAACTGAAAATTAAAGGATGGAATAATATATACCAAGCTAACAATGTACAAAGAAGAGCAGGTGTAGCAATACTAATCTCAGATAAAATAGATTTTAATGTAAACTCCACCATCGTGGACAAGGACAGCCACTACTTCTTGTTGAAAGGTTCAATGCATAAGCAGCACTTAACAATATTACATATTTATACACGCAATACCATAGCATCTAAATACATTGAAAAACACTACTACATTGCACTCCACAATAATAGTTGGAGGCTTCAACATGTCACTTTCTGTAATGGAGAGATCATTTAGAAAAACTCTCAGTAAAGACACAGAATATCTTATTGTGACAATTAACCAATTAAATCTCATCAACATATACAAAACTTTTTATCTATCGACAGATAAGTATACCTTCTTCTCTAATGCACATGGAACATTTTCCAGAATAGACTGTGTGTTAGCACATAAAGCAAATCTCAACAAAATCCAAACTGCTGAATTATTGCAAAGCATCTCCTAAGACCATGAAACCATAGAAGCCAAAATTAACAGCAGAAAAAACACAGAACTTAGAACTCGTGGAAACTGAACAAGGCCTTGCTCAAAAAGCCATGGGTTATAGAATATTCAACGACCAAATAAAGAAATTTATGGATTCAAATGAGAATCAAAACCATCATGCCAGAATCTATGGGATACAGCCAAAGCAGTGCTCAGAGGTCAGTTTATCTCTATAAATGCACACATTTGGAAGAAAGAAAGCATCCAAACCAAAGAAATAATCCTACACCTTGAACAAGTAGAAAGAAAGCAACAGAGGAACCCCTCAGACAACAGAAAGAAACAGATCATAAAGATTAGAGCAGAACAAAATGAATTAGATGATAGAAGAATTGAAAAAATTGATAAGACCAAAAGCTAGTTTTTTTAAAAAGATCAACAAAATTGAGAAAATACTGGCTAAACTTACTAAAGAAAAATAAGAGAGGAAACAAATAACTTGAATAAGAAATGAGATCAGAGATGTCACAACGGGTCCAACAGAAATCAAAAGTACAACAGAAAACTATGAAAGACTGTACTGTAACAAATTTGAAAACCTAGAGGAAGTGGAGAAATCCTAGATTCACATCACTTACCAAAATTATCACAAGGAGAAATAGAACAACTTAATAAACCCATCACAAAGGAAAAGATTGAAAAAGTCATCAAAACACCATCAACCAGAAAAGGTCCTGGCCTAGATGGCTTCACCAGAGAATTCTACCAAACTTTTAGAAAAGAGTTAACTCCAGTACTACTGAGACTATTTCACAGCACACAAAGGGACGAAAGACTCCCATATTCAGTGTATCAACCCAGCATAATCCTGATACCAAAGCAAGAGAAAGATCACGTATAAAAAGGAAACTACAGACCAATACCACACATGAACCTAGGTGCAAAAATCTTCAACAAAATCCTTGCCAATAGAATTCAACAACAAATCAAAAAATAATTCATCATGGCAAAGTTGTATTCATACCTGGGATGCAAGGCTAGTTCAGCATCAGAAAAACAATTAATGTGATTGTCATGGGTTGAATTGTGCCCCCCCAAAAATAGGTGTAGCCATGTGACCATGATTCCCTGTATTCTATGATTGTCCTCCTTTTCGTGATTTTGTTGTGCTGTGTGTTAAAGGTTTAGGGTGGGACTGTAAATCCCTTCATAAGATTACCTCCCTACTCCACTAGAGTATGGCTTGCCCCACCCTTAACCCTTTGATGCTGCACAAGATAAAAGGAAAGGGAAGCAGGCAGAAAATTGGGAATCTCACATCATGAATAACTCAGCACCAGGAGAAGAGAGCGTCCTTCACACCTGAATTTCCTGTTGCCAAGATGCTCCCTGGACAAAGACTGATGCAACACTGGACTTTCCTCCAGAGCTGACAAGGGGGAAAACTCTCCCCTGGAGTGAACATCCTGAATGTGGACTTGTAGCCTATCAGACTGTATAAGAATAAACCTTCCTTTGTTAAAGCCATCCACTCTGTGCACTAGCTGACTAAAACAGTGATCAATCACACAATAACACAAAATATAAGAATCATCTGATTTTGTCAACTGATGCAGAAAAGGCATTTGATAAAGTCCAACAGCCATTCAGGCTAAAAACTGTAAGCAAAATAGGAATAGAAGGCCAATTCCTCAATGAAATCAGGGGCTCTATGCAAAGCCAACCTCCTACATCATTGTGAGTAGAAAGACTGAAAGAATTACCACTGAAAATGAGAACTAGAGAAGGATGCCCACTCTCACCACTTTTATTCAAGATTGTACTAGAAGTTCTGGCCAGAGCAATCAGACAAGACAAAACATAAATGGCATCCACATCAGTGAAGAAGTAAAAATCAGATATTATACATACAGAGTATCCTAAAAAATCCATAAGTAAACTACTTGATGTAATAGAAGAGTTCAGAAAAGTATCAGGATATAAGATAAACATCAGTAAATCAGTAAGATTCCTATACAACAAAGAGATCATTAAAGAAGTAATCGCCAAATCAATAACAGTTAGTAAGGCCTCCAAGAAGATAAAATACCTAGAAATAAATCTAACTAGATAAAGAAGAGACCTATAAAAAGGGAACTACAAGACCTTACTGCAAGACACTAAGAGAGACTTACATAAATGGAGAAACCTACTCTGCTCACGGATACAAAGACGTAACATTGTGAAAATATTTATTCTACGCAAAGTGGTCTACATATACAATGTAATCCCAGTGACATTTTTTAATAAGATAGAGAAACCAATCACCAACTTTGTTTGGAAAGGGAAGAAACCTGAGATAAGCAAAGCATTACTGATGAAGAACACACTAGGAGGTCTCTCACTACCCAACTTTAGAACCTATTGCACGGCTACAGTAGTCAAAACAGCCTGGTAGTGGTACAAAAAGAGACATATAGACCAAAGGAATAGAGTGGAGACCCCAGTGATTCCACCAACCTCGTGTGAACAGTTGATATTAAACAAAGGCCCTAAGATTGTAAACTGGGGTAAAAACAATCTCTTTAACAAATGATGTTGGCAAAATTGGGTATCTATCTGCAAAAAGTTGAAACAAGACCCATACCTCATACCTTACACAAAAACTAACGCAAATTGGATAAAACACCTGGATATCAAACCTGAAACAATAAAAATTATCTAAGAAAAAGTACAGTCAACAATAGAAGTTTTAATACACAGTAAACAGACTTCATAATCTGATAAGCAAAGCACGATCAACAGAAGAGAAAATAAATAAATGTGAACTACTAAGAATCAAACATTTTTCCTCATCCAAAGACTTTATCAAAAGAATTAGAACACCACCCACAGAATGGGAAAAGATATAAGATATATATAAGATCAATGTCTGATCTCCATAATCTACAAGGTACTGCAAAGTATCAATAAGAAAAAGTTAAATAACCCAATTAAGCACTGGGCAAAGGACATAGGCAGACACTTCACTAAAGAGGACATACAGGCAGCCAAAAGACATATGAAGAAATGCTCACGATTGTTAGCTATTGGTAACTCCACCTCCCAACTGAACAAGATAGCGTCCCGGTCAAGCTACTACTCTTGCGGTGAAACAGCCAAATCTATGGTGGAGCTCCAAAAAGATAGGGTGAATGTGCTGTGGTGCCCCAGTCCACTGCTGGGCTTTCAAAATGTGGCTATCTTAAGCATTGTCTGTCTGCTGCAGTACACGTTGTTAACTTCAGCACTGTGGCTCAGTGTGTCTTCCAGCTCATGCCCATCCCCCACCTACCAGCCAGCAAAAGTAAAAACAAGTTAAAACCATCAATACCTTGGTCCACCCGAGTCGGCCATTCAGCAAGAGCATTGCTCAACTAGAGAGAAGTTTCCTGCGGCATGTAGTCCAAACTGACAGCCCTATGCCATGTCCTAGGGCTCACTAGGTGTCCAGAATGCTCCATTCAATTATCAATCCAGGCCTTAGTTTTGAGAGGGAATTAAGGAGACATATGTCCTGTCAGCCATATTGACTTTGCCCCTGTACACATTTTTTTTAACAGGGTTTTGTAAAATTGTTTTCCATGGTATCCCTTGACTTTTATAAAAATACAAAGAACAAAACTGGCATGCCAGTTTTGCAAAAATATTAAGTGACCTGACTCAATTAAGGAAAGAAATGACCCTGCTCTTGTAACTAGGAGAGTCAGTCAGAGATAGTTTAAGCAGCTACTGAACTGTATACAAAGATTAAAGATGATGAAGAAAGTTGATGCCTAAGCATATGGGACATGTAAGCACTCAACCTAGTGAAGGAAATATTCCCAAAGTAGACCAAAAGAACACATGGAACCATAGGAAAGTTCTCCATTTAAGAAAACTTTGATGAGATAAAGCCAACATGGTACTACAGACAGAAGCATCATGCCATTCTCCTGCAGCAAAGACCTGAAAACCTAAATTAAAAAGATACAAAAGTCAATCATGTAGTCTTATGAGACAAATAAAGGGATAAAGAACTTGAAAAAGTCTTGAATGGAAGAAAGACCTGACAGAGAACAGGAAACAAGTAGAGCTATGTAGTGGAGGTTCCCTGCCAACTAACATAGCATGTATTCACCATCTTAGACCACAAAAACTAAGGACCCCCAAAACAGAGTACTTTAAGGTAACTTTATGGGGACCCCAATGGGAGGCAGGACATCTGGTCACCAGGGACACCCCTTTCCCACTCCCCACACTTCTTCCCTATATCCTGCCTCTATCATGGTTGGTTGGCCAGAGAGACACCAACTCACTGCAGCCCCAGGTCCACCTCACCCCCAACACCCAGTTCCCCCAGTACCATATTATATGTTATTGTTTTTTGGTGTTTTATTTTTATCTCTCTTCCATCCTTTCTTTTTTCCTTCCCACATAGCCATATGCACCATCCCTGCTGCTTCTCGATGCAAATGTCACACTGCTTATCTAGAGAGCCACCAGTACATGGCTTCCCTGAGCCTCCACTGCCATCAATAGCCAGCTCCCTCAGTGCTGTATTTAAAAAAAAAAAAAAAAAATATTTTTGATTCTTCCTTTTCTTTCTCCCACTCACCTGGACCTGTGCAATAACCCAGACCATTTTGAATGATCCATGTCTCACCAGTTGGCAAGAGAGCCACTGGCATATAGCTTCCCCAGGTCTGTGCCACTCCTACCAGGTGGTTCCCTCAGTGTCATTTTTGTTTGTTTGTTTTATTTCTTTTCTTTCCTTTCCTTCTTTTTATTTCTACCACCAATATAGCCCCATAAGCCACTACCACTCCCTTCTCAATAGACTATGATATACTACTTAATTAGAGAGCCATGGGAACACTGTCTACCAGACACTATCCCACTCCCAATGGCTGCTTCCCTCAAAGCCATATCTGCTTTGCATTATTTTTTGTTATTTTGTAGTTGTTTCTTGTTTTTGCTTCCTCTGTCTCGCTCCACACCATCCTTTTCTTTCCCATGCCCACCTGGCCATGTGCAAAACCTTAGCTCCTTCTCAATGGGCTATGTCACACTGCTTGGCTAAAGAGCCACTGACAAAATGCCTCCTTTAGTCTGCCTAAACCTCACCTGCTAGCAACCTCAGTGCCATATTATTTATTTTTCTTTATCTTTCCCATTCTCCTTTTTCTTACTTCCTTCCCCTTCATCTAGGCCCTGTATTATCTCTGTCTATTCCTGAGGAGCCACATTTCACCAACCAAAGAGAGGGAAACAAGTTCACAACCATTCCTATTCTCCACTTCTCCCGGTGGCCAATTCTCCTGGCAATTTTTTTTTTATGTTTTTATTTTTTGTGTCTTCTGTCTCTTTCTCTTATTTCCTTTCCTACTCCAGCTCACCTAGCCCTATAAGCTGCCTGATGCCTTCTAAAATGTTCAAGTCATATTACTTGGCTAGACATCCATTTGTATTTATCCTCTCTGTGTCTGCCCTAGCCTCACTCACGGACTCCCACTGTGGTGCCATTTTATTTATTTTTTATTTCTTCTTTTTTTGATTTTCTTTCTCTCTCTTCTTTCTCTCTCCCACTTGGCTCCACACATCACATCCTCTCCTGCCTATCTTCACCACATGCTGAGAGCCATGCCCCCAAGAAACACCAGAAAAGACCCCCATAATCCTTATACCCCACCTTATGCTGACCCATGGCCCTGCCCTTCTGACCTCAATTTGTGCCACAAATAATTCATCCTCTCAGTGATGTCTTGCTGCACCATAGTTAGGCAACTGGCCTTGCTAATCTTGACAAGACTGTGAAAAGTGTCAAGTCCACAAATGATAAAGTTACAAAAGACCCATCCAGGCATAACAAAATAAAACAAAAAGCAAGATGGAATGAACAAACCTAGTAGAATGAATAAATAAAGGAAACAATTGCTGAATGTACCAGAGACAGCATACAGTATTAAAACATAAGCAAAACAGGAAAGGATTGCTCCAGTGAGCAACCAAAATAAAGCACCAGATGACCATTTGGTAGAAGAAAGATGATGGAACTACCTGATAAGGAATTCAGAGTGTAATATTCAGGGCTTTCTAAGAAATCAAGGAAGAGATGATGGAAAATACAGACAAATCTAAGGAAAAAATAGACAAAATCATGAAAATACGAACAACATCAGGGAAAACATAGACAAAGCAATGGAAGAATTCATCAAAATTAAATGGGAAAACGAACAATTAGAAATAATCCAAAAAGTGCAATTAGAAATCTAAAAGCTAAACAAGATTTCAGAAATGGAAAGTGTGACAGAATATTTTAGGAGAAAATATAAAACAATCAAGGACAAGATCAGGGAAAAT
The DNA here is from genome assembly GCA_028571685.1 of Heterohyrax brucei. Lineage (NCBI taxonomy): Eukaryota > Metazoa > Chordata > Mammalia > Hyracoidea > Procaviidae > Heterohyrax > Heterohyrax brucei. The sequence continues at coordinate 104,117,429 of CM053166.1, forward strand.
AAATGTAAATCATTAGATATCAGTTTGAGGAAAAATCAAAGAAAAGAATGAAGAAAAACTGAACATATAGAATGCAATCAAGAGCAAAAATTGGTTTGTGATCAGAGCTCCACAAGAGGGAGAGAAATTGGAAAACACAGAGAAAATCATTGAAGACTTGGTGATGAGAAATTTCTATAACACTATGAAAGATGAAAAGTTCAAATGAAGTTCAAAAGAAGTTCAAGTGAACCTCATACAAGATATACTCCAAAAGAAAGTCATCAAGAAATATAATTGCATTCAGTGAAACCAAAGAGAAAGAAAGCATCCTGACAGCAGCTCAAGAAAAAATAAAGTCATACACAAAGTAGAAAAAATAAGACTAAAGTGTGACTATTCAGAAGAAACCATGCAGGCAAGAAGGTAATGAGATGATAAATATAAAACAGTGAAAGAAAAAAAATAATTACCAACTATGAATTATACGTACTGTAAAACTTCTACTCAGACATAATGGCAAAATTTGTAATTTCCACATAAACAGAAATACAGGAATATGAAAAACCAAACCAAATTCACAAAAATAATCAAAGGGAGTCCTTAGGTTAGAAAACCAGCAACATCAGATAACAATCTGAGTCTAGGTCATAAGACAGCACAAGCCAGATATAAGCATAGGTAATGAACTTTAAAGGTTAAAATGAAGCTAACAGATTTACAACATGGAACCAGACATCAATCTGTATATGACACCAACTTCAGAACAACAATAGAGGGGATAAGTGGTTGTAGGTAAAGATCTTTCAAATGGTGATGATGTCAAGATGATACAATGTAATAAAATACTGGTTCAAATTTAGGAACATGGAAGTAAATCTCAAGGTAAGCACATCTCAAGGTAACCTATTTGGTGGTCAGGATTATGTCAACTTGGCTACTCCATGTTTGGCTGCTGTATTAAGTGGCAGGGAGAGGCCTGTGGTGGCTTCCCGCCTCTCAGCTCTCATTTCTCCACCTTCCATTACCTACTGCCAGTCTGGTCATGTAGCCATCAGCTCCTGCTTGCTTCTGGTGTCTGGTTCCTGGACTTGAACTAGCAACTGTTGGATTCATCAACCCTTACAGCCAGTGCTTCAGAGTCCTGTTCTCTGATCTGCCTATCCTAGATTCACCAGCCTCTGCAGCTCCATCTCTCTGCCAGCTTGGTATCAGCCCACCTACACAACCGGTGATCTAGAACTCTAGTCTCTGACCTGCTAACCTTGGGTTCACCACCTCCCGTGGCCATGTGAGGCTTGTGCCAGGACTTGGGAAGTTCACCTTCTGCAATTGTGTGAGCTGTTTCCTATACATACAATATATCTTTCCTTGTACTTTATATATAAAAATCTTTCATTTTACATGTGCATGTTACTGGTTTTGCTTCCCTAGAAAACCCAGCCTAAGACACCTATTCATGAATACAAAGAAGAAAAAGTCTCAGTAAACATAAAATCAACTTAAATGAAAGAAACTAAATGAAAATACACAAGTAAAAACAATCCAGCATGGGAAAATAAGAGGAACAAGGAAATCACAAGCATCACAGACAAAAAAAGGACTACGAAATGATACCAGTAAATGTAAACTTGTCAATAATCACACTGAAGATAAAAGGAACAGGGAGTGATAGAATAGATAAAAAGAAAGGACCCATCAATATGCTGCCTGTAAGAGATATACCACAGACACAAAGACAAACAAAAAGTCAAAGCAAGAAACAAAAATATTAAGCAAACAACAAACAAAAAAGAGTAAGAGTGGCGAGAGTAATAGTTGACGAAATAAGATTTTAAAGCAAAATCCATCATAAAGGATAAAAAGGACACTGTATAATGATTAAAGGGTCAATAAACCAGGAGAAAACAGCCATAACAAATATGTATGTACTCATCTTAGTCACCCAGTGATGTTATAACAAAAATACCACAAGTGTATTATTTTAGCACAGAAAAGTTTGTTCTTAGTCTAGTAGGCTAGAATCTGACTTCAAAGCACCAGCTCCAGGGAAAGTTTTCTCTCTGTGTCAGCTCCAAAGAAAATTCTTTGTTGTCAGTCTTTCCTTGGCTGATAGCATCTCAGCAAAGGGACCTCAGGGCCAAAAGAAGTACTGTGTCCTTGCAATGCTTGCTTAGTGGTATGAGGTACCCAGTTCTCTGCTTGCTTCCCTTATCTTCCCGTCCCTTTTACGTCATGTAGGATAAAAGATGGTATTAGCCACATCACAAGGAAAATTCCCTTATATAGGCTCACGGAGGTTATCTTAGTAGGAGTGTTACAGTCCCACTCTAATCCCTTTTAGCATAACTTAATCTTATTCCATTAACCACAGGCACAGATTAGTATTTACAACATTTATGAAAATTACAATCATAAAGATGGAGGACTACAACCATTCAATACTGGGAATGATGGCCTGTCAAATTGTTGAACACATTTTTGGAGGGACCGTATTCAAGCTATGGCAGCACTCAATGAAAAGGCTCAAAAATACATAAAACAAACTCTAACACTATTGAAAAGAGAAATTGACATTTCCACAATAATAGTAGGAGATTTCAGTACACCACTCTCAGCAAAAGACAGAACATCTTGAAAGAAACTCAAGAAAAATGCAGATTTAAAGGCCACAAGAAACCTGATAGACATGTGTCAAACACTCCATCCAATATCAATGAAATACACATTCTTTCCATTGCACATAGAATATTCTTCAAAATAGACTACAAAGCAACCCTCAGCAATACCCAATACAGTGAGATAACACAAAACATCTTTTCTGACTATAATACTGTAAAAGTAGAAACTAATAACAAGAAAGGTAATAAGTCTAGTACTGGTACAAAAAGGGACACATAGACCAACGGAAGAGAGTTGAGAACCCAGAGATACCACCATCCTCTTATAGACAGCTGATATTTGACAAAGCCCCTAGGATTGTAAACTGGGATAAAAACAGTCTCTTTAACAAATGGTGTTGGCAAAATTGGGTATCTATTTGCAAAAAAAAAAAAAAAACTGAAACAAGACCCATATCTCCTACCTCATACAGAAACTAACTCAAAATGGATCAAAGCCCTAAATATCAAACCTAAAAATATAAAAATTATGCGAGAAAAAATAGGGTCAACAATGGAAGTTCTAATACATGGCTTAGACAGACTTCAAAATCCACCAAACAAAGCACGATCAACAGAACAGAGAAAAGGTAAGTGGGAACTACTAAGAATAAAATACTTAGAAACAGATATACCATTTGATCCCACTGCTCAGAATATATCCTACAGAAAAAAAAGCTGTCATATGAACAGATGCATGCATGTGAATGTTTTTATTGCAGCACAGCCCACAATAGCAAAAAGATGGAATCAACTCAGATGCCCAACAACAGAAGAATGGATAAACAAACTGTGGTACATATACACATTGGAACACTATGCAATGATCAAGAACAATGATTACTTTAGGAAGAATCTCATAATCTGGTTTCAACTGAAAGATGTTATGTTGAGTGAAACCTGTCAGTGGCAAAAGAACAAATATTGTATGGGACCCCTGATATAAGACCTTAAAAAGAGACTTATGTATAGGAGAAAAGACTCTTTGATGGCTACAGGTGTGGTGAGGGAGGGAGAAGGTTAGTGATAGATTAGATAGCTGATAGAAATTTGGTTAGGTGAAAGCACTCAGTAGAAAGTAGATCAACTATCTGGACTTCACTACGAACTGAGAGCTCTTCTAATCTCAATCCAATATTGCATGGATAGAATAACAGGGGTAGGGGTCTGGGTACCATGCTTTCAGGGGACATCGAGGTTAACTGGCATGACTAGCCTATTTCTTAGTCTTCGGCACCCCATGTTGGTGAATGATGTCCAGGGTCTCAAAAGCTAGCAAGCTTCCATCTGAGGTACACCAAATGGTCCCAGTTCATCTGGAACAGATAATGACTGATAACAGATACGAGGTAAAAAGACCTCAGAAGACAGAAGAAACCATGTGATTGGGAGACTGTATCAACATGTGGCCAGAAGAACCAGATGATAATAGGCCACCAATGGGAAACACAGTGTTGAGTCCCTGTGGCAACATGAGTAAAGGAGGGGTGCAATTCAAGAACTCTACTAGAAGACCACAACTGATGGTCCAATAGCCTGTAGAATCCATGGGAGCATGCCCTTAGACCTGCTGCTGCCCCTGACCAGAAAACACTACTGAGGTCAACTCTTTGTACCAAAGTGGAATGGACTTGGGGACACAATGTGACCATATGATGTGCATACTTTATGGTTCTATGCATTTATAGGATGCTGTCCTACTGGTCTCTTTCTAGATACGATAGAAAAGCATAGGGAGGAAGGGAGAGGAGTTTGTTAAGAGGATACTACAAGTATAGAATGAAAAGGAGGAGTGTGCTGTCATGGGGCAAGGAGGACAGAAAGAGCTGCAGAATGGAGAATGTGCAAAATTTATTTGGATTGTTCACTTTCAACTTCATCACAATTTAAAAAAGGGCAATAATAAAATCAGATACGTATAAACCAACTAACACTTCACTTAAAATTTACTGAGAAGTAGAAGGAATCAAAGATGAAAATTTTTTTGTGGTTCTTTAATTGTTTTTTTATGATTGAGTAAAAATGTAAATTTACATATAAATTTGCATGCCCACCTATGTGCAGCTCCCACTACTCTCCCTGTCCGGTGACAGCACCTTCTTCTTCTGCATTCTATACATGTAATATCCTCCTAACAATCTCCTATAACCTCCTCTCCACCGTCTCCCCTGCCTCCAGTAAGAGGTCAGTAGGATGACATCCTACAGATGCATAGAACCATAAAGTGTACACATGATGTGGTCACTCTGTGTTGCCAAGTCCAATCCTTTCCTGTCTGAAGAGTGGACCACTATTACGATTTATGGACAGGGGCAGCATCAGGGCCAGGGCCATGCTCCCAGGGGAACCCCAAGGCCCCTGGACCATCAGTTGAAGTCTTTTAGTGGAGATCTCAGGGTGCACAACTTTTTATTCCTGTATTGCCAGTGAGACTCAACTTTGCAAGCCACATCACAGCTATCGCTGGTGGCAGCCGGGCACCATCTGATTCTTCTGGTCACATGTCTATATAGTCACCCACTCATGTGGGTCTATCTGTTTTCTGGGTTCTCTTTCTGCCATGTCATTTTGGTCTTTAGTGATCATCTGTTCCTTCTGAGTTGGGACCATTTGGTGTACTTCAGATGGCAGCTTGGCAGCTTTGAAGACACCAGATGCCACTCACCAATGTGGGGTGCAGAAGACTCTCTTAGCAAAATGCTAGCTGTTCCAGTTGGCTTTGATTGCCCTGAGAGAATGTTCCCTAACCCCCTGCCCCAGCTACTCAGTCCTTGCAATATTGGGTTAAGATGGGAGGAGTAATCATGTTATGTTGAAGTCCAGTTAAAATTAATATTCTTTCTAATGTGTGCTGTCGGAGATTTCACCCAACTGAATTTATATCAACTATCTAATCTATACCCCACCCTCTTCCTCCCTCCCTCTGCACCCTTGCAGCTGTCGAAGTCTTTTCTTCTATGCATGAGTCAGTTTTTAAGTTCTTGTTGTAGGGGTCTCATACAATATTTGTTCTTTTCTTGCTCACTACTACCACTCAACATAATGTCCTCCAATTGAAACCAGGTTATGAGATGTTTCCTAAAATCACCATTGTTCTTCATCGTTGCAAAGTGTTCCATTGAGTATATATATCATAGTTTACCCATCCATTCCTCTGTTGTTGGGCATCTGGGTTGATTCTGTCTTTTTGCTATTGAGGACTGTGCTGCAATAAGCAATCATGTACATGTATCAGTTGGTGTGACTGGCCTGGATTCGGCAGGACATATTCCAAGCAGTAGAATTACTAGGTCAAATGGCATATCTATTTCGAGCTTTTTAAGAAAGCGCCAGATGGTTTTTCCAAAGAGCTTGCATGATTTTACAATCCCACCAGCAGTGTAGGAGAGTTCCAATTTCTCCACAGCCTCTCCAGCATTTGTTGTCTTGTTTTTTCAATCACGGCCAACCTTTTTGGGGTGAGATGGTATCTCATCATAGTTTTGATTTGAATTTCTGTAATAGCTACTGATAGTGAGCATGTCTGCATGAGTTTTTTAGCTGCCTGGATCTCTTCTTTAGAGAATTGTTTGTCTATCTCCTTAGCCCATTGCTTAATTGGATTATTTATCTTTTTCTTATTGATATTTTGTAGTACCTTATAGGTTATGGAGATCAGGCGTCGGTCTGACATGTAATTGCCAAATATTTTTTCCCATTCTGTAGGTGGTCTTCTAATTCTTTTGATGAAATCTTTTGATTAGCAAAAGTGTTTGATTCTCAGTAGTTCCCATTTGTCTATTTTCTGTTGATTGTGCTTTGTTTGACAGATTTTGAAGTCTGTCTACACTGTGTATTAAAACTTTCATTGCTGATCCTATTTTTTCTAGGATGAGCTTTATCACTTTAGATTTCATATTTAAGTCTTTTATCTAGTTTGAATTGTTTTTTGTACAAGGTGTGAGATATGGGTCTTGTTTCAATTTATTGCAGGTGGATATTCAATTTTGCCAGCACGTTTGTTGAAGAGATTGCTTTTGTCCCAGTTTAATGTCTTAGGTCCTTTGTCGAATATCAACTGTTCATATGAGGATGGTGCTGTCTTCGGGGTCCCAACTCTGTTCAATTGATCTATCTGTCTGTTCTTGTACCAGTACCAGACTGTTTTGACAACTGTGGCAGTAAAATAGGTTCTAATGTTGGGTAGGGAGAAGCCTCCCAGTGTGCTCTTCTTCATCAATAATGCTTTACTTACCCGGGGCTTCTTCCCTTTCCAAGGATGGTGATTCATTTCTCTATCTTATTAAAAAATGTCGCTGCAATTTGCATTGATACTGCATTGTATATGTAGATCATTTTGGGTAAAATAGACATTTTTGACAATATTAAGTCTTCCTATCCATCAGCAGGGTCGGTTTCTCCATTTATGTCTCTCTTACTTTCTTCCAGTAAGATTTTGTAGTTCTCTTTGTAAAAGTCTGTTATTTCTCTAGTTAGATTTATTCTTAGGTATTTTATCCTCTTGGAGGCTATAGAAAATGGTACTGATTTGGTGATTTCTTCTTTAATAATCTCATTGTTGTTATAAAGAAATCCTACTGATTTACTTATGTTTATCTTCTATCCTGAGACATTGCCGAACACTTCCATCAGTCTGAGTAGTTTACTTATGGATTCTTTAGGATTCTGTGCATGTACAATTATATCATCTGCAAACAGGGAGATTTTTGCTTCTTCTTTGCTACTGCAGATGCCCTTTATTTCTTGGTCTCGTCTAATTGCTCTGGCTAGAACATCTAGTAAAATGTTGAATAGGAGAGGTGAGAGTGAGCATCCTTGTCTAGCTCCCCTTCTCAAGGGGAATTGTTTGAGACTCTCTCCATTCAGGATGACATATGCAGTTGACTTTGTATAAATGGCCCCTATTGCATGGAGGAATTTGCTATCTTGTCCTATTTTACTTATAATATTTAGCATGAATGTGTATTGGATTTTATCAAATGCCTTTTCTGCATCAATGGACAAAATCAGGTGATTCTTGTCTTTTGTGTTATTTATGTGGTTGATCACATTAATTGTTTTTCTGATGTTGAACCAACCTTGCATCCGTGGTGTGAATCCAACTTGGTCATGATGGATTACTTTTTAGATATATTGTTGTATTCTATTGGCAAGAATTTTGTTGAAGATTTTTGCACCTAGATTCATGAGTGATATCGGTCTATAGTTCTCCTTTTTGGATGGGTCTTTCCCTGGCTTAGGTATCAGGGTTATGCTGGCTTCATAGAATGAGTTTCGGAGTACTCCATCCCTTTCTATACTGTGAAATAGTCTCAGTAGTATTGGAGATAACTCTTCTCTAAATGCTTGGTAGAATTCTGTGGTGAAGCCATCTGGGCCCAGGATTTTTTTGGTTGGCAGTTTTTGAGGACTTTTTCAATCTCTTCTTTCGTGATGGGTTTATTAAGTTGTTCTGCTTCACCTCGTGATAATTTGGGTAGGTGGTATGAGTCAAGGAATTTGTCCATTTCTTGTAGGTTTTCAAATTTGCTAGAGGACACCCTTTCATAGTATTCTATTACGATATTTTTTATTTCCATTGAAGCTGTTGTGACCACTCCCCTCTCATTTCTTATTTGGGTTATTTGTTTCCTTTCCTTTTTTTCTTGAGTAAGTTTAGCCAGTGGTTTGTCAATTTTGTTGATCTTTTCAAAAAAGCAGCTTTTCATCGTTTCAATTTTTTCAATTGTTTTTCTGTTCTCTAATTCATTTAGTTCTGCTCTAATATTTATGATCTGTTTTCTTCTGGTGCCTGAGGGGTTCCTCTGTTGTTCTCTCTCTACTTGTTCAAGCTGTAGTGTTAGTCCCTTGATTTGTTTTTTCTTCCTTCCAGATGTGTGCATTTATGGAGATAAACAGACCTCTTAGCACTGCTTTGGCTATATCCCATAGATTCTGGTAGAAAGTGTTTTCATTCTCATTGGAATCCATGAATTTCTTTATTTCATCCTTGATTTCTTCTATAACCCATTTTTTTTTTTTTGCAGAAGATGTTATTCAGTTTCCAAGAGTTCCACTTTCTATCTACGTTTTTTTCTTCCATTGATTTAAACCCTTATGACTTTATGATCTTAGAAGATACTTTGCATTAATTCAGTGATACGGATTTTGTTGAGAATTTTATTATGTTCTAACACATAATCAATTCTGGAGAATGTTCAGTGGGCACTGGAGATGAAGGTGTAGTTGTCTACTGATGGGTAGAAAGTTCTGTGTATATCGATGAGGATTAGTTGGTTAATTGTGGCAATGAGGTCTTCTGTATCTTTACTGAACTTTTTTCTAGATGATCTGTCCAGTATTGAGAGTGGATTGTTGAAGTCTCCCACTGTTATTGTGCGGTGATCTAACTCTTTTTTGAGTGCAATCAGTGTTTCTTCCACGTATTTAGGTGCTCTGATATTAGGTGCATAAATATTTAATATAGTTAAGTCTTGCTTGTGTACTGAACCTTTCAGCCATAAATGGTGTCCATCTTTGTCCACAGTGGTTGATTTTACGTTAAAATTGATTCTGTCTGAGATTAGAATTGCTACACCTGCTCTTCTTTGTTCATTGGTAGCTTGATATATATTCTTCCATCCTTTAATTTTCAGTTTGTTCCTATCTTTAAGTCTCAAGTGAGTTCCTTGTAGATAACATATGGATGGGTCATGTCTTTTGATCCAAGATGCCACTTGATGTCTTTGTACTGGGGCATTCAGTCCATTCACATTCAATGTAATTATTGATAGGTATGTGTTTGGTGCTGCCATTGTGATATCTTTACTTTTGTGTTGATGTTTTCTCTGTTGTTCTTATTAGTCTGTTCTGGGATGTTCTTTTTTGTAAGTTGATTTTTCACCTTTTTCAGAGGTGGTTTTGTAGTTGTTGAGGCTCTTGTGTTACAGTTCTTGATATGATATGTTGCATCTTTGTTGTGCTTTACGGCTGCCCCTAAGATCCCTCTCAATAAACTATATATAAACCTCATTTTAATTACTACCAGTCTTATCGACTTCCTCTCTACTTTTCATGATAATCACTGGATTATTTCTTTCAGTATTAAAGCTATGATTGAGTTTGGAGGCTTCCCTAGCTGGGTAGAATTCTGGATCATGTGTCTTTCTAAAATTTAAAGTTAGTGATTTTGTTCTTCTAAGCCAAAGCCAGGAACTTCTTTCAGTATTTCTTGTAGTTTTGGTTTGGTTTTTAAAAAGTCTCTGAGTTTCTGTTTATCTGGGAATGTCTTAATTTCATTTTCATATTGGAAAGATAGCTTTGCAGGATATATAATTCTTGGTTGGATGCTCTTTTCCTTCAAGGCTTTAAATGTGTCATGCCACTGTCTCCGTGCCAGCATGTCTTCTGCTGACAAATCTGATGAAAGCCTACAGGGTTTCCCTCTGAATTTTAGCTTTTCTTTGAGTCTTGCTGCCTTTAAGAGTTGCTGCTTATGTTTCATTTTGTTCAGTTTGATTATAATATGTCTTGGAATCTTTCTTTTGAAATCTATAGCAGGTAGCATACGATATGCATCTGGGATACCTATATTCTCTTCCTTCATGATTTCTGGGAAGTTTTCTGTCAGCACTTCAACAACAATATTCTCTGTGTTCTCTGGTGTCTCATCCTGTTCAGGGACTCCAATTATTCGAAGGTTGTTCCTCTTAATAGAGTTCCACATGCTTCTAATGCTTCTTCATTATTCTTGTTTCTTTTTTCTGATTTGTCCTCATAGATGCTGGCATCAGTAGCTCTGTCTTCCAAATTAGAATTTCTTTTTTCCATTTGTTACATTCTGTTTTCTTGGCTTTGAATGGAAGTTTCTATCATTTTGACGTTGTTCTTGATCTGTTGGATTTCAGAGTACTGGTGTTCCATCATATCAAACAGCTTGCTTAATTTTTCATTTTGTTGTGCTACATTTTGTATAAGGTCTAGAAGGGCTCTGTATATAATTCTTTTGTATTCATCTTCAAATGATTTCAGGAAAGTTTCTTCATCCAGAAAATTCTGGTTGTTTTGTTTGGGAGCCTTCTGAATCCATGGGTGATTTCTTGTTTTCCACAAGTGTCTGTTGTTTTTCTGGCTTTCATGTGCGTAAGTACAGGCTAGGAGAGATACTGTGAGGATGGACGGCAGGTATTTCTCTAGGCTGTCTTAAAATGTAAAACAAAGGTATCTGACCACTTCCCAAGTCATTCACGTTTCCAGGTGTAGAGGTCCCTCTTCCCAACTGGCAAAGTAAGCACTTCTATATCTAACCCCAGATGATATGAACTAGTTCAAAATACAGCAATGCTACTGCCCTTTGGCCTCAGCTGACAGGGCCCAGTCTTAGGTGACACTGTGTAAACTACTGCTTTTCTGGTAGAAAAGCACTCTCCTGTAGGCAGGCTTTGGCTTCCAAGCTAAGAATTACGTCCAGCTATGGCCACCATATCTAAGATGGCGCCCTCCACACGGTCGGCAGATAGAGGGGCTAAAGGTGCTGAGATATAGTGAGTCCTCAGCCTCTGTTGATGGGCCCCCCACTGTAAGTGACACTGTAAACTACTGCTTTTCTGTCGGAGAAGCACTGTCCTGTTTACAGGCACTGGCTCCCAGGCTAAGAATTAGGTGCTGCTTAAATCTCCGTATCCAACACAACATCGCACACATAGGCCCCATGGTTCCATACAAACCATGCTGTGGCAGACATAAAAAGACAGGCCCAAATTGGCTAGGTGTACAGAGTCCTAAGCCTGGTTCTCAAAATATGGCAATTTCACCTGTCTGTCCCACCAGCAGTGCATCTGAGACTAGCCGCTAGGCAAGACCCAGCTCTGCCCGCCATCAAAGACAGAAAGTCACAATGGTGGGTTACTTTCAGTCTGTGAGAGCCAGGGCTAGCCAGGAGTGGGAATCAGTGAAAGAGAGGTGGTTTTTTGTTCAGTGGTATGAAGTCCAAATTAACAGCCCTGTGCTGTGTCCTGGAGCTCACTAGATGACCAGAAGGCTCTGTTTGATTATCAACTCAGGTCTTAGGTTCCAGAGGGATATAAGGAGACGTGTGCTTAGGCAGCCAACTTGACTCCACCCCTCATTGCAGTTTTGATTTGAATTTCTTCAATAGTTAATGATTGTGAGCAATTCTGCATGTGTCATTTGGCTGCCTGGATATCCTCTTTAGAGAAATGCCTGTCCATATCTTTTGCCCATCACTTAATTAGATTATTTATCCTTTTCTTGTTGATATTTTGTAATACTTTATAGATTATGGAGATCAGACATCAGTCTGACATGTAGTTGCCAAATATTTTTTTTTTCCCATTCTGTAGGTAGTCTTTTAATTCTTTTGATGAAGTCTGTGGATGAGCAAAAGTGTTTGATTCTTAATAATTCCCATTTGTCTATTTTCTTTTCTGTTCAGTGTGCTTTGTCAAATATTGAAGTCTGTCTACATTGTGTATTAAAACTTCCATTGTTGATCCTATTTTATCTAGGATGAGCTTTATCATTTTAGATTTGGTATTTAGGTCTTTTATCCAATTTGATTTGATTTTGTATAACGTGTGAGATACAAGTCTTCTTTCTAATTTTTTGCAGATGGATATCCAATTTTGCCAGCATCATTTGTTAAAGAGACTGTTCTTACCCCAGTTTAAAATCTTGGGGCCTTTGTCAAATATCAACCTGTCAGAGGAGGATGGTGGCATCTCTGAGGTCTCAACTCTGTTCCATTGGTCTATATGTCTATTTTTGTACCAGTACCAGCTGTTTTGACTACTGTGGCAGTGTAATAGTTTCTAAAGTCGAATCATGAGAGCCCTCCCAGTGTATTCTTCTTCAGTAGTGCTTTACTTATCCGAGCTTCTTCTCTTTCTAAAAATGTTGATGATTTGTTTCTCCATCACATTAAAAAATGTCACTGGAACTTGTATTGGGATTCCATTATATAAGTAGATTGCTTTGGGCAAAATAGACATTTTCACAATGTTGAGTCTTCCTATCCATGAGCATGGTAGATTACTTTTTTGATCTTTTAAAAAAAACAGCTTCTGGTCTTTTCAATTGTTATTCTATTCTCTATTTTGTTTAGTTCTGCTCTAATCTTTATGAGCTGTATTTTTTTCTAGTGCCTGTGGGGTTCCTCTGTTGCTCTCTGTCTACTTGTTCAGGCTGTAGGGTTAGTTCCTTTGTTTGGGTTCTTTCTTCCTTCCAGATGTGTGCATTTATAGAGATAAACTAACCCCTGAGCTCTGCTTTGGCTGTATCCCATCAGTTCTCTTAAGTAGTGTTTTCATTCACATTGCAATTCATAAATTTATTTATTTCATCCTTGATTTCTTCTATACCCCACAGCTTTTCAAGCAAGGTGTTGTTCAGTTTCCATGAGTTCCAGTTTCTATCTATGTTTTCTCTGCTACTAATTTAAACTTTTTGGGCTTTATGCTCTGCGAAGATGGTTTGCAATAACTCAATTGTGTGAATTTTGTTGAGATTTGCTTTATATCCTAACAAATGGCCTATTCTGGACAATGTTCCGTGTGCACTGGAGAAGAAGGTGTAGTTGCTGATTGATAGAAGTTTCTGTATATGTCAATAAGGGGTAGTTGGTTAATTGTGCCAATAAAGTCTTTTGTGTCTTTATTAAGTTTTTTTCTAGATGATCTGGCCAATATTGAGAGGGGAGTGTTGAAGTCTCCTACTATTTTTGTGCAGTGATCTACCTCAGTTTTGAGTGTAGTCAGTGTTTCTTTGATGTATTTTGATGCTCTAGTATTGGGAGCATAAGTACTTAATATTATTAAGCTCTGCTTGTGTATTGAACTTTTCAGCAATAGTGTCACTCCTTGTCCACAATAGTAGGTTTTACATTATCATCTATTTTGTTTGAGATTAATATTGCCACACCTGCTCTTCTTTGTGTATTGTTAGCTTGCTATATATTCTTCCATCCTTTAATTTTCAATTTGTTCAGTTTATCATAAGAAACATATAGATGGGTTGTGTCTTTTGATCCAAGATGTCACTTATTGTCTCTTTACTGGAGCACTCAGTCCATTCACATTCAATGTAATTATTGATAGGTATGTGTTTATTGCAGTCATTGTGATGTGCATATTTTTGTGTTGATGTTTTCTCTGTTTTTTGTACTATTCTGTTCTGGGACAATCCTCTTTATGAGTTGATTTTTCACCTTTTTCAGTGTTGGTTTTGTGGTTCTTGAGACTCCTGTATTATATTTCTTGATTTGATAGGTTGCATCTTTATTGTGCTTTGAAGCTACCTCAGTGATCACCTTTAATAGTCTATGTTTAAACCCAATTTTAACTATTGCAAGTCTTATTAATTTTATCTCCATCTAGAAGTACTTTAAGGACTATAGTGCATCCTTCTTTTTAATATGATGACATCATATTTATCATGATACGATCACTGGATCACTTCTTTTAATGTTACAGCTTTGATTGCGTTTGCAGCCTTCCCTAACTGAGTAGCTTTCTGGATGTTGTGTCCTGTACTGCCTCCTAAAATATAGAGCCAGTGGTTTCATTCTTCTAAGTCAAGAGCTTCTTTTAGTATTTCTTGTAGCATTGGTTTGTTTTTTATATAGTCTCTGAGTTTCTGTTTATCTTTGAATGTCTTCATTTCATTTTCATATTTGAAAGATATTTTGGCTGGATATATAATTCTCGGTTAAGATTTTTTTTTCCTTCAAGGCTTTGACTGTGTCATCCCGTTGTGTCCATGCCAGCATCATTTATGCTGAGAAGTCAGACGAATGCCTACAGAGTTTCCTTCTGAATGTTAACTTTGCTTTGAGTCTTGCTGCCTTTAAGAATTTCTGCTGATGATTCATTTTGGTAAGCTTTATTATAGTAGGTCTTGGAGTCTTTTTTTGAGATCCATATTGAGCGGCAATCGATAGGCATCTTGGATATCTATATTCTCTTCTTTCATAATTTCTGGGAAGTTCTCTGTCAGCAGCTCAGCAACAATACTCTTTGTGTTCTCAGGTGTCCTGCTGTGTTCAGGAACTCCAGTTAATCATAGATTGTTCCTCTTAATAAATTCCCACATGCTTCTTAATGCTTCTTCATTTTTATTGTGTCTTTTTTCTGATTTCTCCTCATAGATGCTCTAATCAATAGCTCTGTCTTCCAAGTCAGAAAGTCTATTTTCCATTTGTTCAATTCTGTTTTCTTGGCTTTGAATGGAAGTTTCAATGTCTTTGATTTTGTTTTGATCTTTTGGATTTCAGGGTACTGGTGTTCTATCAAATCAAACAGCTTGCTTAACTTTTTGTTTTGCTCTGCTGCATTTTGTATAAGGTCTAGGAGGGCTCTATATGTAATCCTTTTCTACTCAACCTCTGATAGTTTCAGAAAGTCTTCTTCATCTGGGAAGTTCTTTGGTTTGTTCTTTTGGGGGCCTTCTGAAGCCATAGGTGAGTTCTTCTTTATGTTTTTATCCAAAATTTATTGCTTTTTATGCATCTGGAGGTTTTTTTTTTTTTTTCTCCAGTGTTACCTTAATGGGATATAAAGCTCAGTCTGAAAAGGAAGGTGATCACCAGACACCTCTAAGTACTCCAGTGACTGGGCTCAGTGGAATCTCTGGGGCAGTAGGCTCCACCTTCTGATGGAAAGACACAGCCCTAGCTATAGAGTCACTGAGGAGTCATCAGCTGACTCTATAATGTGAATAAGTAAAGGCTGGAAGAGATGTCATCAGGATGCACCATAATTAATTCTCTAGGCAGGCTTATACTGAAAGATAAAATGTATCTGACATCTTCCAATGTCAGACAGGCTTTCAGGTATACAAGTCCCTCTTCCCAGCTGGCAAAATAAGTACATCTATATCCAACCCTATGAGTGGGATCCAACTCGACTGCACTTGGCATATCCAACCCAAGATCCTGTAAACTAGTTCAAAATATGGGGAGACTCCTGCCTTGCTGTCATCTGCTGCCAGGCCCCACTCTTAGGCCACACTGTGGAAAATACTACTTTTCTGCCAGAAAAGTGCTTTTCTATGGACAAGCACTGCCTCCCAGCCTGGGAATCAGATCCAGCTGAGGCCTCCGTATGGGTACTCTGCCTCCCAGACAAACAAGATGGTGTGCTGCACAAATTCCCCTGCCTGCCTTGGTACAGACTGCTCAATGGTGGAAGCTTGGAGAGAGAAGACAAAGGTTCTGAGGTGCACAGTGTCCAAAGCCGGACTCTCAAGATTTGGTGATTATGCCCACTGATCACACCAGCAGTGCATGTGAGCTTAGCTGCCAGTCAAGACCCAGCCCCTCCTGCTCGCTAAGACAGAGAAAAAAAGTTAAAATGTCAAGTTACCTTTGGTCCCTGAGAGCTGACACTCCACAAGGGTAGGGGTCAGCAAAAGAGAAGAAGTTTCTCATTCTGTTGTATGTAGTCCAAATTGACATACCTATGCAGTGTCCTAGGGCTCACTAGGTGTCCAGAAACATCTCCTGAATTATCAGTTCAGGTCTTGGTTTCCAGAAGGATTTAGGGAGATGTGTGTTTAATCTGCCATCTTGACTCTGCCCCCAAGATGAAATTAAAAAAAAATTCCTAAAATCAAATGAGAATGGAAACACATTATACCAAAGCATTTGGAATACAGCAAAGACCCTGGTCACAAGTCAATTTACACCAATAGATATACACATCAAAAAATGGGAAAGAGAACAAAAGTTTTGCCTGACAACTTGAACAAATTGAAAGAAAATAGCAAAAGAAGCTCACAGCCACTAGAACAAAGAGGAAAATGATCTGAGCAAAAGTAAATAAACTAGCGTATAAAGTCAGTGGAAAGAATCAACAAAGACAGAAGTTGGTTCTTTGACAATGGAGAAATGAAATGGGGACATTACAGCAGACCAAACTGAAATAAAAAAGATGAGGACACAGTACTATGAGAAACTACTCCAACAAATTTCAGAAACTAGAGGAAATTGGCAAATTTAGAAAAACAATACCTAAACTGACACAAAATGAGGTAAAAAATCTAAACAGACCCATAAAAAGGAGATTGCAAAGGTAATAATAAACAATCAACAACAACAAACTCTCAACCAAAAAAGTTCTGGCCCAGATGGCTTCACTGGAGAATTCTACACAACACTCACAGAAGAACTAACACCAGTGTTGCTCACAATATTTGAGAACACAGAAAAAGGAAGGATACTTCCAAATTAATTCTATCAAGCCAACACAACCCTGATTCTAAAACCAGGTAAAGAGACTACAAAAAAAAATTACACAAGAATATTTCTTGTGAATATAGGTGTAAAAATTCTAAACAAAATTCCATCCAATAAAATTCAGCATCATATCAAAAAATTTCTCAAGTAAGATTCATACCAGGCATCACAAATTGAAATGTGTCCCCCCAAAATGTCTGTTAACCTGTCTGGTTCATGATTGCGAGAGCTGTATGATTGTCCAACATTTTGTCATCTCATGTGATCTTCCTGTGTGTTGAAAATCCTAGCTCTCTGATGTTAATAAGGTGGTATTACCAACAGTTATATTAATGTGTCAGGACTCAATCTACAAGATTAGGTTGTGTTTTAAGCTCTCTTTTTCTTTGAGATGTAACCGATACAATCAAAAAACAAGAGCCAGAAGAACAGCACATCTTTTGAACTGGTCCCTGTAGTGAGAAGCTCCTTGATCAGGAAGGACTGATGACAAGGGCCTTACTTTGGAGCTGACAGACAGAGAAACATTTCCCCTGGAACTGACACCTGAATTTGTACTTCTAGACTCCTAGATTATGAAAGGCTAGTTCACTTGTCAGTCTGTCATACTGGGGATGCTTGCTTGATGCTGTGATGCTGGAAGCTATGCTACCAGTATTCAAATGCCAACAGGGTCACTCATACAGACAAATTTTAGATGAGCTTCCAGACTAAGACAGACTAGGGAGAAGGATGCCAGTAGTCAACTTCTGAAAGGAATTAGCCAGTGAAAACCTTATGTATAATAGCAGAATATTGTCTGATATAGTCCCAGAATATGAGCCCCTCAGGTTGGAAAGCAGTCAAAAGATGGCTGGAGAAAAGCTTCCTCCTCAAAGTAGAGTCCACCTTAGTGATGTGGATAGAGTCAATCTTTAGGGACCTTCATTTGCTGATGTGGCATGACTCAAGATTAGAAGAAACAGTTGCAAATATCTATTCAAAATTGGAACATAGAATGTACAATATATGAATCTGGGAATACTGGAAATTGTAAAAAATGAAATGGGACACAAACATTGAAATCCTAGGCATTAGTGAGCATTTTGAATTAAACAATTCTATGTCCTACTATTCTAGGAATGATCATTTCAAGGGAAATGTCTTTGCATTCATTGTCAAAAAGAGCATTTCAAGATCTATCGTGAAATGCAGTGCTGTCAGTAATAGGATACTAGTCATATGCTTACAAGAAATACCAGTTATTAAACTGTTATTCAAACTTAGAAACCAAGCACTAAGGCCAAAGATGAAGACAGTAAAGATTTTTCCAACTTCTGAAGTTTGAAGTTGATCAAACATGCAATCAGAATGCATTGATAATTACTGGTGATTGGAATGTAAAAGTTGAAAACAAAGACAAAGGATCATTAGTTGGAAAATATGGCCTTGGTGATAGAAATAATGCCAGAGATTGCATGATAGAATTTTGCAAGGCCAATGACTTCTTCATTGCAATTTTTTTTCCTCACAAATATAAACAGCAACTACACACGTGGACTTCAGCAGATTGAATACATGGGCATCAATTTGACTACCTCTGTGTAAAGACAAGGTGGGAAAGCTCAGTATCATCAATCAGAACAAATTCCAAGGTTGACTATAGAACAGACCATCAATTGCTCATTTGTAAATTCATGTTGAAACATGAAAATGGATACAAGTCCATGAGACCCAAAGTATGCCTTGAAAGTTCAGTATCATCAATTAGTACAAGGTCAGAGGTTGACTATGGAACAGACCCTCAATTGCTCATATGCAAGTTCATGTTGAAACAAGAAAATGGGAACAAGTCCATGAGAGCCAAAGTATGCCTTGAATATACTCCACCTGAGTTTGGAGTTCATCACAATAAGAGATCTGACACATTGAACACTTACAACTGAAGACCAGACAAGTTGTGGAATGACATTAAGAACATTATACATTTTGAAAGCAAGAGGTCATTAAAAAATAGAAAAGAAAAAAAAAGATAAACATTGATATCAGAAGAGACTCAGAAAGTTACTCTTAAGTGTTGAGTAGCTAAAGCAAAAGTAAGAAATGATGAAGTCAAAGACCTGGAGTTAGAGAACCAAAAAGGAAGAACATGCTCAGAATTTCTCAAGTTGAAAGAGCTGAGAAAAAAAAAATTAAGCCTTGAGTTGCAGTAGTGAAGGAGAAAATATTAAATGACTCAGGAAGCATCAAAAGCTGATGGAAGAAACACAGTCATTATTCTAAAAAGAATTAGTCAATGTTCAACCATTTCAGGAGGTAGCATATGATTAGAAAATGATCGTACTGAAGGAAGAAATTCAAGTTGCACTGAAAGTATTGCCAAAAGACAAGACTTCAGGAATTTTTGCATTACCAGTTGAAGTGTTTCAATAAGTGGATACAACATTGGAAGTGCCTACTTGTCTACTGCAAGAAAATTGAAGACAGCTACATGGTAAACCAACTAGAAGAGAACCCTATTTATGCCTGCTCCCAAGAATGATGATCCAACATATTGTGGAAATTATCAAACAGTATCACTAATATTATACAAAAATAAAATTTTGCTGAAGATCATTCAAAAGCAGCTGCAGCATATACCAACAGAAAATTGCTAGTAATTGAATCTGGATTCAGAAAAGGAGGTGTAACCAGCAATCATTGTCATAAGATGGTTCCTGGATGAAAACAGAATATCAGAAAGATGTTTGCCATGTTGTATTGATTTTTGCAAAGACATTTGATTGTGTGGATCATAACAAATTCTGGATAACATTGAAAAGAATAAGAATTCCAGAACACTTAATTGTTCTCATGAGGAACCTAAAATTAGGCCAAGAGGAAGTTATTTAGACAGAACAAGGGGATACTGTGTCATTTAAAAAGTAAGGAAAGGTGTGTATCAACATTGTATCCTTTCACGATACCAATTAATCTGAAGGGGGAAAACATAATCCGAGAAAATGGACCATATGATGAATGAAACATCAGAGTTAAAGGAAGACTCACTAACAACGTGCTTTATGCAGATGACACCACCTTGCTTACTGAAAGTTAAGAGTACTTGAAGCACTTACTGATGAAGATCACAGACCACACCCTTCAGTATGGATTACACTTCAACATAAATAAAACAAAAATTCTCACAACTGGACCAATATGAATCCTAATAGTGGAGAAAATATTGAAGTCGTCAAGGATGTCATTTTATTTGGATCCAAAATTAACACTAATGGCAGCAACAGTCAAGAAATTAAAAGATGTGTAGTACTGAACATATCTGCTGAAAAAGAACTCTAAAAGTGTTGAAAAGGAAAAATATCTTGAATACCAAAGTGTCTGATCCAATCCATGGTGTTTTCAATCACTTCACATGTCTGTGAAAGCTGGACAATGAGTAAGGAAGATCAAAGAATTGGTGCCTTTGAATTGCAGTGTTGGAGTAGACTAGTGAATATACCATGGACTGCCAAAAGGACAAACAAATATGTCTTTGAAGTAGTATGACCAGATTGTTCCTTAGATGCGAGAATGTGGAGCATAAGTCTCATATATTCGGGCCATGTTATCAGAAGGGATCAGTCCCTGGAGAGGGATACAAGGCTTGGCAAAGCAGAGCTAAAGCTTAAAAGAGGAAGACCTTCAATGAGATGGGTTGACAGTGGCTGCAGCAATGGGCTTCTGCATAATAAATAACTGTGTGAATGGTGCAAGATTGGGCTGCATTTCTTTCTGTTGTGCGTAAGGTCACTATGTGTCTGAACTGACAGTACTAGGATGGCTATAATCAAAGATGTGGAAAACAACAGGTGTCATCAGGATGCAAAAAAAAAAAAAAAAGGGATCTTCATGCACCGCTGGTGGAGTGAAAAAAGGCAGCCACTGTGGAAAACATTTTGACAATTCTCAACAAGTTAGACATAGAATTACCATATGACCCAGCAATCCTAATTCTGGATATTTACCCCAAAGATCCCAAAACAGAAACTCAGACAGGCACTTGTACATTGTTGTTCATTACAGCCATATTCACAATAGCCAAAAGGTAGATACAGTTCACCGACAGATAAACAAAATACGGTTTATCCATGTATTAGAATAAATAAATCAACATAAATGAAATTCTGATACATTCTATCATATGTATAAACCTGGAAAACATTATGCTAAAAAAATAGGCACAAAAGTACAAATGTTGAATTATTGTATTTATATTTAACATGTTGAATAGACAAATTCACAGAGACAGAAAATATACTAGTGGTTTCCAGGGGTTGATATGAGGGACAATAAGAGTTGTTATTTAATTGGCAGTTTCTTTTTTAGGGTAATGAAAATATTTTACAAATAGGTAGCGTAGATGGTTGCAAAGTGTTGTGAATATAATTAATGAGACTGAATTTTATATTAAAAAGATTAAAATGCTAAATTTTGTTATATATGTGTATATATACATATATACATACATACATATCTCACACCCAATCTTTTATTCTTACAGAAGCTAGAGCTTTCTTTTCAAAATACATGTCTGGTTACCATGCTCCTGCTTTAAAAAGCTTCAGTGGCTTCCCATTTATTTTTGAATGCAAATAAAATCCTTAACATAGGCTAAAAGTCCCTAGTTGGTGTCGACCCACCTTAATTTTCTTACCCCAACTTACGTCAAGATCCTCTTTCCTTTCCATTGTTTCAAATGTTGGTCTTTCTTTCAGTTTCTCAAAAGTATTATGCTCTCTTGCAATGTAAGTCCTCTGCACATGCTATTCCCTCTGTCTGGAGTAATCTTTTTTTGGTTTCCAAGCCAGCCAAGTGCCGTTGAGTAGGATCCGACTCATGGCGACCCATGAGTCGGATTTTTTTGGTTACAGAACTTTTATTCTTCCTTTATATTCAGATATATTATCATTGCTATGACTTCATGTACCCTTGCTACGTATTTTCCTAGAACCATGATGTTTACTTTATAGAATATATCCTTTTACTTCATTTTTTTTATTAGCTATGGTTTGTCTGTATCCAATACAAATTAAAAATTCAAACAGTACATGTTATTCTGTTCATTTTTGTATACTGAGAGCCTTTGCACTGTCTGACAATAGTAGGAGTTCAATAACCATCTGTTCAATGAATGAATATATAAATGTACATAGATCTTTGTCATTACATATTTGGAGTGCCAGTTCAAATAACACCTCCTCTGAATGTTTTCCATATTGCATTAGCTAAAGTTGCTTAACTTCCCACTGCCTCTCCATCTTTAAACTTTATGTTATTACTGTTTTATTTTTTATTGAGTATTCCTATCTGAACACATCTATGTCCCTGTATATTTACTAACTTTACTTCTGCTACAATATGAGGTCTAAGAGAGTAAAGACTAATTTTCACAATTCCTGTTATAAAAGCAAAACCCAGTACAATGCCTTCCTTATAGTAGGTTTTAAAAATATTTATTAAATTAATGAAGCAGTGTAAAAATTTTTACACAATTTCTATTTATTTCTAGATATTCAGACCAAAGAATAACCTGCCTTAAAAGGAATAAACTCCTGAGAGCTATATCATTCCCTACATCCTAAAATTTGGTAAATTGAAATAAAGACAAGACATAGGTAAGAGAATCCAAGGAAAAAATGTTAACAACTAAATTGATGAGTCCAATTAAGCATGGACTTTGGGAATCTCTCATATCTGGGCCAGAGATAATGAAACAAAGCCACAACAATAAAGGTACAAGAACATAGAAGTTTAGTTGATGTGTGTGTTTCAGTCAAAAACTATGCACCTGAGAAATCAGGATGGAAATAATAGAGATGCTGTCATGTTGCAAGAAATACAACCAGAGTCATGGATGATTTATATAGAAATTCTTAAACAGGAACTGAAATCTATGTGAACTTTCACCAAAACACTTTTTAAGAAAAACTGTATAGGTCTCTAAGGCAAATTAGCTAAAATGCAGTTAGGGCATTTTTAGGTACTTCTAAAAATAGTATTAAATTAGTTTATTCCCTTTCAGGAGGAGCTTGGCAAATCCTCAATTCTCATTGTGTGGTAGTGGTTAATTGTAATGCTGCTAACCAAATGATCAGCAGTTCAAATCTACCATGTACTCCTTGAAAACATTATAGGGTGGAAACTCTATAGGGCAGTTCTACTCAATCCTATAGGGTCACTCTGAGTCAGAATTGACTTGATGGCAGCAGGTTTCATTTTTAGTTTAATAGAAGTCTTATTTATTTATTTATCTTTTACTCTCAGTGATTTCATAAAGAACAAAAGCAATCTCATAAAATGTAAAGACTTTGTTTAAAGGATATTTATCTTTAAAAGTAAAATAAGGAAACAGAAGTAAATCAAGTGACCAAGTTAATTTAAGTTAAAGTTCTTGAGAAACAATTTTATTTCAACATGACAATCACAGCTAACAAATTTTATAAAAGTATAGAAGAGGATGTGTCAGTTTGTTGGCAGAGAGAAACTAGTCTTTGGACCTTAACTGTGAAAGTTAATTATTGTGTGGATCTTTATAAAAATGTAATTGAATAACATAGCAATGTTGTCAACAACATTTTTTTATTAGAATATTCTATGATTTTGGCAAGATATTATTTTTTTCCTAGAAAATGTTGAGAATGCTTCTTGGAAGAAAACTCTCAGTGTCATGGTATTTTCTAGGCACTATAAATTAAAATTAGATTTCAAATTCTAAGTTCTGAAGTGTATAGCTTTGAGAAATATGTGCAATATTTATTATGATGTGATTGACCTATGGTTTCTCAATCGTATACATTAGTCATATATGATATTCAAAGTAATGTCCTTTAAATCATAACTATAGATGTCAACACTGCATAAAGAAAGCATACATTGCAGTTTATTTATTTACTAAGTGAAATGTTCCTTGAAAAAATGACCTCAGGAGCAGAACATCTCATTACCATAAAGCTTTGAAATGGGACCTGGAAGTCAAAGTGGAGGATGACTAATGTTTTTACTTCTCAGATATGTCTTCTATAATATTACCAAGTGAAGTAATTTAATTATAGACAGCTTCAAAAGAAAATCAATAGTCTCTAACTGGCAAGAATTGGCTGAGGAGTAGATTTTTTGAAGTTATTTTTAAAAATTCAGCCGGTAACAATATGCATATCTTCAACTGTCACTAAGGAAAAAGCGAAAACAAACACAAAAATGTTTGGGAAGAGAAATAAAGCATTATTAATTTTTTTATAAGACTATTTGTAGCAGCATGTAGACTAAACAAAATAATGTACATTTAGTTTCAAATGTTAAGGCAGATAGAACTCTACAAATACAAGTTGAAAATCAATTCCATAATCAAGGAATGCAGTTGTTGAGAGGCCTTGCTCCAAGGAATTTGAGATTATACTCTGGGCAGGCTAAATAATCTGCTGATACAGACCACAATGAGCAGTAAGAATGTGTACTGACAAAAAATCTCACAACATATTGGGCTACAGCCATAAGGAAACATATGAATGAAATGGACCTTCAAAACTGCATATACTGTTAATATTATCTTGACTGCAGTCTTAGAAAAAGTAAGAACAAAATCACAAATTAGGATACATTTGACTACTTTGATAGATTTCCTT
Organism: Heterohyrax brucei; assembly: GCA_028571685.1. Lineage (NCBI taxonomy): Eukaryota > Metazoa > Chordata > Mammalia > Hyracoidea > Procaviidae > Heterohyrax > Heterohyrax brucei. The sequence goes on from CM053166.1 coordinate 104,141,938, forward strand.
TGCTTAATCTTGGGACACTTTGGCTGGAATAATACCTTGAAAGAAACATTGTTAAACTTGTCCCAGTTGAATGTCAACATGCAGATATTACTACTAATCTCTACAGTGATGATTGATTAGTATACAAATCATGCCTAACCCTGCCAAATACAGGAAGCCAATAGTTACCTGAATTGGTAATGAGCCTTTATTCTTGAAAGGGAAATTTGCTCAAGGGAAAGATTTTGATGAAGTCATTTCATGTGGTTATGAGACATGCCTGATGACTTGAGAATCAATCTTGTACATCACTTGAAACAACTAAAGTGATCAAACAAGAACTGCAAATAGCTGTTATTTAACATGATTTATAACTGGACAAGGAGCCCCCGGGTGCCTCAAATGGTTAAGCAAACCCTTCACTACAATCTAAAAGGAAGTCTGTGATTGAACCCATCCGTAGGTGCCTAGTAAAGCCCAGAAATGTGCTTATGAAAAGTTACAGCCTTGAAGGCAGGGCCAAGATGACAGCATAGCCATACAACCTTGCTGATCCCTCTAACAACAAAGAACCAGAAAATCAATAAAACCAACTGAATTGAGTATTCCAGGATTCCTGAACACAAGGTGGAAAATTAAAAGAATTAACTGGGTAACAGGAACTAGATACACTAGTAAGTATCTAGACCAATAAAGTAAGCAGGAGTGAGTTAAATAGGCCAGCACCATTCTGGTCATAGGCGTGCTGAGCCACCCTATGGTACCTCCACAACATGGCAATGTGCAGAAAGTCTCCACACACCCGAGGTGAGCTAGCCAGAGGAAAACTTCCCCAGGCAAAATAAAATCATGGCAGTGGGCTGAGAAATGCCACACAGGCTGAAGCAGCACTGTACCTGGCAAAGGCAACTGACCCAAGGCTAAGCAATGCAGACTGGGAATGAAGGTATCCAGGCCACAAGGGCTTAGGGATTCACAGTTCAGAAGGCCCTAGGACCCAAAGAGCTGGCAGGGCTTAGGACCACACAGGTCTGAGGGACTTAGTTCCGGGGAGCTGAGAGGGGTGGTGTAGATGTGCTAGAGAGATGGGGTGGTGACATGGATGCATGCTTGGCCTGGGGAGGCAGAATAGAGGAGCATGGGCCCAAATAGGCTGGTATCAGGTGGATAAATGTGCACCAGACCAGGCTGAGGAGAGCTGTGCTGGCTGGTCAACTACAGCTTGGGGCAGTAAGGTCACAGGGAAAAAAAATCACCAGATGGCATGGAGAAATACTGTCCCAGGCCCAAAAGAGAGACACCTGATGGGTCAAATGAAATATTATGTCTCCAAAAATCAAACCAGCTCAAAAGTCTTGAATATCCACAGATACAACTTAAAATACAATAAGAACAACAACAACAAATTGCAATGACTTTTTGATGTCTTTGAGTCAACAATCAATTTCTAAATTTCCAAAGAAACAGAGTACCATGGCTTCCAAAAACACCCCAAATAAAGAATCAATACATTTTCCAGACAAAGGAGACTTCCTGCAATTATCAGAGGTAGAATACAAAACACTGATGTACAGAGTAGTATTTAAGAGATCAGGCAAGATGCAGCACAGCACACTGAAAAATTAAGCATCTTGCAAAACATGCTGGAACAGCAACTATCTGAAACTTGGCAGATTAATGATAAAATTATCAAGCTACATAACTCAATAGAAAGTCAAAGGAGCAGGGTTGAAGAAACAGAATACAGAATTAGTGAGACTGAATACAAAGTAACAGACACCAGCATACATGAAGAAAAATCAGAGATTCAATAAAAATGGAGAATCACTAAGAAATGTGTGGCATTCTATCAAGAGGCATAATATACAAATGACTGGAGTACTGGAACAAGAGGGAAAATAACTGAAAATTCAGAGGGAATTGTTGAAGATCTGCTGATAGAAAATTTCCCTGATATCATGAAAGATGAGGAGACATCCATTCAAGATGCTCACCCCACCCTGCTCAAGATAGATCCCAAAATAAAAAAAAAACAAGGCATATTATAATCAAACTCAATAAAATTAAAGATAATGAGATACTTTTAAAGTCAGCTAGGCATAAATGAAAAATAACCTACAAAAGAAAACCATTAAGACTAAGTTTAGATTACTCAGACGAAACCATTCTGGTAAGAAGACAACGAGATTAACATACATGGAGCCCTGAAGGGGAAAAAATAAATTGCCAATCAACAGTTATATACCACGCAAAATTGTCTTTCAAATATGAAGGTGAATTAAGAATTTCGCAGATAAAGAGAAGTTTAGAGAATTTGCAAAAAAAAAAAATTGCAAAAAACATTGAAGGGAGTTCTTCTATTAGAAAATCAACATCAAACATACACTCAAAGATTCAGTGTTCAACAGAGCATCTAAATGTCATCAGTTCCGGAAATCCACAGAAGATATACAAAGCCAAATCACAAAAAATAGAAATTCAGAGATCTTGGGATTTAAATGACAATAATATTATATGAAAAAAGAGAAACAAATTAATGTACCCATAGATCTTTCAGATGGGAAGAAAGTCAAGGTGATACAAAGGCATTAAAGACTGGAGTCGGATCCGACTCGACGGCACTTGGCTTGGCCTACTTTTAGATTAACAGAGAGGAATATGTTGCTAACTAAAAAAGAAATCTACAATTATACACATCAAAACAACTAGCAAAATAACAGACAAAACACAGTCTTGACCATTACAGAAAAGCAAGCACTGAAAGACATGAAAAGAAAACACATAAATAAAAAGGACTCAGCACAGAAAACTGACTGGAACAAAGGAAGTATCCACAAAACACAAAAAAAGGTATCAAAATAACGGCACTAACCTCATGCTTATCAATAATCACACTAAATGTAAATGGACTATGCACCAAGAGGTGGAGAGTAACATACTGTACAAAAAAATGACCTATTGATATGCTGCTTACAGGAGACACACCTTAGACTCAGAGACACAAACAAACTAAAACTCTGAGGATCAAAAACATATATCAGGTGAATAACTTTCAAAATAGAAGAATGGCAATGCTAATCTATGACAAAATAGACTTTTTAAGTTAAATCCACCACACTTGATAAAGAGACACATTACATAATGGTTAAAGGCTCAATACAACAGGAGGAAACAACCACATTAAATACTTATACAACCAATGACACAGCTCCAAAATATGTAAAAGAAGCACTATTTGCACTGAAAACAGAAATAAATGGCTCCACAATACTGGCAGGAGACTTCAACACACCACTCTCAGTAAAGGACAGAACATCTTGAAAAACACTCAGTGAAAACAAAGAAGATCTAAATGCTGCAATCAACCAGGTTGACCTCAGAGACATATTCAGAACATTCCACCCAACAGCAGGCGAGTATACTTTTTTCTAATACACATGAAATGATATCCAGAATTGACCACATATTAGGCCACAGAGCAATCCTTAACAAAACTCAAAATATTGAAATGATACAAAGCTTCTTTTCAGACCACAAAACCATAACACTAGAAATCAGTAACAGAAAAGTGATAGAAAAAATAAAAAAACATGGAAACTGAACAATATTTTGCTCAAGAACTACTGGGTAATAGAAGAAATCAAAGATGGCATAAAGAAATTCATAGGATAAAATGAGAATGAAAACTCCTGTCAGAATCTATGGGACACAGCAAAAACAGTGCTCAGAGGTCAGTTCATCTCAGTAAACACACACATCCAAAAAGAAGAAAGGGCATAAATCAAAGAATTAACTCTTCAACTTGAACAGCTGGAAACAAGCCAGCAAAATAATCCAGGGGGGTTCCAAAAGAAAGAAAATAACAAAAATTGGAGCAGAAATAAATGAAATAGAAAATAGAAAAATGATTGAAAAGTCAACAAGACCAAAAGCTGGTGTTTGGAAAAGATCAACAAAATTGATAAGCCATTAGCCAAACTGACAAAAAAAGAAAAACCAGGAGAGAAAACAAATAATTTAAATAAAAAATGAAATGGGAGACATCATAAGAGGCCCAGCTGAAATTAAAAGAATCATAAAAGATTACTATGAAAAAATGTAACTCTCATAAATTGAAAAACCTAGAGGAAATGGGCAATTTTCTAGAAAAACACCACCTACCAAAATCAGCACAGAGACAGAACAACTAAATAAACCCATCACAAAAGAAGAGATTGAAAAGGTAATTTTAAAACTCCCAACTAAAAGAAATCCCTGGCCCTGATGGCTTCACTGTGGAATTCTACCAAATGTATTCCAGAGCATAGAAAAGGATGAAATACTCCTAAATTCATTCTGTGAAGCCAGTATTACCCTGATACCCAAACCAGGTAAAGACAGCACAGAAAAAGGAAAATTGCAGATCAACATTTCTCATGAACTTAGATGCAAAAATCCTCAACAAAATCCTAGCTGATAGAATTAAGCAACACATTAAAAAATAGTTCCCCATGACCAAGTAGGATTTATATGAGGGATACAGGGATGTTTCAACATTAGAAAAGAAATAATAATAATGTAATCAGCCACATAAATGAGACAAAAGACAAGAACCACTTGATTCAATCAACTGATGCAGAAAAGGCATTTGATAAATTTCAACACCCATTTATGATAAAAACTCAGCAAAATGGGAATAGAAAAGAAAATCCTCAACATAATAAAGGCTATCTACACTAAACCAACTGTTGACATCATACTTAACGGAGAGTTGAAAACATTCCCCTTATGAACAGGTGCTAGACAAGGATGTCCACTGTCACCACTTCTATTCAAACTTTTTCTGGAGGTCCTAGCCAGAGAAATCAGGCATGGTAAAGAAATAAATGGCATCTAAATTGGTAAAGAAAAAGATAAAGTATCACTATTTGCAGATAACATGGTCTTATACACAGAAAACCCTACAGAATCCACAAAAATACACTGGATCTAATCAAAGATTTCAGCAACGTATCAGGATACAAGATAAACATAAATCACTTAGATTCCTTTACACCAACAAAGAGACAATCAAAGTAGAAATCTCAAAATCACTACCATTTACTATAGCCCTGTAGGAATAAATCTAAAAAGATATAAAAGACCTATACAAAGAAAACTGCAAGACCTTACTGCAAGAAACTAAAAGTAACTTATATAAATAGAGAAACACACTTTGCTCTTGGATAGGATGACAACTTTGTGAAAATGTCTACCCTGCCCGAAGCAATGTATACGGACAATGCGATTCCAATGCAAATTCCAGTGCACTTTTTAGTGAGATGGAGAAACAAATCACCAACTTCATATCAAAAGGGAAGAAGCTGCAGTAAGTAAAACATTACCAAAGAAGAACAAAGTGGAAGGCTTCACTCTTCCTGACTTTAAAATCCACCACACTGCCACAGCAATCAAGACAGACTGGTACTGGCACAAAAATAGACACATCAAACAATGGAACAGAATTGAGAATCCAGATATAACCGCATCCACCTATGAGCAACTGATACTTATTTAATAAAGGTCCAAAGGCTTTGAACTAGGAAAAAGACAGTTTCTTCAACAAATGGCCTTGGCATAACTGGATATTCATCTGCAAAAAACGAAACAAGACACTTATCTCACACCATGGATAAAACTAACTAAAAATGGACCTAAATATAAAAGCTGAAACAATAGAGATCATGAAAAATAATTGGAACAATACAGGAAGCCTTAATCCATGGCATTAACAGTATACAAAAAAATCACCAACAGCCATGAAACACCAGAATTGAAAACTGACAATTGGTAAATTGGTAACTCTTAAAAATCAAACAATGCTCATCCAAAGCCTTCATCAGAAGAATAAAAAGACTACCTATAGAGTGGGAAAGAACTTTTGACTACCACGATTCCAACCAACGTCTAATCTCTCTAATCTACAAAATACTGCAAAACCTCAACAAGAAAAAGAATCCAATTACAAAATGGGCAAAAGATATGAACAGACATTTGACCAAAGAAGACATTCAAGATGCCCACAAATACATGAAGAAATGCTCATGATCATTAGCCATCAGAGAATCCAAATCAAAACTACAATGTGATACCATCTTGCCCCAACAAAGTTGTCAATTATCCAAAAAAACACAGAATAATAAATGCTAGAGAGGATGTATAGAAATTGAAACCCTTCTTCACTGATGGTGGGATTACAAAATGGTACAACCACTATGGAAATCTATTTGTTGCTTTCTTAAAAAAACAGAAATAGAAATACCATATGATCCAACATTTCCAATCCTGGGGATATATCTTGGAGGTACAAGAGCCACCTTACAAACAGACACATACACGCCAATATTTATTGCAGCTCTTTTGACAAAGATGGAAAAAGATGGAATCAGTGGATGAATGGTTAAACAAACTATACAATGGAAAACTATGCAAAGAATGACAGTGATTTAGGTAAATGCCTGATAATGTGGGATCATCTGGAGGACATTATGCTGAGTGAAATTAGTCAGGCTCAAAAGGACAAATATCACATGCAACCATTATTCTAAGGACACAACAAAAGATTTTAGCACAGAAGAAAATAATATTTAATGGATACAAGGGTAATGAGGGAAAGAGGGAGGGAGAAAGGTTTCTATAAATTAGATAGTAGTCAGGATTCCAGTTACGTGTAGTGTGTGACAGCACACATTAGAAAAGGGGTATCCACAACTGGACTACATCTAAACTAAGTCATTCCCTAAATACAACTTACTTCTTTGGAAGGACAGAGTAACAGGGACAGAGGTAGGGAGACCATGCTTTCAGGGGACATTTAGACTAATTGACATACCCAAGCTTTTTTTTCTTTTTCTCTAAATAAAATGTTCTGCATACCACTTGGGTGAGTGATGTCTGTGGTCTTAAGAGCTAACAGGCTGTCATCAAAGTAGCATCAATTGGTCCCAATACATTTGGGCCACAGGTTACTGGAAGACATCAAGAACAGAAGGAAAATATGAGCCCAGAAGATAGAATGTGCCATATAATCCAGAGACTACTTCAGTAAAGGTCTAGAAGAACTATATGGTGCCTGGCCACCACCAATGACTGCCCTTATGGAATGCACAGTATAGAGCCCCTAACATAGATGGAGAAACATAAATGTGTATAACTAGAAAACTACCAAATGACCACAATTGATGATCCACCAGTCAGGAAGGTCCCCTGAGAAGATGGCCTCAGATTCTCTAACCCCAAACCACATCCTGCACTGAAGCCAACTCTCCTGACAACGACTGAAGTAGAATGTATAAGACATGAAGTGATGCTGGCGCCGAACAAACTTTCGGACGTAAATATACACAAGAAACTCTCCAAGAAGCTCATCTCTGGAGGCAAGATGATAGAGCGAGGAGGGACAGGTCTTGGTCAAATGGGCACAGAAAGATATGGATAAAAAGAAGAGTGTGCTGTCATTGGGGGAAGGGAGGAGCAGTTAGAGTAGAATATTGCTGTGAGTTATGGCTGTCATGTGGAAAATTGATATCGATTGTAAACTTGTAAGTAAATCACAATAAATTTATTACACAAACAGTCGCAGCCTTGGAATCCCAATGAAGTAGTTCTATTTGGCACACATGAGGTCATCACGAGTCAGTATTGACCTGATGGCAACTAACAGCAACAGGACCAGACCTTGGAAAAACTGTGATTGGTATTAAGTTTGTCTTTGATACCTGATTAACATAACAAGGCAAAACTTCTTGCCAGCAAGTTGATTCTGATGAACTGTGACACTCTAAGACAGAATAGAATTCATTTATAGGGTTTCTAAGCAGAGGTTAGTGGATGCGAACTGTTGTCCTTTTGGTTAACACGGAAACCCTTAACCACTGTGGTACCAGGGCTCTGACACTCCATTACCTCTTCTGTATTTCACCTCCCTTCCCCTTCTTTTTTTCTGATGAGTAGTTATCAATAAAGATGCCACACATTAAAGTTAGTTTCCTATTACCACATAAAAATTATTATAAATTTAGCAGTTTAAACATCACCTACTTATTAGCTCCACGTTCTGTATGTCAGAAGTCATAGTAGTCTCAACTGAGTTTTCTGCTCAGGGTCTCATGATGTCAAAATATTGGTGTTGGTTGAGTTTGGGCTTTCATCTGGAGACTCTAGCAAGAATCTGCTTCCAAACACATTTAGGTTTTGGCTAGAGCCAGTTCCTTGTGTTTTGAAGTCTGAAGTCTCCATTTCCTTGCTGGATTTTAGCTGAATCTCTCAGTTTTTTAAGCTCACCTGGAGAGGTTTCTTTTAACACTGCCTGCATCATCTTCAAAGCCAGAAACACTGTATCAAATCCTTCTCCTACTTTGTGTCTCTGACTTGTCTTTTACATACCAGCTGGTAAAAACTCTCAGCTTTAAGGGCTCATGTGGTTAAACTAGGCCTACTCAAATAACATCCCTCTGCCATATGACGTAGTCATACTAGTGATATCTCAACATATTGACAGATTCAATCCATGCTCAAAGGGGAGATACAAAGGCTCTTAAGACTTATTATTAGAATTCTGCCTACCACATCAAGTAAAGTTGTTATCTGATAAGACTTAACATCTTTTACTTTATTTACATTTGTACATTGATGCATTTAATAGAAAAACAAGCCTTCCAAACTCAAAGGAATGGATATGCAATGGCAAAACACTGAAACCACACTTGATAATCTAGGTAAAATTAAAAAATAAAAAGAAAGGAAACTAAACCTATTGCTGTCAAGTAAATTTTAACTGATAATGACCATATAGGATAGAGTAGAACTGCCCCATTGTGTCTCCACAGAGCAGCTGGTGGATTCAAACTGCTAACCTTTTGGTTGGTATCTAAATGCCTAACCATTGCGACACAGGGCCCCGATCTAGGTAAGAGGATTTCAATAAATACCCCTACAAATCATGCTGCATAGGTCACTCAAAAGTTTGATTGTAATTGAGAAATATAATTATTTTATAAATTTCATTTTACTAGAATTTATTAAAATAAATAGAGTCTTATTTCCCGTTTATAGTATATCAAAAGTTTGTTTTTATGAGACAATTATTTAAAACTAACAGCTGTTAGAAGACTATAGCCTCAGATCAGTCTATGGAAAAAAATACTACATACTTGCAATAAGAAAAGTGAAACCAACAATCTTATAGAATATTAGTATTTAAACAGAATTAAAATGATAATTACAACAAGATATAGGCCATCATATTTTACTTCTTTTGAATACTGTAACTTGGGAAAAGTATATTAGATTACAGTCTAATAGTTCTGTGGTAGACACTAACAGTCTTGACCAAGGTAGGTTTGGAGAGACTAGTACCTAGGGGCAAGTGAGGTGGGTACTCGATTTTTTCTGAGTAGTTCCTGATAAAGCTGGATTTGAATTCAGGGAGGAACACTAATCCTCATAAGGAGACGGTGTAAGTCATGACATTTTCAGGACTGGTTGCGTGCTACACGGCAGGCGATTCTGATGTGGATTTATAGGACTCAAGTGTCAGGGTAAGTACATTAAGAGTAAAATAAAAGGAAGTGGATCAGGTTGCTCACTCACATACATTGCAGGGTTCATACATGTGGCATAAATAAGTCAAGAAGCTGAATATACGAGAGAAAAGGATGGAAGTTAGGAAAAAAATGGTCCCAGAACTTTACCTACCTGAAAGTCTCTTCAATTTTTTTTAAAGAATAATTATCTCACCAAATAAAACAGATATCTGCCTGAATGTATCCATATGTATTTTGTGAACTCTGACTTACAGCACATGTTTTGGTTTTTAAATCATACTTCCATACTGAGATACTTCAAACAAGGAGACAGTTTTATATTATGGTTGCAAATAATGTTGTGGTGGCAGTGGTGGTGATGGTGGTGATGGTAATGATGATGAACTGAACATTTCTCCACAGATGCTGTTCCTGGGCAATACATTTTGAATTGGAAGACCTGAGAGTCCTTTTCTTTATTCATAGCAGATACTACTTTGTTTAATAATTGTCATCTTTTCACAGGTTAATACAAACTGATAATATTATCAAGGCACACAATTATCTTCGCTTTTACGCATGGTGAAACTGAGATTTAAGGAAGATGAATGAGTTACTGAAACTTAAATACTGCACTACACTTCTGTCAGTTTATCATAATGTGGTGGCTTGCCTGTTGCTGTGATGCTGGAAGTTATGCTAACAGTATTCCAAATACAAACAGGTAGACTACCAACAGGCAGAGCTGTAAAACCAAAACAAACTGGGAAGAAGAAGTCAGTTTTAAACACTGTAATTAAGTAAAATGATACGGTCCAAATCAATTTAGCATGCCTGCCTGTCTGCAGTTCTTCTGCTCTCCTTGGCTGATGACAGCACACATCTCCTTTTAATTCTATGCTTGTCCTCCCAAAAGTCTCCTCTCCATCCTCTTATCTCCCATCTAGAAAGAGATCAGTAGGACAGCATCCTATACATGCATAGAACCATGAAGTATACACATCCTATGGTCACATTGTGTCCAAAAGTCCAGTACATTTTTGTCCAAAGAGTTGACCTCAGTAGTGTTTTCTGGAAAAGGACAGCAACAGGTCTAGGGGTCATGCTCCCAGGGGATCACTGAGGCCATCGGACCATCATTTGTGGTTCCTTAGCAGAGTTCTTTGAGCTGCACCCTTCTTTTTCTTGTGTTGCCACAAGGAATCCACATTGTGTGCCCCATCACAGCTGGCTTTGGTGGTGGCTGGGCACCATCTGGTTCTTCTGGTCTCATGTTAATATAGTCTCCCATTCACATGAGTTTTTCTGTCTCCTGGGCTCTTTTATCCTCAAGTCTTTGTTCTCAGTTACCTGCTCTGGCTGAGTTGGGACAATTGGTGTACCTCAGATGGCAGCTTGCTAGCTTTTAACACCCAGACATCACACACCAATACAGGGTACAGAAGACTTTATTAGCAATAGGCTAGTTACGTCAATCGGCCTCGATGTACCCCAACAGCATGGTCCCCAGACACAGCCCTTGCTACTCCATCCTTGTAATACTGGGTTGAGATGAGAAAACCTTTCACTTTATGGTGAAGTCCAGCTAAGTTGATCTATTCTCTATTGTGTGATATCACTGCTTTCAGCTAAACAAATTTCTATTAACTATCTAATTTATAACCAACCCTCTCCTTCCCTCCCACCTTTGTAGACTTCAAAGAGTCTTTTTTTTTTTTTTGTATGTAATTCTCTTCTTAATTCCTTATAACAGGGGTCTCATGGAATATTTGCCCTTTTGCCACTGACTGATTTCACCCACCATAATGTTTCCATAATGTTTGAAACCAGGTTATGAGATGCTTCCTAAAATACTCATTGTTCTTTATCATTGCATAGTGTTCAATTGACTATTTATACAATAATGCGTTTATCCATTCATCTGTTGATGGGCATCTGTATTGAGTCCATCCTTTTGCTATTATGGACGCATGTATCTGTTTGACAGCCATTGTTTCTGCAGGATATATTCCAAGTGGCACAATTACTGGATCAAATAGTGTATCTATTTCCAGTTTTTTAAGGAAGCACCAAGTTGCTTTGCAAAGAAGTTGAATGATTTTACAATCCCACCAGCATTGTAGGACATTTCTGATCTCTCCAGAGCCTCTCCTACACTTGCTGTTTTGTGTTTTTTTTTTTGGATGTTGGCCAACATTGTTGGGTTGAGATGGTATCTCATTGTAGTTTTGATTTGGATTTCTTTGATAGCTAATGATCATGAGCATTTCCTTATGTATCTTTTGGCTGCCTGCATGTCTGCTCCAGTGAAGTGTCTGTCCATCTCCATTGCCTGTTGCTTAATTGGGTTCTTTACCTTTTTCTTGCTGATGATTTGCAGTACCTTGTAGATTATGGAGATAAGATGTAGACCTAACATGTAGTTGCCAAATATTTTTCTCCCATTCTGTAGGTGGTCTATTAATTCTTTTAATAAAGCCTTTGGATGAACAAAAGTGTTTGATCCCTAGCAGTTCCATTTATCTATTTTCTCTTCTGTTATTTGTACTTTGTCAGATTTTGAAGTCTGTCTAAGCTGTGTATGAGAACTTCCATTGTTGACCCTGTTTTTTCATGCATGATCTTTATTGTTTTAGATTTCATATTTAGGTCTTCGATCCATTTTGAGTTAGCTTTTGTGTAACATGTAAGACATGGGTCTTGTTTCAGTCTTTTACAGATGGATATCAATTTTGCCAACACCATTTGTTAAAAACACTGTGTTTACCCCAGGTTATACTCTTAGGGTCTTTGTTGAATATCAAGTGTTCCTAAGAGGACTGTGGCATCTCTGGGGTCTCAAGTCTCTTCCATTGGTCTATATGTCTCTTTTTGTACCAGTACCAGGCTGTTTTGACTACTGTAGCAGTGTAGTAAGTTCTAAAGTCAGACAGTGTGAGGCCTCCCACTATGTTCCTCATCTTCAGTAGTGCTTTACCTATCGGGTTTCTTCCCTTTCTAAAGTTGCTGATTTGTTTCTCCATCTCATTAAACAATGTCATTGGAATTTGCATTGGTATTGCATTGTATATGTAGATAGCTTTGGGTAAAACAGACATTTTCACAATGTTAAATCTTCATATCCACAAGCAGGGTAGGTTTCTAAATTTATGTAAGGCTCTTTTGGTTTCTTGCAGTAAGGTCTTGTAGTTGTTTTTGTATAGGTCTCTTATTTCTCTAGATTTATTCCTAGGCATTCTATCCTCTTGGAGGCTACAGTGAATGGTATTGATTGGGTTATTTCCTCTTTGATGCTCTCTTTGTTGGTATAATGGGATCCTAATGAATTACTTATATTGATCTTACGTTCTGATACTTTGCTGAACTCTTCTGATAGTTCTAATAGTTTATTTATGCATTTTTTAGGATTCTCTGCATATACAATCATATGATCTGCAAATAGGGAGATCTTTACTTCTCCTTTCCTGATAGAAATGCCCTTTATTTCTTTGTCTTGTCTAATTGCTCTGGTTAGAAGCTGTAGTACAATGCTGAATAGGAGTGCTGAGAGTGGGCATTGTTGTCTAATTCCCATTCTCAAGGCCGTTCTTTCAGTCTGTCTCCATTTAGGATGTTGTAGGTGGTTGGCTTTGAGTAGTTGCCTGTTATTGTATTGAGGAATTTCCCTTCTATTCCTATTTTGCTGAGAGTTTTTAGCATGAATTGGTGTTGGATTTTCTCAAATACATTTTCTGGATCAATTGAGAAAATCAGATAGTTCCTATCATTTGTGTTATTTATGTGGTTGATCACATTAGTTGGTTTTCTGACATTGAACCAGTCTTGCAACACTGGTATGAATCCAACTTGGTCATAATGAATTTTTTTTTTGACATGTTATTGAATTATTTTGGCTAGGATTTTGTTGAAGATTTTTCCATCTAGGTTCACGAATGATATTGGCATATAGTTCTTTTTTTGTGGGATCTTTCCCTGGCTATGGTATCAGTGTTATGCTGGTTTTACAGAATGAGTTTCCATCCTTGTTTATGCTGTGAAATACTCAGTAGTATTGAACTTAACTCCTTCTAAAAGTTTGGTAGAATGGTAGAATTCTCCAGTGCAGTCATGTGGGCTTTTTTGATTTTTTAATTTTTTTATATTTGAGGTTGGTAGTTCATTACTTTTTTGATCTCTTCCTTTGTGATGAGTTTATTATGCTGTACTTCGTCTTGTGATAGTTTTGAAAGGTAGTATGAATCTAGAAATCTTTTCATTTCCTCTAGGTTTTCAAATCTGTTAAAGTATAGTGTTTCATAGTATTCTGTTATAATTTTAATTTCATTTGAGTCTGTTATGACATCTCCCATCTCATTTCTTATTTGGGTTATTTGTTTCGTCTCCTATTTTTCTTTCGTAGGTTTAGTCAACGGTTTATCAATTTTGTTGATGTCTTCCAAGAATCAGCTTTTGATTTTGTTAGTTTTTTCAATTGTTCTTCTATACTCTAATTCATTTAATTCTGCTCTAATCTTTATTACCTGTTATATTCTGGAAGCTGAAGAGTTCGTTTGTTGCTCTCTTCCTACTTGTTCAAGCCATAGGGTTAATTCTTTGATTTGGGCCTTTCTTCCTTTTGGATCTGTGCATTTATAAATTAACCTCTGAGCATTGCTTTTGCTTTTTATTCTGTAAGTTCTGGTAGGATGTGTTTTCACTCCGATTTGATTCCATAGATTTCTTTATTTCGTCTTTGATTTCTTCTACAACCTATCGATTTTTGAGCAAGGTGTTCAATTTCTGTGAGTTCAAGTTTCTACCTGTGTTTTTCCTACTATTGATTTCAACTTTTATGGCTTTGTGGTCTGAGATGATGCTTTGCAATAATTCAGTGGTTTGGATTTTATTGAAACTTATTTTATGTCCTAACACATGGTCTCTTCTGGACAATGTTCCATGTGAATTGGAGAAGAAGGTGTACTTATCTGTTGATGGGTAAAAGGTTCTGTATGGGTTGATGTGATCTTGTCAGTTAGTTGTTGCAATGATATCTTCTTTATCTTTACTGAGCTTTTTCCTGGTATGATCTGTGCATTACTGAAAGTGGAGTGTTGAAGTGGAGTAATCTATTTCATTTTTCAATTTTGTCGGTGTTTGATGTATTTAGATGCTCTGATATTTGGTGCATAAATATTTAATATTGTTACATACAGCTTATTTATTGAAGCTTTCAGCAATAAGTAGTAACTATCCTTATCAACTTTGTTGGATTTTACATGAAATCTGTTTTACCTCAGATTAATATTGCCACTCCTGCTCTTCTTTATATGTTGTTGGTTTTGTATATATTTTTCCATCCTTTAACTATCAGTTTGTTCATATCTTTGAGTCTAAGGTGTGTTTATTGTAAGTAACATATAGACAGATTGTGTCTTTTGATCCATGCTGTCACTGTCTGTCTCCTTATTGGATTGTTGAGTGCATTTATATTCAGTGCAATTATTGATAGGTATGTGTTTATTTCTGTCATTTTGATGCATTTATTTTTGTGCTGTTGATCTTTTCTATGTTACTCTTAATATTCTGTTCTGGGTGATTCTTCTTTATGGGTTGACTTTTCATCTTTTTCAGTGTTGGTTTTGGTTGTTGTTGTTGTTGTTGAGACTCCTGTCTTGTGCTTCCTGTTTTGATATGTCACACTGTGATTTTGCTTTGAGGCTACTTCTATGATCTCCCTGACTAGTCTAAGTTTAAACTAGACTTTAATCTCTGCATATCTTTTTAATTTTCTCTCCATCTCAAAGAGTTATAACTACTCTAATGTATCCCTCTTTTGAGTGTGATGATGTCACTGTTTGTGTGTTATGATCACTGGTTCACTTTTTAAAATATTTTAGCTTTTATTGACCTTTGTGACTTCCCTGAGTAGCATTTTGCATGCTGTGTCCTGCATTGCTTTCTTAAGTATACACTTGATGTTATTGTTTTCTAAATAAAGAGCTTCTTTTAGTATTTCTTGCAGTTTTTGTTTGTTTTTATGAAGCCTCTAAGCTTCTCTTTATCTGAGAATGTCTTAATTTTGCCAACATATTTGAGAGACAATTTTTCAGAATATATAATTCTTGGTTGGAAGTTTTTATCCCTGAATGTTTTGAATGTGTTGCCCCACTGCCTTCTTGCCAACATTGTTTCTACTGAGAAAAGTCAGATGAAAGTTTACAGGGCTCCCTTTGTACCTTAGCTTTGCTTTAAGCCTTGCTGCCTTTAAGGGCTTCTCTTTATGTTTCATTTTATTAAGCTTGTTGATAATATGTCTTCGTGTCTTTCTTTTGGGGTTTGGTTTTTGTGGTGTTTGATAAGCATCTTGGATATCTATGTTCTCGTCTTCCATAATTTCAGGGAAATTTTCTGTCAGCAACTCTACAACAATATACTCAGCATTTTTGGCTATCCCTCCAGGTTCAGAAACTCCAATTATTCATAGACTATTCCTCTTAATAGAGTCCCACAAGTTTCTTAATGCTTCTTCATTTTTATATTTCTTTTCTCTGGTTCCTCCTAATAAATTCTGGTGTTAGTTGCTCTATACTCAAGCTCACTAACTATGGCTTCCATCTCCTCAACTGTGCTCTTTTGGCTTTGGGTCAAATTGTTTAATTCTGTGATTTTAATATTGATTTGCTAGATTTCAGATCATTGAAGTTCTATCAGTTCAAATAGATTTCTTTATTTTTCATTTTGTTGTGTTGCATTTTTGTTTAATTTCTGGGGGGTTCTATATATATTTCTTTTGTACTCAACCTCCAATAATTTCAGAAAGTCTTCATCTAGGAAGTGTTTTTATTCTGTGTTTTGAGAGTTTTTTGGAGCCATGTCCGACTGCTTCTTTAAATGATTAGATATTGATTTTTGTCTTCATGCCATTAAGAAGCTGTTTAGCTTCTCTGCTGTTACCCTAAAAGGAGCTGAGGTGTAGTTCTAAAAGGGGAGTAAGGGCACCACTAGATCTGATCACCAGCCACCTGTGTGGTGTCTAGTGACTGGCTCTGGGTGGACTCTCTATGGTGGCACCTTTCTCCTGGCTGCTAAAGGTGGATTTACTTGTGGTGACTGCCTGTTGTTATGCTCTTTGAGCCTATGGTGTAGTTCAGAGAATAGAGGAGAGAAGGATGCCACCTCACTTGGCTTCCATGGACCACTGCACTCTGTAGATTCATTTAGCTTAAAAATTTCTTATTTGCTGAGAGGGTTGCTGTGTAGCATCCACTGCTATAAGCTGTGCCATCAGGGTTGGAAGGTTCCTCTTCCCGGCTGGCAAAGACAGTGCCCTACTTATGGAGTTACTGTGGGGCTGTCAGCTGACACTATTAATGTGTTTCAGTGAAGGGTGGTGGAGTTGCTGCCTCCCCACTCAGCAGTCAGTTCTCCAAATGGTCTTATATTAAAAAAGTGCTTTCTTGCTGAGCAAGGAGTTGTCCCTCAGGTGCTGAAATTCATCAGGTTCTGAGGTGTGACAGACCCTGCTTTCTGTCTGACAACAAAAGCACCTGATAGGCCATCCCCAGATGCTATGACATGGTTCAAAGAGGGGAGAGGTTAGGGCCTTGCTGACTCATCTGCAAGGCCCCACCCATAACTCTAGGCACCATCATCTTAAATACAGATTTTCTGCTGGAGCACTATTCAGACAAGGTCTGCTGCTCAGTGTGAGAATTAGCCCCAGCTGAGATGTTGGGAATGGCTGACTCTGTCTCTTAGCTGACTAAGATGGCATCCAACCCACCTACTGCCTTTCCTGCCATGAGTCAGCAGAATTTATTGTACAGCTCAGAGAAGAGAGGGTAGAAGGTCACTGGTGTGCTCAGTCAGTAGCCAGGCTCTCAAGATGTGGACATCCCAGTCACAGTCTCTCTGCTGCACTACGCGCTGTTTTTTTAAGCACTTTACTTCAGCTTATTAGCCAACTCATGCCAATTCCCTGCCTCCAAGATAACAAAGGTGTCAGCACCTGCAGTACTCCCAAAACGTGCATCAGCAGAAGTGTAACTCAGCATGCTGCTGCCTGGTCTTTGAGAGAGGTAGTTGCCCCCTTACTGATACTAGCCCAATCTGACAACCATACACTAGATCCTAGGGCTCCCAGTATATGCATGTTGTGCAACTCAGTTATCATTCCAGGCCTTAGTTATCAGATAGAATTGAGGAGACATGTGTCTAATTTGCCATTTTGGCCCTGACCCCTGTTAGCCCAGATTTAAAGTCATTCATGAAGTGAATTCTTCAGGCTAAGATTGGACTAGACTATAAGACATAAATGATACTGGCAAAGAATGTACATCTTGGCTTAAGTAGATTCATGAGGCCAGCTGGGAAGCTCCCATCCAGAGTGAAAATGAGTGTGAGAGAGAGAGGAGCAGGTTGAGTAGACATGGAAAATACAGAGTGGTAAAAAGGAGTATGCTGTCACCAGGTTGGAAGAACAGCTAGTTACAGAGCATTATGTGTATAAGTTTTTGTATAACAAATTGACTTGAATTTTAAACTTCCACTTAAATCACAGTAATTTTTTTCAATTACACTCTAATCACTAACACCAAAAATGAAGAAACAAGTATTTTTTTCCAGTTTCTGCCATTTGAAATTGATCAAACATGCAGTCAAGATGCATAGTCAGTTGCTGGGGACTGGAACATAAACACTAGATAGAAAGAAGCATCCGTAGTTGGAAAATATGGCCTTCATAATGGAAACTATGCCAGACTTCTTATGATAGAATTTTTCAAGAACAATGATTTTTTTCATTGTGCATACTTTTTCATTAACAAGATAAAGTGTGACTATACACAGAGACCTCATCAGATGAAAAACATAGGAATCAAATGTACTACCTCTGTGGAAAGAGACAATGGCAAAACTCCATCTAATCAGTCAGAACAAGGCATGAGGTCAACTGTAGCAAGCCGATCAATTGTTCATATACAAGTTTAAGTTAAATTTGAGGAAAATTAAAGCAAGTGCTTTATAACCCAAATATGACTGAGTTGATTCTGACTAATAGGGACCCTATGGAACAGAGTAGAACTGGCACAAAGAGTTTCCAAGTAGCAACTGGTGGATCTGAACTGTCAAATTTTGGTTAAGAGCCCTAGCACTTAACCACTACGCCAACTGGGACCTCACTTTATTCCAGAATACAGGTGTTCCATCAGATAAAACAGCTTACTTAATTTTTCATTTTCCTCTGCTGCACTTTGTATAAAGTCTAGTAGAGCTCTCTATATAATCCTTTGTATTCATCGTCTGATAGTTTCAGGAAGGTTTCTTCATCTGGAAAGTTTTTTTGGCTCTTTGTTTTGGGGGACTTCTGCAGCCATGGATGATTTCTTCATTATACTTTTATCCAGAGTTTCTTGCTTTTGGGGCATCATGTGAGTCAATAAAGGCTGGGAAAGATGCTGTGAGGATTGATTGCAGTTGTTTCTCTAGGCCATCTTAAAACAAAAGATAAAAGGTATCTGAGAACTTCCAACGTCAGTCAGATTTTCAGGTATACAGGTCCCTCTTCCCAGCTGGCAAAGTAAGCAGCTGTGTATCCAACACCAGATGTTATAAACTGGTTCAAAATACAGAAAGGTTACTGCCCTGTTTACCTCTGCTGCCAGGTCCCAGCCATAGGCAACACCAGGTAAAATACTGCTCTTCTGCTGGAAAAGCACTCTCCTGCTGGAAGGTGCTGACTCCCAGACTAGGAATTAGGTCTAGCTGAGGCCTCCATATGGGTATTTCCGCCTCCCAGTGGAACAAGATGGCATCCCGGACAAGCTCTCCACCTGTCATGTACAGGTGACTCAATGGCGGAGGCAGAGAGGCCAAAGGTACCGAGATGCAAAGCCCAAAGCAGGGCTCTAAAAATGTGGCAATTGCACCTGCCCATTCCACCAGCAGTGTGTCTGAGGTTAGCTGCTAGTCAAGTCCAAGCTCTTCCTGCCAGCTAAGAAAGAAAAAAAAAGTTAAAATGATGAGTTACCTTTGATCCATGAAAGCCAGCACTCACCAAGAGCAGGGGTTGGAGAATGAGAGGTTTTACGTTCAGTGGTATGAAGTCCAAATTGACAGCCCTATGGTGTGTCCTAGGGCTCACTAGGTGTCCAGAAATCTCCATTTAATTATTAATTCAGGTCTTGGTTTCCAGAGGGATTTAGGGAGACACACATTTAGTCTGCCATCTTGACTCTGCACCCCAAATCTCACTTCAGATGCCAAGGAACCCATGTCTTGCTGCAATTAAGTATGGCTAGTTATCATTGTATAGAATCTGTTTACATCAAGGTTGCTTTTTGACTTTCATCATCACTGTTTCAGTGTACTATGATGCATGATCTTGATTATAACCCTTCTGTGTGCTACCAAAGATGATGGGGGAAGAGAATTCTTTTGGGGAGATTCTGAGGATGATTTCTGGGCATTTCCATGTGCTTTGGTGGTTAAAGATACTGGTTATTTACTCACGGTCAAATTAACTGGTCTTCTTTGTAGGCACATGGATATTACCCTATCATTAACAGCTTTGCATTTCAGGATAGATATTGAAATGTTCTTTTTGAAACTGCATGTTACACCATTCCTTTTCAAATTGTCATTCTCAACATAGTAGAGCATATGATTGTCCAATCCGAAGTGGCTAACAGCAGGCCATTTCAGCTCACTGATTCCTAGGATGTCAATGTTTATGCATGCATTCCATTTCATTTTTGACTATATCCAGTTTTCCTGGATTCATACTTCATACATCCCACATTCCAAGTATTAAATTGTATTTGCAGATTTTTTTCCCATTTTGAGTCATGCCACATCAGAAAATGAAGATTCTGAAAACTTGACTCCATCCATGTCATTAATGTCTACTCTTCTTTGAGTAAGTAGCTCTTCCTCAGTCATCTTTGTGTGTCTTCCAACCTCAGTGATTCATCTTCTGGTATTATATCAGACAGTGTTCTGCTGCTATTCATAAAGTTTTCACTGACTAACTCTATTCATAAGTAAACTTCTGAATCCTTCTTCCTAATCTGTCTTAGTCTGGAAGCTCAAGTGAGACCTGTATGCCATGGGTAGCCCTGCTAGTATCTGAATACAGGTGGCATAGCTTTCATTATCACAGTAACATGCCCCCATAGTATGACAAAATGACAGACACATGAGGAACACTTAGCGGTTATCCACACTGTAATAAGGAGAGCCTGCATTTCAAGAAGCTGAGTCTGTGTGTGTATGTGTATGAGCATTTAGACTTGCTAAAGAGCATGACAAGGAGCCCTTGTGGTGCAGTAGTTAAATACTCAGCTACTAACAGAAAAGTCAGAGGTTTCAACCCTCAAGCCCCTACAGGGGAGAAACATATGGCAGTAAGATTCCATAAGGGTTAAGAAAAAACATATTAAGGTTAGCTATAAGTTAGAATCAGCACAATGACAAAGGGTTTCGGTTTTGTTGCAAAGCAAGTGGACAGGATGCTGTATCTAAGGCTGATGATTAAAAAGTAGATGATCTTAATTCATTGACGTGTAGTAGCAGAAATCACCAGTAGGAAACTCTATTTGAGGTCCTCAATGTCTTGTTATGATGCACATAAATGGAACCTGGTTCTTTTCATTTGGAATATCAGATTCATTAGAGAAAAACATAAAAAGGGACAGGTCAGAGATGTGTTATTAGGGAAAGGAGAGTAGAAAGGGGAAATTCTAAGAATTATTTTGCGTAGAAAGAAAGACCATAAAAGAGTATGTTTTACATAGTGAAACAAGAAGAAACCAGAATATGAAATGTATCTGGTATTGTGAAGATACAAAGTGCGCCACAAAAGTCTAATCAAACAGTGGAACTTTAAGATCAGTCAATTTTATTTTCATTTATGTATGATCTTTTAATGCAGACTTAAAGTCTAGCTTAAAGTATAGCTCAAATGAAGAAGACACATTTCTTCTGGTTTATGAAATTCTGGGAAAGGATTAGAAGTCTCGTTGGAAATATGACCTTTGTTTACCTACCATCTTCTCTTATTCACTTGCTGTCATTTTCTGTGTTCTCAGTCTTTCAATGTTGAATTACATTAAAGGAAAAAAGTCTATGTTTGATTCAAAGTCTACTTAGGAGGACACTGCAAACTTAGGGTAACATTTTTAAAACATCAGTCCCTAATGAGTTATATTCTTCTCCCTCAGAAGATGTATGTGTGTGCGTGTGTGTGTGTGTGCTACTATAACAAAGTTTTCTATGCTTGGTTAAGTACAGGAAGTGTAAGTACAGGAAGTCTGGCCTTGATTAGGTCTGCCAGTTAAAATGCAGAACAATTAAATTTACCATTTTTGGTATTAGCATTTTATAAATACTGTATGGTGTACCCTTATTAAAAATTATTTGTTTTTCAGAAATTCAAATTTAACTGGACCTCCAATATTTTTGACTGCTTAATCTCACATCTGTAGCATTGGTATAGATGCAATGGCAAATTCTGAAAGATGCAGTTTATCATCTATGCTCTCAATGAAAGGTGGTCTGAGTGACACATTTTCACAGTCTTCACAGACTTCCCCTTGCACTACTCAGGTTTACTTCTTCATGCATGTATAATGAGTAACTTCTCCATGGTTCTTGTGTCCAATGGATTGAAACTTTTAGGGGTCTTTGGATGGATTCAATGTAACTTACATATGAGATGAATGTGAATCTATGAGAACCAGAGAGTAGACATGTCACAGGCATGTCTACATGTTAGTCCTCAGAACCTCGTGAATAGCAAAAAGGCCTTAGTAGATGTGATTAAATTAAAGCTCTGTAGTCTCAGAGATTATTCTTAGTTATCTGAGTTGCCCTGTATAATCAAAATAATCCATATAAGAGGGAGGCAAAAGAATTATTGTCAGAAAAGAGCTATGATGATGAAAGTAGTGATAAAGTGTTGATGAAAGCAAAGGATAATGTGATGGTGAAAGTGACAGCAGAGGTAAAAAGACAAAGATGATGTGACAACAAAGCAGAGACCAGAGTTGGAGAGAGACTTAAAGATGCTAAGCAGCATCTAGAATCTGGAAAAGGCAAAGATATGGATTCTCTCATAGAGCCTTCAGAAGGAACCAGTCTTGTACAGATCTTGACTTTAGTCTATTGAGATTTATTTTAGACTTCTAACCTTAAGATTGCAATAAATAAATACAGTGGTGTTTTAAGCCATTATGCTTTCATAATTTGCTGCTGCAGCAATAGAAAACTACTACAACATGCTATTCACTTCCTGAGGGGAGACTTAGAGGAATGAAAACCTACAACTTTGCCACTACAAGGATCCCTGGTAGTGCAGTGGTTAAGTGCTTGGCTGCTAACTGAAATGTTGGAAATTCAAACCCACCAGGCACTCTACAAGATCTGACAGTCTGCCTCCATAAAGCTTTACAGGCTTTGAAACCCTATGGATTAGCCAAACATTTTGAAACTCTTTTACTTGAATGACCATCAGAGCTGTCCTCATATTACCTTTGATGTCCTGAATGGCATCCACATGTCTTCCTTTTACTATTTCCTTCACCTTTGGGTAAATAAAATGTCACTGGGGGCTAGATCAGGTGAGTAGGCAGGGTGTTCCAATACAATTATTTGCTTACTGGCTAAAAATTCCCTCACAGACAACTATACAATTATGCTCATGAACTTGCCAACATGCCACTGTGCACAATGGCCATTCCAGAAAGAGTTCCAAAACTGCTTTGAAGGGTGGACTATGTGCTGTCATTGGTGCATAGCTTCCCAAGAGGAGTAATTCAAAGGTGACTATAGTGATATTCAGCGATGAGGTATGCAGCACTTAGGACAACTAAGTTTATGGACTTAATTGTTGGACCTCATATAATTGAACAAGGGAAGTTCAAGTGATTTCCTTGTGGGAATACTTATTCTTCCTGTTAACTTTGTAAAGAAAAGCAACCTTACTTTCTCATGTTGATCAGGGTCAATTGCCTCTGTCTAGATAGAAATACTTCTTCTCCAGTGTTGGTCCCTAGATATGAGTTCAAGGTGCCCTATCAGCAGCTGTGGCTTATAGTTAAATGGGGGTTTTTCTGTGTCATTGCAAAAATGTACACCCTTTGAGGAACTAAGACCACAAACCTTTCAGAACTCTGAGTTGTGATGGAAAAGCATTAAGTCTCCCAGTGGGTTATTGGGAATGATGACAAGTGGGGACATTCCTATTTCCACTAATTAATCCTTTAGGGACTTAGCACTGTATGGAGGTTCTGATTAAATGCCCGTTCACCCTGAATTATGAAGGATGGTGGCCAATCTTTTCAGAATTTTCTCCAACTGGACACTTGAACTATTTCTATAGTAATCTATTCTAGCACTCTATGAAGCCAGATCCTTTCGGATGGTATTATATGCGATACAACTAGTGAATTCCATCATCAGAACTCTACTGCCTTCCAGCTTTCACTGTGAAGGGGTTCCCCCTGATTGGATTCTATATTGTAGGGCATTCTATGCTTATGGATTAGAAACTTCATGTCTCCAAATATAAATGAATTTATGTAGCTAGAAAATGCAGACTTAGAATAGGTATTCGTGTCTTGAGGATGAACCACTGGCTCCTATAGGACAGGTAAAAACCAATGTAGTGGACTTGCTACCAATTGAGCAGTGATCTTCTTGAGGAATAGTATCATACTGGTGACTCAGTGTTGGTCTCTCTGTTGCTGATAGATCTCACATATAGAAGCTGCAGTAGTTAAATCATCCTTCCTAAGTGGAACTCCATGACGTTAGGACTGTAAGTTGCTCCTTTATAGTCCTACCACAATGGTCACTCAGTTCATTTGCTAATCATGCCAGTTCTGGTATGATCAGTGCTCAAGGCTGGAAAATATCAAATGCCAGTTTTTTTCCTATCTGCTTGTTTTGTGCCTCTTTAATGGTGTATGATTTATAGTACGTGATTTAAAAAATATTCACAATTTCTGCCCACAACAATATGTCCATCCCATACTTCTACTACATACATTCTTGTCTCAAGTATACCAGTCATCTTATTTTCCGGCCCCTGGTGAGATGGACAGACTATTTAGTCACAGTCTAGTAATCCATATATATTCTGAATATAAACCCATTTATTTTTCTATACAAAATGGATGGGCCTGTTTATCACTTAGAAACCTAACCTTTGGGTAAGCTCTTTTCCCTCTAATGTATTTCAAGGACACTTCTTAACTGTGGCTGTAATGCAGCATCCATCCATTTTTGTTGCACTTGTGCACTGAGTTGACAAATGTAGAAATAATTCCTCCTCCTACAATCAATTTCTTGGATCCATCTTATTTTATTATGGTATATCACGCAGGATATTCATAGGACCATGGCCACTGCATCATTTAGGTCATTAATGTTTATGCTAATCTCTATTATCACCTATGGAAAAGTGATACTGTTTTGAGTGAGTTTACTATCTTGGCCAGAAAGGGAACAATTGGAGTTTCAAAAATTTCCCCTTGGGCTTCCCCACTTAGATAACTTTTACTCCAAAGGCCAAGTACCCAATGTGGAGGTACTCCTACTTCCAAGTGTACTGATTTCGAACATAGATTTGGAGACACATCGAGGAAATAATGACTATGTGGGTTCATGCACCCAGAGCATCTCTGTGAGGTTGACTTAAGACAGGACTCCACTTATGACCTAACTCCTATACACCTTGCTTTTGCAAGGAGGCCATGATTATCCTTTGGGTCTCCAGGTATTATTGTCAGTTCAAACGTTTGTCTAATACTCTTTGAAATAGCTAAGATTTCATTTTTACTCAGGCTTCTAAGCGTCACCCTAGCTGTGATTTTGGCACATTTCCAGTAGCCCTTGAAATCCACACAGGGAAAGTGCTAGCTTATAAAAGATAACCATCGTAACCACTGCAAATCCAGGGGGTCTAGGAGAATTTACAGAATCAAAATACTTCAGGGAATACATCTAGATGAACCATCCCACACTTTAGTGTTCTAATTTTTCACAAACAGAGCTATGACCTTACCATAATACATCTGTTTTACTGCCAGTTTAAATACCTTACATTAAATCCAGTGTCTGTACCTTAGATATGTCCAGCCTTCCACTCAAGAGATAAGCTGTAATTTGCCATACAGTCCCTCCTGTTTTTACACTTAGGGTAAAACTGTTAGTTAACTGTACTTGGTTTCTAATTACTTATCTGCAAGGTGTTGCAACTCAGCAATAAGTAGCTAACTCCATTGTCCTGATAGTCATTGTTTCTCTCAATTCTTCTAAATGCTTTCATCATTGCAACTGCAAGAGTATTCTTCACCTTGAAGAAAGTTTACGAAGTCACTCCAAGTTGAGGAATTAAGCTGCTGATTTCCCCCAAAAGACTATCAATTCCCCATGTATCAGTAAGAATAGTATCCTTGTAGGCAGTTGGAAAGTGAGAACAGTCAAAATAGTATCCTTTTTGCCACACCATGTCTTACCGTTACTACATACATAAATTTGTGTCATCCAAGAAGCAAGAAGAGATTAGAGATGCAAAAGATTTATAGGAGAAGTAAGCACCCATGATGGATAAAAGGGAGAGAGCGGGAGTAGGTAGCAAAGTCTTCATGCTATGATATGAGTCTACACATGAAAGGAAGAGGGCAAAAGGAGAACTGAGAAGTAGTCCCAGACTAAAGCATTATTCTGAGAAAGTTTTGGGAAGTCTGATGGGGAAAGCTCAAAGCTGCCTGATAGAGAACCCATTGCTATCAAGCAACTCAGCAATCCTATAGGACAGAGTAAAACTATCCCATAAAGTTTCCAAGAAGCACTTGGTGGATTTAAACATCTGACATTTTGGCTAGCTGCTGTAGCTACTAACCACTAGATGACCAGTGTTTGTACTTAATAAACATAGCCCTGTGCTAGTATAATACTACAGATAGAGTCCTGTGCCAGTGTACCTACCATGATAAGACATTGGCTTGCAAGTAACCTAGAGGAGCTGTGATCTTAATGTAAATAAGGTGGTTATCCAGAAGTACGGTAGTTACGGATTCTAGTCAAATATGCTTCCCACAGCCTAAGATCTGAGTAATAAATTTCTATAGCTGCCACATGTGGTTAAAAGCATTTTTGTAGATGGACTGAAGTTCAAATTCTTCATTATCAGCTATTACGTATTATTTGACCTTTGAACCTTGCTTCACTTCCCATTTTCCTTAAACATAATGTGAAAATTTCATTCTCACAGGACTGTTTTGAAAATGAAAAATATAAGTAAAAGTGTAAATGCACACAAAATATATTTATAAAAATATAAGAAATACAAAAATGTAAATTTTAGATACTGCACATATATTAGGATATTTACTTTCCTATATAATAATATTAGATAAATTAAAGGAACACTTCTATGATGTGTACATTCAACTTTAAATTATTGAATTTAAATGACCAATTATATATCAGATGTAGTATCCATGTACTAATGAACCAGTCCAAGGCTCAATGAAGAGATCTTAGCAGAATGGTTTATAATAATGTCTTTTCTTTTCCAGGTTCTTAATTGAACTGAGTCTGTCCACCAGCATTCTGCCTGGAACATGAAAACATTTAGCCAATGGTATTAAGCTCCTGTTTCTGGTATTTATACAGACTACTCTCCTGCTCACACATTTCACTTGGCTCCTCCTTACTCTCGTTTTTCCTCATTTGCTCTCTTACACGTTACTTCACACCCTACCTTTGATTATTTGCCCTTGGGCCACCTTATTTTGATGGCTCATTTGAACAAGATTTCCTGGCTCTGAATCTGCACTACCCATTTGTATCTATTTGGTATTCGCCCACTGGCTTCACACACCACACCAATAGCTTTGGAGTGAGAAGTATTTCCTACTGCTGCATTGGCTCTGCATAGCTGTTACTATACATGTTGGATTGTGATTTGTGTCTAATCCCGTGTGTTAAAATTAAACAACACTCTAGGCAAGGCCAAGGTGGCAGAAAGATGCTTCCTGTGACCTTTATAACAACAAAGACTTGAAAGAACAAATGAATGCAGTGCATGTGATTTCCAAGGAACCCTGAACATCAAAGGGAACCCTGAGAAATTGTACTGAGCAATGGGGAAGGGAAAGCAGTGCCAGAAGATCATAGGTTTCCACAGACCTGACTTGCAAGGAAACAGATGAAACCATTGTGGTAAGCCCACCTGTAGACATTGGTGGGTAACTTCCTCAGAAGAGAAGTTGCCTGGGAAGTCAACTTGCACCTCAGTAATGAGTGAGAAACAGTACTGAATTGTTGAAAGCTAAGTCCATACATCTAAACTGCCATGTGGGGATCTAAAGCTTCTCTACCTTCTTTCAGTGATACCCCCTGCCTTCTCTGTACTGCAGCTGGGCCTGGATTCTGACACCATTAACTGAGCTGTAAGTAGGACTCCTTAAGCCTGTCCTGCAGAATTCTCTGAGACTCGGAGGGAGAACTATTTAACAAACTTAGGGAAAGGAGGAAAAAGCAATCAGTCTGTTCCCGTAAGCCAGTAAATCAGGACAGAAACTGTTCCTTTACCTACATCTAGAAAAAAAAATGGGATG
The DNA here is from genome assembly GCA_028571685.1 of Heterohyrax brucei. Taxonomy (NCBI): domain Eukaryota; kingdom Metazoa; phylum Chordata; class Mammalia; order Hyracoidea; family Procaviidae; genus Heterohyrax; species Heterohyrax brucei. The sequence goes on from CM053166.1 coordinate 104,170,064, forward strand.
CTCCATACTCACAGACGCTTGAAGTGCCTGTTAGCCTCCAACTTTCTCAGTGGTGGCAGGCAGACATCAATGCCTTTACCAATCACCCCTGCCCATCTAGTATAGTATGCAAGAAACTACACCTCAAAATTGGTGACTGAATACCTGGACACCTGAGCTGAATTCGTATAAGAAAAGTAAAGGGACTCTTGGGCTTCCATGTCTAATAACACCCCTAATCACCTGTTGACAGAACGTTAGAACTTCAAAGACAACAATAGCCAAGCTATCACATACAAACAGCCTATTTGGACATTCAAAACTAGAAGCTAGAACACAGTAGGTAAACATAAAATAAATAAATACTATTTACTAATGGCTGAGAGACAACAGTCAATCTCAAGTCACTTTAAAAAAGCAGACAATGATTTCTTCAGAAAACTCTGAAAACAAAGAATAAAATTTTCCAGAAGAGAGGACTTCCTGGAATTATCAGAGACAGAATACAAAAGATTAGTATTTAGAACTTTTCAACAGATCAGGAAGGAAAAGTACCACAGAGTATAACAACAAATTGAACAAATTGCAGGAAACTTACAGCAGCAAGAATTAGAAATTCAAAGAACTAATAATAAAATTACAGAATCAGACAACTCACTGGGAAGTCAAAGGAGCAGAACTGAGGTAATGGAAGGCCAAACAAACAAGACTGAAGATAAAGCACAGGACAGCAACATATTTGAGAAAAATCAGATAAAATAATTTTTAAAAAATGAAGAGACACTAAGAATTATGTGGGAGTCTATGAAGAGGAAAAGTCTACAAAAGTTTGGAGAACCAGAAGAGTGGGAAACAACAGAAAGTACAGAGAGAATTGTCAAAGATTTGTTGACAGAAAAAGTATCTAATATCATGAAAGATGAGAAGATGCTCATAGAACTCCACACAAGTTAGATCCCAAAAGAAAGACACCAAGATATATTATAATCAAGCTTGCAAAAACTAAAAATAAGGAGATACTTTTAAAAGTGGCTCAGCATAAATACAAAATAACCTACCAAGGAGAAACAGTAATACTAAGCAGAGGAGTCAGCAGAAACCATGCAGGCAAGAAGGGAATGAGATGACACATACCAAGGCTTGAAGGAAAATAGTTGCAAGTATAGAATTATACATCCAGCAAAATTGTCTCAGATATGATGGCAAAATTAAGACATTTCCAGATAAGCAGAAATTTAGGGAATCAGCCAAAAACAAATCAAAATTAAAAGAAGTACTAAAGGGAGTCCTTTGGTTAGAAAATCAGTAGCATCAGGTAACAACTCAAGACCAGAAAGCAGAACAGAGCAATGGGATATCAACCCAAATAGAGAATCACAAAAATAAATCATAGGCAAAACGCTGAAAATTGGGAAACAAACATGCCATTATGTAAACATTATACAAAAAAGAGGGGCTCAAAAACAAACGTAGTCATAGGTCATTCATATGGAGAGGTAGTCAAAGTGATATACAGCAGTTAGACTAGTTTAAATTTAGAAAAACAGGGGCAAATATTAAAGTAACCCCCAAAGAAGCTATCAATCCTACACAATAAAATTAAAAAGAAAACAAGAAAAACATGAAATCTCAGCAAACACAAAACCACCAGTATTGAAAAGAATGAAAACTCTTAAAGGAAAAAGATTCAGCACAGAAAATTAAATGGAAAAAAAGAATTGTCTACAATGTATAAAAAAGATAACAAAATAACAGCACTAAGCTCATATCTATTAATAATAATGCTGAATGTAAATGGACTAAATGTACCAATAAAGAGATGGAAAGGCAGATTTCCTTTTTAAAAAATCTATCTATACTCTGTATACAGGAGAAACAACTTGGACTCAAATTAATCAAAAAATCAAAAATAAAATGATGGGAAAATATATCAAGTTAGCAACATTCAAAAAAAGAGCAAAAATGACTATATTAATCTCTAGTAAAACAGACTTCAAAGTTAAATCCACCACACTGGATAATGAAGGACATTATATAATGATTAAAGGACCAGTACTTCAGGAAGACATGACCATGTTAAATATCTACATACCCAATGACAAGACTCCAAAGTACATAAAACAAACGCTAATGGCAACAAAAACAGATACAGACAACTCTACAATAACAGTAGGAGATTTCAACACACCATTTTCAGTGAAGGACAGAATGTCTAGAAAAAAGCTCAATAAAAACAATCCAGTACCATCAAGCCAATTCTGACTCATAGTGACCCTATAGGTCAGAGTAAACCTGCCCCATAGAGTTTCCAAGGAGCACTAGGCAGATTTGAACTGCTGACCTTATGGTTAGCAGGCTCAATAAAAACAAGGAAGATCTAAATGCCACAGTCAACCAACCTGACCTCATAGACACATACAGAACATTCTACCTAACAGCAGCCAAGTATATTTTCTTTTCCAATGCACATGGGACATTCTCCAGAATTGACCACATATTAGGCTATAAAGCAATCCTTAGCAAAATTCAAAGCATTGTGATATTACAAAGCAGTTTGCAGAACATAAATCCATAAAAGTACATATCAATAACAGAAAAAAGGAGGAAAAAATAAATAAATAAACACCTGAAAACTGGGGGGAAAAATTTGCTCTAAAATGACTGGGTTATAGAAGAAATCAAAGATGGAATAAAGAAATTCATAGAATCAAATGAGAATGAAAACACATCCTATCAGAATGTATAAAAAAACAAATCCACTGCCGTCAAGCTGATGCTGACTCGCAGCGACCCTACAGGACGGAAAAGTAGGAGTGTGTGGCAGCAGCCAGAGTAGCATAGTGGTGTGGATGCGAGGCTTTGTACTGCAAATTGGTTTGGATTGTAAACTTTTATTTAAAGCACACTAAATTATTTTAGAAAAAAACAAACAACACTCCAGAAGCCTGGACAATATTCTAAGACTACTGGGTGTCTTATCATTAAATATACCCTTGAAAAACAACATCATTAATCCTTCAAGGGTGCCCTTTATTTTCCCCCCAAGGACCTAGCTTACTTTGAAGTAACAGATGGTAGGTATTTAACTTAAAAGTTTCTTTTCCCAAGACCTGTGTCTCTAGGATTTTGTGTATTCCATGTGAATTTTTGCACTACTATATAACCTTCGAAGAACCAACTGTACGTTCTTTTTTTTATTACAAGATTGTAAATGGCATATAAGTAAAAAACTGCTTTGCAATAGTTGCAGATTCTTTAAAACTGCCTGCCCATTTGCAAACTTCTTTCTCCCTCTTAATAGCCTACGCAATTTTGGATGTCTTACTGTTTTGAACATACGTATTTCTAAATTCTAATATAGTTAGAATTGTTACTAATTGTTAAATAGATGATCAATTCTCTTTCTCATATTTCAGATGCTTTAATAAACACCATGTTGACCTCCCCAGTGTTTTCCAGTGTATTCACACTCTTATTTCTGCCAGCTGTCATTATGACAGCTTTGATTTAATTTTCAGTTGTCTACCTCATGATTTCAAAATTAAGAAAAGACCTTTTGTTATATAAATGAACCAAAGACAGCCTCTGTGTACTGGTCCCGGATTGTTTACTTCCCTATAGCAAGCAAAGGCCCATTAGCCAAAACACCCTAGCCAAGCCAAGTGCCGTCGAGTCGGATCCGACTCATGGCGACCCTAGGGGCCAGGGTAGAACTGACCCCCAGAGTATTCAAGGAGCGCCTGGTGGATTTGAACTGCTGACCTTGTGGTTAGCGGTGGTAGGACACTGGTACCAAATTCAGATTTATGCACTCCAAATTGTTTCTAAAAGAACACAAAGAGAGGTTTAGACACGTGAGATCTGCTTGCTCTACATACCCTGTGGAAATGAACTCAGTAGAACATCACACCTGTTAGCCATAGATAAGATAAAACACTGTTGTAATAAGGAGCCTCAGATTATTGCTGTCCTCAGAGGCCTCTGACCCAGAGACTCGCTGCCACATCTTGCTGTAAAAGGACATTGCAGAGACATACATGATTTTTGCCTCCTTCTTCCGTTACCTGGACAATTCCTCACTGGTGGGTCCTTTTGCCCACTTGCTTCTGGAAGACCTGCTGCTGCAGCAAACAGTCCTCCATATACAGAAATTTATGCACTGAACCCAATAAATAGCTTATTGTGCAGTTCTCCTACCTTGTGGCCATATCTCTCCTTCATTAGCTCCAAACTCCTTTCAGTTCACTACACCTCTACTCAGAAGTAGAATTTTCTTTTGGGGACACAATTTCCTACTTCTGTGCCTTTGTTAATGTGGACTTTTTTCCCTGGAACAATCTCTCAAAAATATAAAACTGCCTTACTTATACTTTAATTCCTATGTAAAATTTTATATTCATTTTTATTCCTTCTGAGCGTTAAAGGAAAAGGTTTTGACAATCATCCCTTCCTAAGGTGGGACTATTTATAAGGACTTTTGTTTACCAAACAGGATGTGTAATGACTATCGGAAGTAAAAGACTGGGGGAGTCTGGATAGAGTTTAGTTCTGTAAATAAAACAGCATTACATAGATATACCTTTTCTATTCCTCAGGAGACCTTGAGGATGAAGAGGAGGGTCTGAAGTAAGGAATATGTGTGGCTTTTAGAGGGAGGTGTGTATAAAAGGATACCTGGAGTAGTGTAGTTGAACTTAATTAATAGATCTCTTGAAGGAAAATAAATACTTCTATTTTGGAATTATTAAAAGAATTGCTATTTCTTTTTTACTCATAAAATATCCAATAAAATCTCCCTTGTGATTAAGTGGAACAAAGAAACTATTAACACACAAAAAGGCATAAAAATGAGAGCACTAAACTCCTATCTATTAGTAATTACATTGAATATAAATGGATGAAATGCATCAAGAAAAAGACGGAGAGTGGCAGAATGGATTTTAAAAAAACTCACCTTTATGCTGCCTATAAGAGACAGACCTTAAACTTAAAGACACAAACTAAAACTCAAGAGATACAAAAAACACATTAAGCAAAAAACACAAAAAAAGAGGGGAGTGGCAGTATTAATTTCTGATAAAATAGACTTTAAAGCAAAATCCACCACAAAGAATACGGAAGTACACTATGTAAAGGAGGACATAACTATGACAAGTGTTTACACACAACAGGGCTCCTAAACACATAAAATGATCTCTAACAACATTAAAAAGAGAAATCCAAACCAAAAAACTAAACCCACTGCCATCAAGTTGATTCCAACTCATTGAGACCCTATAGGACAGGGTAGAACTGCCCCATAGAGTTTCCAACAAGTGCCTGGTGGATTTGAACTGCCCCCCTTTTGGTTAGCATCCATAACATGTATCCACTACACCACCAGAATTTCCAAAATATTTCCACAATAATAGCAGGAGACTTCAATACACCACTTTGAGTGAAGGACAGAACATCCAGACAGAAGTTCAATGACATCCAGACAGAAGTTCAATGATACACAGAAGATCCAAATGTCATGATTAACCAACTTGACTTCGTAGACATACACAGAACACTCTGTCCAACATAAGCCAACTGTATTTTCTTTTCCAATGACATGGATTATTATCCAGAATAGACCACATATTAGATAATAAAGCAAGACTTAACAGAACCCAAACCACTGGAATATTGCAAAGCATCTTTTCAGACCATAAATTCATAAAAGTAGAAATAAATAACAGAAGAAGCAAAGGGGGAAGAAAAAAATAAACTGTAAGACATCTTGCTGAGAAACTACTGGGTTATGGAAGAAATTAAGAATGGAATAAATTCACAGAATCAAATGAGAATGAAAACATATCCTATCAGATCCTTTGAGATACAGCAGAAACATTACTCAAACCAAAAACCAATCCCACTGCTGCAGAACTGGTTGCAGCTCACAGCGACCCAATAGGACAGAGTAGAACTGCCCCATAGAGCTTCTAAGGAGCCCTGGTGGATCTTTTTGTTAACAGGAATAGCACTTAACTACTACGGTGTCAGGGTTTCCTAAAACAGGCTCAAAGGTCAATTTATACAAATACATGCACACATTCAAAAGGAAGAAAGGACCCAAACCAAAGCATTAACCCTACAACTCACACAAATAGAAAGAAAGAAACAAAAGAAGCTCAAGAGCTCCAGAATAAAGTGAAATAAAAATTAGAGCAGAATTAAATGAAATTCTCCATTGTGTACCCCTACTATACAGGACAAATTTTTTTGAAAGAGTGAGCAGGAGGATAATATGGGTGGAGTGGAAGAGAACTATGTATAAAGTTCTGTTTCAGGGTTGGTTAGCCCTGGAATCAGTTGATATTGCATGTAGGTTAAACAAGATCATCCAGTTGAATATGTCTCCATTCTTTGAACACCTCTCATGTTGTTTATACTCATCTTGCTGGATCTGCCACATTCTATCTTGTTTGAACTTTACTTTCTTGTCTAAGACACTTTACTACTGGACTAAAAGTACACTGAGTGCAGAAATGACATGTGACTTTTTGTATCCCTCAAAGGAAGGCATTTTTTGCAATGTGCCACATATTTTCGTTGATGCTACATGGACAACTGATAGACATGCCATGAAGTTTGTATGAGTTTTTTTCAAAATTATATTTTACTATTGAAATAAATGCAATGTTACATTTTATTTTCTATGTCACCTAATAAATTACTTTATTTTAGTGTTTCTTAGTATTTTATTTTTTAATGTTCTTTTGACCACATGTGGGGGGGTAAAACATCATTTTTCCACAAAAAAATTATTGTTTAGTATTCTATAGTAATTTAAACTGTAACTTGTTGATCAATACAATTTGACTCCTATTTCTGTAACTATACATAGGTGACTGTGATCTGATGGATAGTCTTTAAATAGCTTTTCTTTACCATGGTCTTGTGACTCTCACCCAACTGGATGGGACTATGTAAATAAGGTGATTGTGGCCCACCAAAGGGATTGGACAGTTTGTTAATAATACAAATAAGTTGCATGGCACCCTTGTGGGGGCAGGACCATGCAGATAGGTGCATAGAGAAGTAATGAAGGTACTGGGCAGTTTTGCCATCCCAAGCCAATTACTCTTAAAATGAGCCATCTCAATGATGGACAGTAGGGGGCTTCACTACCATCAAGAAAGAAGAGTTAGAAGTGGAGAGTATCCTTTGTATACAGGTTTTTCATTGAGAACCTCCTAGATCTAGGCGACAGAGAGAGAAACAGAGAGCTTTAACAATGGAGATGATGCAAGAAGGTGAAAAGCAGTGACAGAGAAAGAAGTGCTGGCGGTAAAACCAGGAGACTGGTGTGGCAGTGCTGTAAGCTTCCTTGTCCACAGGGTAAGGCAGTTACAATGGGTATGCTGATACATAGAGTGAGATTGCTGAGCACCTTTGAGCAGAACACTTTCTCCAGGTACTTGTCAGCAGAGCTAAGCTTGCTGAACCACAGAGTGAGAGAGCTGAGTGTCTTCTGGCTGAGGCTCCCTGGTGGAGTAAAGTGTCCCTAGGCACTTACTGACCAAGCTAAATACCTTTGTAACAGTTGCCCAAGCAGATCAGAGGTTGGCTGGCCCACGATGCCCAAGACATGTAAGGGGCCAAGAGAAGAGAAATGAAGAGGGCTTCCTATGGGTAAGGCTAAGAAGAGGCTGTCCTGACTGAAGAACTGCATCCTGAGTTATCCCTGATCCTGAATTATAACCCAGTCCTTCCCTAATAAAACCTGTAAATGTGAGAGTGGTCTATTACTTCTGTGTGGCCACTGAAATAAATTATCAAACTCGACAGAGAGGTAGAGAGTGTCATAAGAGGGGCAGCTGGTGTCAGAACTGGTAAAATTCTTGGCAAAAGGAGGTATATGTGACCTTAACCTCATAGCAAGCAGCCCTGGGATGTTGATGTTGATCCTGATTCTCCTTCCTCATTGAGAAGTTAAAAGAGATCTGGTGCAACAGCCACATCATTTGCACAGTGATACTGGGCAAATTATTTAGCCTCTCTTTTAGTGTCCTAATCTATAAAACTGAAATACCAGAAATACCTAGCTCATAGAGAACCTTTCCTGATGAGATGAGCTAGTCTTTGTAAATAGCAACCTAGCTAATTATTGCTTAAAATGCTGCATAACAAAACAAAGTGCCTCACTTTGAACATATAGTCAGCAGACAAGAAATACTTGGAAATATATTTTGTGATGAAGTAAAATGAGAGAGAGTAATACTCGTTTTCATCAGCTCTTAAACTCTAGGGCCACCTTCTTAGGCATAGATCTCTCTGTCCATCTTACCCCTTTTCTTTTCTATTCATTTAGCTCTACTGACTCTTAACACTGAAACAGCGTGTCACGGAGGGAGCCAAGATGTGCTAGGATATGTGGTCAGTACTATGGGATCTAAACAGATCTGTGAGAGTAATTTCAGCTCCCCACCCTCAAATCTTTCTTGACTGCTTATATAGTAACTATTGAAACCACTCCTTAGTTATTTCTTGTGTGTGTGACTGAGTATTTAACTAATGCAAAGTGTATGTATTTCATTAAAGCATTTGTCATTTCAGTAAAAACATGTCTATTAACGTGAGTACACATTTTGAAGAAGAAAATAATCTAAATCTATATTGTGGAGATGTCTTATTTCAAAAAGCTATGGGCAAATTTTAATCTCTTTGTGTCACAGTTCTGCTTTATTACATGTACTCAAGAAATATGAGTGCTATATTTTTAGTTTTTCCCACCTCCAGTTACATAAAAAGCCTCACAAAGCTAGTAGGAAAGGATAATGAGACACATATTGTCTCACTGCAGTCATGAGAAATCCCAGAGCTTCATGGCTACAGTCCAATAGGAGGTTTTGAGAGGGTGGGGACTAGGTGCATATATGGAATTCTTTGACAACTCTACAGAAATCACCCTAACTACTGAAACATGTTATGTACAGTGTAAGAGCACAGCCGAAAATATTTATCTAAAGGATAGGCAGCCATCCCTCATGACATGGAGCTGTTTTTATTTAGGGCAAGCTTTCACTTGAGGATAAAGATACTATTATTTCTGCTACATGTCCTTGCAATAATAGTTCTTCAAGTTGCATCCTCTGGCCAAGGAACACGGTGAAGCAAATAATATTCATTGAGGTAATCACAGCCATGATTTTTGTCCTTTATATTAAACCCCCATACAACCCCCCCCCCAAAAAAAAACAAACCCACTGCCGTCGAGTCAATGCTGACTCGCAGGGACCCTGATAGGACAGTGTAGAACCAACCATGAGAGCATGGTACTCCAAACACCACCCCTGCTACTCTGTCCTTGCAATATTGGGTTAAGATTGGAAGAATTTTCAAGTTATGTTGAAGTCCAGTTAAATCGTTCTTCCTTGTAACGTGTGCTGTCACTGATTTCACCCAACCAAATTTCTGTCAACTATCTAATCTGTAACCTACTCTTTTCCTCCCTCCCTTTCCTCCTTTGCAGCCATCAGAGTCTTTTTTTTTCCGTACATAAGTCTGTTTTTAAGTCCTTATAGTAGGGGTCTCACACAGTATTGGTCCTTGTGCCACTGACTAATTGCACTCAACATAATGTCTTCCAATTGAAACCAGGTTATGAGATGTTTCCTAAAATCATCATTGTTCTTTATCATTGTATAGTCTTTCATTGAGTATATATGCTATAGTTTATTTATCCATTCATCTGTTGTTGGGCATCTGGGTTGATTCCATCTTTTTGCTATTGTGGACTGTGCTGCAATAAACATTCATGTGCATATATCTGTTTGTGTGACCGCCCTTGCTTATGTAGGATATATTCCAAGCAGTAGGATTACTGGGTCAAATGGTATATCTATTTCCAGCATTGCAAGGAAGCTCCAGATTGCTTTCAAAAGAGGTAGTACTGTTTTGCGTTCCCACCAGCAGTGTAGGAGAGTTCCAATTGCCCCACAGCCTCTCCAGCATTTGTTGTCTTTTGATTTTTGGACCATGGCCAACCTTGTTGGGGTGAGATAATATCTTATCATCGTTTTGATTTGGATTTCTTTAATAGCTAATAATCATGAGCATTTCTGCATGTGTCTTCTTGGTGCCTGGTTATACCTTAGAGAAGTGTCTGTCCATCTCCCTTGCCCAATGCTTAATTGGATTATTTATCTTTTCCTTGTTGATATTTTGCAGTACCTTGTAGATCATGGAGATAAGACCTCGGTCTGACATACAGTTGCCAAATATTTTTTCCCATTCTGTAGGTGGACTTTTAATTATTTTGACAAAGTCTTTGGATGGGCAAAAGTGCTTGATTCCTAGTGCTTTGTTCATCAGATTTTGAAGTCTGTCTAAGCTGTATATTAAAACTTCCATTGTTGATTCTATTTGTTCTTGGATGATCTTTAATCACTTGAGGTTTGATATTTAGGTCTGTTTATTCAGGTAGAGCTACTTGAATAGAAATAACACAGAGTGGATAGCTTTAACAAGAGAAAGTTTATTCTTACTCAGTCCAGTAGGCTTCAAATCCAAACTCAGGATGTCCTCTCCAGGGGAAGGCTTTCTCCCTTGTTGGCTCTGGAGGAGAGTCCTGTACTGCATCAGTCTTTGAGCATTCTGGCATAGGAACCTCAGGTCTGAAGGACGTGCTCTTCTCCTGGTGCTGTTTTCTTGATGGTGTGAGGTTCCCAATTCTTTACTCGCTCCCCTTTCCTTTTATCTCTTCTAGGATGAAAGGATTAAGGGTGGGGCAAGCTGTATTCTAGAGAAACTCCCTTTACAGTGGAGCAGGGAGGTGATCTTCTACAGGGATTTACAATCCTACCCTAATCCTTTAACATACAGCACAGGAAATTTACAGAATGGAGGACAATCATAGAATACAGGGAATCATGGCCCAGCCACATGACTACACGTATTTTTGGAGTTTCACAATTCAATACATGACAGGGTCTTTTATCCAGTTTGAGTTACTTTTTGTGTAAAGTTTGAGATATGGGTCTTCTTTCAAATTTTGCAGATGGATATCCAGTTTTGACAACACCATTTGTTACAGAGACTCTTTTTATTCCAGTTTACAATTGTAGGGCCTTTGTCTAGTGCAACTACACATGAGAGGATGGTGGCATCTATAGGGTATCTATTCCATTGGTCTGTATGTCTCTTTTTGTACCAGGACCAGGCAGTTTTGAGTACTTTGGCAGTGTAACAGTTTCTCAAGTCACATAATGAGAGGCCTCCTAGTGTATTCTTCTTCAGTAGTGCTTTGCTTATAAGGGGCTTCTTCCCTTTCTAAACAAAGTCAGTGATTTGTTTCTCCAACATATTAAAAAACCTCACTGGAATTTTTATTGATATGGAAATGTAATGTAGATCGCCTTGGGTAAAATAAACATCTTCACAATGTTAAGTCTTTCTATTTATGAGCAGGGTAGATATCTGTGTTTATGTAAGTCTCTCTTGTTTCTTGCAGTAAGGTCTTGTAGTTATCTTTGTATAGGTCTCTTATTTCTCTAATTAGACTTATTCCTAGGTAATTTATCTTCCTGGGGGCTATAGTAAGTAGTATTGATTTGATGATTTCTTCTTTAATGATCTCATTGTTGGTATAAAGGAATCCTACTGATTTACTTATGCTTATTTTGTAACCAGACACTTCGCTGAACTCTTCTACTAAACTGAGTAATTTACTTACGGATTCCTTAGGATTTTCTGTGCAAATAGGGAGATTTTTACTTCTTCTTTGCCTATGCAGATGCCTTTATTCCTTTGTCTTGTCTAATTGCTCTGCTAGAACTTCTACTACAATATTGAATAGGAGAAATGAAAGTAGGCATCCGTGTCTAGTTCCCATTTTCAAGGGGAATTCTTTCTGTCTCTCTCCATTCAGGATGATGTAAGCAGTTGGCTTTGCATAGATGGCCCTTATTGCACTGAGGAATCTGCCTTCTATTCCTATTTTGCTGAGAGTTTTTAGCAGGCATTGGTGTTGGACTTTGTCAAATATATTTTCTGCATCAATTGATGAGATCCGATGATAATTATGTTATTTATGTAGTTGATCACATTAATTGTTTTTCTGATATTGAATCAGGCTTGCATCCCTGGTACAAATCCAACTTGGTCATGATGAATTATTTTTTTTGATATCCTGTTGAATTCTATCGGCAAAGATTTCGTTGAAGAGTTTCACATCTAGTTCATGAGTAATGTTGGTCTGTAATTCTCCTTTTTTTTTTGTTGGATCTTTCCCTGGCTTTGGTATCAGCATTATACTGGCTTCATAGAATGAATTTGGGAGTATTCCATCCCTTTCTATGCTGTGAAATAGTCTCAGTAGTATCAGGGTTAACTCTTCTCTAAAAGTTTGGTGGAATTCTGCAGTGAAGGGATCTGTGCCAGGGGCTTTTTTTGGTTGATAGTTTTTGATGACTTTTTCAATTTCTTCCTCTGTGATGGGTTTATTAAGTTGTTCTACTTTTTTCTGTGACAATTTCAGTAGGTGATATGAATCTAGGAGTTTGTCCATTTCCTCTAGGTTTTCAAATCTGTTAGAGTACAGTCTTTTGTACTAATCTGTTGTGATACTTTTGATTTCTATTGAATCTGTTGTGATATCTCTCATTTCGTTTCTTATTCAGTTTGTTTCCTTTCCTTTGTTTCTTTAGTAAGTCTAGCCAATGGTTTGTCAATTTTGTTAATCTTTTCAAAAAACCAGCTTTTGCTGTTTTCAATTTTTTCTATTCTCTAATTCATTTCGTTCTGCTGTAATCTTTATTATCTGTTTTCTTCTGGTGACTGTTTTCTTCTGGTGACTGTTTTCTCTGTTGCTCTCTTTCTACTTGTTCAAGCTGTATGGTTAATTCTTTTATTTGGATCCTTACTTCCTCTGGATATGTGCATTTATAGAGATCAACTGCATTTATAGAGATCAGCATCATTTTGACTGTATCCCATAGGTTCTGGTGGGAAGTGTTTTCATCCTCTTTGGCATCCATAAATTTACTTATTTCATCCTTGATTTCTTCTATAACCCATGGCTTTTTGAGCAAGGTGTTGTTCAGTTTCCATCAGCTCCAGTTTCTATGTTTTTTCTGCTATTGATTTTGACTTTTAGAGCTTCATGGTTTGAAGAGATGCTTTGCAATAGTTCAATCATTTGGATTTTGTTGAGATTTGTTCTATGTCCTGACACACGGTCTATTCTGAAAAATGTTCCATGTGCACTGGAGAAGAAGGTGTAGTTGTCTTCTGATGGATAAAAAGTTCTGTATATGTTGATGAGTTCTAATTGGTTAATTGTGGCAGTAAGATCTTCTGTGCTTTACTGTACTTTTTTCTGGAAGATCTGTCCAATACTGAAAGTGGAGTCCACTGTTATTGTGGACTGATCTGTCTCATTTTTGAATGTAGTCAGTGTTTCTTTGATGCATTTCGATGCTCTAGATTGAGTGCATAAGTATTTAATACTGTTAAGTTCTTCTTGTGTATTGAAACTTCCACCAGTAAATAGTGGTCTCCTTGTCCACAATGGTGGATTTTACATTAAAATCTGTGTTATCTGAGATTAGTATTGCTACACCTGCTCTTCTTTGTATATTGTTAGCTTGATATATAGCATTCTATCCTTTAGTTTTCAGTTTGTTCATATCTTTAAGTCTTAGGTGTGTTTCTTGCAAACAACATATAGATGGGTTGTGTGTTTTGATTCCAGACATCGCTCACTGTCTTTTTACTGGAATGTTCAGTCCATTTACATTCAGTGTAATTATTGATAGATAAGTGTTTGCTGTCATTTCGATGTATTTATCTTTGTGTTGGTGTATTCTCTGTTGGTCTTGATTTTCTATCCCAGCTCATTCTTTTTTATGGGTTGATTTTTCATCCTTTTCAGTGGTGGTTTTGTATTTGTTGAGTCTCCTGTGTTACATTTCTTGTTTTGACATGCTGCATCTTTATTGTGCTTTGCTGCTACCCCGATGGTCCCCCTTAATAATCTATGTTTAAACCCGATTTGAACTTCTACATATCTTATTAACTTCCTCTCCATCTGAAAGATCTATAAGAACTATAACTCTTTTTCCCTCGAGTTTTTGTTGTTCTTGGTGATTACCTGTTCTGGCTGAGTTAGGGCCATCTGGTGTACCTCAGATGGCAGCTTGCTAGCTTTTAAAGCAGCAGATGCCACCCACCAGAATGGAGTGCAGAAGACTCTCTTAGCAATAGGCTAGTTATGCCAATTGGCCTTGATGTCCCTTGCAAGCAAGGGCCCAAACCCCCACCCCTGCTACTCTACCCAAGGCCATTGAGTCAGTTCCAACTCATAGCGATCCCAGAGGTCAGAGTAGAACTCCTCCATAGAGTTTCCAAGGAGAAACTGGCAGATTTGAACTGCCAACCTTTTAGTTAGTCGACGTAGCATTTAACCCATTACATCACCAGGGCTCCCCCTGATGCTCTATATCCTTGCAATATTGGGTTAAGATTAGAAGAGTTTTCAATTTATGTTGAATTCCAGTTAAGTTGATCTTCTTTTTACTGTGTGCTGTCACTACTTTCACCCAACCAAACTGATATCAAGTTTCTAGTCTTTGACTGTATCTCTCCCTCTCTCCCCACACTTGCAGTGATCAGAGTCTTTTTTTCCATACATAAGTCTATTTTTAAGTCCTTATAGTAGGTGCCTCATACAATATTTGTCCTTTTGCCCCTGATTGATTTCACTCAGCATAATGTCTTCCAGTTTAAACCAGGTTGTGAGATGCTTCTTAAAATCATCATTGTTCCTTATTGTTGCATAATGTTCTATTGAGTATATGTACCGTAGTTTATCTGATGGTTTCTTTGTTCCACTTAATTATCTGTGCTGAGTCAGTTTTCTTTCCATCTTTTTGTTGTTGGTTGTGTATTTGCTGAGACTTCATGTTTTTCTTGTTTTGTATTTTGATGTATAGGTTATTGGTTTCTTCCATGGCTACCTTAATATTTATCCCTATTTTTTCTGAATTTAAACCTGTATTTAAATTATTTGTATTGTCTTGACTTCTTCTCCACATGAAAGATCTATGACTACATTTTTGGTCCCTCTTTTACATAATGGCATCTCTGTTTCCCTGTTTTTAGTGTTCCATTTTTTATTCCTTTTTGTGTTTTCCTTAGCTGAGTTTATATCTGGTTGCTCTGTCTTGCATTCTAGTCTTGAGTTGTTATCTGATGTTACTGATTTTTATGATTGAAGGACTCCCTTTAGTATTTCCTGTAATTTTAGTTTGATTTTGCCAAATTTTGTATTGGTTTTTGTCCCTCTGGAAATGTTCTAATTTCATCATCATATCTGAGAGACAGTTTGCTGGCTATATAATTCTTGGCTGACATTTTTTTTCCTTCAAACCTTCATGTATGTCTTCCATTACCTTGCCTGCATGGTTTCTGTTGAGTAGTCCGAGCTTAGTCTTACTGACTCACCTTTGTAAAATATGTTTCATTTATTCCTAGCCATCAGTCTTAGTCATGTATTGCTGCTATAACAGAAATACCACAAGTCGATTGCTCTAAAAAAGAGAAATTTAGTTCCTGACAGTAAAGTAAGCTAAAAGTCCAAACTCAGGCCTTTAGCTCCAGGTGAAGGCTTTCTTTGTTGCCTCTGGTGGAAGGTCTTTGTCATCAATCGTCCTCTGGTCTGGAAGCTTCTGAGGTGCAAGCACTGTGAGTCCAAAGTTTGTGCCCTGCTCCTGACACTGCTTCTTCCTTGATGATATGATATCCTCTGCTCTCTGCTTGTTTCCCTTTCTTTTGTATCTCAGAAGTTTATCTCAAGGCACAATACAATCTTACATATTGAGTTCTGCCTCACCAACACAACTGCTGCCCATCCTTCCTCATTAATGTCATGGAGGTAGGGTTTGCAGCATGTGGGAACAGCATTGAGAATCACGACCTAGCCAAATTGCTGCACCCATTTTGGAGACTCACAATTCAGTCCATGACACCACCTTTAAACTCTCTCCTTATCTGTAGTTTTGGTAAGTTTGAGTATGATATGTCTTAATGACTTTCTTTTGGAATCTGTTGTGTGCAGTTCAATCAGCATCTTGGATAGATATCTTCTCATCTTTCATGACATCAAGGAAGTTTTCTGTGAACAAATTTTCAACAGTTCTCTCTGTAGTTCCTCTTATCCCCCACTGTTCTACTACTCCAATCATTCACAGATTATTCCTCTTGACAGGGTCTCACATAATTCTTAGTGTTTCTTCACTTATTTTATCTAGTTTTCCGCAAATGTGTTTCTGTTAAGTGTTTTATCTTCAGTCTCCCTAATTGTGTCTTCCATTGCCTCAATTCCGTGCATTTGATTTTCTATACACTTGTTGAATTTTGGAATTTTATTATTTATCTTCTGAATTTCTACATGCTTTTTCTCTATTTTTTTTCTATCAGCCCATTCATTTTTTCATTATTCTCTGTTGCATTTTGCTTGATTTCATTCATGATTTCCTTAAAAGTTCTAAATGTTAATCTTTTCTATTCTGTCTTCAATAATACAGGAAGTTCTCTTCATCTGGAAAATTTCTTGATTTTTTTCTTCTGGGAGCTTTTTGAAGATATTATGATCTGCTTCTTTAAGTGATTTGATATTGACTGTTGTCTTGGAATTATCAATAAATTATTCTATTATTTATTTTATGTTTACTTACTATATTAAAATTTCTAGTTTTATTTGGAAATGCCAAAATAGGTTGGTTAGGTGAGCTAGTTTGATTATTGAGGAATTTCAGGTTCTAACATCCTGTTACCAGATGGTTAGAGCTATTACTAGACAAGTGAGCCCAGGAATCTGTTTACTTTTCTTGTACCTATTCAGCTTAGGTGCCCAGGTAATGAGTCACCAAGTGTGTGATGTAGGCTATCTCCTACTGTCCTAGATTGACAGGAGTGATTGGTGTAGGCATAGGTATATGATTGCACATGCTGAGAAAGGCAAGGGGCTGACAGCTATCAATGAGTGTCTGTGAGGAAGGTATGAGACTAGGCAAAATATCTGTTTCTGCCCTGATTTCCCAGCTTAGGAGAGAAATGGATTATTTTATTCAGTTTCCCCCTGTTTTGCTCAGTTATTCCATCTTTGAGCATAGGAGAACAGAGTACAGCTCACATAAGAAGTCCTAATTCCAACCCAGGTAACGGCAACAGACTCTGGAGCTGGATGCAGTACAGAGAATGGAGAGGCATGCACTGGTAGAAGGGAGAGAGGATCATCCCAAAGGAAATATTTATACTTTCACATGGTAGATTACATACAATCTACCTATCTTTTGACAATCTGTTTTGTTCATCCAGTGCTGCTTTGACAGAGATACCACAAGTGGATGGCTTTAAAAAGAGAAATTTTATTTTGTCCCAGTCCACTAAGCTAGAAGTCCAAATTTAGGGTGTCCACTCCAGGGAAAGGCTTTTCTCCTTTGTCAGCTCTGGAGTAAGGTCCTTGTGTTGCATCAGTCTTTGGTCAGGGAGCATCTTGGCACAGGAACCTCAGGTCTGAAGGACACACTCTACTCCTGAGGCTGTTTTCTTGATGGGATCAGGTTCCCAAAGTCTTTCTGCCATATTATCTCCTTTGTATCCCAAGAGACTGTCTCAAGGTACTACACCATCTCACACAATGAGTCTTCCCCACCAACAAAAATGCCACCCATCTCCTCTCATCAACATCATAGAGACATAATTTACAACATGAGGAAACATCACACAATACCAGGAATCATGGACTAGTTAAACTGCTACATAAATTTTGGGGAAACACAATTCAATATATGGCATGGTCGAATGCTAGTTTTCATTGATTATGGAGGTGTGGGCCGGCCCTCTACCACACATTCTCTATCACTGAGGAACGTAGTTTCTAAAAGCCACTGCTCCACTCATCAAGCTAACCACTACTGACCCACTGGTCTGCCACCTACTTGTGTCAGGTCAGGTCTGACCTGTTCTGGGTACTTTGGGAACTACTCTTCCTTCCCTGCCACTCAGTACAATTTGTCCACTTTCTGTTTGATGTTCAGGACTCTTAAAGTGTCCTGTATAATTGATTCATTTTGGGGGAGATCTTTGCTGCTAGAGAGATCACAGGATGTTTCTAACTACTCTGCCATTTTAGCTGTGCATCTCCAGCATGGAATAAGAGAGAGAGAGAGAGATTTGGAATTGAAGGCAAGGATAATGTGGTAGAGTAGTTAGAGGCTTCCTGTGATTCCTCTTCCAACAGCCTCCCCATTAAAAAAAATGAATTGATTATATATGAAATTTTAAGAGCTCTGAACATCAAAAGCAAAGTTGAAAAATCGGAGTGAGAGGCAAGGGAGGGAGAAAAGGTACAAAAGCAGTTAGGAGTGGCCAGACCTGACCCAATGGGAATTGGCACCCTGCAGGCAAATCCACTGATGTGAACACAAGTAGTGACATTTGGAACATTTGATGTTTGGGGACTAATGCCTTGCCTGGACTAAAGTAAGACCTCTTATGCTCTCTGAGCCATTTTCCCAGGCTTGGAGAGGGAATAAATTAACAAATAAAGGGGGAAAAAAAGATCTTTTGGCTCACCTAAGTTGGGAACTCAGGGAATAAATAGTTCCTTTGCCTAGGCACAAGAATAAGGGATCCACAAATTTTGAATGCCTTTTACCCCGCATAAACCTTTGTGGACCCATTTGAGCAGTGTAGGCCTTCATTTGAATACTACAACAGGGTAGATACCTGAACCTTAATTTCACTGCATCTTCTATACTGTGAAAAGGTAAACCTCTGACATTTGACACAATACTACCTATAAAGCAGAGTCCTTACCTACCTACAGCAGTTGCCTGAGAACTGGTGGCCCCACCCATACCACTTAGCCACTGTCTTTGTCATGTAGTGCTGCTATAACAGAAATATAATGAATCAGTGACTTTAACAAAAATAAATTTTATTCTGTCAGAGTCCAGTAGTTTTATTCTGTCACAGCCTAGTAGGTTACACATTTAAACTCAGGACATCAGCTCCAGGGGAAGTCTTTTTCTATTGGCTCTGGAAGAAGTCCTTTGTTGCCAATCTTCCCCTGGGCCAGGAACTTCTGAGTTCCAGGGATCCCAGTTCCTTTCCAAAGGATGTTCTCTGCTTCCAGCACTGCTTCTCAGTGGTATGAGGCCCCCAACTCTTTCCGATACCGTCTTTCTTTTATATCCCAAAAGACTGCCTGAAGGCACAATGCAGTCTTGCACACTGAATCCTGCCCCACCCCAAACACTGCAGTAAATCCTCCCTCTTTAACATCATAAGGGCAGTCTTTGCAACACATAAGAACATAACAAAATACAAGGAACCACGGCTTAGCCAAATAGCTACATATTTTTGTGAGGCGACACAATTCAATCCACAACAGCCACCCACTACAGTTGTCCAAGAATAAACGGTGTCTCCCAGTCCTTACAGCCAACATCACTGGGACCCCATAATCTAGATGTAAAACTACTCATCACTCTAGGTGCTATGAGTTTGAACTGACTTGATGGCAGTGGGTTTTTGGTATGAGCTCTAGTAAACAGGGACACAGTTTCCTTACAGACACAGAGGTATCTGTCAGCCCCCTGCCTTGTTCAGTGTATGCAGCCATATATCTGTGCCTACACCAGTCACCCTAGCCTGTCTAAGAATGTAGTTGAGAGCCTGAGTTGAATCCATAGAAGTAAATGGACTCCTGGGCTAACATGCCTAGTAACAGCTCCAACCACCTGGCCACAAGGCATTAGAACTTCAAAAGCATGAATAATCAAACTAGTTAACACAACCAGCTTATCTAGGCAGTTCAGAACAATGAAAAACAAGAAGATAAGACACAGTATTCAAACAAAATAAATACAATAAATTATTGATGACTCAGAGACAAGAGTTAATACCACATCACTTAAAGAGACAAACTATAGTGACTTCTTAAAGCTCCCAAGAGAAGGAATCAAGAAATCTTCCAGATAAAGATAATTTTCTGGAATTAGTGGATGTAAAATACAAAAGCTTAACATACAGAACATTTCAAAAGATCAAGAAGGAGATCAGGTGAAATGCAGAACAAGCTAAGAAAGACCTAGACACAGCAATTAAAAAAGAAGTTTAGAGCACAGCATAACGAAAAACTGAACAGGCTGCAAGGATCCATAGAGAGACAACAAACAGACATTCAAAATATTAACAACAGAATTTCAGAACTAGTTAACTCAATAGAAATTTAAAGGAGCAAAATTGAGGAAATGGGAGTGAGAATTAGAGATCAAAGATAAAGCGCATGACACCAACATTTTATTAACATTTTTATTATGATTAACTGAAAGTAAACTATCCAAAACAATTTTGCATACCTGCCTCTCTACAACTTTATTTGCTCTCCCCATCCTGCAACAGCACACTCTACCTTTTCACTCTTTGTTTCTAGTATCTTCCCCAAAGCACCTGTCCTCTCCTATCCATCTTTTCTCTTCCCATCTAGAAAGAAACCTGTAGGCCTTCTATAAATGTTGTCCTAGTCACCTGGTACTGCACTAACAGAAAATTCCACGAGTGGAAGATTTGATGAGGAGAAGCTTTATTGACACTATCCGGTAAGCCACAAATCCATTCATAAATTGTAAGTCCATTCAGAATGAGAAATCATCACAGTCCAGTAGGCTGAGTCCACATCCAGTGAGAGCATCTCGGCACAGAAACCTCGGGTCCAAAGGGTGTGCTCTGCTCTCAGTACTTCTCTCTTGGTTGTATGAGGTTCCCAACTTCTTCAGCTCACTTCTCTCTCTTATATTCCACAAGCTCGAGTTCTGCCTCACTAACACAACTGCAAACCATTCTCCATCATCAATACCACAGAGGCAGGATTCACAACACATGGGAGGAAGGGCACCATATTGGAACTTCTAACAGGGTCAAATCAACACATACATTTTTGAGGGGACACAATTCAATCCATGACATCCCACCCTTTGGCACCCCAAAAATCGTATCATTAGAGCACACAGAATATAGTCATTC
Organism: Heterohyrax brucei; assembly: GCA_028571685.1. Taxonomy (NCBI): domain Eukaryota; kingdom Metazoa; phylum Chordata; class Mammalia; order Hyracoidea; family Procaviidae; genus Heterohyrax; species Heterohyrax brucei. The sequence continues at coordinate 104,191,103 of CM053166.1, forward strand.
ACCCTGCTGACCTCTGGCTGGAGGAAGGAGAGTGGGTGGAGAGGAGGGGAAAGGAGACTGTTGGGAGGATGAGACATGTATGGAGCAGAGAGGAATAGTGTGCTGTCACCGGGCAGGGAGAGCAGTGGAAGCTGAATATAGGTGGGCATGTAAATTTATATGGGAATGTACATTTTCACTCAGTCATAATAAAAAAAGAGAAAAAAATAGTCATTCATAGCACAGCAACTGTTTTCATTCCATAACATGGCAACAGTTTTCATTCCATAACATAGCAGCAGTTTTCATTCCATAATATAACAACAGTTTTCATTCCATAACATAGCAACAGTTTTCACTTATAACATACACCAGGCAGATTATCAGAACACATTACATTAGACGTCATGACTTCAAAAACATTATTCCATACTCGGAGACATTTCATAACCACTCCCTTCCAACTCTTGGTTTTGGCCACACTCTCCAGATTCTTAGTGGAAGCATCTGGGCTTCATCTTGGCCTTCCAGGCCCACTTGGACAGAACTCTGCCACCTTAGCTTTAGGTGCACCCTAAGCCCAACAGAGTGGTAATTCCACTTCCACAAACACAGAAAGCCCTGGCTCCACCCTTTCATGGCCGTACCTTCTGAGACTCAATCAGCTCAGCTTCTTGCCAACCTGGAGTCGCAACCTTACATCTTCATGGGGCCACAACCCCACATCTGCCTTACAGGGCAAGTGTTCCAACACTCTAGCTCCGTAGCTCCACTGTTTCAAGTGCCTGAAGGCACCCCACTCCATCAAGTAGCCTCCTGCACACAAGCACACAAGCACTCAGCCCTCTTGTTCCGTGGGACAGCAACCCTAGCTCCACCTATTGAAGTGCCTGAAGGCACCCCACTCCATCAAGTAGCCTCCTGCGCATAGGCATTCAGCATTCTCATTCTGTGGGTAGGCTCCTGGTTCTGCTGCTGCCAGTTCACTGCTGCTGTTGCTTTCCTCAACATCTGCTGTCCTCAGGTGCTAGCAGTTCTTTTGGGTGCCTTCTTTCATCTTTCAAAAAAAACTTCCACATTTTAGGTATTTGTTAGAGCAGTACCCCACTCCTGGTACCAAACTCTGTCTTAGTTACCTGGTACTGCTGTAACAGAAAATACCACATAAAATACACACACCACATGCTCAGTCTGTGTCTTCAAGTCCAGTCCATTCCTTGTCTGAAGTACTGACATCAGTACTGGTTTCAGGTCCAGGGCAACAGGAAGTCTAGGAGTCCTGTTCCCCAGGCACTTTCAGATCTTTGGACCATCATTTATGGTATTTTAGTTCTTGATCTTCAGATCTCCTTTTCTCATGCTACATCAGGGACTCTACATTGTGCCCCCTATCAAGGATATCTTTAGTGGTGGTCAGGTGCCACCTAGTTCTTTTGGTCTGATGGTGATGTAGTATTCCAGTCATATGTTTCCATCTGTCTCCTGGGATCACTTTTTCTCATGTTTTTTGATGTTCTTTGTCATCATCTATCCCAGACGGATTGGGGCCAATTGATGCAACTAAGATGACAGCTTGCAGGCTTTTAAGACCCCAGACGCCACTCACCAATATGCGGTGCAGAAGACTCTCTTAGGAGAAGGCTAGTTATTCCAACTGACCTGATGTCCCCTAAAAACATGGTCCCCAAGCCCCTGTCCCTGCTACTCTATACTTTGAAATATTGGGTTGAATTTAGACAACCTTATAGTTTACGTTGTAGTCCAGTTATACTGATCTGCCTTCTACTGGGTGCCATCACACCTTTCACCTAAAAGAATTCCTATTGACTATCTGTGAACAACTCTTCCACTCCCTCTTCACCCTTGTAGTTGTCAAAAATCTTCTTCCACTTATAAGTCCTTTTTGAAGTCCTTATAACAGTTGTCTCATATGATACTTGTCCTTTTGCAGCTGAATGAATTCACTGATCATATTGTCTTCTAGTTTATGCCAGATTATGAAATGCTTCCTGTAATCATCATTGTTATTTATCATTTCATAGTGTTGAATTGTGTATATATACCATAGTTTATCTATTCATCTGCTGATGGGTATCAAGGATGATTCCATATTTTTGCTATTGTGGACAACACCGCAGCAGTAAACATTTGTGCACATGTATCTGTTTGTGTGGCAGCCCATAGCTCTGTAGTTTTTTTTCCAAGCAGCTAGATTTCTAGATCTTATGGTATTTCTATTTCTAGCTTTTTTAGAAAGTGCCAAATTGCTTTCCAAAGAGGTTGTAGCATTTTACATTCCTGCCAGCAGTGTAAGAGAGTTCCAATCTCTCCACAGCCTCTCAAAAATTTGCCATTTTGTGTTTTTTGTATTATTGCCAACCTCATTGGCATGAGAAGGTATCTTATTGTAGTTTTAATTTGGATTTCTCTAATAGCTAATGATTGTGAGCTTTTCTTCATGTGTCTTTTGGCTGCCTGCATGTCTTCTTTGGTGAAGTGTCTGTCCATGTCTTTTGCCCATTGTCTGATTGGGTTATTTGTCTTTTTCTTGTTGATATTTTGCAGTACCTTGTAGATTATGGAAATTAGACACCGATCTGGTATGTAATTGCTGAATATTTTTTCCCATTCTGTAGGTAGTCTTTTAAGTCTCTTGATAAAGTCTTTGGATGAACTTAAGTGTTTGATTTCAGTAGTTTCCATTTATCTACTTTCTCTTTTGTTGTTTGTACATTGTTGGTAAGATTTTTTTTAGTCTGTCTAAGCCATGTATTAGAATTTCCATTGGTTTCCCTGTAATTTTTTCCATATTCTTTATCCTTTGAGGTTTGATGTTCAGTTCTTTGATCCATTTTGGTTTAGTTTTCGTGTAAGGTGTGAGACATGGATCTTGTTTCAGTTTTTTGTAGATGAATATCCAATTGTGCCAACACCACTTGTTAAAAAGATGGTTTTTATCTCAGTTTACAACCATTGGACCCTTGGTAAATATCAGCTATTCAGAAGAGGATGGTGATGTTTCTGGATTCTCTGTTCTGCCCCATTGGTCTACTTTTCTGGTTTTGTACCAGTAGCAGGCTGTTTTGACTTCAGAGGCAAAGTAATAGGTTCTAATAGGTCTGGAAATGTGAGACCCCCCCCCCATGTTGCTCCTCTTCAGTAGTGTTTTGCTTACCTGAGGTTTCTTCTCTTTCTAAACAAATTTAGTGATTGGTTTCTCCATCTCATCAAAAAATGACACTGGAGTTTGGATTGCATTGTATATGTAAGATAGCTTTGGGTACAGTAGACACTGTCACAATGTTAAGTCTTCCTATCCATGAGTAAGGCAAGTTTCCTCACTTATACAAGTCTCTTGGTTTCTTGCAGTAGGGTCTTGTAATTTTCTCTGTATAAATCACCGACATTTTGGTTAGATTTTTTCCTAGGCACTTTATCTTCTTGGAAGCTATTGTAAATGGTATAGATTTGGTGATTTCCTCTTTGATGATCTCTTTTTGGTGTAAAGGAATCCTACTGACTTATTTATGTTTATCTTATATCATGATACTTTGCTGAACTCTTCTATTACTTCTAGTAGTTTATTTATGGGTTCTTTTGAGTTTTCTGAGTATATTATCCTATCATCTGTAAATAAGGATACTTTATAAACAATGCAGATGCCCTTTATTTGTCTTGTCTGACTGCTCTGGCCAGAATGCCTAGCACAATGTTGAATAGAAGTGGTGACAGTGGGCATCCTTGTCTAGTTCCTGTTCTCCGGGGAAATGATTTCAGTCTCTTTCCATTATGGGTGATGTTGGCAGTTGGCTTTGAGTAGAGGTCACTTATTGAATTGAGCAATTTCCCTTCTATTCCTGCTTTGCTGAGTTTTTAACATGAATGGGTGATGGAATTTGTCAAATTTTCTGAATCAATTGATAAAAAACAAGTGATTCTAATCCTTTGTGTTATTTTTGTGGTTGATCACATTAATTGTTTTTCTGATGTTGTACCAATTCTGCATCCCCAGTATGAATCCTATTTGGTCATGACGAATTATATTTTTGTTATGTTTTTTAATTCTATTGGCTAGGAATTTGTTGAAGATTTTTGCATCAATGTTCATGAGTGATATTGGTCTGTAATTTCCTTTTTTTTGTTGGATCTTTCCTTGGCTTTGGTGACAGGGTTATGCTGGTTTATAGAATGAATTTGGGAGTATTCCATCATTTTCTGTGTCCTGATATATCTATCATAGTAATAGTGTTAACTCTTGTCTGAAACTTTTGCCTTCTAGGTCAGGGTGTTTTTTGGTTGAGAGATTTTTAATTACCCTTTCAGTCTCTTCTTTTGTTATGGGTTTATTGTTCTACTTCTGTGTTAGTTTAGGTAGGCAGTGTATTTCTATACATTTGTCCATTTCCTCAAGGTTTACCAATTTAGGAGATTACAATTTTTCATAGTATTCTGTTATGAGTTTTTAATCATTTGGAGGAGGTGGAGCCAAGAGGGCAAACTAGACACAGATCTCCTCAGTTCCCTCTGAGAATTTCTGGAACAATAATTGAAAGAAATAACATGCACATACAGAGAGCCCTAGGACCTGGCATAGGGATGGCAGAATGGATTACTTGCCAGTAATGGGGTAACTACCTCTCTCAAAAATGAAGCAGCTCCTGCTCCCGCTGACTCACCATTTGGGAAGACTGCAGGTACCAATGCCTTCCTTGTTATCTGAGAGAAAGCGAATGGACATGAGCCGGCCAATACACTGAACTGCAGTGCTTAAGTAAGCAGCACATAGTGCAGCAGAGAGACTGTGTAGGACATCCACATATTGAGAGCCCGGATGCTGACTGAAGTTACCACTGCTCCTCCACCCTCTCTTTTCTGATCAGTGTTGTAGATTCTGCTGTTTCAGTGCAAGAAGAGCAGCATGGATGAGACACTGTCTTGGATACTTTGGAGGCAGAGACACCCAGCTAGAGAATTTAGATGGGGCTAATTCTCAAGCTGAGAAGCGCAGCATGTCTGGAAACTGCTTCTCCAGCAGAAAAGCTGTGTGTAGGACCGTGTTATCTAGAGGTGTAGGTGGGGCCTGGCAGTGGATGGTAGCAAAGCCCTAACCCCTCCCTACTTTGAACCACATTATAGCATCTGGTGACTGTCTATGTCAGCTGAAAGGCAGGGGTGCCATACCTGAGAGCCTACTGATTATAGCAGCTGTTGGACAGCTCCTCTCCTAGTAGTAAAGTAATTTTTTAAAATAAGACCACCTGGGAAACTTACTACTGAGAGGCCTGATAGCATCTCCTCCACCCTTCACTGATCCACTTCATAGCTTTGAATGGTGGTCACTCAGTGACTCCAAATGTAGGGTGCCATATTTTCCAGTCAGCAGGAAGATCCTGACACCCCAGAGAGTCCACCTGGGGCTAGTCACTAGTGTACAGAGGCAGCTGATGACCAACTCCCCTACTAGAACTATGCCTCAGCTTATGCTGATGAAACACTAGACAAGCCAGAGAGACTCTGGATGACGCATAAGCAACAATCCATAGCTAACCATTTAAAGAAACAGTCCACCACAGCTCTGGAAAACTCCCAAAATAAGGAATCAAAAAACTTCTCAGATGACGAAGACTTTCTAAAAATATCACATGTCAAGTAAAAAAGAATTATATACAGAGCATTCCAAAAGATAAAACAAAAGACAGAAGAAAAAATGAAAAATTAAGAAAGCTATTTGAGTTGATGGAACATCAATGATCTGAAATCCAGCAAATCAATAATAAAATTGCAGAACTAGACAATTCAATCCAAAGCCAAAAGAGCAGAATTTAGGAGATGGAAGTTAGAGTTAGTAAGCTTGAGGACAGAGCAGCTGACACCAGCATTTATGAGGAGAAATTGGAGAAAAGAAATAAGAAAAATGAAGCATTAAGAAACATGTGGGACTCTATTAAAAGCAGTAATCTATGAATAATTGGAGTTCCTGAACAAGGAGGGACAGAAGAAAATACAGAGAGCATTGCTCTAGAGTTGCTGACAGAAATCCCTGAAATTATGAAAGAGAACATGTATATCCAAGACATGTATCGAATGTCACAAAAACCAGACCCTGAAAGACACAAAGGCATATTATAATCAAGCTTAGTAAAATGAAATGTAAACAGATACACTTAAAGGCAACTAGACTTGAAGCAAAGCTAACATTCAGAGGGAAGCCCTGTAGGCTTTCATCTGACCTCTTGGCAGAAACAATGTTGGCAAGAAGGCAGTGGGATGAAACATTCAAAGGCCTGAAGAAGAACTTCAACCCAAGAATAATATATTCTACAAAACTATCTTTCACATATGAGGATGAAATTAAGACATTCACAGATAAGCAGAAGTTTAGAGACTTGGTAAAAACCAAACCAAAATGGCCAGAAATACTGAAAGATGCTCTTTGCTTAGAAAAATAAAAACATTAAGTATATACTTAAGGAAGCAAGGCAGGACACAGCTTTCAGAATCCTTTTCAGTTAGGGAAGTCACAAAGCTACAATATTAAAAGTGAATCAGTGATTATACCACAAAAACTATGACATCATCACACTAAAAAGCAGGACATACTACCGTACTTATAACCCTTTCAGATGGAGAGGAAATTAAAAAGATATGCAGAAGTTAAAATCTGTCTTAAACTTAGAATAGTAAGGTGGATCATAGGGGTAACCACAAAGCAAAAAAAAAATGCAACATATCAAAACAAGGTACATAACACAGGAATATCAACAAATACAAAACCAACAATGAAAAAGCTGAAAAGTCAACTGATAAAGAAGAATTGCCCAGAACAGAATCTTAAGAGCGACAGAGGAAACATTAACAACACAAAAATAAATGCATCAAAATAACAGCACTAAACACATACCTAGCAGTAATTACACTGAATGTAAATGAATTGAAGACTCCAATAAAGAAACAGCAAGTGACATCCTGGATCAAAAGACATGACCCGTCTATGTGTTGCTTACAATAATTACATCTTAGACTCAAAGATATGAGCAAACTGAAAATTAAAGAATAGAAAAATATATACCAAACAAACAACATACAAAAAAGAGCAAGAGTGGCAATATTATCTCACATTAAATAGACTTCAATGTAAAATCCACCATCATAGACAAGGATGGTCACTATTTATTTATTTATTTATTTTTTATTATGATTGAATGAAAATGTACATCCGCATATAAATTTGCACGCCCTCCTATATGCAGCTTCCACTGCTCTCCTTGCATGATGACAGCACACTCTTCCTCTCTGCTCCATACATGTTCTATCCTCCCAACAGTCTCCTATCTCCTCCTCTCCACCCACTACCCTTCCTCCAGTATGAGGTCAGCAGGACGACATCTGATAGATGTATAGAACCATAGAGTTCCTACAAAATATGGTTACTCTGTGTCACCGCGTCCAATCCGTGGCTGTCCAGAGTTGACCTTCATTGTAATTCATCGACAGGGGCAGCATCAGGTGCAGGGCCCATGCTTCCAGGGGAACCCTAAAGCCCCTGGACCATCAATTGTGGTCTTTTAGTGGAGATCTTGTGTTGCCAGTGAGACTCTGTGAGCTCCATCTCAGCTATTACTGGTGGTGGCCGGGCACCATCTGGTTCTTCCAGTCGTGAGTAGTGTAGACTCCCACTCATATGGGTATCTCTGTCTTCTGAGTTCTCTTTCCCCCGTATCATTATGGACCTCGGTGATCATCCATTCCTGCTGAGTTGGGACCATTTGCTGTACCCTGGTATCTATTGCTGAAAGTTTCAACATGTAACCAGGATATAACAATATTAAATGTTTATGCGTCCAATACTAGAGCATCTAAATACATTGTTCAAACACCGACAATATTGAAAAACGAGATAGATTTCTCCATAATTATAGTTGGAGACTTCGACACTCCACTTTCAGTAATGCACAGATCATCTTGAAAAATGGTCAGTAAACATACAGAAGATCATATTGCAAGAATGAACCAAATAGACTTCATCAATATTTACCAAACTTTTATCTATCAACAAATAAGCACACCTTCTTCTCCAGTACATGTGGAGCATTTTCCAGAATAGATCACATACTGGGATGTAACACAATCCTCAACAAAATCTAAACCACTGAATTATTGCAAAGCATCTTCTCAGACCATGAAGTCATAATATTTGAAATCCATAGCAGAAAAAAAAAGGTAGAAATTTGAACTCCCAGAACCTGAAAAACACATTGCTCAAAAAATACATGGGTTATAGAAGAAATCAGAGACACAATAAAGAAATTTATGAAAGCAAGTGAGAATGAAAACACTTCCTACCAGAACCTGTAGGATACAGTAAAGCAGTGCTCAGAGGTCTATTTATCTTTGTAAATGCACACAACCAGAATGAACAAAGGGCCCAAACTGTAGAATTAACCCTACAGTGTGAACAACACAAAGAAAGCCACAAAGGAACTCATCAGGCAACAGAAGAAAACAGATAATAAAGATTAGATCAAAACTAAATGAAATAAAGAATAGAACAATTCAAAAAACTAACCAAACCAAAAGCTGGTTCTTTGAAAGTATCATCAAAGTTGATAAACCATTGACTGAACTTACAAAACAGAAACAGGGGAGAAAACAACTTGAATAGGCAATGAGATGGAAGATATCACAGCAGACCCAACTGAAATAAAAAATATCATAACAGAATACTACAAAAGACTACTCTAACAGATTTGAAAACCTAAAGGAAATGGACATATATTGAGATTTATATCACCTACCAAAATTATCATAAGGGGAAGTAAAGCAACTTAATAAATCCATCACAGAGAAAGAGATTGAAAAGGTTATCAAAAAATTATCAACCCAAAAAAGTCCTGGTCCAGGTGGCTTCCCCAGAGCATTCTACCTAGAATTAGAGAGGAGTTAACTCCAATACTACTGAGAATATTTCACAGCACAGAAAGGGATGAAATAGTCCCAAATTCATTCTATGAAGCCAGCATAACCCCAATACCAAAGTCAGGGAAGGATTCCACAAAAAAAGAAAATTGCAAACCAATATCACTCATGAACCTAGTTACAAAAGTCTCCAACAAAATCCCAGCCAAAGGAATTTAACAACATATCAAAAAAATAAGTCATCATGACCAAGCTGGATTCATACTAGGAATGCAAGGCTGGTTCAACATCAGAAAAACTGTTAATGTGATCAATCGCATAAATAGCACAAAGGATAAGAATCAACAGATTTTTGTCAGTTAATGCAGAAAAGGCATTTGACAAAGTCCAACACTCATTCATGCCGAAACCTCTCAGCAAAATAGGAATATTGGGGAAACTCTTCAATATATTAATGGGCATCTATGCAAAGCCAGCCACCTACATCATCTTGAATGGAGACAGACTGAAAGAATTCCCCTTGGGAATGGGAACTAGACAACGATGACCACTCTCACCACTTCTATTCAACATTGTACTAAAGGTTCTAGCTAGAGCAATTAGACAAGACAAAGAAATGAACGACATCCATATCTCCAAAGAAGAAGTAAAAATCTTGCTATTTGCAGATGATAGGATTGTACGTGCAGAGAATGCCAAAGAATCTATAAGTAAACTACTGGAACTGATGGAAGAGTTCAGCAAAGTATCAGGATGTAAAATAAACGTAAGTGAATCGGTAGGATTCCTTTATACCATCAAATAAGAAATCAAATCAATACCATTTACTATAGCTCCCAAGAAGATACAATACCTAGGAATAAATCTAACTAGAGAAATAAGAGACTTATGCAGAGAAAATTACAAGACATTACTACAACAAACCAAAAGAGAGTTACATAAATGTAGAAACCTACTCTGCTCATGGATAGCAAGACTTAACATTGTGAAAATGTCTATTTTACCCAAAGCAATTTTCATATACAATGCAATCACAATAAAAATTCCAGTGTTTTTTTTAAATGAGATGGTGAAACAAATCACCGACTTTGTTTGGAAAGGGAAGAAACTCTGGATAAATAAAGAATTACTGAAGAAGGCACAGTGGGAGGCCTCACATTACTCAATCTTAGAACCTATTACACTGGGGCAGTCATCAAAACACCCTGGTACTGGATCAAAAAAAGACATAGACTAATGGAACTGAGTTGAGGTCCCAGAGATGCCACCATCCTCTTATAAACACTTGATATTTGACAAAGGCCCTAAGATTGTAAACTGGTGTAATAACAGTCTAACAAATGGTGTTGGCAAAATTGTATAACCATCTGTAAAAAACTGAAATAAAACCCATATCTCACACCTTACACAAAAAACAACTCAAAGTGGATAAAAGACCTAAATATCATCAAAACTAAAATGATAAAGATCATGCAAGAAAAAATAGGATCAACAATGGAGGTTCAAATACACAGCTTAGACAGACTTCAAAATCTGACAAAGCATGATCAACAGAAGAGAAAATAGATAAATGGGAACTATTAATAATCAAACACTTGCTCATCCAAAGACTTTATCAAAAGAATTAAAAGACCACCTACAGAATGGGAAAACGTATTTGTCCACTAAGTGCCGGACTGCTGTGTGATCTCCATAATCTACAAGATACTGCAAAATATCAAGAAGAAAAAGATAAATAATCCAATTAAGTGATGGGTAAATGAAATTGTCAGATACTGTCCCTAAGAGCACATCCAGGCAGCCAAAATACACATGAGGCAATGCTCACGATCATTAGCTATCAGAGAAATCAAAATCAAAATTACAGTGAGATACCATCTCACCCCAATTAGATTGACCATAATCCAAATAACACAAAACACAAATACTAGAGAGGCTATGGAGAGATCAGACCTCTCCTATACTGCTGGTAGGATTGCAAAATGGTACAACCTCTTTGGAAAGCAATTTGACACTTCCTTAAAAAGCTTGAAATAAATATGCCATTTCATCTAGTAATCTCACTGCTTGGCTTACATGCTACAGAAACTAAAGCTGTCACATGAACAGATACACACACGCAAATGTTTATAGCAGCACAGTCCTCAATAACAAAAAGCTGGAATCCACCCAGATGCCCCACAACAGATGAATGGATAAATAAACTATGGTATATATACTCAATGGAACACCATGCAATGATAAAGAACAACAAAGATTTTAGGAAGCATCTCATACCTTGGTTTCAGTTGGAAGACATTATGCTGAATGAAATCAGTTTCCTACAAAAGGACAAGTACTGTATGATACTCCTACTACAAGGACTTACAAATGGACTTACGTATAGAAAAAATCACTGATAGCTGCAAGAGTTGCTGAGGGAGGGAGACGTCTGTTCATAGATTAGAAAAGACTCTTTGACCACTACAAGGGTGTGGAAGGACGGAGTGGGTTGGTCATAGGTTAGATAGTTGATAGAAATTTGGTTAGGTGAAAGCAGTGACAGCACACAGTAGAAAGTAGATGAACTTAACTGGACTTCTCTATAAACTGAAAACTCTTCTAATTTCAACCCAGTATTGCAAGGATAGTAGTGGGGCGGGGTCTGGGGACCATGCTCTCTGGGGTACATCGAGGCCAACTGGCATAACTAGGCTATTGCTAAGAGAGTCTTCTGCACCCCATGTTGGTGAGTGGCATCTGGGTTCTTAAAAACTAGTATGCTGCCTTTTGAGTTACACCGGAACAGATGATCACCGAGAACAATAAACAGATGATGAAAAAAAAGTCTCAGGAGACTGAAGGACCCATGTGAACTGGGACTGTATAAATATGTGACCAGAAGAACCAGATGGTGCCTAGCCACCACCGAAAACAACTGTGATGGGGCACACAACAGGGGTGCAGCTCAAGAATTCTACTGAAAGACCACAACTGATGGTCTGAGGGCCTGGGGGATCCCCTGGGAGCATGGCCCCTAGACCTGCTGCTTCCCTTGTCCAGAAAACACTACTGAGGTCAACTCTTCAGGTAAAAATGGACTGGACTTTGGGACACAATGTGACCATATGCTGTGTGTACTTTGTGGCTCTATGTATTTACAGGATACTGTCCTACTGGTCTTTCTATATAGGAGAGAAGAGGGTGGAGAGGAGAGGACAGGAGATTGTTAAGACGATAAAACAAGTATAGAATGCAAAGGTGGAGTGTGCTGTCACCGGGCAAGGAGAGCAGAAGGAGCTGCGGATAGGCAGACATTCAAAATTAATTTGGGTTGTACACTTTCACTTAATTACAGTTAAAATAAAAAACAAATTCATTTGGTCTTGTTATTACATCACTCATCTCTTTTCTTATTCATGTTATTTGCTTCTTTTCCTGTTTTTCTCTTATCACCTTGGCCAATTCGGGTTTTTTTTTTTTTTTATCTTTTCAAAGGACTAGTTTTAAGTCTTGTTAAATCTTTCTGTCATATTTTTGTTCTCTAATTTATTTAGTTCTGCTCTCAGTTGTATTATTTGTTTTCTTCTGGTGACTGAAGAATTCTTTTGTTTCTCTTTCTACTTGTCTAAGATGTGGTTTTAATGCTTTGATTTAGTCTGTTTCTTCTTTTTGTATGTGAACCTTTATTGAAATAAACTCATCTCTGAGCACTGCTTTTGCTGTGCCCAAAAGCTTCCTGTAGGATCTGCTATCATTCTCATTTCTTTCATTGAATATCCTTATTCCATCCTTGATTTCTTCTATAACCCAGTAGTTTTTAAGCAAAATGTTGTTCACTTTTCATGTGTTTAAATGTTTTTGCCTTGCTTTGTTATTGTTTTTTAATTTTATTCCTTTATGGTCTGAAAAGATGCTTTTGCAGTATTTTAGTGGTTTAGATTTTGTTAAGGCTTGGTTTATGTCCTAATAAATGGTCTATTTTGAAGAATGTCCCATGTAAATTGGAAAGCAGGTACATTGGTCTCTGTTAGGTGGGGTATTCTGCATTTGTCTATGATTTCAGTTGGTTGATTGTGATGTTTAGATCCTCCATGACATTATTTAGCTTTTTTCTGGATGTTCTATCCTTAACAGAAAGTGACTTGTTGAATTCTCCTCTTATTATTGTGAAGTTACTTCTCTTTCCAATGGTGTTAGAGTTTAATGTGCTTTAGTGCATTATTATTCTATGCATAAATATTTAATATAGTTATGTCTGCTTAGTCTATTGACCCTTTAATCATTATATAGTGTCTTTCCTTGCCAACTGTAGTGGATTTTACTTTAAGGTCAGGAATTAACGTTGCCACTCCTGCTCTTTTATGAATGTTGTTAGCTTGGCATACTTCTTTTCATCCTTTGAATTTCAGTTTGTTTGTGTCTTTGAGTTTAAGATTTGTCTCTTGTAGACAGTATATAGAGGGATCCTGCTTTCTATTCATTCTGCCATTCTCTGTCCTTATTGGTGCATTTAATCCCTTTACATTCAGTGTCACTATTAATAGGTATTAGTTTAGTATTGTTATCATAATGTCTTTATTTCTGTGTTGTTGAGTATCCTTGTTCACTTAATTTTTAGTGCTGTGTCATTTCTATGTGTTTTCTCACTTTTTCATCGTAACTGATTTTGTATTTGCTGATACTTCATTTTTTTCTTTTTCTTTTCGTACGTTTGATTATTAATTTTATGTGTGATTACCTTATTACCTGTATTTTTCTAAATTTAAGCCAGTCTTCATTTTCTTTTTATCACCTTGATGTTCTCTCCATATGAAAGATGTATGGCTACAGTTCTAATTCCTCTCTTCTTTTTTTTTTAATACGTTATCATCTTTTATATAATGTCATCTCTGTTTACCTGTGTTTAATGTTTCAGCATTACTATTTTTATAATTTTCCTGTCAGCGTTGATATCTGTTTGCTCTGTTCTTCATTTTAATCTTGAGTTATTTTCTGTTTTTAATGATCTTGTAACCAAAGGAATCTCTTCTGTATTTCTTGTCATTTTCATTTAGTTTTAGCAAATTTTCTAAATGTCTGTTCATCTGAAAAAGTCCTAATTTCATCATCTCTTTTGTGGAATATTTTTGCTCCATATCTAATTATTGGTTGGCAGTTTGTTTTTTTCCCCCTTCAAGGCTTTATATATGTCACCACATTGCCTTCTTGCCTGTGTAGTTTCTTCTGAGTAGGGTGAGCTTAGGTTTATTATCTCTGCTTTGTGGATTACTTTTGTTTATCTCGACCCTATTCCAAAATTCTCTCTTTATCTTTAGTTTGGAAACCCTGGTGGTGTAGTGGAGTAAGTATTACATCTGCTAACCAAAAGATCTGCAGTTCAAATCTGCCGGGCATTCCTTGGAAACTCTATGGGGCAGCTGTACTCTGACCTATAGGGTCACTATGAGTAGGACTCAACTTCACAGCAGTGAGTTATTTGTTTTTAAAGAATGGTAGAGTGAAAATGTACATTTCCATACAAATTTGCATGCCCACCTATATGCAGCTCACAATGCTTTTCCTGCCCAGTGACAGCACACTCTTTCTCTCTGCTCCATACATGTCTTATCCCCCAACAATCTCTTATCCCCTCCTCTCCATGCACTCCCCCACCTCCACTAAGAGGTCAGTAGGATCACATCCTATAGGTGTGTAGAATCATAGAGTACATACATGATATGACCACTCTGTGTCACCAAGTCGAATCCATTCCTATCCGAATCACTGACCTCCATTATGGTTTATGCACAGGGGTGACATAAGATCCAAGGGCCACGCTCCCAGGGAAATCCCAAGGCCCCAGACCATCAATTGTGGTCTTTTTTAGTGGAGATCTCCGGGTGATCCCTTTTTATTCTTGTGTTGCCAGTGAGACTCAACTTTGTGTGCTCTATCATGGCTATCGCTGGTGGTGGCCAGGCACCATCCAGTTCTTCTGGTCACAAGTTGATATAGCTACCTACTCATGTGGGTCTCTCTGTCTTCTGGGTTCTCTTTCTCCCATGTCATTTTGATCTCTGGTGATCATCTGTTCCTGTTGAGTTATTACCATTTGCTGTACCCTCAGATGGCAGTTTGGCAGCTTATAAGACCCCGGACACCACTCACCAATGTGGAGTGCAGAAGGATCTCTTAGCAAAATGCTAGTTGTGCCCATTGCCCTCGATTTCCCCTGAGAGCATGGTCCCCAGCCCCCTATCCCAGCTACTCTGTTCTTGCAATATTGGGTTAAGATGGGATGAGTAAGGACATTATGTTGAAGTCGAGTTAATATTGATCTTCTTTCTAATGTGTGCTGTCACAGATTTCACCCAAAAAAATTTCTATTAACTGCCTAATCTGAACCCTCCCCCCACGGCCCTGCCACCCTCCCCACCCTTACAGCCATCAAAGCATTTTTTATTCTATGCATGAGTCTGTTTTAAGTTCTTATCGAAGGGGTCTCATACAATATTTGTCCTTTTGTCACTGACCACTTTCACTCAGCATAATGTCCTTCAGTTGAAACCAGGTTATCAGATGTTTCTTAAAACTATCTTTGTTATTTATCATTGGAGAAGAAGGTGTAGTTGTGCACTGGTGGATAGAAAGTTCTGTATATGTTGATGAGGTCTAGTCGGTTAATTGCAGCAATAAGGTCTTCTGTGTCTTTTTTCTAGACGATCTGACCAATATTCAGAGAGGAGAGTTGAAGTCTCCCACTATTACCGTGGAGTGATCTATCTCCTTTTTGAGTGTGGTCGGTGTTTCTTCAATGTATTTAGGTGCTCTACTATTAGGTGCATAAATATTTAATATTGTTAAGTTCTGCTTGTGTATTGAACCTTTCAGCAATAGTGTCCTTGTCCAAGATTAGAATTGCCACACCTGCTTTTCTTTGTGTACTGTTAGCTTGATATATATTCTTCCATCCTATAATTTTCAGTTTGTTCATATCTTTAAATCTGAAGTGAGTTTCTTGTAGGCAACATATGGATGGGTAGTGTCCTTTGATCCAAGATGTCACTCGAGGTCTCTTTACTGGGGCGTTCAATCCATTCACATTCAATGTAATTATTGATAGGTATGTGTTTAGTGCTGTCATTGTGATATGTTTATTTTTCTGTGGATGTTTTGTCTGTTGTTTCTATTAATTGGTTCTGGGACATTCTTCTTTGTGAGTTGACTTTTCACCTTTTCCAGGGTTGGTTTTGTCTTTGTTGAGACTCCTGTATTACATTTCTTGATTTGATATGTTGGATCTCTTATTGTGTTTTACAGCTGCCCCATGATTCCCCTTAATCAACTATATATAAACCCAATTTTAATTACTACCAGTCTTATTAACTTCCTCTCTGTCTGGAAGAACTGTAACGACTGTAGTACATCCCTTTTTTAAAATACGATGACATCATAGTTTTCGTCATATGCTCACTGGATCATTCTTTTCAGTATTATAGGTTTGATTGAGTTTTGAGCCTTCCCTAACTGAATAGGTTTCTGGGTGAAGTGTCCTGTATTTGTTGCTAAAATATAAAGTTAGTGGTTTTAGTCTTCTAAGCCAAGAGCTTCTTTCAATATTTCTTGTAGCTTTGGTTTAGTTTTTACAAAGTCTCTGAGTTTCTGTTTATCTGTGACTGTCATTTCATTTTCATATTTGGAAGATAGTTTTGCAGGACATATAATTCTTGGTTGAAAGTTCTTTTCCTTCAAGGCTTTGAATGTATCATGCCACTGTCTCTGTGCCAGCATGGTTTCCGCTGAGAAATCCAATGAAAGCCTACAGGGTTTCCTGCTGAATACTAGCTTTCCTTTGAGTCTTCTTGCTTTAAGAGTTTCTGCTTATGTTTAATTTTGTTAAGCTTGATTATAATATGTCTTAGAGTCTTTCTTTTGAGATCTACATTGAGTGGCATTCGATATGCATCTTGGATATCTATATTCTCTTCTTTCATAATTTCTGGGAAATTTTCTGTCAGCAGCTCAGCAACCATACTCTCTGTGTTCTCAGATGTCTTGCTCTGTTTAGGAACTCCAGCTGAGTATAGATTGTTCCTCTCAGTAGACTACCACATGCTTCTTAATGCTTCTTCATTTTTCTTGTTTCTGTTTTCTGATTTCTCCTCAAAGGTGCTGAAGTCCTTAGATCTGTCTTCCACATCAAAATGTCTCTTTTCCATTTGTTCCATTCTGTTTTCTTGGCTTTGAATGGAAGTTTCTATGTCTTCGATTTTGTTCTTGATCTGTTGGATTTCAGAGTACTGATGCTCCATCAGATCGAACAGCTTGCTTAATTTTTCATTTTGCTCTGCTGGATCTTACTCAGTGACGCTTGGCTGGCATTTGGCTGCTGCATTTTGTACAAGGTGTAGGAGGACTCTATACATAATCCTTTGGTATTCACCTTCCAATAGTTTCAGAAAGGTTTCTACATCTGAGAAGTTCTTTGGTGCTTTCTTTTGAGGGCCTTCTGAAGCCATGGATGATTTCTTTGTTGTGCTTTTATCAAGAGATTTTTTGCTTTTGGGGCATCATGTGAGTTAATAAAGCCTGGGAGAGATGCTGTGAGGATGGACTGCAGTTGTTTCTCTAAATTGTCTTAAAATGAAAGGCAAAGGTATCTGACCACTTCCAAAGTCAGTCAGGTTTTCAGGTGTACAGATCCCTTTTCCCAGCTGGCAAAGTAAGCACCTCTATATCGAACCCCAGATGTTATAAACTTGTTCTAAATACAGAAAGGCTACTGCCCTGCTGGCCTCTGCTGTCGGCCCCAGCCATAAGTGACACTGTAGAATACTGTTTTCTGCCAGGCATGGTGGTTAGTTGTGACATCTTCTGACCAAAAGGTTGGTAGTTCAAATCTCCCAGGAGCTCCTTGGAAACTCTATGGGGCAGTTCTACTCTGTCCTGCAGGGTCGCTATGAGTCAGAATCGACTCGACAGCAGTGAGTGTGCCAGAAAAGTGCTCTCCACTGGGCAGGCACTGCCTCTCAACCTAGGAATTAGGTCCAGCTGAGGCCTCTGTATGGGTATTCCACCTCTCAGTGGAATAAGATAGTATCCTACATAAGCTCCCCACCTGCCACAGAACAGGCTACTCAATCATGGAGGCAGAAAGAGAGGCTAAAGTTGCTGAGATGCAGAGTCCAAAGTCAGGCTCTCAAAGTGTGTCAATTTTGGTTGGTGATCCCATTAGCAGTGTGCTTGAGAACAGTTGCCAGTGAAGTTGTAGCTCCACTTGCTGGCCAAGACAGAGAAAAAAACAGTTAAAATAGTGAGTTACCCTTGATCCATGAAAGCCAGCACTCACCAAGAGCAGAGGTCAACAAAAGAGAGGAAGTTTTCCATTCAGTGGTATGAAGTCCAAATTAATAGCCCTATGCTTTGTCCTAGGGCTCACTAGGTGTTCAGAAGGCTCTGTTTAGTTATCAGTTCATGTGTTGGTTTCCAGAGGGATTTAGGGAGACGAATATTTAGTCCTCCATCTTGACTCTGCCCCCAAGGGTTTTTTTTTTTTTTTGTATCTTAATTTTCATAAGTTTCATTATATATCTTGGTGTCTTTCTTTTCGGATCTCCCTTGTGTGGAGTTCGATGAGTGTCTTGGATAGATGTCTTGCCATCTTTCATGATACCAGGGAAGTTTTCTGACAGCAACCTTCAACAATTCTCTCTGTATTTTCTGTTATTTCTCCCTATTTTGGTACACCAATCTCTCAAATTATTTCTCTTGGTTAAGTCCCACATAAATTTTAGTTTTTCTTCACTTTTTAAAATTCTTTATGTGATTGTTCTTCAAATATGTTGGTGAAAATTGCTTCATCTTCAGTCTCACTAATTATGCATTCCGTTTGCTTCAGTTCTTCTCCTTTCGCTTTCTATTGAGGTTTCTAATTCTTTAATTTTACTATTAATCTTCTGATTAGCTGATTGCTATCTCTCAAGGATTTCTTGCAGCCAGTTCAATTTGTCATGGTCTGCTGTATATTGCCTGACCTCTTTCCTGATCTCTTGTAGAGTTCTACATATTAATCTCTTGTATTATACCTCCAGTAATTTCAGGAAGTTCTCATCATCTGAAAAGTTTCTCAACTTTTTTTTTTTGGGGGGGGAGATTTCTGAAGCCATTGTGATCTGTCACTTTAAGTGATTTGATATTGACCATTGTCTCTGAGTCTTTAGTGAGTTGTATTTATTTATGTGTGCTTACTTTATTCAAACTTGCTTTTATGTTTTGTTTTGAAAAGCCGCAATAGTTTAGTCATGTGAACTGGTTTGATTATTGGTGCCTTGGGCACTTGGCTTGGCTTGGCTAGATGTTCTAAAGCCCTGTCTGCAGATGGTTAGAGTTGTTACTAAGAATGTGGGTCCAGGTATCTGTGTACTTTTCTTGCACATAATCAGCTCAGGTTCCCAGGTAGTCAGTCACTAAGTGTGTGATCAAGGGGTGATTGATGTAGGCATGTGTAACTGGCTGCATACACTGACAACTGTGGGGTGCTGAAAGCCATCCATGAATGTCTGTGAGGAAGACTTGTCCCTGTTCCTTAATGTGATTAGTTAGAATGGGTGCACTGGATGCTGTGTGCAGTGCTGAAAGTCTTTCAAGGTCCATGGACTCACTATGCCTGCACGTAGGCAAAGCAACTTTCTACTACCTGAGTTTCCAGCTTAGGGGAGCTGGTATATATTTTTTCCTGTTTGGTAAATTATTCCCTCTCCATGACCGGGAGAATGGCTAAGGGAATATGTAAGGGGTCCTACTTCTGGACCAGGTTGTGAGTTAGAATATGGAGCTTGGTGCAGTGCAGAGAAAGTAGAGGGCCAGCCAAGTAGGCGGAAACACTGGAAAAACAGAAAAGTTCAGCTTGAAGGAAAGTTTTATATCTACGCAAGCTAGGTTAGACATAAGCTGCTTAGCCTTTGACAGTCAAATTCATTTTTTTATTGCTTCTGGAATCATAATGGAGCTCTTTGCCACTTAGTCTCTCCTGGTGAGGAAGTCACTTTATGAATGCCACTCATCATGCTGAACACCACCATTTCTCCTGGGGGGTGTATGTTTTCACCAGGTCAGTTCTGACCAATCCTAGGTACTTGTGGACCTACTCTCTTCCCATTTCTCAGTCCTATTTTTCAACTTTCCCTTTGTTATTGAGGACTCCTGGAATGTCATGTATGGTTGATTCCTTTGTTTCCATTTATCTTCATTATTAGTGGGATCACAGGAAGCTTCTGACTACCATTTTAGTCCTACCTTCCTCAGAATTTTGAAGCAATTTTGTATTATTTCCTATATCAAAGTTACTTATGAAAAATAAGAGAGTAGTTTTGAAAATTGCATGTTCCATCTACCCAACTTTGAAAGTTTTTTTTTCTTTTTAATTTTTTTTTATTTGGTGAATGTAGACACAGCTATAAATACACCATTTGAACAATTTCCACACTTACACTTCAGTGACCCTCACGACATTCTTCAACTGGTGCTACTGTTTTCGCCATCCTTTTTCAAATTATTTCACTACCACTATCTTAAGCTCACTGACTCCTAAGTTTGCCATCCCAACTTTCAAGTTACCATTGTCAATTTGATCCAACACAGATAATTCTCTAAGAAAGCCTAATTTTCAAAGCATATATATTTTACTAAGTAAACTATTTTGGGGTCTTTGAACACGTAAGATAATAATTTTGCTTTGAGGTTTAAATCTTAAAGCTACGGCGTTTTCTATTGTCTCATGTGCATGCAAAACCTGAACAATGAATAAGGAAGACCAAAGGAGAGTTGATAACTTTAAATTGTGTTGTGGGTGAAGAATATCTAATACACCAGACTGCTAGAGGAATTAACAGGTTTTTTATTATTACTGTGATTGAGTGAAAGTGTATAACACAGTTTAAATTTGCATGCCTACTTACTTGCCCTGTGACAGCTTACCCCTCCTTTCTGTTTTATATATGTAATACCCTCTTAACAATCTCTTGTCCCCTCTTCTCCACCCTCCCCGCCCCCCTCTAGTAAGAGGCTAGTATGACAGCATTCTATAGATGCACAGAACCATAAAGTGCACACATGATATGGTCACTCTGTGTCCCCGAGTCCAAGCCATTCCTGTCCTAAGAGCTGACCTCAGTAAAGATTTATGGACAGGGGCAGCATCAGGTCTAGGGCCCATGCTCCCAGGGGAACTCCTAGGAATTAAGACCATCAGCTGTGGTCTTTTAGCGGAGTTCTCAGAGTGCACCCCTGTTTTTTCTCATGTTGCCACTGGGACTCAACATTGTGAGCCCCATCACGGCTGTCACTGGTGGCCAGGCATCATCTGGTTCTTCTGGTCATATGTTGATGTAGTCACCCATTCACATGGGTCTTTCTGTCTTCTGGATTCTCTTTGCCCAAGTTGTTGTTGTCCTTGGTGATCATCTGTTCCAGCTGAATTGGGATAGTTTATTGTATCTCAGATGGCAGCTTACTAGTTTTTAAAAACCCAGATGCCACTCACCAATAAGGGGTGTAGAAGACACTCTTAGCAATAGGCTAGTTATGCCAACTGGCTTCAATGTCCCCCGAGAGCATGGTCCCCAGAACATCACCACTGCTACTCTGTCCTTGTAATAATGGGTTGAGATTGGAATAATTTTCAGGTTATGTTAAAGTTCAGTTAATTTGATCTTCTTTCTAATGTGTGCTCGCACTGATTCCACCCAACCAAATTTCTATCAACTTATCTGACTTGTAACCAGTCTTTTCCCTCCTTCCGTTCCCTCCCTTGTAGCCATCAAACAGTCTTTTCTTCTGTACATAAGTCAGTTTCTAAGTCTTTATAGTAGGGGTATCACACAATATTTGTCCTAGTCCTGAAGACTAATTTCACTCAGCATAATGTCTTCCAGTTGAAAGCAGGTTACGAGATGCTTCCTAAAATCATCATTGCTCTTTATCATTGCATAGTCTTCCATTGATTATAGGTACCATAGTTTGTTTATCCATTCATCTGTTGTTAGATGTCTGGGCTTATTCCATCTTTTTGTTATCGTGGACTGTGCTGCAATGAACATTCATCTACATATATCTGTTCACATGAGTGTCCTGGCTTCTGTACGATATATTCCAACAGGTGGGATTACTGGGTCAAATTGTATATCTATTTCGAGCATTTTAAGGAAGCATCATACTGCATTCCAAAGAGGTTGTACCATTTTGCAATCCCACCAGCAGTATAGGAGAGTACCAATCTCTCCTTAGTCGCTCAAGCATTTGTTGTTTTGTGTTTTTTGGATCATGGACAACCTTGTTGAAGTGAGATGGTATCTCATTGTCATTTTTATTTGGATTTCTTTAATAGCTAATGATAGTGAGCAATTCTGCATGTGTCTTTTGGCTGCCTCGATGTCCTCTTTAGAGTAGTGTCTGTCCATCTCCTTTGCCCAATGCTTAATTGAGTTATTTATCTTTTGCTTGTTGATATTTTGCAGTACTTTGTAGATTGTGGAGATCAGGTGTTGTCAAACATTTATAGTTGTCAAACATTTTTTCCCATTATGTAGGTGATCCTTTAATTCTTTTGCCAAGGACTTTGGATGAGCAAAAGTTTGATGCTCAGTAGTTCCCATTTATCTGTTTTCTCTTCTGTTGATCATGCTTTGTCAGAGTTTGAAGTCTGTCTAAGCTGTGTATTAGAACATCTAATGTTGATCCTATTTTTTCTTGCGTGACTTTTATTGTTTCAGGTTTGATATAAAGTCTTTTATCTAGTTTGAGTTGGTTTTTCTGTAAGGTGTTGTTTAAATTTTTTGGAGATGGATATCCAGTTTTTCCAGCACAATTTGTTAGAGACTGTTTTTGCCTCACTTTACGATGTTAGGGCCTTTGCTGAATATCAACCGTTTGTAAGAGGTTGGTGGCGTCTCTGTGGTCTCCACTCTATTTCATTGGTCTATAAGTCTCTTTTTGTACCAGCACCAGGCAGTTTTGAGAACTGTGGCAGTGTAATAAGTTCTAAAGGCAGGTAATGAGACGCCTCCTAGTGCATTCTTCTTCAGTAGTGCTTTGCTTATCTGGGGTTTCTTCCCTTTCCAAAAGAAGCTGGTGATTTGTTTCTCCATTTCATTGAAAAATGTCACTGGAATTTGTATTGGGATTGCATTGTATAAGTAGATCGCTTTGGTTAAAATAGACATTTTCACAATGTTAAGTCTTCCTATCCATGAACAGGATAGGTTTCTCCATTTATCTAAGTCTCTCTTAGTGTCTAGCAGTAAGATCTTATAGTTCTCTTTGTGTAGATCTCTTATTTCTCTACCCAACCCACTTATTTCTCTAGTTAGATTCATTCCTAGTATTTTAAGTTCTTGGGTGCTATAATAAATGACATTGATTAGGTCATTTCTTCTTTAATCATCTCATTGTTGGTGTAAAGGAATCCTTCTGATTTACTTAAGTTTATCTTGTATTCTGATAATTGCTGAACTCTTCCACTAGTTTCAGTAGCTTCCTTATGTATTCTATAGAATTCTCTGCATATACAACCCTATCTTCTCCAAATAGGGAGATTTTTATTTCTTCGCCAAGGTAGATGTCCTTTATTTCTTTGTCTTGTCTTATTGTTCTGGCAAGAACTTCTAGTACAATGTTGAATAGGAGAGATGAGAGTGGGCATCCTTGTCTAGTTCCCGTTTTCAAGAGGAATTCTTTCTGTCTCTCTCCATTTAAGATAATGTAGGTGGTTGGCTGTTTGTAGATGGCCCTTACTGCATTGAGGAATTTGCCTTCTATCCCTACTTTGCTGAGAGTTTTTAGTATGAATGGGTGTTGAACTGTGTCAAATTCCTTTTCTGCCTCAATTGATAAGATCAGGTGATTCTTATTTATCTTCTTATTTATGTGGTCAAACACGTTAATTGTTTTTCTGATACTGAAGCAGCCTTGCATCCCTGGTATGAATCCAACTTGTGATGAATTATTATTTTGATATGTTGGTGAATTCTGTTGGCAAGGATTTTGTTGAAGATTTTTGCATCTAGGTTCATGAGTGATATTGGTCTGTAGCTCTCTTTTTCTGTTCACTCTTTCCCTGCCTTGGATATCAGTCTTATGCCAGCTTCATAGAATGAATTTGGGAGTATGTCATCTCTTTCTATGTTGTGAAATAGTCTCAGTGTAATGGATTAACTCTCCTCTAACAGCTTGGTAGAATTCTGCAATAAAGGTATCTGGGCCAGGGCTTTTTTTGGTTGGTAGTTTTCGTATAACTTTTTCAATCTCTTCCTTTGTCATTGGTTTGTTAAGTTGTCCTATCTCTCCTTGTGATAATTTTGTTAAGTGTTATGAATCTAGCAATTTGTCCATTTCCTTTAGGTTTTCAAATCAGTAGAGTAGTCTTTTGCAGTAATCTGTTATTATACTTTTGATTTCTATTGGATCTATTGTGACAGCTCACATTTCTTTTATCATTTGGTTTCTTTGTTTTCTTTCTCGATTTTCTTTAGTAAGTTTAGCCAACGATTTGTGAATTTTGTGAATCTTTAAAAAAAAACAAGTATTGGTCTTTTCAATTTTTTCAGTTGTTTTTCTATTTTCTAATTCACTTATTTCTGTGTAATTTTTATGACCTGTTTTCCTCTAGTGCCTGAGAGTTTCCTCTGCTGTTCTTCTACTTCTTCAGGCTGTAGGGTTAATTCTTTTTGGGGGGGCCCTTTCTTCCTACTGGATGTGCGCATTTATCATGATCATTTATCTATGATCTATGAGTACTGCTTTGGCTGTATCCCATAATTTCTGGTAAGAAGTGTTTTCATCCTCATAGGAATCCATAAATTTCTTTATTTTATCCTTGATTCCTACCCTAATCGATGGCTTTTTTGAGCAAGGCATTGTTCAGTTTCCATGAGCTGAAGTTTCTATTTTTTTTTCTGCTATTGATTTTGACTTTCAGGTCTTTATAGTCTGAGAAGATGCTTTGGAATAATTCAATCATTTGGATTTTGTTGAGATTTACTTTATGTCCTAACACATAGTCTATTCTGGAAAATGTTCCATGTGCACTGGAGAGAAGGTGTAGTTGTCTTCTGACGGATAAAAATTTCTGTATGTGTCAATGAAGTCTAATAGTTTAATTGTGGCAATAAGATCTTCTGTGTCTTTACTGAGATTTTTTTTCTGGAAGATCTGTCCAACACTGAAAGTGGAGTGTTGAAGTCTCCCACTATTATTGTGAAGTGATCTATCTCATTTTTTGATTGTAGTCAGTGTTTCCTTCAATATTTAGAAGCTATAGTATTGGGTGCATAAATATTTAATATTGTTAAGTCCTGCTTGTGTATTAAAACTTTCAGCAGTAAACAGTGACCAATCTTGTCCACAATAGTGGATTTTACATTAAAATCTATTTTATCTGAGATTAGTGTTGGCACACCTGCTCTTCTTTGTATGTTGTTAGCTTGATATATAGCATTCGATCCTTTAGTTTTCAGTTTGTTCATATCTTTAAGTCCTAGATGTGTTTCTTGTAAACAACATATAGATGGGTTGTGTCTTTTGATTCCAGATGTCGCTCATTGTCTTTTTACTGAAATGTTCAGTCCATTTACATTCAGTGTAATTATTGATAGGTATGTATTTAGTGTTGTCATTTTGATGTATTTAATTTTGTGTTGGTGTGTTCTCTGTTGGTCTTTTTTCTGTTCTGGGTTGCTCTTAGTTACGACTTGATTTCTCATCCTTTTCAGTGTTGGTTTTATGTTTGGTGAGACTCCTGTGTTACCTTTCTTGTTTTGATATGCTTCGTCTTTATTGTGTTTTGCAGCTACCCTGATGGTCCCCGTTAATAATCTATGTTTAAACCCAATTTTAACTTCTATGTATCTTTTTAACTTCCTCTTCTTCTGAAAGGAATATAATTACTGTGATATATCCTTCTTTTTAATGTCATGGCATCTTAGTTTTTGTGATATGATCATTGGAACTCACTTTTTAATATTATGGCTTTGCTTGGGTTTTGTGCCTTCTCTAACAGTATGTTTCTGGATATTGTGCCCTGCATTGCCTCCTTAAATATAGACTTAGTAGTTTTGTTTTTCTAAGCCAACAGCTTCTTTCAATATTTCTTGTAGCTTTGGTTAGGATTTACATTCTCTCAGTTTCTGTTTATCTGTGAATGTCTTAATTTTATCTTCATATTTGAAAGGCAGTGTTACAGTATGTATAACTCTTGGTTGGAGATTTTTCTCTTTCAAGAGTTTGGATGTGTCATCCCACTGCCTCCATGCCAGCATCTCTTCTGCCGAGAAGTCAGACAAAACTTACAGAGCTTCCCTCTGAATGTTAGCTTTGCTTTGACTCTCGCTGCCTGTAGGAGTTTCTGCTTAGGTTTCATTTGTTTAAGTTTGATTAGAATATGTCCTGGTATCTTTCTTGTATGGTTTATTTTTTTGTGGCATTCAGTACACATCTTGAATATCTGTTCTGTTCTTTCTTAATTTCAGGGAAGTTTTCTGTCAGCAACTCAACAACAATACTCTGTGTTTTCAGGTGTCCCTTCCTTTTCAGGAACTCCAATTAATTTAGATTGTTCCTCTTGATAGAGTCCCACATGTTTCTTCATTTTTCCTGTTTCTTTTCTCCAGTTTCTCCTCATATGCTGGTGTTGGTAACTCTACCTTCAAAGTCAGAAAGTCTAGTTTCCAGTTGTTCAATTCTGCTCTTTTGACTTTGAATTGAATTGACTAATTCTATAATTTTGTTATTGATACATCGGATTACAGAATGCTGGTGCTCCATTAGATTGAACAATTTGATTAATTTTTCTTTTAGCTCTGCTGCATTTTGTTTAATATCTAGTAGGTCTCTCTATATAATTCTCTTGTAGTTGACCTCTGATAGTTACAGAAAAGCTTTTTCATCTGGGAAGTTCTTTTATTCTTTATTTTGCTAGTTTTCTGGAGACATGGATGAATTTTTTTTAAATGTTTCATTGGGGTCTGTTGCTTTCTTGAAATTTAGAGGTTGTTTAGTTTCTCTGCTGTTGCTTTAATAGGAGCTGCGGCACAGTTCTAAGAAAGAAGTTGATAACCAGCCACCTCTATGTACTCCAGTGATTGGTCCCAGTGGAATCTCCAGGATAGCAGCCTCCACCTCCTACCCAGGAAAGACAGAGCCCTACTTATGGAGTCACTGAGGGGCCATCAGCCTACCCTGTAATGTGGGTCAGTAAAGGCTGGAAGAGATGCCATGGAGCTGCACTTCAATTATTTTTCTAGGCAGTCTTGTTTTAAAAAGGTAAAAGCTACACCAGTGATAGCCGTGATGGAGCTCACTAAGTTGAGTCTCACAGGCAACACAAGAATAAAAAGGGGTGCACCCTGAGATCGCCACTAAAAGACCGCAATTGATGGACCAGCGGCTTCAGGGTTCACCTGGGAGCATGGCCTCTGTTCCTGATGCTGTCATCGCCCATATGAAGGTCCACTCTTGTGACAGGAATGGATTGGCCTTGGCTTTGCAGAGTGACCATATATTGGACGCACTTTATGGTTCTATGCATCTATAAGATATCATCCTGCTGACCTCTGGCTGGAGGAAGGAGAGTGGGTGGAGAGGAGGGGAAAGGAGACTGTTGGGAGGATGAGACGTGTATGGAGCAGAGAGGAATAGTGTACTGTCACCGGACAGGGAGAGCAGTGGAAGCTGCATATAGGTGGGCATGTAAATTTATAGGGGAATGTACATTTTCACTCAGTCATAATAATAAAAAGCCTGGAGTTGGGGGAAAAAAGGTAAAAGCTACCTGACAGCTTCCAAGATCAGTCAGGCTGTCAGGTGTGGTAAGCCCCTCCTTCTGACTGACAATAGAGAAGCCTTGTCAACTGTTAGCAGATGCTGTGATATAATTCAAAGTAGGACAGGCTACTAGTCTGCTGTTATCCCCTTGCAGATCCCTCCATAAGGCTTTTCAGCTGGAAATGTGCTCCACTGACTGGGACTGCCTCCCAGCCTGGAAATTAGCTCCTGCTGAGGCTTCCGATTGGGTATTTCTTCCTTCCAGTCAAACAAGATGTCATCCTTGTCAGTCTGTTCCTCCTCCATGAAACAGCAGAATCTGTGGCAGATTACCAAAAAGAGGGTTGAAGGGCTGTGGTGCTCTGAGTCTGGAGCCGTGCTCTCAAAATGTAGCTATACCACCCAGTGATCACTTTAGCACTGCAGGTGTGCATAGCTGCTCTTATAGCCACTTCCCTGCCTGCTGGCCAACAAAAAGGAAAAAAAAAATGCCAGTTACATTCAGTCCACAGTAGTTGGCTGATTCAACCAGTGTGGGGCTCAGACAAAGACAAGTAGTTTCCGGTTCAGCAACATGCAGACCAAACCTACAGCCATATGCTGGATCTTAGGGCTCACTGAGTGTCCAGAAAGGTCTATTCAGTTATCAATCCAGGCCCTAGTTTTCAGAGGGAATTAAGGAGTCATGTGTCTAGTCTATCATCTTGACTCCACCACTCAACAATTTTGGGGGGAAGAAAAACATGCAGAATACTTCTTAGAAGTGAAGATTGCGATGGCGAGACTGCATCTTACAAACTTTGAACATGTCACTAGGGATCAGTCTTAGAGAAGGAAATTATCCCTGCTAAAGAAAAAGGCCAATATCATGCATTGAATTGTGTCCCCACAAAAATATGTGTAGCCATGTGTCAGGGCTATGATTCCCAATATTTTGTGGTTGTCCTCCATTTTGTGATTTTCCTATACCGTATTTTAAAGGATTAGTTTGAACTTGTAAATCCCTTCATAGGATCACCTCCCTGCTCCACTATAAAGGGAGTTTCCCTGGACTATGGCTTGCATCACTCTTAGTCCTTCTATCCTACAAGAGTTATAAGAACAGGGAGCAAGCGGAGAATTGAGACCTTCACACCATTAAGAAAGCAGCACAGGGAGGAGAGAGCATCCATCAGACCTGAGGCTCTTGGGCCAGGGCCAAGATGCTCCCTGAACAAATACTGATGCAACAAAAGGACTTTCCTCCAGAGCTGACAAGGGAGAAAGCCTTCCCCTGGAGTGAATACTCTGAATTCAGTCTTGTAGCTTATTGGAATATGTAAGGATAAATTTTCTTTTGTTAAGGCCAACCACTCTGTGGCATCTCTGTTAGAGCAGCACCAGCTGATTGAAACAACCAGCAAAAGAGAGGCAGCTCTTTAAAGATACAGACTGACACAGTGGTTGCAACAATGGGAACAAAATAGCAGTTCCTGTAAGGATAGTACAGGACAGGGCAACTTTTTGTTATGTTGTACATAGGGTCCCTGTAAGTGGAACTGTCTTGATGGCACCCAACAACAACCCCTCACTGTATCCAGTGTTCAAGATCCTGGAGACTATCACTTAATTTTCTGTGAAGATCAAATTTTGGAACTTCTTAAGGGATGAAAAATGGATAATGGCTTGGCTAGCCAGAAAGGATAAGGAACCTGAATGTTTAACTTCCCTTTATGCAGACTTTCAGCATGTCCTCCTATTTCCTAACATTCTTTTTGGCCTCCCCTTCCATTGTATCTAGTGCTTTTAATTTCTGAGGCTTTCTGGGTGAGGCTTCAGAAAATAAGTATGCTCTATCTTGAAAGGGAGCCTCATAGAAAGATGTGTTATTTTCAAATACAATTCTTTTCACTCTGTACCACCTTAAATTCACTTGAGTTTTGAATAGAGACCTCAGAAAGCAATATATGGAAAGAAAAACATTAAAATATTTGTGTATATGAAATAACCAATTATCAACATTTTATTGATTACCCATTAGAAAGAAAGTACTAATCTAAGCACTGTAAATAGGAAACAAGCTCCTTTACCAAGAGGCTGATTGTTTAATATGATATAGAAAAAGAACACTTATAAGGGAAATATTTATCACGTATCTTATACTTGGAATTTAATTAGACCATACTTTTTCTGGAAACCTTGGTGGGGTAGTGGCTAAGTGCTACATTTGCTAACCAAAATTTCAGTGGTTCAAATCTGACACACACTTGTTGGAAACTATGTGGCGGTTCTACTCTGTCCTATAGGGTTGCTATGAGTCAGAATCGACTCCGTGGCAGTGGGTTTCGTTTTTGAGGTTTACTACCTGTTATGATACAGTCTAATATCATAACCTCTGAGTATAATAAACATGGCAGACAAATGGTTAGGTAATATAATTTGAGAGATTTGGGACAGTTATCCTTTGAATGAGTCTACCCTCCATCTCACTGGTCATGAGAAGAATGAATGGATTCAAGAACAAGGGCAGCAGTTTGAAAGGTATATTATAAAAGATCTATTGCAAGAAATATTTCCTCTTTACCCAGAGAAGAGGTGTTGTGACTTTGTTCCTCAAAATGTGTGATTTAGATGAGAATTATATAATTGATTGAGTGCTACCATAATGATTATAAATTCTGGTGATTACCACAAGTTAAATGAAAGGGAAGGAGGCTCTGCAAGAAGTCCTCAAGGGCCAGAAAGGAAGTCTTAAATCCAAAACATTAGGCAACAGCTAATCCAATGCTGGTCTTTCCAAAACATTACCACAAAAGTTATCAGTGATCAGTTTTTGCTCTATTCCTTCACATCATCCATTTTTATGACCATTTATCACCAGCTCCTTTTTTCTTGAGTTCTTTAATATGACATGCTGAAGATCATCTTCCCTTATGACTGCTACTTCCTGTCTTTCTAACATATCATTTGAAATGAAGAAATATATCATTCCTTCAGCAAAATAAAACTTTACTTTCATGTTAAATTATGAAGTAATTTATCATGGAAGACCTTTTCCAGAAGATATTGATTTGATACAGTGCAGAATGTCTTTGACAACAGGTTGACAGCAAATGCATAAATAGTTTTCCAGTGGCTTTTCTTGTATCAACTTTTGATAAAGACCAAAAGTGTAACATTGAAGGATGGTTCACTGAAGGCTGTTCTGAGACAGACAAGGCAAAAGAAGTACATGCATGTAACTTTCTGTTGATAAACCCTCAGTCAGTGAAAGGATAGCATGTTTTCCTTTGACTGACTTCCTAAAATATCAGCTCTCTCTGTCTGAATTTTTATTATCATGAATTCATATATTTGATGGACAGCAGGCATGACAGTTATTCAGTAGATGATTGTGAGAAATGACACAAAAGAATAGGAGAAAATAGTTTGGAAAATTTCAGCTACTTCCCATGTTAAATATAGATGTAACCCTATAAAACAAAAGAGATTTATATTTTGCTTTGTTGTTGGTTTTTCCTACTCAATTCATTCTTTCTAGCTCATTTCTTGCCTCAAAGGTACGTGAAAGTCCTACTTGTTAGCAAAAGTGGTTGAACAAAGGTGTTTCTCATACTCTATAATACACAATTCATCTCAGGCATTTAAAAAATGTCAAATATTAATCATCACAACAATTCAAAGTTACTAAAATTTAGTTTAACTAAGTAAGGAAATCATATTATGCCTAGAGGATCATGCATAAATGAGAAAGAAGAAAAACACTATGATACAAAAAGGACTGCCTTTTACTTTTTTTAATTTGGATTAAGTGAAAGTATACAATCCAAATTAAATTTGCATGCCCACCTATCTGCAGCTCCTACTGCTCTCCTTGCCTAGTGACAACACATTCCTACTTTTCATTCGATATGGCATATCCTCTTAGCAATCTTCTGTCCCCTCCTGTCCACCCTCTCCTCTCCCTTCTAGTAAGAGGCCAGTAGGACAGCATCAGATAGATGCCTAGAAGTATAAAGTAAGCACACCATATGGTCAAACTGTGTTCCCGAGTCAAGTCCATTCATGTCCAAAGAGTTGACCTCAGTAATGTATTCTGGTCAGGGACAGCAGCAGGTCAGGGACCATGCTCCCAGGGGAACCCCAAGGCTTCTGGACCATCAATTGTGGTCTCTTAGTGGAGTTACTGAGGTGCACTTCTCTTTTTCTCATGTTGCCACTGGGACTCGAAACTGTGTGCCCCATCATGTTGTCTTTGGTGGTGGCGAAGTACCATTTGGTTCTTCTGGTCACATGCTGATACACTCACCCAGTCACATGGGTCTTTAAGTCTCCTGGGCTCTCTTCCTTTCATATGTTTGTTGCTCTAGGTGATCATCTGTTCTGGATGAGTTGGGGCCATTTGGTGTACCTCAGATGGCAGCTTGCGAGCTTTTAAGGCCCCAGATGTCACTCACCTATATGGTGTGCAGAAGACTGTCTTAGCAATAGGCTAGTTATTCCAGTTGGCCTCAAAGTCCTTGAGAGAATGGTTCCCAGACCCCGACCCCTGCTACTTTATCTTTGCAATACTGGGTTAAGATTAGAAGAATTTTCAGTTTATGTTGAAGTCCAGTTAAGTTGATCTTCATTTTAATGTCACTGCTTTCACCCAACAAAATTTCTTTTTTTTGTCTCTAGAATTTTTTCATTATGATTCAATGAAAATGTGCATTCCCATATAAATTTGGATGCCCATCTGTCTGCAGCTCCCACTGCTCTCCCTGCTCAGTGAGAGTACACTCTTCCTCTCTGCTCCATACATGTCTTATCCTCTCCTCTCCACCCATTCCCCTTCCTCCAGTAAGAGGTCAGCAGGACAACATCCGATAGATGCATATAACCATAAAGTGCACACGTGACGTGGTCACTCTGTGTTGCCAAGTCCAATCCATTCCTGTCCAAAGAATTGACCTCCATTGTGATTTATGGACAGGGGCAGCATCAGGGCCAGGGGCCATACTCCCAGGGGAACCCCGAGGCCCCTGGGCCATCCGTTGGGGTCTTTTTAGTGGAGATCTCAGGGTGCACCCCTTTTTATTCTTGCATTGCCAGTGAGACTCAACTTTGTGAGCTCTATCACGGCTGTCACTAGTGGTGACCAGGCACCCTCAACCAAATTTTTATCAACTATCTCATCTATGAGCAGCTCTCTCCCTCCCTTCCCTCCTTTGGAGCCGTCAAAGAATCTTTTCATCTGTACATGAGTCAATATTTAAGTTCTTATATTAGGGGTCTCATAGAATATTTATCCTATTGTCGATGACTCATTTCACTCACCACATGTCATGGATTGAATTGTGTCCCCCCAAAAATGTATGTGTTGATTTGAGTTGGTTTGGTGTTCCAACATGGTGCCCTTCCTCCCATGTGCTGTGAATCCTGCCTCTGTGATACTGATGATGAAGAATGGTTTGCAGTTGTGTTAGTGAGGCAGGACCCAAGCTACAAGCTTGTGGAATATAAGGGAGAGAAGTGAGCAGAGGAAGTTGGGAACCTCATACCACCGAGAGAGAAGCACCGAGAGCAGAGCATGTCCTTTGGACCCCAGGTTCCTGTGCCGAGATGCTCTCGCTGGATTTGGACTCAGCCTACCGGACTGTGATAAATTCTCTCACTGAATGGACTTTCAGTTTGTAAATGGATTTGCAGCTTACCGGACTGTCTCAATAAAGCTTCTCTACATGAAACCTTCCACTCCTGGTATTTTCTGTTAGAGCAGTACATGGTGACTAAGACACCATAATATCTTCCAGTTGAAACCTGATTATGAGATGCTTCCTAAAGTCGTCATTGTTCTTTATCACTGCATAGTGTTCCATCGAGTATATGTACTATAGTTTGTTTATCCATTCGTCTGTCGTTGGGTATCTGGGTTGATTCCATTTTTTGACCATTGTGGATTGTGTTACAATAAACATTTGTGTGCATGTATTTGTCCGTGTGACTGCCCTTGCTTCTGTAGGATATATTCCAAGCAGTGAGATTACTGCGTCAAATAGTATATCTATTTCAAGCTTTTTAGGGATGCACCAGATTGCTTTCCAAAGAGGCTGTATCATTTTGCAATCCCACCAGCAGTTTAGGAGAGTTCCTATTTCTTCACAGCCTCTCCAGCATTTGTTGTCTTGTGCTTTTTTGGAACATAGCCAACCGTGTTGGGGTGACATGTTATCTCATTGTAGTTTTGATTTGGATTTCTCTAATAGCTAATGATTGTGAGCATTTCCTCATGTGTCTTTTGGCTGCCTGGATGTCCTCTTTGGTGAAGTGTCTATCTTCTTTGACCATCACTTAATTGGGTTATTTACCTTTTTCTTGTTGATATTTTGCAGTACCTTGTAGATTATGGAGATCAGATGAGGGTCCAACATGTAGCTGCCAAATAAGTACTTTCTTAACTCTCACCCCTCCACCATAGTAGCCATCAAAGTTTTATTCTTATGTAGATAATTCTATTTTTAAATCCTTATAACAGGGGTCTCATACAATATTTAACTTTTGACACTGAGTGATTTAACTCAGCATAATATCTTCCAAATGAAACCATGTTATGAGACGTTTTCTAACATCGTCATGGTTCTTTATCATTGCATAGTGTTCCATTGAGTATATGTACCATAGTTTGTTTACCCCTCAATCTGTTGATGGACATGTTGGTTGATTCCATCTTTTAGCTATTGTGGACTGTGCTGTAATGAACATTCATGCACACGTGGCTGTTTGTGTGACAGTCTTTGTTTCTGAAGGATAAATTCCACACAGTCGACTTAATGGATCAAATCATGTAATTATTTCCAGCTTTTCAAGGAAATGTCAGATTGCTTTCCAAAAAGGGTGTACCAATTTGCAACCCTACCACCAGTGTAGGAGAGTTTCAATCTCTCAAAAACCACTCCAGGATTTGTTGATTTGTGTTTTTTTTGATCACAGCCAACCTTGTTGCAGTGAAATGGTATCTCATTGTACTTTTGATTTTGACTTCTTTGGTAGCTAATGATTGTGAGCCTTTCTTCATGTGTCTTTTTGATGCCTGGATGTCATCTCTAGTGAAGTGTCTACCCATCTCCTTAGCCCATTGCATATTTGGGTTATTTACCTTTTTCTTGTTGATATTTTGCAGAACATTGTAGATTATGGAGATCAGATCCCGGTCCAACATGTAGTTGCCGAACATTTTTTTTTTCCCATTCTGTAGGTGCTCTTTTAATTTTATGATAGTCTTTGGATGAGCAAAAGTGTTTGATTCCTTTTTTTCCTTGTTCTTCAGTTTTTTGTTTCTATAGAGTTATTATAAATATTGCACATATAACAGAATTCACCAATTCAAACTGTACAATTCAGTGGCTTTTTAGTATAGTAAAGAGCTGTGTACTCATAACCATAATCTAGTTATAGAACTTTTTCAACTTCCCAGAAAGAAAACCACATACCTATTATTAGTCTTTCCATATTTTCATTCCCTTTACTAACCAAAGTTATAGCTCCTGGAAACCAATAATCTGCTTTATATCCTTAAGTGTTTACCTATTCAAGGTATTTTCTGTAAATGGAATCATACAATATATATTATTTTATTTCATTTTTTTATTATGATTGAATGAAAATGTACACTCCCATATAAATTTGCATGCTGATCTATATGCAACTTTCACTGCTCTCCCGGTACGGTGACAGCACTCTCTTCCTCTCTGCTCCATACATGTCTCATTTTCCCAACAGTCTCCTATCTTCTCCTCTGCCCCCATTCCCCTTCCTCCAGTATAAGGCCAACAGGACGAGCTCCTATAGATGCCTAGAACCATCAAGTGCCCACACAATATGGTCCCTTGGCGTGAGCAAGTCCAATCCATTGCTCTCTGAAAAGTTGACCTTCATTATGACTTATGGACAGGGGCTGCATCAGGGCCAGGGGCCATGCTCCCAGGGGAACCCTGAAGTCCCTGGACCATCAATTGTGGTCTTTTAGTGGAGATCTCAGGGTGCACCCCTTATTTATACTTGTGTTGCCAGTGAGACTCAACTTTGTGAGCTCCATCATGGCTATCACTGGTGGTAGCCAGGCACCATCTGGTTTTTCCGGTCACAAGTCAATGTAGACATCCACTCACGTGGGTCTCTCTGTCTCCTGGATTCTCTTTCCCTCATGTTGTTATGGACATTGGTGATCATCCGTTCCTGTTGAGTTGGGACCATTTGCTGTACCCTCAGATGGCAGCTTGGCAGCTTTTAAAACCCCAGACGTCACTCATCAATGTGGGGTGTGGAGAGTCCACATTAGCAAAACGCTAGTTGTGCCAATTGACCTCAATTTGCCCTGAGAGCACGGCCTCCAACTCCCCACCCCAGCTACTCTGTCCTTGCAATGTTGGGTTGAGATGGGAGGAGTACACAAACTATGTTGAAGTCCCATTAATGTTGATCTTCTTACTAATGTGTGCTGTCACCAATTTCACCCAACCAAATTTCTAACGACTATCTAATCTAAATCCTTGCCCCTTGCCCTCCCGTCCTCCCCACCCTTGCAGCCATCAAAGAGTCTTTTCTGTTATGCATGAGTCTGCTTTCAATTTCTTATCATAGGGGTCTCATACAATATTTGTCCTTTTGTCGCTGACTACTTTCACTCAACATAATGTCTTCCAGTTGAAGCCAGATTAAAAGATGTTCCCTGCTATCATGGTTGTTCTTTATCATTGCCTAGTGTTCCACTGAGTATATATACCATAGTTTACCTATCCATTCCTCTGTTGTTGGGCATCTGGGTTGATTCCATCTTTTTGCTATTGTGGACTATGCTGCGATGAATATTCATGTCATATATCAGTTGGTGTGAATGGCCTGGATTCTGTAGGATATATTCCAAGCAGTGAAATTACTGGGTCATTTGGTATATCTATATCCATTATTTTAAGGTAGTGCCAGATTACTTTCCAAAGAGGTTATACCATTTTGCAATCCCACTCACACTGTAGGAGAATCACTATCTCTCCACAGCCTCTCCAGCATTTGGTGTTTTGCGTTATTTGGATCATGGCCAACCTTGTTGGGGTGAGATGGTATCTCATTGTCATTTTGATTTGAATTTCTTTAATAGCCAATGATCGTGAGCATGTCCGAATGTGTTTTTTGGCTGCCTGAATCTTCTCTTTAGAGAAATGTCTGTCCATCTCCTTTGCCCATCGCTTAATTGGATGATTTATCCTTTTCCAATTGATATTTTGTGGTACTTGTTAGATTATGGAGATCAGGCATTGTTCTGACATAGAATTGCCAAATATTTTTTCCCATTCCATAGGCAGTCTTTTAATTCCTTTGATGAAGTCTTTGGATAAGCAGAAGTGTTCGATTCTTATTAATTCCCATTTGTCTATTTTCTCTTCTGATGAATGTGCTTTGTTTGTCAGATTTTGAAGTCTGTCTATATTGTATATTAAAACTTCCATTATTGACCATATTTTATCTTGAATGAGCTTTATCATGTTAGATTTGATATTTAGGTCTTTTATCCACTTTGAGTTGTTTTTTGTATAAGGTGTGAGATATGGGTCCTGTTTCAATTTTTTGCAGATGGATATTAAATTTTGCCAGCACCATTTGTTAAAGACACTGTTCTTACCCCAGTTTAAAATCTTAGGGACTTTGTCTCTACTCTGTTCCATTGGTCTATATATCTCTTTTTGTACCAGTACCTGGCTGTTTTGACAACTGTGGCAGTGTAATAGGTTCTAAAGTCAGGTAATGAGAGGCCCAGTATGTTCTTCCTCTTCAGTAGTGCTTTACTTCTCTGGAGCTTCTTCCCTTTCCAAACAAAGCTGATGATTTGTTTCTCTATCTCATTAAAAAATGTCTTGAAATGGTATGATACATCTTTGTTGTGCTTTACAGCTGCCCCTATGATCCCCCTTCAATTAAGGGTGATGGAGAATTCTGGAAATGGAAGTGTGATGGGTGCACAATGTGGTGACTGTAACCAATGTCACTGAATTGTACACATACAAAATGCTGAAATGCAAAATGTTTTGTATGTATATCTTTACCAATCAAACAATATAAATGAATGACTGAATGAATAAGAGTGGGCAGACTAAAAAAAAAAAAATGTCGCTGGAATTTGTATTGGAATTATATAAGTAGATTGCTTTGGGAAAAATAAACATTTTCACAATGTTGAGTCTTCCTACCCATGAGCAGGGCAGATTACTCCACTTATGGAAGCCTCTCCCAGTTTCTTGTAGTGAGGTTTTGTAGTTCTCTTTGTAAAGATCTCTTGTTTTTCTAATTAGATTTATTCCTAGATATTTTATCTTCTTGGGGGCTATAGTAAATGGAATTGATTTGCTGATTTCTTCTTTAATAATCTCATTGTTAGTATAAAGGAAACCTATTGATTTAGTTGTGTTTATCTTGTATCCCGATACTTTGCTGAACCCCTCTATTAGCTCCAATAGCTTTCTCATGAATTTCTTTTGATTCTCTGTATAAACAATCTTATCATCTGCAAAGAGGGAAATCTTTACTTCTTCATTGCCAATACAGATGCCCTTTATTTCTTTGACTTGTCTAATTGCTTTGGCTAGAACTTCTAGCACAATGTTAAATAGAAGTCGTGAGAGCGGGCATCCATGTCTAATTCCCTTTCTCAAAGGGAATTCTTTCAGTCTTTCACTATTCAGAATGATGAAGGCAGTTGGCTTCACACAGATGCTACTGATTATACTGAGGAATTTCCCCTCTATTCCTATTGTTCTGAGAGTTTTAAGTATGAATAGGTGTTGAAATTTGTCAAATGCCTTTTCTGTATCAATTGACAAAATCAGGTGATTCTTATCTTTTGTGTTATTAATGTGGTTGGTTACATTAATTGTTTTTCTGATGTTGAACCAGCCTTGCATCTCTGGAATAAAACCAACTTTATCATGATGAATTCTTTTTTTCATATGCTGTTGAACTCTATTGGCTAGAATTTTGTTGAAGATTTTTGCATCTAGATTCATGAGTGATATTTGTCTGTAATTTTCTTTTCTTGTAGGATCTTTCCCTGGTTTGGGTATCAGGGTTAAGCTGGCTTCATAGAATGAATTTGGGAGCATTCCATCCCTTTCTATGATGTGAAATAACTTCAATAGTATTCGAGTTAACTCTTCTCTAAAAGTTTGGTAGAATTCTCCAGTGAAGCAAGCTGGGCAAGGACTTTTTTGGGTTGGTAGATCAATCTCTTGTTTTGTGATAGATTTATTAAGTTGATCTACTTCTCCTTGTGATAATCTTGGTAAGCCATATGAATCTAGAAATTTGTCCATTTCCCCTAGGTTTTCAAAACTGTTAGAGTACAGCCTTTCATAGTATTCTGTTATGTTTGATTCTTAGTAGCTCTCATTTATCTATTTTCCCTTCTGTTGATCATGCTTTGTCAGATTTTGAAGTCTGTTTAAGCTGTGTATTAGAACATCCAATGTTGATCCAACTTTTTTGCATGATTTTTATTGTTTTAGGTTTGATATTTAGGTCTCTGATCCATTTAGAGTTAGTTTTTGGTGTAAAGGGTGAGATATGGGTCTTCTTTCTTTTTTTTGGATGGATACTCAATTTTGCCAATACCATTTGTTGAAGAAACTTTTTTAACCCTTTCTCAAATATTAACTGCTCATAAGAGGATGGTGGCATCTCTGTGATCTCTACTCTATTCCACTGATCTATATGTCTCTTTTTGTACCACTGCCTGTCTGTTTTGACTACTGTGGCAGTGTAATGGGTTCTAAGGTTGAGTAGTGTGAGGCCTCCCATTGTGTTCATCTTCTTCAGTAGTACTTTACTAAGCAGGGGTTACTTTCTTTAGAAACAAAATTGGTGATATGTTTCTCTGCTTCATTAAAAAATGACACTGAAATTTGTATTGGGACTGTATTGTATATCACTTTAAGTAACAACGGAC
This sequence comes from Heterohyrax brucei, assembly GCA_028571685.1. Lineage (NCBI taxonomy): Eukaryota > Metazoa > Chordata > Mammalia > Hyracoidea > Procaviidae > Heterohyrax > Heterohyrax brucei. The sequence goes on from CM053166.1 coordinate 104,230,728, forward strand.
ATTTTCACAAGGTCAACTCTTCCTAACAATGAGAGGGTAAATTTCTCCAATTTTGTAAGTGTTTTTTGGTTTCTTGTAGTAAGGCCTTGTAGTTCTCTCTCTATAGGTCTTTTATTTCTCTAGTTAGATTAATTCCTAGATATTTTCTGTTCTTGTGGGCTATAGTTAATGGTATTTAGTGATTTCTTCTTTGATGACCTCTTTACTGGTATAAAGGAATTCTACTGATGTACTTATGCTTATCTTGTATCCTGAGACTTTCTGAACTCTTCTATTAGTTCCAGTAGTTTACTTATAGATTCCTTAGGATTCTCTGTATATACAATCATGTGTTCTGCGAATAGGGAGATTTTTACTTCTTCATTGCCAATATGGATGTTCTTTATTTCTTTGTCTTGTCTAATTGCTCTGGCTAGAACTTCTAGCACAATGTTGAGTAAAAGTGGTGAGAGTGGGCATCCTTGTTTAGTTCCTGTTCTCAAAGGCAATTTTTTCAGTCTTTCTCCATTCAGAACAATGAAGGCAGTTGGCTTTGAGTAGATGCCACTAATTGCACTGAGTAATTTCTACTTTATTTCTATTTTTCCTGAGAGTTTTTAGCAGAAGTGTGTATTGGACTTTGTCAAATACCTTTTCTGCATCAGTTGACAAAATCAGGTGAAATTTATCTTTTGTGCTATTTATGTGGTTGATAACCTTAATTGTTATTCTAATGTTGAACTAGCCTTTTATCCCTGGAAGGAAATCAACTTGGTCATGATGAATTATATTTTTGATATGCTATTGATTTCTATTGGCTACAAATTTTTGAAGATTTTTACATCTAGGTTCATGGGTGATACTGGTCTGTAATTTTCTGGTTTTGTGGCATCATTCACTTGCTTTGGTATCAGGGTTATGCTGGCTTCATAGCATGAATTCGGGAGTATTCCATCTGTTTCTATAGTGTGAAATAGCCTCAATGGTATCAGAGTTAAATATTTTCTAAAAGCTTGATAGTATTCTCTGATGAAGCCATCTGGGCCAGGACTTTTTTTGGGTTGGCAGCTTTTTGATGTCTGCTTCAATCTCTTCCTTTGTGATACATTTATTTAATTGTTCTGCTTCTCCTTGTGATTATTTTGGTGAGAGATAAGAAACTAGGAATTTGTCCATTTCCTCTAGGTTTTCAAATCTGTTAGAGTACAGCCTTTCATAGTATTCTGTTATGAAGTTTTTAATTTCAGCTGAGTCTGTTCTAACATCTACCATTTCACTTCTTAAATGGATTATTTGTATCTTCTGCTGTTTTTCTTCTGTAATTTAGTCAATGGTTTCTCAATTTTGTTAACCTTTTCAAAGAACTAGCTTTGGGTTTTGTTAATTTTTTAAATTGTTCTTCTATACTCTAATTTACTCAGTTATCCTCTACTCTTTATGATGTGTTTTCTTTTGGTGTCTGAGGCTTTCTCTGTTTCTCTCATTCTATTTGTTCAAACAGTAGAGTTAATTCTTTAATTTGAGCCTTTTCTTCTTTGCAGGTGTGTGCAATTACAGAGATAAATTAACCTATGAGCACTGCTTTTGTTGTATCCCACAGATTCTAGTAGGGTGTATTTTCATTCTCATTTGATTTCATAAGTTTTTTTTTTTATTTTGCCCTTGATTTTTTTGGATAACCCGTGGCTTTTTGAGCAAAGTGTTCAGTTTACATCAGTTTGAGTTTCTACCTATGATTTTTCTGTTTTTGATTTCAACTTTTATAGCCTGAAGGTCCAATATGATGCTTTGCAACAAATCAACGGTTTGGATTTTTTAGAGGTCTGTTTTATGAACTAACATATGCTCTATTCTGGAGAATGCATCATGTGCATTGGAGAAGGCATACTTGTCTGTTTTGGGTGAAAAGATCTGTACATGTCGATAAAATGAAGTTGGCAGGTTGTTGCAATAAGATCTTTGGGTTGGGTGGAGTCAAGATGGCTGACTAAACACACATCTCCCCAAATCTCTCTGGAAATCAAGGCCTGAACTGATAATTAAATGGAGCCTCGTGGACACCTAGTGAACCCTATGACACAGCACAGGGCTGTCTGTTTGGTCTAAATACCACTAACAGGGAAGCTTCTTCTCTTTCACTGACTCCCACCCTTGTTGAATCCTGGCGAAAGAGGACTGAAGGTAAATCGCCATTCTGGCTTTTCTTTTCTCTGTCTTAGCCAGCAGGAGGGGCTGGGGAGACTGGCGGGAAGGCTCAGACACACTGCTGATGAGATCGGCGAGCAGAGTCACAATGATTTTAAAGGGAACCTGGCCTTGGCATCTGTGCAGCTTGTTTCCTCTGACTTCTCTCTCTGTCTGAATCTCCAAATCTCCACCATTGAATAGCCTTTTCCAAGGTGGGAGGTGGATGTTGTGAGGGATGCCATCTTGATTCACTCGGAAGCAGAGTTTCCAGTACAGAGGACACAGCTAGGCCTAATTCCTAGGCTGGAAGGCAGTGCCTGCCCAGAGAGCACTTTTCCAGCAGTAAAGCCACCTTTGATATAGAGGTGCTTACTTCGCCAGCTGGGAAGACGGACTTGCACACCTGAAAACTTGACTAACTTTGGAAGCTGTCAGATACCTTTTACCTTACAATAGAGAAATAATTGCAGTGCATCCAGATGGCTTCTTTTCCATCCTTACTGTATTACATTATAGAGTGAGGTTATGGCTCCCCAGTGACTCTATAAGTAGGGCTGTGTCTTAGCCATTCAGGAGGTGGCGGCTGCTACCCCAGACATTCTACTGAGCCAAGTCACTGGAATGCATAGTGGTGTTTGGTGATCAACTTTCTTTTCAGACTAAGGATTAGACACTGTTAAAGTAATACTGGAGAAACAAAACAAATTCCAGATGCCCAAAAAGTAACAAACTTTGGACCAGAACATTAGGAAAAATTTACCTGTGGCTTCAGAAGGCCCACAAAAAAAGATCCAAAGAACTTCACAGATGAAGAAGCCTTACTGAAACTATCAGAGGGCTAGTACCAAAGGATTATTTATAGTGCCCTCCTAGAACTTCTACAAAATGCAGCAGCAAAATGAAAAATTAAGCAACTTGTTTGATATCATAGAATACCAGTACTCTGAAATCCAACAGATCAATAACAATATCAAAGAGACAGAAAATTCAGTTCAAAGCCAAGAAAGTGGAATTGAACAAATGGAAAAAAGAATTTCTGACTTGGAAGACAGAGCTACTGACACCACGTCTATGAGGAGAAATCAGAAAACAGAAACAAGAAAAATGAAGAGGCATTAATAAGCATGTGGGACTTCATTAAGAGGATCAATCTAAGCTTAATTGGAGTTCCTGAACAGGGTTGGACACCTGAGAACACAGACAGTATTGTGGCTGAGCTGCTGACAGAAAATTTCCCAGAAATTATTAAAGAAGAGAATATAGATATCCAAGATGCATACCAAATGCCACCCAATATAGATCCCAAAAGAAACACTCCAAGACATATTGTGATCAAGCTTAACAAAGTGAAACACAAGCAGAAACTCTTAAAAGCAGCAAGACTGAAAGGAAAGCTAACATTCAGAGGGAAACTCTGCAGGCTTTCATCTGATTTCTCAGCAGAAATTATGCTGGCGCAGAGACCACGGGATGACACATTCAAAGCTTTGAAGGAGAAAAACTTCCCAACAAGAATTATACATCCTACAAAACTATCTCTCAAATATGAAAATGAAATGAAGACATTTTCAGATAAACAGAAACTCAGACACTTTGTAAAAACCAAACCAGAGCTACAAGAAATACTGAAAGAAGCTTGTGGCTTAGAACAAACCATTAATTTTATATTTTAGGTGGAAATATGGGACACATCATCCAGAAATCTACTCAGTAAGGGAAGGCTCCAATCTCAATCAAAGCTGTAATATTAAAACAAGTTATCCAATGATAATATCATGAAAACTATGATGTCATCATACTAAAAAGAGGGATGTATTACAGTCTTTATAATGCAGGAGTATCAACAACCACAAAAACAGCCTTGAAAAAGGTGAAAAATCAACTCGTAATGAAGAATGCTCTGAAAGAGAATAATAAGAACAAAGAAAATATCAACACAAAAATAAACATATCAAAAAATGGCAGCACTAAACACATACTTATCAATAATTACATTGAATGTGAATGGACTGAATGTTCCAGTAAAGAGACAGCGAGTGGCATCTTGGATCAAAAGCCACGACCCATCCACCAGAGACTTAAAAATATGAACAAACTCAAAATTAAAGGATGAGAGAATATATATCAAGCTAACAATACACAAAGAAGAGCAGATGTGGCAGTGCTTATCTCAGATAAAATAGATTTTAATGTAAAATCTACCATCATGGACAAGGAGGGACATTGTTTATTTCTGAAATGTTCAATACCCAAGCAGGACAAAACAATATTAAGTATTTATGTACCCAATGCTACAGCATCTAAATAAATTGAAGAAACATTGACTACAATAAAAAATGAGACAGATCACTCCACAATAATAGTGGGAGACTTCAACACTCCACTCTCAATATTGGACAGATCATCTAGAAAAAAGCTCAATAAGGACACAGAAGATCTTATTGCCACAATTAACCAAGGAGACCTCATTGACATATACAGAACTTTCTATCCATCAGCAGATAACTATACCTTCTTCTCTAGTGCACATGGAACATTTTCCAGAATAGACCATGTGTTAGAACATAAAGTAAACATCAACAAAATCCATGCCAGTGCATTATTGCAAAGCATCTTCTAAGACCAGAAAGCTGCCAAAGTCGAAAGCAGTAGCAAAAAAGCATAGATAGAAAGTGGAACTCTTGGAAACTGAACAATATCTTGCTCAAAAAGCCATGAGTTATATAAGAAATCAAGGATGAAATAAGGAAATTTAAGCATTCAATGTGGATGAAAACACTTTGTACCAGAATCTGTGGGATACAGCCAAAGCAATGCTTATAGTCAGTTTATCTCCACTAATGCACACATCAGGAAGCAAGAAAGAACCCAAACCAAATATCTAACCCTGCATCTTGAAAATGTGGACAGAGAGCAACAAAGGAACCCCTCAGTCACCAGAAGAAAAGAGATCATAAAGATTAGAGCAGAACTAAAAGAATTGGAGAATAGAAGAGCAAATGAAAAAATTGGAAAGATCAAAACCTGGTTTTTTGAAAGATCAACAAACTTGACAAACCATTGGCTAAACTTATTAAAGAAAAACAGGAAAGGAAACTAATAATGAAAATTATACATGAGAAGGATGTTGTCACAACAGCTCCATCAGAAATCCAAAATATCATAACAGAATGCTATGAAAAACTCTAAGAGATTTGAAAACCTAGAGGAAATGGACAAATTCTTAGATTGACATCACCTACCAAAATTATCACAAGGTGAAGCAGAGCAACTTAATAAACCCATCACAAAGGAAGAGATTGAAAAGTCATCCAAAAACTACCAACCAAAACAAGCCCTGGCCCACATGGCTTCACCACAGAATTCCACCAAGCTTTTAGAGAAGAATTATCTCCAGTACTACTGAGACTATTTCACAACATAGAAAGGGATGGAATACTCCCAAATTCATTCTATGAAGCCAGCATAATCCTGATACCAAAGCCAGGGAAAAACGCAACAAAAATGAGAACTAAAGACCAATATCGCTCATGAATCTAGAAACAAAAACCTTTAATAAAATTCTTGCCAACAGAATACAAAAACATATCAAAAAAAATAATTCATCGTGAAAAAATTGGAATCATATCAGGGATGCAAGGCTGGTTCAACATCAGAAAAACAACTAGTGTGATCAACCACATAAATATCACGAAAGACAAGAACCACCTGATCTTGTCTATTGATGCAGAAAAGGCATTTGATAAAGTCTAACACCCACTCATGCTAAAAACTCTAAACAAGATAGGAATAGGCTGCCAATTCCTCAATGCAATAAGGACCATTTATACAAACACAACTGCCTACATCAACCTGAATGGGGAAAGACTGAAACAATTCCCTTTGAGAATAGGAACTAGACAAGGATGCCCACTCTCACCTCTCCTATTCAACATTGTATTAGAAGCTCTAACCAGAGCAGTTAGACAAGACCAAGAAAGAAAGGGAATCTGCGTCAGTAAAGAGGAAGTAAAAATCTCCCTATCTGCAGATGATATGATTGCATATGCAGAGAATACTAAAGAATCCATAAGTAAACTACTTGTTTTAGTCAACTAGGGCTGCTCTAACAGAAATACCACAGAGTGGATGGCTTTAACAGAGAAAGATTTATTCTTACACAGTCCGGTAGGTTGCAAGTCCATATTCAGGGTGTCCGCTCCAGTGAAAGACCTTCCCCTTGACGGCTCTGGAGGAAAGTCCGGTATTGCATCAGTCATTGTCCAGGGAGTGTCCTAACGCAAGAACCTCTGGTCTGAACGACGCGCTCTGCTCCCGGTGCTGCTTGTTTGATGGTAGCGAGGTTCTCAAATTTCCTTGGTTCTTTTTCCTTTTATTCCTTGCAAGCTAAAAGCATTAAGGGTGGGGCAAGCCATACTCCAGGGAAACTTCCCCCATAGCAGGAATTCACAGCCCCACCCTAATCCTTTAACATACAGGTTAGCAAAACCACACAATGGAGGACAGTCCCAAGATACTGGGAACCATATCCCAGCCACGTGGCTGCACACATTTTTGGGGGGACACAATTCAAACCATGACACTACTCAAACTGATAGAAGAGTTCAGCAAAGTCTCAGGTTACAAGATAAACATAAGTAAATCAGTAGGATTCCTTTATATCAACAATGAGATTATTAAGGAAGAAATCACCAAGTCAATACCATTTACTACAGCCCCTAAGAAGATAAAATACTTAGGAATAAATCTAACCAGTGAAATAACAGACCTCTACAAAGAGAACTACAAGACCTTACTACAAGAAAGAGAGACTTACATAAATGGAGAAACCTACCCTGCTCATAGATAGACAGACATAAAATTGTGAATATGTCCATTTTACCAAAAGAAATCTACTTATATAATGCAATCCCAGTACAAATTCCAGTGACATTTTTAATGAGATGTAAAAACAAGTCACCAACTTTGTTTGGAAAGGGAAGAATCCCTGGATAAGCAAGACACTTCCAAAGAAGAAGAACACACTGGGAGGCCTTTCACTACCCAACTTTAGAACGTGCTACACTGCCACGGTGGTCAAAACAGCCTGGTACTCATACAAAAAGGGACAAATAAATCAACGGAACAGAATGGAGACTCCAGAGATGACACAATGCTCCTCTGAACAGTTGATATATGACAAAGGCCCTAAGACATTAAACTTGTTAAAAACAACCTCTTCAACAAATCATCCAAGCAATATTGGATATCCACCTGCAATAAATTGAAACAAGACCCATATCTTACGCCTTATACAAAACTCAACTCAAACTGGATAAAAGACCTAAATATCCAATCTAAAACGATAAAGCTCATTGAAGAAAAGTTAGGATCAACAATGGAAATTTTAATACACAACATAGACAGACTTCAAAATCTGACAAACAAACCACATTCAACAGAAAAGAAAATAGATAAATGGGAACTGCTAAGAATCAAGCATTTTTGGTCATCCAAAGACTTTACCAATAGATTTAAAAGGCCACCTACAGAATGGGAAAAAATAATTGGCAACTATATGTCAGAACAGTGCATGATCTCCATAATCTATAAGGTATTACTAAATATCAATAAGAAAAAAATAAATCATTCAGTTAAATGATGGGCAAAGGAGATGGACAGATGCTTCCCTAAAGAGGAGATCCAAGCAGCCAAAAAACACATATGGACATGCTTACGATCATTAGCTTAAGCAAATTCAAATCAAAACTACAGTGAGATACAATCTCACCCAACAAGTTTGACCATGATCCAGAAAATGCAAAACAACAAAGGCTGGAGAAGCTGTGGAGAAATTGGAACTCTCCTACACTGTTGGTGAGATTGCAAAATGATGCAACCTCTTTGGAAAGCAATCTGGTGCTTCCTAAAAATGTGAGATACAGATAGACCATTTGACCCAGTGATTCCACTGCTTTGAATATATCCTGCAGAATCCAGGCCATTCACACCAACTGATATATGCACATCAATGTTGATTGCAGCACACTCCACAATAGCAGAAAGATGGAATCAACCCAGATGCCCAATAACAGAGGAATCGATAGGTAACCTATGGTGTATACACTCAACAACATACTATGCAATGATAAAGAACAATGATGATTTTAGGAAACATCTTATAAATTGGTTTCAATTGGAAGACATTATGTTGATTGAAAGTAGTCAGTGTCGGGGGCAGTCAAGATGGCAGACTAAGGACATGTCTCCCTAAATCCCTCTGGAAACCAAGACCTGAAATGAAAATCAAAAGGAGCCTTCTGGTCAACTAGTGAGCACTAGGACACAGCACAGGGCTGTTAATTTGGACTTCATACCACTGAACCAAAAACCTCCTCTCTTTTGCTGACTCCCACTCTTGGTTAGTCCTGGCTCTGATGGACTGAAGGTAAGTCAGCATTTTACATTTTTTTCTTTGTCTTGGCCAGCAGGCGGAGCTGGCTCTTGCCTAGTATCCAGGTTCAAACACACTGCTGGTGGGATAGGCAGGCAAAATGCCATATTTTGAGAGCCAGGCTTAGGACTCTGTGGATATCGCCACTTTTGGCCTCTCTTTCTGCCTCTGCCACAGTGTGGTTTGTATGCACGTGGAGGCGCACTTGTGTGGGACCCCATCTTGAATATGGAGATTTCACCTGGACCTAATTCTTAGCCTGGGAGCCAGACCATGCCCACAGGAGAGCGGTTTTTTGACAGAAAAGCAGTAGTTTACACTGTGTTGCCTACAGCTGGGGCCTGGCAACAGAGGCTGAGGACTCACTGCTTCTCTGAAACGTCGGCCCTCATTCTGCCTCTTCCACAGGGTAGTGTGTATGGAAGTGGTGGTGACCTTGTGCAGGACGCCATTGTTGCTTAGCTGCTGGCAGAAAACTTCCCAGAAATCATGAAGGAAGAGAATATAGATATCCTAGATGCATATCATATGCCACTCAACATAGATCTCAAAAGAAACACTCCAAGACATATTATAATCCAGCTGAACAAAATGAAACATAAGCAGCAACTCTTAAAGGCAGCAAGACTAAAAGCAAAGCTAACATTCAGAGGAAAACCATGTAGACTTTCATCAGATTTCTCAGCAGAAACCATACTGGCACAGAGACAGTGGCATGACACATTCAAAGCCTTGAAGGAAAAGAACTTCCAACCAAGCATTAAATATCCTGCAAAACTATCTTTCAGATATGAAAGTGAAAATAAGGCATTTGCAGATAAACAGAAACTCAAAGGTTTGGAAAAACCAAGCCAAATCTACAAGAAATACTGAAAGAATCTCTTGCTTTGGCTTTGAACAAAATGATCAACTTTATACTTTAGAAGGACACATTGTCCAGAATTCTACTCAGTTAGGGAAGGCTCCAAACTCAATCAAAGCTTTTAATACTGAAAGAAACAATCCAGTGATTATCACGAAAACTATGATGCCATCATATTAAAAAGAAGGATGTACTACAGTCATTATAGTCCTTCCAGATGGAGAGGAAGTCCACAAAACTGGTAGCAATTGAAATTGGGTTCACACATAGTTTATTAAGCCATAAAGCACAACAAAGATGCAACACATCATGTCAAGAAATGTAACCAGGGAGTCTCAACAACCACAAAATCAACTCTGAAAAAGGTGAAAAAACAACTCACAAAAAAATGTCCCAGAACAGATTAACAACAACAATAGAGAAAGCATCAATACAAAAATAAGCATATCACAGTGGCAGCAATGAACACATACTTATAAAAATTACATTGAATGTGAATGGACTGAATGCTTCAGTAAAGAGACATCAAGTGACATCTTGGATCAAAAGACATGACCCATCCATATGTTGCCTACCAGAAACTCAACTTCAAGATAGGAACAAACTGAAAATTAAAGAATGGACGAATATGAATCAAGATAACAATGAACAAGGAAGAGCAGGTGTGGCAATTCTAATCTCAGATAAATTCAATTTTAATGTAAAATCCACTGTAGTGGATAAGGATGGACACTATTGCTGAAAGGTTCAGTAAACAAACAAGACTTAACTATATTAAATATTTATGCACCTAATATGAAAGCACCTCAATACATCGAATAAACACTGACTACACTCAAAAAGGAGATAAATTACTCCACAGTAATAGTGGGAGACTTCAACACTCCACTCTCTGTATCAGACAGATCATCTAGCAAAAAGCTCAATAAAAATACAGAAGACCTTGTTGCCACAATTAACCAATTAGACCTCATTGACATATATAGAACTTTCTATCCATCAGAGGACAACTACACCTTCTCAGTGCACGTGGAACATTCTCCAGAATACACCATCTGTTAGGACATAAAGCAATTCTTAACAAAATCCATACCATTGAATTAATGCAAAGCATCTTCTCAGATCATAAATCCATAAAAGTTGAAATCAACAGCAGAGAAAACATAGAAAGTGGAACTCCTGGAAACTTAACAACATCTTGCTCAGAAAATCATGGGTTATAGAAGAAATCAAAGATGAAATAAAGAAATTTATGGATTCCATTGGGAACAAAAACACTTCTTACAAGAAACTGTGGGATACAGCCAAAGCAGTGCTCAGAGGTCAGTTTATCTCCATAAATGCACACATCTGGAAGGAAGAAAGAAAACAAATCAAAGAACTAACCCTACAGCTGGAACAAGTAGAGAGAGATCAACAGAGGAATCCCTCAGGCACCAGCCACAAACAGATCATAAAGATTACAGCAGAACTAAATGAATTAGAGAACAGAAAAACAATTGAAAAAACTGAAAAGAACAAATGCTGGTTTTTTGGAAAGATCAACAAAATTGACAAACCATTGGCTAAACTTACTGAAGAAAAACAGAAAAGGAAACAATCCAATTAAGAAATGAGAGGGGAGCTGTCATAACAGATTCAAATGAAAACCAACATGTCATGACAGAATACTATGAAAGACTGTGCTCTAACAAATTAAAAAACCTAGAGGAAATGGACAAATTCCTTGGTTAATATCACCTAACAAAATTATCACAAGGTGAAGCAGAAAAACTTAATAAACCCATCACAAAGGAAGAGATTGTAAAAGTCATCCAAAACTTGCCAACCAAACAAAAGCCCTGGCCAGATGGCTTCACCACAGGATTCTACAAAGCTTTTAGAGAAGAGTTACCTCCAATACTGCTGAGACTATTTCACAGCACAGAAAGGGATGTTTGTACTCCCAAACTCATTCTATGAAGCCAGCATGACCCTGATACTAAAGCCAGGGAAAGACTCAACAAAAAAAAGGAGAACTACAGACTGATATCACTTATGAATCTAGATGCAAAAAATCTTCAACAAAATTCTTCCCAATAGAATACAACAGCATATCAAAAAAATAATCCATTATGACCAATTTGGATTCATACCAGGGATGCAAGGCTGGTTCAACACTAGAAAAACAATTATTGTAATCAACCACATAAATACCACAAAAGACAGGGATCACCTGATCTTGTCCATTAATGTAGAAAAGGCATTTGAGAAAGTCCAACACCCATTCATGATAAAAACTCTCAGGAAAATAGGAATAGACAGCAAATTAGTCAATACAATAAGTGCCATTTATACAGACAAATGCTTACATCATCCTGAATGGAGACAGAATGAAACAGCTTCCCTTGAGAACGGGAAGTAGACAAGGATGCCCACTCTCACCTCTCCTATTCAACATTGTTGTAGAAGATCTAGCCAGAGCAATTAGACAAGACCAAGAAATAAACGGCACTTTCATCAGCAAAGAAGACGTCAAAATCTCCCTATTTGCAGATGATATGGTTGTATACGCAGAGAATCCCATAGAATCTGTAAGTAAACTACTCAAACTGATAGAAGAGTTCAGCAAAGTCTCAGGATACAAGATAAACATAAGTAAATCAGTAGGATTCCTTTATACCAATAATGAGAATGTTAATGAAGAAACATCAAGGCAATACCATTTACTATAACCCCTAAGAAGATAAAGTACCTAGGAATTAATCTAACCAGAGAAATAACAGACTTTTACAAAGAGAACCACAAGCCCTTACTACAAGAAACTAAGAGAGACTTACATAAATGGAGAAACCTACCCTGCTCGTGGATAGGAAGACTTAACACTGTGAAAATGTCTATGCTACACAAAGCAATCTACTTATATAACGCAATCCTAATACAAGTTCCAGTCACATTTTTTTAATGAGAAGGAGAAATAAATCACCAAACTTGTTTGGAAAGGTAACAAGCCCTGGATAAGTAAAGCACTACTAAAGAAGTCGAACACACTGGGAGGCCTCTATTACACAATCTATTACACTGCCACAGTAGTCAAAACAGTCTGGTACTTGTACAAGAACAGACAGATCGATCAATGGAACAGAACTGAGACACCAGAGATGACACTATCTGCCTATGAACAGCTGATATTCAACAAAGGCCCTAAGGCATTAAACTGGGGTAAAACAGTATTTTCAAGAAATGGTGCTGGCAAAATTGGATATCCATCTGCAATAAATTAAAACAAGATCTATAGCTTACACTTTATATAAAAACCAACTCAAACTGGATAAAAGACCTAAATATCCAATCTAAAACGATAAAGCTAATCCAAGAAAAAAGAGGAACAGCAATGGAAGTTTTAATACACAATGTAGACAGACTTCAAAACCTGTCAGTTAAACCACAATCAACAGAAAATAGAAAAATTGGATCTATTAACAACCAAACACTTTTTCTCATCCAAAGACTTTGTCAATATAATTAAAAGGCCATCTACAGAATGGGAAAAAATATTTGGCAACTATGTGTCAAACCAATGCCTGAACTCCATAATTTGTAATGCACTACAGAATACCAGTAAGAAAAAGATACAATCATCCAATAAAGTGATGGGCAAAGGAGATAGACAAACACTTCTCTAAAGAGGAGATCCAGGCAGCCAAAAAACACATGTGGACATGTTCATGATCATTAGCTATTAAATAGAGAAATTCAAATCAGAACTATGATGGGATAACATCTCATCCCAACAGGGTTGGCCATGATCCAAAAAATGCAAAACAAAGGCTGGAGAGGCTGTGGAAAAAGTGAAACTCTCCTACACTGTTGGTTGGATTGCAAAATGGTGCAACCTCTTTGGAAAGCAATCTGGCTTTCCAAATAAATGGATATAGACATACCATTTGACCCAGTAATTCCACTGCTTGGAATATATCCTGCAGAATCAAGGCCATTCACACCAACTGATACATGCACACGAATGTATCGCAGCACAGCCCACAATAGCATAAAGATGGAATCAACCCAGATGCCCAACAACAGAGGAATGGTTTGGTAAAGTATGGTATATATACTCAGTGGAACACTATGCAATGATAAAGAATGACGATTTCAGGAAGCATCTCATAACCTGGTTTCAATTGGAGGACATTGTGTTGAGTGAAAGTAGTCAATGACAAAAGGACAAATATTGTATGATACCCCTATGATAAGAACTCAAAAACAGACTTATACATAGAAGAAAAGACTCTTAGAGGGCTGCAAGAGAGGGGAGTAAAGGAGGGCAATGGGCGTGGAGTTTAGACAGTTGATAGACATTTGGTTGGGTGAAATCCGTGACAGCACACATTGGAAAGAAGAACAATATTAAGTGGACTTCAACATAACTCGAATACTGCTTGCATCTTAACCCAGTATTGCAAGGACAGAGTAGCTGGGGAGAGGGGCTGGGGACCATGCTCTCAGGCTAAATTGAGGCCATTTGGCACAACTAGTGTTTTAATGAGAGGGCTCTCTGCACCCCACATTGGTGAGTGCTGTCTGGGGTCTGCCAAGCTGCCAACCTGCCATCTGAGGGTACAGCAAGTGGTCCCAACTCAGCAGGAACCGAAGGACATGGAGGAAAGTGAACCCAGAAGACAGAGAGATCCATATCAGTGGGTGTGTACATCAACTACTGAGTGGAAGAACCGGATAGTGCCTGGCCAACACCAGTGATAGCCGTGATGGAGCTCACAAATTGGAGTCTCAGTGGCATCACAAGAGTAAAAAGGGGTGCATCCTGAGATCTCCACTAAAAGACTGCAACTGATGGTCCAGGGGCTTTGGGGTTCCCCTGGGAGCATGGCCCCTTGCCCTGGTGCTGTCCCTGCCCATAAATCATAATGAATGTCCACTCTTCGGACAAGAACCGATTAGACTTGGCAACACAGAGTTACCATATCTTGGGTGCACTTTATGTTTCTGTGCATCTATAGGATGTCATCCTGTTTACCTCTTACTGGAGGAAGGGAAGTGGGTGGAGAGGAGGGGAAAGGAGACTTTTGGGAGGATGGGACATGTATGGAGCAGAGAGGAAGAGTGTGCTGTGACCATGCAGGGAGAGCAGTGGAAGCTGCATATAGGTGAGCACGCAAATTTATATGGGAATGTACATTTTTTTCAATCATAATAATATTAAAACAAGGCAGTAGTCAGCGTCAAAAGGACAAATACTGTATGAGATCCCTATGATAAGAATTTAAAAACAGACTCATGCATAGAAGAAAAGACTCTTTGAGGGCTACCAGCATGGGGAAGGAGGGAGGGTGAGAGTGGGGTATAGATTAGATAGTTGTTAGAAATCTGGTTGGGTGAAATCAGTGACAGCACACGTTAGAAAGATGATCAATTTTAACTGGACTTCAACATAAGATGATTACTTCTCCCATCTTAATGCAATATTGTACGGACAGAGTAGTTGGGGTAAGGGGACAGGGACCATGCCCTCAGGGGATATCAAGGCCAACTGGCACAACCAGCATTTTGCTAAGAGAGTCTTCTCCACCTCAAATTGGTGAGTGATGTCTGGGGTCTTAAAAGTTGCCAAGCTGCCATCTGAGGTACACCAAATGGTCCTAACTCAGCAGGAATGGATGATCTCCAAGGACCAAAACAATACAGAGGAAAGAAAAACCAGAAGGCAGAGGGACCCACGTGAGTGGGTGACTACATCTACGTGTGACCGGAAGAACCAGATGGTGCTTGGCCAGCACCAGTGATAGCCATGATGGAGCTCACAAAGTTGAATCTCACAGGCAACACGAAAATGAAAATGGGTGCACCCTGAGATCTCCACTAAAAGACCACAGCTGACGGGCCAGGGGCCTCAAGGTTCCCCTGGGAGCATGGCCCCTGGCCCTGGTGCTGCCCCTGTCCATAAATCATAATGGAGGTCAACTCTTCGGACAGAAATGGATTGGACTTGGTGACAGAGTGACCATATCCTGTGTGCACTTCATGGTTCTATACATCTATAGGATGTCGACCAGCTGACCTCTTACTGGACGTCGGGGAGAGGGTGGAGAGGAGGGGATAGGAGATTGTTAGAAGGATAAGACATGTACGGAACAGAGTAGAGGAGTGTGCTGTCACTGGCAGGCAGTGCAGTGGGAGCCGCTCATTAGCGGGTATACAAATTTATATGGGATTGCATATTCTCCCTCAATTATAATAAATAAAATAAATCTTCTGTACCGTTACTGAGCTTTTTCTTGATGGTTTGTCAATTACTTGAAAGGGGAGTGCTGAAGTCTCCAAGTATTATTGTGAAATGATCTGCCTAATTTTTCAGTGTTGGCAGTGTTTGTTCAATGTATTTAGATACTGTGATATTGGGTGTATAAATATTTAATATTGTTTAGTCCTGCTTGAGTATTGAATATTTCAGCAATAAATAGTGACCATCCTTATCCACGATAGTGGATTTTACATTAGAATCTATTTTTTTTCTGATATTAGTATTGCCACACCTGCTCTTCCTTGTTGTTAGCTTGATACTCCGTTCAGGATTACGTAGGCAGTTGGCTTTGCATACATGGCCCTTATTGCGTTGAGGAATTTTCAGTCTATGCCTATTTTGCTAAGAATTTTTAGCATGAATGGGTGTTGGACTTTATCTAATGCCTTTTCTGCATCAATGGACAAAATCGGATGATTCTTGTCTTTTGTGATATCTACGTGGTCAATCACATTAATTGTTTCTCTGATGTTGAACCAGCCTTGCATTCCTGGTATGAATCCAACTTGGTCATGATGGATTATTTTTTTGATATGTTGTTGTATTCTATTGTCAAGGATTTTGTTGAAGATTTTTGCATGTAGATTCATTAGTGACATTGGTCTGTAGTTCTCCTTTTTTTGTTGGGTCTTTCCCTGGCTTTGGTATCAGGCTTATGCTGGCTTCATAGAACGAGTTTGGGAGTACACCATCCCTTTCTATACTGTGAAATAGTGTCAGTAGTATTGGAAATAATTCTTTTCTAAAAGTTTGGTAGAATTCTGTGGTGAAGCCATCAGGGCTCGGGCTTTCTTTGGTTGGCAGTTTTTGAATGACTTTTCCAATCTCTTCCTTTGTGATGGGTTTATTAAATTATTCTGCTTCAGCTTGTGATAATTTTCGTAGGTGATATGAATGAAGGAATTTGTCCGTTTCCTCTAGGTTTTCAAATTTGTTAGAGGACACTTTCATACTCTTCTGATATTTTTATTTCTGTTGGCTCTGTTGTGACAACTTCCCTCTCGTTTCTAATTTGGGTTACTTGTTTCCATTCCTGTTTTTCTTTAGGAAGTTTAGCCAGTGGTTTGTCAGCTTTGTTAATCTTTTCAAAAAACCAGCTTTTAGTCTTTTCAATTTTTTCAATTGCTTTTCTACTCTGCAGTTCATTTGGTTCTGCTGTAATCTTTATGATCTGTTTTCTTCTGGTGACTGAGGGCTTCCTCTGTTGTTCTCTCTCTACTTGTTCAAGCTGTAGGGTTAGTTCTTTGATTTGGTTTCTTTCTTCCTTCCAGATGTGTGCATTTATGGAGATAAACAGACCTGAGCACTGCTTTGGCTGTATCCCATAGGTTCTGATAGGATGGGTTTTCATTCTCTTTGGAATCCATGAATTTCTTTATTTCATCCTTGATTTCTTCTATAACCCATGGTTTTTTAAGCAAGATGCTGTTCAGTTTCCAAGAGTTCTACTTTCTATCTATGTTTTTTCTGCTATTGATTTCGACTTTTATGGCTTTATGATCTGAGAAGATGCTTTGCGTTAATTCAGTGGTATGGATTTTGTTGAGAATTGCATTATGTCCTAACACATGGTCAGTTCTGGAGAATGTTCCATGTGTGCTGGAAAAGAAGTTGTAGTTGTCCACTGATGTTTAGAAAGTTCTGTACATATTGATGAGGTTTAGTTGGTTAATTGTGGCAATAAGGTGTTCTGTATCTTTACTGAGCTTTTCTCTAGATGATCTGTCCAGTATTGAGAGTGGAGTGTTGAAGTCTCCTACTATTATTGTAGAGTCATCTAACTCTTTTTTGAGTGTAGTCAGTGTTTCTTTGACGTATTTAGGTGTTCTGACATTAGGTGCATAAATATTTAATATAGTTAATTCTTGCTTGTGTACTGAACCGTTCAGCAATAAATAATGTTCATCTTTGTCCACGATGGTGGATTTGACATTAAAATTGATTTTTTCTGAGATTAGAATTGCCACCCCTGCTCTACTTTGTTCATTGTTAGCTTGATATATATTCTTCCATCCTTTAATTTCAGTTTGTTCTTATCTTTAAGTCTCAAGTGAGTTTCTTGTAGACAATGTCTTTTGATCCAAGATGTCACTTGATGTCTCTTTACTGGAGCTTTCAGTCCATTCACATTCAGTGTAATTATTGATAGGTATATGTTCAGGGCTGCCATTGTGATCTGTTTATTTTTGTGTAGACGTCTTTCTGTTTTTCTTGTCAGTCTGTTCTGGGACATTCTTTTTTGTGAGTTGATTTTTCCCCTTTTTCAGAGCTGTTTTTGTAGTTGTTGAGACTCCTGTGTTACATTTCTTGAAATGGTATGATACATCTTTGTTGTGCTTTACGGCTGCCCCAATGATCTCCCTTAGTAAACTATATATAAACCCAATTTTAATTACTACCAGTCTTGTCATCTTCCTCTCCACCTGGAAGGAGTATAATGGCTGTAGTACCTCTCTCTTTTTAATATGATGGCACCATATTTTTCATGATAATTACTGGATTGTTTCTTTCAGTATTAAAGCTTTTATTGAGTGTGGAGCCTGTCCTAACTGAGTAGAATTTGGGATGATGTGTCCTTCTAAAGTATAATGTTAGTGGTTTTGTTCTTCGAAGACGAAGCCAAGAGTTTCTTTCAATATTTCTTGTAGTTCTGGTTTGGTTTTTACAGAGTCTCTGAGTTTCTGTTTATCAGGGAATGTCTTAATTTCATTTTCCTATGTGAAAGATTGTTTTGCAGCATATATAATTTGTCGTTGGATGTTCTTCTCCTTCAAGGCTTTGAATGTGTCATACCACTGGCTCCATGCCAGCATGGTTTCTGTTGAGAAATCTGACGAAAGTTTACAAGGTTTCCCTCTGAATGTTAGCTTTGCTTTGAGTCTTGCTGCCTTTAAGAGTTGCTGCTTATGTTTCATTTTATTAAGCTTGATTGTAATATGTCTTAGAGTGCTTCTTTTGAGATCTATATTGAGTGGCATACAATATGCATCTGAGATATCTATATTCTCTTCCTTCATGATTTCTGGGAAGTTTTCTGTCAGCTGCTTAGCAACAATGCTCTCTGTGTTGTCAGGTGTCTCTTCCTGTTCAGGGACCACAATTAATTAAAGGTTGTTTCTCTTAACAGAGTTCCACATGCTTCTGAATGTTTCTTCATTTTTCTTGTTTCTTTTTTCTGATTTCTCCTCATAGACGTGGTGTCAGTAGCTCTGTCTTCCCAGTCAGAAATTCTTTTTTCCATTCGTTGCATTCTGTTTTCTTGGCTTTGCATGGAAGTTTCTATGTCTTTGATTTTGTTCTTGATCTGTTGGATTTCAGAGTACTGGTGTTCCATCAGACAGAACAGATTTCTTAATTTTTAGTTTTGTTCTGCTGCATTTTGTATAAGATCTAGGAAGGCTCTGTATATAATCCTTTTGTATTCATCTTCGGATGATTTCAGAAAACTTTCTTCATCCAGAAAACTCCTTGGTTGTTTTGTTTGGGAGCCTTCTGAAGCCATGGGTGATTTCTTGTTTGCCACAAGCGTCTGTTGCTTTTTGGCTTTCATGTGAGTCAGTATAGACTGGAGGAGATACTGTGAGGATGGACTGCAGATGTTTCCCTGTTTCTCTAGGCTGTATTAAAATGTAAAACAAAAGGTATCTGACCACTTTCCAAGTCAGTCAGGTTTTCAGCTGTAGAGGTCCCTCTTCCCTATTGGTAAAGTATGCACCTCTATATCCAACCCCAATGATACAAAGTAGTTCAAAATACAGCAATGGTAATGACTTGTTGGCGTTTGTTGACACGGCCCAGCCTTAGGTGACACTGTATAAACTGCCGCTTTTCTGGCAGAAAAGTGCTCTCTTGTGGGCAGGGTTTGGCTCCCAAGCTAACAATTAGGTCTAGCTGCCGTCACCATATCTAAGATGGCACCCTCCACACAGTCAGTCGCTGCCTCTTCCATACAAACTGCCCTGTGGTAGAGGTGGAAAGAGGGGCTACAGGTGCTGAGATGTAGTGAGTCTTCAGCCTCTGTTGCTGATCCCCCACTGTAGGTGACACTGTTTAAACTACTGCTTTTCTGTCGGAGAGGCACTATCCTGTTTACAGGTGCTGGCTCCCCGGCTAAGAATTAGGTCCAGCTAAAATCTCCATTTCCAACATGGTGTCCCACACTTAGGCACCACTGGTTCTGTACAAACCACACTGTGGCAGAGGTAAAAAGACAGACCCAAAGTGGCTAGATGTACAGAATCCTATGCCTGGTTCTCAAAATATGGCAATTTTGCCTGCCTGTCCCACCAGCAGTGCGTCTGAGACTAGCCGCTAGACAAGACCCAGCTCTGCCCACTGGCCAAGATGCAGAAAGAAAATTCAAAATGGTGAGTTACCTTCAGTCCATGAGAGCCAGGGCTAGCCATTAGTGGGAGTCAGCAAAATAGAGGAAGTTTTTAGTTCAGCAGTACGAAGTCCAAATTAACAGCCTTGTGCCATGTCCTGGGGCTCACTAGGTGAGCAGAAGGCTCCTTTTGATTACCAATTCAGGTTTTGGTTTCCAAAGGGATTTAGGAAGATGTGTGCTTAGTCCGCCATGTTGACTCCACCCCTTTTATATGTTCTGAAATAACTTTAGTAGTACTGGTGTGAACTCTTCTCTGAGTGTTTGGTAAAATTCTCCAGTGAAGCCTTCTGGGCCAGGGTTCTCTTTGTTGGGAGTTTTTTTTTGTTGTTGTTGTTGTTTGTTACTTTCTTCAGTCACTTTTCTTGTAGGTCTGTTCAAACTTTGAACATTGTTCTTTTTTTTATTTAATATGACTGAGTGAAAATGTACATTCCCGTATAAATTTACATGCCCACCTATATGCAGCTTCCACTGCTCTCCCTGTCCGGTGACAGCACACTATTCCTCTCTGCTCCATACATGTCTCATCCTCCCAACAGTCTCCTTTCCCCTCCTCTCCACCCACTCTCCTTCCTCCAACCAGAGGTCAGCAGGATGATTTCCTATAGATGTATAGAACCATAAAGTGCATCCAATATATGGTCACTCTGTATCGTCAAGTCCAATCCATTCGTTTTGTGTTAGTTTGGGTAGGTAGTGTCTTTCTAAAAGTTTGACCATTTATTTTAAGCTTTCAAACTTGTTGAAGTATAGTTTTTCGTAATACTCATCTATGATCCTTTTCATTTCAGTTGCGTCTGTTGTAATGTCTTCCGTTTCAGTCCTTATTTGAGTTTATTAGTCGGATCCGACTCGACGGCACTTGGATTGGCTGGCTTGTTTTCCTTTTATCACTTTGAATAGCGATCTTTTTTTTGATACTTTCAAGTAGCCAAGTTTTGGCATTTTGATTCTGCTCTTTTTCTAGTCTGTATTTTATTTATTTCTGTTCTGATCTTTATTGTTTCCTCCTGGTGGCATGAGTTTCTTTTGCCGTTCTCTTTCTATTTATTTCAGTTGTATAGTTAACATTTTGATTTTGCCTTTTTCTTCTTTTTGATGTGTGCATCTGTTGTATAACTTTACCTCTGAGGACTATTTTTGCTGTGTCTCAAAAATTTTGGTATGGTGTGTTTCATTCTCTTTTGATTCTAGGAATTTTCTCTATTCCATATCTGATTTCTTGTATTAACCAATAGTTCATAAGCAGGATGTTATTCAATTTCCATGTAAATGATTCTTTTTTTTCTTTATCTTCCTGCTGTAAATTTCTACTTTGATAATATTTTTTCTCAGAGAAGATATTTGGTATTTCCTCAATGTGTGTATCTTCTTGAGCATTGCTTTCTGAGCTAAGATGTGGCCTCTTCTGTAGAATGTTCCACGTGCATTGGAAATGAATGTGCAACTCTTCTGCTGTTGGGTGGAGTGTTCTACATATGTCTATGCGATCAAGCTGGCTGATTGTGTCTTTTATGTCTTCTGTATCTTTGTTGAATTTCTGTCTAGATGTTCCTTCTTTACCAAGAATAGTGTGTTGTAATATCCTACTATTATTATAGAACTGTCTATTTCTCTTTTCAGTACCATTAGAGTTAGTTTTTATGTATTTTGGATCTTGTTATTAGGTGTGCAGATGTTTACTATGGTTATGTCTTCATCCTAGATAGCGCCTTTAGTCAAGATATAGTGCCTTCTTTATCTTTTATGGTTGGTTTTGTTTTAAAGTCTATTTTATCTGACATTAGTATTGCCTCTACTACTCTTTTATGATAGCTGTTTGTTTGATATATTTTCTTCCATTCTTTGATTTTTAACAAATTTTTATCCTTGTTTTTAAGGTGTGTCTGGTAGATTACGTGTTGATAGATCCTGTTTATTTATTTTTCAAATCCATTCTTTCACTCCCTGTTTATTTATGGGTACATTTATGTCATCATTTATGTGCAGTGTAATTATTTATAGTTGAGACTTTATTACTCTCATTTTGTAGTGCTTTCTCTGTTTCTTGTGGTTGTGATACTTTGTTGCTCTTCCTGGCTTTTGCTTAATTTGCTTTATTTGTGGATTTTTTTTCATTTCTTTCATTTTTGTAGATTTTGTTTTTAGTGAGAGTTTATGTTTTTCTTCTTTATTTTGATGAGTAGTTTTGTTAACTTTCTTTGTGGTTACATTGAAATTTACCCTTCTCCCTAGGTTTCAGTCAGTCTATTATTATTTGTTATCACCTTGCCTTCAGTGAGATCTGACTCGACGGCACTTGGCTTGGCTTGCCTTCCTCTACATGACAAAGTTGTTCACCTACAAAGTTTATTCTCTTTTTTATTATTCTGGCATTGTTGTCATTTACAGATTAAGCTCTGTTTCCCTGTTGTAATTCTTTTGGTTTCAGATAGTCCTTGAGAGTTCATTTCCTAGGTTGTCATCCGGATGGTGCAAACTTGTGTCCTAGAATCAGGTTGTGGTCCATGTTGTTTGTTTTCAAATCAAAAGCCTCTCTTTAGTAATTCTTGTAAGTTTGGTTTTGTTTTTACCTATTCTGTTAGTTTCTGTTTATCAGTGAATGTCCTAATTTCCCCTTTATATGTCACTGAGAGTATTGTAGGATGTGTTATTCTTGATTGGCACATTTTTTCTTTCAAACTTTTGTATATGCCATTCCATTGTCTTCATGTCTGAATGTTTTCTGCCAAATAATCAGAACATGGTCTTACTGTTGTCCCATCATGTGTCACTTTTTGTTTTTCAAGAGCTACTCTCAGGATTCTTTCTTTCTCTTTGGTTTTAGCTAGTGTGATTACCACGTGCCTTGGAGATTTTCTTTTAGGGCCTATCCTATACGGGATTTGTTAAGCATCTTGGATGGTCAGCTTTTCATCCTTCATGATATCAAGAAAGTCTTCTGTCAGAAATTTTTCTATGATTTTCTTGATATTTTCAATTTTATCCCTTTGTTCTGGAACTCTGATCACTCACAAATTTTTAGTTTTGATTGCATCCCGCTTCATTCTCAGGGTTTCTTCATTTTTCTTTGCTCTTTTATCTGATTTTTCCTCAAATTATATGTGCTTGTCTTCAGTTTTGCTGGTACTGTCTTCTAATGCTCCGAAACGGCCCTTGAGTCTTTCTATGTCACTGTCCATATCTGAAGCCTTGTTGTTTAAGTTTTAGCTTTCTAGTTGTTGTTTTGGGGAATTCATTTCTATGAATCCATTTAGATATTTATTTCCTTATTATTTTTTCTGAAATCTTCCATTTTATATATATTTTTTCCATAAACTTGTCTGCCTTTTTCAGATATTTGTATATTTTTTCCTGATTTTTATTTGCTTTTTCTTCAACTTCTCGGCAGTTCTGAATATTAGAGATCTCAATATCCTGTCAGGTAGTCCTAATGTTTTTTCATCTACTGAGAAGTCATCAAGATTTTTACTTTGGATGCTGCCAGAATCATTCTGTCCTGTTTCTTAGAAGTGTTTTATACTTTCTGTGTCTTTGTGACATTCAGTAATTACTTTATCATTTATTGATTGCAGACTTATTTTTTTGTCCCACTTTTTTGTTTTATTTGGTTATACTTAAGCAGGCAGGCTGTGCTTTTTTTTTATTTGCTCATCTGTGGGCATGATCTTTTCTGTTTCCTTGCTTAGTGGGGAGGGCCTGTCACTTAGCTCTGTTGCAGTGGTTTAGGTCCATTTTTAGTAAAGGGTTTTGGATGTGGGTTGGTACTTGGACTGCCAGGGCAGGCCAGGGGTCAGTGCAGGGCAGGTTCCAGTAGGCCACACCTGCACAGCTCTGGAGTGTGATGTTCATCAGATGATGCAAGTAGGAAAGAAGAACATGGGGATGTTGTGACACATGGAGCTAAGATGGGTATGGAAGAGAAGATACAAACAGTAGCAAAAAATGGTGCTGAGGGAGCTTGTTGTTAGATTGGATAGATGAGAAACAAAATGAAGTAAAACAAAAAGTAAAAATAAATAAAAAGAAGGAAAGCTCCCAGGGATCCCACCTGTGTGGCTGTGTAGACTAGGGAAGTGGCTCACAAGCCAAGCAGTTCAGTCTAGCTAGAGAGGGTTCCAAAGACACAATAAAAAAAGAAAACAAACAAACAGAACAAAGCCAACCAAAGCAAAGCAAATCAAATATTTTTTTTAAAAAAGCAAACAAAAAAAAAAGAAAGGAAGAAAGAAAAGAGGCCCCAGGAATCCCACACACCTGTTGGCCCAGACAAGGGTAGCAGTTTCTCAGCTGAGTGATGCTTCAACCTTTCAGAAGAAGCAAGGTGTGACACAGAGCTAGTTATTCAAGAGAAAGTAGAGAGAGGAGCTGAGAGGCAGGGGAGAAACTAAAAGAACCATAGAAAAGCAATATCAGCAAAAAAGTGGCACTGAGAGAGCCAGCAAATGTGTATGGAGAGAATTCAAGTGGCACAGAGCTGAATCCACTGCCTCCTGGCCACAGACTGGCCGACAGGAAGCAGTGGAACTTGTGGGGTGGGTGAGTGTTGTAGGGGATGGGTAAACATGTATCACTTGTTACCAGGTGCTCCATCTTCTGCTGGAAGTTCCTAAGAATCATTTTCTCTTACTCTCCATCCACCACTCTGATGTGGGAAAAGTATATCAGAGAAGCAGCACATATTATGTAGGTCTATGCCAGCCAAGTGACCACAAGCAGCTAGGAACAAGTGGGTACAAAGTGAAATGGGAGAAGGGTGGTTGAGAGAAAGTGCATATCACTGGCTGTATAGTGCTTTGTCTCCTTTTGGGAGCTCTGTGGACCCACTTTACTGTTCTCCCCATTAACTACTCTTTGATGTGAATGGGGTAAATCTGAGTGGAGGTAAAGAGTCTGTAGCTCTCTGCAAGCCAAGCAAGCACAGGCAACTGGAAAGAAGTGGGAGCTGAGTGTGAGGAAAGAAGGATGAGGGGTGAGAAAACATACATTGCTTGTTAACAGGTACTCTGTCTCCTGCCCTTGGCACTGTGAAATTGCTTTCCTGTGCTCCTTCTCTGCTAGTCCAACAGGAGTCCAACATGACGAATCAGTGGTGGGTAAGCTGATAGAGGATTTCTGCATATATCCCTCTTTGCTCTCTTTTCTCTGTCAGTTTCTTATTCCATTCTGTGCTTGGTTGAGTTTTTTATCTCTTCATATGACACAGTTCCAGGATTGAAGTTTATACGTGTTTTACTTAGTTTTTCATGTCTTTACTGTGGAGGAATGGCATGGTGCTTCTGTCTGTAGCATTGTGTTGCCCTATTCATTACATCTTTTTACTTCTTGACTGCTGCTTCCATGAGTGTTCATTGTGGATCTAAGTAAAATTAAATCACAGACAACTCCAATCTTCTGTCCATTTATCATGATGTTTCTTATCTGTTTAGTTGTGAGGATTTTGTTGTCTTTATGTTGAGTCATAATCTATACTAGAGATCATGGTCTTTGATCTTCACCCATAAGTGCTTCAAATCCTCTTCATATTCAGCAATAAGATTGTGTCATCTGCATAATGTAGGTTGTTAAAGATTCTTTCTTCAATTCTGATGCTTCATTCTAATTCATATAGTCCAACTGCTTGAATAGTTGGCTGAGCATACAGATTGAATAAGCGTGGTGAAAAGGTACAGCCCTGACACATACCTTTTGTGACTTCAAACCATTTAGTATTTTCTTGTTCTTTTCTAGTGGCTGCTCCTTGATCTATGTACATGTTCCTCATGAGCACAATTAAGTGCTTTGCAATCCCCATGCTTCTCAATAATATCCATAATTTGTTATGATCCACAAAGTTGATTGACTTTGCATAGTCAATAAAACACAGGTAAATATCTTTTCTGGTATTCTCTGCTTTCAGCCAGGATTCATCTGACATCAACAATCATATCTCTCATTCCATGTCCTCTTCTGAATCTGGCTTGAGTTTCTGGAAATTCTCTGTTGATATACTGTTGCAGCCACTTTTGAATGATCTTTGACAAAATTTTACTTGTGTGATATTAGCAATATTTCTTTACAATTTCCAAATTTGGTTGGATAATCTTTTTTGGGTATAAGCATAAATATAGGTCTCTTCCAGTCAGTTGGTATGGTAGATATCTTCAAAAGTTCTTGGCACAGATAAGAGGGCACTTCCAGTGCTGCATCAGTTTGTTGAATTGCCTCAACTCATAGTCCATCAAGTCCTAGAGCCTTCCTTTTTGTCAATACCTTTCTTGTAGCTTGGACTTCTTCCTTCAGTACCATCAGTTACTGATAGTATGTCACTACTGAAATGGTTGAGTTTCAATCAATTCTTTTTGACATAGTGACTGTGTATTCCTCCCATCATCTCTTTATATTTCCTGTGTAGTTTAATATTTTCCTGGTGGATCCTTCAATATTGTAAGTTAGGGCTTCCATTTTTTTTCTTCAGTTATTTCTGACTCAGATATGCTTTGAGGCAATCTCTTCAGATATAAAACAGAGAAGCTAGCAGAGATAGTTGGGGATTTCATGCTAGCAAGAAGCCGTGCAAAGAGTAGAGTTACGGGGTTTAATCAGAAATTATTGAGAAATGCTGTGCATGTTCTTTCTGTTTGGTTTTCTATCTCCAGGTCTTTACATATGTCATTATAATACTTTACTTTCTCTTTTTGAGTAGCCCTTTGAAATCTTCTGTTAAGCTCTTTCACTCTATCACTTCTTCCATTTGTTTTAGCTACTTAGCATCAAGAGCAAGTTTCAGAGTCTCTTCTGGCATCCACGTTGATCTTCTCTTTCTTTCTTGTCTTTTTAATGATCTCTTGTTTTTGTTCATGTATGATGGTCTTGATGTCATTCCACAACTCATCAGGTCTTCATTTATTAGTTTCTAGAAGGCCAAGTGCCACGTGCCGTCAAGTCAAATCCGGAGATATTAAAAAAATATAAAGATGTTAAAAAAAATCACAAAAGTAACAGAAAACAATTTTCACAGACCTAAAGATGACTCAGTTGTTTAGATTGAAAAGAGTCCACAAGTTTTGGAGAGGATGGATAAAAAAGGTCAACACCCATTGTTTATATGAAACTTAGGCATACTCGAGGATAAAGACAATATCCAAAAATTTTTCTGAAAGGATGAAAAGTCAATGAAAAGGAATGAAAATCAAACTGACAGTAGATTTGGTATCACAAATACTGGATACTGGAATATAATAAACAAATATCTTCAAAATTAAAGAGAAATTTATCTTGAACTTAGAATCCTGTACCCAATCAATGGCTCAGAATATTTTTCTCATGACAGCATTCTTTCTGAGGAAATAATCCCAGGTTACTACAAAAAAAATAAGGGAAAGATCCAACTAAAAGGAAGGCTTGGGACCAAGGAACAGTGATTCTTATAGCATTTCACTGATGAAATATACTTGAATGACCACTGTGCAATACTTTTAGAAAACAGAGAGCAAGAAGGCTCTGGGAAAAATGCAGACTCCAAGTGTTTTATTTATCCTGCACTGCTATAACAGAAATACTACAACTGAATAGCTTTAAAAAGAGAAATTTGTCTTGTCGCAGTCCAGTAGGCTACAAGTTCCAATTCAGAGCATCAGCTCCAGCGGAAGTCTTTCTCTGCTGGCCATGGATGAAGGTCCTTGTCATCAGAATTCCCCTGAACTGGGACCTTCTGAGGTACACGGACCCTGGGTCATTTTCAAAGGACATGCTCTGCTCTTTGCACAGCTTCTTGCTAGCATGAAATCCTCAAGTACTTCTATTAGCTTCTCTCTTTTATATCTTAAGAGATTGCCTCAAAGCACAATAGAATCTATACACTGAGTCTTGCCTCACCAACACAACTGCCACTCATCCTCCCTTATTAACATCAAAGAGGCAGGATTTACAACATACAGGATCATCACACAATACCGGGAATCATGTCTCAGCCAAATTGTTACACACATTTTTGGGGGAGGATGCAATTCAATCTTTGACATCATGTAACAGTAAACACAAGAAGCTGTATTATTTCTGAAGGAAAAAAAAAACAACAAAAAAAGTACAACACAGAGGGAAAAAAAAAAAACACAATTTGGAACTCCATAGAAACAAAGAAGTTGTACATGGGCATTGCATTGTCAATGAGAATACGAGGCTCTAAGAGAAACAAAATGAAATGTCAGACTAGACCAAGGTATATATAAAAATAGCATGGTGAGGGCTTCTTACTTCTGCTAGCTTCATGAAGGGATGAGAAATCTGCATCAGTCCAAAGCTGATGCATATGAGGTGAAAGTCAGACATATCTACAACTTCCAACCTTTTTATCAATTCTGACACCAGCCATCCATTTCACATCACTCTCTGCTTATCTGCTTGGCTTAAAAATTTGTTGACAATAACTTCACATAACTCAGACAATACTTAAAGTTATGGGGTTTATTAGAAAAGTAACAGGTGATGATTCAGCATACAGTTTTTTTATCAGGACAGCTTCTTCTCAGCCATGCCTGGAGGTAGGCACCTCTATGGTCTTTAGTCCCTCAGTCTTCCCTCTACCCTGCTGAGTCAAGTATTGAAAAGTTCTTTAGCTCTTACAGCAGTAGACAGGAGGCAGCCTACTCTGCCAGGAAGCCCCATGCTCAATGCTACTTAGCTCTCGTGCTCTGTGGATTAGCACGTTCACTGTAAGCGTTTCTCGGTCGGTCAGGAAGCTCAATGCACCATCTTCAGTGGGTCTCCCAGTCCTGATGCTGTTACTTCTCTGCGACTGATTCTCGCTGTCTTGTGCTCTCTCTTTCTCTCTGTCTCCTGGGTCTAGGATGTTCTCAATACGAGGACCCTGGATTGAAAAGATAGTCTCTGTTCTCACCTCTTCTTTTTGGTGGCAGAGAGGGCCTCACCTTCTACTTTTGGGATGCCTCATTTTAAGCCTAGCCAGATGGTAAAACTGACCAATCTCCTCATTAGGGTTCCATACGTATTATTTTCATGGTTTCACTCGTACAAGAGTGCCATATACTATTTGTATTATTAGAAACCTGCCCAATACCCTTGGTGGACCACAATAACTTTATTTGCATAGTCCTGCCCACTGATTTGGTGGGAGTTACAAGATCATGGCTGAACTATAGATAAAGTGAAAATGTCTCCAACTTTCTGTTCTCTGGTCTGAAAGTGATTATTGTTCTACTGGAGATGCAATAGAGAAAAGGTCAGGAGGACCTTAGTCTGATAATAGATTGCATTCTATATGTCAGTAACTCAAATTCCAAATTACTAATTGTGAAACAATTAGCTGCGTTGCATATCCTTTTGCTTTCTTTTTTATGACTAATATAAATACAGGAAACCCTGGTGTCATAGTGGTTAAGTGCTAGGTCTGCTAACCAAAATTTCAGCAATTCGAATCTACTAGGCACTTCTTGGAAATGCTATAGGGCAATTCTGCTCTGTCCAATAAGGTCACTCTGAGTTGGAATCTGTTCAATGACAGTGGGGTGAGTATTTGGTTTTGTTATAAATATACCTGCTCTTCAAGTTTCTGCACATTTCTTGCCTTCTCCAAGGTATCTTTACTGGTCTTTCTTACTCATACTAAAAAAAAAATTATTAGTGCACTTGTGTGTGTGTGTTTGTTGCAGTTCTTAGTATAGTTTTCCTTGGGATGGATTTCTTTGTGCTAGTTTTTCCACGAGATAAGGAGCCACTTGAAGGAGAAGGGTTTCTATTTTCAGATATCTCACACATCCTGAGTAATACCTGAAACAATGACTGTACATATTAGACAGTTGATAAATGTATGTTGATCTGCCTCTGTCATTTAATTATCAATGTAAGTAATTTACATTACAGATTTGCCAGAAAAATTCATCCATTTGCAGAATCCCTGAAGAACAATGTTAAAATAGCTCATCCAGCAACTCTTCACCAACTTCATGTGCTTTGTAGCTGTCACAGGAACATTTTTTACTAGAAGACAAGAGTTATTCCTGTTCATTCCCTGCATAATCTATTTCATGCATTTACGCTTGACCCAGCCGCATACTCAAAGACCTGGAAAGTTCAAACTATTTCCTGCTGTCCTTTAAGCATACTTGTTCCTACATACAAGAGTGTGAGGGCTTTCTTACGGGAGTGTTTTCATATTCAGACGTAAGTTATTGATATCATAACAGAGAGCAGAGTTTCTTTGTGCTTCTCATTGGCTTCGGTTCATTGCCTTAAACGGACTAAGTCAAGGCCATGTTTTCGTGCCATAGACATGCTATTCAAATACCAGTGTGACCACATTTGAAAAGCCACCCCATACCACTTCACTGTCGCAGATGTCTTTTACATCTGGCAAGGGCCATTTCTCTGCACGTCAACAGTAATTCAGTTTAACAGCTGTCTCTTTTGACAAGCTTAGTGTCAGACTCTAAAATGACAGGGTGACAGTTTTCCTTTTCTTGAACAGAACATAGTGCAAATTAACCATTTGAATATAGGAGCACTGAATATATTTAGAACACTTTTTTTTTTTTTTTCCTGAGCAAGCTGAATAGGCTTTGGGAACTTATTTGTATGATTACACAGTCTATAAAGCCATTGAGGCTGATGATTCAAGGCATTTGTTTTTCAGGATGCTTCACTCTATACCTGAAATCTGCTCATGTTCAACTAAAATCATGAAATGAAGACAAAGTAGTTACTGAAAATTAACAGTGGAATTTGAGAAACTGGTAGAATAAGTACCTGAGTTGCAATATCCAAACTTACTAGAGTATTCTTTTGATTCAGGCAACATAGTTAAAGTACTTGATGATATCTGATTATGGTATCACAAGCTATGTCTTTACAGTTGCAGACTTCTGGGGAAAAAAAATCCAGCTACAAGATCTGATACTGAGTAAAATCAAGAATATAATGATAATGCTGGCCTACTGTGCTTTCTTAACCACATTTTACAGGTATTTTGTTTGTTTATTTTTATATCTACCTGTCTCCTGTTTGATTCTCTTGAGTTCAACACATCTTCATTGGGCAATTTCTTTCTACCAGGCACTAAAGTACACACTGGGAATATTAGGGGAGACAAAAATGGATATAATGCCTACCTTACTGAAGTTTTCAGTCTACTGAGATATGTTGAATTTCTACTGCTGCCGTAAAAAATGATCACAGTAATTTAAAACAGTACACATTTATTTTCTCACAGGTCTATAGGTGAGAGAAGTCTGGGGTATTTTGTGGCTCAACTGGTTCCTTGGTTTAGGGTCTCACTATGTTAAAACCAAGGTGTTGGCAGGATTCTATTCCCTTCTGGAGGCTGCAGTAAAGAATATTTCTTCAATAATTCAAGTTATTGGAATGATTCATTTATTTGTGGTTGTAGTACTGAGGTTCTTGCTTCCTTGGTGGAAACTAGGGACCATTTACAACTTCTAAAGTCTCATTCCATCATCTTCAATGCTAATAACGAAAGGTCAAGTCCCTCTCAAACTATCTGTCTCTTCTGATTCTTCTTCTGCTGCATCTCTTTGGCTTCAGCAGGGAAGGGTTCTCTGCCTTTAAGGTTTCATGTGTTTATACAAGATATCCAGATATTCTAGGATAATATCCCCATATCAAAGTCCATAAACTTAATCTTATCTTCCAAGTCCATCTTACCAAGTACTATACTAAGAATAAATTTGTAGGATCTAGGGATTAAGTCATGAACATACTTCAGGGAACCATTACTCTGTTAATTTCATAGAGAAAATAAAAATAAAACAAGCTTGATGAATGAAATAGAAATAGAAAGCAAGAAAGAAGAAATAGAGTATGTTGTTTGGAACATTTTACATGAGGGACCTAACCTATAGGTTAAGGAAATGTCTTCCTAAAGGAGTTAATTCTATGATGCAACCTAAAGGATGTGTAGGAGTTAGCCAGGAAAAGAAAAGTATGTGGGAGAATGGTTCCAGGAAGAAAGAAATCAGGTATAAAAGCCTAGGGTTAAGAAAGTGATACTGAAGACATGATAAAGTTAATTTAAGGAACTATCTTAGTTATCTAGTACTGCTGTAATAGAAATACCACAATTAAATGACATTAATAAAGATAAACTTATTCCCTCACAGTCTAGGGGCTACAAGTTCAAATTCAGGGTAACAGATCAGAGGAAGGCTTTCTCTGTGAGCCCTGAAAGAAAGTCCTTATCATCAATATTGCCCTAGTATAGGATATTTTTAGTGAAGGAACCCCGGGTGCAAAGGACCTGCTCCCCTCCCAGTTCTTCGTTCTTGGTGGAGTGAGGTCCCTCTTTCTGTCTGATCACTTCTCTCTTTTATATCTCAAGAGATTGATTCAAGAGACAGCCTAATATTGTAGACCAAGTCCTACCTCATTCATGTACCTGCCTTTAATCCTTTCAGATATGAAAAAAACAAAAAGATCTATCTCAGAATAAGTACAACCAAAATGTTCATTAGAAGATGGAGATACTATGTCTTACATACTTTAGGTATGTTATCAAGAGGGATCAATCCTGGAGAAGGACATCATGCTTGGTAAAATATAGAGTTAGCAAAAAAGAGACTCTCCACAAGATGGATTGATACGATGGCTGCAACACTGGAGTCAAACATAAGAACTTGTACACATGGTACAGGACCAGGAAGTGTTTCATTCTGTTGTACAGAGGGCCTCTATGAGCTGCAACTGACTTAATGGCACCTAACAATAACAACAAAAATAATCCTGTCTTATCAACATCATGGAGGCAGGATTCACAAAACACAGGAAAATCACATTAGATGGCAAAAAGGTGGACAGTCACACCATACTGAGAAGCATGGCTTAGCCAAGTTGACACACAGTTTGGGGGAACATAATTCAATCTGTAAAAAGAACTAAAACAAAGTCAGTATTGCTACATCAATATGGCTAATAGAGGAGGGTAATGAAGTTGGACAAGAACCATGTTATATTGGGCCTTGCAGATGACATTAAATATTTATATATTTAACCTAAGTATATTGATAAGTCCCTGAAAAGTTTAAGACAATAATAACATGATCAAATTTTTCCCTTTAGAAATATAATTCTGATTGTTGTGTAGAACATGGATTAAAAGAGTATAAGAGTATACGTACAGGCAATAGAGAGCAAGAGGTGTTTCTATATTTAGATGGTGGCATGGAGTAAATTACGTCCCATGGAAAACATGTGCATCAATTTGGCTGGACTATGACTCCCAGTATTACGTGGTTGTCCTCTATCTTGTTATTACAATTCTCTTGTATGTCATAAATCCTAATATATGTCTGTAGTTAATTGGTAATGACTGGATTATGTTACAGATGATTCCGGTGGAGCTGTGACACCCTCTATTAAGATCACGTCACTGATCCTGTGTAAAGGGAGTTTCCCTGGGATGTGGCCAGCAGTGCCTTTTATCTTACAAAAGATAAAAGGAAAGGGAAGTGAGCAGAGAGTGGGGACATCATATCACCAAGAAAACAGTGTTGTGAGCAGATCATCTCTTTTGGACCTGAGGTTCCTGTTTTGAGATGTTTCCAGACAATGGGAAGACTAATGGCAAGGACCTTCCTCCAGAGTTGACTGAGAAAAAGCCCTCCCCTGAAACCAATGTCCTGAATTCAGAAGTCTAAGCCTTTGGAATGTAAGACATTCCAAAGAGAATATTTACTACACTTATTACGTTTGTTCTCTGTTACAGCCATACAGTTGTGGTATTTCTGTTACAGTAGCACTAGATAACTAAGACAGATGGTGTATAAAACGAAACTATGAAACTCCCTGTCTATACAAATCCTCTAATAATATGCTTTACACATAACTCTCCTCTCTAGGAAGTCTCATTCTTAGAGCCTAGCCACATTTCCTCACCTAAACCCTTAAACTGACTTCTAACTACATGTTAAGAAATCAATGAGGATAAAATAATAATAAATTCCACTTAACAATTTAGTGACAGACAACAATTTACACTTCTGTCAACCCTATCGTGTGGATGTGAAGCCCAAAGAATGATTTCTTAATGGTGAAATCACAGTAATGTAACTGGAGTGAGAGAAATATTTGAGGTTGGGGACTATGTCTGGTACTCTTCATTATACAACACATACAATGGTATATTTATGTATAGAATAAATCTGCCTGCTTGTTTAGGGAACAATTCCAGGGCCAAAGTGGAGATTATGTAATAATGCAATCTTGGAAAGAGTCCAGAATTAGAAGTCAAGAAATCTAAGTTGTATACTCAGTTCTGTTATTGTCTTAGTAATCTAATTCTGCAATAACAGAAATACCACAAGGGGATCGTTTTAACAAACAGAAATTTTATTCTATCACAACCAGTAGGCTGTAAGTCCAAATTCAAGGTGTCAGCTCCAGGGTAAAGCTTTCCCTGTTGTCTCTGGAGGAAGGCCCTTGTCAATCCTTCTCTGGACAGAGCTTCTGAGGAGCAGGGACCCTGGGTCCTTTCCAAAGGGCTACTCCTGTCACTGCCTCTTGGTACTATGAGGTCTCCAACTTTCTGCTTGCTTCAATTTCCTTTATAATCCAAGAGATAGCCTCAAGGCTTCTTACAGACTATCTCGCCTTACTAATGCAACCAACACACTTTCTCCCTCATTGACGTTATAGAGGCAGAATTTACAACATATAGGAACATCACACAATACTGGGTATTGTGGCCTAGCCAAATTGCTATGCACATTTTTTTGAGGGGGACACAGCTCAACTCATGACAATGATTAACTTGCAATATGACCTTATAAAAGTCTCCTCTCTTTCTTGAATTTCAATTTTCGCATCTAGAGAAAGTCTCTGAGGTGATTAGATGTAATATTGTCTGTGGTATTACTTATCTCTGATATTTTATGACTCTACAAAGACTCAAGGTAAAGAATTTAAAGAGATCAACTCCCTCCTCAAGTCATAGATAATAGCAAAAGTGGTGCAGACTAGTGGAAAGTGGTGAGCTGCTGTAACTCCAGCTTCTGTGGTGCAAGAAAGTGCTGTATGTTTTCAGTTATTTGAAATACATGGAAAACAAACCAAAAACATTAGATTTTACTTTTTACCTCTTCCAGTAGCATTTGTGTAAGTCACCTTGACTGTATTACTTGTCTGTTCCTGTGTTAAAGCTTGATGTGATGCGACTGCATTACTTGTCTGTCCCTAAGTTAATGTTTAACGTGATGTGACTGTATTACTTGTCTGCCCCTGAGTCAATGCTTGATGTGATGCAACTGTATTACTTGTCTGTCCCTGCGTTAAAACTTGATGTGATGTGACTGTATTACTTGTCTGTCCCTGAGTTAATGCTTGACGTGATGTGACTGTATTACTTGTCTGTCCCTGAGTTAATGCTTGACGTGATGAGACTGTATTACAGTAAAATGACATAATTGAGAATTTATTTATTAGATTTTTTTGCTGAACTAGAGTAACATTAAACAATTTGCACTTTTAACACCTTAATCAGCTTCATGTAACAGGAAAAATAATACAACAGTGAACAATGATTAGTTTACAATGGGTCAACTCTAATTTTGCCATATATCTCTGCTTTCTACTGAAGTACTTGCAGTTTAAAATCTGTTCAACACTGAACATCAACTTACCTCTCTTAAACTACCATGCAGTAGAGTTCCCTGGAGCTCAAGTTAAGGGAGCGAAATACCTAACCACTACAAGTGTTCTACTTTTATATTTACAGTGTAAAGTTGAGTCATTGTTCTTAAAATAACATACAAAGAATATATCTCCTATCCTCTCCTCTCCACCCACTCTCCTGCCTCCATTAAGAGGTCAGCAAGACGACATCCTATAGATGCATAGAACCATAAAGTGCACACATGATATGGTCACACTGTGTTGCAAAGTCCAATCCTTTCCTGTCTGAGAATTGACCTCCATTATGATTTATGGACAGGGGCACCATCAGTGCAAGGGGCCATGCTCACAGGAGAACTGCGAGGCCCCTGGACCATCAATTGCAGTCTCTTAGTGGAGATCCCAGGGTGCACTCCTTTTTATTTTAGTGTTGCCAGTGAGACTAAACTTTGTGAGCTCCATCACAGCTATCACTGGTGGTGGCCGGGCACCATCCATTTCTTCTGGTCACAAGTCAATGTAGTCACCCACTGACTTGGGTCTCTCTGTCTTCTGGATTCTCTTTCCCCCACATCATTTTAGTCCTTGGTGATCATCCATTCCTGCTGAGTTGGGGCCATTTGCTGTACTCTCAGATGACAGCTTGGCAGCTTTTAAGATCCTAGATGCCATTCACCAATGTGGGGTGCAGGAAGCTGTCTTAGCAAAATGTTAGTTGTGCCCATTGGCCTCGATTTCCTCTGAGAGCATGTCCTCGGCCCCCTGCCCCAGATAATGCATCCTTGCAATATTGGGTTAAGATGGGAGGATTAATCATGTTGTGTTGAAGTCCAGTTAATATTGATATTTCTAATGTGTGCCATCACAAATTTCTATCAACTATCTAATCTAACCCTCCCCCCCTTACCCTTCTACCCTCCCCATGCTTGCATGCTTGATGAAGAGTCTTTTCTTCTATGCATAGGTCTATTTTTAAGTTCTTATCGTAGGGGTCTCATACCACATTTACCCTTTTGTCACTGACTACTTTCACTCAACATAATGTCCTCCAATTGAAACGAGGTTATGAGATGTTTCCTAAAATCATTGTTGTTCTTTATCACTGCACAGTGTTCCACTGAGTATATATACCATAGTTTATCCATTCCTCTGTTTTGGGGCATCTGGGTTGATTCCGTCTTTTTGCTATCTTGGACTGTGCTGCGATAAACATCTGTGTTCCTGTATCAGTTGGTGTGAACGACCTTGATTCTGTAGGATATATTCTGAGCAGTGGAATTACTGGGTCAAATGGTACATCTAGATCCACCTTTTTAAGGAAGCACCAGATTGCTTTCCAAAGAGGTTGCACCATTTTACAATTCCACCAGCAGTGAAGGACAGTTCCAATTTTCCACAGTCCCTCCAGCATTTGTTGTTCGCATTTTTTGGATCATGGCCAACCTTGCTGGAGTGAAATGGTATCTCATCATAGTTTTGATTTGAATTTCTTCAATAGCTAATGATCGTGAGAATGTCTGTGTGTGTTTTTTGACTTCCTGGATCTTCCCTTTAGAGAAGTGTCTGTCCATCTCCTTTGCCCGTCTCTTAATTGAATGATTTATCTTTTTCTTATTGATATTTTGTAGTACATTACCAATTTTGGAGTTCGGGCGTTGGTCTGATTTATGGTTGCCAAATATTTTTTTTTCCAATTCTGTAGGTGGCCTTTTAATTCTTTTAATAAAGTCTTTGAATGAGCAAAAGTGTTTGATTCTTAATAGTTCCCATTTATCTGTTTTCTCTTCTATTGTTCGTGGCTTGTTTGACAGACTGTGAAGTCTGTCTACATTGTGTATTAAACTTTCCATTGTTGTTCCTACTTTTTCTTGATAAGCTTTATCGTTTTAGATTTGGCATTTAGGTCTTTTTTCCAGTTTGCGTTGGTTTTTGTATAAGGTGTAAGACCTGGGTCTTGTTTCAATTTATTGAAGATGGATGTCCAATTTTGCCAGCACCATTTGTTGAAGAAATTGCTTTTGACCCAGTTTAATGTCTTTGAGCCTTTGTCATCTCTGGGGTCTCAGTTCTTTGCCATTGATCTATCTGTCTCTTTTTGTACCAGTACCAGGCTGTTTTGACTAATGTGGTAGTGTAATAGGTCCTAAAGTTAGGTAGTGTGAGGCATCCCACTGTATTTTTCTTCTTCAGTAGTGCTTTACTTATCTGGGGCTTCTTCCCTTTCCAGACAAAGTTGGTGATTTGTTTGTCCATCTCATTAAAAAAGGTCACAGCAATTTGTACTGGGATTGCATTATATAAGTAGATTGCTTTGGACAGCATAGACATTTTCACAATGTTAAGTCTTCTGCCTGCCTTGTACTAGCTACTCTATGGTAGAGCTGGAAAATGAGTCCAAAGGTACATTGATGCAGAGTCCAAAGCCGGGCTCTCAAAATATGGCAATTTCACCTGCCAATCCCACCAGCAGTGCGTCTATTAGTTGCTAGCCAAGTCCTAGCTCTGCCTGCCCACTAAGACAGAGAAAAAAAATTAAAATGATGAGTCAACTTCGGTCCGTGAAAGCCAGCGCTCACCAAGAATGAGAGTCAGTGAAAGACAGTAGGTTTTCTGTTCAGTGGTATGAAGTCCAAACTAATAGCCCTATGTCGTGTCTTAGGGCTCACCAGGTGTCCAGAAGGCTTCATTTAATTATCAACTCAGTCCTCAGTTTCTGGAGGGATTTAGGGAGTCATGTGTTTAGTCAGTCATCTTGACTCCGACCCCCAGTGACATTTTTTAGTGAGATGGAGAAATAAATCACCAACTTTGGAAAGGGAAGAAACTCTATATAAGGATAGCACTACTGAAGAAGCCGAACACATTTGGAGGCCTCTCGTTACCCGACCTTAGAATCTATTACATTGTCACAGTAGTCAAACAGACTGCTACAGGTACAAAAAGAGATCTATAGTTCAATGGAACAGAGTTGAGACCCCAGACATACCACCAATTAAGTGATGGGCAAAGGAGATGGACAGACACTTCACCAAAGAGGACAACTAGAAGCCAAATGACACAAGAGGAAATGCCTGTGATCATTAGGTATCAGAGAAATATAAATCAAAACTACAATTACATACCATCTCACCCCAACTAGGTTGGCCATGATCAAAAACACAGAAAACAACAAACACTGGAGAGACTGTGGAGACACTGGAACTCTCCCATGCTGCTAGTGGGATTTCGAAATGGTACAATCTCTTTGGAAAGCAATCCAGTGCTTTTTTAAAAAGCTTGAAATAGATAAACCATTTGATCCAGTACTGCTTGGTACATATCCTACAGAATCTAGGGCAGTCATGTGAACAGATACATGCACACCAATGTTTATTGCAGTATGGTCCATAATAGCAAAAAGATGGAATCAACCTAGATGCCCAACAACAGATGAATGGATAAACAAACTACGGTATATATACTGAAAGGACCGCCATGCAATGATAAAGCACAACAATGATTTTCGGAAGCATCTCATAACCTCATTTCAATTGGAAGACATTATACTGAGTGAAATCAATCACTAGCACTAAATCAAATATCGTATGACACCCCTACTGTAAGGACCTAAATAGAGATGAATGTACAGAATAAAAGACTCTTTGACGGCTGCAAGGGACGGGAGGGAGGGAAGGAGAGGGCTGGTCACACATTAAAATAGTTGACAGAAGTTTAGTGGGGTGAAAACAGTGACAGCACACAATAGAAAGAAGATCAATTTAACCGGACTTAGACATAAAATGAAAACTCTTCTAATCTTAACCCAATACGGCAAGGATAGAGTAGCGGGGGTGAGGGTATGGGGGACAATGCTGTCAAGGGGCACTAAGGTCAATTGGCATACCTAGCCTATTACTAAGAGAGTCTTCTGCATCCCGTATTGGTGTGTGGGATGTGGGATCTTAAAAGCTAGCAAGCTGCCATCTGAGGTACACCAAATGTGTCCAATGCATCTGGAAGAGATAATCACCAAGAACAACAAAGACACAAGGGAAAAAGAGCCCAAGAGACAGAAGGATCCATGTGAATGGTTGACTGTATCAACATGCAACCATAAGAACCAGATGGTACCCAACCACCACCAAAGACAGCCATGATGGTGCACACAATGTCAAGTCCCAGTGGCAACATGAGAAAAAGAGGAGTGTTCCTGAACAACTCCACTAAAAGACCACAATTGATGATCTGGCGGCCTTGGGGTTTCCTGGGAGCATGGTTTCTTGACGTGCTCTTTCCCCTGACTGGAAAACATTACTGATATCAACTCTTCAAACAGGAATAGATTGGATTCAGGGGCACAGTGTGACCACATGGTGTGTGTAGTTTATGTTTCTATGCATCTGTATCTTGTTGTCCTACTAGCCTCTTGTTAGAAGGGATAGAAGTGGGTGGAGAGGAGATTGTTAAGAGGATACGACATATATAGAAAGAAAAGGAGGAGTGTGCTGTCACCAGGCAATGAGAGCAGAAGGAGAAAAGAGCAGGAGCAGCAATATTTTCTCCAATAACTTATATATATATGTGTGTGTGTATAACATATATGTGTGTGTGCGCACACACGCATATTATACATGTTATTTATTGTGATTGAATGAAAGTGTACAATCCAGTTCAAGTTTGCATGCCCGTCTATGTGCCTCTTACTTCTTTCCTTGCCTAGTGACAGCACACTCCTCCTTTCTGTTCTATACATGTCATATCCTGGTAACAATCTCCTGTCACCTCCTCTTTACCTTCTCCACTCCCTTCTAGTAAGAGGCCAGCAGGATGACATCTTATAGATGTACACAACCATAAAGTGCACACACGAGATGGTCACTCTGTGTCCCCGAGTCCAATTGATTCCTGTTCAAGGAGTTGAACTCAGTGATGATTTATAAACAAGGAAGCATCAGGTCTAGGGGCCATGCTCCCAGGGGAATCCCCAGGCCTTCGGACCATCAACTGTGGTTTTACAGTGGAGTTCTTAGGGTGTACCCCTTTTTAAACTTGGGTTGCCACTGGGACTGAACTTTGTGAGCCCCATCACGGCTGTCACTGGTGATGGCCAGACACCACCTGGCTCGAATGCTCACATGTTGATGTAGTCACCCATTCACGTGGGTCTTTCTGTCTTCTGAGTTCTGTTTCCCCCATGCTGTTTTTGTCTTGGGGATCATCCGTTCCTTCTGAGCTGGGACAACTTGGTGTACCTCAGATCGCAGCTTGCTAGCTTTTAAGACCCCAGATGACACTCACCAATATGGGGTAGAGAAGACTCTCTTAGCAATAGGCTAGTTATGCCAACTGGCCTCGATGTCTCCTGAGAGCATGGTCCCTGGGCTCCTGACCCTGCAACTCTGTCCTTGCAATATTGTGTTAAGATGGGAAGACTTTTCAGGTTATGTTGAAGTCCAGTTAAACTGATCTTTCTAATGTGTACTGTCACTCATTTCACCCATCCTAATTTCTATCAACTATCGAATCTATAACCAGCCTTGTCCCTCCTTCTCTCCCTTGCAGTCCTCAAAGAGTCTTTTCTTCTGTACATGAGTCTGTTTTTAAGTCCTTATATTAGGGGTCTCATACAATATTTGTCCTTGTGCTGCTGATTGATTTCACTCAACATAATGTCTTCCAATTGAAACCAGGTTTTGAGATGCTTCTTAAAATCATCATTGTTCTTTATCATTGCATAGCGATCCATTGAGTATATATACTCCATTTTATTTATCCATTAATCTGTTAATACACATCTTCATGGATTCTATCTTTTTGCTATTGAGGACTGTGCTTCAATAAAAATTTGTGTGCATGTATCTGTTCATTTGACTGCCATTGCACCTGTAGGATATATTCCAAGCAATGGGATTACTGGATCAAATGGAATATCTATTTCCAGCTTCTTAAGGAAGCATCAGATTGCTTTCCAAACAGATTGTAACATTTTAGAATCACACCAGCAGTGTAGGAGAGTTCCAATTTCTCCACAGCCTCTCCAGAATTTGTTGTTTTGTGTTTTTTGGATCATGGCCACTCTTGTTGGAGTGAGATGATAACTCATCATATTTTTGATTTGAATTTCTTTAATAGTTAATGATTGTGAGCATTTCTACGTGCATCTTTTGGCTTCCTGGATGTCCTCTCTAGAGAAGTGTCTGTCCATCTCCTTCGCCCATCACTTAATTGGATGATCTATTCTTTTCTT
Organism: Heterohyrax brucei; assembly: GCA_028571685.1. Lineage (NCBI taxonomy): Eukaryota > Metazoa > Chordata > Mammalia > Hyracoidea > Procaviidae > Heterohyrax > Heterohyrax brucei. Next base: position 104,272,721 of record CM053166.1, read on the forward strand.
ACTGATATTTTGTAGTGCCTTCTAGACTTTGGAGAATAAATGTTGGTCTGACATATAGCCAAGTGCCGCTTGGCTATATGTCATATTTTTCCCATTCTGTAGGTGACCTTTTAATTCTTTCGATAAAGTTTTTGGATGAGCAAAAGTGTTTGATTCTTAGTAGTTACCATTCATCTATTTTCTCTTGTCTTGATCATGCTTTGTCAGTTTTTGAGGGCTGTCTACATTGTGTATTAAAACTTCCATTGTAGATTGGACTTGGCGACACAGAGTGACCACATCACGTGTTCACTTTATGGTTCTATGTATCTATAGAAAGTCATCCTGCTGACCTCTTACTGGAGGCGGGGGAGTGTGTGGAGAGGAGGGGATAGGAGATTGTTGGGAGGATAAGACATGTATGGAGCAGAGAAGAAGAGTGTATTGTCATCGGGCAGGGAGAGCAGTCGGAGCTGCAGATAGGTGGGCATTCAAATTTATATGGTAATGTACATTTTCATTCAATCATAATTAAAAAAATAAGTTCCATTGTTGATCCTATTTTTTCTTGGATGAGCTTAATTGTTTTAGATTTGATATTTAGATTTTTTATCTAATTTGTGTTGATTTTTGTATAAGTTGTGAGAGATGGGTTTTGTTTCAGTATTTTGCTGATGGATACCCAATTTTCCCATCACCATTTACTAAAGAGACTGTTTTCACCTCAGTTTAAAATCTTGGGGCCTCTGGCAAATAACAGCTGTTCACAGGAGGATGGTGGCATCTCTGGGGTTTCAACTCTGTTCCCTTTGCCTATATGTCTCTTCTTGTACCATTAGCAGGCTGTTTTGACTGCTGTGTCAGTGTAATAGGTTCTTACGTTGGATAGCGAGAGTCCTCCAAGTGTGTTCTTCTTCTTCAGTAGTGCTTTGCTTATCTGAGGTTTCTTCCTTTCCCAAACCGAGGTGGTGATTTGTTTCTCCATCTAATTAAAAAAAATCTCTGCAATTTGTATTGGGATTGCATTACATAAGTAGACTGCTTTGGATAAAATAGACATTTTCACAAGGTTAAGTCTTGCTATTCATGAGCAGGGTAGGTTTCTCCATTTATGTAAGTCTCTCAGTTTCTCATAGTAACATCTTGTAGTTCTCCATGTATAGGACTCTTGTTTCTCTAGTTAGATTTATTCTTGGTATTTTACCTTCTTGGGTGCTATAGTAAATGGTATTGATTTGATTTCTTCTTTAATAATCTCTTTGTTGGTTTAAAGGAATCCTACTGATTCACTCATGTTTATCTTGCATGCTGATACTTTGCTGCAATCTTCTATTGGTTTGAGTAGTATATTTACAGATTCTTTAGAATTCTCTGCATTTACAATCATATCATATGAAAATAGGGAGATTTTTAGTTATTTTTTGCTGATGAGGATGCTTTTATTTCTTTGTCTTGTCTGATTTCTCTGGCTAGAACTCTAGTACAATGTTGAATAGGAGAGGTGAGAGTGGGCATCATTGTCTGGTTCCCATTCTCAAAAGGAATTCTTTCAGTCTTTCTCCATTCAGGAAGATGTAGGTGGTTGGCCTTGTGATAATGTTGCTTACTGCATTGAGGAATTTGCTTTCTATTCCTATTTTGCTGAGAGTTTTTAGCATGAATGGGAGTTGGACTTTGTTGAATTCCTGTTCTGCATCAATTGACAAAGTCAGGTGATTCTTGTCTTTTGTGCCGTTAACGTGGTTGATCACATTAATACTGTTCTGATGTTGAACCCGCCTTGTATCCCTGTTATGAATCCAACTTGCTTGTCATGAATTACTTTTTGTATATGTTGTTGTATTCTGTTGGCAGATATTTTGTTGAAGAGTGCAACTGGTCAGTAGCACTCCTTTTTTGCTGGATCTTTCCCTGGTTTTGGTATCAGGCTTATGCTGACTTCGTAGGATGAATGTGGAATTATTCCATCTTTTTCTACACTGTGAAGTAGTCTCACTAGTACTGGAGTTAATTCCTCTCTAAAAGCTTGATAGAATTCTGCAGTGAAGCCATCTGGGCCAGGGGTTTTTGTAGTTGGTAGTTTTTGATGACTTTCTCAATTTCTTCCTTTCTGATGGGTTTATTAAATTGTTCTGTCTTACCTTGTGATAATTTTGGTAGGTGATGTGAACCTAGGAATTTGTGCACTTCCTCTAGGTTTTCAAATCTGTTAGAGTACAGTGTTCCATTATTCTGTTTTGATACTTTCGATTTCTGCTGGATCTGTTATGACATCTCCCATCTCATTTCTCATTCAGATTGTTTCCTTTCCTGCTTTTCTTTAGTAAGTTTAGCCAATGGTTTGTCAATTTTGTTGCTCTTTTAAAAAAACAAGCTTTTGGTGTTACCACTTTTTTCAGCTGTTCTTATATTCTTGAATCGTTTACTTCTGGTTTAAACTTTTTTTAAATTTTTTTTAATTTAATATGACTGAGTGAAAATGTACATTCCTTTATAAATTTACATGCCCATCTATATGCAGCTTCCACTGCTCTCCCTGTTGGTGACAGCACACTATTCCTGTATGCTCCATACATGTCTCATCCTCCCAACGGTCTCCTTTCCCCTCCTGTGCACCCACTCTCCTTCCTCCAGCCAGAGGTCAGCAGGATATCCTATAGATGTATAGAACCATAAAGTGCATCCAATATGTGGTCACTCTGCATCACCAAGTCCAATCCATTTGTGTCAGAAGAGTTGACCTTCGTTATGATTTATGGGCATGGGCAGCATCAGGGCCAGGGGCCATGCTCCCAGGGGAACCCCGAAACCCCTGGACCATCAACCGAGGTCTTTTAGTGGAGATCTCAGGATGCACCCTTTATATTCTTGTGTTGCCACTGAGAATCAACTTAGTGAGCTCCGTCGCGGCTATCACTGGTGGTGGCCGGGCACCATCCGGTTCTTCTGGTCCCGAGTCGATGTAGGCACCCACTCATGTGGGTCTCCCTATCTTCTGGGTTGTCGTTACCCCATGTCATTTTTGTCCTCAGTGATCATCCGTTCCTGCTGAGTTGGGACCATTTTCTGTGTCCTCGGATGGCAGCTTGGCACCTTTTAAGACCCCAAATGCCACTCACCAATGTGGGGTGCAGAGCGCCCTCTTAGCACAATGCTAGTTGTGCCATTTGGCCTCGATTTCACCTAAGAGCATGGTCTCCTCTCCCCTGCTACTCTATCCTTGCAATATTGAGTTAAGATGGAAGGAGTATTCAAGTTATGCTGAAGTCTACTTAATATGGTTCTTGTACCTAATGTGTGCTATCACTGATTTCACCCAACCAGATTTCTAGCAACTATCTAATCTAAACCCTCACCCCCTCCCTCCCTGCCCTCCCTTGCAACTGTCAAAGAGTCTTCTATACACAAGTCTGCTTTTGAGATCTTATCGTAGAGGTCTCATACAATATTTGTCCTTTTGTCGCTGACTACTTTCACTCAACATAATGTCTTCCAGTTGAAACCAGGTTATGAGATGTTTCCTGGAATCATTGTTATTCTTTATCATTGCGTAGTGCTCCATTGAGTATATATACCATAGTTTTCCTATCCATTCTTCTGTTGTTGGGCATCTGGGTCTTCAGCAAATGGTGCTGGCAAAATTGGATATCCATCTGCAATAAATTGAAACAAGATCCATATCTTACACCTTATACAAAAACCAACTCCAACTGGATAAAGGGCCTAAATATTGAACCTAAAATGATAAAGCTCATCCAAGAAAAGATAGGAACAACAATGGAAGTTTTAATACACAATGTGTACAGACTCCAAAATCTATCAAACAAACCACAATCAATGGAAGAGAAAATAGATAAATGGGAACTATTAAGAATCAAACACTTTTGCTCATCCAAAGACTTTATTAATAGAATTAAAAGAACACCTACAGAATGAGAAAAAATATTTGGCAACTCTATGTCAGACCAATGCCTGATCTCCATAGTCTGTAAGATACAACAAAATGTCAATAAGAAAAAGATAAATCATCCAATTAAGCGATAGGTAAAGGAGATGGACAGACATTTCACTAAAGAGGAGATCCAGGCAGCCAAAAAACACATGCGGACATGTTCACGATCTTTAGTTATTAAAGAAATTCAAATCAAGAGACAATGCGATACCATCTCACCCCAACAAGGTTGGCCATGATCCAAAAAACACAAAATGACAAATGCTCGGGAGTCTGTGGAGAAAATGGAACCCTCCTACACTGTTGGTGGGGTTACAAAATGGTCCAGCCTCTCTGGGAAGCAATCTGGCACTTCCTTAAAAAAAATGGATATTGATATACCATTTGACCCAGTAATTCCACTACTTGGAATATATCCTAGAGATCAAGGCCTTTCACAGCAACGGACACATGCACAAGAATGTTTATCACAGCACAGTCTGGTCTAAGCTTTATGATCTATTTTCTTCTGCTTTCTGAAGGGTTCCTCTGTTGCTCTCTTTCCACTTGTTAAAGCTGTAGGGTTAATTCCTTGGTTTGGGTTCTTTCTTGCTTCCAGATGTGTGCATTTATGGAGATAAACTGACCTCTGAGCACTGCTTTGGCTGTATCCCATAGGTTCTGGTAAGAAGTGTTTTCATTCTCATTGGAATTCATAAATTTATTTATTTCATCCTTGATTTCTTCTATAACCCATGGCTTTTTCAGCAAGATATTCAATTTCTCTGAGTTCCAATTTCTATATATTGTTTTTCTGCTATTGATTTTGACTTTTATGGCTTTATGGTCTGAGAAGATACTTTGCAATAATTCGATTTTGTTGAAATTTGCTTTAGGTGTGAACACATGGTCTATTCTGGAAAATGTTCTGCGTGCACTGCAGAAGCAGGTGTAATTATCTGCTGATGGATAGAAAGTTCTGTTTATGTCGACGAGGTCTAGTTCACTAATTGTAACAATAAGATCTTCTGTGTCTTCACTGAGCTTTTTTCTAGAAGATCTGCCCAATACTGAAAGTGAAGTGTTGTAGTCTCCAACTATTACTGTGGAATGATCTATCCCATTTTTTATGTAGTCAGTGTTTTTTCAATGTATTTAGATGCTCTAGTATTGGCTGCATAAATATTTACTATTGTTAAGTCCTGCCTCTTTATTGAACCTTTCAGCTATAAATGGTGTCCATCCTTGTCCACAGTGGTGGATTTTACATTAAAATCTATTTTACCTGAGAATAATATTGCCACACCTGCTCTTCTTTGTATATTGTTAGCTTGATATATATTATTCCATCCTTTAATTTTCAGTTTGTACCTATCTATAAGTGTAAGGTGAGTTTCCTGTAAGCAACATAAAGACATATGATCCAAGATGTCACTCATTGTCTCCTTACTGGAGCATTCAGTCAATTTACATTCAATGTAATTATATTGACAGGCATATGGTTAGTGCTGTTATTTTGATGTATTTTTTTTTGTGTGTGTGTTGATGTTTTCTCTTTTGCTCTTACTATCCTGTTGTGGGATATTCTAATTTATGGGTTGATTTTTCACCCTTTGTAGTGCTGATTTTGTGTTTGTTGAGATTCCTCTATTGCATTTCTTGTTCTGATATGTTGTATCTTTATTGTGCTTTGCAGCTACCCCTGTCATCTCCCGTAATAATCTATGTTTAAATCCAGTTTTAACTTCTACATAACTTATTAACTTCCTCTCCATCTGGAAGGACTGTAACTATTGTAATATTTCCCTCTTTTTAATATGATGATAGCATAGTTTTCATGATATGATCACTGGACCCCTTCTTTTAATATTATTGCTTTGATTGAGTTTTGTCCATTCCCTAACTGAGTAGGTTTCTGGATGATGTGTGCTGTATTTGCTTCTGAGGTGTAAAATTAGTGGTTTTGTTCTTCTAAGCCAAGAGCTTCTTTTGGTATTTCTTGTAGCTTTCGTTTGGTTTTTACAAAGTCACTGAGTTTCTGTTTATCTGTTAATGTCTTAATTTCATTTTCATATTGAAAGACAGTTTTGCAGGATATATAATTCTTGGTTGGAAGTTGTTCCCCCTCAAGGCTTTGGATATGTCATCCCACTGTCTCTGTGCCAACATGGTTTCTGCCGAGTAATCAGATAAAAGCCTACAGGGCTTCCCCCTGAATGTTATCTTTGCTTTGAGTCTTGCTGCCTTTAAGAGTTTCTGCTTATGTTTCATTGTGTTAAGCTTGATTATAATATGTCTCGATGTCTTTATTTGGGGGTCTAAATTGTGTGGCGTGTACTCATCTTGGATATCTATATTCTCTTCTTTCTTAATTTCAGGGAAGTTTTCTGTCAGCAACTCAACAACAATACTGTTTGCATTTTCAGGTGTCCCTTTCTGTTCAGGAACTCAAATTAGTCACAGGTTGTTCCTCTTGATAGAGTCCCACATGTATCTTAATGCTTTCTCAATTTTCTTATTTCTTTTTTTTTTTTCAACTTCCCCTCATAAATGATGGTGTCAGTAGCTCTGTCTTACAAGTCAGAAAGTCTATTTTCCATTTCTTCAGCTCTGTTCTCTTGGCTTTGAATTGTGTTTTCTAATCCTTTAATTTTGTTATTGATCTGCTGGATTTCAGAATGCTGGTGTTCCATCAGTTCAAACAGCTTGCTCAATTTTTCATTTTGCTCTGCTGAATTTTGTATAATATACAGGAGAAGCTATCTATTTCTTTTGCACTCGGCTTCCAAAAGTTTCAGAAAGTCTTCACTTGGGAATCTCTTTGCTTCTTTCTTTTGGAGCTTTTCTGGAGCCATGGGTGGATTTTTCTTTAAGTGTCTGGCCAAGGTTTGCTGCTTTCTGGGCATCCAGAGTTTGTTTAGTTTCTCTGATGTTGCCTTCACAGCAGTTGAAGCACAGTCTGAGAAGAGAGTTGCTCACCATTCATCTCTATGTACTCCAGTGACTGGGCCTATTGGAATCTCTGGGGTAGCAGGCTCCACCTCCTGGCTGGCAAAGACATGGCCCTACTTCTGGAGTCACTGGGGGGCCATCAGCTGACCCTGTGTTGTTGTGGGTCTGTAAAGAATGAAGAGATGCCCTCAGGCTGCAATGCAGTGATTTCTCTAGGTAGTCTTATTTTCAAATGTAAAAGCTGTCTGGCAGCTTCCAGTCTCATTCAGGCTTTCAAGTGTGCAAGTACCTCTTTCCAGCTGGCAATGGAGGCACATGTGATCTAGTTCAAAGTACAGAAAGGCTACTGTTGTCCTGCTGTCATCTGCTGCCAGGCCCCACGTGTAAGACTACACTATACTAAACACAGCTTTTCTGCTGGGACAGTGCAATCAAGGTTGGCACCACCTCCCAGCCTGGGAATTAGCCCCTGCTGAGACCTCTGTTTGGGTAACTCTGCCTCCCAGTCAAATAAGATGGTGTCCCACACAAGCTGTCCCACCCACTGTGAAACAGCCAAATCAATGGGAGAGGACCAGAAAGAGAGGATGGACGGGACTCTGAGCTGGGCTCTCAGAGTGTAACTGTTCTGCCTACTGATCACATCAGCAGTGCAACTGAGCTTTGCTGCCAGTTAAGTCCAGTCACTTCTGATGGCTAACAAAAAGAAAAAAAAGTTAAGAGCGGCAGTTACCTTCAGCCTGCGAGAGTCAGCCATTCAATAAGTGTGGGAGTCATCAAAAGAGAAGATGTTTCCCTTTCAGTGGTATAATGTTCAAATTGACAGCCCTATGCCATGTCCTAGGGCTCACTGGGTGTCCAGAAGGCTCTGTCTAAGTCTCAATCTAGGCCCCAGTTTTGAGAGAGAATTAAGGAGACATGTATCTAGTCTGCTGTCTTGACTCTGCCCCTTCCAACAACATGTATTTTAAAGCAAAATCTACCAGAAAGGATGAGGAAGGACACTATACAACTATTAAAATATCAGTGCACTAGGAGAAGATAACTATAACAAACGTATATGGACTCAATGACAGGGCTGTAAAATGCATAAATCAAACCCTAACATCATTGACAAGAGAAATAAGCAATTCCGTAACAATAGAAGGAGACTTCAAAACACTACCTTTGGTAATGGACACATCTATAAAGAAATTCAACAAAAGTACATAAGAACTAAGCCAAAATCAACCAGCTCCTCATAGACATTTAGAGAACCCTCCACTCAACACCAGTGAAGTACACATTCTTTTCCAATTCAGATGCAATACATTCAAGAATAGACCACATCTTTTCATAGCCATCACACTAATAAAAATATGCAGACCTGTGTTCATTGTAACATTGGTTATATTAGGAAAAGAATGGAAACAACCTAGGTGCTCACCAACAGATGAATAAATTATTGTATGTCCACAAAATGGAATACAAGGATAAAGAACAAGGATGAATCCGCAAACCATTTCATAACATAGAAGCACATGAAAACATTATACTGAGTGAAATTTGTCAGTAATAAAGGGACAAATATCGTATGAGGCCACTATTATAAAAACTGAAGAAAAATTTTAAGCACAGATTAAAACAGCCCATGGCACTTGGCTGGCTTGAATGTTATGAGGGCAGGAGTTGAGGGAGATGGATATTCATTAGCTAGATAGCAGACAAGAATTATCTTAGGTGAAAGGAAAGACAACATATAATACAGGAGGAGTCATCACAATTGGACTAAACCAAAAGCTAAGAAATTTTATGAATATAACAAGACACTTCAAAAGACAGAGTACTGAGAACCATGGCTTCTTGGGACATCTAGGTCAACTGGCATCACAAAGTTTATTAAGAAAATGTCCTGCATCTCATTTTGGTGAGTGGAGTCTGGGGTCTTAAAAAGCTAGCCAGGGGCTATCTAATATGCATCAATTGGTACCAATCCACCTGGAGCAGAGAAGAATGAAGAACTCCAAGGACACAAGGAAAATATGAGCCCAAGAGTTTGAAAGGGTCACATAAATCAGAGGCTCCATCAGCCTGAGACCAAAAGAATTGGATGGTGCCTGTCTATCACCAATAATGGCCCTCACAGGAAACATAACATAGAGTCCCTGAGGGAGTAGGAGAAAAATGGGATGCAGAACTAGTAAAAAGACCAGACTTAATGATCTGGCAGAGCCTGGAGGGACCCTGGAAGACATGGGCCCCAGACTCTGTTAGCTTGAACTGAAACCAGTCTTAAAGTCAACTCTGCAGAAAAATATTAGACTAGATAATAAGACATCAAATGATACTGATAGACTATTTCTTGGCTCAGGTATATATATATGAGACTAAATGGGCAGATCCTGTCCAGAGATGTTATGAGAAGGCAAAAATAGACAGAAACGGGTTTAATGGACATGAAAAATCCAGGGTGGAAAGGAGGTGTGTGCTATCACATTACAGGGAGAGCAACTAGGGGCACGTAACAATGTATGTATAAATTCTTGTATGAGAAACTAACTTGAACTTTAAAGTTTCACCTAAAGCACAAATAAAAAATAATAAAGAAAAAAGAAAGAGTGGACCACATTTTAGGTCATAAAGCAAGACTTAACAAAACTAATACAAAGCATCTTCTGTGATCATAATATCATAAAACAGAAATTAGCAACAGAAACAGGAAGAAAAAATGCAAATTATGGAAAATGTATAACATATTGCTTGAAAACTATTGAATAATAGAAATCAAGGATGGATAAAAAAGATCCATAGAAACAAATGAGAATGAAAATGCATCTTACAACAACTCTTAAACCAGAAACTGGGGGCGGAGTCAAGATGGTGGATTAAGCACACGTCTCCTTATATTCCTCTGGAAACCAAGACCTGAATTGACAGTCAAACAGAACCTTCTGATCATCTAATCAGCCTCAGGACACGGCACAGAGCTGTTAATTGGGACTTCATACCACCCAGTGAAAAACCTCCTCTCTCGCTGACTTCCGCACTTGGCTAGCCCCAGCTCTCACGGACGGAAGGTAAACGCACCATTTTGACTTTTTTTTTCTCTGTCTCGGCTGACGGGCGGAGCTGGGTCTTGCCTGGTGGCTGGACTCAGAAGCGATGCTGGGGGGATAGGCAGGCGAAATTCCCAAATTCTGAGAGCCAGGCTCGGGACTCTGTTAATCTAGCCATTTTGAGCCTTTCCTTTTGTAGCTGCTTCAGCAGAGTTTGTGCAGAGCTTCGCGGTCAGTGTGGGGGATGCCATGTTGGTACCAAGATTTTAGTGGGACCTTGTTCTTAGCCTGGGAGAAAGCGCCTGCAAACGGGACAGCACTTCTCCAACAGAAAAGTAGTGATTTTGCACAGTGCTACCTACGTTGGGGACCCTGAACAGAAGCAGAGGAATCACTATCTTTAGCCCCTCTGTCTGCTGCCTGTGTGGATGACACCATCTTGGATACGGTGGCCGCAGCTGGACCTAATTCTTAGCTTGGGATCCAGAGCCTGCCCACAGGAGAGTGCTTTTCTATCACAAAAGCAGTACTCAACGCAGTGTTGGCTAAGGCTAGGCCCTGTCAGCAGAAGCCACCAGGGCAGTAACATAGCTGTATTGTGAACTAGTTTGTTATCATCTGGGGTTGGATATAGTGGCACTTATTTTGTCAGATGAGAAGAGGGACCTCTACACTTGAAAACATAACTGAATTGTGAACTGGTTAGATACCTTTTACATTACACTTGAAGACAGCTGAGAGAAACATTTAAACATTTGCAATCCATCCTCACAGTACTTCTTCCAGCCTGTTTCTACTCACATGGGACCCAAAAAGCAACAGATAATTGTGGCGTACAAGCAATCACTCATGGCTTCAGAAGGCTCCCAAACATAGCAACCAAGGAGTTTTCCAGACGAAGAAACTTTTATGAAAGCATCAGGAAATGAATACAAATTGATTACATACAGAGCCCTTCTAGACCTTATACAAAATGCAGCAAACAAAATGAAAAATTAAGCACGTTGTTCGATCTGATGGAACACCAGTACTCTGAAATCCAACAGATCAAGAAGAAAATCAAAGGTATAGAAACTTCCATGCAAAGCCAAAAAAACAGAATGGAACACATGGAAACAAGAATTTCTGACTTGGAAGACAGAACTACTGAGGCCAGCGTCTATGATCAGAAATCAGAAAAAAGAAACAAGAAAAATGAAGAAACATTAAGAAGCATGTGGGACTCTATTAAGAGGACCAACCTTCGATTAATTGGAGTCCCTGAACAGGGTGAGAACACAGAGAGTATTGTTGCTGAGCTGCTGAAAGAAAACTTCCCAGAAATCATGGAGGAAGATAATATAGACATCTCAGATGCATATCGTACACCATCCAAAATAGATCTCAAAGAAAGACTCCAAGACATGCTATAATCAAGCTTAACAAAAGGAAACACAAGCAGCAACTCTTAAAGGCAGCAAGACTCAAGGCAAAGCTAACATTCAGAGGGAAACCCTGTAGGCTCTCGTCAGATTTCTCAGCAGAAACCATGCTGGCACGGAGACAGTGGCACGACACATTCAAAGTCTTGAAGGAGAAGTACTTCCAACCAACAATTATATATCCTGCAAAACTATCTTTCAAATACAAAAATGAAATTAAGACATTCCCAGATAAACAGAAACTCAGAGACTTTTTAAAAACCAAACCAAAACTACAAGAAATACTGAAAGAAATTCTTGGCTTTCGCTTAGAAGAACAAAACCACTAACTTTACATATTAGAACGACACACTAATCAATACTCTATTCTTTTAGGGAAGGCCCCAAAGTAATTCACAGCTTTGATATGGAAAGAAGCAATCCAGTAATCATCGTGAAAACTATGCTGTCATCTTAATAAAAAGAGGGATGTACTACAGTTGTTATAATCCTTCCAGATGGAGAGGAAGATGACAAGACTGGTAGTCATTAAAATTGTGTTTATAAATAGTTTATTAAGGGGGTTCATAGGGGCAGCTGTAAAGCACAACAAAGATGTATCATACCATTTCAAGAAATCTAACACATGAGTCTCAACAACTATAAAACCAGCTCTGAAAAAGGTTAAAATCAACTCACAAAAAAGAGTGTCCCATAACAGACTCATAAGAACAACAGAGAAAACATCAACATAAAATAAACATATCACAATGGCAGCAGTGAACACATACCTATCAATAATTACATTGAATGTGAATGGACTGAATGCTTCAGTAAAGAGACACCGAGTGTCATCTTGGATCAAAAGACACGACACATCCATATGTTGTCTATAAGAAACTCACTTGAGACCTAAAGACAGGAACAAACTGAAAAATAAAGGATGGAAGAATATATATCAAGCTAACAATGAACAAAGTAGAGCAGGGGTGGCAATTCTAATCTCAGAAAAAAATCAATTTTAATGTCAAATCCACGATCGTGGACAAAGACGGACATTATTTATTGCTGAAAGGTTCAGTTCATAAGCAAGAATTAACTATATTAAATATTTATGCACCTAATGTCATATCACCTAAATATGTCGAAGAAACACTGACTACACTCAAAAGAGAGTTAGATGACTCCACAATAATAGTGGGAGAATCTAACACTCCACTCTCATCACTAGACAGATCATCTAGAAAAAAGCTCAGTAAAGATACAGAAGACCTCACTGACACAATTAACCAACTAAACCTCATTGATATATACAGAACTTTCCACCCATCTGCAGACAACTACACCTTCTTCTCCAGTGAACATGGAACATTCTCCAGAATTGACCACGTGATAGACCATAATGCAATGCTCAACAAAATCCATACCATTGAATTACTGCAAAGCATCTTCTCAGATCACAAAGCCATGAAAGTTGAAATCAAAGCAGAAAAAACATAGATAGAAAGTCGAACTCTTGGAAACTGAACAACATCTTGCTCAAAAAAAAACATGGGTTATAGAGGAAATCAAAGATGAATTAAAGAAATTCATGGATTCCAATGAGAACGAAAACACTTCCTACCAGAACCTATGGGATATAGCCAAAGCAGTGCTCAGAGGTCTCTTTATCTCCATAAATGCACACATCTGGAATGAAGAAAGAAACCAAATCAAGGAACTAACTCTACAGCTTCAACAAGTAGAAAGAGAACAATAGAGGAACCCCTCGGGCACCAGAAGAAATGAGATAATAAAGATTAGAGCAGAGCTACATGAATTAGAGAATAGAAAAACAATTGAAAAAATTGAAAAGACCAAAAGCTGGTTTTTGAAAAGATCAACAAAATTGATAAACCAGTGGCTAAACTTACTAAAGAAAAGCAGGAAAGGAAACAACCAAAATTAGAAATGACAGGGGAGTTGTCACCACAGATGCAACAGAAATCAAAAATATCATAACAGAATACTATGAAAGACTGTACTCTAACAAATTTGAAAACCTAGGGGAAATGAACCAATTCCTTGACTCATACCACTTACCCAAATTATCACAACGTGAAGCAGAACAACTTAATAAACCCATCACAAAGGAAGAGATTGAGAAGGTCATCAAAACACTGCCAACCAAAAAAAGTCCGGGTCCAGATGGCTTCACAGCAGATTTCTACCAAGCATTTAGGGAAGGGTTATCCCCAATACTATTGAGACTGTTTCACAGTATAGAAAGGGATGGAGTACTCCCAAACGCATTCTATGAAGCCAGGATAACACTGATACCTAAGCCAGGGAAAGATCCAACAAAGACAGAGAACTACAGATCGATATCACTCATGAACCTAGATGCAAAAATCTTCAACAAAATTCTTGCCAACACAATACAACAACATATCAAGAAAATAATCCATCATGACCAAGTGGGATTCATACCAGGGGTGCAAGGCTGGTTCAACATCAGAAAAACAATTAATGTGATTAACCAAATAAATAACACAAAAGACAAGGTTCACCTGATTTTGTCCATTGACTCAGAAAAGGCATTTGATAAAGTCCAAAACACATTCATGATAAAAACTCTTTGCAAAATAGGCATAGACGACAAATTCCTCAACACAATAAGGGCCATTTATACAAAGCCAATTGCCCACGTCATCCTGAATGGAGAGAGACAGAAAGACTTTCCCTTGAGATCAGGAACTAGACAAGGATGCCCACTGTCACCTCTCCTATTCAACATTGTGCTAGAAGTTCTAGCCAGAGCAATTAGACAAGACCAAGAAATAAAGGGCATCTGCATCGGCAAAGAGGAAGTTAAAATCTCCCTGTTGGCAGATGATATGATTGTATATGCAGAGAACTCCAAGGAATCTATAAGTAAGCTACTCAAACTGGTAGAAGAGTTCAGCAAAGTCTCAGGATACAAGATAAACATAAGTAAATCAGTAGAATTCCTTTACACCAACAACGAGACTGTTAAGGAGGAAATTAACAAATCAATAGCATTTACGATAGCCCCTAAGAAGATAAAGTACATAGGAATTAATCTAACCAGAAAAACAACAGACCTTTACAAAGAGAACTGCAAGCCCTTACTGCAGGAAACTAAGGGAGGCTTAGATAAATGGAAAAACCTACGCTGCTCATGGATAGGAAGACTTAACATTGTGAAAATTTCTATTTTACCGAAAGCAATTTATTTAAATAATGCAATCCCAATACAAGTTCTAGCATCATTTTTTAATGAGATGGAGAAACAAATCACCAATTTTCTTTGGAAAGGGAAGAAGTCCCGGATAAGTAAGGTAGTACTTAAGAAGAAGAACACAAGGGAGGCTTCTCATTACCCGAACTTAGAACATACCACACTGCCACAGTGGTAAAAACAGCCAGGTACTGGTACAAGAACAGACAGATCCATCAATGGAATAGAAATGAGACCCCAGAGATGACACCATCTGCCTATGATCAGTTGATATTCAACAAAGGCCCTGAGACATTAAACTTGGATAAAAACAGTCTCTTCAACAAATGGTGCTGGCAAAATCGGTTATCCATCTGCAATAAACTGAATCAAGATCCACATCTTACACCTTATACAAAAACCAACTCCAGCTGGATAAAAGACCTAAATATCAAACCTAAAACGATAAAGTTCATCCAAGAAAAGGTAGGAACAACAATGGAAGTTTTAAGACACAAAGAGGACAGACTCCAAAATCTGTCAAAGAAACCTCAATCAACAGAAGAGAAAGTAGATAAATGGGAACTACTAAGAATCAAACACTTTTGCTCATCCAAAGACTTTATTAATAGACTTAAAAGAACACCCACAGAATGGGAAAAATTATTTGGCAACTCTATGTCAGACCGACACCTGATCTCCATAATCTATAAGATACTACAAAATATCAATAAGAAGAAGATAAACCATCCAGTTAATCGATGGGCAAAGGAGATGGACAGACACTTCACTAAAGAGGAGATCCAGGCAGCCAAAAAACACATATGGACATGTTCACGATCTTTAGTTATTAAAGAAATTCAAATCAAGACAACAATGAGATACCATCTCACCCCAACAAGATTGGCCGTGATCCAGAAAACACAAAAGAACAAATGCTGGAGAGGCTGAGGAGAAAGTGGAACCCTCCTACACTGTTGGTGTGGTTGCAATATGGTCCAGCCTCTTTGGAAGGCAATCTGGCGCTTCCTTAAAAAAATGGATATCGATATACCATTTGACCCACTCATTCCACTACTTGGAATATATCCTACAGAATCAAGGCCTTTCACACCAATGGACACATGCACCAGAATGTTTATCGCAGCACAGTCCACGATAGCAAAAAGATGGAATCAACCCAGATGCCCAACAATAGAAGAATGGATAGGTAAACTATGGCACATATACTCAATGGAGCACTATGCAATGATAAAGAATAACGATGATTCAAGGAAACATCTCCTAACCTGGTTTCAACTGGAAGACATTATGTTGAGACCTGTACAATAAGATCTCAAAAACAGACTTGTATATAGAAGAAAAGACTCTTTGAGAGCTGTAAGGGAGGGGAGGGAGGGAGGGTGAGGGGGGGAGGGTTTAGTTTAGATAGTTACTAGAAATCTAGTTGGCAGAAAGCGGTGATAGCACACATTAGAAACAAGAACAACATTAAGTGGACTTCAGCATAACTTGAGTAGTCCTTCCATCTTAACTCAATACTGCAAGGATAGAGTAGCTGGGGCAGGGGGGTTGGGGACCATGCTCTTAGGCGAATTCCAGGCCAATTGGCACAACTAGCGTTTTGCTAAGAAAGCTCTCTGTACCCCACATTGGTGAGTGGTGTCTGGGATCTTAAAAGCTGCCAAGCTGCCATCCGAGGACACAGCAAATGGCCTCAACTCAGCAGGAACGGATGCTTACCGAGGACCAAAATGATATGCGGTAAAGACAACCGAGAAGACAGAGAGAACCGCAAGAGTGGGTGCCTACATCGACTTGGGACCAGAAGAACCGGATGGTGCCCGGCCACCAGCGATAGCCACAATGGAGCTCTCAGAGAGGAGTCTCACTGGCAACACAAGAATAAAAAGGGGTGCATCATGAGATCTCCACTAAAAGACCTCAATTGATGGTCCAGCGGTTTTGGGGTTCCTCTGAGAGCATGGCCCCCTTCCCTGATACTGCCCTTTCCCATAAATTATAACAAAGGTCCACTCTTTGGACAGGAATGGATTGGACTTGGCAATGCAGAGTGACCATATATTGGAAGCACTTTATGGTTCTATATATCTATAGGATATCTTCTTGCTGACCTCTGGCTGGAGGAAGGGGAGTGGATGGAGAGGAGGCGAAAGGAGGCTGTTGGGAGGATGAGATATGTATGGAGCAGAGAGGAATAGTGTGCATTCACCAGACAGGGAGAGCAGTGGAAGCTGCATATAGGTGGGCATGTAAATTTATAGGTGAATGTACATTTTCACTCAGTTATGTTAAATAAAAATAAAAATTAAAAAAAAAAAGTCAGTGGAATTTGTATTGGGGATGTGTTATATAAGTAAGTTGTTTGGGGTAAAATAGACATTTTTACAATGTTGAGTCTTCCTATCCATGAGCAGGGTAGGTTTCTCCATTTATGTAAGTCTCTCTTAGTTTCTTGTAGTAAGGTTTGTTTGTAGTTCTTTTTGTGAAGTTCTGTTATTTCTCTGGTTAGATTTATTCTTAGGTATTTCATCTTCTTGGGGGCTATAGCAAATGGTATTGATTAGGTGATTTCTTCCTTGATAATCTCATTGTTGGTATAAAGGAATCCTACTGATTTACTTATGTTTATCTTGTATCCTCACACTTTGCTGAACTCTCCTTTCAATTTGAGTAGCTTACTTATGGATTCTTTAGGATTCTCTGCAATATACAATCATATCATCTGCAAATATGGAGATTTTTACTTCCTCTTTGCTGATGCAGATGTCTTTTATTTCTTGGTCTTGTCTAACTGCTGTGGCTAGAACTTCTAGTACAGTGTCAAATAGAAGAGCCGAGAGTGGGCATCCTTGTCTAGTTTGCGTTCTCAAGAGGAATTGTTTTAATCTCATTGGTTTCAAAATGTAGGCAGTTGACATTATATAAGTGTTCCTTACTGCTTTGAGGAATTTGGTATCTATTCCTACATTGCTGAGAGTGTTTAGCATGAATGGGTGTTGGGCTTTACCAGTGCCTCTACTGCATCAATAGACAAAATCAGGTGATTCTTATTTATTGCATTATTTATGTGGTTGATCACATTTACTGTTTTTCTGATGTTGAACCAGCCTTGCATCCCTGGTGCGAATCCAACTTGGTCATGATGTATTATTTTGTTGATACGTTGTTGTGTTCTATTGGGAAGAATTTTGTTGAAGATTTTTTTCATCTGGATTCATGAGTGATATTAGTTTGAAGTTCTCCTTTTTTGTTGAGTCTTTCCCTGGCTTTGTATCAGGGTTATGCTGGCTTCATAGCATGAATCCGGGAGTGCTACATCTTTTACTGTGCTGTGAAATAGTCTCAATAGTATTGGAGATAACTCTTCTCTGAAAGCTTGGTAGAATTCTGTGGTGAAGCCATCTGGTTCAGGGCTTTTTTTTTGGTTGGTAGTTTTTGGGTGACTTTTTCAATCTCTTCCTTTGTCATGGGTTTATTAAGTTGTTCCTGATAATTTGTCCATTTCCTCTAGATTTTCAAATTTGTTAGAGGATAGTCTAACGTAGAATTCTGTTATGATATTTTGGATTTCTGATGGATCAGTTGTGACAACCCCCTCTCATTTCTTATTTGGTTTGTTTCCTTTTCTGTTTTTCTTTAGTAAGTTTAGCCAATGGTTTGTCAAGTTTGTTGATCTTTTAAAAAAACCTTTTTTGGTTTTTCCAGTTTTTTCAATTGTTCTTCTACTCTATAATTCATTTAGTTTTGCTCTAATCTTTCTAATCCATTTTCTTCTGGTGCCTGAGGAGTTCTTCTGTTGCTCTCTCTCTACTCGTTCAAGCTGTAGGGTTACATCTTTGGTTTGGGTTCTTTCTTGTTTCCGGATGTGTGCATTTATGGAGATAAACTGACCTCTGAGCACTGCTTTGGATGTATCCCATACATTCTGGTATGAAGTGTTTTCATTCTCATTGAAATCCATAAATTTATTTATTTCTTCCTTGATTTATTCTATAACCCATGGCTTTTTGAGCAAGATGTTGTTCAGTTTCCATGTGTTCCATGTTTTCTCTGCTACTGATTTTGACTTTAATGGCTTTGTGATCTGAGAAGGTGCTTTGCAATAATTCAATGGTATGGGTTTTGTTGAGCTTTGCTTTATGTCGTAACACATGGTCTATTCCAGAAAATGTTCCATGTGCACTGGAGAAGAAGGTGTAGTTGTCTGTTGATTGATAGAAAGTTGTGTATACGTCAATGAGGTCTAGTTGGTTAATTGTGGCAATAAGATCTGTGTCTTTATTGAGCTTTTTTCTAGACAATCTGTCCAATATTGAGAGTGGAGTGTTGAAGTCTTGCACTATTACTGTGGAGTGATCTATTTCAGTTTTCAGTGTAGTCAGTGTTTCTTCGATGTATTTAGATGCTCTAGTATTGGGTGTATAAATATTTAATATTGTTAAGTCCTATTAATGTATTGAACCTTTCAGTAATAGTGTCTATCCTTTTCATGATGGTAGATTTTACATTAAAATCTATTTTATCTGAGATTAGTGTTGCAACTTTGTGTATTGTTAGCTTGATATATATTCTTCCATCCTTTAATTTTCAGTTTGTTCACATCTTTAAATGTCCGGTGAGTTTCTTGTAAGCAAGATATGGATGGGTTGTGTCTTTTGATCCAAGATGCCACTCATTGTCTCTTTACTGGAGCATTCAGTCTATATTCAATGTAATTATTGTTAGATATGTGTTTATTGATGTCATTGTGATATGCTTAGTTTTGTGTTGACCTCTATTCTTTTTATTCTGTTCTGGGACATTCTTCTTTATGAGTCTATTTTTCATCTTTTTCAGGATTGATTTTGTGGTTGTTGAGACTCCTGTATTAGGTTTCTTGATTTGATATGTTGCATCTTTACTGTGCTTTGTGGCTGCCCCTGTGGTCCCCCTTAATAATCTATGTTTAGATCCAATTTTAACTACTACTAGTCTTATTAACTTCCTCTCCATCTGGAAGGACTGTAACGACTGTAGCACCTCCCTCTTTTTAATATGATGACATCGTAGTTTTCATGATATGATCACTGGATCACTTCTTTTAATATTACAGCTTTGATTGAGTTTGAAGCCTCCTCTAACTGAGTAGGTTTCTGAATGATGCGTCCTGTGTTTCCTCCTGATGTATAAAATTAATGGTTTTATTCTCCTAAGTCACAAGCTTCTTTCAGTATTTCTTGTAGCTTTGGTTTGGTTTTTGAGTTTCTGTTTATCTGTGAATTTCTTTATTTCATTTTCATATTTGAAAGATAGTTTTGCAGGATATATAATTCTTGTTTGGAAGTTCTCCTTCAAGGCTTTGACTATGTCATCCCACTGCCTCTGTGCCAGCATCGTTTCTGCTGAGAAATGAAACGAAACTCTACAGGGCTACCCTCTGAATGCTAGCTTTACTTTGAGTCTTGCTGCTTTTAAGAGTTTCTGCTTATATTTCCTTTTGTTAAGCTTGATTATAGTATATCTTGCAGTCGTTCTTTTGGGATCTATATTAAATGGAGTTTGGTATGCGTCTTGGATATCTATATCCTCTTCTTTCATAATTCTGGGAAGTTTTCTGTCAGCAACTCAGCCACTACACTTTCTGTGTTCTCAGGTGTCCCACCCTGTTTAGGAACTCCAACTAAGCTTAGATTGTTCCTCTTAATAGAGTCCCACTTGCTTCTTAATTTTTCTTATTTCTTTCTTCTGATTTCTCTTCAAAAATGCTGGAGTCAGTAGCTCTGTCTTCCAAGTCAGAAAGTCTATTTTCCATTTATTTAATTCTGTTTTCATGGTTTTGAATTGAATTTTCTATGTCTTTGATTTTGTTCTTGATCTGTTGGATTTCAGAGTACCGGTGTTCCATCAGACTGAACAGCTTGCTTGAATTTTAATTTTGCTCTGCTGCATTTTGTATAAACTCTAGGAGGTCTCTTTATCTAATCCTTTGGTACCCACCATCCAATTGTTTTACAAAGGCTTCTTCTTCTGGGAAGTTACTTGGATCTTTTGTGGGCCTTCTGAAGCCATAGGTGAATTCTTCCTAACATTCTGGTCCACAGTTTGTTGCTTTTTAGGCATCTGGGGGTTGTTTTGTTTCTCCGGTGTTACTTTAACAGGATCTGAAGCTGAGTCTGAACAGGAAGTTGATCACCAGACATCTCTACGTACTCCAGGGACTGGGCTCAGTGGAATCTCTGGGGTACTAGGCTCCACCTCTTGATAGGCAAAGACACAGCTCCACTTATAGAGACACTGGAGAGCCATCAGCTGACCCTATAATGTGAGACAGTAAAGGCTGGAAGAGATACCATCCAGATTCATCTCAATTATTTCTCTATCATAAGGTAAAAGGTATCTGACAGCTTCCACATTTAGTCAGGCTTTCAGGTATGCAAGTTCCTCTTCTCAGCGGGCAAAGTAAGCATCTCTATATCAAAGACTGCCTAGTGCTGGAAAATTGCTCTCCAGCAGGCACTGCCACCCAGCCTGGGAATTAGGTCCAGCTGAGGCCTCTGTATAGGGAAATCTGCCTCCCAGTGAATCAAGATGGCATGCCACATAAGCTCCCCCACCTGCCTTGGAAAAGGCTAGTCAATGACTGAGATTCAGAGATTCCAAGATTCCAAGAGAGAGAGGTCAGTGGTGCCAAGATGCACAGATTCCAAGGTGCACAGAATTTGGCTACTCAGCTCACAGATCTCATCAGCAGTGCTTCTAAGCTTTGCTGCCAATCAAACTTCAGCTCTCACGGGCTAAGACAAAGAAAAAAAAGTTAAAATGGTGGTTTACCTTCAGTCCACCAGAGTCAGCTCTCAACAAGTGTGGGGGTTGACAAACAGAAGTTTCCCACTCAGTGATATGCAGGCCAAATAGGCAGCCCTATGCCATGTCCTAGGGCTCAGATGGTGTCCAGAAAGCTCTATTTAATTATCAATTCAGGCCTTGGATTTAGGGAGACATGTGTTTTGGTTGGGTCTGTTGTGACATATCCCGTCTAATTTTTTAGTTGGATTATTGTTTCCTTTCCTGTTTTTCTTTTGTGAATTTAGCCAGCGGTTTATTGATTTTGATGACCTTTAATTTAAAAAAATAGCTTTTGGTTTCTTTAATTCTTTCAGTTGTCTTTCTATTCTCTAACTCATTTAGATCCGCTCTAGTTTTTTATTATCTGTTTTCTTCTGGTGCTCAAGGGTTCTTTTTTTTGTTCTCTTTCTACTTGTCCGAGTTATTGGATTAATTTTTTGGTTTGGGTCCTTTCTTCACTTTGGATGAGTGCATTTATTGTGATAAACTGACCTAAGAACTGTTTTTGCTGTATGTCATAGGTTCTGCTAAGATGTGTTTTCATTCTCACTTGATTACAGGAATTTATTGCATTCTTGATTTCTTGAACACATGAATTTTTGAGCAAAGTGTTGTTCAGTTTCCATTAGTTTGAGTTTCTACCCATGTATTTTCTTCTATCGATTTCAACTTTTATGGCTTTATGATCTGAGATGATTCTTTTCAATATTTCAATGGTTTAGATTTTGTTGAGATTTGCTTTATGGCCTAATACATAGTCTATTCTGGAGAATGTTCGACATGCATTGGAAAAGAAGATGTCTGTTGTTGGGTGGAGAGTTTTGTATTTGCCCATGAGGTTGAGTTGGCTGATTGTTGCAATAAGTTCTTCCATATCTTTATCGAGCTTTTTTCTGGATAATCTGCCCATTACTGAAAGTGGACTGTTCATATCTCTTACTATTATTGTGGAGTGATCTATCTCACTTTTGCATGTTGTCAGTGTTTGTTCAAGTTATTTAGATGCTCTGATATTGGGTGGATAAATATTTAACACTGTTATATCCACCTTGTGTATTGACCTTTTAGCATGTGACCATCCTTATCCACATGGTGGATATTGCTTTAAAGTCTATGTTATCTGAGATTAATATTGACACTCTGCTCTTGTTTACATGTTGTTAGTTTTGTATAAAATTTTCCATCTTTTGATGTTCAGTTTGTTCATATCTTTGAGTCTAAGGTGTGTGTCTTGTAAGCAACATATAGATGGATCTTGTTATTTAATTCAACCTGTTACTTTCTGTCTCTTTATTGGTGCATTTAATTCACTTAAACATTCACTTACATTATTGATAGGTATGAGCTTAGTGCTGTAATTTTAGTGCCTTTATTTTTGTGTTGTTGACATTTTCTTTGTTCTACTTAATATTCTGTCCTGAGTCAGTTTTCTTTATGAGTTTTCTTTTCATCTTTTTCAATGTTGTCTTTGTATCTGTTGAGACTTCTATATTATATTTCTTATTTTGATGTGTGTTATTGTTAGTTTGCTTTTGCAGCTACATCATGAGTCCCACCTAGTATTCTAATTTTAAACCAATCTTTAACTTCTTTGTATCTCCTTGACTTTCTCTCCATCTGAATGGTTTATGAATGCATAAATAGCTCCCTCTTTGTAGTATAATGTTTCCAGAATTTATATACTGATATTTTTTGTTCCCTACTTTTCCTATTTAAGCTTTGATTGAGCTTTGTGACTTCCCTAATAATGTAGAACTTGGAGCTGTGCCCTGCATTGCATCCTTGTGTATATGTCTGATGTTACTTATTGTCTAATTAAATAAATTCCTTCAGTATTTCTTGTAATTTTGTTTTGGTTTATGCAAAGTGTCTAAGTTTCTGTTTGTCTGGAAATGTCCTAATTTTGCCATCGTATTTGAGAGACAGCTTTGCAGCATGTATAATTCTTGGTTGGGCTTTTTTTCTTCCTCCTTCCAGGCTTTGTATGTGTCATCTCATTGCCTTTGTGCCAAAATGGTTTGAACTGAATAATTGGAGTTCTTTCTGAGGGACTCTCTTTTTTAAGTTAACTTTGGTTTAAGCCTAGCTGCCTTTAAGCATCTCTCTTTATGACTCATTTTTTTAAAGTTTGATTTTAAAGTTTGATTAGTATGTCTTGGTGTCTTTCTTTTGGGATCTACCTTTTCTGGAGTTAGATGAGCATCATCTTTCATGATGTCAGGGACGTTTTCTGACAGCAACTCTTCAACAATTCTCTTTTTATTTTCTGTTATGCCTCCTTTGTCTGGTACTCCAATAACTTGTAAATTATTCCTCTTTATAGAGGCCCACAAAACTCTCTAGTCTTCATTTTTCTTGATTCTTTTATTTGATTTTTTTCTCATAAATGCTGTTGACTTTCAATTGAATTGTGTAACTCAAATTTATTAGTCTGATGAATTTCAGATTGTTGATGTTCTAGCAATTCATGTAGCTTTTTTATTTTTTTATTTTGTTCCGCTGCACTTTGTCTAATCTCTATCCTAAGACCTAGAAAGGCTCTATACACAATCCTTTTGTATTCTACCTCCAATATTTTCAGGAAGATTTCTTTATCTGGGAAAATTTTTGATTCTTTACTTTGGAATTTTTCTGGAACTATGGTGGTCTGCTCCTTTAAATGGTTAGATTGTTGTCTCCAAGCCATCAGAAATCTGTTGGGATTTAATTGTTAGGATTTGCAATATAACCATATTTGTATGTTAATTTTATTTTGACTGTCCAAGTAGTTAGTCATTTAAGCTAGAGTGCTTATTGGAACCTAAATAATTCAGATGTCCTGTCGCCTGATGTTTGGAGTGATCACTGCACTGAGAGATGTAGCAGGAATTCCTCACTCAGGGGAGTCAGTGGAACTCTTCTTACAGCCCTTCCTTGGTTTCCCTCCCCAGTTCCAGGAGAAAAGCTCAGATCACACACACAAAGTACCCTACTTCCAGCCCAGGTAGTGCTCTAGAATTTAGACCTGGTATAGAGCACAGAGGAAACTCTGGTGGCAGAGTGGTTAAGTACTATATCTGCTAACCAAAATGTCAGCAGTTCAAATTTCCCACGTGTTCCTTGGAAACACTATGAGGCAGTTCTACTCTGACATGCAGGGTTGCTATGAGTCAATATTTAATTAATGGCAATGGATTTGTGTTGGTTGATAGAATAGAGAAGGGAGGTGGCAAAAGCTGGTTATAGGGAGTGAAATAGTGCATAAGAAATATTTGAGTCATAAAAGTTGACATGCACTTAGCTTGCAGTGTTCTGGTAAATGCAGCAATCTGCAGCTCTGAGGAGCTGGTGGAATGTGTCATCTACCCCTCCTACTGCTTCCTTCTCTGAGTCCTTGAGAAAGATCAGGGCACACAATAAAATGTCCCCATTACACCTAGTTACTGCACCAGAATTTACCATAATGTGTAAAGCAGAGACGTTAGGTAGAAAAAGCTGAAGATGGGGAAGGAAGTCAGCACATAGGACAGGATTGTGCCCTGAGGTATCTACAGCACTTGTCTTGAAATATGTGGAATTCACCTTGTGCTTTGTAGATGCAGTGATCACCTGGCTCAGCAGAGGTTTACTTCTACCTTTACCTTTATTTCCCTCCTGAGTCCCAGAGAAAAGCTCAGGACATACAATCCCAGATCAGGTTCAGGTAGTGCACCAGATTTTAGCCTCCAGCGTAGCTCAGGGAAGGGAAGGAGGAAGGGTTCTGCTGTACTTGGCTGCTAGTCACCTGTGTTCTCTAGGTGCAGCTGTCTTAAGCACAGCTTCTCTGTTGAGAGAGACCCTTTCCACTCAAGTGCTGCTGCTCAGTGTGGCAGCCAGCCCCAGTGGGGCTCTCAGGCACAGCAGACCCAGACCTAGCCTCCAAGTAGACAAATGTTACATCCACACCCATGCAACCTCACCGTTACCATGCCAGCAGAAGCAGAACACTTTGTCATTCCATTTCTCTTCCGACAAAGGTAGTTGTTCCTCTTCTTGTCTCCCAGTCTGATCTCACAAATTTCTGTCTGATCTTGGGGCTCCTAAGATGTCCATTTTGTTCCATTCAGTTGTTTTTCAATGCTTTAGTTATTAGAGGAGTCCAGGGAGACATGTGACTAGTCTTCCATCTTGGCCTTGCTTTTTCTTCATGAAATTTTTTTAAAAAGAAAGAAGACAGTACACAATGCTGTGAAAGGCATCACAACTTGTACAAGGCAAGGTCATGAAAATGCCACAGACACTCTTCCAAACCTCCTTATGGGCCCTGAAGTACTGGGATGAAGGTTTTGGGGACCATGATCTTGGGAACAATTAGCTCTATTGGCATAACACAGTTTATAAAGAAAATGTTCCATATTCTACTTGAGTGAGTAGTGTTTGCAATCTTAAAACTTGTGAGTGACCACTTAAGATATTCTACTGGTCTCACACCATCCAGAGCAAGGAATAATGAAGAAAATGTAAGACACAAGGGAAAGATTGGTCTAATGCAGTAATGGACCACAACGACCACAGCCTCCACCAGATCAAGTCCAGCACAACTAGTTGGTCTCTGGCTACCATCACTGAGTATTCTGACAGGAACCACAATATAGGGAGTCTGGGACAGAGTTAGAGAAAACTGTAGAACAAAATTCTAACTCTCTGTTTCATACACACACACACACAAAATCTAGACTTACTAGTCTGACAGAGACTGGAGAAACCCCAAGATTATGTGCCCCAGACAATCTTCTAGCCCAGTTATGAAGCCACTCCTGAGGTTTACCCTTGACAGTGTCATGAAAAAGGCACTGAATGGACATGCCAGCCCACAGACAAGGATGAGAAGGCAGGAGGGGACAGAAATGCTGGTAGTAGTGAACCCAACATGGAGTAGGGGAGAGTGTTGACATGTTGTGGGTTTGGCAATTGGTGTCACAAAACAGTATGTGTACTACTATCTTAATGAGAAGCTCATTTATTCTGTAAATCTCCATCTAAAATACCAAAAGAAACAAAGTTAGTAAATATGCCATAGAAAACATATGTAAATAAAAAATAGTAAAAATTGAATTTCATCAGTCTACTAACTGTTACAAACTCTAACTATCCAGTGTGGGTCTTTCTCCAAGTTAGGATGATCCTTGTATGTGTAAAACTCCGCACTTAGACCTACCTCCAGGTACTCAGTGCTTCTCTAATACACTTACAGGGAATTTAACAAAACTTAATTTCCAATCATGCCACCATCCTACTTACAATTTTCAATGCTTTCTCATTTCTCTTTGCATAAATTTCATGGTCACAATAGTGGCAACGGCCTTCCAAGACATCAGGAGTCTCAGCCAACTTTCCAAGCCTCGTCTCTCACCAATTCCTGTTACTCATCATGTTTTAGGCACACTGCCCTTTCCTCCATGGAAACGTCTTCTCGTTTTAGGAAAGTCTGTAGGTGGTTCAAGTGGTTAAGTTCAGGACCACTAACTGAAAGGTTGGCACTTGAAACTTAGCAGTGCCTCAGTAATAAGCCTGCTTTCTGCTTCCAAAATGTTATAGCCTTGAAAATTCTATGGAATATAGTTCTGCTCTGCACACAGGGGGACTTTACAAGACACATGAGTCAATTAACTGAATGGCAACTAATAACAATTATCTATGACAGTCTGTCACCCTACTTTCTCTGTGTAATTTCTACTTAACATTCAGGTCTCAACTCAAATGTCATTTCTTCAGAAGAGACTTCCTTGACTACCTTAATGTGAGTACACATACAATTATACATTTTTATTGTTGTTATGTGCAGTGAAGTCCATTTCAATTTATAGCAACCTGATGTGAAAGAGTAGAACTGCCCTACATGGCTTTCTGGGCTGTAATCTTTACAAGAACAGATCACTAAGGCTTTCTGCCATTGAGCTGCTGGGTATATTCTAACAGCCTACCTTTCAGTTAGCAAATACTTAACCATTGTGCTAGCAGTGCTCGTTGCTACACTCAGTAGTTTTCCTTTTTTAAACACAAACCAGAAGATAGAGAGACCCACATGAATGGGTGCCTACATTGACTTCGGACTGGAAGAACTGGATGGTGCCTGGACACCACCAGTGATAGCTGAGATGGAGCTCACTAAGTTGAGTGTCACTGGCAACACAAGAATGAAAAAGGGTGCATCCTGAGATCTCCACTAAAAGATCTCAATTGATGGTCCAGCAGTTTCAGGGTTCCCCTAGGATCATGGCCCCTGGCCCTGATGCTGCCCTTGCCCATAAATCATAACAAAGGTCCACTCTTCGGACAAGAATAGATTGGAATTGGCGATGCAGAGTGACCATATATTGGATGCACTTTGTGATTCTATATATCTATAGGATATCATCCTGCTGACCTCTGGCTAGAGGAGGGAGAGTGGATGGAGAGGAGAGGAAAGGAGACTGTTGGGAGGATCAGACATGTATGGAGCATAGAGGAGAGGAATAGTGTGCTGTCACTGGACAGGGAGAGCAGTGGAAGCTGCATATAGGTGGACATGTAAATTTGTACAGGAATGTACATTTTCACTCAGTCATGTTAAATAAAAAAACACAATTATTTAATGTCTATCTCTCTTGTTGAGCTATAAGCTCGCTGATGTTAGGGATTCTATTTTGTTCATGAATAAATTCAGGCCAACTAAATTTCACAATTTCATGCACATTAAATCACCTATGACTTCTTCCTTTCAGAGCATATGACTGAAATGATTCACCCTACGTTTTAGGTCTCATCTATTATAACTTTTAACTCCTCTTTATTCAGCTACAGCAGGAAACCCACTGACAACATGATCCCAATGCACCTTTGTGGTTAGGTTCTTGCCACTTATAAAGAAAATAATTTCTGTTTTTACTTTGTAGCTATAAAAACATTTGAAAACAAAAAACTGTACTACTTATCAGTGACTTAGTTTTGGTATCAAAACTTGTGTCTACTACTATTTAGCCAGAAGCGTTTTTGCTTTTGTAAACTGTTTTTGGCAAAGTCTGTTTCCCACATACAAAAAAATATATATATATATATGTATATGTGTGTGTGTGTGTGTGTGCATTTTTAATTGTATGTTGGAACATCAGCTATGAGGAAGCGCATCACAACAATCTATTTCTGACAAGTCTGCAAGCATCTGGGTGAATCTATGATGTAGTGCAGAATTTCTCAAGCCATTTCTCTTGAAGAAACTGTTTGAAAAAGTATTCTATCTGTCACAAAAGTATACTTTTTAAAAACATAATAAAAATAAATTACTAGAAAAATAAAATTAAGAGAGAAGAGATATACAAATTCAAATTGACTAATCATACCTGGATATTTCAGTAACATCAAATAGCTATAATAAAAACCCAAATGCTTGTTATTCATTTCTGTATTTACCTTGCCATGGACAGTTCACATACCAACACCAGTCCTGAGACATTTGTTGTACAGCAGTGAGTGCATTACACCAGTGCTTCTCAAATTTTCCCATGCCTGTCAGTAACCTATTAACATCCAGGTTCTAATAAATCTGAAATTGGGTCTGAAATTTGGCATTTCATATAAGCTACCCATTGAAGTTGACAAGACAGCTGATCTGTAGACCACACTTTCAGTAAAAGTCATTAGACTATTAGATCTTTGTAAGAAAGATTGCGTATGTTCATCTCTGTATCTCCAGGACCCAACACAGTGCCAGTCACATACTCGATGCATAACAAAACTTTGGTGTGTAAAGAAGTGATCTGCTTGAACAACTTTTCCATTTCCATGGACTCATGGACTTCTTTATATTAAAAACTCCATAACATTTTTAATTATAATTTTTATTGTTGTAAACATATAGATACATTTGCCAATTCAGCATTTTTTTTTTTTTTTTGCAATTAACTGGAAGTGCACAATCTAAATTAAATCTGTGTGCTTGCCTATCTGCAGATCCTTCTGTACTCCTGGCCCCGTGACAGCACACTCCTCCTTTTTGTTCTACATGTGTCATATCCTCTTAACAGTCTCCTTTCCCCTCCTCTCCACCTTTCTTCTCCCTTCTAGTAAGAGGTCAGTAGAATAGCTTCCTATAAACGCACAGAACCATAAAGTACACACACCAGATGGTCACACTGCATTCCCAAGTCCAGTCCATTCCAGTCTTAAGAATTGACCTTAGTAATGTTTTCTGGTCAGGGGCAGCAGCAGGTCTAGGAGCCATGCTCCTATGGGAACCACCAGAAAGCTGGACCATCAATTGTGATCTTTTAGTGGAGTTCCTGAGGTGCACACATCTTTCTCTTGTGTTGCAGCTGGAACTCAAAATGGGCGTCCCATGACAGCTGTCTTTGGCGGTGGCCAGGCACCATCTGGATTTTCTAGTCACATGTTGATAAAGTCACCCATTCAAAAGGGACTTTCTGTCTCTTGGGCACTTTTTCCCTCATGTCTTTATTGTTCTTAGTGATCATATGTTCTGCATGAGTTGGAACCATTTGGTGTACCTCAGATGACAGCTTGCTAGCTTTTGAGACCCCCAGGTGCCACTCACCAATATGAGGTGCAGAAGACTGTCTTAGCAATAGGATAGTCATGCCAACTGGCATTGATGTCCCCTGAGAGCATGGTCCCCAGACTCCCACTCCTGCTACTCTATCCTTGCAATATTGGGTTAAGATTAGAAGAGTTTTCAGTTTATGTTGAAGTCCAGTTAAACTGATTTTCTTTCTGCCATGTGCTGTCACTTCTTTCACGCAACCAAGTTTCTATCATCTATCTAATCTAAGATCAGCCCTCTAACTCCCATGCTCCCTTTCAGCCATCAAAGAGTCTTGTCTTCTGTACATGAGTCTATCTTTAAGTCCTGTACTAGGGATCTCAAAGAATATTTGTCCTTCTGCTGCTGACTGATTTCACTCAGCATAATGCCTTCCAATTGAAACCAGGTTGTGAGATGCTTCCAAAAATCGTCACTGTTCTTTATCATTGCACAGTGTTCCATTGAGTTCATGTACCACATTTGGTTTATCCATTCACCTGTTGGTGGGCATCTGGGCTGAATCCATCTTTTAGCTATTGTGGACTGTGCTGCAATAAACATTCGTGTGCATGTATCTGTTCGTGTGACTGCCCTGGTTTCTGTAGGACATATTCCAAACATTGGAATTACTGGATCAAATGGGATATCCATTTCCAGCTTTTTAAGAAAGCATCAGATTGCTTTCCATAGAGGTTGTACCATTTTGAAATCCCACCAGCAGTGTAGGAGAGTTACAATTTCTCCACAGCCTCCACAGCATCTGTTGTTTTGTGGTTTTTGGATCATGGCCAACCTCATTGGGGTGAGATGATATCTCATTGTAGTTTTGATTTGGATTTCTCTAATAGGTAATGATAGTGAGCGTCTCCTCATGTGTCTTTTGGCTACCTGGATGTCCTCTTTGGTGATGTTTCTGTCCATCTCCTTTGCCCATCACTTAATTGGGTTACTTACCTTTTTCTTGTTGATATTTTGCAGTATCTTGTAGACTATGGAAATCAGACATTGGTCCGACAGATAGTTGCCAAATATTTTTTCCCATTCTGTAAGTGGCCTTCTAATATTTTTGATAAAGTCTTTGGATGAGCAAAAGTGTTTGATTCTTAGTAACTCCTGTTTATCTATTTTCTCTTCTGTTGATCATGCTTTGTTTGTCAGATTTAGAAGTCTGTCTACATTGTGTATTAAAACTTCCATGGTTGATCCTATTTTTTCTTGCATGATCTTTCTCATATTAGGTTTGGTATTTAGGTCTTTTATCCACTTTGAGTTAGTTTTTGTGTAAGGTGTGTAAAGTGTGAGTTATGGGTGTTGTTTCAATTTGTTGTTTTTTCTTTTTTTTTTTTGGAAAATGCATAACTCAATGTTGCCAGCACAACTTTTTTAATTGAATTCTATTTTTTTAATTATGACTGAGTGAAAATGTACATTCCTGTATAAATTTACATGCCCACCTGTATGCAACTTCCACTGCTCTCCCTGCCCGGTGACAGCACACTATTCCTCTCTGCTCCATAAACGTCTCATCCTCCCAACAGTCTCCTTTTCCCTCCTCTCCACCCACTCTCCTTCCTCCAGCCAGAGGTCAGCAGGATGATATCCTATAGATGCATAGAACTATAAAGTGCTTCCAATCTGTGGTCACTCTGCATCACCAAGTCCAATCCATTCATGTCCAAAGAGTGGACTTTCATTATGATTTATGGGCAAGGGCAGCATTTAGCCCAGTTTAGAGTCTTAGGGGCTTTGTCGAATACCAACAATTGATAAGAGGATGGTGGCATCTCTGGGATCTCAACTCTGTTCCATTCGTCCATATGTCTCTGTGCCAGTACCACGATGTTGTAACTACTGTGGCAGTGTAATAAGTTATAACTTTGGGCAATGTGAGGCCTCCCACTGTGTTCCTGCTCTTCAGTAGTGCTTTGCTTATCCAGGGTTTCTTCCCTTTCCAAATAAAATTGGTGACTTTTTCCTCCATCTCATTAACAAATGACATTGGAATCTGCTTTGAGAATGCATTGTACATGCAGATCGCTTTGGGTAAAATAGACATTTTCACAATGTTAAATTTTCTTATCCATGAGTAGGGTAGGTTTCTACATTTATATACATCTCTCTTGGTTTCTTCCGGTAAGGTCTTGTAGTTCTCTTTGTATAGGTCTCTTATTGCTCTAGTTAGATTTATTCCTAGGTATTTGATCTCCTTGGGGGTATAGTAAATAGTATTGATGTGGTGATTTCTTCTTTGATGATCTCTTTGTTCATGTAAAAGAATCCTACTGATTTACTGTTGTTTTTCTTATATTCTGATACTTTGCTCAACTCTTTGATTTGGTCCAGTAGTTTACTTATGGATTCTTTAGGATTCTTTGCATATACAATCATATCATCTGCAAATAAGTAGATTTTTACTTATTCTTTGCTGACGCAGATGCCCATCATTTCGTTGTCTTATCTAATTTCTCTGGCCAAAATTTCTCGTATAATATTGAATACAAGAGGTTAAAGTGGGCATCATTGTGGAGTTTCCATTCCCAAGGGGAATTCTTTCAGTCTCTTTCCATTTAGCATGATGTAGGCAGTTGACTTTGTGTAGATGCCCCTTATTGCATTGAGAAATTTCTTTTCTATTCCTATTTTGCTGCGAGATTTTAGCATGAATCGGTGTGGAAGTTTGTCGAATGCCTTTTCTGCATCACCTGACAAAATCACATGATTCTTATCCTGTGTTATTTATGTCATTGATCCCATTAATTATTCTTCTGATGTTGAACCAGCCTTGAATCTCTGATGTGAATAAAATTTGCTCATGATGAATTAATTTTTGGATATGTTGTTGAATTCTACTCACAAGGATTTTGTTGGATTTTTGCATCTAGGTTCATGAGTGATACTGGTCTGTAATTTTCCTTTTTGTTGTATCTTTCCCTGGCTTTGGTATCAGGGTTATACTGGCTTCATAGAATGAATTTGGGAGTATTTCATCCCTTTCTGTGTTATGAAATAGTCTCAGTAGTATTGGAGTTAATTCTTCTCAACAAGTTTGGTAGTATTCTTCAGTGAAGCCGTTTCAGCCTGAACAGTTTTTGGTTTGTAGTTTTTTGATGACTTCTTCTATCTCTTCCTTTGTGATGGCTTTATTAAGTTAATCTATTTCTTCCTGTGATAATTTTGGTAGTTGACATGAATCTAGAAATTAGTCTGTCTCCTCTAGGTTTTCAAATCTGTTAGAGTACAGTCTTTTGTAGTATCCTGTTATGATACTTTTTATTTCATTTGGGTCTGATGTGAAATCTCCCATCATAATTTCTTATTTTGGTAGTTTCCTCTTTCATTTTTCTTTTGTAAGCTCAGCCAATGTTTTATCAATTTTTTTGATCTTTTCCAAAAAAGAAAAAATCTTTTGGTTTTGTTAATTTTTTCATATGCTCTTTTATTCTTTAATTCATTTAGTTCTGCTCTAGTCTTCATTATCTATTTTCTTCTTGTGCCTCAGGGGTTCCTCTGCTGCTTTCTTTATACTTACTCAAATTATAGGGTTAGTTCTTTTTCTTTTTCTTTTTCTTTTTTTTTTATTATGACTGAGTGAAAATGTACATTTCCATGTAAATTTACATGCCCACCTATATGCAGCTTCCACTGCTCTCCCTGCCCGGTGACAGCACACTAATGTGTGCATTTATAGAGATAAATTGACCTCTGAGCACTGCTTTGGCTATATCTCATAGATTCTGGTAGGATGTGTTTTCATTCTCATTCGACTCCATAGATTTCTTTATTTTGTTCTTGATTTCTTGTACAACCCATGATTTTTTGAGTAAGGTGTTGTTCAGTTTGTATGATTTTCAATTTCTATCTATGTTTTTACTGCCATTGATTTCAACTTTTATGGCTTTATGGTCTGAGAAGTTGCTTTGCAATAATTCAATGGTTTGGATTTTATTGAGATTTGCTTTATATCTTAACAAATGCTCTATTTTGGAAACTGTTCCATGTGCACAGGAGAAGAAGGTGTAGTTATCTGTTGATAGATAAAACATTCTGGATACGTCGGTGAGGTCTCAGTTAATTGTCACAATAAGATCTTCTGTATCTTAACTTATCTTTTTTATGGATGATCTGTCCATTACTGAAAGGGAGTGTTGAAGTCTCCAGCTATTATTGTGGAGTGATCTGTCTCATTTTTCAATGTAGTCAGTGTTTGTTCAATGTGTTTAGATGCTCTGGTATTGGGCGCATAAATATTTAATATTGTTAAGTCCTGCTTGTGTATTGAGCCTTTTAGGAATGAATAGCGACCATCTTTTTCCATGATGGTGGATTTTACATTAAAATTCATTTTATATGAGATTAGTATTGTCACACCTGCTCTTTTTTGTATGCTGTTAGCTTGGCATATATTATTCTATCATTTAATTTTCAGTTTGCTCATATCTTTAAGTTTAAGGTGCATTAATTGTAAGCAACATATAGACGGGTTATGTCTTTTGATCCAGGATATCACAGCTGTCTCTTTATAAGAGCATTCATTCTTTTCACATCCAATGTAATTATTGATAAGTGTGTGCTTAGTGCTGTCATTTTGACATATTTATTTTTGTGTTGATGTTTCCTATGTTGCTCTTAATATTCTGTTCTGGGTTTTTCTTCTTTATGGGTTGAGTCTTCGTCTGTTTCTGTGTTGGTTTTGTGTTTATTGAGACTCCTGTATTGTGTTTCTTGTTTTGATTTGTTACAGTGTTATTGTGCTTTCTGTCTACCCCTATAATCTCCCATTAATTTCTCAGTTTAATCCAGACTTTAACTTCTGCATAGCTTTATAGTTTCGTCTCCACCCAAAAAGTTTATAATTACTGTAAGATATCCTTCTATTTAGTGTGATGATGTCATGGTTTTCATATCATGAGCACTAGTTCTCTTCTGTTAATAATGTACTTTTGATTAAGTTTTTTTATTTCATTTATTCAGTAGGATTCTGCATGCCATATCCTGCATTGCCCCCTTAAGTACAAACTTAGTGTTTTTGTTTTCCTAAACAAAGAAACTCTTTTGGTATTTCTTGTAATTTTGGTTTGGTTTTTACAAAGTTTCTACATTTCTGTTTATCTGTGAATGTCTTAATTTCATCTTCATATTTGAGAGATGGGGGTGGATTCAAGATGATGGACTAAACACACGTCTCCCTAAATCCCTCTGGAAACCAAGACCTGAATGGATAATTAAATGGAGCCTTCTGGACACCTAATGAGCCCTAGGACACAGCATAGAGCTGTTAATTTGGACTTCATACCACTGAACAGAATACCTCCTCTCTTTTGCTGACCCCACTCTCAGCAAGGGTGGGCTTGCACACACCAAAGGTAACTAACCATTTTCTTTTTTTCCTCTGTCTTAGCTCGCAGGTGGCAGAGCTGGACTTGACTAGCCGCTAATCTCAGACACACTGCTGGTCCGATCGGTAGCTGAAATTGCCATATTCTGAGATCCCAGCTTTGGACTCTGTGCATCTCGGCACCTTTGACCCCTCTTTCCACCTCCACCATACAGTAGGCTGGACCCAGCCAGGCGATGAGCTTGGGTGGGATGCCATGTTGATCAATTGGGAGGCGGAAATACCCATATAGAGGCCCCAGCTGGACTTAGTTCCTAGGCTGGGAGGCAGTGCCTTCCCAGGTGAGAGCACTTTTCCAAAAGAAAAGGAGCATTTTATACAGTGTCACTTACAGCTGGAGCCTGGCAACAGAGGATGTGGACTCTGTGCATCTCTACACCTTTGACCTCTCTTTCCTCCTCCATCATAGAGTAGCCTGGACACAGCTAGGTGGGGAGGTTGTGAAGGACACCACCTTTTTCCACTGGGAGGTGGGGATACACACACAGAATCCTCAGCTGGACCTAATTCCTGTGCTGGGAGGCAGCACCTGACCTGGAGGAGAGCACTTTATGGCAGAAAAGCAGTGTTCTACACAGTGTCACCTACAGCTAGGGCCTGACAGCAGAGACCAGCAGAGCAGTAGCCTTTCTGTATTTTGAGCTAGTTTATGTCATCTGGGGTTCAATATAGAGCTGCTTACTTTGCTGGCTGGGAAGAAGGACCTATACACCTGAAAACCTGACTGACTTTGGGAGTTGTCAGACATTTTTTACCTCTCATTTTAAGATGACCTAGAGAAACAACTGCAATCCATCCTCATAGCATCTCTCCCAGCCTCTATGGACTCACATGATGCCCCCAAAGCAGCAAATTCTGGAGACAACCTTAACCAAGAAATCACCCACGGCTTCAGAAGGCACCCAAAAGAAAGCACCAAAGAACTTTCCTGACAAAGAAGCTTTTCTGAAACCATCGGAAAGTTCCTACAAAAGGATTATATGTAGAGTCCTCCTAGACTTCATACAAAATGCAGGAAAGTGAAATGAAAAATTAAGCAAGCTGTTCCATCTGATGGAACACCAGTACTCTGAAATCCAACAGATCAATAACAAAATCAAAGAGATAGAAACTTCAATCCAAAGGCAGGAAAACAGATTGGAACAAATGGAAAAGGGAATTTCTGATTTGGAAGACAGAGCTACTGATTCCAGCATTTATGAGGAGAAATCAGAATGAAAGGAAGCAAGAAAAATGAAGAAACCTGTGGAACTCTATTAAGAGGAACAATCTACGATTAATTGGAGTTCCTGAACAGGATGAGACATCTGAGAACACAGAGAGTATTGTTACTGAGCTGCTGACAGAAAACTTCTCAGAAAGTATGAAAGAAGAGAATATAGATATCCGAGATATATATCGTACACCATTGAATATAGATCTCAAAAGAAAGACTCCAAGACATATTATAATCAAGCTTAACAAAGTGAAACATAAGCAGAAACTCCTAAAGACAGGAAAGGTCAAAGCAAAACTAACATTCAGAGGGAAACACTGTAGGCTTTTGTCATATTTCTCAGCAGAGACAATGCTGGCACAGAGACAGTAGCATGACACTTTCAAAGCCTTGAGGGAGAAGAACTACCAGTCAAGAATTATATATCCTGCAAAAATATCTTTCAAATATGAAAATGAAGTTAAGATATTCACAGATAAACGGAAACTTAGACTTTGTAAAAACCAAACCAAAGCTACAAGAAATATTTAAAGAATCTCTTGGCTTATAAGAGCAAAACCACTAACTCTATACTTTAGAAGCAAATACGGGACCCATCACGCAGAATCTTACTCAATTAGGGAAGGATCCAAACAAAATCAAAGCTATAATAGTGAAAGAAATAATCCAGTGATTATATCATGAAAACTATGTTGTCATCACATTAAAAAGAGGGATGTACTACAGTCATTAGAGTCCTTCCAGAAGGAGAGGAATTTGATAAGAATGGTAGTAATTGAAGTTGCGTTTATATATATTTTATCAAGGGGGTTCATAGGGGCAGCCGTAAAACACAATAAAGATGCAACATGTCAAATCAAGAAACATAATACAGGAGTCTCAACAACCATGAAACCAACACTGAAAATGGTGAAAAATCAACTCACAAAGAAGAATGTCCTAGAACAGATTAATAAGAATAACAGAGAAAGCATTAACACAAAACTAAACATATCACAGTGGCAGCACTGAACACATATCTATCAATAATTACATTGAATGCGAGTGGGTTGAACGCTCCAGTAGAGAGACATCAAGTGACATCTTGGATCAAAAGACACAACCCATCCATAAGTTGTCTACAAGAAACTCACCTTAGACTTAAAGATAGGAACAAACTGAAAATTAAAGGATGGAAGAATATTTATGAAGCTAACAATGAACAAAAAAGAGCAGGTGTGGCAATTCTAATCTCAGATAAAATAGATTTTAATGTAAAATCCACCATCATAGACAAGGAAGGACACTACTTGTTGCTGAAAGGTTCAGTACACAAACAGGACTTAACTATGTCAAATATTTATGCACCTAATATTAGAGCACTTAAATACATTGAAGAAACACTGCCTACACTCGGAAATGAGATAGATCACTCCACAATAATAGTGGGAGACTTCAACACTCCACTCTCAATATTAGACAGATTGTCTACAAAAAAGCTCAATAAAGAAGATCTTTTTGCCACAGCTAACCAACTAGACCTCACTGCCATATATAGAACTTTCTATCCATCAGTGGACAACTACACTTTCTTCCCTAGTGGACATGGAACATTCTCCAGAATAGACCATGTTTCAGGACATAAAGCAATTCTCAACAAAATCCATACCATTGAATTAATGCAAAGCATCTTCTCAGCATAACTCTATAAAAGTCTAAATCAGTAGCAGAAAAAACAGATAGAATGTGGAACTGATGGAAACTGAACATCTTGCTCAAAAAGCCCTGGGTTATAGAAGAAATCAAGCCAGCCAAGTGCCGTGGAGTCGGATGAAACAAATGTATGTGTTCCGGTGAGAACAAAGACACTTCCTACCAGAACCTATGGATTACAGCCAAAGCAGTATACAGAGATCCAACTATCTCCATAAATGCACACATCTGGAGGGAAGAAAGGACCCAAAACAAAAAACTAAACCTACAGCTTGAACAAGTAGAGAGAGGTCAACAGAGGAACCCCCCAGCCACCAAAAGAAAACAGATCATAAAGATTAGAACTGAACTAAACGAATTAGAGAATAGAAGAACAATTGAAAAAACTGAAAAGACCAAAAGCTGTTTTTTTGAAAAGATCAACAAAACTGACAAACCATTGGCTAAACTTACTAAAGGAAAGGAGGAAAGGAAACAAATAACCCAAATAAGAAATGAGAGGGGAGTTGTCATAACAGATCCAATAGAAATAAAAAATATCAGAATACTATGAAAGAGTGTATTCCAACAAATTTGAAAACCTAGAGGAAATGACAAATTCCTTCATGTATATCACTTACCAAAATTATCACAAGGTGAAGCTGAACAACTTAACAAACTCATCACAAAGGAAGAGATTGAAAAAGCCATCCAAAAACTACCAACCAAAAAAAAAACCCTGGCCCAGATGGCTTCACCACAGAATTCTACCAAACTTTTAGAGAAGAGTTATCTCCAATACTACTGAGACTATTTCACAATATAGGAAGTGATGGAACACTCCCAAATTTGTTCCATGAAACTAGCCTAACCCTGGTACCAAAGCCAGGAAAAGAGCCAACAAAAAAGGAGAACTTCAAACCGATATCGCTCATGAATCTAAATGCAAAAACTTCAACAAAATTCTTGCCGTATAATACAACAGCATATCCAAAAGATAATCCATCATGATCAAGCTGGATTCATACCAAGGATGCAAGGCTGTTTCAACATCAGAAAAATAATTAATGTGCCCGACCACATAAGTAACACAAAAGAATAAATGCTGGAGAGGATGTGGAGAAATTGGAAATCTCCTACACCCCTGGTGGGATTGTAAAATGGCACAATTTCTTTGGAAAGCAATCCAGTGCTTCCTTAAAAGACTGGAAATAGATATACCATTTGATCCAGTAATTCCACTGCTCAGAATATACCCTGCAGAATCAAGAGCAGTCACACAAACAGATACATGCTCATGATTGTTTATTGCAGCACAGTCCACAATAGTGAAAACATGAAATCAATCCAGACACCCACCAAAATATGAATGGATAAACACACTATGGTACATATACTCAATGGAACACTAAGCCATGATAAAGAACAGTGATGATTTTCAGAAACATCTCAAAATTTACGTTCAATTGGAAGACGTTATGCTGAGTCAAATCATTCAGTAGCAAAAGGGCAAATATTGTATGAGACCCTTACTATAAGGACTTAAAAACAGACTCATATACAGAAGAAAAGACTCTTTGACAGCTACAAGGCAGAGGAGGGAAGGAGAGGGCTGGTCATCGATTAGATAATTTATAGTAATTTGGTTGAGTGAAAGCAGTGACAACACACAGTAGAAAGAACATCAACTTAACTGGACTTCAGCATAAACTGACAACTCTTCTAATCTTAACCTATTATTGCAAGAATAGAGCAGCAGGGTCCAGGGTCTGAGGACCATGCTCTCAAGGGACATCAAGGCCAATTCGGAAAACTAGCCTATTGCTGAGAGAGTCTTCTGCACCCCGTGTTGATGAGTGGCACCTGGGGTCTTAAAATCTAGCAAGCTGACATCTGAGGTACAGCAAGTGTTCCAA
Source organism: Heterohyrax brucei (assembly GCA_028571685.1). Taxonomy (NCBI): domain Eukaryota; kingdom Metazoa; phylum Chordata; class Mammalia; order Hyracoidea; family Procaviidae; genus Heterohyrax; species Heterohyrax brucei. The sequence goes on from CM053166.1 coordinate 104,312,821, forward strand.
TTCATCTGGAACAGACAATCAGCAAAAGCAACAAAGGCACAAGTGAAAAAGAGCCCAGGAGACAAACGGATCCATGTAAACGGATGATTGTATCAACGTGTGACCAGAAGAACCAGATGGTGCTTGGCCACCACCAAAGACAGCCGTAATGGGCGCACAATGTCAAGTCCTAGCGGCAAAATAAGAAAAAGAAGGGTGCACCTTTAGTACTCCACTAAAATATCACAATTGAAGATCCAGTGGCCTTGGGGTTCTCTTGGAGCATGGTCCCTAGACCTGCTGCACCTGGCCAGAAACCATTACTGAGGTCAGCTCTTAAGACAGGAATGGACTGGACTCAAAGACATAGTGTAACCATATGGTGTGTATACTTTATGGTTCTAGTCATGTATAGGATGCTGTCCTACTGGCCTCTTACTATAGGGGAGAGAAGAGTGTGGAGAGGAGGGGACAGGAGATTGTTAAGGGGATATGGCATATATAGAATGAAAAGAGGTGTGTCCTGTCACCAGGCAAGGAGAGCAGAAGGAGCTGCAGATAGGCAGGCATGCAAATTTAATTTGGATTGTATATTTTCACTTAATCACAATCAAAAAAATGAATTAATAAAAAAGTGAAATTAAAAAGAAAACATATACAAATGCAAGGCAACTGACCATGCTTGGCTACTGCAACAGTGCCACTTTTCACCTATTGTGATACTAACTCTGAATTCATAGAGCTATATTTTTAGGAAGGATTTCCTGGTTGACAGAAATGATTAAGCACTTGACTACTAGCCAAAATACTGGCATTTAATACCCATCCAGAGGTGCCTTGGAAGACAGGCCTGGCAATTTGTGCTTGAAAGTCGTAGGCTTGAAAATTTTCTGCAAACATTGAGTGTGTTTTATTTGCACACATTGAATTTCCATGAGTTGGAATCAAAGTGACAGCAAAACTAACAACAGCAACACGTTTCAAGGAGGTAGAATCTACATGGTTCACTTCAACACTGATTCTCTAAGGTGAGGAGGGATGATGTTTCTTTAATAGTAAAGGATTCATTGTTTCAAATACATTGCTACTTTGAGTGGATATCCCTGGAATTTAGTTTGTTTTTCATTTAGTTTGTTTTCATTAACTCCTTTCACCAAGCTGACCACTTTGACTAGATTGATAGTAAAATTGGTTACACATGCAAAATCAACTGAGTATGATAGATTCTGAAAAGATTGTAAGCAAAACTCCACGAAAGCTTTTATGTGGGTTGTCTTAATAATTTCAAAAAGGCATTATCTTATAGGTGTGGCATTTTACAAGTTTGTGATTCATGCTGCTGTCATCAAGCTTTTCACTGTTTTATATTTACTTGGCAAATCGTCACATGGTGGTGTTAGCAAAAGAACCTTTCAAAAAGCTTATAAAAGGATTTTTGAGTCTTCACCAGTTGCAAATAATTCTGTCAAAATCTGAATTTGAAGTGTGCCACATAAATGGAACTGTTCTTTGGATTATAGCAAATGGCTTTCAAAGTGAGATAGGAAATAGATTGAACAAAACACAATACTTTAATCAATCATGTAGGAACTCATCAATGTTTTAAAAAGCATTGCTTCATGCTTGCATACTTGCTATAAATGTTCTGTAAAAGCCCTGCATGTCCTTGATGCCACGGGACTTCTCCAGCACTGTTTTTTTTTTCCTTGGAAGCCTTTGAATCCCTGCTTACCAATATATACTACAGAAATCAAGAAGAATCCTTCAGAATCCTTGTTGTCAAATAAAAGTAGCATAAGATGCCCATAAGGGGCAATCAGGGTTTTGCTTGGGGCTGTTGGGTTAGTCAAAAGCACTACTATTATTTCTGAAACTTAGGCTAACATTTTATACCTAATGATTGTAAACTCACCACTCAAGAGTCCAGTTCTTAAGCTGTGTCACTTTGTTATTGGGAAATAAGAAATATTTTAAGGTGTGGTAGATGTAGTATTCATATAGTAATATAATTTATCCCAAAATGTGTATCTTTTTTCAAATTACCTCACATCTTCCTTTCCCACTAGATGTAAGCTCTATGAGTTCAGGTATGTATTGTGTGTCTCATTTACCACTGCAATCCCAGCACCTAGAATAGTGTCTGGTTGATAAAGAATACTTAACAAACTTTTGTTGAATGAGTGTTCAGTTGTTGTTTCAAACACCAAACTCAGATGTATAAATCTGTTTAACTGATATCCATATTAGTGTCTGTATCTGAATCCGTATCTATTACTACAGATACATAGACAAATAGATTGATAAAGAAATATAAAACAGAGAACATGACATTTAACATTGCTGAACTTAAGCAATATTTTTTTAACAAACTGCATTTAAAAAGGTGAGAACCAATGCATACTTTTGAAGAAACACTCATTTATACCTAATGTATTACTTCCCTTACTAATCCTTAATGTGTCACTCTTTTGTTAATCTAACCCTGGCCTTATACAGATATCACATTACAATACTTCATAGCTCATTTTGAATGTTATTTTGGAGTCGATCTCTTGTGATACACGGCTCTGAAACTCACATTTTGTCTCTGAGAAAACGAGCACCCCACTCTCAGGTGTTGGTTACCCCCAGGGAACACATTACTTCTGGAACTCCCTGTACTATAACATCAACTGAAATAGACATTTACATCAGAAAGAGAAAACTACAGGCACATAAAAATACTTCTGACATTCCACAATCCCACCTCCATTCCTACCTCTGAGAAGGTTGATTTCAACTCTTTCTTTATTTTTTTTATTGTGATTGAGTGAATGTATAAAATCCAAGTTAAATTTCTATGCCCACATATCTGCAACTCCTTTTACTCTCCTTGCCTGTTAACAGCACATTCCTCCTTTCCATTCTATATGTGTCATATCCTCTTAACAACCTCCTGTCCTCTCATCTCCACCCTCTCCTCTTCCTTCCAGTAAGAGGCCATTAGGACAGAATCCTATAGATGCATTGAAACATAAAGTGCACACACCATATGGTCACTTTGTGTCCCCAAGTTCAATGCATTCTTGTCTGAAGAATTGACCTCAGTAGTGGTTTATGATCAAGTGTAGCATTAGGTCTAGCAGCCATGCTCCCAGAGGAACTTCAAGACCTTTGGACCATCAGTTGCTGTCTTTTAGCGGAGTTCTTGAGGTACAACCCTCTTTTTCTTGTGTTGCCACTGGAATTCAACATTGTGTGCCCTTTTCAGGCTATCATTGGTGGTAGCCGGGCACTATCTAGTTCTTCTGGTCACATGTTGATACAGTCAACCATTAACGTTATTCCATCTGTATTCTGGGCTTTTTTTCCCTCATGTTTTTGTTGCCCTTGGTGATCATCTATTCTGGCTGAGTGGGCACTGTTTGGTGTACCTCAGATGGAATCTTGCTAGCTTTTAAGACCCCAGACACTGCTCACCTATATGGAGTGCAGAAGACTCTATTACCAATACGCTTGTTATGCCAGCTGGCTTCGATGTCCCCTGAGAGCATAATCCCCGAACACTCATCCCTGCTACTCTATCTTTGCAATACTGGGTTAAGATTAGAAGAGTTTTCAGTTTATGTTGAAGTCCAGTTAATTTGATCTTTCTGCTGTGTGCTATCACAGCTTTCACCCAACCAAATTTCTATCAACTAATCTATAAACAGCCCTCTTTGTTCCTTCCTCCCTCCCTTTCCTTGCAGCCATCAAAGAGTCTTTTCTTCTGTACATGAGTCTGTTTTTAAGTCCTTACATTAGAGGCCTCATACAATATTTGTCCTTGTGCCGCTGACTGATTTCACTCAACATAATGTCTTCCACTTGAAACCAGGTTATGAGATGCTTTCTAAATCATCATTGTTCTTCATCATTGCATAGTGTTCCATTGAGTATACGTATCATAGTTTGTTTATCCATTAATCTGTTGATGGGCATCTGGGTTGAGTCCATCTTTTTGCTATTGTGGACTGTGCTCCAATAAACAATCATGTGCATGTATTTGTTTGTGTGACTGCCCTTGATTCTGTAGGGTATATTCCGAGCAGTGCAATCACTAGGTCAATTATATCTGTTTCAAGCCTTTTAAGGAAGAGTCAGATTGTTTTGCCAAGAAATTGTACCATTTTTTTAATCCCACCAGCAACATAGGAGAGTTCCAATTTCTCCACAGTCTCCACAGCATTTTTTGTTTTTTGGTCACCACCAACCTTGGTCGGGTGAGATGATATCCCACTGTAGTTTTGATTAGGATTTCTCTAATAGCTAATGATCATGAACATTTCCTTGTGTGTCTTTTGGCTGCCTGGATGTCCTCTTTGGTGAAGTGTCTGTTCATCTCCTTTGACTATTGCTTAATTGGGTTATTTACCTTTTCTTGTTGATATCTTGCAGTACCTTGTAGATTATGGGGATCAGACGTCAATGTGACATATAGCAGCAAAATATTTTTCGCCATTCTGTAGGTAGTTTTTCAACTGTTTTGACAGTCCTTGGATGAGCAAAAGTGTTTTATTCTTAGTAGTTCCCATTTATCTATTTTGTCTTCTGTTGACCATGCTTGGTCAGATTTTGAAGTCTAAGTTGTGTATTAAAACTTCCATTGTTGACCCAATTTTTCTTGCATGCTTTTATCATACTAGGTTTGATATTTAGGTCTCTGATCCAATTTGGGTTGGTTTTTGTGTAAGATGTGAGATTTGAGTCTTGTTTCATTTTTTTGCAGACGGATATCCAATTTCACTAGCACCGTTTGTTAAAGTGATTTTTTTTTTACCCCAGTTTACAATCTTAGGGACTTTGTTATATATCAACTATTCATAAGAGAATGGTGGCATCTCTGGGGTCTAAACTCTGTTTCATTGGTTTATATGTCTCTTTTTGTACCAGTACCAGGCTGTTTTGACTACTGTGGCAGCTTAATAGTTTCTAAGGTCGAGTAGTGAGAGGCCTCCCACTGTGTTCCTCCTCTTCAGTAGTGTTTTGCTTATGGAGGGTTACTTCCATTTCCAAACAAAGTTGGTGATTTGTTTCTCCATCTCATTAAAAAATGTCACTGGAATTTGTATTGCATTTGCCCTGTATGTGTAGATCACTTTGGGTAAAATAGATATTTTCACAGTGTTAAGTCTTCCTATTCATGAGCAGGGTAAGTTTCTCCATTTATGTAAATCTCTCTTGGTTTCTTGCTGTAAGTCATGTATTTCCCTTTTTATAGGTCTATTATTTATCTAGTTAGATTTATTCATAGGTATTTTGTCTTCTTGGGGGCTATTCTAAATGTTATTGATCTGGCAATTTCTTCTTTAATGATCTGTTCCTTGGTATAAAGAATCATACTGATTTACTGATGTTAATCTTATATTCTTATACTTTGCTGAACTCTTATTATTAGTTCAAGTGGTTTACTTATGGATTCTTTAAGATTCTCTGTGTATACAATCATATCATCCGCAAACAAGGAGATTTTTACTTTTTCTTTGCTAAAATGGATGCCCTTTTATTTCTTTGTCTGGTCTGCTTGCTCTGGCCACAACTTCTAGCACAATGTTGAATAGAAGTGGTGAGAGTGGGCATCCTTGCCTAGTTTCCAACCCCAAGCAGAATTCTTTCAGGCTCTTTCCATTCAGGATGATGTAGGTGGTTGACTTTGTGTAGACGCCATAATTGCATTGAAGAATTTGCCTTCTGTTCCTAATTTGCTGAGAGTGTTTAACACGAATAGGTGTTAGCCAAGTGCCGTCGAGTTGGATGTTGTCAAATGCATTTTCAGCATCAATTAACATAATCAAGTGACTCTTATCTTTTCTGTTATTTATGTGGCTGATCACATTAATTTTTCTTCTGATGTTGAACCAACTTTGCAACCCTGGTACAAATCTGACTTGGTCATGATGAATTATTTTTTCTATGTTGATGAAGTCTATCGGTAAGAATTTTTTTGAAGATTTTTGCATCTAGGTTCATGAGTGATATTGGTCTGTGATTTTCATTTTTGTGGGATCTTTCCCTGGCTATGGTATCAGGGTTTGGCTGGCTTCTTGGAATGAATATTGGAGTATTCCATGCCTTTCAATTATTTGAAAAAGCCACAATAGTGTTAGAGTTAACTATTCTCTAAAAGCTTGGTGGCATTCTGTGGTGAAGCCATCTGGGCCAAGGCTGTTTTGTTCGGTAGTTTTCTTTTTATTTCTTTCTTTTTTTTAATGACTTTTTCAATCTCTTCCTTTGTGATAGGTTTATTAAGTTGTTCTACTTCTCCTTGCGATAATTCTGGTAGGTGATATGAATCTAGGAATTTGTCCATTTCCTCTAGGTTTTCAAATCTATCAGAGAACAGTCTTTCATAGTATTCTGATGCTTTTGTTTTCTGTTGGATCTGTTGTGACATCTCCTCTCTCATTTCTTATTTGGGTTATTTGTTACGTTTCCTGTTTTTCTTTAGTAAGTTTAGCCAATGGTTTGTCAATTTTGTTCATTTTTTCCAAAACCCCTCTTCTGGTTTTATCAATTTTTTCAATTATTCTTCTATGCTCTAATGCACTTAGTTCTGCTCTATGGGTTTCCTCTGTTACTCTCCTTTTACTTCTTAAAACTGTAGAGTTAATTCTGTCATTTGGGTCCTTTCTTCCTTCCTCATGTGTGAATTTATAGAGATAAATTGACCTCTGAGCACTACTTTGGCTGTATGCCATAGGTTCTGGGAGGTCGTGTTTCATTCTCATTTGAACCCATGAATTTCTTTATTTTTGTCCTTTTCTATAACCCATGATTTTTTGAGCAAGGCTTTGTTTAGTTTCCATGAGTTCCAATTTCTATCTATGTTTTTTTCTGCTATTAATTTCAACCTATAAAGCTTTATATTCTGAGAAGATGTTTTGTAGTAATTGAATGGTTTCGATTCTGTTAAGATTTGCTTTATGTCCTAACACATAGTCTATTCTGGAAAATGTTCCATGTGCATTGGAGAAGATGTGCTTATCTGTTGATGGATAAAAAGTTCTGTGTATGTCGATGAGGTCTAATTGTGTAAATGTTACCATAAGATCTTTTGCATCTTTACTGAGCTTTCTTCTGGATGATTTGTTCATTACTTAAAGTGGAATGTTGAAGTGTCCAACTATTAGTTTGGGGTGATCTGTCTCATTTTTCAATGTGGTCAGTGTTTCTTTGACATATTTAGATGCTCTAGTATTGAGTGCATAAAATTTAATATTGTTAAGTCCTGTTTGTGTATTGAAACTTTCAAACATAAATAGTGACTGTCTTTGTCTGAGATCACTATTGCCACACCTGCTCTTCTTTGTATATTGTTAGCTTGTTATATGTTATTCAATCCTTTAATTTTCAGTTTGTTCATACCTGTAAGTCTGAAGTGTTTTTCTTGTAAGCTACATGTAGATGGGTCATGTCTTGATCCAAAATGTCACTCGTTGTCCCTTTATTTGTGTGTTCATTCCTTTTCATTCAGTGTAATTATTGATAGTTACGTGTTTAGGGCTGTCGTTTCTATCCATTTATGTTTGTGTAGGTGTTTTGTATGTTGCTCTTGATATTCTGTTTGGGGTCATTTTTATTTATGGGTTCACTTTTCATCTTTTTCAGTGTTGGTTTTGTGTTTGTTGGGACTCCTGTATTATGTTTCTTGTTTTGATATGTTGCATTGTTACTGTACTTTATGGCTACCACTATAATGCCACTCAATATTCTAAGTTTAAACTCAATTTTATCTTCTACATATCTTGTTAATTTCCTCTCCATCTGAAAGCAGTATAACTACTATAGTATATCTCTCTTTTTAATGTGATGGTATCATAGTTTTCATGATATGATCATTGGTTCCCTTCTTTTAATGTTGTAGATTTGACTGAGTTTTATGCCTTCCTTAACTGAGTAGGTTTCTAGATGTTGTGTCTTGCATTGCCTCTTTAAATATATACTTAATGGTTTTGTTTTTCTAAGCAAAGAGCTTCTTTCAGTATTTCTTGTAGTTTTGGTTTGGTACTTACTGTCTCACCTTCTGTTTATCTGTGAATGGCTTAATTTCATTTTCAGACTTGAAAGACAGTTTTTCAGGATATATAATTCTTGGCTGGAATTTTTTCTCCTTCAAGGCTTTCAGTGAGTCATCCTGCCACCTCTATGCCAACATCATTTCTGCTGAGAACTCAGGTGAAAGCCTACAGGGTTTCTTTCTGAATGTTAATTTTGCTTTGAGTCTTACTTCTTTTAAGGTTTTTTGCTTATGTTTTGTTTAATTAAGCTTGATCATATGTTTTGTTGTCTTTCTTGTGGGGTCTATTTTTTGTAGCATTCGATACACATCTTGGATATCTGTATTCTCTTCTTTTGTAATTTCAGGGAAGTATTCTTCAGCAACTCAACAACAGTACTCTTTGTGTTTTCAACTTTCCCACCCTTTTAAGGAACTCTAATTAATCACAGATTATGCCCCTTGATAGAGTGCCACATATTTCTTAATGTTTCTTCATCTTTCTTATTTCTTTTCCCTGATTTCTCCTCCTAAATCCTGGTGTCATTTTTTCTGTTTCAAGGTCACTAAGTCTGATATCAGTTTCTCAGTTCTGCTGTTTTGGTTTTGGACTGAATTGTATAATTCTGTATTTTTTTTATTGATCTGTCAGATTAGAATGTTTTGGTCCATCTGTTCAAATAGCCTGCTTAATTTTTCATTTTGCTCTGCTACATTTTTTTAATCTCTAGAAGGGTTCTCTATTTAATTCTTTTGTATTGACCTCTGATAGTTTCAGAAGGGCTTCTTCATCTGGGAAGTTCCTTGATTCTTTACTTTGGGAGTTTTCTGCAGCCATGGTTTATTGTTTCTTTAAGTGCCTGATGACACTGTATTGCTTTCAGGACACCTAGAGGCTGTTTAGTTTCTCTGGTGTTGCCTCAACAGTAACTGAGGTGTAGTTCTGAAAAAGGAGTTAGTCAGCAGCCACTTCTGTCTACACTAGTGACTGGACACATTGGGCTCTCTGGGGTTGCAGGCTCTGCCTCCTGGCTGGCAAAGACACTGCCCTACTTATGGAGTCATGAGTGTTGCCGTCAACCAACCCTAAGATGTTGGTTGGTAAAGGCTGGAAGAGATGCCATCAGGCTGCAGAGCAGTTATTTATCCAGGCAGTCTTATTTTAAAAAGCTAAAAGCTATCTAACAGCTTCCAAAGTCAGATAGGCCATCAGATGTAGCAGGCCCCTCCTTCTGTCTGACAACAGAGGAACCTCTTCAGCTGTACTCAGATGCTGTGGTGTAGTTCAGTTCAAAGTAGGCAGGGGTTACTGTGCTGTTGCCATTCCCTGCTGGGTCCTACCCATAATGCAACACAGTGTTAAACACAGCCTTTCTGATAAACAAGCACTCCCCAGACTGGTACTGCCCACTAACCTGAGAATTAACCCCTACTGAGACCTATGGTTGGGTAACTGCACCTCCCAGTCGACCAAGATAGCATCCAGGTACAAGTGCCCCTCCTACCTCAAAACAAGCAGAGGTCAGAAAAGAGAGAGTAGAGGGGTTGTGGTGCCCTCACTCTACCACCAGGCTCTCAAAACGTGGCTATTCCATACACTGTCTCTCTGCTGCCATACTCACTGCTCATGCCCATCCTCTGTCTACCAGCCAACAAAAAGAAAAAAAAATGAAATTTAGCAGTATCTTCAGTCCATACACATGGCCATTCAGCAAGAGCAGGGGTCAGTGACAGAGAAGAAGTTCCCAATTTAATGGCATGTAGTCCAAACTGACAGCTCTATGCTGTGTACTGTGGCTCACTGGATCTCCAGAAAAGTACATTTGATTATCAATCCAGGCCTTAATTTTCAGAGGGAATTAAGTAGATGTGTGTCTAGTCTGCCATCTTGACTCTACTCCCTGATTTCTGATCTTAAAGAAAACAACATTGTATTCCTCAAGGCACCCTCCCTTTTCAGGTACGTAGTACGTGAAGGAGGAGTTGGAATAGAAGGGATAGCAATGAGTTTGGCTTTTTAAAAAAATATGTGTAGTGGTGGAGTCAAGATGGCAGACTAGATCATGTCTCCTTAATTCCCTCTGAAAACTTAGGCCTGGATTGATAATTAAATGGTGCTTTCTGGACACCTAGTGAGCCCATGGACATGGCACAGGGTTGTCAGTTTCAACTACATGACATTGAACAAGAAACTTATCTTTCACTGATCCCTGGCTTTTTTGAATGGCTGGCTCTTGTGGACTAAAGGTAACTGGTGTTTTTATTTATTTTTCTCTTTTTGTTAGTCAACAGGCTAGGGATGGGCTTACCTGGCATCAAAGCTCAGCTGCACTGCTGACGTGATCAGTCAGTGAAATAGCCATATTTTCAGAGTCTGGCTATGGACTCAGAACACCACATCCCCACGACCCTCTCTTTCGAGACCTCTGCCATAGATTCAGCTATTTCTAGGAGGGAAGGACAGCTTGTCAGGGATGCCATATATTTTGACTAGAAGGCAGAGTTAAACAACTGGAAGCTTCAACAGGGGCTAATTCCCAGGCATGGAGGCATTGATAGCCTGGGGAGCACTTTTCCAGAAGAAAAACTGTGTATAGCACAGTGTAGCCTTACAGGTGCAGCCCAGAAGGGGTTGATAGCAGGTCAATAGCCTGTCTATACTTTGATCTACATTAATACATCTGGGGACACATGTAGAATGGCCTCCATTGCCAGACAGAAACAGGAGCTTGAAAACCTGACAGCATGACTAATTTTAGAAGCTGTCAGATAGCTTTTACCTTTCAAAATAAGACTGCCTAGAGAAATAACTGTGGTGTAGCCTCCATAAGTAGGGCCATATCTTTGGCAGCCAGGAGGTGGAGCCTGCTACCCCAGAGATTCTACTGGGCCCATTCACTGGAGTATGTAGAGGTGGCTGTTGATCAAATTCCTTCTCTGAACTTCATCTCAGTGCCTCTTAAGGCAACACTGGAGAAACAAAACAGCCTCTACAGGTCACGAAAGAAACAAACCCTGATCAAACACTTAAAGAAAAATCCACCCATGACTCCAGAAAACTCCTAAAAGAAAGAACCAAAGAATTTTCCAGATGAAGAAGCCTTTCTGAAACTATCAGCAGTGAAGTACAAAAGAATTATGTAGAGAGCCCTCCTAAATATTATACAAAATGCAGCAAAGCAACATGAAAAATTAGCAAGCTGTTTGGATCCGACTCGACGGCACTTAGCCTTGGCTGTTCAAACTGATAAAACATCAGCATTCTGATATTTGACAGATCCATAACAAAATTGCAGAATTGACAATTCAATTAAAAATCAAAAGAACAGAATCAAACAACTGAAAGTTAAACTTACTGATCTTGAAGACAGAGCTACTGACACCAGCATTTATGAGGAGAAATCAGAGAAAATAAATAAGAAAAATGAAGAAGCATTAAGAAACATGTGAGACTCTATCAAGAGGGACAACATATGATTATTCGGAGTTCCTGGACAGGGAGGGATACCTGAAACACAGAGAGTACTGTTGCTGAGAGGCTGACAGAAAGCTTCTCTGAAATTATGAAAGAAGAAAATATAGATATCCCAGATATGTATTAAAAACCACATAACATAGACCCCAAAAGAAAAAAACTAAGACATATTATAATCAAGCTTAACAAAATGAAACATAAGCAGGAACTCTTAAAGGCAGCAAGACCTAAAGCAAAGCTAACATTCAGAGGTAAGCCCTGTAGGCTTTCATCTGACTTCTCAGCAGAAAACTGCTAGCATGGAGGCAGTGGGATGACACATTCAAAGCCTTGAAGGAGAAAAAAATTTCAATCAAGAATTATATATCCTGCAAAACTGTCTTTGAAATATGAAAATGAAATTAAGATATTTGCAGATAAACAGAAGCTTAGAGACTTCATAAAAAGCAAACAAAAGCTACAAGAACTACTGAAAGAAGCTCTTTGCTTAGAAAAACAAAACCATTAATTCTCTATTTTAGGAGACAGTGCAAGACACAACATTCAGAAACCTACTCTGTTAGGGAAGACATAAAGCTCTGTCAAAGCTATAATACTAAAAGAAGGGATCCAGTCTAATATCATGGAAATTAACATACCATCACATTAAAAAGAGGGATATACTACAGTAGTTATACTCCTTCCAGATGGATAGGAAGGTTCTAAGATATTTAGAGGTTAAAATTGGGTTTAAACTTAGATTATTAATGGTGATCATAAGGGTAGCCCCAAAGTGCAATAAAGGTGCAGCATATGAAAACAAGAAACACAACACAGGAGTCTCAACAAACACAAAACCAATACAGAAAAGGTTGAAAAATCAACCCATAAAGAAGAATGATGCAGAACAGAACATTAGGAGCAACAAAGAAAGCACCAGCACCAAAGTAAATACGTCAAAACGACAGCATGAAACACATACCTATCAATAATTACACTGAATGTAAACAGACTCAACAAACCAGTAAAGAGACAATGAGTGACGTCTTGGATCAAAAGACACAACCTTTCTATATGTCGCTTACAAGAAACTCACCTTAGACTTAAAGGTAGGAACAAACTGAAAATTAAAGTATGGAAGAAAATATACCAAGCTAACAGTATACAACAACAACAAAAAAAGCAGGTGTGTCAATATTAATCTCAGATAAAATAGATTTTAATGTAATATCCACTATTGTGGACAAGGGTGGACACTATTGCTGAAAATTTCAATACACAAGCAGGACTTTACAATAGTAAACATTTATGCACACAATACTAGAACATCCAAATACATCAAAGAAACACTGACTACATTGAAAAATGAGATAGATCACATCACAGTAATAGTGGGATACTTCAACACTCCACTTTCAGCATCAGACAGATCTACTAGAAAAAAGCTCTGTGAAGACAAAGATCATATTGCCACAATTAACCAGCGAGAACTCACTGACATATACAGAACTTTTTATCCATCAACAGATAAGTACACCTTCTTCACCAGTGCACATGGAACACTTTCCAGAATAGACTATGTGTTAGGACATAAAGAAAATCTCAACAAAATCCAAACCATTGAATTAATGCAAAGCATCTTCTCAGACCATAAAGCCGTAAAAGTCAAAATCAATAGCAGAAAAACAATATATAGAAATTGGAACTCATGAAAACTGAACAACATCTTGAAAAAGCCATGGGTTACAGATGAAACCAAGGATGAAATAAATAAACATATGGATTCAAATGAGAATGAAATCACATCCTCGCAGAACCTATGGGATACAGCCAAAGCAGTGTTTAGAGGTCAATTATCTCTATAAATGCACACACCCAGAAGGAAGAAAGGACTCAAACCAAAGAAGTAACCCCACAGCTTGACCAAGTAGAAAGAGAGCGACAGAGGAAGCTCTCAAGCACCAGAAGAAAACAGATCACAAAGGTTAGAGCAGAACTAAAGAAATTAGAGAATAGAAGAACAACTGAAAACTTTAATAAGACCAAAAGCTGGTTTTTTGAAAACATCAAAAAATTGACAAACCATTGGCTGAGAAACAGGAAACAAATAACCCAAATGAGAAATGAAATGGGAGATGTCACAAAAGACCTAACAAAAATCAAAACTATTGTAACGATACTATGAAAGACTGTACTCTAAGAAGTTTGAAAACCTAGAGGAAATGGACAAATTCCTAGATTCAAATCACCTATCATGATTATCACAAAGATAAGTAGAACAACTTAACAAACCCATCATAAAGGAAGAGACTGCAAAAGTCATTCAAAAACTACCCATCGAAAAAAGCCCTTGTCTAGATGGCTTTACTGAAGAATTCTAACAAGCATTTAGAGAAGAGCTAACTACAATATTATTGAGACTATTTCACAGCATAAGAAGAGATGGAATACTCCCAAATTCATTCATTCTATGAAACCAGCATAACTCTGATACTGAAGACAGGGAAACAACCCACTTAAAAGGAAATCTACAGAGCAATATCATTCATGAACTTACATGCAAAAATCTTAAAATCCTTGCCAAAAGAATGTAACAACATATCAAAAAAATGATTCATCACAACCAAGTTGGATTCATACCAAGGATGCAAGTTTGATTTGACATCAGAAAAACAGTTAATGTGATCAACCACATAAATAATGCAAAGGATAAGAACTACCTTGATTTTTTCAGTTGATGCAGAAAAGGCTTTTGGCAAAGGCTGACACCCATTCAGGCTAATAACTCATCAAAATAGGAATAGAAGGGAAATTACTCAATGCAATAAGGGTCATCTATACAAAGTACAAAGCTAACCAACCACCTACATCAATATGAATGGAGAGAGACTGAAAGAAGTCCCCTTGAGAACAGGAACCAGACAAGGATTCCCACTCTCACCTCTGCTATTCAACATTGTACTAGAAGTTCTGGTCAGAGCAACTAGACAAGACAAAGAAATAAAGGGCATCCACGTCAGCAACGAAGAAGTAAAAGTCTCTCTTTTTACAGTTTATATGATTGTATATGCAGAGAATCCTAAGGAATCTATAAATAAACTACTCAAACTAATAGAGGAGTTCAGCAAAGTATCAGCAAAGGATAAACATAAGGAAATCAGTAGGATTCCTTTATACCAACAAAGAGATCATTAAAGAAGAAATCACCAAATCAATACCATTCATTGTAGCCCCCTAGAAGATAAAATATCCGGGAATAAATCTAACTAGAGAAATAAGAGGCCTGATTGGCATACAAAAAGAACTATAAGACCTTACTGCTAGACAATAAGAGAGACTTACACAAATGCACAAACTTATCCTGCTCATGGATAGGAAGACTTAACATTGTGAAAATGTCTATTTTACCTAAAGCAATCTACTTATATATTGCAATCCCAATACAAATTCCAGTGACATTTTTTAATGAGATGGAGAAACAAATTATCAACTTGGTTTGGAAAGGGAAAAAACCCCATATAAGCAGAGCACTACTGAAGAAGAACACACTGGGAGGCCTCTCACTATCACACTTTTACACTGCCTATTATACTATTTTTCATTGCCTTTTACACTGCCTATTACACTGTTACACTGTCACAGTAATCAAAACTGCCTAGTACTGGTACCAAAAGAGACATATAGATCAATGAAAGAGATTTTAGACCCCAGAGATGCCACCATCCTCCTATGAACAGCTGATGTTCGACAAAGGCCTAAGATTGAAAACTGGGGTAAAAACAGTCTCTTCAACAAATCGTGCTGGCAAAATTGGATGCCAAAGCCAAGTGCCGTAGAGTTGGAGGATATCCATCTGCAAAAAATGGTAACAAGACCCATATCCCATACCTTACACAAAAACCAACTGAAATTGGATAAAAGACCTAAATATCAAACCTAGAATGACAAGATCACCCAAGAAAAAATAGGATCAACAATAGAAGTTTTAATACACAACTCAGAGTTCAAAATCTGACAAAGCACAATCAACATAAGAGAAAATACATAAATGGGAACTACTAAGAGTCAAACACTTTTGCTCATCCAAAGAAATTATCAAAATAATTAAAAGACCACCTACTCCATTCGTGTCTGAAGAGTGGATCTTCATTATGATTTATGGGCAAGGGCAGCATCAAGGCCAGGGGCCATGCTCCCAGGGGAACCCCGAAGCTTCTGGACCATCAATTGCGGTCTTTTAGTGGAGATCTCAGGGTGTACCCCTTTTTATTCTTGTGTTACCAGTGAGGCTCAGTGAGCTCCATCGCGGCTATCACTGGTGGTGGCCGGAGGATGAGACATATGTGGAGCAGAGAGGAATAGTGTGCTGTCACCAGGCAGAGAGAGCAGTGCAAGCTGCATAAAGGTGGGCATGTAAATTTATATGGGAATGTACATTTTCACTTGGTCATAATAAAATAAAATAAAAAAAAAGACCACCTACTGAATGGGAAAAAATACTTGGCAACTATGTATCAGACCGATGTTTGGTCTTCATAGTCTACAAGGTGCTGCAAAATATCTACAAGAAAAGGATAAATAACCCATTTAAGCAATGAGCAAACAAGATGGACAGGCACTTCTCTGAAGAGGATATCCAGGCAGCCAAAACACACATGTGGAAATGCTCAAGATCATTAGCTACTAAAGAAATTCAGATCAAAACTGTGATATCATCTCACTCCACCAGGGTTGGCCATGATCCAGAATACACAAAACAACAAATGCTGTGGAGGCTGTGGACAAATTGGAACAGTCCTATACTGCTTCATGGATTGCAAAATGGTAGCTCTTTGGAAAGCAATCTGGTGCTTCCTTAAAAAGCTGGAAATAGATATACCATTTGACCCAGTAATCCCAATTCTTGGAATATATCCTACAGAATCAAGGGCAGTCACACAAACAGAGACATTTATATGAATGTTTATTGCATCGCAGTCCACAATAGCAAAAACATGGCATCAACCCAGATGCCCAACAACTGATGAATAGATAAATTATGGTATATATACTCATGGAACACTACACAATGATAAAGAACAGTGATGACTTTAGGAAGCATCTAGTAACTTGGTTTCGATTGGATGACATTGTGTTGAGTGAAATCAATCAGTGGCACAATGAAAAATATTGTATGAGACCCCTGTAATAAGGACTTAAAAACAGACTCGTGTACAGAAGAAAAACTCTTTGATGGCTGAAAGGAGGGGATGGAGAGAGTCGGTTATAGATTAGATAGTTGATAGAAATTTGGTTGGGTGATGTCAGAGAGAGCGCACATTAGAAAATAGATCAGTTTAACTGGACTTCAACATAGCCCAAAAACTCTTCCAATCTTAACCCAATATTGCAAAGACAGAGTAGTCGGGGTGGGCACCTGGGGACCATACTCTCAGGGGATATCAAGACCAACTGGCATAACTAGCCTGCTGCTAAGAGAGTCTTTTACACTCCATATAGGTGAGTGGCATCTGGGTTCTTAAAAGCTAGCAAGCTGCCATCCGAGCAACACCAAATGGTCACAACTCAACTCAACCTGATGATCACCAAGGACCACAACTACATGAGGGAAAAAGAGCACAGAAGACAGAGAGACCCACGTGAATGGCAACTAGATCAGTATGTGACCAGAAGAACCAAATGGTGCCCAGCTACCAACTATGACAGCCGTTATGGGGCTCATGATGTTGAGTTCCATTGGAAACACGACAAAAAAAAAGGGGTGCACACTAAGAACTCCACTAAAAGACCACAACTGATGGCCGAAGGCCTTGGACTTTCCCTGGTAGAATAGCCCCTATACCTGATACTTTCCCTGATCGTAGATCATTGCTTAGGTTGACTCTTCAGATAGGAATGGAGTGGACGTGGGTACCCAGAGTCACCATATCATGTGTGTGCACTTTATGGTTCTATGCATCTACAGGATGTCGTCCTACTGGCCCCTTACTGGAGGGGAGTGGAAAGTGTGGAGAGGAGGTGACAGGAGATTGTTAAGAGGATATGACATGTATAGAATGGAATGGAATGGAGAAGTGTGCTGTCGCTGGGCAAGGAAAACAGAGGGAGATACATATAGGTGGGCTTGAAAACTTGAGTTGTATTGTAAACTTTCACTCATGCACAATAAAAAAAAATATGTGTAGATGTTTGAAATATCCCAGCAGTGCATAAATGCTGTTTGCAACTAATACTCTTTATGAAAGATTCTGCATTTAATTGTCACAGAACAAACCACACTGAACGGAAACCTGGAATTATTTCAGTTACCCCTGCTACCATCCTGCCTTTCTCACTCTGCTCAAGCAATACTAACCTTTTTGTTGTTTATTAAGATACCCCAAGCACATTTATGTCTTCTTTGCCTTATTTTTCTCTAAAACTATGGGTTTTATTTATTTGTTCATTGTCTTCTTCCACTACTTGTACTTAATAAACACATATATTACTCTGCATAATATCTTACAAATATTAATTCTTTAGTTCTTAACAGTAATTATGGAGACCACAACAAAAACAAACAACCACTGCCATCAAATTGATTCCGACTCATGGCAACCCTATAGACAGAGCAGAACTGCCTGTAGACTTTCCAAGTAGTGCTGACGGATTTGAGCTGCTGACCTTCTGGTTGTAGGGAGTAGCTAATATTAATGTATCCTTTTCAGATGAGGAAATTGGTCATAAATAAGTTGAGAACTTGAACAAAGTCGCACAGTAAATGGTAGAGTTGGATTGAAACCCAGAAAATTTGATCAGAGAGTCCAAGCCTTTTAACAGAATATAAAACTTGGGAGGGCAAATATTTTTTCCTGCTTTGTTTACATAGAAGACTGCCTAGCTCGTAATATGTAATACGTTCCTGTCATGGATTGAATTGTGTCCCCCAAAAATGTGTGTGTACAATTTGTCAAGGCTATGATTCTCATTATTGTGCAAGGTTCCTGTATGCTGTACACCCTGCTCCTATGATGCTAATGAGGGAAGATTTGTGGAAGTTGTGTTGAAGAGGCAGGACTCAATGTGTAAGATTGTATTGAGCCTTGTGGCAATCCTCTGAGGTATAAAGGAAAAGGAAACAAGCAGGAAGTTGGGGATGTAGTATCACCAAGAATCAGTGACAGGAAAAAAGTATGTCCTTTGGAAAGGACCCAAGCTCCCTGTGTCTCAGAAGCTCCCAGTCTAGGGGGAAGATTGACAACAAGGACCTACTGCCAGACACAAGAGAAGGACTTCCCCTGGAGCTGATACCCTGAATTTGGATTTGACTAGACTGTGACAGAAAAAGTATATATCTTTTAAGGCCACCCACTTGTGCTATTTCTGCTTGGACAACACTAGATGACTAAGACATTTCCCAGTAAATACTTATTGAATAAATTAATATACCACCTTGAGAATGAGGAAACAAGCGGAAAGGTTCTTAAAATCCAGAGCTTCTCTTGGTATCCTTGAAAGATGGTACTTATTAGCTGCTTCATGGAATTAGTCCTGCCAGAAATAGGTCCATTCATATGATCTGACTTCAAAATACTTAGAGTTATACAGCACATAATAAATAACCAGAAAATTATTACTCATTGAACTCACAAAATAGTTCATTGTCCCTGAGAGTAATTAGCTGTACACAAAACTTACTGAAATTCTGACTCCAAATATTTTTTAAAGTATCTTGGAAAAACTTGTCCAATATCATATTACACATAAAAAATGTAATCAACTTTTGTGAATCTTTCATAAATTACACTACAAGTGGTCATGTAAACAGTCTAGTCTCATGCTGTAATCTAGTTTACGATCAGCTGAAAAGATTATAATCTATGTTCTGCTATCATAAAATTGATTTCTGAGGTATATCTATAATTGAATAATCTCAAGTGAAGAATTGTCCACATGTATGGTCTATATCCAATTGATAAAATGAAAATATCGCAACTATAAAATGTAACAGTTCTCACAGAACTGCAAGTAAGTTTTCATTTTCAATAGATAAAATAATATTTTAAACTAAAATGTCAAAAACTTATGACAAAAAGTAAACACCTAAATCACACACTATGTAATGACCTAGCTTTCAGACAGCTGAAATTACGAAACATTAAATATCCAAATGTTATACTTGATATATATTTTTATGTTTAATGATGTTAGCTATATAAAATATAATTCTATTATCACTTACAAAGTTCTAAAGATTGAGGAGAAAAAGAATACTGGACTACATTACTCTTTAATAACAATATAGTAATAATAAATAGCTACAGTGTAATCTATGATACTTAAGAAAATTGAAGAAATAAAAAATAAAAATAAACAAAAATTGCAGTATATGCAGTCTTTCTCACATTAATTTCTTGTAGCTGGAGAACACAATCTCTAAGGTGTAAGATTTGATTTTGTGATTCAGGCATTAGATGTTTACTTCTAAATACAGACATGTGATACAAACAAAAACTAATTTTTATTATTAATGATCTGAGTAATGTGATGTTCAGTTTCTTGAGATTGGTAGTAAAGAGATAAGCAAATTGGAGATTTTTTTTCTTTTAAAAGCAGATTAAAATGATAAAACTTATTTTAATTAACTACTTAGGGATTACATGTTTGTTTGTTTGTTTTTCCAACTAGACTACAAAGGGTCGGGGAACTGTTTGAAATGGAGGGGGGATTACAAAACTTCCATTTTCAGCCTCAGAATCTCAAGGGGAAATTCACAATGTTTCTTTCTTTCAACAGTTTGAGTGAGACGATATTTTGAGATGTTGATAGCTGCCAAACTACAAAACCAGTGAAGTAACTCTCCCAAGGAAATTTCTGTTTTTGTCTTTATTAATATTCTTGTTTGTTTAGTCTCACACTTTATCTTCTTTTTTATTTACCTAAAAGGGGTAGAGAAAGTTAAGGATAAAGAATATTTTCCATTCCTCCCAGCCAGAAGATAACAAGCCAAAATGTTAAGCTATACTTTCCTCCAATCTCCAACTAGTATATAGTTTTACTTGCTTGATGATAGACTGCCAAATATGAACCAACCTTATAGATTCACTTTTATGAAAATGAAAGAAGTATCACCGAGTACTCACAGTAATAGGATGGAATAAATGTTGGGAAATGGTGTTCTATTATTAATGGTGTTTAGTGACTCACGCTGCAGTGTCCAAAATATTTACATTCACTTTTGAGCCTAGACTTGTTGCTAACTGTCATGGAGTCAGCTCCTGACTCCTGGCTACACTGTGCACAGTGGAAAAAAAAAAAAGGTGGTGTACCCTACACCATTGTCATGAATGACTGTGGGTCTACAGTTGTGATTCATTGGATTTTCATTGACTGTTTTTCTGAAGTAGATTTATGGGCTTTACTTACTGGTCTGCCTTCATTTGGAAGCTCCACTGAAAATTGTTCACCACTGTAGCAATACATAACCCTCCAGTGACAGACAAATGTTAGTTATGTATGAAGTGTGTTGGCTGGGAATCAAACCTGGGTATTCTGCATAAAAGGCAAATTCTACCACTGAAGCACAAAGGTGCCAGAACTCCTTGACACAAAGTACAAAAAAAGGTCATGTATTTACATACTGTGTGTTCATGATGTACATATAAATATTAAATGTTTGAAATTTCTGAATGTTTATTATATGTTGTGAATTGAATTGTGTCTCCCCAAATATGTGTTGTAAATTCTAACTCCTATACCTGTGGATGTAATTCCATTTGAAAATAAAGTTTTCTTTATTATGGTAATGAGCCTGTACCGGTCTTTGGATGAGCAATAGTGTTTGATTCTTAGTAGTTCCAATTTATCTAGTTTCTCTTCTATTGATCGTGCTTTGTCTGACAGATTTTGAAGTCTGTCTATGTTGTGCATTAAAAGTTCCATTGTTGATCTTATTTTTTCTTGGAAGAACTTTACCATTTTAGACTTGATATTTAGCTCTTTTACCCAGTTTGAGTTGATTTTTGTATAAGGTATGAGATATGGGTCTTCAAGTTTTTGCAGATGGATATTCAACTTTGCCAGCACCATTTGTGAAGAGACCGTTTTCACCCGTTTACAATTTGGGGCCTTTGTCAAATATCAGCTGTTCATAGGAGGATGGTGGCATCTCTGTGGTTTCAACTCTGATCCATTGGTCAATATGTCTCTTTTTGTACCAGTACCAGGCTGTTTTGACTACTGTGGCAGTGTAATAGATTCTGAAATCAGGTAGTGAGAGGCCTCCCACTGTGTTCCTCCTCTTCAGTAGTGTTTTGCTTATGCTGGGTTTCTTCCCTTTCCAAATAAAGTTGTCGATTTGTTTCTCCATCTCATTAAAAAATGTCATGGGAATTTGTATTGGGATTGCATTATACAATTAGATTGCTTTGGGTAAAATAGACATTTTCACTACGTTAAGTCTTCCTATCTATGAGCGGGGTAAGTTTCTCCATTTATGTAAGTTTCTCTTAGTTTCTTCATCTTGTCTAATTGCTGTGGGTAGAACTTCTACTACAATGTTGGATAGGAGAGGTGAGAGTGGGCATCCTTGTCTAGTTCCTGTTCTCAAGGGGAATTGTTTCAGTCTCTCTCCATTGAAGATGATGTTGGCTGTTGGTTTTGTACAAATGGCCCTTATTTCATTGAGGAATTAGCCATCTACTCTTATTTTGCTAAGTTTTTAGCATGAATCAGTGTTGGACTTCTATCACGTGCCTTTTCTGAATCAGCTCACAAGGTCAGGTGATTTTTGTCTTTTGTGTTATTTATGAAGTTGATCACATTAACTGTATTTCTGATGTTGAACCAGCCTTGCATCCCTGGTATGAATCCAACCTGGTCGTGATGAATTGTTTTTTGATATGTTGTTGTACTCTATTGGCAAGGATTGTCTTGAAGATTTTGGCATCTAGGTTCATGAGCGATATTTGTCTGCAGTTCTCCTTTGTTGTTGGGTCTTTCCCTGGCTTTGGTATCAGCATTATGCTGGCTTTATAGAATGAATTTGGGAGTATTCCGTCTCTTTTTATGCTATGAAACAGTCTCAGTAGTATTGCAGTTAATTTTTTTCTAAAGGCTTGGTAGAATTCTGTGGTGAAGCCTCTGGGCCAGGTTTTTCTTTTTGGTTGGCAGGTTTTGGATAACTTTTTCAATCTCTTCTTTTGTGATAGGTTTATTAAGTTGTCTGCTTCAACTTGTGATAATTTTGGTAGTTGATATGAATCTAGGAATTTATCCATTTCCTCTAGGCTTTCAAATCCAATAGAGTACAGTCTTTCATAGTATTCTGTTATGATACTTTGGATTTCTTTTGGATCTGTTGTGACATCTCCAATCTCACTTCTTATTCAGGTTGTTTCCTTTCCTGTTTTTCTTTAGTAAGTTTAGCCAATGGTTTGTCAATTTTATTGATCTTTCTGAAAAACCAGCTTTTGGTCTTATCAGTTTTTTCAGTTATTCTTCTATTCTCTAATTTGTTTAGTTCTGCTCTAATCTTCATGATCTGTTTTCTTCTCGTGCCTGAGGGCTTCCTCTGTTGCTCTCTGTCTGCTTGTTCAAGCTGTAGGGTTAATTCTTTGGCTTGGGTTCTTTCTTCCTTCCGGATGTGTGCGATTATAGAGATAATTGACCTCTGATCACTGCTTTGGCCATATCCCATAGGTTCTGGTAGGAAGTGTTTTCCTTTTCATTTGAATCCTTAAATTTCTTTATTTCGTCCTTGATTTATTCTATAATCCATGGCTTTTGGAGTAAGATGCTGTTCAATTTCCATGAGCTCCAATTTCTATCTATGTTTTTTCTGCTATTGATTTTGAGTTTTACAGCTTTATGGTCTGAGAAGATGGTTTGCAATAATTCAATGGTATGGATTTTGTTGAGATTTGCTTTATGTCCTGACACATGATCTATTCTGGAAAATGTTCCATGTGCACTTGAGAAGAAAGTGTAGTTATCTGCTGATGGATAGAAAGTTCTATATATGTCAGTGAGGTCTATTTGGTTAATTATTGCAATAAGAGCTTCTGTGTCTTTACTGAGTTTTTTCTAGAAGATATGTCCAGTACTGAAAGTGAAGTATTGAAGACTCCGACTGTTTTTGTGGAGTGATCCATCTTATTTTTGAATGTACTCAGTGTTTCTTTGATGTATTTAGATGCTCTAGTATTGTGTGCATAAATATTTAATATTGTTAAGTCCTGCTTGTGTATTGAACCTTTCAGCAATAATTAATGTCCATCCTTGTCCACAATGGTGGATTTTACATTAAAATCCATTTTGTCTGAGATTAGTATTGCCATGCCCACTCTTCTTTGCATATTGCTAACTTGGTATATATTATTTCATCCTTTAATTTTCAGTTTGTTCCTATCTAAGTCTAAGGTGAGTTTCTTATAAGCAACAAAGACGGGTCATGTCTTTTGATCCAACATGTCTCTCATTGTCTCGTTACTGAAGTGTTCAGCCCATTTACATTCAATGTTATTGATAGGTATGTATTTTGTACTGTAATTTTGATGTATTTATTTTTGTATTGATGTTTTCTCTGTTGCTGTTACTATTCTGATCCGAGACATTCTTTATAAGTTGTTTTCTCACCCATTTCAGTGTTGGTTTTATGTTTGTTGAGACTCCTGTATTACATGTCTTGATTTGATATGTCACGTCTTTATTGTGTTTTGTGCCTATCTCTATGTTCCCCCTTAATAATTTATGTTTAAACCCAATGTTAACTTCTACATATCTTATCAACTTCCTCTCCATCTTGAGGGGCTACAGTTATTGTAATATATCCATCATTTTAATGTGATGATATCATAGTTTTCATGGATCACTTCTTTCAGTGTTACAGTTTTGATTGAGTTTTGTGCATTCCCTAACTGAGTAGGTTTCTGGATGACGTGTCCTGTATTGTCTCCTAAAATATACAGTTAATGGCTTTCATCTTCTAAGCCAAGAGCTTCTTTCAGTATTTCTTGCAGCTTTGGATTAGTTTTTACAAAGTCTCTGAGTTTCTGTTTATCTGGGAATGTCTTAATTTCATTTTCATATTTGAAAAACAGTTTTGCAGGATATATAATTCTTGGTTGGAAGTTTTTCTCCTTCAAGACTTTGAATGTGTCATCCCACTGCCTCCATGCCAGCATTGTTTCTGCTGAGAAGTCAAACAAAACCCTACAGGGCTTCCCTCTGAATGTTAGCTTTGCTTTGAGTCTCACTGCCTTCAAGAGTTTCTGCTTATGTTTCTTTTTGTTAAGCTTGATTATAATATGTCTTGCTATCTTTCTTTTGGGGTGTATGTTGTGTGGTGTTCGATAGCATCTTGGATATCTATGTTCTCTTCTTTCATAATTTCAGGGAAGTTTTTTTGTCAACAGGTCAACACCAGTACTCTCTGTATTTTCAGATGTCCCTCCCTGTTCAGGAACTCCGTTTAATTGTAGATTGCTCCCTTTGATAGAGTTCGTAGTGCTTCTTGATTTTTCTTATTTCTCTTATCTGATTTCTCCTCATAAATGCTGGTGTCAATAGCTCTGTATTCCAAGTCAGAAAGTCTTTTTTCCAGTTGTTCAATTCTGTTTTCTTGGCTTTGAATCGAATTGTCTAATTCCTTAATTTTGTTATTGACCTGTCGGACTTCAGAATGCTGGTATTCCATCAGTTCAAACAGCTTGCTTAATTTTTCATTTTGCTCTGTTGCATTTTGTATAATGTCTAGGAGGGCTCTATACATAATCCTTTTGTACTCAGCCTTTGATAGTTTTAGAAAGTCTTCTTCATTTGGCAGTTTCTTTTGTTATTTCTTTTGGGAGCTTTCTAGAGCCATGGGTGGATTTTTCTTTAAGTGTCTGGCCAAATTTTGCTGCTTTTTGGGCATCTAGCGGTTGTTTAGTTTCTCCAGTATTGCCTTCACAGGATCTGAGTCAGAGTCTGAGAAGGAAGGTGATCATCAGTCCCCTCTATGTACTTCAGTGACTGGGCCCAGTGGACTTTCTGAGATAGCACACTCCACCTCCTGGTTGTCAAAGACACAGCCCTACTTATGGAGTCACTGAAGGGCCATCTATTGACACTGTCTTGTGAGTCTGTAAAGGCTGGAAGAAATGCCGTCAGGCTATACCACAGTTACTTCTCTAGGTAGTCTTATTTTGAAAGGTAAAGGCTACCTGACAGCTTCCAAAATCAATCAGGCTATAAGGTATGTAAACCTGTCTTTCCAACTGGCAACGTAGGCACTTCTAGATCCATCCCCAGATGCTATAATCTAGTTCAAAGTACAGAAAGGCTACTGCTCTGCTGTTATTTGCTGCCAGGCCCCACCCATAAGGCTACACTGTTTTAAACAGAGCTTTTCTGCTGGGAAAGTGCTTCCCGTGCTGGCACTACCTCCCAGCTTGGGAATTAGCCCCTGATGAGACCTCCATTTGGATAACTCTGCCTCCCAGACATATAAGATGGTGTTTCACACAAGCTCTCCCACTCACTGTGAGACAGACGAATCACTGGTGGAGGTTCAGAAAGAGAGGGTAGAAGCACTGAGGTGCTCATACTTCAGAGCCAGGCTCTCAAAATGTGGCCATTCTGCATCTGGGGTCTTAAAAGTGACATCTGAGGGTACAGCAAATGGTCCCAATTTAGCAGGAATGGACGATCACCGAGGTCCATAATGACATGGGAGAAAGAGAATCCAGAAGACAGAGAGACCCATGTGAGTGGGTTCCTACATCAACTTACGACTGGAAGAACCAGATGGTGCCCTGCCGCCACCAGTGATAGCCACAATGGAGCTCACAAAGTTAAGTCTCACTGGCAACACAAGAATAAATAGGGGTGCACCCAGAGATCTCCATTAAAAGACCACAAGTGATGGTCCACGGGCTTTGGGGTTCCCCCAGGAGCATGGCTCCTGGCCCTGAAGCTGCCCCTGTCCATAAATCACAATGAAAATCAACTTTTCGGACAATAATAGATTGGACATGGTGATGCAGAGTCATCATACTTTGTAGGCACTTTATGGTTCTAGGCATTTATAGGATGTTGTCCTGTTGACCTCATACTGGAGGAAGGAGAATGGGTGGAGAGGAGACTATAGGAGACTGTTGGGAGGATAAGACATGTATGGAACAGAGAGGAAGAATGGCTGTCACCGTGCAGGGGGAGCAGTGGAAGCTGCATATAGGTGAGCATGCAAATTTATATGGGAATGTACATTTTAATTCAATCATAATTTAAAAAAATGTGGCCATTCTGCCCACAAATCATGCCAGCAGTGCAGCTGAGTTTTGCTGCCAGTTAAGCCCAAGTCCTGCCTACTGGTTAAGTCAAAAAAAAGTTAAAAACAGTAGTTACCTTCAGTCTGTGAGAGCTGGCAATTCAACGAGGGTGGGGGGCAGTGAAAGAGAAGAAGTTTCTTGTTCAGTGGCATGTAGTCCAAATTGACAGCCATATGCTGTGTCTCAGGGCTCACTGGGTGTCCAGACAGTTATGTTGAATTATCATTTCAGGCTTCAGTTTTCAAATGGAATTAAGGAGACATGTGTCTAGTCTGCCACCTTGACCTCAATCCATCTTCTTGAGGGTCTTCTTCCTTTTTGTTGATCATCTACTTTACAAGCATGATGACTTTCTCCAGGGAGTGATCCCTCCTAACAACATGTCCAAAGTATGTAAGATGCAGTCTTAACATCCTTGCTTCCAAGGAAGACTGTGGTTGTGCTTCCTCTAGAGCAGGTCTGTTTCTTCTTTTGGTAGTCTACAGTACATTTAAATATTCTTCTCCAACTCCACGTTTCAAAAGCCTCAATCGTTCTTCTGTTTTCCTTATTCATTGTCCATCTTTTGCAAGCATATAATGCAATAGAAAATATCATAACTTGAGTCAGACACACCTTAGTCTTCAAGCTGACATCCTTACTTTTCAGTATTTTCAAGATGTCTTTTGGATATTTACTCAATACAAGGTGTCTTTAGATTTCTTAACTGCTGTTTCTGTGGGTGTTGGTTGTGGAACAAAGTAAAATGAAATCCTTGACAACCTCAAACCCTTCTCCATTTATCATAATGTTATTACTGGTCCAATGGTGAGAATTTTTTGTTTTCCTCATGTTGAGCTATAGCCCATTCTGAAGGCTGTGGTCTTTGATCTTGATCAGTAAGTGTTTCAAATCTTCTTCACTTTCAGCAGGCAGGGTTGTGCCATCTACATAATGCAGGTTGTTAATGAGTCTTCCTCCAATCCTGATGTCTCATTCTTCTTCATGTATTTCAGATTTTCAGAAGATATGATCAGCATACAGATTGAAAACATATGGTGAAATGATACAACCCTGACATAGACATAAATTTCTTGACTTGGCTTGGCTTTAAAACAGTGTCCCTGTTTGTCCATGTACAGATTCCCCACCAGCACCACTAAGTTTTCTGAAATTCCCACTCTCCACAATGTTATCCATAATTTGTTATGATCCACAGTCAATTTCCTTTGCATAGTCAATAAAACATAGGTAAACATCTTTCTGGTATTCTCTGCTCCCAGCCAAGATCTATCTGACATCAGCAAGGATATCCCTGGTTCCACATCCTCTTCTGAATTGAGCTTGAATTTCTGGCAGTTTCCTGTCAATATACTCCTGCAGTCATTTTTGAAGGATCTTTAGAAAATTTTACTTGTGTATGATATTAATGATATTGCTCAAATTTTAAAGACTAAAGGCTAGTCATTTTTGTAGAATAGCCCTTGTATTGGTTTTACCTAATGCTTCCTAATGATAAAAATCAGATTACTCATTTTGGGAAAAGATACCACACCAGTAATGATTGTTCTGTCTCTATGAATCATATAAGTGGTACATGATGTTGATATGTCTCATTACTGGTGATGTTAACATTGATCATTTGGTTAAGATGGTATCAGTCAGTTTTCTGCAATGCAAAGTTATTATCTATCCCTTCATAGTTGTTAAGTGTCATGTGTGGAGATCCTTGGAGACCTCGTAAATAGCTTGTTTGTCACAATACATGTACCCATTAATTTTGTCATCCATTGAAGAATCTTGACTAAAGTTATCACTGTGATGTTTCTCATTGTGATTTTCTATCTCCATCATTCTTTCTACATTTACTAGTAGCAACTGTACTGTTAAGGGGCTTTCAATTCTTATTTATTTTATATTTTTAATTTATCTGCATTGACTTGTTGATTCTTATTGTATTCTAAGGACTGTAATCTATTACTTTTGACAATTGAAAGCTCCCTTTAGTTTGGTCCTAAGGACAGCACTTAATTTAACAATATTTACTCACCAGAACATGTTTTACTTTTGACTATTTTCAGGTGTCATGGGTGGGAGGATGTGGTCTCTTAACCAGAAAACAAGCAACCAGTGTTCTATTTCAAGCTTAGTCAAGAGTCAGTTTACTGACTTCGTTAACTATTAGTTCTCATTCCTTTTCCTCAGCATTTTATATGAGTGAGAAAAAGGCTATTTGACTCTTAGCAACAGACGTATTTGCTTTTCTTGTGGATCACAAGGAAAGCAATGTTAACCCAGAAGTGCAAAGATATGGACAATAAGACTTTCAAAAGAGAATTTGCAGTATATCTCTAGTTAAAGAGGAGGTAGAATTATTGACATTCTGTGGCACATTTTTTTTTTGTAAATGCTGCAGTACCTCCAAAACATTAAAACACAGTTAATTTGTGTAATAACATCCCACTGTGCAGTTCAACAAATGGTTGTAATGTTACAAATGTAACAGTTATTGTTTCAAGTGCTGAATTGAGGGACAGGAACTTCAAATTCAGGAATAAAAAGTTATTGATGAGTTGCAAAAGAGAGGCCAATGTCAGCATTTCTCAACAGGTAAATAAGACATAAGGCTAACTGATATAAAATATCATTTGAATAATACTTTGCCTGACCATTTAAGGTGGAATTAATATTATTTGCAAATTTTGGTTGTAGCATTTTGCTATTTTGTATTCATTCTCAATGCATGTATTTTATTCTTATACAGAAGGCACTCATCTAAGAAAAGTTGAAAATAGTAAACGTAAAAATAAGAATATACCATGAAATATCTTTCATGTTCATGGGAATAAAATCCACAACATCTTGTAGAGTTACGTTTTTATTCCAACCAAGATAGTATGATTCTAGCTCATGATTTGTTAACTTTGCTACAACAAGTCATTTAAGTAACAGTCTGTTTCTTTCTTTATTATGGACTCAGAGTAAAAGCTTTAAAATTATGGAGAAATGCAAAGATTTTTATTAATTATTGTTAAAATACTTTACATAAAACAAATGATTTCTTCATAGATTTTACAGAAATCACAGTAGTTCTATATTCTTTTTTATCTATTTTAATGAGGATATGAACACCACCATGAATTGGTATTCTGAAATATTCTACTTATATTACAATGGAATAGCCCATAAGATAGTGAACCGTTAGTATCTTATTATGTCAGTTAATCTCATGGGAACGCTTGTGAAAACTAAGATATTGTTATTAAATATTAGTTTTTAAGCAATACTGATTTTTGCTAGAGTATAGGTGGCAGCCTCAATCAGCTTCTTAAAGGACAAAAGCTAGTTTTTCTTTTGCAGTAAATATGTCACTCATGTGGAATCAGATCCCCATTTATACCTCATGGAAAATTTTAAATCATATTATGCCTGAGAGTGAGCTCTCATAATGTGGGCTGGCCTGGTAAAGCTTTGAATTATCCAGAGGGCTGTGCAATGCACCTTGGATTTCAAATGGAACTTACAGCTGTAAACTCTCAAAGATCCCCAAAAGTTTATTTTGCCATCAGAAACACTGTTTCCACAAACTGGCTTCATTTTCAGGTGCCAAGGAAGAGACTTACAGGAGCAGAAACTATGTATTGGCCAGGCCTCAATCCATTGGCAGTTCACATTTTAATTTGTTCTCAGACTAAAATGGTAATGAATAAGTTGATAGCATCTTTACCCAAACAGAAGCATTTTTACCTCTGAGGATCCACAGCATAGTAAACAACTAATCAACAGTACGTGAAAGTTTTAGTTTCATGATGTAAATATCTAAATGTAGATGCTTTCATATTATTAGGAGCACACCACATATTTCCAGCATTGTAAACAGCATCTGGAGCTCAGAGAAAAGAAGGAGGAAATGATTTGCCTCTGGATCAGGCAATTCTAAGTAAATGGGCAGAAAAAGGCAAGAGCAGTGACAAACTACGTACTGTCAGCAATGATGAAAATAATAATTGAACATGTGTAGTCTATTATATACATTTTACCTCATCCAGCTCCCTTGTATACCAACATTCTTGTGGATTAGAAAGTTGCCCATTTTCCAATCAGCAGGACTGAGGCGTGGATAAATTTCAACCACTTGACAAAACATTTTATGGGAACCAAGAAGCAGGGCTATACTTCTCAGATGGTGATTCCCAGAAAAATTCTGAGAGGGTGGGAAAAGAAGCGTGGGGGTGTAACTTCAGAATACTTGACATCTGCTTGGTAATAGCAGCAAGAAGCTGGAGGTTATCCAAACTGTGGCTCCCATTCTTATTCTCTTTGATTCTACTGTGTTCACTTGAAACTTTGAGCACCTCCTAGAACATTAATAAGAAGAAAATAATAGGCCATTTTTAAAACAGATGAAAGATGTTTTGACTCATCTTACTTATCCTTTCAAACCAGCTCCATCACCATAAATCAAAATTCAGTATTCCTTATGGGCAGGGTTGCATAGCTAGTTGTTTAAAGTACTGTTAACAAATTACATACATGGAAAAAGTAGTGTGACAGACATATTTACAACAAAGTCAAAAACAAAACAACAAAAAAGAGTACCTGCTGAGGCTGATTATATATGATTAACAACCTTGTGGGATATGGTTCCCTGGTTTGGAGGCTTGAGTTCATGGGATAGCTCAGTTAATTGGCTTAATAACGTGTTTAATGTTTCTGTTCTACCTTCTAGTTTGTGTGTAATTTTTAAGGTCTTAACACCTTGTAAGTGATCATCCAAGCCTCAGCAATAGGTTTGTATTCACAAGGAGCAAGAGAGGAAGAAGTAGAGACAGGAAGAGAAGAAATGAAGTACATGGCAAATCGCCTCCATGAACAACTAAGACCAGAAGACCTGGATAATACCCAGGTATTATTACTAGACAATTTTTTGTGTGTGTGTGTGATTGAGCGAAAATGTACAATCCAGTTTAAATTTGCATGCCCTCCTCTCTGCAGCTCCTCTGCTCTCTCTGTCCGGTGACCTCAGACTCCTTCTTTTCGTTCTATACACGTCATCTCCTGTCCTCTCCTCTCCACCCACTCCACTCCCTTCTAGTAAGAGGTCAGTAGGATGACATCTTATAAATACATACAACCATAAAGTACACACACTATATGGTCAATCTGTGTCCCGGTGTCCAATCCATTCCTGTCTGAACAGTTGACCTCAGTAGTGATTTATGATAGGGGCAGCATCAGTCTAGGGGCCATGCTCCCAGGGGAACAGCAAGGCCTTTGAATCACTAATTGCAGTCTTTTAGTGGAGTTGTCAGCGTGCACCCCTTTTTTTCTCATGCTTCCACTGGGACTCAACACTGTGAGCCCCATCCCAGCTGTCATTGTGGGTGGCCAGGCACCATCTGGTTCTTCTGGTCATATGTTGATGGAGTCACCCATCTTGTGGTTCATTCTGTCTTCTGGGTTGTTGTCCTTGGTGGTCATCTGTTCCAACTGAGTTGGGACCATTTGTTATATCTCAGATGCCAGCTTCCTAGCTTTTAAGAACCCAGATGCCACTCACCAATATGGGGTACAAAAGACTCTCCTGGCAACAGACTAATTATGCCAATTGGCCTCGATGTCCCCTGAGACCATGGTCCACAGACCTTACCCCTGCTGCTCTGTCCTTGCAATATTGGGTTAAGATCGGAAGAGTTTTCAAGTTATGTTGAAGTCCAGTTAAACTGATCTTTCTAATGTGTGCGGTCACTGATTTCACCCAGTCAAATTTCTGTCAACTATCTAATCTATAACCAACACTCTCCCTCCCTCCTTCCCTCCCTCCGTCTCTTCCATTGCAGCCATCAAAGAGTCTTTTATAAGTCCTTATGGTAGGGGTCTCATACAACATTTATCCTTGTGCTGCTGACTCATTTCACTCAACAAAATGTCTTCCAATTGAAACCAGGTTATGAGATGCTTCCTAAAATCATCATTGTTCTTTATCATTGCATAGTGTTCCAT
This sequence comes from Heterohyrax brucei, assembly GCA_028571685.1. NCBI lineage: Eukaryota > Metazoa > Chordata > Mammalia > Hyracoidea > Procaviidae > Heterohyrax > Heterohyrax brucei. The sequence goes on from CM053166.1 coordinate 104,345,540, forward strand.
TGAGTATATATGCCATTGTTTGTTTATCCAGTGATGTGTTGTTGGGCATCTGGGTTGATTCCACCTTTTTGCTATTGTGGACTGTGCTGCAATAAACATTCATGTGCATGTATCTGTTCGTGTGACTGCCCTTGCTTCTGTAGGACATATTCCAAGGAGTGCGATTACTGGGTCAAATGGTATATATATTTCCAGCTTTTTAAGGAAGCTCCAGATTGTTTTCCAAAGAGGTTGTACCATTTTGCAATCCCACCAGCAGTGGAGGAGAGTTCCAATTTTTCCACAGCCTCTTGAGCTTTTTTGTTTTGTGTTTTTTGGATCAGGGCCAACCTTTTTGGGGTGAGATGGCATCTCATCATCATTTAATTTGGATTTCTTTAATGGCTAATAATTGTGAGGATTTCTGCATGTGTCTTTTGGCTGCCTGGATATCCTCTTTAGAGAAGTGTTTGTTCATCTCCTTTGCCCAACACGTAATTGGGTTATTTATCCTTTTCTCGTTGATATTTTGCAGTACCTTGTAGATTGTGGGGATCAGACGTCGTTCTGACGTATAGTTGCCAAGTATTTTTTTCCATTCTGTAGGTTATCTTTTAATTATTTTGATGAGGTCTTTGGATGAGCAAAAGTTTTTGAGTCTTAATAGTCCCATTTATCTACATTACCCGACATTTTGATAAAACAGTCTATAGAACAAACCCAGTCAAAAGGAGGGAAATGGAGATCAGAATTTAAAATTCTCATGGACTCAAGACTTTTTGGAACAATGGAGGCTGAATTAACACCTGAAATTATTGCCCTGAAATAATTTTTAAAAGTTAAACCAAAAATACCCCTGAAGTATTTTTTCTTGTTAATGTCTTATTCTGCTTTAAGTTAGAGGTTTACAATCTTAGTCAATTTGCCATACAGAAACTTACACACACATTGGTATATAACTCTAGCTGCTCTTCCCACACTGTGACAGCACACTCCTCCTTTCCACGCTGTATTTCCCATGTACATTCAACTACTTCTTGTCCCCCTCTGAACTCTCATCTCTCCTCTGGATAGAAATTTTTAAGATAATCTCATTATCTACTTAATCTAAGAAGCACACTCTTCACCAGTATCGTTTTATGTCTTACAGTCCAGTCCAATCATTGAAGAATTGGCTTTAGGGATGCTTTCAGTTCTAGACTAACAGAGATTACAGACAATATGTTTACCAGGGACGCTTCGGGCTGTCAGACCATCAAGCCTGGCCTAATAACAGAGTGCAAGTTCTGAATCCCGTTTTTCTCCTACTTCGTCAGGGATTCTTGTCTTTCCTGTCAGGACAATCATTGGTGGTGGCTGGGCACCATCTCCTTTTTCTGGACTCATGTTGATGTAGTGGCTGGATTATGCGGCCCTCTCTGTCTCTTCAACTTCTGTTTCCCTTATGTCTTTGATGCCTTTTATTCTCCTCTGCTCCCTGTGGGATTGAACCAAATAGACACTTGCTAGCTTTTAAGACCCCAGATGCCACTCACCGAAGTGGGATGCAGAACATTTTCTAAAAAAAAAAGAACTTTGTTATGCCAATTGACATAGATGTGCCCTAAAATTATGGCCTCTAGACTCCTGCCTCTGCTACTCTGTCCTTCAAAGTGTTGGGTTATATTTAGGAAACCTTTTAGCTTTTGGTTTATCCCTGCTGTGCTGACCTCCTTTATACTACTGTCACTCCTCTCACCTAACCCAATTCCTATCTAGTAGCCAATCAATGAACACCCTTCTCCCTTCCTCTCCACTTTTGTAACTATCAAAGACTGTTTTCTTTTGTGTGGAAACATTTCCTTGAGTTCTTATAGTAGTGGTCTCATGCAAAATTTGTCCTTTTACAGCAGATTACTTTTACTCAGGATAATGCCTTCTAGATTGCTCCATGTTATGAGATGTTTCCAAAGATCAGCTTTTTTCTTATTAATTGCGTAATATCCCATTGTGTGAATATATCATAGTTTATCTGTTTGATAGCTGATGGGAACCTAGGTTGATCCCATCTTTTTGCTATTGTGAACAGTGCTGCAGCAAATGCTGTTGTGCATGTGTCTATTCATGTGACAACACTTGTTTCTCCAAGATGTATTCCAAAAAGTGGGGTTGCTAGATTGTACGGTTATTTCCATATTTTAAAGAAAGCACCAAATAGATTTCCAAAGAGGTTATAGCATTTTAGATTTCCACCATGTAGAAATGTTTGTCTCTCCGTAGTCACTCCATTTATTATTTTGTTTGTTTGCTTGCTTGCTTTGGATTAGTGACAGCCTTGTTGGGGTGAGATGGTATCTTACTGTAGTCTTGATTTGTATTTTTCTAATGACAGTGATCATGAACATTTCCTCATGTATCTGTTAGCTGCATGGATGTCTCATTTGATGAAGTGTCTATTCATATACCTTGCCAATTTTTAAGTTGCGTTATTTGTCTTTTTCTTGTTGAGGTTCTGAAGTATCTTGTAGATTATAGAAATCAGATACTGATCAAATTCATGAGAGCCAATATTTTTTCCAAGTCTGTAGGTTGTCTTTTTACTCTTTTGGTGAAGTCTTTGAACATAAGTGTATGATTTTTAGAAATTCCCAGTTACATGTTTTATGGCATTAGTGCATTGTTAGTACTGTTTTGTAATCTGTATATGACATGTTAATACAATCCCAGCATTGTCCCTATTTTTCTTTCCATGGTCTTTATTTTGTTTTGATTTCATGTTTGTTTCTGTCATCCATTTTAGGTTAATTCTTGTGCATGGTATGATATGTGGGTCTTGTTTCACTTTTTTTGCAGATGGATATCTGGTTATGCTAACACAATTTGTTAAGGAGACTATCTTTTCACCACTTTGTGCCTTTGTCAATTATCAGCTGCTCATAGATGGATGATTTTGTGTCTAGATTCTCAATTCTGTTTGATTGGTCTATGCATCTGTTTTTATACCAGTACCAAGTACAAGCAACTCTCCCCTTTAGCAGCCATGAGATGGGGACTGCCACCACAGAGAGTCTACATGGGGACAGTCACTAGAAGACACAGAGGCAGCTGGTAACTAAATCTAATAGTGGTCGTATTCCCTTCTTAGAACAACACTGGCTCCTGTTGAGGTAACACCAGAGAACCGCTTCTTGCTGGAATGAAGACCACAGTCAATAAGTAACCATTTAAAGAAGCATGGCTGTGGAAAACTAACAAAATAAAGAATCAAAAAATAATGAGATGAAGTGTTTCTGAAATTATTGGAGGTCAAGTACAAAAGAATTATGTGTAGAGCATTCTTAAAGATTAAACAAAATACAGCACAACAAAATGAAAAATTATGTAAGCTATTTGAACTGATAGAACGTCAATGATCTAAACTCCAGCAAATCAATAATAAAATGACAGAATTAGACAATTGAATCCAAAGCCAAAAGAGCATAATTGAGGAGATGGAAGCCAGGAAAAGTGAGCTGGAAGATAGAGCAACTGACACCAGCTTCAAGAGGAGACATCAGAGAAAACACATAGGAAAAATGAAGAATAATTAGGAAACATGTGGGACTCTATTAATAGAAATAATTTATGCACAGTTAGAGTTCCTGAACAGAAAGGAATAGCTGAAAATCCAGAGTATTGTTCTTGAGTTGCTGACAGAAAATTTCCTTGAAATCATGAAAGATGAGAACATAGAAATCCAAGATACTTATTGAATGCCTCAAAATAAGGTCCCAAAAGAATGACACCAAGACATATTATAACCAAGCTTAATACAATGAATCACAAAGGGAGGCCCTTAAAAGCAGCAAGGCTTAAAGAAAAGATAAGGTACAAAGGGAAGCCCTATAGACTGTCACCTGACTTCTCAGCAGAAATAATGTTGGCAAGAAGGCAGTGGGATGACACATTCAAAGCCTTGAAGGACAGAAGTTCCAACCAAGAATTATATATTCTACAAAATTGTCTCTCAACTACGAAAGTGAAATTAAGACATTTGCAGATAAACAGAACCTTAGAAACTTTGTAAAAAAACAAACCAAAACTATAAGAAATATTGAAAGAAGCTCTATGATTGGAAAAACAAAAACATCAAGCGTATATTTAAGGAGGCAGTACAGGACACAGCATCCACAATCCTACTCATGGAAGTCAAAAAGCTCAAACAAAGCTACAATATAAAAATAAGAAAACCAGTGATCTTAACATGAAAACTATGACACCATCACATTAAAAAGAGGAATATATTACACTAGGTATAACCCTTTCAGATGGAGATGAAATTAAAGAAATATACAGAAGTTAAAGCATGGTTTTAAGTTATAATATTAAGTGGGAAAATAGTGGTAGCAGCATGTGACATCAAAACAAGGAACATAACACAGCAGTCTCAACAGACACAAAATCAACACCGAAAAAGATGAGAAGTCAACCCATAAACAAGAATGACAAAGAACAGAATCTTAAAATCAACATAGAAACATCAAGAACACAAAAATACACAAATCAAAATGACAGCACTAAACACAAACCTATCAATAATTGCACTGAATGTAAGTGGACTGAACACTCCAATAAAGAGACAGTGAGTGACATCCTGGATCAAAAGACATGATCCATGTACATGTTGCTTACAAGAAACACACCTTAAACTCAAAGACATGAATATACTGAAAATCAAAAGATGGAAAAGTATATGCCAAGATAACAACAAACAAAGAAGAGGAGGAGTGACAATACTAAACTGGGATAAAACAGGCTGTAATGTAAAATCCACCATCCTGGATCAGGATGGTTGCATTTATTGCTGAATGCTTCAATACATAAGCAGGATATAACAATGTTAAATATTTATGCACCCAACATTAGGGCATCTAGATATATCGAACAAACATTAACAACAATGAAAAATGAGATAGATCACTCCACAATAATAGTTGGAGACTTCCATACTCCGTTTTCCACATTGGACAGATCATCCAGAAAAAAAAAACTAAGATACAGAAGACCTTACTGCAACAATTAGCTGAGAATTTATTGGCATATGTAGAATTTTTTACCTATCAAAAGATAACTACATCTTCTTCTCCAGTGCACATGGAACATTCTCAAGAATAGCTCATGTGTTAGGACATAAAGTAAATCTCAACAAAACTGAAAGCACTGAATTATTGCAAAGCATCTTCTTAGATCATAAAGCCATAAAAGTAGAAATCAATAGCAGTATCAACATAGATAAAAATTGGAACTCATGGAAAATGAACACCTTGCTCAAAAAGCCATGGATTATAGAAGAAATCAAAGATGAAATAAAGAAATTTATGGATTCTGATGAGAATGAAAACATTTCCTGACAAAACCTATGGCATACAGTCAAAGCAGTGATCAGAGGTCAATTTATCTCTATCAATGCACACATCTGGAAGGAAGGACCCAAACCAAAGAATTAACCCTACAGCTTGAACAAGCAGACAGAGAGCAACAGAAGAACCCCACAGTCACCAGAAGAAAACAGATCATGGAGATTAGAGCAGAACAAAATGAATTAGAGAATAGAAGAACAAATGAAAAAAATTGATAAGACCAAAAGCTGGTTTTTTGAAAAGATCAACAAAACTAACAAACCATTGTCTAAACTTCCTAAAGAAAAATGGGAAAGGAAACATTTTAACTCAAATAAGAAGTGAGATGAGAGATGTCACGACAGAACCAACAGAAATCAAAAGTATCATGAGACAATACTACAAAAGACTGTACTCTAACAGATTTGAAAACCTAGAGGAAATGGACAAATTCCTAGATTCATACCACCTACCAAAATTATCACCAGGAGAAGCAGAACAACTTAATAAACCCATCACACAGAAAGAGATTGAAAAAGTCATCAAAAAACTACCAACCATAAAAAGCCCCACCCCAGATGGCTTCACCGCAGAATGCTATCAAACTTTTAGAGCACAGTTAACTGCAGTATTACCTAGGCTATTTCACAGCATATAAAGGGATGGAATACTCCCAAATTCATTCTAGGAAGCCAGCATAACCCTGATACCAAAACTTCAGAAGGATTCCACTGAAAAAGAAAATTACAGAACACTATCACTCATGAACCTAGATGCAAAAGTCTTCAACAAAATCCTTGTCAACGGAATTCAACAATGTATCAAAAAATAATTCATCACGACCAAGTTGGATTCATACCAGTGATGCAAGGCTTGTTCAACATCAGGAAAACAATTACTGTGATCAACCACATAAATAATACAAAAGACGAGAATCACCTGATTTTGCCAATTGATGTCAGAAAGGCATTTGACAAAGTCCAACAGCCATTCATGCTAAAAACTCTAAGCAAAATAAGAATAGAAGGGAAATTCCTCAATGTAATAAGGGCCATCTATACATAGTCAACTACCTACATCATTCTGAATGGAGACAGACTGAAACAATTCCCCTTGAGAAAGAGAACTAAACAAGGATGTCCACTCTCACCTGTCCTATTCAACATTGTACTAGAACTTCTGGCTAGAACAATTAGATATGACAAAGAAATAAAGGGCATACACATCAGCAAAGAAGAAGTAAAAAAATTCTTTTTGCAGATGATATGATCATATATACATATATAATCCTAAGAATCCTTAAGTAAACTACTCAAACTAATCGAAGAATTCAGCAAAGTACCAAGATATGAGAGAAACATAAGTAAATCAGTAAGATTCCTTTATACCTAAAAAGAGATTATTAAAGAAGAAATTGCCATTAAAGAAGAAAATACCATTTGCTATAGCTTGCCAAGAAGATCAAATACCTAGGAATAAATCAAACGAGAGAAATAAGAGACCTACACCAAGAGAACTACAAGAACTTAGTGCTATAAACTAAGAGAGACTTACATAAATGGAGAAAACTACCCTGCTCATGGATAGGAATACTTAACATTACAAAAATGTCTATTTTACCCAAAGCAATCTACATATACAGTACAATCCCAAGACCAATTCCAGTGACATTCTTCAATGAGATGGAGAAACAAATCACCAACTTTGTTTGGAAAGGAACAAAGCCCAGCAGAAGCAAAGTACTCTGAAGAACATACTGGGAAGCCTCTCACTACCGGACTTTAGAACCTATTACACTGACACATTAGTCAAAACAGCCTGGCACTGGCACAGAAAGAGACATGTAGACCAAAGAAGTAGAGTTCAGACCCCAGAGATGCCACCATCGTCCTATGAACAGCTGATATTCAACAAACGCCCCAAGATTTTAAACTGGGGTCAAAACAGTCTCTTTAACTAATGGTGCTGGCAAAATTGGATATCCATCTGCAAAAATTGAAACAAGACCTGTATCTCACACCTTATAGAACAAAACAACTGAAATTGGATAAAAGACCTGAATATCAAACCTAAAATGATAAAGCTCATGCAGGAAAAAATGGGATCAATAATGGAAGTTTTAATACATAACTTAGACTTAAAAGTCTGACAAAGTACAATCAATAGGAGAAAAAATAGATAAATGCAAACTACTAAGAACTGAACACTTTTGTTCATCCAAAGAGTTTATTGAAAGAACTATAAGACCATCTACAGAATGGGAAAAAAATATTTGGCAGCTATATATCAGATCGACATCTGATCTCCATAATCTACAAGGTACAACAAAATACCAACAATAAAAGGATAAATAACCCATTGAAGCAATGGGCAAAGGAGTTGGACAGACACTTCTCTAAAGAGGATATTCAGGCAGCCAAAAGGCACATGTGTAAATCCTCATGATCATTAGCTATTAAAGAAATCCAAATCAAATTGACAATGAGATACCATCTCACCCCTACCCAACTGGCCATGATACAAAAAACACAAAATAATAAATGTTGGAGAGGTTGTGGAGAAATTGGAACTCTCTTCCACTGCTAGTGGGATCGCATAATGGTACAACCTCCTTGGAAAGTAATCTGGTGCTTCCTTAAAAAGCTGGAAATAGAAATACCATTTGATCCAGTATTCCCACTGCTTGGAATATATCCTACAGAATCAAGGGCAGTCACATGAACAGATACATGTACACAAATGTTCATTGCAGCACAGTCCACAATAGCAAAAAGATGGAATCAACCCAGATGCCCAATGACAGATGAATGGATTAACAAACTATGGTATATATACTCAATTTAGCACTACACAAGGATAAAGAACAGTGATAACTTTAGGAAGCATATCATAACCTGATTTCAATTGGAAGACAGTATATTGAGTGAAATCAGTCAATGCCACAAGGACAAGTATTGTATGAGACCCCTACTATAAGGACTTAAAAATAGACTCGTGTACAGAAGAAAAGACTCTTTGATGGCTGCAAGAGAGGAGAGAGAAGGAGGGAGAGGCTTACCTATGGATTAGATAGTTTATAGAAATTTGTTTGGGGGAAATCAGTGACAGCACACATTAGAAAGAAAATCAATTTTAACGGGACTTCAACATAACCTGAAAACTCCTCTGACATTAACCAAATATTGCACGCATAGAGTAGCAGAGGTGGAGGCCCAGGGACCATGCTGTCAGGGGACATCGAGGCCAGTTAGCATATCTAGCCTATTGCTAAGAGAGTCTTCTGCACACTATATAGGTGAGTGGCATTTGGGGTCTTAAAAGCTAGCAAGCTGCCATCTGAGGAACACTAAATGGTCCCAACTCAGCTGGAACAGATGATCACCAAGGACAACAATGACATGGCATAAACAGACTACAACATATTTTCTAACAGTACACAAACATCGTAAGATGTGTGTGTGATGTGTAGCCCAATCTGACAAACTTATGCCGTATCCTCGGGCTTCCTGGGTGTCAGGAGCACTCCTTCAATTATTAATTCAGGCCTTAGTTATCAGACGGAGTTGAAGAGACATGTGTGTAGTCTACCATCTTGGCCCCACCCCCTAAATACTTAATATTGTTATGCCCTGCCCTAGGGTAGCTATGAGTCGGACCCAACTCGATGGCACTTGGCTTGGCTGCTTATGTATTGACACTTTGAGCAATAAATAGTGACCTTCTGGTCCATGACGCTGGATTTCACATTAAAATCTATTTTATCTGAGATTAGTTATTGCCACTGTTGCTCTTCTTTGTACGTTGTTGGCTTAGCGTATATATTTCCGTTCTTTGATTTTCAGTTTGTCATATCTTTGAGTCTTTGGTGTGTTTCTTGTAAGCAACATATAGACAGATCATGTATTTTGATTCAGGATGTCACTAACTGTCTCTTTATTGGAGCATGCAGTCTGTTTGCATTCATTGTAATTATCATAGGTATGTGTTTAGTGCTGTGAATTTGATGACTTTACTTTTGTGTTGTTCATGTTTTCTGTGTTTCTCTCAATATTCTGTTCTGGGTCATTCTTCTTTATGGGTTGGGTTTCTGGAAATTTTCAGTACTTTTTCAGTACTGATTTTGTGTTTGTTGAGACTCTTGTATTATGTTTCTTGTGTTGATATGTCACAAAACCACCGGAAGAAAGGAAATAATGAAGACAAGAGGAAAAATAAATGTAATAGAGAACAGAAAAAAACAATAGAAGGGATCAACAAAACTAAAAGTTGATTTCTTGAAAGAATCAACAGAATTGACAAAACGCTAACCAAACTGTCAAAAGAAAAACAGCCTAGGATGAAAACAAACCGCATAAGAAATAAAATGAGGAATATTACAACAAAACAAATTGAAATATAAAGGATCATAACAGAACACTATGAAAAACTATGCTACAATAAATTTGAAAACCTAAAGTAAGTGGACAAATTTCCAGAAACCCACTACCTACCCAAACTAACACAAAATAGTATTGAAAATCTGAACAGACCATAACAAGAGAAGAGACTGAAAAGATAATAAAAAAGGCTCCCAAAAGAAAAATTCCATGCTTCGGATGGCTTCACTCCAGAATTCCATCAAACATTCAGCTACTACTCAAACTGTGTCAGAATACAGAAAAGGAAAGAATAAAGCCAAATTCGTTGGATGAAGCTGACATAACCCTGGTACTGAAACTAGCCAAAGACAATATGAAAAGAAAATATCTCTAGTGTATATAAATACAGAAATTTTCAAAACAATTTTAGTCAATAGAATTCAGCAACATTCCCCGTAACAACATGAGAAAAAGAGGGGCGCAGCCCAAGAACTCTACTAGAAGACCACAACTGATGACACCTCAGGGAATCCCTTGGGAGCATGGCCCTAGACCTGCTGCTGCTGACCAGAAAACACTACTGAGATAAACTATTTGGACAAAAATGAAGTGGACTTGTTGATACAATGTAGCCATATGGTGTGTGTAGTTTATGGGTCTATGCATTTGTAGGATGCTGTCCTACTGGTCTCTTTCTAGATGGGAGAGAAGAAGGTGGAGAGGAGAGGACAGGAGCTTGTTAAGAGGATATGATAAATATTGAATGAAAAGGAGGAGTGTGCTGTCACTTGGCAAGGAGAGCAGAAGGAGCTGCATATAGGCAGGCATGCAAAGTTAATTTGGATTGTACACTTTTGCTTAATCACAATAACAAAAAAATTCAGCATCATGTAAAAAATAATACATCGTGAGTAATTAGGATCCACACAATGTATGCAAGGATGGTAACAAAACAAGCATACAAGGGAAATTCCTCCACATAATAAGGGGTATCTATAAAAAAAAATAAAAAAATAAAACCCAGGCAACATCATTTTTAATGGAGAGAGGCCATATGATTGGGATACTACATAAACATGAAACTAGATGAACTAGAGGGTGTCTGGCCACCACCAATGAATGCTCTGACAGGGAATACAATGCAAATTCTCTGATGTCCTGGAAGAAAAATGAATATGAAGAAGTAGAATCTGTTAATAGATTCTCTTGAGGACAGGAGCAAGAGGATGCTGTATGTCACTGCTTCTATTTAACATTGTTCTGGAAGTCCTGGCTAGAAGAGTAATAGAAGAAAAGTAAATAGAGGACATCCAAATTGATAAGGAATAAATAAAACCCTCCCAATTTGCAGACAATATATTATACACAGAACTCGAAAGACTCCATGAGAAAACTGTGGGAACTAAAAGAAAGTTTCACCAGAGAAGCAGGTTACAAGATTAACATATAAAAATCAGTTGGATTGCTCTACACTAATAAACAGAACAAAGTAAAGGAAATCTGAAAAGCACACCATTCATAGTCATTGCCTTCAAGTTTATCCTGACTCACAGTGATCCTTCAAAAGAAACCTTAAAAAAATAAAATACTTGGAAATAAATCTAACCAGGGATGTAAAATTCATATACAAAGAAACTACAGAACGTTACTGCAAGAAACCAAGCCAGCCAAGCAAGAAACCAAAAAAATCCTAAATAAATGGAAAAATATACCATGCTCATGATTAAGTAAACTCAAAACGGTGAAAATACCAATTCTAACAGATGCAGTGTATGAATACAATGCCATTTCTATCCAAATACCAACAGCCTTCTTTAAAGAGAGGATAAAAGTACTCAACTTCAAATGGACAGAGAAGAGATACATAAACCACTCTTAAAAAAAGAATAATAAAGTAGGAGGATTTGCAATACCTGACCTTAAAATCTACTATAAAGTCATGTTACTCAAAATCACCTCCTGCTTGTACAACAACACATACATTGACCAATAGAAGAGAATTGAGAACCTGAGAACCCAGATGTAAATTCATTCATCTTTGATCACCTGATCTTCAACAAAGTCCATCAAATGGGGACAAGATAGTCTTTCTAACAAATGGTACTGGCATTACTGAATCTGAAAATATATATATATGAAAGGCAACCCATACCTCAAACCATACACAAAAACTAATTTAAAATGGATCAAAAATGAAATACAAAATAATGAAAATTACAGAACTAAAAATAAGGTCAATCCTAGAAGTCTTATTATAGAGAGAAAACAGGATAGAAACAACAATACACATAAAACATAAGATAAGCTGGATAACTGGAATAATATACAAATTAAACATTTATGCTCATCAATAGACTTCACAAAAAGGATAAAAAAGAATGCCTATAGACAGGGAAAGATATCTGGGCTATTATATATCTGATGAAAGTGTAATCTCTAAAATCTACAGGAAAATCCAACACCTCTAAACAAAAAAAGACAAATGATCCAAGTAAAAATGGGCAAAGGATGTTAACAGATGTTTTACCAAATGAGATATTCAGGTAACTAACACAGAGACAAGAAAGTGCTTGCAATCACTAGCCATTAGAGAATTACAACTCAAAACTACGATGAGATAGCATCTCACCCTGACGTTACTGACATAGATCATAACAACAGAAAATAAAAAATATTGGGATGTTTCCAGGGAGATTGGAACTCATGCATTGCTGGTTGGAATGCAAAATGGTACAACTATTCTGGAAAATGAAATAGTCCTTCTTTAAAAAGCTAAAGGTAGAAATACTATATCATCCAGTAATTCCACTCTCAGAAGTGTGTTCTAGAGGTTTAACAGCTGTCATGTGAGTAGGTGTATGCACATTCAAGTTTATCTGAGAATTATTCACAATAGCAAAAAGATGGGAACAACCTAAGTCTCCATCAACAGATGAATGGTGTTTTAGTCAGCTAGGGCTGCTGTAACAGAAATACTACAGAGTGGATAGATTTAACACAGGAAAGTTTATTCTTACACAGTTTGGTAGGCTACAAGTCCAAATTCAGGATGTCTGCTTCAGGGGAAGGCTGTCACCACTGGTTGGCTCTGGATGAAAGTCCAGTATTGCATCAGTCTTTGTCCCGGGAGCATCTTGGTACAGGAACTTCAGATCTGAAAGAAATGCTCTTCTCCCAGTGCTGCTTGCTTGATGGTGTGAGGTTCCCAATTCTCTGCTTGCTTCCCTTTCCTTTTATCTCCCATAGGATGAAAAGACAAAAGGTGGTACAAGCCATTCACCAGGAAATCTCCCTTAGCATGTGTGTCGCAGTCCCACCCTACTCCTCTTTTAACATAATCATTCTACCTATTAGCCATAGGCAGAGACTAGGAAGTATGGCATAGGAAAATCACAAAATATTAGGAACGATGGCCTAGTCAAATGGTGCATATTTTGGTGGGGACACAGTTCAATTCATGATATTGCACCCTTTGCCCCCCCAAATATCACATTTTTGAAACATATAACACATTCATCCCATCATAGCAAGAGTCATAACAAAAACATGTGCATCCCATATAATAGAGGTCTTAAATCAGTTCCAAATCCAGAATACAAAAACTCCTCTACATCTGTGAAACCTAGGATACAAGCTATCAAGCTTCCAAAGATGCAATGGCAGAACAGGCAGCCATAAGCTAGACATTCCCATTACAAATGGAGAAAGAAGGCAAACAGGCAACAAACAAGTCAGCAAAACATATTACATTGCCCTCAAAGCTTTGAACATAATCCTCTGTTCTCTGAGACAATTTACACATTAGCCTTGCTCTCTAGACTCTAGATATTGGTCACACTCTCCAGATTCTGACTGGAGACCTCCAGCCCTGTGCTACAACTCTTCCTTCTAAGCTCGCTTGGATGGCAACTCTGCTTGTTCAGCTTTAGGTGTACCCTAAGCCAATTATACTTGTTTTCTAATGCACATGGAACATTCTCCAAAATAGACAACATATTAGGCCATAAAGCAAATCTTAACAAAATCCAAAGCAACAAAATATTGCAAAGTATATTGCCAGAAAATAAATTCATAAAATCAGAAATCAGTAACAGAAAAGGCAAGGGGGAAAAATCAAACACATGGAAACTGAACAAGGCCTTGCTCAAAAACTACTGGGTTATAGAATTAATCAAAGACGGAGAAAAGGCCTTCACAAAACAAATGAGAATGAAAGCACTTCCTAACAGAACCTTTGGGACACAGTGAAAGCAGTGCTCAGAAGTCAGTTTATTTCAACAAATGCACACATCCAAAATGAAGAAAGGCCCCAAATCAAATCATTCACCCTATAATTGGAACAAGTAGGAAGAAAGCAGCAAAAGAAATGTTCAGGCACTAGAAGAAGGCCAGCCAGCCAAGTGCCGTCGAGTCGGAGCTGACTCATGGCAAATAATTAAAAATCAGAGAAGAACTAAAACATTAGAGAATAGAAAAATGATTGAACAAGTTAAGAAGACCAAAAAATGGTTATTGGAAAACATCTACAAAATTGATAAATCACTGGGTAAACTGACAAAAGAAAAATAGGACAGAAAAGAAATAAAGTAAAAAAATGAAATGAGTGACATCACAACTGACTCAAATGAAATTTTAAAAAAAGAGAATATTATTAAAAATTGTACTCTAAAAATTAAAAACCTAGCAGAAATAGGTAATTTTTTATTATGACTGAGTTAAAATGTACATTTCCGTATAAATTTACATGCCCACCTATATGCAACTTCCACTGGTTTCCCCTCCCTAGCTAAATTAACTCAGAGTTAGAACATAGAAAAGGATGATATACTCCCAAACTCATTCTATGAAGCCAGCAAAATCCTGGTACCAAAAACAGGTAAAGACACCACAAGAAAGGAGAATTACAGACCAATATCTCTCATAAACTTGGATGCAAAAATCTTCAACAAGATTATAGCCAACAGAATTCAACAATATATCAAAAAATATAGTTCACCATGACTGTTGTAGTCATCTAGTGCTGCTTGAAACGAAACACAAGTAGATGGCTTTAGCAAAGAAAAGTTTATTTTTACACAGCCAAGTAGGCTACGTCTGAATTCAAGATGTCTACTGCAGGGAAGGGACTTTCTCTGTTGGCTTTGGAGGAAAGTCCTTGTGTTGCATGAGTTCTTGGTCAGGGAGGATTTCAGCTCAGGAACCTCAGGTCTGAAGGACATGCTCTACTCCTGGTACTGCTTTCCTGATGGTATGAGTTTCCCAATTCTCTGCTCACTTCCCTCTCTTTTTATCTCTGATAGGATGAAAGGATAAAGGGTGATCCAAGTCACACTTCAAGGAAACTCCTTTAGCAAGGGTGTTGCAGTCCCAACCTAATCCTCTTTTAAGTAATCATCCTATCTATTAGCCACAGGCAGAGATTAAGATTTACAGCATAAGAAAATGACAAAAATTGGGAATGATGGCCAAGCCAAATGGCTACACATATTTTTTGGGGGACACAATTCAATCCATGACAATAAGCAAGTGGAATTCATACCAGTGATGCAGGGATGATTCAACATTAAGGGGAAAAAAATCAATGCAAAAAACCACATAAATAAAACAAGAGACAAAACCTTACTTATCTAGCGCTACTATAACAGAAATACCAAAAGTGGACAGCTTTTAGAAAGAGAAAGTTTGTTCTGTCACAGTCCAGTAGGCTACAAGTCCTAATAAAGGGTGTCATTTCCAGGGAAAGTCTTTCTCTGTTGGCTCTGGAGGCAGGTCCTTGTAATCAATCCTTCTCCAGACTGGGAGTTTCTGAGATGCAGAAATCCCATGTCTTTTCAAAAGACATGTTCTGCTTCTGGCACTGATTTCTTGGTAGTATGAGGGCCCACATCTCTGTTTGCATCCCTCTCCTTTATATCCCCAGATATTGCTTCAAGGCAAAAATACAATCTTACACGTTGAGTCCTATATCAACACAACTGCCACCCATTTTCCCTCATCAACATCATAGAAGCAGGTATACAGCATATAGGAACTTCACACAATACTGAGGATCATAGCCCAGTCATATTGCTACAACCATTTTTGTTGGACACAATTCAATCCATGACAGGTAAGAACCTCTTGATTTTATCAATTGATAAAAATAAAGCATTTGAAAAATTTCAACACCCATTCATGTTAAAAACTCTCAACAAAATAGGAAGAGAGATTCCTCAATAAATTAAAGGACATTTAAACAAAGTCTACTGCAAACATCTTCCCAAATGGAGAAAGTCTAAAGGCATTCCTTTTGAGAATGAGAACTGGAAAAAATGAGTTTTGTCACCATTTTTATTCAACATTGTGCTGTAAGTTCTAGCCAGAGCAATCATGATAAACCAGTGCTGTTGAGTCAGTTCCAACTCATATCAATCCTAATAAGTCAGAATGGAACTTCCCCATAGAGTTTCCAAGGATTGCTTGGTGGATCTGAATTGCCAACCTTTTGGTTATCAGCTGTATCACCTAGCCAGAGCAATCACAATAGAAAAAGAAATAAAGGGCATCTAAACTTGTAAGGAAGTAATACAAGTATTTATATTTCCACATGATATGATACTATATACAGAAAACCCAAAAGCATCCCCCCAAAAACTGCTGGAACTAGTGGAAGTGTTCACCAAATTATCAGAATACAGGAGAAACACACAAAAATTAGTTGGATTCCTCTTTACCAACAAACAGAATGTTAAAGACAGCATCACTGAATCAATACCATTTACGATAGATTGCAAAAAGATAAAATACTTAGGAATATATATAACTGGAAGTGTAAAAGACCTATAAAAAGAAAAACACTACTGCAAGAAACCAAAAGAGACCTACGTAATTGAAGAAAACTACCTTGCTCATGGATAGGAAGACCCAACATTGTGAAAATGCCTATTTTACAAAAAAGTGATCTACGGACTCAACGAATTCTGTATTCAAATTCCAGTGGCATTTTTTTAATGAGATGAAGAAACAAATCATGAATGTCATATGTGTCTTAGTTGCCTAATTCTACTATACACCGGTGGATAGCTTTAACAAAGAAAACTTACAGTCAAGGAGGTAGAAATATGAATTGAGGGTGCTAGCTCGAGGGGAAGGCTTTCTCTCTCTCTGCTGGCCATGGAGGAAGGTGCTTGTCTTCAAATGTCCCCTGGACCAGGATCTTTTGAGGCACAGGGACCCTGGGTCCTTACCAAGTGATGTAGTCTGCACCCAGCACTGATTATTGGTGGTACAAGGTCCCTAAACCTCTCTGATAACTTCATTATTTTATAACCCAAGAGATTGCCTCAAGGCACAAAATGACTTTCCACACTGAGCCCTGCCTCACCAACAAAACTGCCACCCATCCTCCCTTATTAATATCATGGAGGCAGGATTTACAACATATAGGAACATCACACAATATTGGGAATCATGGCCTAGACAAGAGTCTACACATGTTCTTTGGTGGACAAAATTCACTCCATGACAGATAAGAAAAATATTACTGTATAAGAAGAACAATGTGGGAATCCTCACACTACCTGACTTTAGAACCTTTACATAGCCGTAATAGTCAAAACAGCCTGGTAGTGGTACAACAGTAGACACATAGACCAACAGAACTCAACTGAGACTCCTATGAGGAAATAATATTTGACAAAAATCCCAAATCCACAAATTGGGGAAAAGATAGGCTTTTTAACAAGTGATGTTGGCATATCTGGATATCCATTTGCAAACAAATGAAAGAAAACTCATCTCTCTCACTACGCACAAAAACTAACTTAAAATAGATCAAAACCTAAATGTAAAATCTAAAATGAGAAGCATCATCAAAGAAAAAATTAGGACAATGCTGGGAGCCTTAATGAAAGTCATTAAAAAAATACAAAACATTACTAACAATGCACAAACAGCAGAAGAGAAAATGAACAACTGGGAGTTCTTAACAATCAAGCACTTGTGCTCATCCAAAGACTTCACCAGAAGAGTAAAAAGACAATCTACAGACTGGGAAATAATTTGTGGCTGAGACAAATCCAATCAGCATCTAATCTCCATAATCCTCAAGATACTATACAACTTCAACAACAAACAGACAAATAACTCAATTAAAAATAAGAAAAGAATATAAGCATGTACTTCACCTAAGAAGACATTCAGGCAAATAACAAACACATGAGAAAATGATCATCATCATTAGCCATTCCAAACCCCCACTGCCATCAAGTTGATTCTAACTCACAGTGACCTTATAGGACAGGGTAGAATTGTCCTATAGAATTTCCATGGAGTGTTTTGTGGAGTTGAACTAACTGACCTTTTGATTAGAACCATAGCATTTAACTACCATGCCACCAGTGTTTCCATCATTAGCTGTTAGACAAATGCAATTTAAAACTACAATGAGTTACCATCTTATCCCCAAAATGTTAGCATTAATCCAAAAAACACAAAATAATATGTGTTGGAGAGAATATGAAGAAACTGGAAAACTTATTCACTGCTGGTGGGTATAGAAAATGACACAGCCACCTTTGAAATCAATTTGGTGCTTTCCTTAAAAGGTAGCCACAGAAATATCATACAATCCAGCAACCCCACTTCTTTCAATATATACTAAAAGTAAGAGCTTCCATGCAAACAGATACATGCACACCAATGTTCACCACAGCACTTGCATAATAGCAAAGAGATGAAATCAACCTAAGTGTTCTATCAATGAGAGAAGGGACAATCAGACTATGGTATATTCACACAATGGAATATCATGCAATGATAAAGAACAACAATGAATTGCGGAAATAGCATGGAGGCATCTGGAAGGCATTATGCTGAGTGAAATTAGTCAGCTGCAAAAGAACAAATATTGTATGTCACCATTATTATAAGAACTCAGGAACAGATTTAAGTGCAGAGTAAAACACATTCTTTGATGGTTATGAGTGGGGTGGGAGGGAGGGGTATTTTCATTAATTAAATAACAGACAGCAATTATTTTGGTGATGGCAAAGACAACACGCAGTAGAGAAAAGGTCAGCACAAATGGACTAAACTCAAAGCTTAGAAATCCTGAATAAAACCAAACATTTGGAGGGACAGAGTAGCAGGGTCAGTGTCTTGGGACCATGGTCTCAGTGGACATCTAGGTCAATTGGCATAATAAAATTTGTTAAAATGTTCTTCATCTTACTTTAGTAACTGGCATCTGGAGTCTTAAAAGTCTGTAAGTAGTCACTATAGAAGCATCAATTGGTCACAACCCACTTAGAGCAAAGGAGAAAAAAGACCATCAAAGGATACACCTAAAAGACAGAAAAGACCACATATGCCAGAGAATACATAAGCATGAGGCCAGAACTAAATGGTGTCTAGCCACCACCAAAGACTACCCTTACGGAGAACTCAATGAAGACTCTCTTATGGAGTGACAGAAGTTTGGAGTGAAGAACTCCAAAACTGGTTAAAAAAAAAAAAAAACTAGACGTAATGGTCTGACAGACTGGAAGGTCCCCAGAAGCCATGGCTCCTGACTTTTGTTAGCCCAGAACTGAAACCATTCCAGAATCCAACTCTTCAGACAAAGATTGAACTGGTGTAGAAGACACAAAATGATACTGGTGAAGAGTGTGCTTTTTGGCTTGGGTGGATACGGGAGATTAATGGGGCAGCTCCTATATAGAGGTGAAATGAGAGGACAGAGGGGGACAGGAGCTTGTTGAACAAAGGAAATACAGGGTGGAAAGGAGGAGTGTTGTGTCACAGTGCAAAGAGAGCAGCTAGAGCTATATAGAAATGTGTGTCAGTTTTTGTATGACAAATTGACTTAGATTATAAAATTTTTACTTAAAGCACAATAAAATATTACAAATGGAGAAAGAAACTGGATTAAAATTAGGAAAATTGTCTTAGTCATCTAGTGCTGCTATAACAGAAATACTGTAAGTGGATGTGTTTAGCAAAGAGATGTTTATTCTCCCACAGTACAGTAAGCTAGAAATCCAAATTCAGGTATCTGCCTCCAAGGGAAGGCTTTCTCTCTTTGCTGCCTCTGGAGGAAGATCCTTGTCATCAGTCTTCTGGCGGTATGGGAGACACTCAGCACAGCAATCGGAGGTCCATAGTATGCACTCTGCTCCCAGCACTGCTTTCTTGGTGGTATGATGTCCCCACTCTCTGATTACTTCCCTTTCCTTTCGTCTCTTGTAAGATAAGAGGTGTTGCAGGTCACATCCCAGGGGAACTCCCTTTACATTGGATCAGAGATACCATTAGTAGAGAGTGTTACATTCCCACTGTAATTCTCTTTATCATAATCCAATCTTGTCCGATTAACTATAGGCAGAGATTAGGATTTACAATATATAGAAAAACTACAAAGACAAAATAGAGGACAACCACACAATCCCTGGAATCATGGCCCAACAAAATTGATGCACACATTTTTTAGTGGGACAGAATTCTATCTTTGATAGAAAATAAAGATAATTTTCAAGTAACCATAAAGAAAGTTAACAAAATTAGTCTTCAAAATAAAAAAAGAAAACCATAAAGGTTCAGTGAACACAAAATCAAAAACAATAAAAGAAATGAAAAGAAAATCCAGAAACAAAAATACAGAACATAAATTAGAACAAGGAATCAGTCAATATCACAAAAAGTACATGACATCACTAAACTCATACCTATTGATATTCACACTAAATGTAAATGGCTTAAATTTAAATGTACCAACAAAGAGAGTTGTAGAATGGATTTAAAAAAAAAAAAAAAACTCATCAATAAGCTATTTAAAAGGGACACACCTTAGACACAAAGGTTAAAAACAAGCTAAAAATCAGAGGATGGAAAAAATATATATATCAAGCAATGATAACCAAAAAAGAGCATGAGAAGCAACAATAATATTTAATATAACAAACTTGAAGGGCAAATGCACCATAAAAGATAAGGAAAGACATTATGTAATGATTAAAGAGTTAGTTCACCAGGAGGACATAATCATAGTAAATATATATGTATTCAGTAACAGGGCTCCAAAATACATGAAACAAACTCTAAGAACATTGAAAAGAGAAATATACAGTTGCACAATAACACTAGGAAGTTTCAACATACTGCTTTCAGTGAAAGACTGAACACTTAGAAAAAAAACTCAACAGAGATACAGAAGATCTAATTGCCACAAATTGGCCTCATAGACAAATACAGAACACTTTACCCGACAATAGCAAAGTACAAGCTCTCTCCAATGTACATGGAACATTCTCCAAAATAGATCATATTTGTACCACAAAGCAACCTTCAAAAAAAAATTAAAACATCTGAATAATACAAAGCTCTTTTTTCTGCTTGTAATGCCATAAAACAGGAAATCAGTAAAAGGAAGAGCAAGAAAAAATGGAAAAATAATATGTGGAAAGTGGATAGCATCTTGCTTGAAAACCACTGGGAAAGAGAAGAAATCAGACAGGGAAAAAAATCCCAGAATCAGCAAGAAAGGAAACACGTTTCATCAAAATCTTTGGGACACACCGAAAGCAATAATCAGAGCTTGATTTATAGCAATAAACACACAGTAAAAAAGAAGGGTCAACATCAAAACGTTAGCCCTATAACTCTTAACTAATTGAAACAGAGCAACAACAAAAGGAGCCCACAGTCACCAGAAAAAATGAAATAATAAAGAGTAGAGCAGAAATAAATGTAACAGGGAAGAGAAAAACAAAGAATCAACAAGTGTAGAAGTTGGTACTTTGAAGGAATACTCCAACAGATTTGAAAACCTAAAGAAAATGGACACATTTCTAGAAACATATTACCAACATAAAGTAACACAAACTGAGGTAGAAAAACTGAAAAGTCTCATAACAAAGGAGAGAGTGGAGAAGAAATAAAAAACTTTCTCAGCAACAGTAACAACAAAGTCCTGGCTCAGGTGACTTTACTAGAGAGTTTTAGCATTCAGAGAAAAGCTCAAATTAGTTCTACTCAAAGTATTTCGAGAAAGTACATAAAAGGAAGGAATATTCATGAATTAATTTGCAAAGACATTACAAAAAAAAAAAATCACAGACCAGTATCCCTCATGAGGAAACTCTGGCAGTGTATTGGCTAAGAGCTACTGCTGCTAACCAAAAGGTCAGTAGTTCAAATCTTAGGCTCTGCTTTCTAACTCTAAAGAGAAGTTCTATTCTGTCCTACAGGGTCACTATGAGTTGGAATCAACTTCAGGCAGTGGGCTTGTTTTTTTGGTTTTTATCCCTCCAGAATGCAGATGCAAAACTCAAAAAACTACAGCCAAAAGAATTCAACAACGTATAAAAAAAATACAAAATAATCAAGTGGGATTCATTGCAGTTATGCAAGGATGGTTCAACACTAGCAAATCAACCAGTGTAACCCCATACATAAACAAAAGAATCACATGATCACGTCAGTCAATGCAGAAAAGGCATGTGATAAAGTCTAACATTGATTACTGATAATTCTCAGTAAAATAGGAATAGAAGAGAAATTTCTCAGCATAATAAAGGGCATCTGTGCAAAACTAATTCTGCTAACCAAAAGATTGGCAGCTCGAATCTGCCAGATACTTCTTGGACTCTTTATGGAGCAATTCTACTCTGTCCTATAGGGTTGCTATGAGTTGGAATTGACTTGACGGCAGTGTTTTTTCTTGTTGTTGTTACACCAAACCAATACTCCACATTATAGTCATTGGAGACAGTCTGAAAGTAGTCTCCTTCAAAACAGGAACCAGACAAGGATACTATTTATCACTACTCTTATTCAACAATGTGCTGGAAGACTTAGCTAGAGCAGTAAGGCAAGAAAAAGAAACAAAGGGCATTCTGATTCATAAGGAAGAAGCAAAGCCACCCCTATTTTCAAATGGTATAATAGAATATATGTAAAATTCCAAAATATTCCACAAAAAGTTGCTGAAGCTAATAGATTTAGTGAAATGGCAAGATATAAGGTCAACATGCAGAAATCAGGTGGATTCCTCTACACCAATAAGACTTGTGAAAAGGAAATCAGGAAAACAATACTATTTGCAAGAGTCTTTTTGTCTTGGTCTGAGTTCTGTAGAGCAGAGAAGCAAAATGAGCATCTATATAGCTCTCTCTCTCTCTCTACATGTACACAAGGAGAGATTTATATCAAGGAAATGGCTCACAAGATGCAAAGACTGGAAAATCCTCAGTCCGTAGGTCAGGCAGGAAGCTTCTACGAACTCACATACTTGCATTACATTACCCAAAATATAAAACACGCAGTAACAGTTCTAACCAGTGACATCAAAGACCTACACAAAGAAAACTAAAAAACATTACTACATACAATAAATGAAAGCCAGCCAGCCAAGACTTACATAAATGGAAAAAATAGCTCATGGATAAGAAAACTCAACATTGTTTAAATGTCAGCATTACCCAAAGTCATCTACAGATATAAAAAAAAAAAAATCCTGATCCTAATTTCAATTACATTCTTTAATGAGATGAAAACACCTATCACCAGCTTTTTATGGAAAGGAAAGAGGCTGCAGAGAAATAAAACATTATTGAAGAAGAACAAAGTAAGTGGACTCCCACTACCTGATCTTAGCACCTACTTTACAGTCACAGTAGTCAAAAAATCCTGGTATTGACACAGAGACAGCCACATAGATCAATGGATCAGAAATGAGAATCCTGGGGGTACATCCATCAACCTCTGGGCAGTTGATCTTTGGCAAAGGGCTGAAGTCAATTAATTGTGGAAAAGACAGCTTCTTTAACAAATGTTACTAGCAAAACTGGAAATCCATCTATAAACAAATATAACAGGACCCATACCTTGTACCATACACAAAAACTAACTCAAAATGGATCAAAGACCTAAAGATAAAACCTAAAATTATAAAGATTATGGAATTAAAAATGGACACAAGGCTAGGGAACTTAATATACAGCATTAATAGAATACCATACATAATTGAAAACACAAAAACAGCAGATGAACTTGATAAAGAAGATCTCCTAGATAATTAAACACTTGCTTACCAGAAGACTTCTCCAAGACAGTAAAAAGAAACCCTACGTATTCAGGAAAAAAAAATGGGCAATGATGTATCCAACAAGGGCCTAATCATTAAAATTTATAGAAAATGTCAGCACCACAACAATAAAAATACCACCAATCCAACTAAAAAACAGATAAAACATATGAATAGACACATCACCAAAGAAGACATTCAGCCTGTTAACAAAGATGTGAAGAAATGATGGCAATTATTAGCCACTCCAAAACCCCCAAATCCATTCCCATCAAGTTGATTCTGACTCATAATGATCCTGAAGGACAGAGTAGAATTGCCCCACAACATTTCCAAGGACCATCTGGTCGATTTGAATTTCTGACCTTTGGGTTGGCAGCCAAACTCTTAACCACTACACCACCAGGGTTTCAAATCTACAATGACATATCATCTCATCCCAACAGTACTAGCACAAATCAAAAGAAAGGAACAAATGTTGGAAAGGTTGTGGGGAGATTGGGTATTTTATACATTGCTGTTATAAATGTCAAATTGTACAACCACTATGGAAAATGGTATCGCATTCCTTAATAGCTAGAAATAGAAATATCATATGACTCAGGCTGGGTTTTCCATGAAAGCAAAACCAGTAACACATATATGTACAAGGAAAGATATATATATAAAGGAAACAGCTCACATAACTGTAGAAGCTGAATGTCCCAAGTCCTGACACAAGTCTCACATAGCCACAGGAGCTGGTGAACCCAAGGTCAGCAGGTCAGCAGGTCAGAGACCAGAGTTCTAGTTCACCGGTTGTATAGGTGGATGGCCCAAGATGGCAGCAAGACTGTGACATCTCTGCTGACTCACAGAGCTGCAGAGGCTGGAGAACCCAGGATCAGCAGGTCAGGGAACAGGACTGTCAAGCACAGGCTGTAAGCATTGATGAATCCAACAGCTGCTAGTTCAGGTCGAGAAAAAAGACGCCAGAAGACAGCAGGAGCTGCTGGTTAGTGAGCAGACAAGAAGTAGGTGGTGGAAGGAGGAGAGATGAGAGCTTAGGGGAGTGAAGCCGCTACAGGCCTTGCCCTGCCACCTGATACAGCAGCCAAACACGGAGTATCCAAGTTGACACAATCTTGACCACCACAACCTAGTAATCCCACTCCTTTATATATAGCCTAAAGAAATAAGAGCTGTGACATCAATGGATACATGCACACCTATGGTCACTGCAAAATTATTCACAAAATTAAAAAGATGGAAACAACCTAATTGCCCATCCACAGAGGAATGGATTATAAAACTTTCATATTACACACAATGGAATACTATGCAAAATAAAGAAAAACAATGAATACATGAAACACCTCATAACATGGATGAATTTGGAAGACATTGTTGTTAGGTGCTGTCAAGTTCTGACTCATAGTGATCATATGAATAACGAAATAAAACATAGCCCAATCTTGTGCCATGCCCACAATCATTTTTGTGCTTAAGTTGCGGCCACTGTGTCAGCCCATCTTGTCAAGGGTCTTTGTCTTTTCTACTGACCCTCCACTCTACCAAGCATGATCCTTTCTCCAGCAACTAATCTTTCCTGACAACATGTCCATAAGACAGTGTTGCCATCTTTGCTTCCAAAGAGCACTCTGGTTGTACTTCTTCTAGAACAGATCTGTTTGTTCTTTTGGCTGTATATGGTACATTCAACATTCTTCTCCAACACCACAATTCAAAGGCATCAATTCTGCTTCTGTGTTTGCTCACTGTAGAGCTTTTGCATGCATATGATACAATTGAAAATGCAATGGCTTGGGTTAGTGCACATCTTAGTCTTCAAGGTGACATGTTTACTTTTCAATACTTTAAAGAGGTTCTTGGCAGCAGATTTCCCCAATGAAATGTGTCTTGATTTCTTGACTGCCTCTTCCTTGAGGGTGGATTGTTGATCCAAGTAAAATGAAATCCTTGACAACCTCAATCCTTTCTCCATTTATGATGATGTTGCTTACTCGTCCAAGTTGTGCGAAACTTTATTTTCTTGATGTTGAGCTGCAATCTATCCTAACATCTCATTCTTCTTGGTATAATTCAGTTTCTCAGATTATTTGCTTGGCATGCAGATTAGAAATGTATGGTGAAAGGTTACAACTCTGATGCACAACTTTCCTGACTTTAAACCATGCAATGTCCCCTTGTTCTGTTCACACGACTTCTTAATCCACATACAGAAACCATAAGAGCACAATTAAGTGTTCTGGAATTCGTATTCTCTGCATTACTAGCCAAAAGTTATTGTGATCCACACAGTAGAATGTCTTTGCATAGTCAATGAAACACAGGTAAATATCTTTCTGGTATTCTCTGCTTTCAGCCAAGATCCATCTGATATCAGCAGTGATATCCCTGGTTCCACAGTGTCTTCTGAATCCTACTTGAATTCTGGCAGTTCCTTGTCAATATACTGTGGCAGTCACTTTTGAATAATCTTGGGCAAAACTGTACTTGCATGTGATATTAACAATATTGTTCAATAATTTTGACAATAGGTTGGGTCAGTTTCTTTGGAATGGGCATAAATATGGATCTCTTTCAGTCAATTGGCCAAGTAGCTGTCCTCCAAATTTCTTGACTTAGATGAGTGAGCACTTCCAGTGATGCATCTGTTTGTTCAAATATCTCAAATGATATTCCATCAATTCCTGGAGCCTTGTTTTTAACAGTGCACTTAATGCAGCTTTGACTTCATCCTTCAGTACCATTGGTTCCTGATCTTATGCTACCTCTTCAAATGGCTGAACACCAAGCAGTTCTTTCCAGTATAATGACTCTGTGTATTCATCTTCTTTTGATGCTCCCTGAGTCATTGAATAGTTTCCCTGTAGAATCCTTCACTATTGCAACTCAAGGATTGATTTTCTTCTTCAGTTCTTTCAGCTTGAGAAATGCAGAGCATGTTTTTCTCTTCTGGTTTTCCATTTCCAGCTCTTTGCACATGTCATTGTAATACTTAAGTGTATCTTCTCTTTTCTGTTTAGGTCTTTTATTTTACCATTCCTTCCTTTTGCTTTAGCTACTCAATGTTCAGGAGCAAGTTTCAGATTCTCTTCTGATACCCAATTTGGTCTTTCCTTTCTTTCCTGTCTTTTTAATGAGCTCTTGCTCTCTTTATGGATAATGTCTTTGATGTCATTCTACAATTAATCAGGCCTTCAGTCACTTTAGTGATCAACACATCAAATCTGTTCTTGAGACGGTCTTTAAACTTAGGAGGGATATACAGAAGGTCATACTTTGGCTCTCATGGACTTGTTCTGATTTTCTTCAGTTTCATTTTGAATTCACATATGAGCAATTGATGATCTGTACCACAGTCAGCACCTGGTCTTGTTTGGACTGCTGATATGGAGTTTTTTCATCATCTTTTTACACAGATGTAGTTGATTTCATTTCTGGGTGTTCCATCTGGTGAGATCCATGTTTACAGTCATCGTTTCTATTGTTTAAAAAAAGGCATTTGCAATGAAGAGTTCATTAGTCTTACATAATTCTATCATGCAATCTCTGGCATTATTTCTATAACCAAGGCCATGTTTTCCAACTACCAATATTTATTTGTTTCCAACTTTTCCATTCCAGTCACCAAGAATTATCCAGTCACCAAGAATTATCAATGCATCCTGATTGAGTGTTCCATCACTTTTGGACTGAAGAAGGTGGTAAAAATCTTCAATCTCTTCGTCTTTGGCCTTAGTAGTGGTTGTGTAAATTTGAATAATAGTCATATTAGTTGGCCTTCTCTGTAGGTGTATGGATATTATACTATCATTGACAGCATTGTACTTCAGGACAGATCTTGAAATGATGATGAATGTGACATCATTTCTCTTCAAGTTTTTGTTCCTGGCATAGTAGACCATATGACTGTCAGGTTCACAATGGCCAAAACTGGTCCATTTCAGCTCACTAATGCCTAGAGTATCAATGTTTATGCATTCCATTTCATTTCTTATGATTTCCACTTTTCCTGGAGTCATACTTCATACATTCCATATCCCAATTATTAATGAATTTTTGCAGCAGTTTCTTCTCATTCTGAGTCATGCCACATCAACGAATGAAGACCCCAAAGGCCTTACTCCATCAACATCATTAAGGTCGACTCTACTTTGTGGAGGCAGCTTCTCCCCAGTCGTCTTCCTAGTGCCTTCCACCCTGGCGGACTCAACATCTGGAACCATATCTGACAATGTTTGACTGCTATTCATAAGTTTTTCCCTTGTTAATTCCTTTCAGAAGTGGATTTCTGGGTCTTTTTTCCAAGCCTGTCTTATTCTGGAAGCTCAGCTGAAACCTGTCTACCATGGGTGACCCTGTTGGTACCTACATACCAGTGGCAAAGCTTCCAGCATCACAGCAAAAAGCAAGTCTCCACTAATAGACAAGTAGGGGCTGCTTACTCTATCTTTACCCTCCTTATCTAATGCTATTATCCTCCTTACCTGATGCTGTTATCGTCCTTACCTGACACTGTTAGCCACCTTACCTGATGCTGTTACCCCCTTACCCTGATACTGTTAACCCTCCTCTCCTGATGCTGTTACGCTCCTTACCTGACCCTGTTACCCTCCTTACCTGATACTGTTAGGGTAGCATCATTAATGTTGACTACTTTGAGGAGGCAGCTCTTCCCTAGGCAACTTCTGAGTGACTTCCAACCTTGGGGGCTAACTTTCTGGTACCATATCTCACAATGTCCAGCTGCCATTCATAAGGTTAGGGCAACAGCATCAGTTTAAGCAAGTGGAGAATATTATTCTGAGTGAAATAAGTCAGTTACAAAAGGACAACTATTGTATGAGACCACTATTATAAAGAAACAAGTAAAGGTTATATACAGGAAAAAAGTAGTCTTTGCTGGTTACCAAGGATGGAAGAAAGAAGAAAGGAAAATTATCAATCAGAGGATACAAGTTAATATCGTTCAAGGGAAAGACAATACATTATATGGGGTAAGTCAGTGCAACATGACTAAGGCAAGAGTGGAGACTGAGAAGAATGTAAAAATAAATGGTAACTACAGCCATTACTACAGCTCAAATAATCTTGTCACAATAATATTGATAAATAATCATTTAAGAACAGACAAATAGGTAGATAGATATGCCAAGAGGTGTGAGAGTATGTAAAGGAAGACACCTACCTGCAGATACATGTTTGATGGTGGATATTTATACATACATAACTGTAGATGCGGTTCATAAGTGTAGACAAGAGAGCACACAAAGGCCATAGTCAGGGCAACTTCTCAGACATCACCAAACATCTTGTGGGGTGAAGTTCCTAAAGTCAAAGGTAAAGAACCATAGACTCAGGGCACATCAATGTCAATTGTCACAACATAGTTCATAAAGACAGTTATACTTCTTACTTTGATGAGTAGTGTTTGAGGTCTTAAAAGCATCTATAGGTCATCTAAGATACACTATTGGTCTCTAAACTCCCAGAGCAAAGGGAAGTGTAAAAAACCAAGGACTCAAAGGAGCAATTAGTCCAAAGGACTAATGAGACACATGAACCACAGCCTACACAGCCCCAAGAGCAGAAGAGCAAATGTTGCCTGGCTACCATTACTGAATACTCTAGCTGGGATCACAACAGTGAGTTCTGGACAGATTAGGAGAATAAAATATACAGTGAAAAATCAAAGTCACGAAAGAGACTACACTCATTGGTCTGATAAAAACTGGAGGAACTCCTGACACTATGCCCCTAAGACATCTTCTGTCCTGCAACTGAAGCCATTCCTGGATACTGTCTTCAAGTCAAACTACAGACAGGCCCATAAAATACACAACAGCACCTGGGAGGAATTTGCTCCTTAGAACAATTACATGAAACCGAAAGAGCAATTTTTGCCCCAAAAGAAAGATAAGAAGACAGGAAGGGGCAGAAAATCAAGAGGGAAGAAAACAGGAAACCTAGCACAGAAAGAGGATGTTGATACATTGTGAGGAATGATGCCAATGTCATGGGGCAATTTATGTACTAACTACTGAATGGAAAACTAATTCTGTCTGTAAAATTTCACCTAATTCACAATAAAAATTAATGCTTTCAGAGAAGAGTTCAAATAAAGCTTAGCAAATAACTTTTAATTAATCACCACATCCCTCCCTTGAAAATCGTCTTACGTTGGATGCACTTTATGGTTCTATACATCTATAGGATATCATCCTGCTGACCTCTGGTTGGAGGAAGGAGAGTGGGTGGAGAGGAGGGGAAAGAAGACTGTTGGGAGGATGAGACATGTATGGAGCAGAGAGGAATAGTGTGCTGTCACCAGACAGGGAGAGCAGTAGAAGCTGCATATAGGTGGGCATGTAAATTTATAAGGAAATGTACATTTTCACTCAGTTACATTAAATAAAAAAAAAAAATTGTCTTTACTGTCTTTTAAATGAAAGTTTCCAATTTGAATCAGTTTATCATACAAAACCTCACACACTCACTATCATGTAACCCTGCTCTCCCCACACTGTGAAAGCATTATTTCTCATCTCTATGCTCTATTTCAGCCTTCTCATTTCACCTCCAGAAAGGAGCTGCCCAGTTAGTCTTCTTTATCTACTTAAGCCAAGAAGCACATTCTTCACCAGTATCATTTTGTCTTATAGACCAGTTAAATCTTTGTCTAAGGAGTTGGCTTAGGGCATGGTGTCAGTTCTGGGTCCAGGTCCATGTCATTCAAATATTCTCCAGTCTTTGGGACTATCAAGTCCGGTTTTTTTTTTTTTTGTTGTTCTTGTTGTTGTTTACTAGAGTTCAAGTTCTGCACCCCACATTTCTCCCACTCCATACGAGACTGTTTATTTAGTTTCCTGTAAGGGAAGTTTTTTTTTTTTTTTTTTTTTTTTTTTTTTTTTTTTTTTTGTGGTAGCTGATCACCATCTAGCTTTTCTGGTCTCATGTTGATGTAGTCTCTGGTTTATGTTGTCCTTTCAGTTTCTTGGGCTCATATTTTCCTAATGTCTCTAATGTTCTTTCTTCTCCTTTGTTCCACAAGTTGGGTTGGAACCAACTGATGCTTCTTAGATGTCCACTTGCTAGCTTTCCGGACTCCGAACAATACTCTTGATGGTATGTTTAATATTAACAAAGAGTAACAATTGTAGAGTAGGTAATCAAACGTTCACAGTTTGGATCAAATTTTTCTAATATGAAGATTGCTTAATCGAGTCAAACACTTAGAATTAGGCAGTAGGAGAGGTATGATGCCTTTCAAGAAGTATCTCCTGTCAGGCTATTTCTCTGCAGAAGTCATGCACCAATACAACTATACTACAGTTTACCTTTGGGGTTTTCTCACCCATAAGCATTTGCTTACACTAATTCCTCTGCTTGAAATTCTACCACTCCCTTTTTTTCTGTCATCCTAATATTTAACCATTCCTCAAGTCTTAGGACAAATGTGACCTCTTTTAGTCAAACTTTCCCTGTCTTACCTCTTACCTTCACTGAAGGCTTTTAATGTTAATTCTTGCTTGTAAATTTCTTTATACCACTCAAGTTATATTTTCTGTATGGCATGCCTACTGTTGCAATTATTACACCAGTGATGATAGCTGGCAAATTTATTGAGGACATATTATATTTCAGGCATTGGGTGATATATACAATAAACCTTGGAATGATTGTGAGGTAAATTAAATCATCATTTTCAATTTACTCTTAGAAAAATGAGGTTGAGGGGTGAGGCCCAGATGATGGAG
Source organism: Heterohyrax brucei (assembly GCA_028571685.1). NCBI lineage: Eukaryota > Metazoa > Chordata > Mammalia > Hyracoidea > Procaviidae > Heterohyrax > Heterohyrax brucei. The sequence continues at coordinate 104,377,059 of CM053166.1, forward strand.
TAGTGACATGCTTCCTGTAATACCTGTAACAACAAAGATGTTGTTCAGAAAAACTGAATAGATTATACATGCCATTCTAGAAGCCCTGAACATCAAGAAGAAAACTAGGAAATGAGACTACATAACTGGAAATAGAGAGCAGCTCCAGAAGTATCTAGGACTGGCCAGATGTAACCCACAGAAAATCAGCTAACGCCAGTGTCATGAAAGAAGCAGTGGCATTTGAAGTGTATCCTCCTCATTAGGAGAGATGTAACATTGGAGAGTTCTCTGGCTTCTCCAGAACCAGTGACAAATGACACTAGGTCATCAAAACTTAAGTGGATTGCATCTAACTTACTGGATTCAAACCTAAAGCTTCCCTTTGAGTTAAACCTCTCTCCTTTTCCTGAAGTTTCCCCTCCCTTATCTGCACTGTTCCCTGTTCAGAGGTCTGATGTCATTACCTGAAACTGAAGTTGGAGTCTTTACAGATGCCATGAGCCATTCTTCCATACCAAGAGAAAGAACAATTTAACAAACAGGGGGAAGGGATGGGAAAATTATGCTGACTCACCTGAGTAGGAAATTCAGGGGAGAAAGTTCTTTCACCTGAGATCAGACATAAGGCCTCACAACTTCTTCACAGACAATCATGAATGGCTGTTAGCTCTAGGCCTTGCTCAGCATGAGCATCCAGACACCTGTGCATACACTCATCACTCCTGCCTGTCTAGGACTACTAGGGAGAGCCTGTACAACAAATATGATGAACGACCACCTGGACACCTGAACTGAATTCATACAAGAGAAGTGCACAGACTCTTAGGTTTGCACATCTAATAACAGCTCTAACTACCTGGTGACAGAGCACTAGAGGTTCAAATTGACCAAAAACCAAACTAGCACACACAACCAGCCTACTCAGACATTTGAAAATGAAACAAAACTAGAATCTAGAACACAGTAAGAAAAAATAAAATAAATACACAACTTACTAATGGCTCAGAGAAAACTGTCAACATCAAGTCACTTCAAGAAGCAAACAACAATGGGTTCAGAAAGATCCCAAAGCAAAGAATCAAGGAATTTTCCAGAGGAAGAGAACATCCTGGAGTTATCAGAGGCAGAATAAAAAGATTAATATTTAGAATTCATCAAGAGATCAGGAAGGAAATGAGGCAAAACATAGGAGAGCACAATAATGAATTGAACAGGTTGCAGGAAAGCATACAGAGTCAGGAAATAAAAATTTAGAAGATTAATAATAAACTTAAAGGATTAGAAAACTCAATAGAAAGTCAAAGGAACAGGACAGAGGTGACAGAGGGTGAGGCCAAAATGGCAGACTAAACACAGGTCTCCTCAATTCCCTCTGAGAACTAAGGCCTGGAATGATGTTTCAGTGAGCTAGTGCTGCTCTAACAGAAATACCGCAGAGTGGATGGCTTTAACAAAGGAAAATTTCCTCTTATACAGTCCAGTAGGCTACAAGTCCAAATTCAGGATGTCCACTCCAGGAGAAGGCTTTCCTCCTTGTTGGCTCAGGAGGAAAGTCTGGTATTGCATCAGTCTTTGTCCAGGGAGCATCTTGGTGCAGGAACCCCAGATCTGAAGGACACGATCTTCTCCCAGTGCTTCTTTCTTCTAGCATCTGGTTCCTGGACCTGAGCTAGCAGGGGATGGATTCATCAATGCCTACAGCCAGCACTTGAGAGTCCTGACCTGTCCATGACCTGCCGATTCAGGGTTCACCAGCCTCTGCAGCTCGGTGAGTTAGAAGCGACCTCCCAGTCTCACTGCCAGCTTGGAATCCACTGACCTACACAACTGGTGACCTAGAACTCTGGCCTCTGACCTACTGACCTTGTATTCAACAGCTCCCTTGGCCATGTGATGCTTGTGCCAGGACTTGGGACATTCAGTTTCCACAATTGCATGAGCTGTTTTCTTTATATATAAATCTTTCCTTGTACTTTGTATATAAGTCTTTCCTTGTTAATATACTTGTTACTGTTTTCGGTTCCCTAGAAAACCCAGCCTAAGACAAATGATAACTGAATGGACCAATGTGGACAACTGGGGAGCCCTTGGATCTGGCATAGTGTTGTCAGATTTGACTAGGCACTAGTAACAGACTAAACTGCCACTCTGAAATGTGAGCCAGCAGCCACTGACTTGTACTCATGCTGATTCACCATTTTGGAGGACTGCAGTTACTGCACTTCTTTGTTACCTGGAGGTGGCAACTGGGCATGAGCTGACAAATATGCTGAACTGCAGCACTTAGGTAAACTGTGTATAGCACAGCAGAGAGACAGTGCATGGGATAGCCACATATCGAGAGCCCAGCTGCTTATTGAGGACAGCACTGCCCCTGCACCCTCTCTTTTATGTGCTATGCTGTAGACTCTTCTGTTTCATGGCAGGAATGACAGCTCAGCCAGCACACCACCTTGGTCAGCTGGGAGGTAGAGTCACCCAGATGAAGATGAAGGCTTTAACTGCAGCTGATTCTCAAAAGGAGCAGCACCCCCCTGGAAAGTGCTTGCACAGCAGAAAAGTGGCATTTGAGACAATTCATGCCTATATTTACAGGTGAGGACTGGCAGAGGATGGATGGAAGGTCCTAACCTCTCCTTACTTTGAACCACATCATAGCATCTGGGGACAACCTACAAGGTACTTTTGTTGTCAGCTCTAAGGTGTGACCTTGGCTTGGCTTGGCTAAGGTGTGACCTGCCATACCTGACTGTTTTCGGTAGATGTTTGACAGCTCCTCACTCAGAAGTAACATTTTAAATAAGACCACCTGGAGAACTGACTGTTGAGAAGCCTGGCAGCATCTCCTTCACCCTTCATTGATCCAAATCATAGGGTTGGCCCCCTAATGACTCCACAAGTAGGGTGCCACTTTTGCCACCCAGGAGGCAGAGCCTTCCACTACAGAGTCCACCTGGGGACAGTCACTAAAGTATACAGAGATGGCTGGTGACCAACTCCACTCCTAGAACTATGCCTCAGTTCCGTTGAGGTAACACCAGATAAATCAAACAGCTTCTAGATGGAACACAGACAACAGTCCATAGCTAATTATTTAAGATTCAGTCTACCACGGCTCTGGAAATCTTCCAAAATAAAGGGTAAAAAAACTCTCCAGATGTAGAAGCCTTTCTGAAACTATTGGAGGTTGAGAATGGAAGAATTACATATAGAAGCCTCCTAGAGATTAAACAAAATGCAGCAGTACAAAATGAAAATTTAAGCAACCTATTTGAACACACGGAACATCAACAATCTGAAATACAGCTGATCAATAACAAAATCACAGAAGTACAAAATTCATTCCAAAGCAAAAAGATCAGAATTGAGGAGATAGAAGTCAGACTTAGTGACTTTGAGGATAGAGCAACTGAAACCAGCATTTATCAGGAGAAATCTGATAAAAGAAATAAGAAAAATGAAGAAGCATTAAGAAACACATGGAACTCTATTCAGAGGAATAATCTATGACTAATTGGAGTTCCTGAACAGGAAGGGATAGATGAAAACACAGAGAGGATTGCTGTAGAGTTGCTGACAGAAAGCTTCCCTGAAATTATGAAAGAAGAGAATATAGATATTCAAAATGTGTACCAAACACCACAAAAACTAGACCCCAAATGAAAGACATCAAGATACATCATAATCAATCTTGATACAATAAAACATAAACAGATGCACTTAATGACAGTGACGTTCAAGGCTAACATTCAGAGGGAAACTCTGTAGGTGTTCGTCTGGTTTCTCAGCAGAAATGATGTTGGCAAGAAAGCAGTGGGGTGACACATTCAACGACCTAAAAGATTAAAATTTTCAACCAAGAAATACATACCTGCTAAATTGTCTCTCAAATATGACAGTGAAATTAAAACATTTGCAGATAAACACAAGCTTAGAAATTTTACAAGAAATACTGAAAGAAGCTCTTCACTTAGAAAAACAAAAAACAGTAAGTGTATACTTAAGGAGGCAATGCAGGATACAGCATGCAGTATCCTGCTCACTTAGGTAAGAGAATAATCTCAATAAAAACTACATAATTAAAAGAAGGTAACCAGTGATCATAACACGAAATATATAACACTACAACACTATAAAGGGGAAGATATTACACTTTCAATTGGAGAGGAAATTAAAAAGATATGCAGAAGTTAAGACTGGTTCAAACTTAAAAGAGTAAGGGGGATCATAGTGCAAAGCAAAATAACAATGCAATGTATCAAAACAAGAAGCATAATACAGAAGTCTCAATAAACACAAAACGAACAATGAAAAAGATGAAAAGTCAACCCATAAAGAAGAATGTCCCAGAACAGAATAGTAAGAGCAACAGAGAAAACATCAACAATACCAAAATAAATGCATCAAAATGACAGCACTAAAGACATACCTATCAATAATTATACTGAATTTAAATGGACTAAATGCTCCAACAAAGAGATAACAGGTGACATCATGGATCAAAAGACACGACCTGTCTATATGGTGCTTACAAGAAGCATACCTGAGACTCAAAGATATGAACAAACTGAAAAGCAAAGGGTGGAAAAACATATACGAAGACAACACACAAAGAGAGGCATCAGTGGCAATACTTATCTCAGATAAAATAGACTTCAATGTGAAATTCACCATCATGGTTAAGGATGGTCACTATTTATTGCTAAAAGTTTCAATACATAAGCAGGACATAACAATATTAAGTAATTATACACCCAATACCACAACACCTAAATACAATGAACAAACACCGACAACATTGAAAAATAAGATAGATCACTCCACAACAATCACTCCACAACACTCCACTTTCAGTAATGGACAAGTCATCCAGAAAAAAGCTCAGTAAAGATACAGAAGATCTTATTCCAAGATAAACCAACTAGACCTTATTGACAGATACAGAACTTTTTACCCATCAACAGATAAGTACACATTGTTCTCCAATGCACATGGAACATTTTCCAAAATATACCATGTGGTAGGACATAAAGCAAGTCTCAAGAGAATCCAAATGACTGAATTATTACAAAGCATCTTCTCACACTATAAAGCCATAAAACTCGAAAGCAATAGCACAAAAACAAAACATAGGTACAAATGAACTCATGGAAACTAAACAAAACTTTGCTCAAAACTCTGTGGGTTATAGAAGAAATCAAGGATACAATCAAGAAATTGATGAAATCTAATGAGAATGAAAACATATTGTACCAGAACCTATGGGATACAGCAAAAGCAGTGCTAAGAGGTCAATAAATCTCTATAAATGCACATATCCAGAAGGAAGAAAGGACCTAAACCAAAGAATTAACCTTACAACTTGAACAAGTGGAAAGAGAGCAACAGACTAACCTCTCAGGCACTAGAAGAAAACAGATCATAAAGATTAGAGCAGAACTAAATGAATTGGAGAATACAAGAAAAAATACAAGAAAATACAAGAAAAAATAAATGAAATTGAAAGCCGGTTTTTTTAAAGATAAAATGAAAACCGTTGGCTAAACTTACAAAAGAAAAACAGGAGAGGAAACAAATAACCCAAATAAGAAATGAGATTGGAAATGTCACAACAGACCCAACTGAAATCAAAAGTATAATAAAAAATATTAATAAAGACTGTAACAGATTTGAAAACCTAGATGAAATGGACAAATTTCTAGATTCATATGACCTACCAGAATTATCACAAGGAGAAGTAGAACAACCTAATAGACCCATCACAAGGGAAGACATTGAAAGGTCATCAAAAAACTACCAACTAAAAAAGTTCTGGCCCAGAAGGCTTCACAAGAGAATTCTACCTAACTTAGAAAAGAGTTAACTCCAATACTACTGAGACTATTTCAGAACATAGAAAGTGTTAGAATACACCCAAATTCATTCTATGAAGCCAGCATAACCCTGATAATAAAGCTAGGGAAAGATCCTACAAAAAAAAGAAAATTACAGGCCAATATCAGTCATGAACCTGATGGAAAAATCTCCACCAAAATCCTAGCCAATCGAATTCCACAACATATCAAAAAAATAATTCATCGCAACTAAGTTGGATTCATACAAGAGATGCAAGGTTGGTTCGACATCAGAAAAACAACATGTGGTCAAACACATAAGTGGCACAAAGGATGAGAATCTCCTGATTTTGTCAACTGATGCAGAAAAGGCATTCAACAAAGTCCAACATCCGTTCATGCTTCAATTCTCAGCAAAGTAGGAATAGAGGGGAAATTCTTCAACACAATAAAGGGCATCTAGGCAAACGAACTGCCTACATCATCCTGAATGGTGAGAGACTGAAAGAATTCTCCTTGAGAACAGGACATAGACAAGGATGTCTACTCTCGCCACTTCTATTCAACATTGTACTAGAAATACTAGCCAAGCCAAGTGCTAACCAGAGCAATTAGGCAAGACAAAGAAATAAAGGGCATACAAGTCAGCAGATAAGTAAATGTCTTCCTATTTGCAGATGATATGATTGTATATTCAGATAATTCTAAAGAATCCAGAAGTAAACTGCTGGAATGAACAGAGGAGTTCAGCAAAGTATTAGATATAAGATAAACATACATAAATCAGTGAGATTCCTTTATACTAACAAAGAGATCATCAAAAGAAGAAATCATCAAATCAATACCATTTACTATAGCCCCCAAGAAGATAAAATACTTGAGAATAAATCTAACTAGAGAAATAAGAGAACTATACTGAGAGAAATACAAGACTTTACTGCAAGAAACCAAAAGAGATTTACATAAATGGAGATACCTACCCGGCTCATGGATAGGAAGACTTAGCATTGTGAAAATGTCTATTTTACCCAAATTACCTTGTCATATTTTAAGGAGATGGAGATGTCAATCACCAACTTTGGAAAGGGAAGAAACCCTGAAAAAGTAAAGTACTACAGAAGAGGAACACAGTGGGAGTTCTGACACCACCCAACTTCACAATCTATCACACTGCCACAGTAGTCAAAACAGTCAGGGACTGGTACAAAAAGAGACATATAGGCCAATGAAACAGAGTTGAGACACCAGAGATGCCATCATCCTCTTATGAACCTTGAACAAGCAGTGTTGGCGAAAGTGAATATCCATTTGCAAAAAACTGAAACAAGACTCATACACAAAAACTAACTTGAAGTGAATCAAAGACCTGGATATCAAACCTAAAATGATAAAGATCATGCAAGAAAAAAGAAATAGGATCAACAATGGAAGTTCTAATACACTGCTTAGACCTCAAGATCTGACAAACAAAGCATGATCTACAGAAGATAAAATAGATACACGGGAAATAGTAAGAATCAAACATTTTTGTTTATTCAAAGACTTGGTCAAAAGAGTTAAAAGGTCACTTACAGAACGGTAAAAAATATTTGGCTACTACACGTCGGACTAACATCTGATCTCCACAATCTACAAGGCACTGAAAAATATCAGCAAACAAAACTTCAATAACCCAATTAAACAATGGACAGAGATGTGCAGACATTTCACTAGAGAGGACATCTAGGCAGCCAAAAAACACCTGAAGAAATACGATCCTTAACTATCAGAGAAATCCAAATCAAAATTACAGTGAGATACAATCTCACTTCAACAAAGTTGGTCACAACCCAGAAAACACAAAACAAATGCTGGAGAGGCTGTGTAGACATTGGAACACTCCTACATTGCTGGAGAGATTGCAAGATGTTATTACCTCTTTGTAAAACACACTGGCCCTTCCTTAAAAAGATAGAAATATATCATTTGATCCAGTAATCCTACTGCACAGAATATATCCTACAGAAACAAAGGCTGTCACATGAACAGACACATGCACAGGCATGTTTATTGCAGCACAGTCCAAATAACAAAAATATGGTGTTTTTCTTTTTTTTGCTATTTCCTGGTACTGCTCTAACAGAAAATACCATAAGTGGAAGGCTTCATGAAGATAAACTTTTATTGTCGCAGTCCAGGAAGCCACAAATCCATTTACAAGTTAGAAGTCCACTCAATAAAATAAGTTATCACAGTCAGTAAACTAAGCCCAAATTCAAGGAGAACATCGTGGCACAGGAACCTCAGGTCTGCTTTCCATACTGCTTTCCTTGTGGTGTGCGATTCCCGTGTCAAGATGCTAGGATGTCATGGATTGAACTGTGTCTCTTCAAAAATGTATGTGTTGATTTGACTTGGTTAGGAGTCCCAGTAGGGTGTCATTCCTCCTATGTGTCATGAATGCTGCCTCTGTGGTATTTATGGTGGAGAATGTGCTGAAGTTTTGTTAGTGAAGAAGGACTCAATCTACAAGCTTGTGGGATATAAGGGAGAGAAGTGAGCAGCAGAGGAAGTCAGGAACATCGCACCACCAAGAAAACAGCACCAGGAGCAGAGCACGTCCAATGGACCTGAGGTTCCTGTGCCAAGATGCTCTCCTTGAATTTGGACCTAGCCTGACAGATTGTGATAATTTCTCTTATTCAGTGGACTTATAATTTGTAAATGGATTTGCAGCTTACTGGACTGTGACGATAAAAATTTCTATTCATGAAGACTTCCACTAGCGGTATTTTCTGTTAGAGCAGTACCAGGTGACCAAAACAGATGGAATCAGCCTAGATGCCTATCAGCAGATTAATGGATAAACAAACTATGGTACATATACTCAATGGAATACCATGCAATGATAAAAAACAATGATGATTTTAGGAAACATCCAAAAATCTAGTTTCAATTGGAAGACATTATGCTGAGTGAAATCAGTCAGTGGCAAAAGGACAAATATTGTATGAAATCTCTTCTATAGACTTAGATAAGTACAGAAGAGAAGACAGTTTGACACTGCAAGGGTGGAGAGTGAAGAAGAGGATTGGTCATAGATTAGACAGTTGATAGAAATTCAGTTAGTGAAAGCAATGACAGCACACATTAGAAAGGAGATCAACTTAACTGGACTTCAACATTAACTGAAAGCTCTTCTAATCTCAACCGAATATTGCAAGGATAGAGTAGCAGGGGTGGGATCTGGGAACCATGCTCCCAGGGGACATCAAAGTCAATTGGCATAATTAGGCTATAGCTAAGAGAGTCTTCTGCACCATGCACTGGTGAGTGGCGTCTGGGGTCTTCAAAGTTAGCAATTTGTCATCTGAGGTACACCAAATGGTCCCAACTCATCCATAAGAGATGATTTCCAAGAACACCAAAGACATGAGGAAAGAAGAGCCCAGAAGGCAGAAGAACTCATGTGAATGGAAGACTGTATCACCCTGTGACCAGAAAAACCAGATGGTGCCAGGCCACCACCAAAGACAGCCATGATGTGGCACATGACGTTGAGTCCCTGTGGCAACATGAGAAAAAGAGAGGTGCAGCTCAAAAACTCTACTAGAAGACCACAATTGCTCACTAGGTGGCACAGGGGATCTCCTAGAAGCATGGTCCCTAGACCTGCTGCTGCCTTTGTTTAGAAAACACTAATGAGATCAACCTTTCTGGGAAAAATTGACTAGACTTGGGGAAACAATGTGACCATAAGGTGTGTGTACTTCACGGTTTTATGCATTTATAGGAGGCTGTCCTACTGGTCTCTTTGTAGATGGGAGAGAAGAGGGTAGAGAGGACGGGGAAGGAGCTTCTTAAGAGGATATGACAAGTATAAAATGAAAACAAGGTGTGTGCTGTCACAGAGCAAGGTGACGAGAGAAGTGGTAGATGGGTTGACATGCAAAATTGATGTGGATTGTGTACGTTCACTTAATCACAATAAGAAAAGAAAGAAAATATTAAAAAAAAAAATTGGGGGACAGAGTCAAGATGCCAACTAAATGCACGTCTCTCTAAATCCCTCTGGAAACCAAGACCTGAACTGATAATTAAACAGAGCCTTACGGACATGTAGTGAGCCCTGGGATGTGGCATAGGGTTGTTAATTTGGACTTGATACCAATGAATGCAAAACCTTCTCTTTCACTGACCCCACTCTCGGTGAGCACAGGCTTGCACAGACCGAAGATGGCCTAAAGAAACAACTGTGGTCCATCTTCAGAGCATCTCTTCCAGGCTCTATTGATCCACATGAAGTCCAAATAGCAACAAAGGATTTTTGTTTTGATGTTGAGGTGCAATCACTACTGAAGGCTGTGGTCTTTGATTTTCATCAAGGTATGAATGAATCTAGGAAATATGAATCTAAGAAGTATGAATCTTGGAAAATTGGAAGTCATCAAAAATGAAATGGAATGCATAAACATTAGTATCCTAGGCATTATTGAGCTGAAATGGACTGGAATTAGTCATTTCTAACTGGACAATCATATGGTTTACCATGCTGGGAATGAAAACTTGAAGAGGAATGTTGTTGCATTCATCATCAAAAAGAACATTTCAAGATCTGTCCTGAAGTGCAGACAATGATGTCAGGGATAGGATAATATACATGTGCTTATATGGAAAGCCAGTTAGTATGACTAGTATTCAAATTTACGCACCAACCACTAAAATCAAAGATAAAGAAATTGAAGATTTTCACCAGATTTTTCAGTCTAAAATTGATGGAACGTGCAGTCAGGATGGTCTAATAATTACTGGTGACTGGAATGCAAAAGTTGGAAACAAAGAAGAAGGATCTGTAGTTGGGAAATACAGCCTTGGGACAGATATGATGCCATTGATGAATGACAGAATTTTGCAAGACTAATGAATTTTTCATTGCAAATACCTTTATTCACAAACACAAACAGTGACTATATACATGGACCTCACCAGATGGAATACACAAAATTCAAATCAACTACATCTGTGGAAAGAGATAATAGAAAAGCTGAATATCAGCAATCAGAACAAGATCAGGTGCTGACTGCATCATAGTCCACAAATTGCTCATATGCAAGTTTAATTTAAGCCTGAAGAAAATTAGAGTAAGTTCATGAGAGACAAATCACAACCTTCAGTATATCCCACCTGAGTTTAGGGATCATCTGAAGTACAAATCTGATGCATTAAACACTAATGACTGAAGACGAGATCAGTTGTGGAATGACATCAAAGACATCATCCTTGAAGAAAGCAAGAGGTCATTAAAAAGACAGGAACGAAAAAAAAAAACCAAATTGGGTGTCAAAAGAGTGCCAAACTTGCTCTTGAGTGTCAAGTAGCTAAAGCAAAAGGGAAGTTTGACAAAGTAAAATAACCAAAGAGAAAATTTCAAAGGCAGCTCAGGAAGACAAAGTGAACTATTACAATGACACGCAAAGAGCTAGAAATAGAAAACCTAAAAGGAAGAAGATGCTCTGCATAAATCAAGCTGAAAGAACTGAATAAAGAACTCAAGCCTCATGCTACAATATTGAAGGATTCTACAGGTAAATTTTATATGACCCATAAAGTATCCAAAGAAGATGGAGAGAGTACAGAGTCATATCAGAGAGAAGTGATAGATGTTCAACCATTCCAAGAGATAGCATATGATCAGGTACTGAAGGAAAAAGTTGAAGCTGCATTGAAAGCATTGGTGAAAAACAAGGCTCAATTCAGATGCTTCAACAAATGAATGCAGCACTGGAAGTGGTCTTTGATCTATGCCAAGAAATTTGGAGGACAGCTACCTAGCCAACTAACTGACTGGAAGAGATCTATATTTATGCCTGTTCCCAAGAAAGGTGGTCCAACTGAATGTGGAAATTATTGAACAATATCATTAATATCACATACAAGTAAAATTTTTGCTAAAGATCGTTCAAAATCTACAGCAACATTGTATTGACAGGCAACTTCAGGAAATTCAAGCTGGATTCTGAAGAGGACATGGAACTGGGGATATTGTTGCTGATGTCAGATGGGTCTTGGCTGAAAGCAGGGAATACTAGAAAGATGTCTACCTAAGTTTCATGGACCGTGCAAAGTTATTCTACTGTGTGGATTGTAACAGATTACAGACACCACTTGGGAGAATGGGAATTCCAAGTACTTAACTGTGCTCATGAAAGATGTGTATATACACCAAGAGGCAGTTGTGCAAACAGAACAAGGGGACACTGCATGGTTTAAAGTCAGGAAGGGTGTGTGTCAGGTTTGTATCCTTTTACCATAGCTTTTGAGTCTGTACGACGAGCAAATAATTTGAGAAGGTGGACTCTATGAAGAAGACTGAGGCATTAGGATTGGAATAAGTCTCATTAACAACCTGTGTTATGCAGATGATACAACCCTGCTTCCTGGAATCGAAGAAGATTTGAAACACTTACTGATGAAAACCAAAGTCCACAGCCTTCCATATGGACTACACCTTGACATCAAGAAAACAAAAATCCTCACAAGTAGCTGTTCATAGGTTGATGATTCTATGGCTGGATCCTTAGTTCTGTTTCATTCGTTTATCTGTCCGTTTTTGTACCAGTACCAGTCTGTTTTTATCACTGTGGTAGCATAAAGAATTCTAAAGTCAGATAGCATGAGGCCTCCGACTTTGTTCTTCAATAATGTTTTACTTATGGGGGGTTCTTCTGTTTCTATATGAAATTGATGATTTCTCCATCTCATTTAAAAATGTCATTGCAATTTAGATCAAAATTGCATTGCATCTATACATCATTTTGGGTAGAATAGACATTTTCATGATACTGACTTCCTATTCATGAACACGACAGGTTTCTCCACTTACGTAGGTCTATTTTAGTTTCTTGATGTAGTGTCTTGTAGTTTTCTTGGTATAGGTTTTTTAGGTCTCTGGTTATATTTATTCCTAAGTATTTTATCTTCTTGGGGCCTGGTGAAAATTGTATTTATTCAGTGATTTCCTCTTTGGTGTTCTCTTTGTAAGTGTAAAGGAATACACCTGACTTTTGTATGTCTATCTATTGCTGAACTCTTCTATTAGTTCCAGTAGTTTCTTTCTGAATTCTTTTCGGTTTTCTGTGTGTATGAGGTCAGACAATTAAGTCTGCAATCTTAATTTTTCTAAGTGCTACATACCTCCTTGCTGAATATCACAATGGTCACGTTTGAAGTACTCCCCTTGGGAAGCTAGGCACTGATGCCAGTGCCTAGTCCACCCTTCAGCCTATTTTGGAATTGATTTGGCTGTTACACGTGGTGGAATAGTGGCAAGTTCGTGAACTTAATTTTATAGCTGTTTGTGAGGGAGATTTTTGGCAATAAACATATGACTGTATTGGAACACCCTCGCTACTCACCTGATCTGGCTCCCAGTGACTTTTTTCTTTACCTGAAGATAACGAAAATATTGAAAGGAAGACATTTTGATGACATTTAGGACAGCAGGACCTTCAGGACATACAATGACAGCTTTAATGGCCATTCCAGAAAAAGTTCCGCAGTTGTTTTGAAGGATGGACTAGGTTCTTGTGTACGTGCATAGCTTCCCAAGGAGAGTACTTCAAAGATGTAGTGACATTTGGCCATGAGGTGTGTAGCAATGTTTGTGAACTTCATTAGCAGTCCTCATGAGATCATTTCATCTGCTAACCAAGATACATCTTCCTTACAAATTTCGATGCCGTCCCTCCCTCCCTCCCTAACCCTAACCGTCCTCTCTTCTTTCTTTTTCTTTTTTTTTTCTGATAATTCTGGCTGGAACCTCCAGCATAATGTTGAAAAGAAGTGTTGAGAAAGGGAATCTTGGTCTGGTTCTTGTTCTCAAGGATAATGCTACAGACTCTCCATTTAGGATGACATTGACTGTTGGGTGTGTATAAATGCCCTTGAATGTTGAATGTTGAATAATTTGCTTTTTGTTCCTATGTTGCTGAGAGTTTTTAATATGGATGAGTATTGGACTTGGTCAACTGCCTTTTCCGCATCAATTGACAAAATCAGTTGGTATATATATATATATATATATGTATATATGGAGTTGATTACATTGATTGTTTTTCTAATGTTGAAAAATTCCTGCAACCTAGTATGAATCCCAGTTGGTCATGATGAATTATTTTTTGACGTATTCTTGAATTCTATTGGCTAGAACATTGTTGAGGGTTTTTTCTTCAAAGTTCATTAGAGATATTGGCCTGTAATTTTTATTTATTGATTGACTTTGGTGTCTTTACCTCGTTTTGGTAACAGGATTATGCTGGCTTCATAGAATGAATTGGCAATATTCCTTCCTTTTCTATTTTCTGAAATCCCGTTAATAATAATGTTGTTGGTCCTCAGTGAGCATCCGTTCCTGCTGAGTTGGGACCATTTGCTGTGCCCTCGGATAGCAGGCTGCCCTTGCCTATAAATCATAACGAAGGTCCACTCTTCGGACACGAATGGATTGGACTTGGCGATGCAGAGTAACCATATGTTGGATGCACTTTATGGTTCTATGCATCTATAGGATATCATCCTACTGACCCTTGGGTGGAGGAAGGAGAGTGGGTGGAGAGGAGGGGAAAGGAGACTGTTGGGAGGATGAGACATGCACGCAGCAGAGAGGAATCGTGTGCTGTCACTGGGGAGGGAGAGCAGTGGAAGCTGCATATAGGTGGGCATGTAAATTTATGTGGGAATGTACATTTTCACTCAGTCATAATAAAGAAAAATAAAAATAATGTTGTTAGTTATTCTCTAAATTTTGATAGAATTCTCTAGTGAAACCATCAGTGCGAGGGTTTTTTTGTTTTGTTTTATTTTATTTTGTTGAGTGTCATTTAACTACTTTTTAAACCTCTTCTTTTGTTTGAGTTTGTTTTGTTGTCCTACCTCTGCTTTTATCAGTTTAGGCAAGTAGTATGTTTCTGGAAATTTGTCCATTTACTCAATGTTTTCAAATTTGTTAAAGTGCAATTTTTCACAGCAATTTTTATTATTATTATTATTTTAAAATTTCATTTGAGTCTTATGTAATTTTGCCCATTTCATTTCTTATTTTATTATTTACGTTTCCTGTTTGTTTTTTTTTTTAATTAGTTTTCCAATGGTTTATTGCTTTTATTGATCTTTATGAAGAACCAGTTTTTGGTCTTGCTAACTCATTCGATTATTTTTCTATTCTCTAATTAATTTAGTTTAGCTCTAATTTTTATTATTTATTTTCTTCTTGTACCTAGGAGCTGCTTTCGTTGCTCTCTTTCTGTTCCTTGGGATTGTAGGGTTACTTCTTTGATTTGGGCCCTATTTTTTTCTTTTTGGATGTGTGTATTTATTGAGAAAAATTGACTTATGTGCACTGCTTTTTCATTGTTTTTCTGGTAGTACGTGTCTTCATTCTCATTTGAATCTGTGAATGTCTATTATGTTCTTAATTTCTTCTATAACTTGGTAGTTTTTGAACAAGGTGTTGTTCAGTGTACTTGCATTTGATCTTTATTTTCCTTGCTGTTTCCATTATTAATGTCTACATTTATGGATTTGTGGTTTGAAAAGACACTTATAAATATTTTGTTAAGGCTTTAACTTATACCTTAAAATGTAGTCAATTCTGGAAAATGTTCCATGTGTGTTGGAAAAGAAAGAATACCTGGTTGCTATTGGGTGGAGTGTTCTGTGTGTGTCTATGAGATCAAGTTGGTGGATTGTGGCATTTATATCTTCTGTGGATTGCATTTGGCTGGCTGGTCTTTATTGTGTCTCTGTCTGGATGTTTTGTCATTTACCAAAACTGTTGGGTTGAGACTGCCAACTATTTTTGTGGAGATATCTATTTCTCTTTCCAGTAAAGTTAGAGTTTATTTCACGTGTGTTGAAGCCCTATCACTGGTTGCTAAATATTGAAGTTGGTTATGTCCTCCTGGAGTATTGAGTTTTTAATCATTATGTTATGTCCTACCTTATCCAATGTGGTGGATTTTACTTTAAAGTCTATTTTACCATAAATTACTATTGTCACTCCTCCTCTTTTTTGAATGTTGTTTTCATTATATAATTTTCCATCCTTAGGGTTTTAGAATGTCCGTGTATTTAAGTCTGCAGTTTGTCTCGTATAGGCAGCATATAGATGGATTGAGTTTTTTACCCAATTGGCCTGTCTTTGTCTCTTTCTTGGTGTGTTTAATCCCTTTACCTTCAGTGTAATTGTAAGTGCTGTCATTTTAATGCCTCTTCTTGTGCATTGTGATCAATTCTTTTGTTGCACTTAATTTTCTGTTCTGAATTATTTTTTAAATTGTTTTCCTTTCATATTTTCCATTGCTTTTGGTTTTACATTTGCTGAGACTTCATGTTTTTCTTGGTTTTTATTTTGGTTTGTAGAATGGGTAATTTCCATTGTGGTTGACATAATATTTACCTCCATTTTTTCTAAACTTAAACGACTAGTTTTTAATTTCTTTGTATTGACTTACTCTCCATATAAAACATATATATGACTGCATTTTTAATCCCTCATTTTTGCTATAACTTTGTCAACTTTACTTAATGACATCTCTATTTCCTTGTTTTCAGTGTTTTGTCTTTGATTTGCTTATAAAAATTTCCTATCTATGTTGATATCTGGCTGCTTTGTTCTGCGTTCAAGTCTTCGGTTCTTATCTGATGCTATTGATTTTGTAACCAAAGGACTCCAGTTAGTATTTCTTCTAATTTTAGTTTCATTCTTGCAAATTCCCTGAATTTCTGTTTATCTGGAAATGTCTTAATTTCACCATCATATTTGAGAGACTTTTTCTTGGTGTATATTTCTTCGCTGGCAGTTTTCTTCCTTCAAGACCCTTTATATGTCATCCCATTGCCTTTTTGCCTGAATGGTTTCTGCTGAATAGTCCAAGGTTAGTCTTATTGACTTTCCGTTGAAGCTTCCATTTTGTTTTCCCTAGCTGCTTTTCAAGTTATCTCTTTATCTTTAGTTTTGGCATTTTTGATTGTAGTATGCCTTGGTGTCTTTCTTGTGAGATCTATCTTGGGTGGACTTAAATGAGCATCTTGGATAATTATGTTTTGTGATATCATGAAAATTTTGTGCCAATAGATCTTTGACAATTCTCTATGTATTTCTGTTATCTACTGTTCTTGTATTGCAATCACTCATAGAATATTTCTCTAAATAAAACAATAAATCACCCATAAATCTTAGTGTTTCTTGATTTTTTAATGCTTTTATCTGATTTTGTCCTTAAATATGTTGCTGTCACATGCTTCATCTTCAGTCTCATTAATTTTATTTTCTATCACCTCAATTATTTTATTTACTTAATTAGTTAGTTTTTTTATTACGATGATTGAATGAAAATGTACATTCCCATATAAATTCACATGCTCACCTATATGCAGCTCCCACTGCTCTCCCTGCCCAGTGACAGCACACCCTTCCTCTCTGGTTTATATATGTCTTATCCTCCCAACAGTCTCCTATCCTCTCCTTTCCACTCTCTCCCCTTCCTCCAGTAAGAGGTCAGCAAGAAGACATCCTATAGATGCATAGAACCATAAAGGTCCCACGAGATATGGTCACTCTGCATCGCCAAGTCCAATCCATTGCTGTCCTAAAAGTTGACCTTCATTATGATTTATGGACAGGGGCAGCATCAGGGCCAGAGGCCATGCTCCCAGGGGAACCTCGAAGCCCCTGGACCATTAATTGTGGTCGTTTATTGGAGATCTTATGGTGCACCCCTTTTTATTCTTGTGTTGCCAGTGAGACTCAATTTTGTGTGCTAACCATCTTGCCTATTACTGGTGGTGAACAGGGACCATCTGGCTTTTCTGGTCATGGGTTGATGTAGAGACCCACTCACGTGGTTCTCTGTGTCTCCTGGGTTCTCTTTCCCCCATGCCATTCTTGTCCTCAGTAATCATCGTTTTCCTTGAGTTGGGACGGTTTGCTGTACCCTCTGATGACAGCTTGATAGCCTTTAAGACCCCAGATGCCACTCACTGATGTGGGGTGCAGAGAGCCCTCATTAGCAAAATGCTAGCTGTGCCAGTTGGCATTGATTTCACCTGAGAGCATGGTCCCCGGCTCCCCGCCCCAGCTACTCTGTCCTTGCAATATTGGGTTAAGATGGAAGGAGTATTCAAATTGTGCTGAAGTCCAGTTATTATTGATCTTCTTTCTAAAGTGTGCTGTCACCAATTTCACCCAACCAAATTTCTATTAACTATCTAATCTAAACCCTGCCCGCTCATCCTCCATCCCTCCCCGTCCTTGCAGCCATCAAAGATTCTTTTCTGTTATGCATGAGTCTGTATTTAAATTCTTATCGTAGGGGTCTCATACAATATTTGTCCTTTTGTCGCTGACTACTTTCACTTGGCATAATGTCCTACATATGAAACCAGGTTAAGAGATGTTTCCTGCTATCATCATTGTTCTTTATCATTGCATAGTGTTCCATTGAGTATATATACCATAGTTTACCTATCCATTCCTCTGCTGTTGGACATCTGGGTGGATTCCATCTTTTTGCTATTGTGGACTGTGCTGCAATGAACATTCATGTTCATGTATCAGTTGGTATGAATGGCCTTGATTCTGTAGGATATATTCCAAGTAGTGGATTTACTGGGTCAAATGGTATATGCCTATTCATCTTTTTTAAGGGGCACCAGATTGCTTTCCCAAGGTTGCACCATTTTGCAATCCCACTAACAGTGCAGGAGAGTTCCAATCTCCCTACAGCATTTCCAGCATTTGTTGTTTTGCATTTTTTGGATCATGGCCAACCTTGTTGGGGTGAGATGGTATCTCATCATCATTTTGATTTGAATTTCTTTAACCGCTAATGATTGTGAGAATGTCTGCATGTGTTTTTTGGCTGCCTGGCTCTTCTCTTTAGAGAAGTGTCTATCCATCTCCTTTGGCTGTTACTTAATTGGATGATTTATTTTTTTATAATTGATATTTTGTAGTACCTTATAGATCGTGGAGATCAGACATGGGTCTGATGTATACTTGCAAAATATTTTTTCCCATTCTGTAGGTGGCCTTTTAATTCTATTAATAAAGTCTTTGGATGAGCAAAAGTGATCGATTCTTAGTACTTCACATTTATGTATTTTCTCTTCTCCTTTTTGTGGTTTGTGGTTTTGTGGTTTGTTTCACAGATTTTGAAGTCAGTCTACATTCCATATTAAAGCTTCCATCGTTCTTCCTCCTTTTTCTTGGATGAGCTTTATCACTTTAGATTTGATATTTAAGTCATTTATTCAGTTTCAGTTGATTTTTTTTATAAGGTATAAGACATGGGTATTGTTTTAATTTAGTGCAGATGGATATCCAATTCTGCCAGCTTCATTTGCTTGTACCCCAGTTTATTATCTTAGGGCCTTTGTCAAATATCAACTGTTCATAGGCAGATGATGTCATCTCTGAGGTCTCAATTCTGTTCCACTGATTTATCTGTCTGTTTTTGTACGAGCACCAGGCTGTTTTGACTACTGTGGCAGTGTAATAGGTTCTAAAGTTGGGTAATGAGAGTCCACCCAGTGTGTTCTTCTTCTTTAGTAATGCTTTAATTATCCAGGGCTTAGTTCCTTTCCAAAGTTGGTAATTTGTTCCTCTATCTCATTGAAAAATGTTACTAAAACTTGTGTTGGGATTGTATTATATAAGTAGATTGCTTTTGGGTAAAATAGATGTTTTCACAATATTAAGTCTTCCTATCCATGAGCAAGGTAGGTTTCTCAATTTATGTAAATCTCTCTTAGTTTCTTGCAGTAAGGGCTTGTAGTTCTCTTTGGAAAGGTCTGTTATTTCTCAGGTTAAATTTATTCCTAGGTACTTTATCTTCTTAGGGGCTATAGTAAATGGTATTGACTTAGTGATTTCTTCCTTAATAATCTCATTGTTGGTATAAAGGAATCCTACTGATTTACTTATGTTTATCTTGTATCCTGAGAATTTGCTGAACTCTTCTTTCAGTTTATGTAGTTTCCCTAAGGATTCCTTGGGATTTTCTAAATATACAATCATGTCATCTGTAAATAGCGAGATTTTTAGTTCTTCTTTGCTAATGCAGATGTCCTTTATTCCTTGGTCTTGTCTAATTGCTGTGGGTAGAACTTCTAGTACAATATTGAATAGGAGAGGTAAGGGTGGAAATCCCTGTCTAGTTTCTGTTCTCAAGGGAAACTGTTTCAGTCTCTCTCCATTCAGGATGATGCAGGCAGTTGGCTTTGTATAAATGGATCTTATTGCATTGAGGAATTGGTCATCTATTCCTATTTGACTGTTTTTAGCATGAATGGGTGTTGGACTTTATCAAATGCCTTTCCTGCATCAACAGACAAAATCAGGTGATTCTTCTCTTTTGTGTTATTTATGTGGTTGATCACATTTGTTGTTTTTCTGATGTTGAACCAGACTTGCATCCCTAGTATTAAACCAGCTTGATCATGATGGATTATTTTGTTGATACACTGTTATAGTGTATTGACAAGAACTTTGTTGAAGATTTTTGCATCTAGATTCATGGGTGATATCAGTCTGTAGTTCTCCTTTTTTGTTAGGTCTTTCCCTGGCTTTGGTACCAGGGTTATGCTGGCTTCATAGAATGATTTTCACAATATTCCATCCTTTCTGTACTGTGACATAGTCTTAGTAGTGTTGGAGATAACTTCTGTAAAAGCTTAGTAAAATTCTGTGGTAAAGCCATCTGGGCCCAGGCTTTTTTAGGTTGGCAGTTTTTTGATGACTTTTTCAATCTCTTCCTTTGTGATGGGTTTATTAAATTGTTCTGCTTCATATTGTGATAATTTGGGTAGGTGATGTGAATAAAGGAATTTGTCTATTTCCTCTAGGTTTTCAAATTTGTTAAAGTCTTTCATTGTATTCCACTATGATATTTTTCACTTCTGTTGGATCTGTTGTGACAACTCCCCTCTCATTTCTTGTTTGGGTTATTTGTTTCCTTTCCTGTTTCTCTTTAGTAAGTTTAGCCAATGGTTTGTCAATTTTGTTCATCTTTTCAAAAAAATAGCTTTTGATCTTTTCAATTTTTTCAGTTGTTCTTTTTTCTAAGTAATTTAGTACTGCTCTAATCTTTATGATCTGTTTTCTTCTGGTGCCTGAGGAGTTCCTCTGCTGTTCTCTCTCTACTTGTTCAAGCTGTAGGATCATTTCTTTGATTTGGTTTCTTTCCTCCTTCCAGATGTGTGCATTTATGGAGATCAACTGACCTCTGAGCACTGCCGTGGCTGTATCACATATATTCTGGTAGGAGGTGTTTTTATTCTCATTGGAATCCATAAATTTCTTTATTTCATCCTTGAATTCTTCTATAACCCATGTTTTTTTGAGCAAGGTGTTATTCAGTTTCCATGAGTTCCACTTTCTATCTATGTTTTTTCTGCTCTTGATTTAGACTTTGATGGCTTCATGATCTGAGAAGATGCTTTGCATTCATTCATTGGTATAGATTTTGTTGAGAACTGCTTTATGTTCTAACACATGGTCTATTCTGGAGAATGTTCCATGTGCACTGGAGAAGAAGGTGTAGTTGTCTGCTGATGAACAAAAAGTTCTGTATATGTTTATGAGGTCTAATTGGATAATTGTGGCAATAAGGTCTTCCATGTCTTTATTGATCTTTTTTTCTAGATTATCTGTCCAATATTGAGAGTGGAGTGTTGAAGTTTCCTACTTTTATTGTGGAGTTAGCTATCTTCTTTTTGAGTGTAGTCTCTTTCTTTGATGTATTTAGGTGCTCTAATATTTGGTGCATACAGTTTTAATATTGTTAAGTCCTGCTTGTGTACTGAACCTTTCAGCAATAGTGTCCATCCTTGTCCACGATGGTGGATTTTACATTAAAATCAGTTTTATCTGAGATGAGAATTGCCACACCTGCTCTTCTTTGTTCATTGTTAGCTTAATATATTCTTCCATCCTTTAATATTCAGTTTGTTCATACCTTTAAATCTAAGGTGAGTTTCTTGTAGGCAACATATAGATGGATCATGTCTTTTGATCCAAGGTGTCATCCGATTTCTCTTTACTGGAGCTTTCAGTCCATTCACATTCAATGTAATTACTGACAGGTATGTGTTCAGTGCTGCCATTGTGATATGTTCTTTTTGTGTGTGTGTGTTGGTGTTTTATCCTTTGTTCTTATTAATCTGTTCTGCGACCTTCTTTGTGAGATGATTTTTCACTTTTTTCAGGGTTGGTTTTGTGGTTGTTGAGACTCCTGTATTACATTTCTTGTTACGCTATGTTGCTTCTTTATTGTGCTTTACAGCTGTCCTTATGACCCTCCTTAATAAACTGTATATAAACCCAATTATAATTACTACCAGTCTTATCAACTTCCTCTCCATCTAGAAGGATTATAACGACAGTAGTAAATCCCTCTTTTTAATATGATGATATCATAGTTTACACGATATTATCACTAGATCGTTTCTTTTACTGTTATAGCTTTGATTGTGTTTGGAGCCTCCCCTAATTGAGTAGGATTCTGGATAATGCGTCCTAAAATATAAAGCTGGTGGTTTTGTTCTTCGAAGCCAAGAGATTCTTCCAGTATTTCTTGTAGCTTTGGTTTCATTTTTACAAAGTCTCTGAGTTTCTGTTTATCTGTGAATGTCTTAATTTCATTTTCGTATTTGAAAGATAGTTTTGCAGGATATGTAATTCTTGGTTGGAAGTTCTTCTCCTTCACTGCTTTAAACGTGCAATGCTACTGTCTCCGTTCCATCACAGTTTCTGCTGAGAAATCCGAGGAAAGCCTACAGGGTTTCCCTCTGAATGTTAGCTTTGCTTTGAGTCGCGCTGCCTTTAAGAGTTTCTGCTTATGTTTCATTTTGTTAAGCTTGATTATGTCTTTGAGTCTTTCTGTTGAGATCTATATTGAGTGATGTTTGACATGTATCTTGGATATCTATATCCTCTTCTTTCATAATTTCTGGGAAATGTTCTGTCAACAGCTTGGCAACAATACTCTCTGTGTTCTCAGGTTTGTTGCCCTGTTCAGGAACTCCAATTAATCATTCATTGTTCTTCTTAGTAGAGTCTCACATGCTTCTTAATACTTCTTTATTTTTCTTGTTTATTTTTTCTGATTTCTCCTCACAGATGCTGGAGTCAGTAGCTCTGTCTTCCAAATCATAAATTATCTTTTCCATTTGTTCCATTCTGTTTCCTTGGCTTTGATTTGAAATTTCTGTGTCTTTGATTTCGTTTTTGATGTGTTGCACTTCCAAGTACTGATGTTCTATCAGATCGAACAGCTTGGTTATTTTTTTGTTTTGCTTTGCTGCATTTTGTATAAGGTCTATGACAGCTCTCTACATAATCCTTTTCTATTCACCTTCTGATAGTTTCAGAAAAGCTTCATCTGGGAAGTTCTGAGGTGATTTCTATTTGGGGCCTTCTGATGCCATGGGTGATTTGCAGGTTACCATTTTCCCCAATGTTTGTTGCCAATGTAGGATGCCATGATGGTGGATAAGGCATTCTGCAAGGATGGATGGTAATTTTGACAGAATCATGGCATGCCAGGAAGGCAAATCCATATCTAGAGTTAGTGTCTATTCCATTAAGGAGAAAACTCTGCCTTTTCCATAATGGAAGTGGTCCAATGTAATCAACTTACTACCATGATGCTGACTTGGCTGCAGCCAAGTCAACTTGCAGAATGCCTTATCCACCATCATGGCATCCTACACAAGATTGCATCTGATCAAACGACTCACTTCACAGTAAATGAAGTGCTTCAGGAGCTGGCAAACTCAGGATCTGCAGGTCAGGAAACAGGACTCTTATTCAAAGGCTGTGAGGGATGATGAATCCAAGAGCTGCTAATTCAAGTCCCAAGAACCATTCATAAAAAAGACAAGAGCACAGCTGCTGGCAACACAAGCAGATGCAAGTAGGAAGTGGGTGGTGGGGAGATGAGGGCTGAGGGGATGGCGAGCAGCAACAAGCCTTGCCCCTGCCACTTTATATAGCTGCCAAAACATTGAGAGTCATAGTCCAGCCAAGTTGACTGGACTGGATGCTGACTTGGCTGCAGCCACTGCTGAGTGCTCAATCTGCCAACAGCAGAGATCAACACTAAGTCCTCAGTATGACGTCATTCTTTGAGGTGAACAGCCAGCATCATGGTAGTAAGTTGATTACATTGGACCACTTCCATTATGGAAAAGGCAGAGTTTTCTCCTTAACGGAATAGACACTAACTCTAGATATGGATTTGCCTTCCTGGCATGCCATGATTCTGTCAAAACTACCATCCATGGACTTGCAGAATGCCTTATCCACCATCATGGCATCCTACACAGGATTGCATCTGATCCTCACTTCACAGTACATGAAGTGCAGCAGTGGGCCCAAGCTCACGGAATTCACTGGTCTTACCATGCTCCCCATCATCCTGAAGCAGCTGGCTTGATAGAATAATGGAATGGCCTCCTAAAGACACAATTACATCACCAGCTGGGGGCAACATCTTGCAGGGTTGGGGAAGTGTATATGCTCTAAGTGAGTGTCGACTATGGTGCTGTTTTTCCCATAGCCAGGATTCATGGGTCCAGGAATTAAGGGGTAAAAATGGGACTGGCACCACTCTATGACCCATAGTGACCCACATGCAAGATTTTTGCTTCCTGTCCCCATGACCTTATGCTCTGCAGGTCTAAATGTCTTAGTTACAAAGGGAGGAATGCTGCCAGCTGGAGACACACCACTTATTCCATTGAACTGGAAGCTAAAAATGCCACCAGATCACTTTGGGCTCTTCATGCTTCTGGATCAACAGGGAAAAAAAGAGTTACCATACTAGCTGGTGTGATGGATCCTGACTACCAAGATGAAATTGGAGGTAAAGAAGACTATGTCTGGAATGCAGGAGATCTCTTAGGATATCTCTTAGTACTACCATGTCCTGTAACTAAAGTCAGTGGAAAACTACAGCAACCCATTTGGAACAGGATTACTAATAGCCCAGAGCCATCAGGAATAAGAGTCTGAGACATCTCATCAGGTAAGGAATCACAACCAGCTGTGGTGCTTGCTGAAGGCAAAGGAATATGAAATGGGTTGTAGAAGAAGGTAGTTCTAGATACCAGTTATGGCCACATGAGCAGTTGCAGAAAAAAGGACTGTAATAGTAATGAATATTTCTGCTTTATATGTATGTATCAGATTTTTTTTGCTTTCTTTATCTTTAAAATGTAAAATGTAAATGGGGCTTATGCATTTTTGGTTGTAACTGTGTTGGTTATATCATGCTAGATACCAGTATGATTGCAATAATGTCCATTTCGTTCAGATTATGGATGCCATGGGGAGATGTGTATAGATGCCAGGTTGACAAGGGATGAACTGTGATGATTAAGACTGCGTGTCAACTTGGCTGGACTATGAATCTCAACATTTTGGCAGCTATACAAGTGGCAAGGGCAGGCCTGTGGCAGCTCATTACCCCCTCAACCCTCATCTACCAACCTCCCTCTGCCTACTTCTGTCTGTTTATGCTACCAGAAGTCCAACTCTCTTGTCATTTTTACATCTGGTTCATGAAATTTGAACTAGCAGCGCTTGGTTTTATCAACACTCACAGCCTTTGAGTAAATATCCTGGTTGACCTGCTGATCCTGAGTTCACCATTGCCAGAAGCTCCATAAATCAGCAGAAAACTTGCAGTCTTGTCTGGTATCTTGGGATTCACTGACTGGAGCTGAAACTGTAATCTCTGACCTGCCAACCTTGGTTTCACCAGTTTCTCAGCTGTGTCAGGCTTTCACTCTAATCCTGGACTTGGGACATCTCAGCTTCTACAAATGCATGACCTGTTTTCTTTATATGACTCTTTTTCTATACATATTGTACACATTACTGGTTTTGTTTCCCTAGAGAACCTAGTCTAAGACATGTACCAAGCACACAAAAACTGAAAACAAAAAACAAAGCACAAGAACAGCACTATTCATTTTTGACAAAATCCACCACAAAGTATAAGGAAGGACACCACATAATGATTAAAGGGCTAATACACTAGGAGGACGCAACCTTATTAAGTATTTTATACATCCAATAACAAAATTCATGAATTGAACTCCAAAAAATATTGAAAAGGGAGATGAACACCTCTACAATAATGGAAGGAGTCTCTAACCATGTTAGATGATGAACAGAGCCATAGAAAGAAGTGCAATAAAGACATGAAAGATCTAAATGCCACAGTAAACTAACTTGACAGAACACTCCACCAAACAGCAGCCATGTATATTTTGTTTTCTAATGTACATGGGAAATTCTCTAGAATAGACCACAAATGAGGCCAAAAAGCAAGGGTTAATTGAATCCAAAACATTGAAATATTACAAAGTGTCTTTTCTGACCATAAAGCTATATAAGTAGCAACCAAGAACAGAAAAAGCAAAGAAAATTCAAACACATGGAAACTGACTGATACCTTGCCCCCAAACTACTGGGTTCTAGGAGAAACTAAGGATAGAATTAAAAAAAAAATCATAGAATCAAATGAAAATTAAAACACATCCTAGCTGAATCTTTGAGACACAGTAAAGTGCTGTTAAGTGGTCAATTTATAGAAATAAACACACACATCTGGAAAGAAGAAATGGCCCAAATCAAAGCATTAAACATAAACTCAAACAAATAGAGAACAGTAAAAGAAGCCTTTGGGCACTGGGAGAAATCAAATAATAAAAACTACAACAAAATTAAATGAAATGCAGAACAGAAAAACAAATGAGTTAAGACCAAAGTCTAGTTCTTTAAAAAGATCAATGACATCGAGAAACCACTGGCCAAACCGACCAAAGAAAATCTGGACAGTAAGCAAATAACCTGAATAAGAAATGAGGTGGGTGGTAGCACAAGAGACTCAACTTATATTAAAAGTATTATAACAGAATACCTTAGAAAAATTATGCTATAACAAATTTGAAAACCTAGAGGAAGCAAACTTTGAGAAATATGCTACCTACCCAAACTAACAGAAAAACTAGCTAGAAAAACTAAATCAACCTATAACAGAAGAAGAGACTGAACATGTAATTAAAAATAATAATAACAATAAAAACTCCCAACAACAACAAAAAGTCCTGGTCTTGATAGCTTCACTGGAGAATTCAATCAAATTTTCAAAGAAGAGCTGACACTACTACTACTAAAGGTACTTCAGAGCATGGAAAAAGATAGAATACCCCCAAACTCATTCTATGATGTTAGCATGACTCTGGTAACAAAACCAGGTAAAGCCACAATGAAAAAGAAAACTACCAACCAATATCCCTCATGAACTTAGACACAAAAATGCTAAAAAAAAAAAAAAAATTCTAACCAATAGAATTCAACAGTATGTCAGAAGAGAATTTCACCATGACCAAGTGATATTCACACCAGGTATGCCAGGCTGATGCAACAATAGAAAAACAATCAATGTAATCCATCACATAAATAAAACAAAAGACAAGAAATGCATGATTTTATCATCTGTTATAGGAAAGGCATTTGACAAAATCCAACAATTATTCACGATAAAAAATCTCTCAGCAAAATAGGAATAGAAGGGAAAATCTTCAACATAATAAAGGGTGTTTATACAAAGCCAACATCCTCCTAAATGGACATTCTAAAAAGCATTACTGTCGAGATCAGGAACCAGAAAACAACGCCTTTTATCAATACACTTATTCAATGTGTGCTGGAGGTCCTAGCTGGAGCAATTAAGCTAGAAAGGCACATAAAGGGTATCCAAACTGATAAGGAAGAAGTAAAGGTATCTCTATCTGCAGATAATAAGATCTTATAAACAGAAACCCTGAGGAATCTACAGGAAAATTACTGTAATAAATAAAAGATTTCAGCAAGGTATGAAGACAAAGACAAACATACAAAAATCAGTTGGGTTCTTCTACACCAACAAAGAGACTCAAAGAAGTCACCAAAGCAAAACTTTTTACAGTATCCCGCAAAAGATAAAATACTTAAGAATAAATCTGACCAGCACTGTAAAAGATCTATACAAAGAAAACTACAAGACACTATTGCAAGAAACAAAAAAGACCTACATGAGTGAAAAACTTACCTTGCTCTTCAATACGAAGGCTCAGCATTGTAATAGCCAAGCTTTTGTAATAATTACTATTTATCCAAAGCAACCCACAGACATAATGCAATCCTGATTCAAATTCCAGTGGCATTTGCTAATGAGATGGAGAAACAAATCACCAGCTTCACCTGGAAAAAGAAGCCCTGGATATTTAAAACACTGCTGAAGTAGAAGAGGTGGGCCAAGACAGCAGAGTAGGTGGATACTTCCTGTGACCCCTCTGACAATAAAGACCCCAAAGAACCAGCTAATCTAGTACATGTGACATCCTAGGTGCCCTGAATATCAAACGAGAAGTTGAAAAATTGTACTGAGCAACAAGGGAAGGAGAATAGAATCAGAACTATACAGGATTCCACAGACCTGACCTGTGATGAAATGGCAGCAGCCACCACAAGGAGGGCTGAGTGTTGAGGATGGTGGCTGCCCTCAACCCCCTCGTGAGTAATTGTCTGGAGAATCACTTGTGCCTCTGGAACCAGTGAGAGATAGCACAAGATCACCAAAAGTTAAGTCTTTGTGTGTAATCTACCGCTCATGGCTCTCAATCTTCTGAATAAGATGGGCCTGTCTCCCTTCTCCCAGTAGTCGCTCCACCTACCTTCTCTGCCTATGCCTGGTGCTACAGTCTGACACCACTAACAGAGCCAGACGTAGGACTTGCCAGTTCTGCCCTGAACCATTCTTCCCCTGCCTTCTCTGCACTGGGCCCCGCTGTGGAGTCTGACACTGTAAACTGAGTCACAACTAGGACTCCTTAAGCCTGCCCTGAGCCTTTCTGCAAGACTGAGAGGATGAAAAATTTAATATGCTCAGGGAAGAGGCAAAAGGAAAACTTCCTGCTGGATCCTCTCAGCCAGAAAAAGGGGCAGAAACTGTTCCTTTACCTAGATTCAGATACAAGGGGATGCTCCATCATCACTAACATTCAGGGATGGCTTTTAGTACCCCTACCTGTTTCAGCTTCTGCAGCCAGACATCTAAGCCTATACCAATCACATGTGCTCATCTAGGAGAGTAGAAGAGAGCCTGCACCACATACTTGGTGACTGACTACATGGACAATTGAGCTGAATCCATAAAAACTGGAAACCACATGTTTCAAGACAAGAAGCTAGAACATAGTAGTCAAACAGAAATAAACACTTATTAAAACCTCAGAAACAGCAGTGCACATTAAAACATTTAAAGGGGCAGACCACAATCTTCAGAATGCTGCCAAAACAAAGAATCAGATTTTCCAGAGGAAGAAAACTTACTGGAATTATCAGAGGTAGAATACAAAAGATTAACATTTAGAACTCTACAAGAGATGAGGAAGGAGATGAGGCAAATGCAGCAGAGTAGAATGCCCAATTGAAAAACCTGCAAGAAAGCACTGAGCAGCAAGACTTAGAAATTCAGCAAACTAATAATAAAAATCAGAATTAGACAACTCAACAGTAAGCCAAAGGAGCAAAACTGAGACAAGGAAAGAATTAGTGAGATTAAAGATAAAGCACATGACATCAACATATTTGAGGAAAAATCAGATAAAATAATTAAAAAATCAAGAAACACTAAAAATTATGTGTGACTCTATCAAGAGGAATAATCTGAGAGTGACTTGAGTACCAGAAGAGAGGAGCATAACAGAAACTACAGAGAGAATTGTCAAAGATTTATTGACAGATATCACGAATTATGAGAAGATACATATCCAAGATGCTCGTAAAATTCCACACAAGGTAGGTCCCCAAAGAAAGATACCAAAGCATATTATATCAAATTTGTTAAAACTAAAGACAAGGGGATACTTTTAAAAGTGGCTAGGGATAAACAAAAAATAACCTACAAAGGGGAATCCATAAGACTAAGCTTCGACTACCCAGCAGAAACCACACAGGCAAGAAGGCAGTAGGATGACATATACAAAGACTTCTGACTCGACGGCACTTGGCTGGCTTGGGTGAAGGAGAATAATTGTTAGCCAAGAATTATATATCCAGTAAAACTGTCTATCAAAAATGATGGCAAAATTATAACATTTCCAGATAAGCAGAAATTTAGGGAATTTGCAAAAAAAAAAATTACAAGAAATACTAAAGAAAGTGATTTGGTTAGAAAATCAATAACACCAGTTAACAACCTAGACCAGAACACAGAATAGAGCAACAGAATATCACCCAGTGTCAGGGTTTCAGAACTTCTACTGTTCCAATTAACAAAACACCATACTCAACTACTCGGACACCTGGGGGGGTGGGACCAGATCTGAACACAATAATTGAAATTGAACAAAACAATTTTCTGAAGGCTCAGAGATAACAGTCTACTTCAAATCATTTAAAGAAGCAGACAACAAAGGCTTCAGAAAACTCCAAAAACAAAGAATCAAAATATTTTCCAGACAAAGAATTCTGGCAATTTTCAGAAGTAGAATACAAAAGAATCATTTACAGAGTACTGACAGACATTAGGAAGGAAATTAGACAAACTGCAAAAGAGCATACTGAAAAATTAAACAGGCTGCAAGAAATAATTGAGTAACAACAATCTGAGATTCAGCAGATTAACAATAAAATTACAGAAGCAGACAACTCAGTAGAAAGTCAAAGAACCAGAATTGAAGCAGTGAAATTCAGAATTAGTGAGACTGAAGATAAAGCAACTGACACCAAAATATTTCAGGAGAAAGTTTTTAAAATATTTAGAATCACTGAGAGTTATGTGGTACTCTATCAACAGGAATAACTTATGACTGATTGGAGTTCCAGTATGGGAGGGAATAACAGAAAATACAAAGAGAATTGTTGAAGATATATTGACAGAAAACTTCCCTGATGTAATTAAAAACAAGAAGATATCTATCCAAGATGTGCATTGAACTCCACACAAGGTATATCCCAAAGAAATAAACGAACACATATTATTATCAAACCTAACAAAAGTAAAGACAAAAAAAGATTCTTTTAAAGACAGCAAGGCCTTAAGAAACAAAAAAGAGCATTCAAAGGAAAGTCTTTGAGACTGAATACCAATTACTCAACCAAAATTATGTGGATACAAAGACTATGGAATGATATATACAAAGCTTCAAAGAAAAAAAAATGTCAACCAAGATTTATATATCCTGAAAAAGTGTCTCTCAAATACAACAGCAAAATTAGGATGTCCCCATATACATAGACATTTAGAGATTTTGAAAAAAACCAAATCAATATTACAGAAAGCACTGAAGGAAGTACTCCAATTACAAAATCAACATTAGATATATAATCAAGGATACAAGGCAGAGCAGACCACCCAGATACCAGCATGAACAAAGAATCCACAAAAATAATCAAAACAAAGAAACAAGGATCTCAATATGTAAATTATGATGGTATTACAGCATAAGAGGGAAAAATTAATGTATTCATAGATTTTTCAGATGGAGTAAAAGTTGAGGTGATACAAAGAAATGGAAGACTGGTTTAAACTTAAAACACTAGGGTTAAATATAAAGGTAACCACAGAGAAAGTTAACAATCCTACACATCAAAACACGAAACAAGGTCTCAGTAGATATAAAACCAATAACAATGAAAAAGATGAAAACACACAAAGAAAAATGACTCAGCACAGAAAATTAAGTGGAATTGAGAATCTATCAACAAATCACCAAAAAGGGATCAAAATAACAAGAATAGTTCATACATTTCAATAATTACCTTGAATGTAAATGGGTTAAATGCAACTATAAAGAGAGACAAAGAATAGCAGAATGCATTTTTAAAAAGCACGATCTATAAAACACCTAGGAATAAATCTAACTAGAGAAATAAGAGACCTTTACAAAGAGAACTACAAACAAACCTTACTACAAGAAACTAAAAGAGACTTACATAAATGGAGAAACCTACCCTACTGATGGGTAGGAAGACTTAACATTGTGAAAATGTCTATTTTACCCAAAGCAATCTACATATATAATGCAACCCCAATACAAATTCCACTGACTTTTTTGCTGTTGTTGCTTGACTTTTTTAAAATTATGATTGAATGAAAATGTACATTCCCATATAAATTTGCATGCCCACCTATATGCACCTCCCACTGCTCTCCCTACCCGGTGACAGCACACTCTTCCTCTCTGCTCTATACATGTCTTATCCTCCCAACAATCTCCTATCCACTCCTCTCCATCCACTCCCCTGCCTCCAGTAAGTGGTCAGCAGGATGACATCCTACAGATGCATAGAACCATAAAGTGCACACATGATATGGTCACTCTGTGTCGCCAACCGCAATACATTCCTGCCGAATAGTGGACCTCCATTATGATTTATGGAAAAGGGCAGCATGAAGGCCGGGGCCATGCTCCCAGAGGAGCTCCGAGGCCCCAGGACTATCAATTGTGGTCTTTTAGTGGAGATCTCAGGGTACACCCCTTTTTATTCTTGTGTTGCCGGTGAAACTAAACTTTGTGAGCCCCATGACGGCTATCACTTATGGGGGCCAGGCACCATCCAGTTCTTCCGGTCACAAGTCAATGTAGTCACCCACTCACATGGATCTCTCTGTCTTCTGGATTCTTTTTCCCCCATGTCGTTTCAGTCCTTGGTGATCATCCCTTCCTGCTGTACCCTCAGATGGCAACGTGGCAGCTTTTAAAACGCCAGACACCACTCACCAATGTGGGGTGCAGAGGGTTCTCTTAGAAAAACGCTAGTTGTGCCAATTAGCCTCGATATCTCCTGAGAGCACAGTCCCCAGCCCCCGTCCCCAGCTACTCCATCACTGCAATATTGGGTTAACATGGGAAGATTAATCATGTTATGTTGAAGTCCAGCCAATACTGATGTTGGTTCTAATGTGTGCTGTCACAGATTTCAACTAACCAAATTTACTGGCAACTATATAATCTAAACCCTCCCCAGACTAGCCCTCCTTCCCTACCCACCCTGGCAGCCATCAAAGAGTCTTGTCTTCTATGTATGAGTCAGTTTTTAAGTTCTTATCGTAGGGATCTCATACAATATTTGTCCTTTTGTCTCTGACTACTTTCACTCAACATAATGTCTTCCAGTTGAAACCAGGTTATGAGATGTTTCCTGGAATCATCGTTATTCTTCATCATTGCATAGTGCTCCATTGAGTATATATACCATAGTTTACCTACACATTCCTCTGTTATTGGGCATCTGGGTTGATTCCATCTTTTTGCAGTAGTGGACTGTGTGGCGATAAACATTCTTCTGCATGTATCCATTGGTGTCAATGGCCTTGATTCTGTAGGACATATTCCAAGTAGTGGAATTACTGGGTCAAATGATATATCTATATCCATTTGTCTAAGGAAGTGCCAGATTGCTTTCCAAAGAGGCTGGATCATTTTGCAACCCCACTAACAGTGTAGGAGAGTTCCACTTTCCCCACAGCCTCTCCAGCATTTGTTGTTTTGTGTTTTTTGGATCATGGCTAACATTGTTGGGGTGAGATGGTATCTAATTGTCGTCTTGATTTGGATTTCTATAGCAACTAAAGATGGTGAACATGTCTGTATGTGTTTTTCGGCTGCCTGGTTCTCCTCTTTAGAAAAATATCTGTCCATCTCCTTTGCCCATTGCTTAATTGGATGATTTATCTTTTTCTTACTGTTATTTTATAGTACCTTATAGAATCAGGTGTTGGTTTGACATACAGTTGCCAAATATTTTTTTCCCATTCTGTAGGTGGCCTTTTAATGCTATTAATAAAGTGTTTGGATGACCAAAAGTGATTGATTCTTAGTAGTTCCAATTTATCTATTTTCTCTTCTGTTGATTGTGGTTTGTTTGACAGATTTTGAAGTCTGTCTACGTTGTGTATTAGAACTTCCATTATTGTTCCTACTTTTCTTGGATGAGCTTTATTGTTTTAGATTTGATATTTAGGTCTTTTATCCAGTTGGAGTTGGTTTTTGTGTAAGGTGTAAGATATGGGTCTTGTTTCAATTTATTGCAGATGAATTATCCAATTCTGCCAGCACCATTTGGTGAAGAGATTTTTTTTACCCCAGTTTAATCTCTTAGGGCCTTTGTAGAATATCAACTGTTCACATGAAGATTGTAGCATCTCTTGGGTCTCAATTCTGTTCTATTGATCTATCTGTCTCTTTTTGTAGCAGTACCAGGTTGTTTTGATTATTGTGGCAGTGTAATAGGTTCCAAAGTCAGGTAGTGATAGGTCTCCCAGTGTGTTCTTTTTCTTCAGTAGTGCTTTACTTATCTGGGGCTTCTTTCCTTTCCAAAGAAAGTCGTTAATTTGTTTCTCCATCTCATTAAAAAATGTGAGTGGAATTTGTATTATGATTGCATTACATAAGTAGATTGCTTTGGATAAAATAGATATTTTCATGATGTTAAGTCTTTCAATCCATGAGCAGGGTAGGTTTCTCCATTTATGTAAGTCTCTCTTAGTTTCTTGCAGTAAGGACTTGTAATTCTCTTTGTAAAGGTCTGTTACTTCTCTGATTAACTTTATTCCTAGGTACTTTATCTTCTTGGGGGTTATAGTAAATGGTATTGATTTGATGATTTCTTCCTTAATAATCTCGTTGTTGGTACAAAGGAATCCAACTGATTTACTTATGTTTATCTTGTCTCCTGAGAGTTTGCTGAACTCTTCTATTAGTTTGAGTAGTTTACATATGGATTCTTGGGATTCTTTGAATATACAATAGTATCATCTGCAAATAGGGAGATTTTCAGTACTTTGCTGATGCAGACCCCCTTGATTTCATGGTCTTGTCTAATTGCTCTGGCTAGAACTCCTAGCACAGTATTGAATAGGAGAGGTGATAGTGGGCACACTTGTCTACTTCCTGTTCTCAAGGGAAACTGTTTCAGTCTCTCTCCATTCAGAATGTTGCAGGCAGTTGGCTTAGTACAAATGGCGCTTGTTGCTTTGAAGGAATTTGCCATCTATTTGTATTTTGCTGAGAGTTTGAATGAGTGTTGGACTTTCTCAAATGCCTTTTTTGCATCAATAGACAAAATCAAGTGACTCTTGTCTTTTGTGTTATTTATGTGGTTGATCACATTAATTGTTATTCTGATGTTGAACTGGCCTTGCATCCCTGGTATGAATCCAACTTGTTCAGGATGGGTTATTTTTTGGATATGTTGTATTCTATTGGCCAGAATTTTATTGGAGATTTTAGCATCTAGATTCATGAGTGATATTGGTCTGTAGTTCTCCTTTTTGGTTGGGTCTTTCCGTGATTTTGGTACCAGGGTTATGCTGGCTTCATAGAACGAATCTGTGAGTATTCCATCCCTTTCTATAATGTGAGATAGTGTCAGTAGTACTGGAGATAACTCTTCTCTAAAAGCTTTGTAGAATTCTGCAGTGAGGCCATCTGGGCCCGGACTTTTCTTGGTTGGCAGTTTTTGATGACTTTTTCAGTCTCCTCCTTGGTGATAGGTTTATTAAGTTGCTGTGTTTCACCTTGTGATGCTTTTCACAGGTGATATGAATCAAGAAATTTGTCCATTTCCTCTAGATTTTCAAATTTGCTAGAGTACAGTCTTTCATAGTATTCAGTTATGATATCTTGGATTTCTGTCCAGTCTGTTATGACAACTCCCCTCTCATTTCCTATTTGGGTTATTTGTTTCCAATCCTGTTTTTCTTCAGTAAGTTTAACCATTGGTTTGCCAGTTTTGTTGAGCTTTTCAAAAAACCATCTTTTGGTCTTCTCAATTGTCCCTCTGTTCTCTAATTGGTATAATTCTGCTCTAATCTTTATGATCTGTTTTCTTCTGGTGCCTGAGGGGTTCCTCTGTTGTTCTCTATCTACTTGTTTAAACTGTAGGGTTAGTCCCTTGATTTGGTTTCTTTCTTCCTTCCAGATGTGTGCATTTATGGAGATAAACTGACCTCTGAGCACTACTTCAGCTGTATCCCATAGGTTCTGGTAGGAAGTGTTTTCATTCTCTTTGGAATTCATAAATTTCTTTATTTCATCCTTGATTTCTTCTATAACCCGTGGTTTTTTGAGCACGATTTCATTCAGTTTCCATGAGCTCCACTTTCTATCTATGTTTTTTCTGCTATTGATTTTGGCTTTTATGGCCTTATGATCTGAGAGGATGCTTTGCATTAATTCAGTGGTATAGATTTTGTTGAGAGTTGCTTTACATCCTAAGATACACTGTATTCTGGAGAATGTTCCATGTGCACTGGAGAAGAAGGTGTAGTGGTCCGCTGATGGATAGAATGTTCCGTACATGTCAAGAGGTCTCATTGGTTAATTGTCGTAATAAGATCTTCTGTGTCTTTACTGAGTTTTTTTCCTAGATGATCTGTGCAATATCTAGAATGGAGTGTTGAAGTCTCCCACTATTATTGTGGAGTGATCTATCTCATTTTTGAGTGGAGTCAGTGTTTCTTTGATGTATTTAGGTGCTCTTAACAGTAGCGGCATAAACACTTAATATTCTTAAGTCCTGCTTGTGTGTTGGCCCTTTTTGCAATAGTGTCGCTCCTTGTCCAAAATGGTGGATTTTACTTTAAAATCGATTTTATCTGAGATTAGTATTGCCACGCCTGCTCTTCTTTGTTCATTGTTAGCTTGATATATATTCTTCCATCCTTTAATTTTCAGTTTGTTCCTATCTTTAAGCATACGGTGAGTTTCTCACAGCCAATATATGTAAGGGTTGTGTCTTTTGATCCAAGATGTTACTCGATGTCTCTTTACTGAAGCATTCACTCTATTCACATTCAACGTAGTTATTGATAGATATGTGTTCAGTGCTGTTATTGTGAAATGTTTACCTTTGTGATGATTTTTTCTCTGTTGTGTTTATTAGATCAGTTATAGGACATTCTTCTTTTTTAGTTGATTTTTCAGCTTCTTCAGGGTTCATTTTATGGTTGTTGAGACTCCTGTATTATGCTTCTTGATTTGATATGTTATATCTTTACTGTGCTTTATGGATGCCTCTATGATCCCCCTCAATAAACTATGTATAAACCCAGTTTCAATTACTACCATTCTTATCAACTTCTCCATCTGGAGGGACTATAACGACTATAGTACATTCATCTTTTTAATATGATGTCATCATAGTTTTCATGATATCACCACTTGATTCTTTCTTTCACTATTATAGCTTTGATTTAGTCTGAAGCCTTCCCTAGCTGAGTAGGATTCTGGGTGATGTGTCCTGAATTTGTTTGTAAAATATTAAGTCAGTGGTTTTGTTCCTCTAAGCCAAGAGATTCCTTCAGTATTTCTTGTAGCTTTGGTTTGGTTTTTAGAAATTCCCTGAGTTTCCGTTTATCTGTTAATGTCTTAATTTCATTTTCATATTTGAAAAATAGTTTTGCATGATATATAATTCTTGGTTGAAAGTTCTTCTCCTTCAAGGCTTTGAATGCGTTGTGCCACTGTCTCCATGTCAGCATTGTTTCTGCTGAGAAATCCGACAAAATCCTACAGGGTTTCCCTCTGAATGTTAGCTTTTCTTTGAATCCTGCTGCCTGTAAAAGTTTCTGCTTATGTTTCATTTGTTAAGCTTGATTATAGTATGTCTTGGAGTCTTTCTTTTGAGATCTATATTGAGTGGTGTTCAAAATGTATGTTGGATATCTATATTCTCTTCTTTCACTTTTTTATTTCTTTATTATGATGGAATGAAAATGTACATACTCTGTCCTTGCAATATTGGGTTAACATGGGAGGAGTACACAAGTTGTGTTGAAGTCCCATTAATATTGATCTTCTTACTAATGTGTGCTGTCACCAATTTCACCCAACCAAATATCTAACAACTATCTAATCTAAACCCTTTTCTTTCATAATTTCTGGGAAGGTTTCTATCAGCAGCTCAGCAACAGTACTCTCTGTGTTCTTATGTGTCACCCTGTTCAGGAAACTCGGTTAGTCATAGATTGTTCCTCTTAATACAGTCCCTCATGCTTCTTAGTGCTTCTTCATATTTCTTGTTTCTTTTTTCTGATTTCTACTCATAGATGCTGGAGTCAGTAGCTCTGTCTACCAAATCACAAAGTCTATTTTCCATTTGTTCCACGTTGTTTTCTTGGCTTTGAATCAAAGTTTCTATGTCTTTGATTTTGTTCTTGATCCATTGAATTTCAGAGTACTGGTGTTCCATCAGATTGAACATCTTGTTTAATTTTTCATTTTGCTCTGCTGCATTTTGTATATGGTCTAGGAGGGCTCTATATATAATCCTTTTGTAGTCACCTTCTGATAGTTTCAGAAAAGTTTCTTCATCTGGGAAGTTCTGTTGTGCTTTCTTTTGGGGGCCTTCTGAAGCCATGGTTGATTTTTTGATTACGTTTTTCTATGGAATTTATTGATTTTGAGGCATCCTGTGAGTCAATAGAGGCTGGGAGAGATGCTGTGAGAATGGACCGCAGTTGTTTCTCTAAGCCCTCTTAAAATGAAAGGTACAAAATATCTGACAACTTCCAACATCAGTCAGGTTTTCAGGTGTGTAGGTTCTTCTTCCAAACTGGCAAAGTAAGCACCTCTGTATCAAACCCCAGATGTTATAAGCCAACTCAAAATACAGAAAGGATACTTCCCTGCTGACCTCTGCTGTTGGTCCCCAGCTGTAGGGGACACTGTGTAGAATTCTGCTTTTCTACTAGAAAAGCTCTCTTCTCTGGGCAGGCACTGTTTCCCAGCCTAGGAATTAGGTCTGGCTGAGGACTCACTATGGTTACATTCACCTACCAGTGGAACAAGGTTGTGTCCTGCACAAGCTCACCACCTGCCTGGGTAGAGGCTACTTTATGGTGAAGGTTGAAAGAGAGGCCAAAGGTGCTGAGATTCCCAGAGTTCGCAGTCTCTGTTGCTGGGCCCCAGCCATAGGTGACGCTGTGTAAAATACCACTTTTCTGCTGGAAAAGCTCTCTACTTCAGGTATGTGATGCCTCCCAGCCTAGGAACTAGGTCCAGCTGGGGCCACTGTATGGGTATTTCTGCCTCCCAGTGGATCAAGATGGTATCTCACACAAGCTCGCCACCTGTCTCAGTACCAGCTACTTTACAGCAGAGGTGAAAAGAGAGGCCAAATGTGCCAACATGCACAGAGTCCATAGCCGGGATCTCAAAATATGGCAAATTTGCCTGCTGATTCCACTAGCAGTGCATCTGAGGTTAGCTCCTAGTCAAGTCCCAGCTCCTCTCACCAACTAAGGCAGAGGAAAAAAGTTAAAAGGGTGAGTGATCTTTGGTCCATTGAAGCCAGCATTAGTCACAAGTGGGGTCAACAAAAGAGAGGGGATTTTCTGTTCAGTGGTATAAAGTCCAAATTAACAGCACTATGCTATGTCCTAGAGCTCACTAGGTGTCCAGAAGGCTCCGTTTAATTATCAATTCAGGTCTTGGTTTCCAGAGGGATTTAGGGAGACCTTTGTTTAGTCTGCCATCTTGATTCCCCCCTTCCAACAGTGACTTTTTTAAATGAGATGGAGAAACAAATCACCAACTTGGTTTGGAAAGGGAAGAAACCCCAGATAAGTGAAGCACTACAAAAGAAGAATACACTGGGAGGCCTCTCACTACCCAACTTTACAACCTATTACACTGCCATGGTGGTCTAAACAGTCTTGTTCTCGTACAGAAAGATACATATATACCAATGGAACAGCGTTGAGACCCCAGAGATGCCATCGTCATCCTTTGAACAGTTGATATTTGACAAAGGGCCCAAGATTTTAAACTGGGGTCAAAACACTCTCTTTAACAAATGGTGCTGGTAAAATTGGATATCCATCTGCCAAAAATTGAAACAAGATCCATCTATCACACCTCATACAAAAAGCAACTCAAATTGGATAAAAGACTGAAATATCAAATCTAAAATCATAAAGCTCATTTAAGAAAACATTGTATCAACAAGGGAAATTGTATCAAACAACATAGGCATACTTAAAAATATGACAAACAAAACACGATCAACAGAAGATAGCATAGATAAATGAGAACTACTAAGAATCAAGCACTTTTGCTCATCCAAAGACTTTATCAAAAGAATTAAAAGACCACCTACAGAATGGGAAAAAATATTTCGCAAGTATATTTCAGGTTGATGCCTGAACTCCAATAGCTATAAGGTACTACAAAATATCAATGAGGAAAGGATAAATAATCCAATTAAGTGATGGGCGAAGGATATGGTCAGACACTTCTCTAAAGAAGATATCCAGGCAGCCAAAACACACATGGGAATTTGCTCACAATCATTAGCTGTTAAAGAAATTCTAATCAAAACTATGATCAGATATCATCTCTACCCCACCAAGGTTGGCCATGATCCAAAAACCACAAAAGAACAAATGCTGTGGAGGCTGTGGAGAAATTGGAACTCTCTTACACTGCTGGTGGCATTTAAAAATGGTGCAACCTCTTTGGAAAGCCATCTGGTGTTTCCTTCAAAAGCTAGACATGGATATACCATTTGACCCAGTAATCCCACTTCTTGCAATATATCCTACAGAATCAAGAGCAGTCACATCAACAGATACATGCACACAAATGTTTATCACAGCACAGTCCACAATAGCAAAAGGATAGAATCAATCCAGATGCCCAACAACAGATGAATGGATCAACAAACCATGGTATATATACTCAGTGGAACATTATGCTATGTTAAAGAGAAATGATGATTTTAGGAAGCGTCTCATAACTTGGTTTCAATTGGAAGATAGTATGTTGAGTGAAATTACTCAACAGCACAGTGACAAATATTGTATGAGACTTCTACTATAAGAACTTAAAAACAGACTCATGTACAGAATAAAATACTTTGAGAGCAGGAAGGGAGGGGAGGGAGGGAACGAGAGGGTTAGTTATAGTTTAGTTGATACAAATTAGGTTGGGAGAAATCAGTGAAGGCATACATTAAAAAGAAGTTAAATTTAACTGGGATTCAACATAACAGAATCCTCTTCCAATCTTAACACAAAATTGCAAGGATGGAGCAGCAGGGGCAGGAGTCCCAGGACCATGCCCTCAGGGGGCATCAAAGCCAATTGGCACTACTAGCCATTATTGCTAAGAGAGTCTTCTCCACCCCATACTGGTAAGTGGCATCTGAAGTCTTAAAAGCTAGCAAGCTGCCACCTGAGGTACACCAAATGGTCCCAACTCATCAGGAACAGATGATCACCAAGGACCAAAATGACATGTGGAAAGAGAACTCCAAAGACAGAAAGACCCACGTGAACATGCGACTACATCAACACATGACAAGAACCAGATGGTGCCCAGCCACCACCAGTGACAGCCTTGATGGGGCTCACATATTTGAGTCTCAGTGGCAACATGAGATTAAAAAGGGATGCATCCTGGGAACCTCACTAAAAGGCCACAGTTGATGGTCTGAATGCCTCGGGGTTCCCCTGGGAGTATGGCCCCTAGACCTGATGCTGCCCTATCCATAAATCATTAATGAGGTCAGCACCTTGGACAGGAATAGATTGGACTCAATAACACAGAGTGGTCATATCATGTGGGCACTTTATGGTTCTATACATCTATAGGATGTCACCATACTGGCCACTTACTAGAGGAGAGTAGAGAGGGTGGAGAAGAGGGGACAGGAGATTATTAAGAGGATATCACACGTATAGAATAGAAAGCAGGAGTGTGCTGTCACCAGGCAAGGAGAGCAGTAGGAGCTGCATATAGGTGGGCATGCAAATTTAAACTGGATTATACACTTTCACTCAATCATAATATATATATATATTTTTAAAAAAGCACTATATGCTGCTTAGAAGAGACTCAACTTAGACTGAAAGATACAAACAAACTGAAATTTAAAGGATGGAAAAATGAATATCAAGCTCACAGCATTCTAAGAAAAGCAAGAGTGGCAATATTAATTTCAGATAAATTAGACTTTGATGTAAAATCCATTAAAGTGGACAACGAAAGACACTATATATATGTTAAAGATTCAGTACATTAGGATAACATACCCCTACTAAATATTTACTCTTCCAGTGACAGAGCTTCTAAGTATGCCAAACTCTAACATCACTAAAAAGTGAAATAAACAGCTCCACAATAATAGTAAGAGACTTCAACACACCATTTTTGCTGATGAGCAGAACATCCAGAAAGAAGCTTTCAAAAGACTTGGAAGATTTGAATGCTGTAATCAACCAACTCAAGCTCACAGACATGTACAGAACACTCAAATCAACAACAGACAACTATACCTTCTTTTCCAAAGCACATAGAACATTCTCTAGAACAGACCATGTAGTTCATAAGCAAGGCTTAACAAACTCCAGAGCACTGAAATACTGCAAAGTATCTTCTTAGACCATGAAGCCATAAAAGTAGAAATCAATAGCATAAAAAGCAAGGGTTAAACATCGAACACGTGGAAAGTGAACAACACCTTGCTCAAACACTTCTGGGTTACAGAAGAAGAAAGAAATTCATAGAATCAAATGAGGATGAAAACACATCTTACTAAAGACTATGGGACACTGCAAAAGCAGTGCTCAAAGGTCAATTGATCTCAATATATGTACACATACACATCTGAAAAAAAGGGACCCAAATCAAAGAATTCACCTTACAACTTGAACAAATAGAAAGCAGGCAACAAAAGAACCCTTTAAGCATCAGAAGAAAACAGATAACAAAAATAAGAGCAGAACAAAATGAATTTCTGTGTTGTTAGGTGCCATCAAGTCAGTTCTGTCGTATAGCAACCCTATGCATAACAGAATGAAACACTTCTTAGTCCCAACCCATGCTCACAATCATTTTTATGCCTAAGCCCATCATTGCAATCACTGTGTCAATCCATCTTGTTGAGTCTTCCTCTTTTTTAGTGACCCTCTCCTCTACCAAGCATGACGTTCTCCAAGAACTGATCCCTCCTGACAGTATCTCCAAAGTATAAAAGATATAGTCTCACCATCATTGCTTCCAAGGAGCACTCTGGTTGTACTTCTTCCATAAGAGATCTGTTTGTTCTTTTGGCAGTCCATGGTACATTTGATATTCTGCTCCAACATCAGAATATAAAGGCATTAATTCTTCTTCTATCTTCCTTATTCATTGTACAGCTTTCACATGGATATGATGCAGTTGAAAATATCATGGCTTGGGCCAGGCACACCTTAGTCTTCAAGGTGACCTCTTTACTTTTCAGTACTTTAAAGAGTTTCTTTGCAGCAGATTTTCCCAAGGCAACGCGTCCTTTGATTTCTTCACTTGTGCTTCCATAGGCACTGATTGTGGAACCAAGTAGAATGAAATCCTTGACAAACCTGATCCTTTCTCCATTTATCATAATGTTGCTTGCTGGTCCAGTTGTGAGGATTTTTATTTTACTGATGTTGAGGTGCAATCCATACCAAATGAATCAGAGCCTAGAAAAACAATTGAAAGAGTTAGTAAGATCAAAAGTTGGTATCTTCAAAAGGTCAAAATTCAATAAACCAAACTGACAAAGGAGAAACAGGAGAAAAAGCAAATAACTCAGATAAGATATTAGATGGGTGAGATCACCACAGACCCAACTGAAATTTAAAAAAATTGTAACAAAACTATGAAAAGTTGTATTGTAATAAGTTTGAAAACCTAGAAGAAATAGACAAATTGCTAAAAACACACTATCTACCAAAACTTACATCATCAGAAATAGAACAAATTTATAAACCCATTACAAAAGAAGAGATTGAAAAGGTAAATAAAAAAATAAACCAATAAAAGTCCTGGCCCAGAGGACTTCACTGAAGAAGTCTACCAAACTATAAGAGTTTACACCACTATTACTGAAGATATTTCATAGTACACAAAAGACAGAATACTGCCAAACACCTTCTATGGACTTACCTTAGTCCATAGCTGTGATGTCAAAGTCCTTAGCTTTTGATGACAAAAGCAGGTACAGATAGCAATAAAAAGGTAAAATACAGACAAATATCTCTCATGAAATTACATGGAAAAACCCTCAACAAAAGTCTAGCCAATGGAACTCAAAAACATATCAAAAATTCATTC
The DNA here is from genome assembly GCA_028571685.1 of Heterohyrax brucei. Lineage (NCBI taxonomy): Eukaryota > Metazoa > Chordata > Mammalia > Hyracoidea > Procaviidae > Heterohyrax > Heterohyrax brucei. Next base: position 104,421,059 of record CM053166.1, read on the forward strand.
ACCATGACCAAGTAGGATTCATGACAAGGATTGAGGGATACTTCAAAATTAGGAAAAAATAATAATAATTGAAATCAACCACATAAATAAAACAAAAGACAAGCATCACATGATTTCATCAATTGATACAGGAAAAGCATTTGACAAAATTCAACACACATTTATGTTAAAAAAATCTCAACAAATTAAGAAAAGAAGGGAAATTTCTCAATGTAATGAGGGACATCCTTGAAAAGCCAATGGGTAACATTATCTTAAATGGAAAGAGTTTGAAAGCATTTCCCTTGATAACAAGAACCAGCCAAGATGCCCATTGTCACCACTTTCATTCAAAGACAAGATAAAGAAATAAGGAGTGGGGTGTGGCCAAGATGGTGGACTATACACAAATCTCCTCAATTCCATCTGAGAACTAAGGCCTGGATTGATAACTGAACAGAGCACTCTGGTCATACAGGGAGCGCTAGGATATGGTATAGGGTTGTCAGATTGGACTACATGCCAGTAAACAGGAAACTATTACCTCTCTCTATCACGAGCCAGCACACAAAGAGCCTCATGCCTGCTGACTCACTGATTGGGCAGAGTACAGGTACTGACACCATTTTTGTTATCCAAGAAGCAGGTGATGGACATGAGCCAGCAAATATGCTGTACTGCAGTGCTAAACAGTGCATAGCACAGCAGAGAGACAGTGCATGGGATAGCCACATTTTGACAGCCTCGTTGCTGACTGAGGGCACCACTGCCCCTCCACCCTTTCTTTTCTGAGCTGTGCAGTAGATTCTGCTGTTCTGTTTGGCCCAGGACATCTGGGAGGCAGAGTCACACAACAGGAGGAATCAGTAGGAAATAATTTCCAAGCTGAGAAGCAGTGCCACTCCAGAAAGTGCTTTACCAGCAGAAAGGCTGTATTCACTACAGTGTTACCTTATGCGTGGGACCCAGCTGAGGATGGCAGCAAGGCCATAACCTCTCAGTACTTTGAGCTATGTCATAGCATGGGGAACGGCTGAAGAGGTGCTTCCATTGTCAGCCAGAAGATGGGGCGGGGCCTGCCACTCTTGATGGCCTGACTGATTTCAGCAGCTGTTGGACAGCTCAAAGCTATTTAAAATAAGACTGTGTGGAGAAATAACTGCTGAGCAGCCTGGTGGCATCTCTCACAGCCATTCTTGACCCACGTCATAGGGAAGGTTGATGGCCTCACAGTGACTCCATAAGTAGGGTGCTGTCTTTGCCAACCAGAAGGCAGAACCTGCCAACACTGAGAGTTTACAGTGACCAGTCACTGGAGAACACAGAGGAGGCTGGTGACCAACTCCCTTCTCAGAACTACACCTCAGCTCCTATTAAGGTAGCACCAGAGAAACTAAATGACCTCTAAATGACCCAAAGGCAACAAATCATTGCTAACCATTTAGAGGAGTCCAACATGGCTCTGGAAAAATCCCAAAATAAATATTCATAAAACTTCCAAGATAGATGTAGAAGCCTTTCTGAAACTATCAGAGGGTGAGTACAAAAGAATCATATAGAGAGCCCTCCTAGAGATGAAACAAAATACAGCAGAACAAAATGGAAAATTAAGCAAGCTATTCAACCTGATGCAACATCAAGGATCTTAAATCCAGCAGATCAATAACATTACCCAACCCAATGCCATCGACTCAATTCTGACTCATAGTGACTCTCTAGGACAGAGTAGACATGCTCTCTAGTATTTCCAAGGAGTGTCTGGTAGATTTTAACTGCCAACCCTTTGGTTAGCAGCTGTAGCACTTAACCACTACACCACTAGGTTTTCCAACAACATTACAGATTTAGAAAATTCAATCCAAAGCCAAAAGAGCAAGGTTGAAGGGATAGAAGTCAGACTTAGTGATCTTGAAGATAATGCAACTGACACCAGCATTCATGAGGAGAAATCAGTGAAACGAAACAGCAAAAATGAAAAAGCATTAAGAAACATGTAGGATTCTATTAAAAGGAATGATCTACAATTAACTGGAGTTCCACGGCACTTGGCTTGGCTGGGAACAGGAAGGGATAGTTGAAAGCACAGAATGTTGCTGTTGAGTTGCTGACAGAAAAATTTCCTGTAATTATGAAAGAATAGAGGATAGATATCTAAGACATGTATTGAACACCACAAAAACTAGACCACAAAAGACACCAAGACATGTATACACTCAATAATGAAGCTTAATAAAAAGAAACATAAAGAGATGCACTCAAAGGCAGCAAGGCTCAAAGCAAAGCTAACATTCAGAGGGAAGCCCTGTAGGCTTTTGTCTGACTTCTTGGCAGAAACAATACTGGCAAGGAGGCAGTGGGATGACACGTCCAAAGCCTTGAAGGAGAAAAACTTCCAACCAAGAATTATATATGCTGCAAAACTGTCTCTCAAATATGAAGATGAAATTAAGACATTCACAGATAAACAGAAGCTTAGGGACTGGGCAAAAACCAAACCCCAAACTTCAAGAGATATTGAAAGAAATCCTTTCCTTAGAAAAACAAAACCATTAAGTGTATATTTAAGAAGCCAATGCAGGAACACAGCATCCAGAAACCTACTCAGTCAGAAAAGTCACAAAACCCAAAGCTACAATACTAAAAGAAGGAAAACAGTGATATTATCACAAAGAACTATGACATCATCACACTAAAAAGAGTGATATACTATAGTAGTGTTAGTGCCTTAAGATGGAGAGAAAGTTAAAAAGATATGCAGAAGTTAAAATTAGGCTTAAACATAGGATATTAAGGCGGGATAACAGAGGTAGCTGCAAAGCAAAATAACAATGAGACATAATAAAACAAGAAACATAAGGTATGCATCCCAAGAAACACAAAACCAATGCAGAAAATGATGAAAATTCAACTTATAAAGAATGAACCAGAACAGAATATTAAGAGCACTATAGAAAACACCAACACAAAGATAAATACATCAAAATGACAACACTAAACACATAAGTATTGATAATTACACTGAATGTAAATGGAATAAATGCTCAAATAAAGATAAAAGAAGTGCAATCCTGGATTAAAAGACATGACCTGTCTATACGTTGCTTACAAGAAACACAGCTTAGCCTTAAAGATTTGAACAAACTGAAAATTAAAGAAAGGAGTAATACACACCAAGCTACCAACATATAAAGAAGAGCAGGTGTGGCAATACTAATTTCAGGTAAAATATATTTTAATATAAAATCCACCATTGCGGACAAGGATGGTCACTATTACTGACAAATTCAATAGACAAACAGTATTTAACAATATTAAATATTTATGCAACCAATACCAGAGCATCTAAATACACTGAACACTGACTACATTGAAAAATGAGATAGATCATTCCACTTTCAGTAATGCACAGATTATCCAGAAAAAAGTTTAGCAAAGACACAGAAAAATCTCACTACAACAGTTAGCCAACTAGACCTCAATGACATATACAGAACTGTTTATCCATCAACATATAAGCACACCCTCGTCTCCAATGCACATGGAACATTTTCCACAATCTACATTGTGTTAGGACAGACAGCAAGTTTCAACAAAATCCAAACCATTGAAATAGTGCAAAGCATCTTCTCAGACCATAAAGCCATAAAAGTCAAAATCATTGGCAGAAAAAATACAGATAGAAATTGGAACTTGTGGAAACTGACAACACCTTGCTCAAAAAGCCATGGGATATAGAAGAAATAAAGGATGAAAAAAAAGAAATTTATGGGAGCAAATGAGAATGAAAAGACGTCCTGGTGAAACCTGTGGGATACAGCCAAAGCAGTGCTTAGAAGTCAATTTATCTCTAAATGCACACATCTGGAGGAAAGAAAAGACCCAGATCAAAGAATTGACCCTACAGCTTGAACCAGCAGAGAGAGACCAACAGAGGAACCCCTCAGCCACTAAAAGAAAACAGATCATAAAGATTAGAGTAGAACTAAATGAAACGGAGAAGAGAGGACAAATTGAAAAAATTAAGAAAACCAAAAGCTGTTTAACAAAATTGATACACCATTTACTAAACTTACAAAAGAAAAACAGGAGAGGAAACAAATAACCCAAACAACAAATGAGATGGGAAATGTCACAGTAGATCCAACTGAAATCAGAAGTACCACAACAAAATGCTGTGAAAGACTGTACTCTAACAGATTTGAAATCCTGGAGGAAAGGGACATATTTCTAGATTCATATCACGAAAATTATCAGAAGAAGTAGGACAATTTAGGAAACCCAACACAAAGGAAGAAATTGAAAAAGTCATCAAAAAACTACCAACCCGAGACTGTTTCACTGGAGAACTCTACCAAACTTTTATAGAAGAGATAACTGCAATACTACTGAGAGTATTTTGGAGCCTAGAAGGTGATGGAATACTCCAAAATTTATCCTATGAAGCCAGCATAACCCTGATACCAAAGACAGGGAATGATCTCATACACAAACACACACAAAAAATGCAGAAAACTTATCACTCATCAGCCTAGATGCAAAAAACTACAACAAAATCCTTGCCCAGAATTCAAGAACTTATCAAAAAAATAATTTGTCATGACGAAGTTGGATTCATACCAGGGACGCAAGGCTGGTTCAGTGTCAGCAAAACAATTAATATGATCAACCACACAAATAGCACAAAGGATAAGAATCACCTGATTTTGTCTATTGATGTAGAAAAGGCATTTTACAAAGTCCAACACCTGTTCATACTAAAAACTAAGGAAAATAGGAATAGAGGGGAAATTCTTCAATGAAATAAAGAGCATCTACACAAAGCCAACAGCCTACATCATCCTGAATGGAGGCTGAAAAAATTCCTATTGAGTATGGGAACTAGACAAGGATGCCCACTCTCACCACTTCTTTCTATTGTACTACAGGTACTAGCCAGAGCAATTAGATAAGACAAAGAAATAAAGATCATCTGCATCAGCAAAAAAAGAAAAGTGTCCCTATTTGCAGATGAGATGACTATGTGCAGAGAGATCATAAAGAATTCACAAGTAAACTATTCGAACTAACAGGACAGTTCTGCAAAGTATCAGGATGTAAAATAAGTAAATCAGTAGGATTTCTTTATACTAACAAAGGGATCATCTAAGAAGAAATCACCCAGTCAATATCATTGACTATAGCCCCCAGGAAGATAAAATAACTAGGAATAAATATAACTAGAGAAATAAGAGACCTATACAAAGAGAACTACAAGACAAGAAACCAAGACTTACATAAATGGAGTAAACTACCCTGTTCATGGACCAGAAGACTCAACATTGTGAAAAATCTCTATTTTACCCAAAGCGATCTACATATACAATGTAATCCCAATGCAAATTCCAGTCACATTTTTTAATGAGATGGAGAAACAAATCACCAACTTGGTTTGGAAAGGAAAAAAACCCTGGGTAAGGAAAGTACTAGTGAAGAAGTAGAACACCCTGGGAGGCCTCATACTACCTGACCTTAGAACATATTACCCTGAGACAGTTGTCAAAACAGCCTGGTACTGATACAAATAGAGACATATAGACAAATAGAATGAAGTTGAGACCCCAGAGATGCTACCACCCTCTTATGAACAGTTGATATTCAACAAAGACCTAAAGATTGTAAACTGAGGTAACAACTATCTCTTTAGCAAACGGGGTTTCCAAAATTGGATATCCATCCACCAAAAAATTGAAACAAGACCTGTGTCTCACATCTTACACAAAAACTGACTGAAATGGGATAAAAGACCTAAATATCAAACTTAAAATAAGGATCATCTAGGAAAAATAGGGTCAACAACGGATTTTTTTTGTCTATGCATAATTTTATTTGTTCTGAAGTTGATTTTATAATTTTTTTATGACCAAGTGACAATATACATTCCCATATAAATTTGCATACTCACCTATGTGCAGCTTCCGCTGCTCTCCCTGCCCGGCAACAGCACACTCTTCCTCTCTGCTCCATACATGTCTCATCGTCCCAACAGTCTCCTTTCCCCTCCTCTACACCCACTCCCCTTCTTCCAGAAGTCAACAGGGTGATATCCTACAGATGCATATAACCATAAAGTGCACCCTATATATAGTCACTCTGCTTCACTAAGTCCAATCCCTTGCTGTCTGAAGAGTGGACCTTCATTATGATCCATGGGCAAGGGAGCATGAGGGTCGAGAGCCATGCACCCAGGGTAACCCTGAAGCCCCTGGACCATCAATTGCCGTCTTTTAGTGGAGATCTCAGGGTGCACCCCTTTTTAGTCTTGTGTTGCCAGTGAGACTCAACTTTGTGGGCTCCATCTTGGCTATCACTGCTGGTGGCCGGGCGCCATCTGGCTCTTCTGGTCACAAGTCGATGTAGGCACCCACTCATGTGGGTCTCTCTGTCTTCTGGGTTGTCATTTTGGTCCTCAGTGAGCATCCACTCCTGCTGAGTTGGGACCATTTGCTGTGCCCTCAGATGGCAGCTTGTCAGCTTTTAAGACCACAGACACCGTTCACCAATGTGGGGTGCAAAGAGACTTCTTATCACAATGATAGTTGTGCCAAATGGCCTCGATTTCACCTAAGAGCATGGCCTCCTGCCCCCAACCCCAGCTACTCTGTCCTTGCATTATTGCATTAAGATGGAGGAGTACTCAACTTATGTTGAAGTCCACTTAATATTACTCTTGTTTCTAACGTGTGCTGTCACCGATTTCACCCAACCAAATTTCTATCAACTATCTAATCTAAATTCTCCCCCCCTTGCCCTCCTTCCCTCCCCTCCCTTGCAGCCATCAAAGAGTCTTTTCTTCTATGCATAAATCTGTTTTGGAGTTCTTATTGTAGTGGTCTCATACAATATGTGTCCTTTTGTCTCTGACTACTTCACTCAACATAATGTCTTCCAGTTGAAACCAGGTTACACTATGTTTCCTGGAATCATCATTGTTCTTTATCATTGCATAGTGCTCCATTGAGTATATATACCATAGTTTACCTGCCCATTCCTCTGTTGTTGGGCACCTGGGTTGATTCCATCTTTTTGCAGTTGTGGACTGTGTTGTGATAACCATTCTTGTGCATGTATCCATTGGTATAAATGGCCTTCATTCTGTAGGATATATTCCAAGCAGTGGAATTACTGGGTCCAATGGTATATCTATACCCATTCTTTTAAGGAAGCACCAGATTGCTTTCCAAAGAGGCTGGGCCATTTTGCAATCCCACCAACAGTGTAGGAGAGCTCCACTTTCTCCAGTCTCTCCAGCACTTGTTGTTTCGTGTTTTTTGGATCAAGACCAACCTTGTTGGGCTGAAGTGGCATCTCATTGCCGTTTTGATTTGAATTTATTTAATAACTAATGATCGTGAACATGTCTTCATGTGTTTTTTGGTTGCCTCAATCTCCTCTTTAGAGAAATACCTGTCCATCTTCTTCGTCCATCACTTAATTGGATGATTTATCATCTTCTTATTGATATTTTATAGTACCTTATAGATTATGGAGATCAAGCGTTGGTCTGACATAGAGTTGCTAAATATTTTTTCCGATTCTTTACGTGGCCTTCTAACTCTTGTAATAAAAGTCTTTGGATGAGCAAAAGTGTTCGATTCTTTTTTTTTTATTAAATAAAAAAAAATGAAAGTGTACATACTTCGTGTTTACAATACTGGGTTAAGAGAGGAGGAGTACACAAGTTGTGTCAAAGTCCCATTAATATTGATCTTCTTACTAATGTGTATTGTCACCAATTTCATCCAACGAAATTTCTAACTATCTAATCTAAGCCATCGCCCCTTGCCTTCCCGCCCTCCCACCCTCCCCACCTTGTAGCTGTCGAAGAGTCTTTTCTATTATGTATGAGTATGCTTTTTAAGTTTTTATTGTTGGGGTCTCATATAATAACTGTCCTTCTGTTGCTGACTAATTTCCCTCAACATAATATTCTCCAGTTGAGACCAAATTGAGAGATGTTTTCTGATATCATCGTTGTTCTTTACCAGTGTGTAGTACTCCGTTGCATATATATATATATACCAAAGTTTACCCATTCATTCTTCTGTTTTGGGGCATCTGGGTTGACTCCAACTTTTTGCTATCATGGGCTGTGCTGCAATGAACATTCGTGTGTATGTAGCAGTTGGTGTGAATGGCCTTGATTTTGTAGAATATATTCCAAGCAGAGGAATTACTGGGTCAAATGGCATATCCATATCCATTATTTTAAGGTAATGCCAAATTGCTTTCCAAAGAGGTTGCACCATTTTGCAATCCCACCAACAGTGAAGGAAAGTTCCAATCTCTTCTCTCCAAAATTTATTGTTTTGTGTTTTTTGGATCGTGGTCAATCTTGTTGGGGTGAGGTGGTATCTCATTGTTGTTTTGATTTGAATTTCTTTAATAATTAATGAACGTGAACATGTTTGCATGTGTTTTTTGGCTGCCTGGATCTCCTCTTTAGAGAAGTGTCTGTCCATCTCGTTTGCCCATCGCTTAATTGGATGATTTGTCTTTTTTTAATTGATATTTTGTAGAACCTTACAGATTATGGAGATTCTTAATAGTTCCCATTTATCTATTTTCTCTTCTGTTGATTGTAGTTGGTTTGACAGATTTTGAAGTCTGTCTAAGTTGTGTATTAAAAGTTCCATTGTTGTTCCTACTTTTTCTTTGATGAGCTTTATCGTTTTTGATTTGATTTTTAGGTTTTTTTATCCAGATGGAGTTGGTTTTTGTATAAAGTGTAAGATATGGATCTTGTTTCAGTTTATTGCAGATGGATACCCAATTTTACCAGCATCATTTGCTGAAGAGATTGTTTTTACCCCAGTTTAATGTCTTAGGGCCTTTGTCGAATATCAACTGTTCATAGGCAGATGGTATCATCTCTGGGATCTTGATTCTGTTCCATTGATCGATCTGTCTGTTTTGTACCAGTACCAGGCTGTTTTGACTGCTGTGGCAGTGTAGCAGATCTTGAAGTCGGGTAATGAGAGGCCTCCCAGTGTGTTCTTCTTTAGTAGTACTTTACTCATCCAAGATTTCTTACCTTTCCAAACAAATTGGTGATTTGTTTCTCCATTTCATTAAAAAATGTCTTTGGAACTTGCACTGGGATTGTATTACATAAGTAGATTGCTTTGGGTAAAATAGACATTTTCACAATGTTAAGTCTTCCTATCCATGAGCAGGGAAGTTTTCTCCATTTATGTAAGTCTCTCTTAGTTTCTTGCAGTAAGGGCTTGTAGATCTCTTTGTAAAGGTCTGTTATTTCTCTGGTTAGATTAATTCGTAGGTACTTTATCTTCTTGGGGGATATAGTAAATTGTGTTGATTTGATGATTTCTTCATTAGCAGTCTCACTGTTGGTATAAAGGAATCCTACTGATTTACTTATGTTTATCTTGTTTCCTAACACTTTGCCAAACTCTTCTATCAGTCTGAGTAGTTTACTTATGGTTTTTTGGGATTCTCTGCATATACAATCATATTGTCAGCAAACAGGGAGACTGTGACTTCTTCCTTGACAATGCAGATGCCCTTTATTTCTTGGACTGCTCTAATTGCTCTGGCTAGAACTTCTAGTACTATGTTGAATAGAAGAGGTGAGAGTGGGCATCCTTGTCTAGTTTTTGTTCTCAAGGGAATCTCCTTCAATCTCTCTCCCACTCAGGATGACATAGGCAGTTGGCTTTGTATAAATGGCCCTTATTGCATTGAGGAAATTTCACTTTGCTAAGAGTTTTTAGCATGAATGGTTGTTGGACTTTATCAAATGCCTTTTCTGCATCAATGGACAAAATCAGGTGGTTCTTGTCTTTTGTGATATTTATGTGGTTAATCACATTAGTTGTCATTGTGATGTTGCACCAGTCTTGCATTCCTGGTATGAATCCAACTTGGTCAGGATGGATTAACTTTTTAATATGTTGTTGTAGTCTATCGGCCAGAATTTTATTGAAGATTTTTGCATCTAGATTCATGAGCGATATCAGTCTGTAGTTCTCCTTTTTTGTTGGGTCTTTCCTTGACTTTGGTATCAAGCTTATGCTGGCTTCATACAATGAGTTTGGGAGTACTCCATCCATTTCTATACTGTCAAATAGTCTCAGTAGTACTGGAGATAACTCTTCTCTAAAAGTTTGGTAGAATTCTGCAGTGAAGCCATCTGGGCTCAGGCTTTCTTTGGTTGGCAGTTTTTGGATGACATTTTCAATGTCTTCCTTTGTGATGGGTTTATTAAGTTGTTCTGCTTCACGTTGTGATAATTTGGGTAGGTGATATGAATCAAGGAATTTGTCCGTTTCCTCCAGGTTTTCAAATTTGCTAGAGTGCAGTCTTTCATAGTATTCTTTTATGATATTTTTAATTTCTGTTGTATCTGTTGTGACCACTCCCCTCTTGTTTCTAATTTTGGTCATTTGTTTCCTTTCCTGTTTTTCTTTAGTAAGTTTAGCCAGTGGTTTGTCAATTTTGTTGATCTTTTCAAAAAACCAGCTTTTGGTCATTTCAATTGCTTTTCTATTCTCTAATTCATTTAGTTGTGCTCTAATCTTTATGATCTTGTTTATTTTGTTGCCTGAGGGGTTCCTATGCTGTTCTCTTTCTACTTGTTCAAGGTGTAGTGTTAATTCCTTGATTTGGTTTCTTTCTTTTTCCCAGACATGTGCATTTAAGGAGATAAACAGACCTCTGAGGACTGCTTTGGCTGTATCCCATACGTTCTGGTAAGAAGTGTTTTAATTCTCATTGGAATCCATGAATTTCTTTATTTCATCCTCGATTTCTTCTATAACTCATGGTTCTTTGAGCAGGATATTGCTCAGTTTCCAAGATTTCTTCTTTCTGTCTATGTTTTTTCTGCTATTGATTTTGATTTTTATGGCTTTATGATCTGAGAAGATGCTTTGCATTAATTCAATTGTACAGATTTTGTTGAAAATTGCATTATATCCTAACACATGGTCAATTCTGGAGAATGTTCCATGTGTACTGGAGAATAAGGTGTAGTTGTCTGCTGCTGGGTAGAAAGTTCTGTATATATCGATGAGGTTTAGTTGGTTGTCACAATGAGATCTTCTGTATCTTTACTGAGCTATTTTCTGGATGATCTGTCCAGTATTGAGAATGGAGTGTTGAAGTCGCCCACTACTGTTGTGGAGTGATCTAATGCTTTTTTGAGTGTAGTCAGTGTTTCTTAGATGTATTTAGGTGCTCTGATATTAGGTGCATAAATATTTAATATAGTTAAGTCTTGCTTGTGTACTGAACCTTTCAGCAATAAATAGTGTGCATCTTTGTCCACAATGGTGAACTTTACATTAAAATTGATTTTATCTGAGATTAGAATTGCCACACCTGCTCTTCTTTGTTCATTGTTAGCTTGATATATATTCTTCTATCCTTTAATTTTCAGTTTGTTACTGTCTTTAAGTCTCAAGTGAGTTTCTTTTAGACTACATGTGGTTGGGTCATCCCTTTTGATCCAAGATTTGACTCGATGTCTCTTTACTGGAGCATTCAGTCCATTCACATTCAATGTAATTATTGATAGGTATATGTTCACTGCTGCCATTATGATATGTTTATTTTTGTGTTAATATTTTCTCTGTTGTTCTTTTTAATCTGTTCTGGGACATTCCTTTTTGTCAGTTGACTTTTTACCTTTTCCAGAGCTGGTTTTGTAGTTGTTCAAACTTCTGTGATACATTTCTTGATATGGTATGTTACATCTTGGTTGTGATTTACGGCTGCCCCTAAGATCTCCCTTAATAAATTATGCATAAACTCAATTTTATTTGCTACCAGTCTTCTCATCTTCCTCTCCATTTGGAAGGACTATAACTACTGTAGTACATCTTTCTTTTTAATATGATGGTACCATAGTTTTCCTGATAATCACTGGATTGTTACTTTTAGTATTAAAGCTGTGATTGAGTTTGGAGCCGTCCCTAACTGAGTAGAATTCTGGATGTGATGTGTCATTCAAAGATACAAAGTTAGTAGTTTGTTCTTCCAAGCCAAAGCCAAGAACTTCTTTCAGTATTTCTTGTGGTTTTGTTTGCTTTTTACAAAGTCTCTGAGTTTCTGTTTATCTGGGAATGTCTTAATTTCATTTTCATATTTGAAATATAGTTTTGCAGGGTATATAATTCTTGGTTGGAATATCTCCTTCAAGGTTTTGAATGTGTCATGCCACTCTCTCTGTGCCAGCATGGTTTCTGCTGAGAAATCTGACAAAAGCCTATAGGTTTTTTCTCTGAATGTTAGCTTTGCTTTTAGTTTTGCTGTCTTTAAGAGTTGCTGCTTGTTTTTCATTTTGTTAAGCTTGATTATAATATGACTTGGAGTCCTTATTTTGAGATCTATATTGTGTGGCATACAATATGCATCTAGGATATCTATATTCTCTTCCTTCTTGATCTCTGGGAAGTTTTCTGTCAGCAGCTCAGCAATGACACTCTGTGTTCTCAGATGTTTCCTCCTGTTCAGGGACTCCAATTAATCGAATGTTGTTCCTCTTCATAGAGTCCCACAGGCTTCTTCATTTTTCTTGTTTCTTTTTTCTGATTTGTCCTCATAGACCCTGGCATCAGTAGCTCTGTCTTCCAAGTCAGAAATTCTTTCTTTTATTTGTTGCATTCTGTTTTCTTGAGTTTGAATGGAATTTTCTATGTCTTTGATTTTGTTTTTGATCTTTTGGATTTCAGAGTCTTGTGTTCTATCAGATTGAACAGCTTAATTTTTCATTTTGCTGTGCTGCATTTTGTATACGGTCTAGAAGGGCTCTGTATATGATCCTTTTGTATTCATCTTCTGATGATTTCAGAAAAGTTCCTTCATCTGGAAAACTCCTTGGGTGTTTTGTTTGGAAGCCTTCTGAAGTCATTGGTGATTTCTTGTTTGCCATAAGTGTCTGTTGCTTTTTGGGTCATGAGTAAGTAGAGGCTGGAAGAGATACTGTGAGGATGGACTGCAGATGTTTCTCTAGGCTGTCTTAAAATGCAAAACAAAAGGTATCTGACCACTTCCCAAGTCAGTCAGATTTTCAGGTGTAGAGGTCCCTCTTCCCAAGTGGCAAAGTAAGCACCTCTTTACCCAACCTCAGATGACACAAACTAGTTCAAGATACAGCAATGCTGCTGCCTTGTTGGCCTCTGCTGACGGAGCCCAGCCTTAGGCTACACTGTGCAAACTACTGCTTTACTCATAGAAAAGCTCTCTCCTGTGGGCAGTCTCTGGCTCCTAAGCTAAGAATTAGGTCTGTATCTAAAATGGCACCCTCCACATGTCGGCAGTTATATGGGATAAAGATGCTGAGATGTAGTTAGTCTTAAGCCTCTGTTGCCGAGCCCCCACTGTAGGCAACACTGTGTAAACTACTGCTTTTCTGTTGGAGAAGCACTGTCCTGTTTGCAGGTGCTGGCTCCCAGGCTAAGAATTACATCCCACTAAAATCTCTGTATCCAACATGGCATCCTGCACATAGGCTCCATGGTGCCATACAAACCACACTGTGGCAGAGACAAAAAGAGAGGCCCAAATTGGTTAGGTGTACAGAGTACAAAGCCTGACTCTCAAAATCTGGTAATTTCATATACCTATCCCACCAGCAGTACGTCTGAGACTAGCCGCTAGGCAAGACCCAGCTCCGCCTGCTAGCCAAGACAGAGAAAAAGGTCATAATGGTGCGTTACCTTCAGCCTGTGAGAGCCAAGGCTACCCAGGAGTGGGAGTCAGTGAAAGAGAGGTGTTTTTTTGTTCAGTGGTATGAAGCCAAGATTAATAGCCCTGCATCATGTCCTGGGGCTCACTAGGTGACCAGAAGCCTCCGTTTAATTATCATTTCAGGTCTTGGTTTCCAGAGGGATATAAGGAGACATGTACTTAGTCTGCCATCTTCACTCCTCTTCCAATGAATGTTTTAATACACAGCTTAGACCAACTTTAAAATCTGACAAAGCACAATCAACAAATGAGACAATAGATAAATAGGAGTTACTAAAAATCAAACAGTTTTGCTCATCTGAAGAATTTATCAAGAGTTAAACGACCACCTACAGAATGGGGAAAAAATATTTGACAATTACATGTCAGACTGACATCTGAACTCCATAATCTACAAGGTACTGCAAAATGTCAACAAGAAAAATGTAGATAACCCAACTAAGCAATGGGCAAAAGAGATGGACAGACACTTCACAAAAGAGGACATCCAGTCAGCCAAAAGACACATGCAGAATTGCTCACAATCATTAGCCATTAGAGAAATCCAAATCGAATCTACAGTGAGATGCCATTTCACTCCAGTAAGGTAGTCATGATCCAAAAGACGCAAAATAGCGAATGCTAGAGGGGCTGTGGGGAGTTTGGAACTCTCCTACGCTGATTGTGGGATTGCAAAATGATGCAACCTGTATGAAAAACAATTTGGCATTTCCTTAAAAAGCTGGGAACAGATACACCGTTTGATCCAGTAATCCCACTGTTCAAAATACATCTTACAGAATCAAGGGCAGTCACATGAACAGGTAAATGCACATGAATGTTTATTGCTGCACAGTCCACAATAGCAAAAATGGGAAATTAACCCATATGCCCCAAAACAGATGAATAGGTAATCAAACTATGGTACATATACTCGATGGAACACCATGCAATGATAAAAAAATAATGATCATTTTAAGAAGCATCTCATAACATGATTTCAATTGGAAGATACTATACTCAGTGAAATCAGTAATTGGCTAAAATACAGATATTGCATGAGCCCTGTACTATATGGACTTAAAAAAAAGACTCCTTGATGGCTGCAAGGGCGGGGAGGGAGGGAGAGGGCTTGTCATAGATTAGATAGTTGATAGAAATTTGGTTAGGTGAAAGTAGTGACAGTACACGTTAGAAAGAAGATCAACTTACCTGGACTTGAACATAAATTGAAAACTCTTCTAATCTTAACCTAATACTGCTGCAGGGATAAAGTAGTAGGGGCGGAGGCCTGGGCATCATGCTATCAAGAGACTTCAAGGCCAATTGGCATACTCAGTCTATTGCTAAGAGAGTCTTCTGTACCCCATATTGGTGAGTGGCATCTGGAGCCTTAAAAGCTAGCAAGCTGCCATCTGAGGTACACCAAATGGTCCCAACTGAACAGCAACAAATGATCACCAAGAACAACAAAGAGATGAGGAAGAAAGAGCCCAGGTGACAGAAAGATTGATGTGAATGAGTGACTGTATCAACATATGACCAGAAGAACCAGATGGTGCCCAGCCACCAACAAAGAGAGACATGATGGGGCACACAATGTCGACTCCCAGTGGAAAAATGAGAAAAAGAGGGTTGCACCTCAAGAATTCCACTAAAAGACTGCAATTAATGTCCTGGTGCCCTGGGGGTTCCCCTGGGAAAATGACTCCTAGACCTGCTGCTGCCCCGACCAGAAAACGTTACTGAGGTCAGCTCTTCTGACAGGAATGGATTGGACTAGGGGACACAACATGACCATGTGGTGTGTTTACTTTATGGTTCTATGCATCTATAGAATGCTGTCCTACTGGCCTCCTACTGGAAGGGAAAGGAGAGGGTGGAAAGAAGGGGTCAGGAGATTGTTAAGAGGATAGGACATATCTAGAACAAAAAGGAGGAGTGTGCTATCACGGCACAAGGAGAGCAGAAGGAGCTGCAGATAGTTAGACTTGCAAATTATTTTGGATTTTATACTTTCACTTAATCACAGTAAAAAAAAGAAATAAAGAATTTAGGAGTGTAAACACTCTTAAGGAAGAAACAAAAATATTTCTATTTGCGTATGAGTAGATCTTATTACAGAGAAAACCTGAAAAAATCTACAAAGAAACTACTGGAACTAATAGAAGAGTTCAGCAAAGTATCAGCATATAAGATAAACATGAATCATTAGAGGGGAAATCACCATATGAATATCATTCCCAACTGCCCCGCAAAAGATAAAATACTTAAGAATATACCTATCCAGAGATGTAAAACACATATAGAAAGAAAATTATAAGACTGCATTGGAAGAAACCTACATAAGTAGGGAAACCAACCTTGCTGGTGGATAGATGACTTAATATCACAAAAATGTCTGTTCTTTCCAAAGCTATCCACAGATACAACACAATTCCAGCACAAATTCCAATGGTACTTTTTAATGAGATAGAAAAACAAGTGGGTGAATAAGCATTACTGAAGAAGAAGGACAAAACAAGAGGCCCCACAGTACCTGAATTTAGACCCTATTACATTGCCAAGGTAGTCAAAACAGCCTGACATTATTATAGAAACAGACATATAGACCAATGGAAAAACACAGAGAATCCAGATACATGACTGTCTACCTACGAGCAGCTAATAGTTGATGTTTTAGTCATCTGGTACTTCTGTAATAGAACATACCAAGAGCGGATGGCTTTAATAAGGAAAAGTTTATTTTTACGCAGTCCAGTACGGTACAAGTCTGAATTCAGGGTGCCTTCTCCAGAAGAAAGCCTTTCCCTCCTTATCAGCTCTGGAGGAAGGTCCTTGTGTTGTATCAGTATTTGATTAGGGCGTATTTTGGCACAAGAACCTCAGTTCTGAAATACATGTTCTACTCCTGGCGCTGCTTTCTTGATGATATGAAGTTCCCAACTCTCAGCTTGCTTCCTCTTCCTTTTATCTCTTGTATGATGAAGTAATAACAAGTGGTGGAAGCCACACTCCAGAGAAACTCTCTTTATATTGGAGCAGGGAGGTGATCTTAGGAAGGGTATTATAGCCCCACCTTAATCTCCTTTAACATAATCTGTCTATTAGCCACAGAGAGAGATTAAGATTTACAACATAGGAGAATCATAAAGTGCAGGCAATCACACAATATTGAGAATCATGGTCCAGTGAAATTATTACACACATTCTTAAGGCAAAACAATTCAATCCATGACATTTGACAAAGGCCTGAAGTCCATGAACTGGGGGAACAAAAAGCAGTCTTTTTAACAAATGGTGTTGGCAAAACTGGATATCCATCTGCAAAAAAAAAAAAGAAACAAGATCCGTATCTCACACCGTGCACTATAGCTAAATCAAAATGCATCAAAGATTGAATACAAAATATAAAACAAGAAAAATCATGAAGGAAAAAATAGGGACAATACTAGAATCTGTAATATACAGTATAAACAGTCTACAAATGCACAAACACCAGAGGATAAAGTAGAAGAATGGGATCTAAAAATCAAATACTTAACCTCATCCAAAGACTCCACCAAGCAAGTAAAATGACTACCTATAGACTGGGAAAAATGAAATTTGGCAACCACAAATCTCATCTGTGTCTAATCTCCATAATCTTCAAGGTACCTCAAAACATAAAAAGAAAATTCAAATAATCCAATAAAAAATGGGCAAAGGATATTAACGGACATTTCACCAACAAAGACATTCAAGCCATAAACAGATACATGAGGAAATACTCATGATGATTAGCCATTATAGAAATCCAAATAAAAATTACAATGAGATACCATCTCAGTCAACAAGGATAGCCATAATCTAAAAAATGCAAAACAATAAAGGTTGGTGAGGTTGTGGAGAGACTGGAATTCTTCTATATAGCTGGTGGGCATGTAAAACGGTACAACTGCTTCAGAAATTGATTTGGTGCTTTTGCACTTTATGGTTCTACGCATCTATAAGATATCATCCTGCTGACCTCTGGCTGGAGAAGGAGAGTGGGTGGAGAGGAGAGGAAAGGAGACTGTTGGGAGGATGAGACGTGTATGGAGCAGAGTGGAATAGTGTGCTGTCACCGGGCAGGGAGAGCAGTAGAAGCTGCATACAGGTGGGCATGTAAATTTATACGGGAATGTACATTTTCACTCAGTCATAATAAAATAAATAAATAAATAAAATGGAGGGAAAAAGAAATAGCATATGATCTAGCAATCCGATTGCTTGGAATATATCCTACAGAAATAAGAGCTATCACATGAACAGATACATGCACATGAATGTTTGTTGCAGCATTGTCCACAATAGCAAAAAGATAGAATCAACCTAGGTGCCCATCAACAGGTGAATGGATAAGCAAGTTCCAGTATACTCGCACAATGGAACACTATGCAATGCTAAAGGACAAAGATGATCTTGGGAAACATAATGTGGTGTCATCCAGAAGACATCATGCTGAGTGAAACTACTCAGTTGCAAATGGACAAATATTGCATGGGGCAATTATTATGAGGACCCAACAAAAGCGTTAAGCATAGAAGAAAAGATTTTTTTTTCTTTTTTATTTAACATGACTGAGTGAAAATGTACATTCTCGTATAAATTTACATGCCCACCTATATGCAGCTTCCACTGCTCTTCCTGTCCGGTGACAGCACACTATTCCACTCTGCTCCATACACGTCTCATCCTCCCAGCAGCCTCCTTTCCCCTCCTCTCCACCCACTCTCCTTCCTCCAGCCAGAGGTCAGCAGGATGATATCCTATAGATGTATAGAATCATAAAGTGCAACCACTATATGGTCACTCTGCATTGCCAAGTCCAATCTATTCCTGTCCAAAGAGTGGACCTTTGTTATAATTTATGGGTAAGGGCAGCATCAGGTCCAGGGGCCATGCTCTCAGGGGAACCCCAAACCGCTGGACCATCAATGGAGGTCTTTTAGTGGAGATCTCAGGATGCACCCCTTTTTATTCTTGTGCTGCCAGTGAGACTCAACCTAGTGAGCTCCATCGTGGCTATCACTGGTGGTGGCCAGGCACCATCTGGTTCTTCCGGCCCCAAGTCGATGAAGACACCCACTCTTGCGGGTCTCTCTGAATTCTACATTGTCTTTACCACGTCATTTTTGTCCTCGGTGAGCATCCGTTCCTGCTGAGTTGGGACCATTTGCTGTGTCCTCGGATGGCAGCTTGGCAGCTTGGCAGCTTTTAAGACCCCAGACACCACTCACCAATGTTGGGTGCAGAGAGCTCTCTTAGCAAAACGCTAGTTTTGCCAATTGGCCTCGATTTCACCTAAAAGCATGGTCCCCTGCCCCCTGACCCAGCTACTCTATCCTTGCAATATTGGGTTAAGACGGAAGTTATGCTGAAATCAACTTAATGTTGTTCTTGTTTCTAATGTATGCTATCACCGCTTTCTCCCAACAGATTTCTAGCAACTATCTAAACTAAGCCCTCCCCCCCCACCCTTCCTCCTTTCCCTCCCTTGCAGCTGTCAAAGAGTCTTTAGAAGAAAAGAATTTTTGTGGTTACAAGGGAGGGGAAGGAGGGAGATGTGCATTCATAGATTATATATTAGATAGGAATTGGTTTAAGTGAAGTAAATGCTCACAATAGAAGAGAGATCAACACTGCTGGACTATACCAAGAGCTAAGTGGTTTCCTAAATACAACAAAGCATTTTGAATTTCAGAGTAGCAGGGGACTGGGGAACATGGTTTCAGGAAATGTCTAAGTTGATTGGCGTAGCTTTTTTCCTTCCATTTTGGTGAGTGGCATCTGGGGTCTTGAAAACTCACAAGCTGCCATCTAAGGAATATCTGTTGGTCCCAATACACCCAGAACAAAAGAGAAAAAAGAACCTCAAAGAGAGGAGGAAAATATGAGCCCAAGAGACAAGAAGGATCATATGATCTAGAGATTATAAATCAACATGAGACCAGAAGAGCTAGATGGTGCCTGGCCACCACCAATGACTGCCTTGAGAGGGAACACAATACAGACTCCCTGATATAGCAGGAGAAAAATAGGGGATGCAGATCTAGTATTCTATTAAAAGGTCAGACCTGATGGTCTGACATCCTGGAGGGTCCTCCAAGAGCATGGCCCATGGACTTGCTGCTAGCCCAGAGCTGAAACCAGTATGAAAGTCAACTCTTCAGACAAAATTGAACTGGACTATAAGACACGAGGTTGTTGGAGCAACATCTCTACAGAAACAAGATGGGAGGGTGGAGGGGAGGAGACAAGAGTCAGTTGAATGGGGGCAGGAAGCATAGGGTAGAAAGGAGGAGTGTGCTGTCATGGGGTTGGTAGAGCAGCTAGAGTTGCATACAAGTGTATGTACAAGGTTTTATACGGCAAATTGTCTTGGATTGTATACTATCACTTGATCACAATGAAATATTTTTTAAAAAAGAATTTTTGGCTACCAAGAATCTGATCAATATCTAATCTTCATAGTCTACAAGGTACTGCAAAGCTTCAACAAAAAGAAGAAGACAAATAAAACAATCAAAAACGGGCAAAGAATATGAACAACCATTTTATTAAAGAAGACAACCAGGATGCTAACAGATACATGAAGTAATGCTGACAATCATCAGTCATTAGAGAAAATCAAATCGAAACTACAATCTTACTGCAATAAAGCTGGCATTAATCCAAAAAACACAAAATATTAAATGTTGGAGAAGCTGTGGGGAGACTGGAACTCTTGAACACTGCTGGTAGGAACGTTAAATGATGAAACTGTCTTGGAAATTGACTTAATGCCTTCTTAAAAATCTAGAAATAGAAATACCATGTTGTTATTGTTAGCTGCCATGGTGTCAATTCCAACTCATAATGGCCCTATGCACAACGGACTGAAATACTGCCCTGTCCTGCACTATGTCCATAATCATTTTTATGCTTGAGAACTTTGTTGCAGCCACTGTGTCAATTCATCTTGATGAAGATCTTCCTCTTTTTCACTCCACCAAGTGCGAAGTCCTTCTCCAGGGATTGATCCCTTCTGGCAACATGTCAAAAGTATGTAAAATGCGGTTCTTCTAGAACAGATCTGTTTGTTACTTTGGCTGTAAACGTTGTACATACGACATTCTTCTCCAGCACTACAATTCAGAGGCATCAATTCTTCCTCAGTCTTCTTTGTTCATTGTCCAGATTTTGCATGCATATGATGCAACTGAAAATACGGCTTGGTCAGGCACACTTTAGTCTTCAAGGTGACATCTCTACTATTCAATGTTTTAAAGAGATCCTCTGCAGCATATTTTATCAATACAATGTGTCTTTTGATTTCCTAACTGTTGCTTCCACAGCCGTTGATTGTGAACCCAAGTAAAATGAAGTCCTTGACAGCCTCAATCCTTTCTCCATTTATGACAATGTTGCTTACTGGTCCAGCTGTGAAGACTTTTGTTTTCTTGAAGTTGAGGAGCAGTCCATACTGAAGGCCATGGTCTTTGATCTTCATCAGTAGGTGTTTCAAATCTTCTTCACTTCCAGCAAGTAAGGTGATGTTGTCTGCATAACACAAGTTGTTAATGAGTCATCCTCCAATCCTGATGCCTCATTCTTCTTCATGTTAATTCAGCTTCTCAGATTATTTTCCCTGTATACAGATTAAAAAGTATGTTGAAAGGATACAACCCTGATGAACATCTTTCCTGCCTTTAAACCCTGCAGCAGCCCCTTGCTCTGTATGCATGACTGCCTCTTGATACATATACAGATTCCTTGAGAACACAATTAAGTGTGCTGGAATTCCCATTTTATGCAAAGTTACCCATAATTTGTTATGATCAGCACAGTCATATGCCTTTGCATAATCAATGAAACACAAGTAAACATCTTTCTGGTATTCTCTTCTTTCAGTCAAGATCCGTCTGACATTAGCAATGATGTTCCTGGTTCAACATCCTCTTCTGAATCCTGCTTGCATTTCTGGCAGTTCCTTGTCAATATACTGTGGCAGTTGCTTTTGAATAATCTTGAGCAAAATTTTACTTGTGTGTGATATTAACAATATTGTTCAGTAATTTCCACAATTGTTCAGATCAGTTTCTTTGGAATGGGCATAAATATGATTCTCTTGCAGTCAGTTGGCTGGGTAGCTGTCCCCCAAATTTCTTGGCATAGAGAAGTGAGCTCTTCCAGGGCTGTATCTGTTTGTTGCAATACCTCAATTAATATTCCATCAGTTCCTGGAGCCTTGTTTTTTGTCAGTGCCTTCAGTGCAGCTTTGACTTCTTCCTTGAGTGGCTTGGTTCTCATATGCTACCTCTTCAAATGGCTGAACATCGACCGGTTCTTTCTGGTATAGTGACTCTGTGTATTCTTTCCATCTTCTTTTGATACTTTCTGAGTTGTTTAATAGTTTCACTGTAGAATCCTTCACTATTGCAACTCGAGGCTTAAATTTTTCTTCAGTTCTTTCAGTTTGGGAAATGAAGAATTTATTCTTCTCTTCTGGTTTTCCATTTCCAGCTCTTTATACATGTCATTATAACACTTTCTTCTGTCTTCTCGAGCTGTTCTTTGAAATCTTCTGTTTAGGTCTTTTGCTTCACCATTTCTTCCTTTTGCTTTAGCTGTTCAACATTCAGGAGTAAGTTTCAGAGTCTCTTCTGACATCCAATTTGGTTTTTTCTTTCTTTCCTGCCTTTTAATGACCTCTTGTTCTCTTCATGGATGATGTATTTGATGTCATTCCACAATTCATCTGGTCTATAGTGGCCAAGACATCAAATCTGTTATTGAGGTAGTTTTTGAACATAAGAGGGATATTCTCAAGGTCATGCTTTAGCTCTCTTGGACTTGTTCTAATTTTCTTCAGTTTCAATTTGAATGTGCATATGAGCAATTGATGATCTGTGCCACAGTCAGCACCTGGTCTTTTTCTGAGTGTGGATATCGAGCTTTTCCATCATCTTTTTCCACAGATACAGTTGATTTTGTTCTTGTGTCTTACATCTGGTGAGGTCCATGTGTACAGTTGCCATTTGTGTTGCTTAATAAAGGTATTTGCAATGAAGAAGTTGTTAGTCTTGCAAAATTCTGTCATGCAATCTCCAGCATTATTTCTATTACCAAGGTTGTATTTTCCAACTACTGATCCTTCTTTGTTTCCAACTTTTGCATTTCAGTCACCAGTAATTATGCATGTATTTTGACTGCATGTTCAATCAATTTTAGACTGTAGAAGCTGGTAAAAATCTTCAATCTCTTCACCTTTGTCCTTAGTGGTTGGTGCATACATTTGAACAGTAGTCATATCAACTGGCCTTCCTTGTAAGTGTATGGATATTATACTATCACTGACAGCATTGTAATTCAGGAAAGATCCTGAAATCTTCTCTTTGATGACGAAAGTAACACTGCTTAAGTTTTAACTCCCAGCATAGTAGACCATATTGTTGTTCAATTCAAAATGGTCAATATCAGTCCATTTAAGCTCACTAATGCCTAGATGTTGTAGTCGGGATTATATCAACTTGACTACTCCATGTTTGGCTGCTGTATTAAGTGGCAGGGCCCAGCCTATGGTGACTTCTCGCCCCTCAGATCTCATCTCTCTGCCTTCTATCACCTGTGGCTGGCCTGCTCACATAGCCAGCAGCTCCTGCTCTCTTCTGGCATCTGCTTCCTGGACCTGAAATAGCAGCTGTTAGATTCATCAACACTTACAGCTGGCACTTGAGAGTCCTGTTCCCTGACCTGTGGATCCTGGGTTCGCCAGCCTCTGCAGCTCCGTCTTGCCACCAGCTTGGGATCTGCAAACCTACACAGCCGGCAATCTAGAACTCTGGTCTCTGATCTTCTGACCTTGGGTTCAACAGCTCCTGTGGCCATGTGAAGCTTGTGCCAGGACTTGGGACGTTCAGCTTCTCCAATTGCATGACCTGTTTCCTTTATGTATAAATCTTTCCTTGTGCTTTGTATATAAATCTTTCCTTATCGACGGCACTTGGCATACATATATGTGTTACTGGTTTTGTTTCCCTAGAAAATCCAGCCGAGGACACTAGGACATCGATGTTTCTGTATTCCATTTTTTTAAATTTTCATAGACTCATACTTTGTACATTCCATATCCGGATTATTAACGGATGTTTGCAGCTGTTTGTTCTCATTTTGCATCATGCCTCATCAGCGAATGAAGATCCCAGAGGCCTTACTCCATTTCATTAAGATGAACTCTACTTTGAGGAGGCACTTCTTCTCTAGTCATCTTCTGATTGCTTTCCAACCTGCAGGGGCTTGCTTTCTGGAACTATATCTGACAATGTTCAGCTATTAATAAAGTTTTCCCCGGCTAATTCTTTTCAGAAGTAGCCTGCTGCATCCTTCTATTCTGTCTTAGTCTGGAAGCTCAGCTGAAACCTGTCTACCATGGGTAAACCTGCTGGTACCTAAATAGTAGTGGCGTAGCTTCCAGCATCACAACAACAAGCAAACCTCCGCTGACAAATGGGGGCTGCTGACTCTAAGTTTTTACTCCTCCTATCACCTAAGAAACTCAGTCAATGCAATCAGCCCAGAACTCAGAAGGGCAGAGCTGACTCCCACCAACTAAGACACTCAATCAACTCAGTCAGCCCAGAACTCTGCAGATCAGCACAGTATCCTGTCAGCTAAGATTCCCAAGCAATGCAATCAGCTGAGACCCAGCAATACCATATGATTTGCAGTCCCATTGCTTGTAATATACCCTAGATAAATAAGGGCTATCACACAAACAGATACATGCACATCAATGTTTATTGCCCATTGTCCACAATAGCAAAAAGGTGGAATCAGCCTACATGCACATCAAGAGGTGAATGGATTAACAAACTATGTTATATTCACACAATAGAATACTATGCAGCTGTAAAGAACAACAATGGTCTTAGGAATCATTTCATAACAAGGAGTCATCTGGAAGACATAATGCTGAGTGAAATTAGTCAACTACAAAAGGACAAATACTGACAAGAGCACTATTATAAGGACCCAAGGAAAACGTTAAGCACTGAAGAAAATAATCTCTGATGGTTTCAAGGGTAGGGAGGGAGGTAGAGGAGTATTCACAGATTGGATAGTATGTTGGAATTGGGTTAGGCAAAGGGAATGAGAGCACACAGTGGAAGGGAGGTTAGCACAACAGGGCTATGCCAAAAGCTGAAAGGTTTTCTAAACACAACTTAATGTTTTCAAGGACAGAGTAGCAGGGACAGGGGCCTGGGGACAATGTTTTCAGGGGACATCTACGCTAATTGGCATAACTAAATTTTTTTGTTTTTATTTTTAAAGGCGGTTCTGCATACCATTTAGGTGAACGGTGTCTGGGATCTTAAAAGCTAGCAAGCTGCCATCTAAGCATCAATCAGTCTTAGTCCACATGGAGCAGAGGAGAATGAAGGACATCAAATACATGTGCAAAATATGAATGCAGGAGTCAGAAGTTGCATTATGATCCAGCATGAGACCAGAAGACCTAGATGGTGTCTGGCCACCACCAATGACTGCACTGACACGGAAGACAATGTAAAGTCCCTGGTTTAGCAAGAAAAAAATGGATGTGTAGGACTAGAATCCCATTAGAAAACCACACCTGATGGTCTGTCAGACTGGAGGGTTTCCTGAGGACATGGTCCGTGGACTCTCTGTTAGCCTAGATCTGAAACCAGTACTGAAGCCAATTGTTCAAGCAAAGATTCAATCACACTATAAGACATAGAAAGAGGGGAAAAATGTGCTTCTTGACTTAAATATATACATTAGGCTCTTTGAGCAGATCTTGTCCAAGGGCAAGATGAGAGGGTGGAGGAAGATAGAAGTTGTTTGAATGGTATGGGAAATACAGGGTGGAAAGGAGGAGTGTCCTGTCATGGGTGAGGGTGGGGAAAGCAGTAATAGTTATATTTTAGCATGGGAGGGTTCATGTGGCAAACTGATTCAGATTATAAACATTCACTTAAAGAACAATATTTTTTTTAAATGAAGAACAAAGTGGGAACCCTCACATTACCTGATTTTTAGAACCTATTATACTGATGCAATAATCAAAACAGCCTGGTAATGCTGCAACATCAGATACATAGACCAATGGAACAGAATTCAGAATGTATGCTGAAATTCATCCAGCTACGAGCAGCTGGCTTTTGACAAAGACCCAAAGCTAGTTAATTAGGGAAAAGATTCTTTTTAACAAATGATGTTGGCATAAACACCACTAAATAAATAAACAAGATCCATACCTCACACCATGCACAAAAACTCACTCAAAATGGATCAAGAATCTAAATATCAATTTAAAAGTGATAAAGATCATGGAAGAAAAAAATAGGGAACATGATAGAAGCGATAATACTCAGCATAAACAGAACACAAAACTTTATGAACAATGTACAAACAAGAAACTAGATAACTGGGAGCTCTTAAAAAATCACACATTTATGTTCCTATAATGACTTCATGAAAAGCATCAAAAGACAACCTACAGACTTGGAAAATTTTTTGGCTATGACAAATTTAATCAGCATCTAATCTCTAAGCAATCTACAAGATGCTACAAAACTTCAGCAACAAAAAGACAGATAATCCAATCGAAGAACAGGTGTAAAACATGAATAGGCACCTCACCAAAGAAGACAATCAGGTAGCTAACAGATACATAGGAAATGATCAAGATCATTAACCATTAGAATTATGCAAACCATAATTACTATGAGATACTATCTCATTCCAACGAGGTAAGCATTAATCCAAAAAATACAAAGCAATAAATCTTGGAGAGGGTGCAGAGAGACTAGAACACTTACAAAACGGTAAAACCACTTTGGAAATTTATTTGACACTTCCTTAAAAAGTTGGAGATGGAATTACCATATGATACGGGAAAACACTCCTCAGAATATATCCTAGAGAAAGAATAGCCATTACACAAATAGGTGTATGTACACTCATGTTTATTGCAGCACTGTTCACAATAGCAAAACATGGAAACAATCTAGATGCCCATCAGCAGGGAATGGATAAGCTGACTATGGTATATTCATAAATGCAATGATAAAGAACAATGAGGTCATATGAACTATAACATGGAGGAATCTGGAAAGCCTTATGCTGCATGAAATTACTCAGCCTCAAAAGGATAAATATTGCATGAGACCACTATTATAAGAACTCAAAAAAAAAAGGTTTAAACACAGAAGAAAACATTCCTTGACGGTTGTGAGGGTAGAGAATGGAGGGAGAGGGGTATTCAGTAAGTTGATAGTAGACAAGAATTATCTTAGGTGAAAGGAAGGACAACACACACCACAGAGGAAGCCAGCACAACTGGACTAAACCAAAAGCTAAGAAGATTCCTTGATACAACCAAACAGTTTGAGGGACAGAGTAGCATGGGTGGGGGTCTATAGACCATGATTTCAGGGGACATCTAGGTCAACAGGCATAACCAAAAACCAAAACCAGAGTATATTAAATCAGTGTTCTCCATCAAACTTCAGCAAATGGCCTCAGGGCCGTAAGGTCCCAACACATCTGGAGCAAAGGGGAATGAATACCATCAAAGACACAAGAAAAATATGAGCCCAAGGTACAAAAACGGCACATAAATGAAAGCATACTGATACTGAAAGAATTAGATAGTGCCCAATTACCATCTTTGACCAGTCTGACAGGGAACACAAGAGAGAGTCCCTGATGAAACAGCAGAAATGACTAGACTTGATGAACTAAGACTGAAGGGTCCCCAGAAGTCATGGCCCCTGGACTCTATTTTAGCCCAAAACTAAAATCATTCTGAAAATCAATGCTTTAAACAAATAGTAGACTGAACTTAAGACATAAAATGAGACTTGTGAAGAGTGTGCTTCTTAACTCAAGTAGATACATGAGACTAAATGGGTAGCTCCTGTCTGGAGACAAGACAAGGCATAAAGAGTATGGCTGAATGAACACAGGGAGCACATCCTGTAAAGGAGGAGAATGCTGTCACATATGCAGGGCAACTAGGGTCACATAACAATGTATGTGTAAAATCTTGTATGAGAAAGTAACTTGAACTGTAAATTTTCATTTAAAATACCATTAAAAAAAAGTATCACCTTGTTCTGCTGGAAAGACTGCCTTTGGTCTGTATATGGATTCCAAAGGAGCACAAATATTGTGTTCTGGAATTCCCATGATTGTTATGATTCCCATAGTCAAATACTTTGTATAGTCCATAAAACACAGTAAACATCCCTTTGGTATTCTCCACTTTCAGCCAAGATCCATCTGACATCAACGATGACATCCAACGTTCCATGTCCTTTTCTGAGTTCAGCTTGGATATCTGGCAGTTCTCTGTGCATGTATTGCTGCAACCCCTTATGAGTTATCTTCAGCAAAATGTTGCCTGTGTGTGACTTTAATGATATTGTTGGATAATTTCTTCATTCTGCTGGAACGTCTTCCTTTGGGATGGGTACAGATATGGATTTCTTCAATCTGTTGGCTAGGTAGCTGTCTTTCAAATTTCATAGAATGGAAGAGTGTACAACTCCAGTGCTTCATTCTTTGGTTAAAATTTCTCTACTGGCATTCTGTCAATCCTTGGAAACTTGTTTTCCTCCTATAACTTCAGTGTAGCTTAGACGTCTTCCTTCAGTACCCGATTGTATGCTACCTCTTGAAATGGCTGAACATCTACTAATTCTTACTGGTATCGTAACTGTGTATTCTTTTCATCTTTTTATTTTAATTTTTTATTGAGGTTAAGTTGGAAGTACACAATCCAAATCAATTTTTCATGCCTTCCTATCTACAGCTCCTCTGCTCTCCTTGCCCCATGACAGCACACTACTCCTTTTCATTCTATACTTCTAGTATACTCTTAACAAGCCCCTGTCCCCTCCTTTCCACCTTCTTCTCTCCCATCTAAAAATAGACCAGTAGGAGAGCAATCTATAAATGCATAGTACCATAAAGTACACACACCATATGGTCACATTGTGTCCCCAGATCTAATCCATTTTTCTACGAAAAGTTGACCGCAGTAGTGTTTTCTAGACAGGGGCAGCAGCATATCTAGGAGCCATGCTCCTAGGGGATCCCTGAAGCTGTTGGACAATCATTTGCGGTCTTTTGGCAGAGTTCTCATACTGTATGCCTCTTTTTCTCATGTTGCCACAGAGACTCAACAATGTGTGCCCTATCACAGCTGTCTCTGGTGGTGGCCAGGCACCATTTGGCTTTTCCCCTCACATGTTGATACAGTCTCCCATTCACACGGGTCTTTCTGTCTCCTGGACACTTTTATTTTCATGTCTTTGTTGTTCTCGGTGATCTACTGTTGCAGAAGAGTTGAGACCATTTGGTGCACCTCAGATGGCAGCTTGATGGCTTTTAAGACTACATACAAACCCACCAACATGGGATGCAGAAACTCTGCTAGTTATGTCAATCGACCTCGATGTCCCCCAAGAGCATAGTACCCAGACTCCACCCCTGTTATTCTGTCATTGCACTACTGGGTTGAGATTAGAACAGATTTCAGTTCATGGTGAAGTCCAGTTAAGTTGATCTTCTTTATACTGTGTGCTGTCACTACCTTCACCTAACCAAATTTCTATCAACTATCTAACCTATGACCAACCCTCTCCATCCCTCCACACCCTTGTAGTGGTCAAAGAGTCTTTTCTTCTGTGCGCAAGTCTATTTTTAAATGCTTATACCAGGGTCTCATACAGTATTTGTCCTTCTGCCGCTGAATGATTTCATCAGAATGTCTTCCAACTGAAACCAGTTTAAGAGATATTTCCTAACATCGCCATTGTTCTTTATCATTGCATAGAGTTCAACTGAGCATTTGTGCTATAGTTTGTTTATGCATTCTTCTGTTGGTAGGCATCTAGGTTGATTCCATCCTTTTGCTATTGTAGACTGTGCTGAAATAAACATCTGTGTGAACACACATGTTGATGTGACAGCCTTTGTTTCTGTAGGATAAATTCAGAGCAGTGAGACTTCCGGATCACATGGTTTATCTGTTTCCAGTTTTTGAAGGAAATCTCAGATTGCTTTCCGCAGAGATTGTACCATTTTATAATCTCACCAGCAGTGTATTTCCAGTTTTTTAAGGAAATCTCAGATTGCTTTCCGCAGAGATTGTACCATTTTATAATCTCACCAGCAGTGTAGGAGAGATCCATTCTCTCCTCAGCCTCTCTAGCATTTGTTGTTCTGGGTTTTTTGGATCATGGCCATCCTTGTTGGGGTAAGATGGTATCTCATTGTAGTTTTGATTTGGATTTCTCTGATAGCTAATGATCGTGAGCACTTCTTCATGCGTCTTTTGGCTGCCTGGGTGTCCTCTTTAGTGAAGTGCCTGTGCATCTCCTTTGCTCATTGCTTAATTGTGTTATTCACCTTTTTCTTGTTGATAGTTTGCAGTACTTGTAGATTATGGAGATCAAATGTTGGTTCAAAATGTATCTGCCAAATGTTATTTTCCCATTCTGTAGCTGGTCTTTTAACTCTTGATAAAGTCATTGAATGAGAAAAAATGCTTGGTTCCAAGTAGTTTCCGTTTATCTATTTTCTCTTCTGTTGATCTTGCTTTTCAGGTTTTGAAATAGATCTAAGCTATGTATCAGAACTTCCGTTGTTGACTCTGTTTTTTCTACTATGGTCTTAATCGCATTAGGTGTGAATTTAGGTCTTTGATCCATTTTCAGTTAGTTTTTGTCTAAAGTGCGAAATGATGAGTCTTGTTTCAATTTTTTACAGATAGATATCCAATTTTACTGACACCATTTGTTAAAGAGACTGTTTCAACTGCAGTTCACACTCTTTGGGCCTTTGTTAAGTATCAGCTGATCATAAGAGCATGGGGGCATCTCTGGGGTCTCAACTCTGTTCCATTGGTCTATGTCACTCTTTCTGTGCCAGTAACTGGCTGTTTTGACTACTGTGACCATGTAATAGGTTCTAAGCCCTGGTAGTGTGAGGCTTCCCACTGTGTTCCTCCTCTTCAGTAGTGCTTTATTTATCTGGGGTTTGTTCCCTTTCCAAACAAAGTTCTTGATTTGTTTCTCTATCTCATTTAAAAAAATGGCATGAATTTGTATTGGAATTGTGTTGTATATGTAGATTGTTTTAGGTAAAATAGACAGTATCACAATGTTAAGTCTTCCTATCCATCAGCAAGGTGGTTTCCTCCATTTATATCTCCTCTGGTTTCTTGCAGTAAGGACTTGTAGTTAGTACTGCATAGGTCTCTTATTTCTCTTGTTAGATTTATTCCTTGGGATTTTATCTTCTTAGGGGCTGTAGTAAATAGCATTGATTTGGTGATTTCTTCTTTGATAATCTCTTTGTTGGTATAAACTTATGTTTATCTTATAGCCCGATACTTTGCTGAACTCTTCTATTAGTTCCAGTAATTTCCTTATAGATCCTTTAGGATTCTCTGAGTATACAATCATATCGTTTGCAAGTAGGGAGATTTTCACTTCTTTTTACAGATGCAGATGTCTTTTATTTTTTTGAATTGCCTGACTCCTCTGGCCAGAATTTCTAGTACAGTGTTGAACAGAAGTGGTGAGAGTGGGCATCTTTGTCTAGTTTCTGTACTTAGTGGGAATTTTTTTTTCAATCTCTCTCCATTCAGGATGTTGTAGGCTTTTGGATTTGTGTAGATACCCGTTACTGGATTGAGGAATTTCCCCTCTATTCTTATTTTGCTGAGTTTTTAGCATGAATGGGTGTTAGACTTTGTCAGATGCCTTTTCTGCATCAATAGACAAAATCAAGTGATTCTTATCCTTTGTGCTATTTATGTGGTTGATCACATTTAATTGTTTTTCTGATGCTGAATCAGCCTTGCACCCCTGGTATGAATCTAACTTTGTTATGATGAATTATGTTTTTGATATGTTGTTAAATTCTGTTGGCTAGGATTTTGCTGAAGATTTCTGCATCTGGGCTCATGAGTGTTGGTCTGTAATTTTCTTTTTTAGTGGGATCCTTCCCTGGCTTTGGTAACAGAGTTATGCTGGCTTCATAGAATGAGTTTGGGAGTATTCCGTCACTTTCTATCCTGTGAAATAGCCTCAGTATTATTGCAGTTAACTCTTTAAACGTTTGGTAGAATTTCCTAGTGAAGCCATGTGGGCCAGGACTTTTTTTGATTGAGAGTTTTTATTCCTTTTTCAATCTCTTCCTTTCTGATGTGTGTATAAAGTTGTTCTACTTCTACTTGTGATAAGTTTGGCAGGTGATATGAGTCTAGAAGTTTGTCCATTTCCTCTACGTTTTCAAATCTCTCACAGTTCACTCTTTTGTACTATTGTGTTATAATGCTTTTGATTTCAGTTGAATCTGTTGTGACATCTTCCACCTCATTTCTTCTTCAGGTTGTTTCCTCTACAATTTTTCTTCTTTAAGTTTTGACAGTAGTTGATGAATTTTGATGATCTTTCGAAGAACTAGCTTTTGGTTTTGTTAATTTTTCAGTTCTTCTATTCTCTAATTCGTTTAGTTCTGCTCTAATCATTATTATCTGTTTTCTTCTGGTGCTTGAGGGGTTCCTCTGTTACTCTCTTTCTACTTGTTGAAGCTGTAGGGTTCATTTATTGGCTTGGGGCCTTTCTTCATTCTGGATGTGTGCATTCACAGACATAAACTGACCTCTGAACACTGCTTTGGCTGTATCCCATAGGTTCTGGTAGGAAGTGTCCTCATTCTCATTGGAATCCATAAATTTCTTTAGTTCATCCTTGATTTCTTCTATAACCCATGGCTTTTTGAGCAAGACGCTGTTCAGTTTCCATGAATTCCATGTTGTGTCTATGTTTTTCAGCTACTAATTTCAACATTTATGGCTTTATGATCTGAGAAGATGCTTTGCATTAATTCAATGGTATGGATTTTGTTGAGAATTGCTTTATGACCTAACCCATGGTCTATTCTGGAAAGTGCTACATGTACATTGGTGAAGAAGGTGTACTTATCCGTTGATGGCTAAAAAGTTCTGTATATGTTGATGAGGTCTAGTTGGATAATTGTTGCAATAAGATCTTCTGTATCTTTACTGAGCTTTTTTTCTGGATGATCTGTCCATTACTGAAAGTGGACTGTTGAAGTCTCCCACTATTATCGTGGAGTGATCTATCTCATTTTTCAATGTTGTCAGTGTTTGTTCAATGTATTTAGATGCTCTGGTATTGGGTACATAAATACTTGATATTGTTATGTCCTGCTTATGTATTGAGCCTTTCAGCAATAAATAGTGACCATCCTTATCCACGATGGTGGATTTTACATTAAAGTCTATTTTATCTGAGATTAGTATTGCTAGTCCTACTCTTTGCGTGTTGTTGGTTTGGTACATATTTTTCCACCCTTGAGTTTTCACTTTTTTTCATGTATTTGAGTCTTGGGTGTTTTTCTTGTAAGCAACTTATAGACAGGTCATGTCTTTTGATCCACGATGACACTTGCTGTCCCTTTATTAGACTGTTCAGTCTGTTTACTTTCTGTGTAATTATTGATAGGTGTTTAGTGCTGTCCTTTTGATGCATTTATTTTTGTTTTGTTGCTGTTTTCTATGTTTTTCTTGATATTCTGTCCTGGTTCATTCTTCTTAATGGATTGACTTTTCATCTTTTTCAGTGTTGGTTTTGTGTTTGTTGAGACTCCTGTATTATGCTTCTTTCGATATGTTGCAATATTTTGCTCTGTGGCTACCGCTATGATCCCCCTTACTATTCTAAGTTTAAACCAGACCTTAATTTCTGCATATATTTTTAATTTTCTCTCCATCTGTAAAAGCTATAACCACTTTACTATATCCATTTTATGTGTGTGTGATGATGTCACAGCTTTTGCATTATGATCACTAGTTCCCTTCTTTTAGTTTTGTAGCTTAGATTGAGCTTTGTGTCTTTTCTAAGTGAGGTAGATTCTGAATGATGTGTTTTCCATTGCCTCCTTAAGTATGTACTTTTTTTTTTTTTTCCTAAGCAAAGAACTTCTTTCACCATTTCTTGTAGTTTTGGTTTGGTTTTTACAAAGTCCCTAAGCTGTTTATCTGTGAATATCTTAATTTCATCATCATATTTGAGAGACAATTTTGCAGGATATAAAATTCTTGGTTCGAAGGTTTTCTCCTTCAGGGCTTTGAATATGTCTTGCCAACACTGTTTCTGCTAAGAAGTCAGATGAAAGTCTACAGGGCTTCCCTCTGAATGTTAGCTTTGCTTTAAGCGTCACTGCCTTTAAAATAATCTGTTCTTGTTTCATTTTATTAAGTTTAATTTTAATATGTCTTGGAGTCTTTCTTTTGAGGTTCAGTTTTTGTGACATTTGATGCATGTCACGGATATCTATGTTCTCTTCTTTCATAATTGCAGAAAAATTTTCTGTCAATAACAATACAAAAATGTTCTCAGTATTTTGGGCTACCCCTCTCTGTTCAGGAACTCTAATTATTAATAAATTACTCCTCCTACTAGAGTCCTACATGTTAATGCTTCTTCGTTTTTCTTATTTCTTTTCTCTGATTTCTCCTCATAATTGCTGGTTTCAGTTGCTCTATCCTCAAGGTCCCTAAGTCTGACTCTATCTCCTCAGTTCTGCTCTTTGGTCTTGGATTGAATTGTCTAATTCTGTAATTTTCTAACTGATGTGCTGTATTTCAGATCATTGATGTGCTATCAGTTCAAATAGCTTGCTTAGATTTTCACTTTGTTCTGCTGCATTTTGTTTAATTTATAGAAGGGCTGTATATATAATTCTTTTGTACTCAACATCTGATAGTTTCTGAAAAGCTTCTTCATCTGGGAATTTCTTTATCTTTATTTTGGGAGTTTTCTGGAGCCATTATGGACTGCTTTAAAGGTTTAGCTATGGATTGTTGTCTGCGTGGCATCTAGATGCTGTTCAGTTTCTGTGGTGTTACTTTGACAGTAGCTGATGCATCATTCTAAGAGGGGAGTTGGTCACCAGCCATCTCTGTGTGCTCTAGTGATTGGCCCCAAGTGGACTCTTTGGGGTGTCAGCCTACGCCTCCTGACTGGCAAAGACAGTGCCCTACTTTAGGAATCACTGATGGTCATCACCTGACCCTATGATGTGGATCAGGGAAGAGTGGAGGACATGCCTATGGGACTCTCCGCAGTCAGTTTTCTCCAAGTGGCCTTATTTTAAAAAGGTTCTTTACTGCTAAGCAGGGAGTTGTCCAACATCTGCTGACATCAGTCAGGCCCTCAGGTGTGGCAGGTCCTGTCTTCCAGCTGACAATGAAAGCACCTCACAGACCTTCTCCAGATGCTATGATGTAATTCAGATTAGGGAGGGGTGAGGGCCTTCCTGCCATCCTGTTCCAGGCCACACCCATAATTCTAGACATGAATTGTTTCAAACACAGATTTTCTGCTACAGAAGCACTTGCCAGATAGGGGCTGATCCTGTGCTTGAGAATCAGCCCCAGCTAAGGCCTTCAGCTGGGTGACTCTGCCTTCCGACTGACCAAGATAGCATCCTGGCTGAGTTGCCCTTCCTGCCATGAAACAGCAGAATCTATGGCACAGCTCAGAAAATAGAGGGTGGTGGGGCAGTTGTGCCCTCAGTCAGCAGCTGGGCTCTCAGTATGTAGCTATCCCACTCGCAGTCCCTCTGCTGTGCTATACACTGTTTATTTAAGCACTGCAGTTCAGCATGTCACCTGGTTCATGTCCAGTCTCCGCCTCCCAGATAACAAAGATGTCATCAGTACCTGCAGTCCTCCAAAATGGTGAGTCAGCAGAAGCAGGACTCAGTAGCCACTGCCTCATCTTTGAGGTAATTACTCCATTACTGGTGCCTATTCAAATCTGAGACACCTATGCCATATACTAGGGCTCCCTGAACGTCCACACTGCTCCATTCAGTTATCATTCCAAGCATTAGTTCTCAAAGGGAATTTAGGAGACATATGTCTTGTCCATCATCTTGTCCTCCTGCTGAATTTTCATTGTCTTTTAATGTTTCCTGCATTGTTCAGTAATTTCTACTTAGAATATTTCAGTATTAAAACTGGAGACTTGTATTTTTTCTTTGTACTTTTAGTTTGATAAATACCAGCCAAGCATGGTCTTCCTTTTCTTTTTTGACTTCTCAAGCCGTCATTTGAAAACTACAGTTCAGTTCTTTCATTTCATCATTTCTTCCTTTTCTTTAGCTACTTGACATTTAGTAGCAAATTTTGGAGGCTCTTTTAACAACAATTTGGTGTTTGCTTTCTTTTCCATTTAATGATACCTTTCTTTTTTCATGTTTGATGCCCTTTACGTCATTCCACAACTGGTCTTAAGTAACCAGTGTTCAATGCATCAAATCTATTCTTGAGATAATCTCTAAATTCAAGTGAGATATAGTCAAGATTGTATTTTGGCTCTTGTGGACTTGCTACTTGAAATTTCACATGAGCAATTACTAGTAGGTTCCACAGTCAGCCCCCAGCCTTGCTCTGACTGATGACATTGAGCTTTCCATCATGTTTTTTCACAGATGTAGTTGATTAGTTTCCTGTGTATTTCGTCTAGTGAGGCACACATGCATGATTACCATTTATGCTGTTGAAAAAAAGGCTTGCAGTGACGAAGTCTCTGGTCTTGCAAAATTCTATCATGCAATCTCCAAAGTCATTTCTATCATTGAGGCCATATTTTCCAACTATTGTCCCTTCTTCTTTGCTTGTAACATTTTCATTCAAATTACCAGTAATTATCACTATCCTGTATCACTGTATAATATTCTATTTGCTCCTATGGGGCAAAGACCTTACAGGTCTTTGAAAGTTGGAAATTCCACGTATGATAGATGTGTAAACTCTGTGGTAACCAAAAATGTGTGAAACCAGAATGTTTCATATTTCAGTTTCTTGGAGTAAAAGGCCATTTATTGCATTTGATTTGATATTATCACTTTTTCTATGCTGTCATCAAACCTTCTGCATTTTAAAGATATTAGACATTGTATTTTGTTGGATTTCCTGTTTTTGATTTTTGACTTGTACTACGGTTTCTGGTTGAACTGCAAATGTGGATACACTGGTCAATTTTTTTATTCAACCTAAGGCTCAATACTATTACTCTTCTGCCAGTTTATTGTACATTGGTGGCTTGTGTGTTGCTGTGTTGCTAGAAGCTATGCCACTCCTATCTCAAACACCAACAGGTAGACAGGTTTCAGAAAAGGTATGAGGAAACACTTGTGGTGTAGTGGTTAAATACTATGCTTTCTAACCCAAAGGTTGGCATTTGAAGTCTACCAGACACTACTTAGAAACTCTGTAGGCAGTTCTATCATGACCTGTAGGGTTGCTTTGAGTCAGAATTGACTCAGTGGTATCGGATTTTTTTTTATATAATAATATCAAAAAGAATCATGCAACGCTGAAGCTATACTGATTGCACTGACATTTTAAGGAGCCTTGATACCATAGTGGTTAAGTACTTGGTTATAAACCGAAAGGTCTGCAGTTAGGCTATTACACTGGAGAAAGATATAGCAGTCTGCTTCCACAAAGACTATAGCCTTGGAAGCCCTATGGGGCAGTTCTACTCTGTCCTATAGGGTTGCTATGAATTAGAATCAACTCGTTGGCAAACAAATCAACATTTTACTTGGGGATGCAGTGCACCAGACTCATCACTGCAAACACCAGTTATCACTACCTTCCAGACTATCTCAATAAAGTTTTTAATAAAACATTCTAGTTAAGAGATATAGCTCAGTGATTTCCCATACCAAGTCCAGTTATGACTGGAAGACAGAATCTAAGTGTGGTCTTCATTAACATATACACATATCCTCTTAATATCAAGTGTTAAAACAGAGTACAATTGAGTGTGAATTTGCACAGATTCATGTTTGCTCTTGGCAGAAAAATGGGCGCCCTCTAAAAGGTCTGGTCTGTGGATAGGTACTCAATTGCAGGTTGCCTAGATCTAGTAACTAGACACTGTGAGAGAAACTTTTTAATGCTTATACTGTTTTTTTTTTTAACAGGGCTGAAGAGTTTCTCCTCTCATTTCACTACTGTGTTCAATATCCTTTAGCTTACTTATCATTTCCAAAGCTTCTAATGGAGATAGGGAAACATATCAACTAAGTTATAGATATGAGACTACATAAAGCAAAGACTTTTGCCTAACAAGGACTAATTAGAATGATAGAATAACACTTATCTTTCATTTGATGTTCATTTAACATACAAAGCTTTGTGGAAGCATTGACAAAGGAAGGACATTTTGAGGGAGAAAACATACTTCAGCAAACATGCATGAAAACCTTATTACATAAACAGTTTCCAGTAAATAAGGCCAGTGTCTTCTCACTTGAGTAAGTTGTAGAATTCATTGTGTTCTTTCACACAATGGGGCTTCGAAGAATTAATTTGGTCATTAACTCTTCAAAGTTAATGAAAAATTCACAATGATCCATCTAGTTTGATTTTTTTGCCCCCTCCTCCCAAACAAAAACCTAACCTATTGCTGTCAATTCCAACTTATAGCGACCCTGTAAGACAGGGTTTAACTGTCCCATGGAGTTTCCAAGGAGCACCTGGTGGATTTGAACTGCCAACCTTTTGGTCACAGCACTTAACCACTACATCACCAGGGTTTTCCCCTCCTCCCAACTGGTCCTAAATACTGACTAGCTCACATTTTGACCTAAGCCCATGTCATGTGCTCTGGCCACAAATTCTAGTACTTAAACAATGTTCTTTTATCAGTCTGATATCTCCAATACACTCTTTCATCCAATAAATTGGAGCTGTGAAGAAAAACAGGCAAGAGAGAAAGCAGTGATATTTGGTCATCATGGTGGAGGAATATGGAAAGGAGGCAGACTTGAGCTAGAGTAGGAATGATACTCACAGTGAATGGTAACAAGGTTAGCGAAGAAAAAAAAAGAAACTACCCAGCCAGGAACAAAAGCAAGACATCCAGATAGTGTTTGCTGAATCAATTTGGTCATTCACCACACACACACACACACGCACACACATGTCACCCAGATAATCTATTAGCTTTCTAGGCTCACATACATTCATTGTTTTAGTTACCTTGTACTGCTTCAACAGAAAATACCACAAGTGGATGGTTCCATGAAGAGAAACTTTACTGTCACAGTCTAGTAAGACACAAATCTGTTTATGAGTTAGAAATCCACTCAGTAAGAGAGTTTATCACAGTCCAGTAGGCTGAGTCCGAATTCAATGAGAGCATCTCGGCACAGGAAGCTCAGGTCCAAAAGATGTGCTCTGCTCTTGGGTGCTGCTTTCTTGGTAGTATGAGGTTCCTAGCTTACTCTGCTCACTTCTGTCACTTATATCTCACAAGCTGGTAGCTTGAGCCCTGCCTCACCAACAGGGTTTCTCTCTATTTTCTCTCATCAACATCACACAGGCAGGATTCACAATACATGGGAGGAATTGCACCATATTGGGACTCATAGCCAAGTCAAATCAATACACACATCTTTGGGGGGATACAATGCAATCCACAACAGTCATGAAAAATTTATGTCTAATTTTCTGTAATAGTTACATACCCCACCACTTGTTTGACAGTTTGCAATACTGTGGGGGCTTGCATGTTGCTGTGATGCTGGAATCTATGCCACAGGTATTCAGACACCAGCAGAGTCACCCACAGCAGGCAGGTTTCAGCTGAGCTTCCAGGCTAAAATAGACTAGGAAGAAGGACCCAGCTGTCTGCTTCTGAAAAGAACTAGCTAGTAAAAAATCTTATGAATAGTACTCGAACTTTGTCAGATATAGTGGCAGAAAATGAGGCCCCCAGGCAAGAATACACTCAAAAGCTGACTGGGGCAGAGCTGCCTGCTTAAAGTAGAGTCAGCCTTAATGAGGCAGACTGGTACCTTCATTTGCTGATGTTGCATGACAAAATGAGAAGAAACAACTGTAAACATCCATTAATAATTACAAAGCAGAATGTATGAAGTATAAATCTAGGGAAGTTGGAAATCATAAAAAATGAAATGGAAGGAAAAATCATTGCTATCCTAGGCACTAGGGAGCTGAAATGGACTGGTATTGCCCATTTTGATTCAGACAATCATATGGTCTACTATGCCAGGAATGAAAATTTGAAGAGCAATGTTGTTGCATTCATCATCAAAAAGAACATTTCAAAGATCTATTCTGAAGTACAATGCTGTCAGTAACAGGATATTATCCATATGCCTACAAGGAAGACCGGTGCACCAACCACTAAGGCCAAAGATGAGGAAACTGAAGATTTTTATCAGCTTCTGCAGTCCCAAACTGATCAAACATGCAATCAAGATGCACTGATAATTACTGCTAACTGGAATGCAAAAGTTGGAAAAGAAGAAATAACAGTAGTTGGAAAATATGCCAGTAATCTGGGCATGTAAATTTATATGGGAATGTACATTTTCACTTAGCCATAATAAATAAAAAAGAATTTTGCAAGACCAATACTTCTTCATTTGCAAATACCTTTTCTAACCAACACAAATGTGGACTGTACACATGGCCTTCTCCAGATTGATACGTAGAAATCGGACCAACTACTTCTGTGGAAAGAGACAATGGAAGAGCTGAATATCAGCAATTTGTACAAGACCAGGTGCTCACTGCAGCACAGACCATCAATTGCTTATATGAAAGTTCAGATAGAAACTGAAGAAAATTAGAAAAAGTCTGTGAGAGCCAAGGTACAACCTTGAGTATACCCCAACTGAGTTTAGAGACCATCTCCAGAACAGATTTGATGTACTGAACACTAATGACTGAAGACCAGAAAACCTGTGGACTGACATCAAAGGCATCATCCATGAAGAAAGCAAGAGGTCATTGAAAAGACAGTAAAGAAAGAAATAACTAGGAAGAACGAAAAGACCAAATTGGATGTCAGAAGAGACTCTGAAACTTGCTCTCAAATATCAAGTAGCTAAAGCAAAAGGAAGGAATAATGAAGTAAAAGAACTGAAGATTTCAAAGGGTGGCTTGAGGAGACAGATTAAAGTGTTTGTTTTAGTTAACTATGGTTGCTCTAACAAAAATACCACAGTCAATGGCTTTAACAGAGGAAGTTTATTCTTATGAAGTCCAGTAGGCCACAAGTCCAAACTCAGGATGTCTGCTCCAGGGGAAGGCTTTCCCCTGTGTCTGCACTGGAGGAAAGTCCGGTATTGCATCAGTATTTGTCCAGGGAGCATCTTGGCACGGGAATCTCAGGTCTGAAGGACATGATTTTCTCCTGGTGCTGCTTTCTTGATGGCGTGGGGTTCCCAATTCTCTGCTTGCTTCTCCTTCCTTTTATCTCGTGTAGGATCAAAAGATTAAGGTTAGGACAAGCCACACTCCGTGTAAGCTCCCTTTACAGTGGAGCAGGAAAATAATCCTATGAAGGGATTTACAGTCCCACCATAATCCTTTAACATACAGCACAGGAAAATCACAAAATATTGGGACTCATGGATCAGCCACACGGCTACCCATGTTTTTAGGGGGACACAATTCAATCCGTGACATTCCACCCTTTGACATCCCAAAAATCACATCATTGAGACATATAACACATTTATCCCATCATAGCAAAATCATGACCATTCCATATGATAGAAGTCTTAAATCAGATCCAAGCCCAAAATTCAAAAATTCCTTTACATCTGTGAAACCTACAATACAAGCTATCTGCTTCCAAAGGCACAATGACAGACTAGGGACTGGTTAGACATTTCATTACAAATGGGATAAATTGTAGGAAAAGAAGGTATTAACAGGCAACAAGCAAGTCAGCAGATCCCATCACATTAGCCCTCAAAGCTTTGAAAATACTCTTCCATTTTCTGGGACATTCTACACAATGGCCCTTTCCTCCAGACTCTAGGTATTGGCCACACTCTCTGGATTCGGAATGGAGACTCCCAGCCCTGTACTACAACTCTGCCTTCAAGGCCCACTTGGACAGAAGCTCTGCCCCTCTGGATTTAGGTGCACCCCAAGCCCAGCTGAGTTGTAATTCCACTCTTACCAACACAAGACATCATGTTTCCACCCTTTCAAATGCCTGAGGTCATGGCCATATTTTTTGAGGCTGAGGCAGCTCAGCTTCTCACGCTGTTTGTCTCTTCAGCTTGTGCTTCTTATGTGCATGGCTGGGGTCTCAGGCCCACGTCTGCCCTGCCTGGCAGGGAAAGTGTTCCAAAGCTCTGTATCTCCACTGATTCAAGTGCCTAGAGGCATCCTACTCTTGCTGGAAATCATCCTGCACAAAGGCACTCAGCTCTCTCGCTCTGTGGGTCAGCAAGGCTAGCTCCATAGATTCAAGGGCCCAGAGGCACCCCATTATATGAGCAAAACTGTGTGCACAGACACTTCCCTCTCTTGCTCCATGGGTCAGCTCCAGCGCTGCCTCTGGTTCTGTTGTTGCCACTGCTGCTGCCACCAGTGCTCTGTTGTTTCTTACCATCTGCACCTTTCTTCGTTCCTTCTGAATCTTCTGTCTATTCACAGTTTCCAAATGACTCCCACATTTTAGGTATTTGCCAGAGCAGCACTCTACTCCTGTTACCAAATTCTGTTTTAGTCAGCTAGGGCTGCTGTAACAAAGGAAGATTTATTCTTACACAGTCCGGTAGGCTGCAAGTCCAAATTTGGGATGTCTGCTCCAGGGGAAGGCTTTCCACTTGTCGGCTCTGGAGGATATTCATCAGTCTTTGTCCAGGAGAATTTTGGCTCAGGAACCTCGGGTCTAAAGGACACATTCTTCTCCTGATGCTGCTTTCTTGATGGTGTGAGGTTCCTAATTCTCTGCTTGCTTCTCCTTCCTTTTATCTCTTGTAGGACAAAAGGATTAAGGGTGGGAAAAGTCATACTCCAGGGAAACTCCCTTTACAGTGGAGCAGGAAGGTAATCCTATAAAGGTATTTACAGTCCCACTCTAACCTTTAACATACAGCACAGGAAAATCACAAAATGGCAGGCAATCACAAAATATTGGGAGTCATGGCTCAGCCACATGGCTACACATATTCATGGGGGACACAGCTCAATCCATGGCAGTGTTACAATGACATGCACAAACAGCTGGAAACACAAAAATGGAAAGAACATGCTCTGCACTTCTGAAAATGAAAGAATTGAAGAAAATATTCATGTGCCATATTGCAGTAGTGAAGGATTCTACAGGGACAATGTTAAATGACCCAGGAAGCATCAAAAGAATATGGAAAGAATATACAGAGTCATCATACCAAAAAGAACTGATCAACATTCAACCATTTCAGGAGGTAGCCTGTCATCAGGATCCACTGGTACTGAAGGAAGAAGTCAAAGCTGCATTGAAAGCACTGGTGAAAAACAAGGCTCCAGGAATTGAAGGACTATCAACTGAGATCTTTCAACACTTGGATGCAGTAATGGAAGTGCAGGACAGCTACCAGGCCAACCAACTAGAAGAGATCCATATTTATGCCTATTCCCAACAAAGATGATCCAAGCAGATGAGGAAATTATCAAACAATATCATTACTATCACACTCAAGTAAAATTTTGCAAAAGTTATTCAAAAGCAACAGCAACAGTGTATTGGCAGGGACCTGCCAGAAATTCAAGGCAGATTCAGAAGAGGACCTGGAACCAAGGATAACATTTCTGGTGTCAGATGGATCTTAGCTGAAACAGGGAATATCAGAAAGATGTTTACCTGTGTTTCCTTGACTATGCAAAGGCATTTGACTATGTGGATCCTAACAAATTATGGATAACATTAGAGAGAATGGGAATTCCAGAACACTTAATTGTGTTCATGAGGAACTTATATATGGATCATGAAGCAGTTGTGCAAATAGAACAAGAGGACACTGCATGGTTTAACATCAGGAAAGGTGTGTGTCAGGATTGTACCCTTTCATCATACGTTTTTAATCTGTATGCTCAGCAAATAATCTGAGAAACTGGACTCTGTGAAGAAGAATGAGGCATCAGGTTTGAAGGAAGACTCATTAACCACCTATGTTATACAGATGATACTGCCCTGCTTGCTGGAAGTAAAGAGGATTTGAAACACTTACAGATGAAGATCAAAGATCAAAATCTTCAAAACTGATTGCACCTTGACACCAGGAGAACAAAAGTCTTCACAACTGAACCAGTAATCCACATCAGGATAACTGGAAAAAGGATTGAGGTTTTCAAGGACTTTGTTCTACTTGGTTCCACAATCACTGCCCACGGAAGCAGCAGTCAAAA
The DNA here is from genome assembly GCA_028571685.1 of Heterohyrax brucei. NCBI lineage: Eukaryota > Metazoa > Chordata > Mammalia > Hyracoidea > Procaviidae > Heterohyrax > Heterohyrax brucei. The sequence goes on from CM053166.1 coordinate 104,465,076, forward strand.
AATCAAAAGATGCATTGCATTGAGAAAATATGCTGCAAAATACCTCTTTAAAGCACTGAAAAAGATGTCACCTTGCAGACTCAGGTGCGCCTGATCCAGTCTGTGGTATTTTCAGTTGAATCATATGTATGCACAAGCTGGACAATGCATAATGAAGACAGAAGAAGAATTGGTGTCTTTGAATTATGTGTGTTGGAAAAGGATATTCGATGTATCCTGGACTGATAAAAGAACAAACATATCTATTCTGGAAGAAGAAAAAACAACATGCTCTTTGGAAGCAAAGATAGTGAGACTGTCTCACATACTTCAGATGTGTTGTCAGAAGGGATCAGTCCCTGGAAAAGGGCATTATACTTGGTAGAGTTGTGGGTCAGAGGAGAAGAGGAAGATCCTCAAGGAGATAGATAGACACAGTGGCTGCAATGAAGGGATTAAGCATAAAAGTGATTGTGAGTGAGGGGCAGAACCCAGATGGTGGACTAGACACACATCTCCTAGATTCCCTCTAAGACCTAAGGACTAGAATAATAAATGAATGGAGCAGTGTGGACATTCTGGGAGCCCCAGGATCTGGTGGAGGATTGCGAGATTGGACTGAGTGATAGGGAGGCAAGACATTAGCACACTGAGTCCTGCTTTTGCTGACTCATGACTTGAGGGGACTGCAGGTACAGATGCCTTTTTTGTTATTAAAGAAGGGGATACAGGGTCTGCAGAGCTGGTGAGCCTGGCACACAAATGTTCTGAACTGCAGCGCTTAAGTGAACAATGTATATTGCAGCAGAGAGACTGTGCTTCGGGCAGCCACATCTTCAGAGCCTAGCAGCCAACAGAGGGTGCCAGTGCCCCTCCTCCCTCTCTTCTCTATGCTGCATCACAGATTGTGCTGACTCACGGCACGAATGGTAGCTCAGGCAGGATGCCGTTTTGGTCAGCTGAGAGGAGGAGTCACCCATACCTGAGGTCTCAGTGGGGGCTAATTCTCACACTGAGCAACAATGTCTGCCTGGTCAGTACTTCTCCAGGTGTATAGCTGTTTTTGAGACAATCCTATCTTGGGATTTCAGTGGGGCCTGGCAGCCAAGGATGGTAGTGCTGTAAAACCTACCTTCTTTGAGCAAGATCACAGCATCTGGAGTTGGCCTATGAGCCAACGTCATTGTCAGCTAGGAGGTGGGCTTGCTACCCCTGAGGGTCTGACTGCTCTCTGAAGCTGCTGGACGGTGCCTCTCTTAGCAGTAATACAGCCTCTAAAATAAGACCAGATGGACAATGCAGCAGTGACAAGTCACTGAGTGAGGTGGTGGCATTTCTGCCACCTATTACTGAGCCACATCATGGTGTCAGCTGATGGCCCTCCAGAGACTACATAAGTTGGGTGATGTCTCTGTCAGAAGGTAGGGCCTGCCAATCCTGAGGGCCCAGTTGCTCTTGGCACCTGCTAGAATATGGTCCTTTTAGCAACAAAAGCAGTTTTTAAGTTAAATACAACTGGAGAGCACAGAAGTACCTGTCTTCCAAGTGTGGTGGCATCCCTCTTTCCTCCCCTCTGTGAGCTATACCATAGGCTCGACTGATTAAAGATGGAGAGTCACCACAGGTAAATTGCCACTGTTAGCAGCCAGGAGGTAGTCTGCCAACCCTGAGAACCCAGTTGGGGCTAGTCACTAGGGAAAGCAGAGACGGATGACAACCAAACATAATAGTGTCCTTATTCCCCTCTTAGAACTATGCCACAGCTCCATTGGTATAACAATAGAGAAACTGATGGTGTGAAGACAACAATCAATATCTAACCATTTAAAGAAGCAGATCACCATGGGTCCAGAAAATTCCCCAAATAAAGAATCCAAAAACTTCCCAGATGAAGAAGACTTTCTGAAATTATCAGATGTAGAATACAAAAGAATTATATACACAGCCCTCCTAGAGATTAAACAAAATACAGTAGGACAAAATGGAAAGTTAAGTAAGCTATATGAACTGCTGGAACATCAACAATCTGCAATCCAGCAGATCAATAATAATAAACCTAAAGATTTAAACAACTCAATGCAAAGCCAGAAGAGCAGGATGGATAATATGGAATACAGAATTAGTGAGCTTTATGATAAAGAAACAGACACCAGAATTTTTTTTTACATGCACATGAATGTTTATTTATTTTTTCTCTCTTTTTTTTTTATTTAACGTGACTGAGTGAAAATGTACATTTCCATATAAATTTACATGCCGACCTATATGCAGCTTCCACTGCTCTCCCTGCCCGGTGACAGCACACTATTCCTCTCTGCTCCATAAAAGTCTCATCCTCCCAACAGCCTCTTTTCCCCTCCTCTCCACACACTCTCCTTCCTCCAGCCAGAGGTCAGCAGGATGATACCCCATAGATGCATAGAACCATAAAGTGCATCCAATATATGGTCACTCTGCATTGCCAAGTCCAATCCATTCGTGTTCGAAGAGTGGACCTTCATTATGATTTATGGGCAAGGGCAGCATCAGGGCCAGGGTCCATGCTCTCAGGGGAACCCCAAAACCGCTGGACCATCAAATGAGGTCTTTTAGTGGAGATCTCAGGATGCACCGCTTTTTATTCTTGTGTTGCCAGTGAGACTCATCTCTGTGAGCTCCATTGCGACTATTACTGGTGGTGGCTGGGCACCATCCAGTTATTCCGGTCCCAAGTCGATGTAGGCACCCACTCTTGTGGGTCTCTCTATCTTCTAGGTTGTCTTTACCCTGGTCATTTTGGTCCTTGGTGAGCATCCGTTCCTGCTGAATTGGGACCATTTGCTGCAGACACCAGAATTTATGAGAAGAATTCAGAAAAAGATAATAAGAAAAATTAAGAAGCATTAAGAAGCATGTGGAACTCTATCAAGAGGAATAACCTGCGAATAATTTAAATTCCTGATGAAGGAGGGATAGCCAAAAATACAGAGAGAATTGTTGAAGCATTGTTGACAGACAACTTCTCTGAAACATAGATATTTAAGAAGCTTATCAGACACCACCAAAACTAGACCTCAAAAGAAAGACATACTAAACATACTATAATCAAGCTTAAAAAAGAAGTTCTTAAAGGCAATGAGACTTCAAAGAAAACTAAGGTACAAAGGGAAGCGCTGCAGGCTCTCATCAGGCACCAGAAGAAAACAGGTAATAAAGAAGAACTAAATAATTAGAGGCTAGAAGAATAATTGAAAAAAACTAACTAAACCAAAATCTGGTTTTATGAAAAGATCAACAAAATGAAAAACATTGGCTAAACATATAAAAGAAAAACAGGAGAGAAAACAAATAACCTGAATAAGAAATGGTATGGGAGATGTCAGACCCAATGGAAATAGAAAGTATCATAAAGGAATACTATGAAAGACTGTACTCTGATTTGGAAACCTAGAGGAAATGGAGAAATTTCTGGATTCACATGACCTACCAAAATTATCACAATGGGAAGTAGAACAACTTAATAAACCCATCACAAAGAAAGAAGTTTTAAAGTCATCAAAAGACTACTAGCCAACTGGAAGACATTATATTGAGTGAAAGTAGTCAGCGACAAAGGGACAAATACTGTATGAGACCTCTACGATAAGACCTCAAAAACAGACTTGTGTATAGAAGAAAAGACTCTTTGACAGCTGCAAGGGAGGCGAGGGAGGGAGATGGAGGGGGGAGGGTTTAGTGTAGATAGTTACTAGAAATTTAGTTGGGAGAAAGCGATGATAGCACACATTAGAAACAAGAGCAACATTAAGTGGACTTCAGCATAACTTGAGTAGTCCTTCCATCTTAACTCAATACTGCAAGGATAGAGTAGCTGGGGCAGGGGGCGGGGGACCACGCTCTTAGGTGAATTCCAGGCCAATTGGCACAACTAGCATTTTGCTAAGAGAGCTCTCTGAACCCCACATTGGTGAGTGGCTTCTGGGGTCTTAAAAGCTGCCAAGCTGCCATCCAGGGACACAGCAAATGGTCCCAACTCAGCAGGAACGGATGTTCACCGAGGACCAAAATTACATGTGGTAAAGACAACTGAGAAGACAGAGAGACCCACAAGAGTGGGTGCCTACATCGACTTGGGACCGGAAGAACTGGATGGTGCCTGGCTACCACCAGTGATAGCCACGATGGAGCTCACAGAGAGGAGTCTCACTGGCAACACAAGAATAAAAAGGGGTGCATCATGAGATCTCCACTAAAAGACCTCAATTGATGGTCCAGAGGTTTTGGGGTTCCTCTGAGAGCATGGCCCCCGGCCCTGATGCTGCCCTTTCCCATAAATTATAACAAAGGTCCACTCTTTGGACAGGGATGGATTGGACTTGGCAATGCAGAGTGACCACATATTGGAAGCACTTTGTGGTTATAAACATCTACAGGATTTCATCTTGCTGACCTCTGGCTGGAGGAAGGGGAGTGGACGGAGAGGAGGGGAAAGGAGGTTGTTGGGAGGATGAGACATGTATGGAGCAGAGAGGAATATTGTGCAGTCACCGGACAGGGAGAGCAGTGGAAGCTGCATATAGGTGGGCATGTAAATTTATACGTGAATGTACATTTTCACTCAGTTATGTTAAATAAAAAAAAGAAGTGAAAAAAAAAAAAAGACTACTAACTATGAAAAGTTCTGGCCCAAATGGCTTCACCAGAGAATTCTAACAAACTTTTAGAGAAGAGTTATCTCCAATAATACTGAGGCTATTTCACAGTATAGAAAGGGATGGAACACTCCCAAATTCATTCCACGAAGTCAACACAACCCTGATACCAAAGCAAGGGAAAGATTCTACACATACCAAAAAAAAAATACAGACCAATATCACTCATGAACCTAGATGCAGAAATCTTCAACAAAATCCTAGCTAGTGGAATTCAGCAATGTATCAAAAAAAAAAAAAAAAATTCACCACAACCAAGTTGGATTCATACCAGGGATGCAAGGCTGATTCAACATCAGAAAAATAGTTGTGATCAACCACATACATACCACAAGTGATAAGAATCACTTGATTTTGTCAAATGATATAGAAAAAGCATTTGAGAAAGTCCAACACCTATTGATGCTAAAGACTCTTATAAAAATAGGAATAGAGGGGAACTTCCTCAACACAATAAAGGTCATCTACACAAAGCCAACCTCTTACATCATCCCAAATGAGGGAGACTGAAGGAATTCCCCTTGAGAACTGGGACTAGACAAGGATGCCCACTCTCACATTTCTATTCAACAATGTACTAGAAGTTACTAGCTAGAGCAATTATATAAGACAAAGAAATAAAGGGAATCCACATCAGCAAAGAAGAATTAAAAATCTCTCTATTTGCAGATGATATGATCCTATACTCAAAGAATCATAAACAATCCATAAGTAAATTACTGGAAGTAATTGAAGAGTTCAGCAAAGTATCAGGATATAAGATAAACATAAGTAAATCCATAGTACTCCTTTATACCAAAAAGAGACATCAAAGAAGAAATCACCAGATCAATACCATTTACTACAGCCCCCTAAAAGACAAAATACCTAGGAATAAATCTGAGTGGAGAAATAAGGGACCTATACAGAGAGGACTACAAGAACTTACAGCAAGAAACTTACTTAAAGGACAAACTTACCCTGATTATGGACAGGAAGACTTAACATTGTGAAAATATCTATTGTACCCAAAGTGATCTACATATACAATGCAATCCCAATACTAATTACAGTGTCATTACATAATAAGATGGAGAAACAAGTCACCAATTCGTTTTGAAAGGGAAGAAACCCTGGATAAGTAAAGCACTACTAAGGAGGAGGAACACAGTGGGAGGCCTCACTCTACTTGACTTTAGAACCTGTTACACTGCCACCATAGTCAAAAGGCCTGGTACTGGTACAAAAACAGACATACAGGCCAATGGAACAGAACTAAGACCTCAAGAAATATCACCACCCTCTTATGAACAGTTGATATCTGACAAAGGCCCAAAGGTCACAAACTGGGTAAAAACAGTCTCTTTAACAAGTGGTGTTGGCAAAATTGCATATCCAACTGCAAAAAACTGAAACAGGACCCATATCTCACACTTTACACAAAAACTAACTGAAAGTGGATTAAAAACCTAAATATCAAACTTAAAACATTAAAAATCTTGCAATAAAAAATAGAGTCAACAAGAAATGTTCTAATACACGGCTTATACAGACTACAAAGTCTGACCAACAATGCAAGAACAAAAGAAAAGAAAATTGTTAAGTGGGAACAACTAAGAATCAAACACCTTTGCTGGCCCAAAGACTTTACCAAGAGAGGTAACAGACTACTTACATAATGAGAAAAATATTTGGCAACTGTATTTTGGACTGATGTCAGATTTCCATAATCTACAAGGTCCTGCAAAATATCAGCAAGAAAATGTAAATAACCCAATTAAGCAATGGGCAAAGAAGATAGGCCAACACTTCACCAAGGAAGACATCTGGGCAGCCAAAAGACACATGATGAAATGCTCGCAACAATTAGCTATCAGAGAAATCCAAATCAAAACTACAATGAGACACCATCTCACCCTAACGAGGTTGGCCATGGTCCAAAAAACACAAAACAGCAAATGCTGAAGAGACTGTGGAAAGATAGAACTGTCTGCACTACTGGTGGGATTGCGCACTGTTACAATCTCTTTGAAAAGCAATTTGACGCTTCCTTAAAAAGCTAAAAATAAAAAAGTATCATTTGATCCAGTAATCCCACTGCTTGGAATATATCCTACAAAATGCAGTCACACAAATAGATACATGCCCACAAATATTTGTTGCAGCACAGTCCACAACGGCAAAAAAGATGAATCAACCCAGATGCCCAACAACAGATGAATGGATAAACAAACTATGGTACATATACTCAATGGAACACTATGCAATGATAAAGAACAATGGTGATTTCAGGAAGCATATCACAATCTGCTTTCAACTGGGAAACATCACGCTAAGTGAAATCAGTCAGTGGCAAAATGACAAATATTGTATGAGAACCCTGCTATATGGACTTAAAAATAGGCTTACACACAGAAGTAAAGACTCTTTGATGGTTACAGGGTGGGGAGGGACAGAGAGGGTTGATCGGAGATTAGAGAGTTGACAGAAATTTGTTTAGGTGAAAGAAGTGACAGCACACAGTTGAAAGTAGATCAACTTAACTGGACTTCACCATAAACTGAAAGGCTTTCTAAACTCAACCTCATATTTCAAAGAATAGAGTAGCAGGGATGGGGTCTGGGGACCATGTATTCACAGGATATCAAGGCCAATTGGCATAACTAGCCTATTGCTAAGAGTGTCTTTGTGGTGGTCAGGATTATATCAACTTGGCTACTCCATATTTGGCTGCTGTATTAAGTGGCAGGGCAGAGTTTGTGGTGGCTCCCCATCCCTCGGCTCTCATGTCCTGACCTTCACTACGGCTGCTGGTCTGCTCACGTAGCCAGGAGCTCATGCTCTCTTCTTGTGGTGTCTGGTTCTGGGACTTGAGCTAGCAGCTGTTGGACTCATCAGTCCTTACAGTCAGCACTTGAGAGTCCTGCTCCCTGACATGCCGATCCTGGGTTCTCCAGTCTCTGCCGTTCCTGCTCCCTGACGTGCCGATCCTGGGTTCGCCAGCCTCTGCTGCTCCTGCTCCCTGACCTGCCGATCCTGGGTTTGCCAGCCTCTGTCGCTTCATCTCGCCACCAGCTTGGGATCCACTGACCTGCACAACCTGTGATCTAGAACTCTGGTCTCTGACCTGCTGACTCTGGGTTCCTCAGCTTCCGTGGCCACGTGAGGCTTGTGCCAGAACTTGGGACATTCAGCTTCTGTGATTACCGTGAGCTGTTTCCAGTCTCTCTCTCTCTCTCTATCTCTAACTATCTATCTATATTATAAATCTTTCCTTGTACCTACACGTGTTACTGGTTTTGCTTCCCTAGAAAACCCAGCCTAAGACAATCTTCTATACCCCATATTGGTAAGTGGCATCTGGGATTTTAAAAGCTAACAAGCTGCCATCTGAGGTACACCAAATAGTCCCAACTCATCCGGAACTGATGATTACTGAGAATAACAAAGATGCAAGGGTAGAACAGCCCAGGATATGGAAGTAAGCATATGAAAGGGAGACTGTATCAATTTGAGACCAGAAGAACCAAATGGTGCCTGGCTACCACCAAAGGCAGCCATGATGGGGGACACAATGTAGAGTTTCTGAGGCAACACTAGAAAAAAAGGGGTGCATCCTAAGAACTCTACTAAAAGACCTGAACTGATGGTCTGACAGCCTAGAGGATCCCCTGGGAACATGGCCACTCTACCTGCTGCTGCCCTTGACTGGAAACCAGTAATAAGTCAACTCTTCAGACAAGAATGGATTGGACTTGGGGACACAGTGTAGCATTTGATTTGTATAATTTATGGTTCTATACATTTACAGGAGGCTGTCCTACTGGTCTCTTTCTAGATGGGAGATTAGAGGTTGGAACGAGACAGATGCTATATAGAGGATTCTAGATATATAGAGTGAAAAGGAGGAATGTGCTGTTGCCAGGTGGGTAGAGCAGAGGGAGCTGCAGATAGGTGGGCATTCAAAATCAATTTTGATAGTATACTTTCATTTAATCACACGAAAAAAATGATTGTGGGTTTGGTGCAGGACTGGGCTGTGTTTTGTTCTGTTGTGTATAGCATCACTATGAGTCTGAACATGGTACCTAACAATAACAGTTACAATACCTTCTGATATGTTGGATTTGATAATATTTAATGTGAACTCTCTGAATTACCAAGTAAGTTTTACCATTTAGCTATATAAGGATGCTGAAAATCCTTATTAAGATTTGTGATCTTTATTTACTACGCCACTATATTTCAAATGGTGGTAAAAGGGCATCATGTGTTATAGCTACCCGAAAGCTTGTTAAAATCAGATTCACATGTTCAACTTCACATTATGAAACAGAATCCCTGGGGATAGGGCCAAGGTAATTTACTGTTTAGAAAGCTACTCACATACAGTAATTGTTAAGTACCTGTTCTTGGAAAAAGTTGCACCCACTCAGGTTTTGGCTTTGATGTGAGGAAGAGATTGGAGCAGGAAGAAAATGGAATCAAGGAAACAGGTTAAGAGGCTATTTAAATGATCCAAGTGAGGGATAATGAGAGACTGAACATTTCAGAGGTAGAATCAACAAACCTTTCTAATGAATTTTAGCCATGGTTCTAAGTTCCATAGAAAGAAAATTCTAGATTAAAGCATTATATGATTATATGTAGGAGTTTCCTGTCAATGTATTGTTAAATTGCTTCTGAATGATCTTCAGCAAATTTTTACTTGTGGGTGACATAAATGACACTGTTCAGTGATTTCTACATTTGCGTGAATCATCTTTCTTTGGAATAGGCATAAATAGGGGTCTCTTCCAGTTGGTTGGCCAGGCAGCTGTCTTCCAAATTTCTTGGCACCGTCAAAAGACTAAACAAATCTGTCTTGGAGGAAGTATAGCCAAAATGATCCTCAGATGTGAGAATAGTGAGACTGTGTCTCATGTAATTTGTACAGGTTATCAGGAAGAAACAGTCCCTAGAGAAGTGGAGGGTCAGTAAAAAGGAGGAAGACCGTCAACAAAATGGATTGACACAGTGGCTGAAACAATGGGCTGAAGCATAACAATGAGGATGGTGCAGCAATATGTATTGTTTCATTCTCTTGTACACAGGGTCATTATAAGTCAGAACTGACTCAACTACACCTAACAGCAACAACAACATGTAGGATTATCTGTACCTAACAGAATTGTGAAAGGTTTTTCAGTTAAACATTTCCCTAAGCCACATGTCACTTTAAGTAAGGTAACAGTTAAAGTCAAAGCAATTCAAAGTAATTGAGGAAGAAGATCTAATAACCCACTCTCCCATAATCCAGTATATTAGGGAAAGGACTAAATCTATGTATGACCAGTTAGGTGATCCAGATATAAGTGTCGATAATCTCCAATATCACCACCAATCCTGATTTATAGGGATTAAAAAAAGGCATTTTTAATAGATGGTGTTTCATCCTTATAATTATTTGAGATGAGATAATAATATATTGCTTAAAAATATTGTTGTAGAGGGGTAGAGTCAAGATGGCAGACTAAGCAGATGTCTCCTTACATCCTTCTGGAAACCAACACCTGAACTGATAGTCAAACGGAGGCTTCTGGTCACCTAGTGAGCCCCAGGACACAGCACAGGACTGTTAATTTGGACTTCATACCACTGAACAAAAAACCAACTCTCTTTCTCTGACTCCGGCTCCGGGCTAGCCCTGGCTCTCAAAGACTGAAGGTAACGCACCAATTTGACATTTTTTTCTCTGTCTTGGCCAGAGAGCGGAGCTGGGTCTTGCCTAGTGACTAGTCTCAGACACTCTGCTGGTGAGACAGGCAGACGACATTGCCATATTTTGAGAGCCAGCCTTAAGACTCTGTATCCTAGCCAACTTGGGACTCTTTTTATCTCTGCCACAGCACGGATTGTACAGAATAACGGGGCTTATTTGTGGGATGTCATGTTGGATACAGAGATTTTAGCGGGACCTAAATCTTAGCCAGGGAGCCAGCGCCTGCAAACAGGACAGCATTTTGCTGACAGAAAAACAGTAGTTTCCACAATGTCGCCTACGGTGGGGCCCAGCAACAGAGGCTGAGGACTCACTATGGCCTGGCACCATTAGAACCTCTATCTGTTGACTGTGTGGAGGGTGCCATCTTAGATATGGTGGCCACAGCTGGACCTAATTCTTAGCTTGGGAGCCAGAGCCTGCCCACAGGAGAGTGCTTGTCTAGCAGAAAAGAAGGAGTTTATACAGCGTGGCCTAACGCTGGGCCCTGTCAGCAGAGGCCAACAGGGTAGTAGAATTGCTGTATTTTGAACTAGTTCATATCATCTGGGGTTGGATACAGAGGCGCTTACTTTTGTAGTTGGGAAGAGGGAACTCTACACCTCAAAACCCAACTGACTTCAGAAGAGGTCAGAAATCTTTTCTTTTACATTTTAAGACAGCCTAGAGAAACATCTGCAGTCCATCCTCACAGTATCTCTTCCAGCCTCTACTTACTCACATGAAACCCAAAAAGCAACAGACACTTGTGGAAACAAGAAATTACCAATGGATACAGAAGGCTCCCAAACAAAACAACCAAGGAGTTTTCCGGATGAAGAAACTTTTCTGAAAACATCGGAAGATGAATACAAAAGGATTATATACTAAGCCCTTCTAGACCTTACAGAAAATGCAGCACAACAAAAGGAAAAATTAAGCAAGCTGTTCCATCTAATGAAACACCAGTGCTCTCAAATCCAACAGATCAAGAAGAAAATCAAAGACATAGAAACTTCCACTCAAAGCCAAGAAAACAGAATGGAACAAATGGAAAAAAGAATTTCTGACTTGGAAGACAGAGCTACTGACACCAGCGTCTATGAGGAGAAATCAGGAAAAAGAAACAAGAAAAATGAAGAAGCATTAAGAAGCATGTGGGGCTCTATAAAGAGGAACAACCTTTGATTAACTGAAGTCCCTGAACAGGATGAAACATCTGAGAACACAGAGAGTATCATTGCTGAGCTGCTGACAGAAAACTTCCCAGAAATCATGAGGGAAGAGAATATAGATATCCCAGATGGATATCGTACTCCAACCAATATACATCTCAAAAGAAAGACTCCAGGACATATTATAATCAAGCTTAACAAAAGGAAATATAAAAAGCAACTCTTAAAGGCAGCAAGACTCAAAGCAAAGTTAATATTCAGAGGGAAACCTTGTAGGCTTTCATCAGATTTTTCAGCAGAAACCATACTGGAACAGAGGCAGTGGCATGACACATTCAAAGTCTTGAAGGAGAAGAACTTCCAACCAAGAATTATATATTCTGCAAAACTATCTTTCAAATATGAAAATGAAATGAAGACATTCCCAGATAAACAGAAACTCAGAGACTTTGTAAAAAACAAACCAAAACTACAAAAAATACTGAAAGAAGTTCTTGGCGTTGGCTTGGAAGAACAAAACCACTAACTTTGTATCTTTGAACGACACATCATCCAGAATTCTACTCAGTTAGGGAAGACTCCAAACTCAATCACAGCTTTTTTTTTTTTAAATTTTTATTTAACATGACTGAGTGAAAATGTACATTCATGTATAAACTTACATACCCACATATATGTACCTTCCACTGCTCTCCCTGTCCGGTGACTGCACACTATTCCTCTCTGCTCCATACATGTCTCATCCTCCCAACAGCCTCCTTTCCCCTCCTCTCCATCCACTCCCCTTCCTCCAGCCAGAGGTCAGCGAGATGATATCCTATAGATGTATAGAACCATAAAGTGCTTCCAATATATGGTCACTCTGCAGTCCCAAGCCCAATCCATCCCTGTCCAAAGAGTGGACTTTTCTTATAATTTATGGGAAAGGGCAGCATCAGGGCCGGGAGCAGGGGTGGCAATTCTAATCTCAGACAAAATCAATTTTAATGTCAAATCCACCATCATGGGCAAAGATGGACACTATTTATTGCTGAAAGGTTCAGTACACAAGCAAGACTTAACTATATTAAATATTTATGCACCAAATGGCTTGGCTTGGCAAAGAGTCGGATCTGACTCGACGGCACTTGGCAATGTCAGAGCACCTAAATGTGTCGAAGAAACACTGACTACGCTCAAAAGAGAGTTAGATGACTCCACAATAATAGTGGGAGACTCTAACACTCCACTCTCATCACTAGACAGATCATCTAGAAACAAGCTCAGTAAAGATACAGAAGACCTCATTGACACAGTTAACTAATTAAACCTCACTGATATATACAGAACTTTCCACCCATCAGCAGACAACTACACCTTCTTCTCCAGTGCACATGGAACATTCTCCAGAATTGACCACGTGATAGGCCATAAAGCAATGCTCAACAAAATCCATACTATTGAATTACTGCAAAGCATCTTCTCAGATCATAAATCCATAAAAGTTGAAATCAATAGCAGAAAAAACAGAGATAGAAAGTGGAACTCTTGGAAACTGAACAACATCTTACTCAAAAAAACATGGGTTATAGAGGAAATCAGGATGAATTTAAGAAATTTATGGACTCCAATGAGAACGAAAACACTTCCTACCGGAACCCATGGGATACAGCCAAAGCAGTGCTCTGAGGTCTGTTTATCTCAATAAATGCACACATTTGGAAGGAAGAAAGAAAGCAAATCAAGGAACTAACTCTACATCTTGAAAAAGTAGAAAGAGAACAACAGAGGAACCCCTGGGGCACCAGAAGAAATAAGATCATAAAGATTAGAGAAGAGCTAAATGAATTAGAGAATAGATAAAGAATTGAAAAAATTGAAAAAACCAAAAGCTGGTTTTCTGAAAATATCAACAAAATTGATAAACCAGTGGCTAAAATTACTAAAGAAAAGCAGAAAAGGAAACAAATAACCCAAATTAGAAATGACAGGGGAGTGATCACCACACATGCAACAGAAATCAAAAATATCATAATAGAATACTATGAAAGACTGTACTCTAACAAATTTGAAAACCTAGGGGAAATGGACCAATTCCTTGACTCATACCACCTACCCAAATTATCACAACATGAAGCAGAACAACTTAATAAACCCATCACAAAGGAAGAGATTGAAAAGGTCATCAAAACACTACCAACCAAAAAAAGTCAGGGTCCAGATGGCTTCACAGCAGAATTCTACCAAGCATGTAGAGAAGAGTTATCCCCAATACTACTGAGACTATTTCACAGTATAGAAAGGGATGGAGTACTCCCAAACTCATTCTATGAAGCCAGGATAACTCTGATACCTAAGCGAGGAAAAGATCAAACAAAGACAGAGAACTACAGACCGATAACGCTCATGAACCTAGGTTCAAAAATTTTCAACAAAATTCTTGCCAACAGAATACAACAACATATCAAGAAAATAATCCATCATGACCAAGTGGGATTCATACCAGGGATGCAAGGCTGGTTCAACATCAGGAAAACAATTAATGTGATTAACCACATAAATAACACAAAAGACAAGGATCACCTGATTTTGTCCATTGATGCAGAAAAGGCATTTGATAAAGTCCAACACCAATTCATGCTAAAAACTCTTTGCAAAATGGGCATAGATGGCAAATTCCTCAACACAATAAGGTCAATTTATACAAAGCCAATTGCCCACGTCATCCTGAATGGATAGAGACTGAAAGACTTTCCCTTGACATGAGGAACTAGACAAGGATGCCCACTGTCACCTCTCCTATTCACCATTGTACTAGAAGTTCTAACCAGAGCAATTAGACAAGATGAAGAAATAAAGGGTGTCTGCATTAGCAAAGAGGAAGTTAAAATCTCCCTGTCCGCAGATGATATGATTGTATATGCAGAGAACCCCAAGGAATCTATAAGTAAGCTACTCAAACTAATAGAAGAGTTCAGCAAAGTCTCAGGATATAAGATAAACATAAGTAAATCAGTAGCATTTCTTTATACCAACAATGAGACTGTTAAGGAGGAAATTATCAAATCAATACCATTTATGATAGCCCCTAAGAAGATAAAGAACTTAGGAATTAATCTAACCACAGAAACAACAGACCTTTACACAGATAACTGCAAGCCCTTACTACAAGAAACTAAGAGAGACTTAGATAATTGGAAAAACCTACCCTGCTCATGGATAGGAAGACTTAACATTGTGAAAATGTCCATTTTACCCGAAGCAATTTATTTATATAATGCAATCCCAATACAAGTTTCAGCATCATTTTTTAATGAGATGGAGAAACAAATCACCAATTTTGTTTGGAAAGGGAAGAAGCCCCGGATAAATAAGGTACTACTAAGAAGAAGAACACACTGGGAGGACTCTCATTACCCGACCTTAGAACATACTACACTCCCACAGTGGTCAAAACAGGCTGGTTCTGGTACAAGAACAGACAGAGGGATCAATGGAACAGAATTGAGACCCCAGAGATGACACCATCTGCCTATGAACAGTTGATATTCAACAAAGGCCCTAAGACATTAAACTGGGGTAAAAACAGTATCTTCAATGAATGTTGCTGGCAAAATTGGTTATCCATCTGCAATAAACTGAATCAAGATCCATGTCTTACACCTATACAAAAACCAACTCCATCTGGTTAAAAGACCTAAGTATCAAACCTAAAACAATAAAGCTCATCTAAGAAAATGTAGGAACAACAATGAAAGTTTTAATACACAATGAGGACAGACTCCAAAATCTGTCAAAGAAACCTCAATCAACAGAAGAGAAAATAGATAAATGGGAACTATTAAGAATCAAACACTTTTGCTCATCCAAAGACTTTATTAATAGAATTAAAAGAACACCCACAGAATGGGAAAAAATATTTGGCAACTCTATGTCAGACTGACGCCTGATCTCCATAATCTATAAGATACTACAAAATATCAATAAGAAGAAGATAAACCATCCAATTAAGCGATGGGCAAAGGAAATGGACAGACACTTCACTAAACAGGAGATCCAGGCAGCCAAAAAACACATGCGGACATGTTCACGATCTTTAGTTATTAAAGAAATTCAAATCAAGACAACAATGAGATACCATTTCACCCTAACAAGATTGGCCATGATCCAGAAAACACAAAAGAACAAATCCTGGAGTGGTTGAGGAGAAAGTGGAACCCTCCTACACTGTTGGTGGGGTTGGAAAATGGTCCAGCCTCTTTGGAAGGCAATCTGGTGCTTCCTAAAAAAAACGGATATCAATATACCATTTGACCCAGTCATTCCACTACTTGGATTATATCCTACAGAATCAAGGCCTTTCACACCAACGGACATGCACCAGAATGTTTATCGCTGCAGAGTCCACGATGGCAAAAATATTGAATCAACCCAGATGCCCAACAACAGAAAAATGGATAGATAAACTATGGTACATATACTCAATGGAGCACTACGCAATGATAAAGAATAACGATGATTCCAGGAAACATCTCCTAACCTGGTTTAAACTGGAAGACATTATTTTGAGTCAAAATAGTCAGCGACAAAATGACAAATGCTGTATGAGACCTCTACGATAAGATCTCAAAAACGGACTTGTGTTTAGAAGAAAAGACTCTTTGACAGCTGCAAGGGAGGGGAGGGAGGGAGATGGAGGGGGGAGGGTTTAGTTTAGATAGTTACTAGAAATTTAGTTGGAGAAAGCGATGATAGCACACATTAGAAACAAGAACAACATTAAGTGGACTTCAGCATAACTTGAGTAGTCCTTTCATCATAACTCAATACTGCAAGGACAGAGTAGCTCGGGTGGGGTGTTAGTGACCATGCTCTTAGGTGAATTCCAGGCCAATTGGCACAACTAGCATTTTGCTAAGAGAGCTCTCTGAACCTCACATTGGTGAGTGGCTTCTGGGGTCTTAAAAGCTGCCAAGCTGCCATCCGAGGACATAGCAAATGGTCCCAACTCAGTAGGAACGGATGCTCACCGAGGACCAAAATGACATGTGGTGAAGACAACTGAGAAGACAGAGAGACCCACAAGAGTGGGTGCCTACATCGACTTGGGACCAGAAGAACCAGATGGTGCCTGGCCACCACCAGTGATAGCCACGATGGAGCTCACAGAGAGGAGTCTCACTGGCAACACAAGAATAAAAAGGTGTACATCATGAGATCTCCACTAAAAGACCTCAACTGTTGGTCCAGCGGTTTTGGGGTTCCTCTGAGAGCATGGCCCCCGGCCCTGATGCTGCCCGTTCCCATAAATGATAACAAAGGTCCACTCTTTGGACAGGAATGGAATGGACTTGGCAATGCAGAGTGTGTACATTTATGGAGATAAACAGACCTCTGAGCACTGCTTTGGCTGTATCCCATAGGTTCTGGTAGGAAGTGTTTTCGTTCTCATTGGAATCCATGCATTTCTTTAATTCATCCTTGATTTCCTCTATAACCCATGTGTTTTTGAGCAAGACGTTGTTCAGTTTCCAAGAGTTCCACTTTCTATCTGTTTTTTCTGCTATTGATTTCAACTTTTATGGCTTTATGATCTGAGAAGATGCTTTGCAGTAATTCAATAGTATGGATTTTGTTGAGCATTGCTTTATGGCCTATCACGTGGTCAATTCTGGAGAATGTTCCATGTGCACTGGAGAAGAAGGTGTAGTTGTCTGCTGATGGGTGGAAAGTTCTGTATATATCAGTGAGGTTTAATTAGTTAACTGTGTCAATGAGGTCTTCTGTATCTTTACTGAGCTTGTTTCTAGATGATCTGTCTAGTGATGAGAGTGGAGTGTTAGAGTCTCCCACTATTATTGTGGAGTCATCTAACTCTCTTTTGAGCGTAGTCAGTGTTTCTTCGACACATTTAGGTGCTCTGACATTGCCAAGTGCCGTCGAGTCAGATTCGACTCTTTGCCAAGCCAAGCCATTTGGTGCATAAATATTTAATATAGTTAAGTCTTGCTTGTGTACTGAACCTTTCAGCAATAAATAGTGTCCATCTTTGCCCATGATGGTGGATTTGACATTAAAATTGATTTTGTCTGAGATTAGAATTGCCACCCCTGCTCTTCTTTGTTCATTGTTAGCTTGATATATATTCTTCCATCCTTTCATTTTCAGTTTGTTCCTGTCTTTAGGTCTCAAGTGAGTTTCTTGAAGACAACATATGGATGGGTTGTGTCTTTTGATCTAAGATGACACTCAGTGTCTCTTTACTGGAGCATTCAGCCTATTCACATTCAATGTAATTATTGACAGGTATGTGTTGCCATTGTGATATGTTTATTTTTATGTTGATGTTTTCTCTGTTGTTCTTATTAGTCTGTTCTTGGACACTCTTTTTTGTGACTTGATTTTTCACCTTTTTCAGAGCTGGTTTTATAGTTGTTGAGACTCGTGTGTTAGATTTCTTGAAATGGTATGATACATCTTTGTTGTGCTTTACAGCTGCCCCTATGAACCCCCTTAATAAACTGTTTATAAACCCAATTTTAATTACTACAAGTCTTGTCATCTTCCTCTCCATCTGGAAGGATTATAACAACTGTAGTACATCCCTCTTTTTATTAGGATGACACCATAGTTTTCATGATGATCACTGGATTGCTTCTTTCCATATCAAAGCTGTGAATTACTTTGGAACCTTCCCTAAATTAGTAGAGTATTGAGTAGTGTGTCGTTCTAAAATATAAAGCTAGTGGTTTTGTTCTTCTAAGCCAAAGCCAAGAACTTCTTTCAGTATTTCTTGTAGTTTGGGTTTGGTTTTTACAAAGTCTCTGAGTTTCTGTTTATCTGGGAATGTCTTAATTTCATTTTGGTACTTGAAAGATAGTTTTGCAGGATATATAATTCTTGGTTGGAAGTTCTTCTCCTTCAAAACTTTGAATGTATCGTGCCACTGTCTCCGTGCCAGCATGGTTTCTGCTGAGAAATCTGACGAGAGCCTACAGGGTTTCCCTCTGAATGTTAGCTTTGCCTTGAGTCTTGCTGCCTTTAAGAGTTGCTGCTTGTGTTTCATTTTGTTAAGCTTGATTTTAATATGTCTTGTCTTTCTTTTGAGATCTATATTGGGTGGCGTACGATATGCATCTGAGATGTCTATATTCTCTTCCTTCATGATTTCTGGGAAGTTTTCTTTCAGCAGCTCAGCAACAATATTCTCTGTGTTCTCAGATGTCTCACCCTGTTCAGGGAGTCCAATTAATCGAAGGTTGTTCCTCTTAATAGAGTCCCACATGCTTCTTAATGCTTCTTCATTTTTCTTGTTTCTTTTTTCTGATTTCTGCTCATAGATGCTGGCATCAGTAGCTCTGTCTTCCAAGTCAGAAATTCTTTTTTCCATTTGTTCCATTCTGTTTTCTTGGCTTTGCATGGAAGTTTCTATGTCTTTGATTTTCTTCTTGATCTGTTGGATTTCAGAGTACTGGTGTTCCATCAGATCAAACAACTTGCTTAATTTTTCATTTTGTTCTGCTGCATTTTGTATAAGGTCTAGAAGGTCTCTGTATATAATCAATTTGTATTCACTTCCTGATGCTTTCATAAAAGTTTCTTCGTCTGGAAAACTCCTTGTTTGCTTTGTTTGGGAGCCTTCTGAAGCCATGAGTGATTGCTTGTATGCCACAATTGTCTGTTGCTTTTTGGTTCCCATGTGAGTATATAGAGGCTGGAAGAGGTACTGTTAGAATGGATTGCAAATGTTTCTCTAGGCTTTCTTCAAATGTAAAGCAAAAGGTATCTGACCAGTTCACAAGTCAGTTAGGTTTTCAGGTGTAGAGGTCCCTCTTGTCTTCTGACAAATTAAGCGCCACTATATCCAACCCCAGATGATAACAAACTAGTTCAGAATACAGCAATGCTACTGCCCTGTTTGCCTCTGCTGACAGGGCCTAGCCTTAGCCAACACTGCGTCGAGTACTGGTTTTGTGATAGAAAAGCGCTGTCCTGTGGACAGGCTCTGGCTCCCAAGCTAAGAATTAGGTCCAGCTGCGGCCACCGTATCCAAGATGGTGTCCTCCACACAGGCAGCAGACACAGGGGCTAAAGGTGCCGAGAGGCAGTGATTCCTCTGATTTAGTTGCAGGGCCCCCAACGTAGGCAGCACTGTGCAATATCACTACTTTTCTGTTGGAGAAGTGCTGTCCCGTTTGCAGGCACTGGCTCCCAGGCTAAGAATGAGGTCCTGCTAAAATCTCAGTACCAACATGGCGTCCCGCACCCTGACCGCGGAGCTCCGCACAAACCCCGCTGAGGCAGCTACAAAAGGAAAGGCTCAAAATGGCTAGATTAACAGAGTCCCGAGCCTGGCTCTCAGAATATGGGAATTTCGCCTGCCTATCCCCTCAGCAGCGCGTCTGAGTCCAGCCGCCAGGCAAGACCCAGCTCCGCCCGCCAGCCGAGACAGAGGACAAAAAAAGTCAAGATGGTGCGTTTACCTTCCCTCCCTGAGAGCCGGGCTAGCCAGGAGCGGGGGTCAGCGAAAGAGAGGAGGTTTTTCACTGAGTGGTATGAAGTCCCAATTAACAGCTCTGTGCCATGTCCTGAGTCTGATTAGGTGATCAGAAGGCTCTTTTTGATTGTCAATTCAGGTCTTGGTTTCCACAGGGATATAAGGAGACATGTGCTTAGTCCACCATCTTCACTCCACCACCATTAATGATATTTTTTGATAATTTCTGCATTCTTTTGGATATCCTTTCTTTGGAAGGAACACAGATATGAATACTTTCTAGTGGGCCAAGTAGTTATATTCCAAATTACTTGGCAGATAAGTGATTGCTTCCCATGTTGCACACAGTTGTTGAAACACTTGAACTGTGTTTCTTTAGTTCCTGGAACCTTGTTTTTTACCAATGACTTCAGTGTAGCTTGGACTTGTCTCTTCAGTACCATTGATTCTTGATTATATGCCACCTCCCAAATAATTTGATCATTGACCAGCTTTTTTTTGGTACAGTGACTGTGTATTCTTTCCGTTTTCTTTTGATGCTTCCTACATTGTTCAGTATTGCAACTTTAGGCTTCATTTTTTTTCTTCAATTCTTTCAGCTTGAGAAATACTGAACTTGTTCTTCCCTTTTGGTTTGCTAACTCCAGGACCTTGCATATTTCATTACTTTGTCTTCCTGAGCTGCCCTTTTAAATACTTCGTTCAGCAATTTTATGTGACTGTTTCTTCCATTTGCTTCAGCTATTCTACATTCAAGAGCATGTCTGAGTATCTTCTGACATATATTTTATTTTCTTCCTTTCCGGTATTTTTAATGACCTTTGCCTTTCTTTATTTATGATATCCTTGATGTCATCTCACAACAGGTCTGGTCTTCAGTCATTAGTATTCAATGCACTAAATCTTTTTTGGGGTGGTCTCTACATTCGACTGGGATATACTCAATATCTTACTTTGGTTCCTGTGAACTTGTTTAAATTTCTTCAGCTTCAACATGAACTGTCACATGAGCAATTGATGTTTCACAGTCAGCCTTCAGCCTTGTTCTGGTTTGCAACACTGAGCTTCTCCAGTGTCCCTTTCCATAGTAGCAGTCAAGTGGATTCCTGCTCATTCTATCCAGAAAAGTCCAAGTATATAGTCACTGTTTGTGTTGTTGAATTTGCTAAGAATAAGTCTTTGGTCTTGCAAAATTTTATGTCTACAGATATGGCTAAATGTTCCCTGGAAGACACAGTTACACCTGGTTGAGTTCCACTGTTCCAAACAAAAAATAGTATTACTTAAATTTCTTCAGTTACTCATTCAACATATTGACTCTAACTCCCAAAAGAGCAATTGGTTTTCCATAGCTCAGTACTGGGTACTACCTGCAAAGTTTGGAATACAATTAAAGAATGAAAGCTTAGCTACTGTGTAAATTTCTTCTTAGCCGTTAATTTAACTTGGGTTTTAAATAAAGCATGAATATTGGTTTGAATGCTTATTCTGTGTTTCCAGACATGGAAAAAAAGATAAATAGACAAAATGAATCATTAATATACAATTTTGTTTGTTTTTGAAATTACACACAGCAAAGACATACATGAATTCAAATTTCTACATGTAGAATTTAGCGACATGGATTATATTTTTTGAGTAGTGCAATCAGTTTCACATTCCTTTTCAGAGTTGTACCACCCTCATCAACAGAAACTCACTTTCTCCTAATACTCCTACTTAATCTTTCAAGTTTTTGTCTTCTATCTGTACAAACGTATCTCCAGTGATGACTACATGTGCAAGATTTGTAAATATTCTAAAAACTACAGAACATTTTTCTTTGACTGCTTTCTTTCTCCCTTCATCCTTTTCCCTGCTGGTTACCCCACTAAGGTTCATCTGTGGCAGAGATGGAGAAGGGAGTCCTTCATAGAGGGAACTCCTTGAGCTACTTAGCCCAACAGCATAAATTTGATCTTGTAATTAGTATTCAACTCAGCATCTTGAACAGAAACCAGTGTTACAGCCAAGAGGTGGTTTAAATCACATAAATCATAGATCAATGACAGAACTCGAAGCACTTCATAGCTTACAAAAGTAAAAATAGATTAACTGTTTCCCTACAGGAACTTTTTTAATACTTCAAAAAATATATCAAACAAATAATATTAGTTTGGATAATTTTTCTGCCGTATGTATACATTGTAAGTTGAAATGTATTATCCATTGACAGTTGCATTTGATGTTTCAGAAATGCATCTGTACTCTCTACCCATGAAAATAGTCTACATTTCTAAGACTTTATTTTTTGGATAAAAAGTTATAAGCAGCAACTGTGCATTAGTGACATGAACATTGTTTTAAATTACTTCATTTGCATCAGATTTTTAACTTAAAATCCAAACTAAAAAATTGTTTTTATCTCAAACAACAATAAATAGTTTCTAACCCAAATCTTTTAACTAAGAAAGTACATATAAATTTTGAGATAAAAGTGAATAAACTTTATTAAAAGAGGGAAAGCATGTGTCTTAGTCACCTGGTACTGCTCTAACAGCAAATACCAGGAGTGGCAGGTTTCATGAACAGTCAGGAGTAAAAACTATGTTTTATTGACACAGTCCGGTAAGCCGCAAATCCATTTATAAATTGTAAGTCCATTCAGTATGAGAAATCATCACTGTCCGGTAGGCTGAGTCCAAATCCAGTGACAGCATCTCAGCACAGGAACCTTGGGTCCAAAGGACGTGCTCTGCTCTCGGTATTTCTCTCTTGATGATGTGAGGTTCCCAACTTCCTCGCCTCACTTCTCTCCCTTATAACCCCCAAGCTTGTACCTTGAGACCTGCCTCACTAACACAACTGCAGACCATTCTCCATCATCAATATCACAGAGGCAAGATTCACAACACGTGGGAGGAATGGCACCATGTTGGGACTCCTAACCAAGTCAAATCAATATACATTTCAGGGGGGAAACAATTCAATCCATGACAGCATGTGAGTTTTATAAATAAGGAATCATCCCATTACAAAATAATCATTTTGTTAGTCCTTTCCCTTATTCTTCTTTTGGAACCCGGAATTAATTAAATATATACAAACACATCTTTTGTGGATCATGTAAACATATATGCCTTCAAATATGGCATATATAATGTTATTGTTAAAATTAACAATGCAATTTTAAATGCTATTAAACATTCCTTTGCTTTGGAGACTCACATCCTTCTTTAAGCTAGAAATAGTTTTTACTCCTGACTGAAAAACATACCCACAATAAAAAAGAAAGCATCTCCAATACAATTTCAGACAGCTAAAAAATACATATAGAGAGAGACAAAATCCAGATAAAAGTTCAAATGCATAGTTCTGTAACTTCAGACATTCTCTTGAAATACTTGCATGAACTTGTGGAAAAAATATCACATACGCTAAAGACACTAAAACCAAAACACTTTACAAATGTTATTCTAAAGGAAATAAAAATCATTTTTTCTGATATGTTACACTTATAGCGTTAGTAGCAACATATTAAACAAAAATGAATACAACATGTATGTAAACTTTTTCTCCTCCATTTTAAAACTCATAAAATATTCTTGTGGCTCTTTTCATGAAGACAATGCAAAACCTTGTAGGGCATAATGACAGTAAACAAGAGAGCAAAAGACACTGTGTTCAGCAATATAGCTCTTTTGTGTATATTTTATAAAACAGTAATAATCAAAGAGGAAAAGTAAATTTTAAAAAGTGTTATAGCTAGTGGCTATATAAAAATAAAATCTCTACAAATAGAGATTGACTGAGAAATTACACTGCTATGTATTACTTCAATATATATTATTGACTAGTTAAGTTAGAGTTTATGAAGTTTTATTTTTGTACATTTCTGAAAGAATCACATGAAATTCAGAGTATATCTTCCATGTTGGTGTTTATTTACACAAATATACAACTAGTAAGTAGAATGAAATAAGTATTTTAGTGAGAAAATACACAATTTCTTTTGAATCCAAAGTTTCTGATTCCATGTGTGGTTTACTCGCTTTAAACTGTATCAGTTCCCACTCTCTGTCTACTGTAATCGAGCCTTAACACTTTTCTAAAACTATGATACATGCTGATATATTTGTTTTATTAGAAAGTATTTGTCACATTACTAGAGCTACACTAAACGAATATCAAATATCCACTGGATGTTCAACCATGCTCTACCACCTTGATTTCTTCTTTTCATACTTTGTGATGATAGTTTTAGAAGATTTTGGCTGTTTAAATGTCATAGTTAATGCACAATGTAGACAACAGACACACTCAAGTTAAAAATAAAACATGATTTCTCAATAACATGTTTTTTCACTTAAGGTAAAAAGAAATTTGGAATAAAATATAATAGAAACTTCCATTTCAGGAAATGGACATTCAAAACTAGCATTTGAAATATTTATTCTTCCCATTACCAAACCCACTGCCATCAAGTCGATTCTGACACATAGCATCCCTATACGTCAGAGTAGAACTGCCCCATAGTGTTTCCAAGGAGTTCCTGGTAGATTTGAACTGCCATCCTTTTGGTTAGCAGTTGTAGCACTTAACCACTATTCTGCCAAGGTTTCCTTCCACCATATTAGGAATGAATATTCTGGAGTCGGCTGGTTTTACAGCAATTAAATCCCCTATGAAGTGTGTAAGAAGTAAAAGGATGCTACATTGCCCTCACTATTCACTGGATGAAACATATGAGACAGCAAATGAATGAAGCAGCCATAAAAAGTCTATCATTTTATCCAGTGACGCCATCATGTCAGTTTATAAGCCAGATTTTTCATCCAGAGTGAAAATAGCTAATATATTATTGTTAAAGTTTTTCAAAGAGTTTCTGACTCACAAATTTCCATGTGTTGTAATGAGTCTGACACGTAAGTGAAAAAAATCAAAAGGAAGAATTTGAAAAACTTTTCCAGATCTGCTGCAATCTAATGGAATTTTTAAATACCACCTAACACAAAGATCACTCTACAGCTAGTCATACAATTAAGAGCTTTTCAAGTTGCTGTCTTGGGAAATTTCTTTCAAGGAAATTACTACAAAGCCCTGTTTCAGTATGTTCCCCTACTGTGCTTCCCACTGTGTTTTTTTAATAAGGAAAGCTATCCATCCATAGAGGTGTATCCTGTTCTCCATGCTTCAGTGTCTAGCAGCAGGCAGATACAGTAGACACTCGGGTGTTTGACTCTTTAATTTTCCCTCCATAATGCTTATGCCTGCTTTTGCCAACTGATGCTTGTAACTTCATGGTTGTTTAATTATGAGTAGGCACAGATTTCCCTAGTCCCATAACCCTTTCTTTCTAGTCCCCTCTCAGCCAAACAACACATAATCTGAAGCATCTGTATGTAAATAAACTAAGAAGTGTTCGGTGGAATAAAAACGAAACAAAAGTCAACCTGTTTGGTTTATGTTATTGAAAAAGAGGAGGTAAATTAATTCCATTAAATGTAACAAAATACTTTATTGTTAATAATTCAAATGTAAACTCAAAGGCTGATTTTCAAATTCTAGATTTTCATATTTTCCTGTTATTCACATAAATGGATATTCAATAAAAGATTATTGAAAAAATATCACTGAAATCTCAAATAGTAGCTTATCAAAAGTCTTCTTACATAATAATTCAGACTATCAGAATTAATTGAGAATGAAAATATTGTTTTTAGCACATAAAGATCTCTTTTTTTAGGTGAAACATTAATTATCTCCTTTTGAAAAGAAAGTACACAGATGTCTTATATGAAATGATGTGATTAAATGGTGCTTTACCTCTAACTAGAACAAATAAATGTGTACTGACAAATCAAGGAAAAAACTTATTGGAAAATGCCTTTTCTAGGCAAGCCATTTGTTTCTTTGAAGATTATTTTACCCTGGTTTTAGAGATATTTTCTTATGCAAAATAATTTTAAAAATCTTGATAAATTCTAAAATCTTTCTCACCTAGAATTCCCAGATATGGCCATCATGCCTGGGGCAAGTAGTCACGTGACCAAAATTTTTCACTATCAAGACTAGTTACATTAAGAAATGTGTGCTTCTCTGGATGAAATAAGTCCTTCAGAACTAATAGTTCACTGTTGTAAAAAGAAAAAACTACATACATTTCAAATGTTATTTGTAGAATACTATTCTTCCCACACAAAACACACACAAAACAGTGAAATGACTCATTCAAGAAAAGGGGGAAAAAAAAACTCTTCATCACAAAAAAGCAACATTTTCTGTGATATTAATTCTTACTTTCATAACTAATAGTAACAGATATTTTGCTTTGGAAAGCGTTTTTGTAAGATTGCCAGTGGATTCTAATATTTTGGCATCTGAAATATCACATAAATAGTAAGCTTGTTTTTTATTTTTAGTACAGTTAATGATTTTCATTTGTAATAAAATGAAAACTGGTAGGTAAAAATGAGATTGTGCAAAGATTGACGTTATAGTGTCACCATTATTGGGTTGTGCTGCATCCATGACAACAGAATGGAAGATTGCTTTTAATACTATTATCTTACATACTCACAGCTGAATGCTAATGCAGCTATACTGAGAAAATCAAGTTTCAGATCTGAAGCTACTAAACTTATATATGCTATGCATAGAGTTGCAAATCCTGGCTAGATTAGAAAGACTAATATTAGAGCATGGAAAGCCCTCGAAAGGTCATTATTTCAAAATGTACATGGATGGGCTTATTGTCAAACATTTAACAAATACATATTGATACAAAAAGAAATTCAATAAAAATGAACATTCTGTTGCTTTTCTTGAGACCACAATCATCAAAACTAAGAGATTATTCAACTGTCCTTTGTATTGAAACTGAAAATTGACCATTTCCTTTAAATAAGGATTGACGCAATAGAATATATTTTGAAAAAGAGCCAGAACAGAATTAACGCTAAATACAACTACATAACTACTACCAATTTGATAAAATAAAGCCCAGCTACTTTTTTATATGAAAAAACAGGAATAGAGTACCCAAATTTTAGACTTTTTTATTTCCTTGTTATAAATATGAGAACCTATTACTAAACTTAAGTAGATGTTGATAGGAAGAGACAGAGGGAGAGAGATGTCTATGCATCACTTTTAGGAGGAAATTTCATACTAAGCTCAACATATCCAGGTGACAGTAACTTAGTACACAGTTACACTTGACTCTTTCAGGATGATGACTCTTAATTACATCCTTGTTAGTCTTACCATCTTCTCAGAAACTAAAAGAACAGTTGGGAAATTGGAATTATCTTTCCAGCTACTTTTCTCTCTCGCTTTCTGAAATAGAGTAATATCTGTATCTATATAGGCAGTGTGAAACAGAAATTACAGCTAATTCCATCGACTATAAAATAAAAGAGAGACCGGGACATTAGCCAACTCACAGAAATGATGTCCACTGTAAAACAAGGTAACCAACCAAGGATTGGCAGATGGGCAAATATGCACAGTATGAGGAAAGCTTGAATTACGTTATATAAAGCAATGTTTCCAAATAATAATCCACGGATTAAGCCAGAATTATAAATGTTTAGTGCTTGTATTTCCTTTTTATCTCGCCTATCTTGTTGACATCAAATAATTCTTCAATTTTTCCTTCTTCCTTTCACAAGGTTTTAGGAAATCCCCAGCATATGTTTAAAGCAATTACAAGATAGACCAAACAAAATTAATATATTGAGTTAAAAAGTGAGCTGTTGGACATGGTCTAGTCACTTACAGGGATTAAGTATAATGAATTAATTGCCCAACTTTCCTCTTCAGTACTGCACTAGCATAGTCTAATTCTTCCACACATTTAGCCAATATCCTTGTTAATTCATACAATTTCTCTCATTCATTCAATGAATGTTTATTAAGTATTTACTGTGTGTGTCAGATAAAATTCAGTGGTGAGCAGATTTTTTAATGGAAAGTTATGAAGTATAATAGCATGCCCTCAGGGATCAAACTGCCTAAGTTCAATATAATTCTGCCATTTACTGTGTGGCCTTGTGGTTTTGGGTAAGTTATTTATCCTTACTGTGCCTCTAGTTTCCAATCTGTAAAATAAGGATCAAAATAATATTACGTACTTATAAAATGTTGTTAAGGATTAAAAGAGATGATTGAAACAACAAAGACTCTCCCCCATGTAAATTGGTTATAGATGATGTTCTAGGAGCCCTGAACATCAAAGGGAAAGTTGAGAAATTGGACTGAGAAACAGAGAAGGGAGAGTAGGTCCAGCAGTACCTAGGACTGGCCAGAACTGACCTGACAGGAATCAGCACCCTGCAGGTGGATCATTGGCAGTGAGCATGGTGAGTGTGATAGTGGCATTTGGATAGTATCTACCTCAGCAGAAGAGACTGAGCAGCAGCAAGCCCAGCAGCATACTTCCAGAATCAGTGAAAATGGCATTAGGTTATCAAAAGATAAGTAGCTTACACTGAATCTACCATGTGAGGATCTAAAACTTTCTTTCAGGATAAGCCTTTCTCCCTTTCCAAGCACTTCCCCCTCCCTTCTCTGTACCCAGCTACAGATAGTGAAGCATTACCTTGGCCAGAATCAACAATCCTTATGCAAACCTTGATCCATTCTCCTAAATTTGGAGAAGGAACAAATTTAACAAACAAGGCGAAAATAAATAATGTGCTGACTCCCCTACGGTGGAAACTCAGGGCAGAAATATTTCCTTTGCCTAGGCTCAGGCATAAGGGGACACACCTTCCTCACAGTTATACATAGATGGTTGTCAGCCCCTTGCCATTCTCAGTGCTTGCATCCACATACCTGTGCCTATGCCGATCACCATTGCCCGTCTAGGTCTGTAGGGGAGAGCCTGTACCACACATCTGGTGACTGATTACCTAGGCACCTATGCTGAACAGTACAAGAAAAGTAAATGGACACCTGGGCTCACATGCCTAATGACAGCTCTAACCACCTGCTAACAGGATATTAGAGCCTCAAAAGTGTCAATAGTCAAACCAGCTTATACAACCAGCATATTTTGACATTTCAAAACAAAACAAAAAGCTAGAACACATTAAACAAACATAAAATAAATTAATACAACAACTTACAGAAGGCTTGGTCAAATCACTTAAAGAGACAGACCATGATAGCTTCAGAAAGCTCCCCCCCCCCCAAAAGACTGTAGACTTTTCCAGACAAAGAGAACTTCCTGGAATTACCAGAGGTACAATACAAAAGGTTAATACTTAGAACTTTTCAGAAGCTTAGGAAGGTGATGAGGCAAAATGTAGCACAGAACAGTAACAGACTGAACAGGTTGCAAGAAAGCGTACAGAGACAGCAATCCAAAATTCAGAAGATTAATAATAAAATTAGAGAATTAGACAGCTTGATAGAAATTCAAAAAAGCAGAGCTGAGGCAATGATAAGTCTAATCAGTCTAATAAGTCTAATCAGTCTAATCAATACCAATATATTTGTGGAAAAATAAAAAGTTTTAAAAAATCAATAAACTCCAATAACAATGTGAGATTCTATCAGAGAAATAATCTACACGTGATTGAAACACCTCACCGGGGCAGGGATAACCTAAAATACAGACAAAATTGTTAAAGATTTTGTTGACAGAAAACTTGCTTAATATCATGAAAGATGAGAAAATATCTATCCAAGATGCTCATCAAACTTCACACAAGGTAGATCACAAAAGAAAGATGCCAAGACATATTACAACTAAACTTTTTAAAAGTAAAGATGAGACAATTAAAAGCAGCTGGGGGTGAACAAAAATAATCTTCAATGGATAGTCAGTAAGACTAATCTCTAACTGCTCAGGCAAAACTATGCATGCAAGAAGACAATGAGATAACATATACAAAGCCTTGAAGGAAAATAATGCCAGCCAGGAATTATATATTCAGCAAAACTATCTCTCAAAGATGATGGCAAAATTAGGGCATTTCCAGACAAACAGAAATTTAGGGAATTTACAAAAACCAAACCAAAGTACAAGAATTACTGAAGGGAATCCTTTGGTTAGAAAATCAATAACATCAGATAACATCCCAAGACTAGAAAACTAGAAAGGAGAGAATAGATAACCCTGGTAAGGAAGTCACAATAATAATTTAAACCTAAAACACTGAAAATAGGGAAACAGAGATGTCAACATGCAAAAGATGACAACTTTATAACAACAAAGAAGAACTGGAAGAGATAACTGAGGTAAAGTACCTAGCTTAGGGACTGTTGCATAACAAATGCTAATAATTATTTGTTATCACAGTTCTTCTTTATCCTTGTAAAGGCTCAAAATAAAGGTCACAGATGCCAAAGCCCACAATCTTAAGCACAATTGTGATACAAAACAAAAATTGAAAAACAGAATTAAAAGAGAAATACAAGACACTCATATTGAAGTTGCCCTAGAGGTAGTGTATTGTGGTGGCTGATTATTTAAGTCTATTTGTTCAAGTGATATAACTATGTATGACTAGGAATGATTACCTGGAAAAGTAATAACAACATAAAACTTAAGTTAGTACATTTGACTAACTGTACTCCAAATTGACATATAGAATATTTTGTTATTCTTTCAAACCAGGCTTCAGTCTTCACATAACAGTCAGGTTTATTTTCTGCATATGTCTTTATTATCTATCTAACAGTACACCCAATTTATGTTTTCCTTTCTTTAGTTCTCTGCTCAAGGCCTATCTCCTCCAGGTCTTTTCTTCTCAGAAAATTTGTCTATTGTCTAAGTACTACTCAAGCCTTAAACATTCTCTTCTACCTTAATGTATTATATAATCATTGTGTTAAATTATATAAATACAGCTTTTCTGGTTACTAAGCAATTTACAATTGCCTTATTTAACTGTATCACCTCTAGAGGATGGGTGAATTTCTTGGGTGATATAAAGAGTTAAGTGCTCTGTTGCTAAACAAAAAGTTGACAGTTCAAATCCACTCAGAGGTACCTCAGAACAAAGGTTTAGCAATCTACTTCCAAAGATTATAGCCGCTGAAAACCCTACTGATAGTTCTACTCTGACACCCTTGAGATCATCATGAGTAGGAGTTGACTCAATAGCATGTGGTTTTATGGTGGTATCATTGCTGTTATTGCCAACTCTTTTCATATAAGAGGAAGCTAGGGTTCGGAGAAGGTAAATGACTACTCTTTGACAGTAGAGACCGTATTTAATAATCAGTAACTTTTATGTGCCCCCAAACGGTAATATGCCCTTGTGGGACCTTACTAAAGCTTCAAGAGTGACTGCTTTTGCCACTATCTTTTCCAGCGTATTTTTACATCCCATCTACATTCTGTTGCTTACAGTGAACTAGATATTACGAATGATATCAAGACCAATTTTTAAAAAATTTTAGTTTGTACATGAGTTCCCAAAATGTGTGTTAGCTTAAGCAGTGATACTTGCATAGAAAAATCAACATATCAGAACATAGCGACATCTAGGCTTCATGTAGATGATACAAAAACCTCTGGCTCATTTAAGTAACTCAATCAATCCTCAAAATATTTTATTTACCCTTGAATGAAAATGCACACTCCAGCAAATGTGAGTATAATTATGGGTACAGTAGGACAAAATATTTGAAATTATTACTGCCATGGAAAACAAGAGAAAATAGTTACTGTATCTATATAATGCAATACAAGCAGATCTGAATGGAGCAACTGTTTTAGTACCATGCAGACACAGACTTAATTTGGAAAGATTTTACTCACGTTTGAGGAAATCACTGCACAGCTGTGTTTTAAAACAGTCCTGTCCATTCAAAAGTGTTTCAAGTATTCACAACAACAACAACAAAAAGGGTTGGGGGCATGAAGCCTCTGGTAAGAAGTAGTAGAGTTGTCAAATGAAAACTGATTGTAGAAAGTAGAGTTTGATTAAAACAGTCATTTGCAATTTAAATAACTTATAAAGGATAGAAAGGACCCCTGAGGTTAATGGACAAGAAAAATTCAGAAGTAGTCAGTTCTCCCCATATTAAAGAGAAAATTTATTGTAGTTTAGAGGAACACAGAAATAGCTATGTCCTCATTTCCAAGGCATTGTTACTGTTTTCCATTGACTGGATTTTGACTCATTTTGATCCTATGTGACAGAGCAGAACTGACTCATAGAGTTTTCTAGACCGTAATCTTTATTGAGCAGATTACCAAATTTTATTCTGTGGAGCCACAGGGTAGGTTCAAAACGCCAATATTCCAGTTAGCACCCAAGTGCTTAGCCATTGTGCCACCAGAACTCCTTTCCAAGGCATTAAACTTGCCAATTAATTTGCTGTTCTTGTTAGATGCCATCCATTGGCCTGGTTCAGACCCATAGCAGCATTATGTACAACAGAAAAAAAAAAAAGAAAAAAAAAAACTTCCCCATTGTCATGTATTGAATTATGTTCCCCCAAAAAGTGTGCTTAGAAATTTCAGTGAGCCATGATTCCCATTATTGGGTGGTTGGCCTCCATTTTGTGATTTTCCTATGTTGCAAATCCTAATCTCTGTCTGTGGTTAATAGGGAAAGATTGAATTATGTTAAAGAGGATTACAGTAGGACTGTAACACTAAGGAAGTTCCCCTGGAGTGTGACTTGCATAACATTTTATCCTACAAGAGATGAAAAGAAAGGGAAGAAAACAAAGAGTTGGGGACCTCATACCATCAAGAAAACAGAGCTGGGAACAGAGTTTGTCTTGCAGATCTGAGGTTTCTGTGCTGAGATATTCCTAGATCAAACAAAGACTAATACAACACAAGGAACTTCCTCCAGAGCCAACAGAGAGCAAGTGAATTTCGCTGAAGCTGGTACACTGATTTTGGACTTGTAGCCTATTGGACTGTGAGAGAATAAACATTTTCGTGTTGAAGCTGTTCACTTGCAGTATTTCAGTTATAGCGACACTAGATGACTAAAACGGCAGTCCTCTACCATCCTCACAGTCATTATGATGCTTAAACCCACTGTTGCAGTCACTGTGTCAATCCATCTCAGTGAGGATCTTCTTTTTTTTCACTGACCTGTACTTTACCAAGCATGATACATTTCTCCAGGGGCTGATCCCTCTTGACACATGCAAGGTATGTGAGACATAGTGTTGCCACCTGTTAGAGACTTTTTGGGTGCAGTGAGTTTCGCTTAATTGAAAGTATGTAGAGGAAAAACCAGAGAGACGAGAAAGAAAAGGAAAAGTTTATTTGTGTCCTGGGTGGCTTTACAGGGCTCCCAGGAGGGAGCCTGCAAAACCACTAGCTAGCTTGGGGGTTGGGGGTTTATACAGGAGCCCGGGGGACCTTACTGAGGACAGCGCTGTAAACAGTGCCCATGACTATGAGAATGGTGTCCATGGAAAGTAGCCTATGGGGCTGTGGACAATTGAAGTTACTTAATTAACATAAAGGTGTCTCATTTCAGTGGAGTTGAGCCTATGGGAAAGGAGTGATAGCTATTAGGGCCAGGCAGCTCATCTCATTTGAATGGAATTTCAGGAATAGCTGGCAGATAAAACGTTTTGACTCAGGCCCTGCTATTCCTGGAATGGTAGGGAAGGGGGCTTGGGTTTCAGCCTAACGCAACCTTTGCTTCTAAAGAGCATTCTGGTTGCACTTTTTCCAAGGCAGATTTATTCCTTCTTTTGGCAGTCGATGGGATATTCGATATTCGTCTCCAACACAACAAGTCAAAAGCATCACTCTTCTCCAGTCATCTTTATTCATCATCCAGTTTTCACATGCATAGCCAGTGGCTGAAACATATGGCTTGGGTGGGGCACACCTTAGCCTTTAAGATGACATACTTATAAACATAAGTAAATCAGTAGGATTCCTTTATGCCAACAACGAGACTGTTCAGGAAGAAATTATCAAATCAATACCATTTATGATAGCCCCTAAGAAGATAAAGCACCTAGGAATTAATCTAACCAGAGAAATAACAGACCTTTACAAAGAGAACTACAAGCCCTTACTACAAGAAACTAAGAGAGACTTAGATAAATGGAAAAACCAACCCTGCTCATGGATAGGAAGACTTAACATTGTGAAAATGTTTATTTTACCCAAAGCAATCTATTTATATAATGCAATCCCAACACAAGTTCCAGTGACATTTTTTAAGGAGATGCAGAAACAAATCACCAATTTTGTTTGGAAAGGGAAGAAGCCCTGGTTAAGCAAGGTACTACTAAAGAAGAAGAACAAACTCGGAGGCCTCTCATTACCTGACTTTGGAACATCTTACACTGCCACAGTGGTCAAAACAGCCTGGTACTGGTATAATAACAGACAGATCGATCAGTGGAACAGAACTGAGACCCCAGAGATGACACCATCTACCTATGAACAACTGGTATTCGACAAAGGCCCTAAGACATTAAACTGGGGTAAAAACAGTATCTTCAACAAATGGTGCTGGCAAAATTGGATATCCATCTGCAATAAACTGAATCAAGATTCATATCTTACACCTTATACAAAAACCAACTCCAACTGGATAAAAGACCTAAATATCAAACCTAAAACGATAAAGCTCATCCAAGAAAAGGTAGGAACAACAATGGAAGTTTTAATACACAATACGGACAGACTCTAAAATCTGTCAAACAAACCACAATCATCAGAAGAGAAAATAGATAAATGGGATCTATTAAGAATTAAACACTTTTGCTCATCTGAAGACTTTATTAATAGAATTAAAAGCACACTTACAGAATGGGAAAAATATTTGGCAACTCTATGTCAGACCGACGCCTGATTTCCATAATCTATAAGATACTACAAAATATCAAGAAGAAGAGATAAACCATCCAATTAAGCGATGGGCAAAGGAGATGGACAGACATTTCACTGAAGAAGAGATCCAGGCAGCCAAAAAACACATGCAGACATGTTCACGATGTTTAGTTATTAAAGAAATTCAAATCAAGACGACAATGAGATACCATCTCACCCCAACAAGGTTGGCCATGATCCAAAAAACACAAAACAACAAATGCTGGAAAGGCTGTGGAGAAAGTGGAACCCTCCTACACTGTTGGTGGGGTTGGAAAATGGTCCAGCCTCTTTGGAAGGCAATCTGGCGCTTCCTTAAAAAAATGGATATTGATATACCATTTGACCCAGTAATTCTACTACTTGGAATGTATCCTACAGAATCAAGGCCTTTCATACCAACAGACACATGCACCAGAATGTTTATCGCAGCACAGTCCCTGATAGCAAAAAGATGGAATCAACCCAGATGCCCAACAACAGAAGAATGGATAGGTAAACTACGGTACATATACTCAATGGAGTACTACAGGATGATAAAGAACAACAATGACTTCAGGAAACATCTCATGACCTGGTTTCAACTGGAAGACGTTATGTTGAGTGAAAGTAGTCAGCGACAAAAGGACAAATATTGTATGAGACCTCTATGATAAGATCTCAAAAACAGACTTGTGTATAAAAGAAAAGACTCTTTGACAGCTGCAAGGGAGGGGAGGGGCGGGAGGGTTTAGATTAGATAGTTGCTAGGTATCTGGTTGGGTGAAATCAGTGATAGCACACATTAGAAACAAGAACAATATTAAGTGGACTTAAACATAACATGAGTACTCCTTCCATCTTAACCCAATATTGCAAGGATAAAGTAGCTGGGGCAGGGGACGGGGAACCATGCTCTTAGGTGAAAGTGAGGCCAATTGGCACAACTAGCGTTTTGCTAAGAGGGCTCTCTGCACCCCATGTTGGTGAGTGGCGTCTGGGGTCTTAAAAGCTGCCAAGCTGCCATCCGAGGGCACAGCAAATGGTCCCAACTCAGCAGGAACGGATGCTCACCGAGGACCAAAATGACATGGGGGAAAGACAACCCAGAAGACAAAGAGACCCCCATCAGTGGGTGCCTACATCAACTTGGGACTGGAAGAACCGGATGGTACCCGGCCACCACCAGTGATAGCTGCGATGGAGCTCACTAAGTTGAGTCTCACTGGCAACACAAGAATAAAAAGGGGTGCACCCTGAGATCCCCACTAAAAGACCTCAATTGATGGTCCAGTGGTTTTGGGGTTCCCCTGGGAGCATGGCCCCTCGCCCTGATTCTGCCCTTGACCATAAATCATAAGGAAGGTCCACGCTTCGGACAGGAATGGATTGGACTTGGTGATGCAGTGACTATATATTGGATGTACTTTATGATTCTCTACATCTATAGGATGTCATCCTGCTGACCTCTGGCTGGAGGAAGGAGAGTGGGAGGAGAGGAGGGAAAAAAGATACTGTTGTGAGAAGGAGACATGTATGGAGCAGAGAGGAATGGTGTGCTGTCACCGGGCAGGGAGAGCAGTGGAGGCTGCATATACGAGAATGTACATTTTCACTCAGCTATATTAAATAAACAAATTTAAAAAAAAAGATGACATACTTGCTTTTGAGTTCATTAAGGATGTCTTTTCGCAGGAGACTTGCCCAACGCAATACATCTTCTGATCTGTTGATTGTTGCTTCCATGTCTGTTTATTGTGTATCCAAGTAAAATGAAATATTTGACAACCACTTTTTCCCTGTTTATTAAAATGTTGCTTATTGATCCGGTGTTGAGGACTTTTGTTTTCTTTATATTGAAGTGTAATCTATACTGAAGGTTATGGTTTTTGATCTTCACTAGTAAGTGCTTCAAGCTCACCTTGCTTTCAGCAAGCAAGTTTGTATTATCTGCATGATATGGATTGCTAATAATTCTTCTTCCAATACTGATCCCCCTTTCTTCTTTATATAGTCCAGCTTCTTGGATTATCTGTTCAGCATAGAGATGGAAGAGATGCAGAGAAAACATACAACTCTGAGGCATACCTTTCCTGATTTTAAACCACTCAGTACCCTCTTATCTTATTAGAACAACTGCTTCTTGATCTATGTAAAAGTTCCTCGTGAACATAATCAGTTGTCCTGGAATCTCCACTCTTTGCACTGTTATCCATAACTTGTTATGATGTGCACAGTCAAATGCCTTGGCATAGTCAGTAAAACACAGATAAACATCTTTCTGGTTTTCTCTGCTTTCAGTCAGAGTGCATCTGGCATCAGCAACGGTATCACTGGTTTTGTATCCTCTTCTGAATTCAGGTTGAATTTCTGGAATTTCCCTGTTGATATATTACCGTCCAGCCAAGTCCGACTCATAGTAACCCTTTAGGACAGAGCATAACTGCCTCATAGGTTTTCCAAGCAGCAGCTGGTATATTTGACCTAATAGCCACTTGGTTAGCAGCCAAGCTCTTAATTGCTGTTCTATGAGGGTTACACTGTATAAAATAGAAGCCTTCAAAATTATCCAGGAGGTAACATTAAGTAGTTTATAAATTATTACTGGAATTAAGCAAGCTTGCATTTGAAACTGCCATTTTGCTTTACTGGACAAGTTTACTTAACATCTCTAGTTCTTGATGTCATCATCGATTAAGTGGAAATACTACAAGTACATACAGCATAGACTTGAGAAGATTAAGTTAGATACATAATTCAAGTAAACTATATAACAGTTTCTGGCATGAAGTAAGCACTCAAAATAACGATACCCATGCAAGGAATGAATTTCTGAGAAGTTATTCTTCTGTATTATGCACAAATCAGAATAAATCATTAATATTGTCCCCATTTTGATCCATTTCTAAGAGGAATGTGGACACATTAGTAATCACGCAGCAAGAGACCATGACATCTTAAAGGATTTGAAAATGCTGTTATATAAGAAATTGTGAGAAATGGAAAGGCAGAAAGATCATGAGTGATGTTTTCAAGTGTTGAAATGCTGTCACATAAAAGAAGAATTAAATTTGTCCTATACGGTCTTATATGTGAGGGGGGAAAAAAAAAAGAAGGTGTAGATGCAAATCACAAAGAAGCAAATGTCAGCAGAATATCTGAAAACATTTTCTAACAATATTATCAGACAATAAAATAGGCTGCCTTACAAAGAAATTAACTGCCCATTTTGGAAGTAGCCAAGCGTAAGTTAAGTGACTTCTCATAAGGAAAGCTAAAAGATAGATTTTTGTATACAGGTAGCACTAAGTCTTCTAACTCTATAGAACAGAGACTCCATTCCATTAGGCAAATAGACCATTAGTCTGAACTATAATTTTTTCAACCTCCATATTGTCTGTGGAAACCCTGGTGCTATAATGGTTAAGTGCTATGGCTGCTAACTGAAAAGGTTGGCAGTTCAAATCTGCCAGGCACTCCTTGGAAACTCTATAGGACAGTTCTACTCTGTCACATAGGGTCACTGTGAGTCAGCAAGACTCTACAGCACTTTTTTTTTTAATTGCTAATCAACCCAGTGAGCAACTAAATAGACAAACAACAGATAAAGGTGGTGGGTGATTGTCACAGATTCATTATGTGCCCCAAAAGTATGTGTCAA
Source organism: Heterohyrax brucei (assembly GCA_028571685.1). Classification (NCBI taxonomy): domain Eukaryota; kingdom Metazoa; phylum Chordata; class Mammalia; order Hyracoidea; family Procaviidae; genus Heterohyrax; species Heterohyrax brucei. Next base: position 104,503,556 of record CM053166.1, read on the forward strand.
CTTGGTTAGGCCATGATCCCCAGTATTGTGTGGTTGCCCTCTATTTTATGATTATAATTTTATGTTCAAGAGGATTAGGGTGGGATTGTAATAATACACTTACCCAGGTCACATCCCTGATCCAATGTAAAAGGAGTTTCTCTGATGTGTTGTCCTGCACTACCTTTTATCTCTCAAGAGATAAAAAGGAAAAGGAATCAAACAGAGAAGGGAGACCTCGTACCACCAAGAAAAGCAATGCTAGGAGCAGAGTGTATTGTTTGGACCCAGGGTCACTACATGGAAAAGCTTCCAGTTCAGGAGAAGATTGATGAGAAGGCCAACAGAGAGAGAAAGCCTTCACCTGGAGCTGATGCCCTGAATTTGCACTTTTAGCCCACAGCACTGTGAAGAGGAAACCCTGGTAGCATAGCGGTTAAGTGCTAAAACTGCAAACCAAAGGGTAGGCAGTTCTACAGTGTCCTATTGGCTCACTATAAGTCAGAGTCAACAGCGAGTTGTTTTTTTTTTTTAATATGAAGAAATAAATTTGTCTTTGTTGAAGCCATGTCCTTGTGGTATTTCTGTTATAACAGTGCTAGACTAAGAGAGTGACTGAAGATAAGACAGATATTAACTTAAACACTTCTGCATGATACAATGGAAGAAATACAAACTGGGAAACTACATACTAATTATCTCTGTAGTTAATGAAACATCTCAGGTTTTATCCATAAAATGAGAGCATTAGACTAGGTCTCTGAAATCATCCTATTGTTTGCCTTATAGCATCCTATAGTTTGTAGAAGCCAAAGTTTGCCTCTTAGAGTACCACTTACTTATGTATCGTTGAGTTCCAACCAAAAACTATTCAAAATGATCAAAGTTGGTTATTCTCCACTCACACTACCACACAAGCAGTTTTACAAAATTACCTGTTGATTAAACATTCTTACTGGGCTACATCCATCACTAGTGCTGAGTGCATTTGTTTTAAACCAAAATTTTGATGAAGAATTAGTCATAGTGAGTGGTGTTTCAAAAAATTCCCAGTCACACATATTAGCCAAGAATCTGGTTTGCATTAATGGTACACTGCACTAGTATGTGGGGAATAACTTCATCCTAGTCACAACACATCTCTGAAGTTCATAGAGCAAACAACAAACTATAAATGCTTCCAGTATTTGTAATATGAGTCAAAGGACAACATGATGATAGACATAATAAATTTTATGGTTTTGTATTGGAACAATAAATTGTAACCTCCAAAAATACAGCCCTTAAAATATTCTGCTTACATTTTTTATCACTCTCAAGTTTCATAAGACAAAAATTAATTTCAATTAAATCTGCACCCCAGGTGCCTCACTGTTCCTTTCTTCATTGGGGTAAAAAAGTCAGGCTTTCTTGTCCCTCACCTACCTCTAGTACCAAAATAATGAGCCACTGGGAGTCAAGATGGATTTTCATTTTCCAACTTAGAGGCTTTCAACCTACGCAACTGGCACCTTCAACCACTGCCAAGAGGAAACCAATCTCAAAGATAATAAAAAGGCCTGGAGATTGGAAATAAAGCCTCAATTTTGCTAAATGGCCCAAGGTGGTCCAACATTTCACCTTCTGATGATCCCACTGAGGACAGCTGAACTTAAGTGAAACCATCTTCTATTTATACATTCTTGCTAAACTCATATTTCTAAAAGAGTATGGTGAAGAAATACCATTACTGTTAATGTTGTTTTCAAGTCTGCATTTCAGATAATACCAACCCTTCTGCTTGATCAGTTCTACAAAGGAAATTTCAAGCAAGAAGCTGCTGACCTCATTTTCCAGTTCAGAAATTCTTAGAAGAAATTAATCCCTAGTTAAACCAACACCAAACCCACTGCTGTCAAGTAGATTCCAACTCACGGAGACCCTATATGACGAATAGAACTGCCCCATAGAGTTTCCAAGGATCACCTGGTGGATTCGAACCGCCAACCTGTTGACTAGAAGTTGTAGCACTTAAGCACTATGCTACCAGGGTTTCCAAATCCTTGTTAGGTATGTATTTAAATTAGTTCTGGATACTCTAAGAAATGGCCATAGATACTATCACATTTGTTTGTTTTGACAAGTGTTGCTGTTTGCGTTGTTCTTCAAGTTTGAAGAGATTTTTTTAGGAGAGTACCTGGAAGAATTCACACACTAACAAATGTTGCATTAGCTCTCCAAGAAGCATAGAAATTCATCAGGGCTTCTTCTTTCCAGCTGGGTGAAATTTAGGAGGTGCACACATTCAAGCATTGCCACGTCTCACAAACTACACATTTTTGTTAAGTTTAAAGTACCTTTGCAAACGTTTTCTGTATGGAAAAAACTTTACTGTTGGTTTTAGTATTTGTAAAATCTGTAGAGACATAATTACATTCCTATTGGATAATGTAGTAAAAATGTAAATGTGAGGAGGCAGAGAGTGTGGGAAAATCATGTAGTGGGAAGTTAGTAGCTCTGTAATTTAGGTTGTGGCTGGATAGTTCTGTTGGTTAAATCATGGCATTAGTGAGAGGAAGGCAACAAGTCTTATTTCCATGTGGGCCAATTAGCATTACCTCTTTTCAGTAACACAAGTTGCAATCATCACCCTAGTGAGCTGAATGACAAAAGCCTAATTTTGTTACAAGGGAGAACAGGTAAGTGTGACAGACTCAGTTGAAGCCCAGTCCCACAGCCAGAAAATTTATTTCAAAGAATAAACTCTTCTCACGTACCAAGCATAAGTAAGGTAAAAGAAATTAACATTTATATAACATCTTTCAGTCTGCTAAGCATATTCACATATATTATAGTACTTAATGCTCACAACAGTCCCATGTTAGGGAGGTTATTACCATAATTTTAGAGAGAGGGAAATATTTGCTATGATTTTTACAGGCTGTGAAGAGTCTTATCAAATCCTACAAAAGGTAAGGAAGACTGTCCCAGCTTAAAGTACTAAAAGGAATAAAGAAGCATTTTGTACTTTTGAAAAGTTTTTATATAGGAGCAAAGTTTATTTTTTTATTATTTGATAAATAAGAAAGGTAACTGTAAAGCTGGCTCAAAGCTGCACTGAAATTATTTCTTTTAAAATCATCAAAAAGCTAAGACTAATGAAGTGAGTTTTCTATCCAGAGTCTCTGGAATTACCTTACCACTTTTTTGAACATACATATAAAGGCTCCCAATCAGATAGGGCTTACTATTTCTTCTCATTGTAATACAATTCTGAGAAGTAGATCTTATTGGCTCTACTTTCATAGATTAGAAAACAAACTCAGAGACTAAGTAATTTGTGAATTTTCTTCACACATGTCTACATTTGTAAGTTACACAATTAAAAATCCAAAAACAATAAAATCATTCCTCAGGCAACATTAAATTATACATCACCAGATAAAATCTTCTTGTCTGTTTTTAGTTCCATTTGGAATCACACATAGTTCCACAGAGGTTGGAACCCTTGTGGTGCAATGGTTAATAGATACGGATGCTAACCAAAAGGCCAGCAGTTGGAATCCACCAGCCATTCCACTGAAACCTTATGGTGCAGTTCTACTCTGTTCTATAGGGTTGATGGCACCTAACAACATAGTTCTGTGGCACAAGATTAAACTGAAAGTACCACAAATAAACATGAGGCATTCAGATATTTTTCTTCACTCCTTTTTTGCCTAGCTTTCTGTTTGTGTAAATACTGTAACTCTAACTACTCATGTATTCTAATTAATAAATCTTTTCTTCATGTCCAAGAGAATTTTCTTGCTCATGTTAAAATAAAACAAAAATAGTGACAGAACTGTATTGAGAGCAGGACCATACTAATAGCTGTATTATATATTTTTTTGGTGGTGGTAGGTTTCATTTTTTGTTTTATTAAATTAAATGTACTGTTCAACTGAGATAACTGGTGTTTCAAAAAAAAAATCCCATTCTCTCATAACACTATTAGCAGCATCTCCTCGTGGGCATACCAAAGTATTTTGTCATGTGGAGAAAATCTAGATTCTGGAAATGCTAAAATACCCTAATCATCTTTATTCTGTACATCTTACTAGCTTCACTTTTCTACGACAAGGGGAAGAGGTGAAAAACAGAACAGATATTTACAGAGGAACAAACTCAGCAAAGTTATAGCAACAAACAGCACATTTTCCGCATAATATTGCTGATAAAACAAAGTGCAGCATTCATCAATTTTGCTTCACATGAAAGGCTATTTGCTCAGTACAAGTTCCTTCTAATCCACTCTTATTAAATTTGCAAATGGCCTACAGTGCATCCTCAGAGACATTTCATTGCAGTCATCCCTGTTAATATGAGAAAGAAACATTCAGAAAATTTCATTAGAAATGTAACATAACTGCTACTAATTTAACACTTTAAAAGAGTGGAAAGATAATCACTTCTTTCAGATTTCAGCATTGGTAACAATCAACAATGTGAAACTAATCTTCTTCTTCTTCCCCTTTTGAGGTGATATATTTGGTGGAAATAGGAAAAGAAAGAAATTTCTAATCACAAAATCTACAAATATGAGTTTTTTAAAAGTCTAATGAAAAGAAAAAAAATCCGTCTTATTTTGCAGTAGTCACATTCAGTAATAAAGCAACAATAAGGTGACTCAATCCTGTTAAATCAAAGTACCAAAGTGATTGTTGCAGAATCAAATACAGTTGGCAGGATTAAAGAAAGGAAACTCATCAATCTTAAAACAACATCTTTTCTTTATACACTTAATTATACTTTTTAATTAGATAAAGGTAGTGTGAAACAGCAAAAAGAGGAATTAATATTTAGTAAGACATCTTAACCACGTGAGGATTATCTGATAGTACGATAACCCACAGTGAAAACTATCTTCATGCAATATCTTTTGTTGGGAATGAAACGTTCTTATTTAAAATAAATAAATGATTGAAGTGTATTTCTGTTCATATCCTCAATTTCTAGCTAAATATTTGTCAAAAACAGTCACGTTGACTATATCCAGAGTAATTTCTCTGAACTAAAGTAGTTTATTCTAGAAATCCTGCACACTTAACGTTTATTAATATCCCCTAGAAATTCTAAATGCATAACTTCCATTTCAGTATTTTACTAAAATTCATGTTGTGCTCCAAGCCTAAATATCTATACACTCCATTGCTATTTTAGTCTTCCTTATTTTTCAAATTTCAAAATTCTAGTCTGAAGCAGCACTGAATCACAAGAATAAAATGGAAAAGTCAACTAATTTTATGAACTTGTATCTGCAGATCTTAACTTTTAATCGCGTGTGTGTGATTAAAAATTTACTAAAGTCATGAATGCCATTTCACTGTCACTTACTTTGATTAACTGTCAGCTGACCTCACTCCCTAAGGCAATTTCAAACTCTTTTGTTGTCACATTCAGATTCTTAAACCAGGCAGATGAGTTTATTTAAATCCACAACTACACAGAATTAAAAGGAATTCCTTAGAAAAAAGTTGTGTTGATTTTTCGGATGTTTGTTGCAAAAATGAAATTATTTTCTATTGAAAATAATGATATTTTGATTACTTTAGTATGGCAACTTAAACCCACGAAGACAGACCCAAACTAGATAATTCTGCAGTTTAGCAATTGCTTGTACGACAGTGAAATCAGCAGAAATTAGATATAAGGAAAAAGGACATTTTCTAATCATGTAAACTGCTTCACTGCAACTGTGATAGAGAAAAATATGTAAGCATACATAACACTCAAGAGTACACTGTACAACAAAAGGCATGTACTTAAAAACCAACAAAAAACAACAAAAAATTGTTTTTTGAAAATTCCCAAAGTAATTTCTGTATTACATTATGGTCTTGGTAATCACTATTTTCTATTAAAACACCTAAAAAATAGATTTCCAGGTAAATTTCTAATATTTATTATCATTAAAATCAAATACTTGGATTCTCTTGATAAACATATTTCTTAAAATACTACTGGATACTTGTCCAAATTTCTTACAGAAAGTCAGGAAAAGATGGACAGGAGAAAGATATTCTTAGATACCAGAAAAAAATCCCTTGAAAATAATTAAAGATATAATAAATCACACTTTTGACTTTTTCTAATATACTCTTACTTTCACCCTTTTGTCTTTCAAAAACTGCATGAACAAAAGTGTAATTCTACTTTTGTTCCAAAGGGGGAAATTAAAAGTTCATAATGGAGTAACCAAGTTGTTACTACTCTGACCAACAACCACTCAGCATCACTAAAAGCAGAATAATCAGACAGTGTGTGCCTCTGGGTAAAACTGAATATGAATTATGCAGCAGCACCTATGCAGTATATTTACCAAAAATCTTACCTAGCCTTTAAACCTAACTTTCAGTTTATAAGAAATGCAGGGATAGGAGGAACCAGTTAAATACCACAATCTAGAAGACTGAAAGTTTTGTAGAATACAGTCCCTAGTTCTTGAATAATACAAGTTCATAAAAAAAGGAAAAAGAAATGAGTATCTGTTAGAGTCGAAGAAGTTATGTATGATCTTTGATAAGATCCTGATTTGAATAAGTCATGTGTAAACAAAATTTTTCAGAAAATAGGAAATTTGAACGTAGACAGAAACTAAATATTATATCAAGTAATTACTGTTCATTATTAAGTGTGAGAAAGATATTGTAGCTATATTTTAAAACAGTAAAATCATGGGTAAAATTCCATGGTGTCTAAAAATCACTTTAAAATATCGCGGCAAAAAAATAAAAGTAGATGAAACAAATATGGCAAAATTATTAAGTCATTAAATATATGTAGTATGTATATAGGTGGTTACTATGCAGTTCTTTCTAGTTTTCTGTACGTTTGAAATTATTAATAATAAAAAGTCAAAAAAAATTTAAAAACTACATTCTCAGGGACATTGAAGAAACGAGACTACTTTAGACAACACTGAAATCTAAAATAGCACAGCTTCCTGTTTTCCTTTCTCCACTTGCCACCTTAATTAGCATTCAACCCCCCTTCCTAATTCCAGGATCTAGGGCGTAAGGTTGATTACTTGCCTCCTTGCTCCTGAAACTTCTTCCTGTTTTCTCAAACAGAGTTCCCAGGCTCAGGTCCTGGAATATGTGAAATTTAGGCCTTGATGCAAAAAGCTGCTTTCTTCCAGAAAACTGGAGAGTATGTCTTGGACAAGAGGTGTTTTCAGAACCTTTATAGGCCTTAGATACCTTGGATCTGGAAAGCCTATATTACATCTCATCAAAATATTAAAATACATTTAATTACATATTGGGGCCTGGGTGGCATAGAAACCAAATTCATGGTGGTTATAATCTACCAGCTACTCTTTGAAAACCATACGGGGTAATTCTACTCTGTCCTTATGGTGTCGCTCTGCATTGGATTCAACTCAACAATACGTTTTGGTTTTTTTTTTTTTCCTTTTTGTATATCTGTATACAATTACTTAAAAGTTAGCTTATAATTAACTTGCTGATGTGTTACATAATCTAGAAATCTAAACATATTGATATTGTTACTTTCTTTGCATATTTTTAAAGCCAATACGCTGTTTATAAGTTCTTGAAAGCTTAATGTCCCTAGCCTGGATGCCAGAATTTGAGACCAGCAAAAAGGACAACTTATCTTGGGGGATGACCTCACCTACTTAATTGACATGGGCAGTCAACTTTTCTAATATGCAGTGTGTGTAGATAAATGTTATGTAATCAAATTAAAAAAAAAAAAGCAACACCACAGAATTAAATTTTCTTAGAACTGAAAGACTATATTTAGTTCAGGGGTTCCAAAACCAGAATCTGTGCATGAGCTTTGAAAGTCACAAATCTTCTCAATTGTTTGTGAAATGGTGTGTAAATACATGTGTTTCAATATCTCACTGTATGACAATTTGCCATTTTCTAATCAGAGTATTCTGAGATTTCTGGGGAGTTTCAAATTTTATGTGACTCTCTAATCCCAAAAAAGAAGAGTCATAGATTTACAGTTTAACATCCTTATGTTAAAGATGGGAAAATTTAGGCCCAGAAATGCCTCAGAGCTGACTAGGATCTGGAGTTTAAGTCTCTTAGCTCCCTATCTCTGAAGTTGGACCTTGGCATCTTGAAGGAGCTATCTGACCCTCACATGGTTTTGAACGCTGTAAGGTCTTATAATCAAGTTGCAGTTTGAAGTGAAGTTCTCTTTCTATTTGCAGTGCTGATCAGAGTCTTGCGGTCTTTTGCAGCAAAGTGAATTTCTCTTGTTTTTATTTTACAAAAATTCTTAGCAATAGAGAAGTCGGCTTTATTTTAGAATTTCTATGACAGGGCCATAATCACTTAGAAGAAAGAAGCTGAATGTGGTGGTTTAACACTGGAGTCTGAAGGTCTAGGTTTCATCTTCATTCAGCCACTAAAATACAGCACAGAATGCAGAACTAGGTAATTATCTTGGAGCAGTTATTTAACCACTTTGTGACTTAGTTTCTTTCTCTGGAAAACAGAAATAATGGCTCTGAGGTCACCCGTATATGACCCTAACTTTCATGAACAAGATTACATTTGTAGACATTTTTAAGATTTTCAAACAAAAGATCCCCTATCAGTGTTAAAGCAACAGAAAGATAATGGGAATTAATGTGAAGTTTCTTTCTGAAAAGCAACATTTTTGCTACTAATTAGTCTTTTAACATCATAATCCAGAATTACTCTTGGGAGCATTCTTCTCTGGGTGTGCTTTTAACTTCATTTCTCAATCATGTCAAGAAAAATTGGAGATCTTCATTCAAACATATTATTGTAAACAAATCTATAAACTAAGCTGCTGCTTTTTTTGCTTCTTTCTTCTGTAATGAAAACAGCCTTATATTAAGAATCTCAGTAATGAAATATGGCAGTAGATTTTAAAGTATGTCCTTCCTAAGGCTGCAGTTATGTAAAAGGTTATGTAGCACAATTATTAAGCCTTTTTCACTTTAAGAATTGATTTGAATACGTCACCTCTTCTAAACTCTTTATAATACAAGATCACAAAAATTGAAAACTAATTCAATGCTCTTTGTTACATCTAGCAAAAAAGTGCACCTTATCTAAACTGTTACTGTCAGATTGATAGTGTACTGAGACAAAAAATGCAGATTAACTGTTAAAGACTTCTTTTTTAGCTGCATTCATGAATTTGCAAAATCTAAGCACTGTGGTGATGAGAAGAGAAACATCAGAAACGAAATTTTAAAATGGAGAGGCACATAGGAAAAGAGGTTCTAAAATGGCTCCATTCCTAAAATTCACTGGAGTGAATTTAGGAAATTTACATATTTAAATAAAACTCTGGTTCTAGTTGGTACATGTAAGGACTGAACTTGAAACCGGAAACTTGCATCCTGGAGAAGACATCCGTTCTCCTTTGGATCAGTTTCTAGTTTCTCATTCAATAATACTTGCACATACGGAACACACATCCCAGTGAAATTATGTTCAGACTCCAAAAACTGAAAGAATTTGAGCATACTGGAATAGTTTGGTTCATATTAGAGATGAAAACCTATTGAATTTAGAGGCTAATAAATCTTCAGTGAAAGTATAAAACATTCATTGATTGTAAAAGGAAAAATCTCCAGCTCTGTTCTCTTCAACAAATGTTTACAACAAAGGATAAAATGTAACTAGTTTTGTTTTCAATTAGGCCTTTTTGGAAAATGCATCAGTCTCTCTGCCCCAACCCTGCTCTGATTATGGCCTCACCTCTGGAGGGTCAGAAGGATGTAAAACTCCACCATTGGTTAAATGAAAGAGGAAGGGAAGAAGACAGGGCATTTGACCGCTAAGTCTGTTTGGGTAAAACTACACAATTTCTGAAAATAGATGGGGAAATAGACAGTAGGTTTTTATGCTGCCCTCAGGCATTGATACTTTCCACTTGTATGCATATCTCTATCTGTGTATTCTGCTATTAGGTGGAAAACAGTTACCACAGCAACCTCTAAATCACCTGGCAGCTTTGCTATGTCAATAAAGCCACACAATTTCTCTATATTCTGTCTCTCTCTCTCTCAAACTCTCTGACACACATACACACACAAACACAGAGTGAGAGATGTATACATATAGCAATGAAAGTACTGTGTTCTATATAGTGCCTTTATAATGTAGAGAATTCATTTTCACATCATACTTGTTCATCCCCTTCAGCTGGTTTGTAGGAAAATTTGAGAATGAATTTAAAATCAAGCCTATTCCTTTTCTCACTCATTTCCCACTGGAGTTTATAATTCTCAGCAAATTAGTTAAAATTTTCCCATTCTCAGTACATATTTGAGTAGAGGACCCTATGTGTAGGTATTTCATTTTACACTTGGACTTTTCATTTTTGCTTTACCATTGTGGCGATGCCTACATTAAATACTATGTAACAGTTAATAAAGGTGTATTTAGCACAAAATTTTACAGTTAGGAAAGATAAAAAAACAAATCAACCTTTTTTAGAAGAATAATCCAACCAGTCTTTTTTAGAAGAATAATCCAACATAATTCAATCCAGTGGAGTTTAATTTATAACTATGTACGTGAAGTTACTTTAAAAACTGAACACTTACAAATTTAAGATATACCCAGTAGCAGTCTCCAGTGAACTCTGAGTACCTAATTTCGTCCTATGAGTCAAAAACTAAGGTTCTAAGGGCAAGAAAAGCTTCCCCATTTTCTGACAATTCTGTTTTCTGTTTCTGTAAGACTGTTTTTAATTTTTTTGCTGATCAAAATATGTCTCTGTGCTTTTATTATGCAAAATAAAATCTTGCAACAGTATTTGCATTTCCAGTTTCCAGTACTATAATCTAGGTATCTCACTACAGCTTCCTTTGACATCTAATTTACAAGGCACACCAATTAACTGGAAGATTCAAATAACGGGGGAGAAGATTTCAATTTTCAGTTAATTTTTGGAAAAGAGGCTTGATTCTTACTGTTAAACTTTTTAATACGTACTGAAGTATATTGTGCCTGGGATATGCTTTAGAATTTCAGCAAAAAAGTAGAGGATGATAAAGGCAGAGGGTTGATAATGATTGAAGCTTGCTTACTGATTATATGAAATATCATTGTTAATACCATCTGTATCTTTGTATATGTTTGACAGTTTTCATAATAACAAAAAGTCAAAACAAAGTATAAAATGTGCTAGTTGCCAGCTTTTGCCCAAGTAGGATGTAATAAATATGATTTAATGTCCATTTGCTTGACTTAAAAAAAAGTTAGATAACTAAATACAATAGATGATTTATATATATTATTTTTCTTCTCACACCAAACATTTTAGATAGATAGTACTCCAATTTTACAGAAAAAGAATTGTAGACAATGCAATTAAAGTTGAGAGTTCAAGCCATACAGGATTTAATCTCAAATCTGTCTACAAAACTTACTGGGTTTTAAATATTAACCCTCTGATAAGGATCTGCTGCTTACTTGTAAGGACTGGAGACACAAAAATAGCAGTAAGTATGAGAGAGCAGCCCAGATATGTGCAAACATCTAGAATATATTTGTTTTTGTTTGTATTGAATCATATTAATTTTGTAATAAACATTTGTTTTGTTCTTTTTATTTTTATCTTCATCTTTAATTTTCTGAAAAGCAAAGGATAACATTAAAGCTGGGGTTACACAGTTGTCAATTAAAATTCTTGGGCCACACTTATGCTATTAAGTTACTCAATGTTCATTTGGAATTTAAATTTTAGCTAGTGTACTGTATTGTTATTTGTTATGTCTGGCAAGCTTAGGTTAGTAAGATATTAGAGTTAATTGATTCACAGTGAACTGAGATTTTAGTAACCACTGACATTTATTTTAGTAAACACTATGTCCATTATAGTAGAAAAGCATTATCAAAAATTACTGAAAAGTGAAACTTTTTCCCAAAATACTAAGTATAGTGTGTTCCAAGATTTCATAATGAATAGGTACTGTTTTTGTAATAAGAAGAAGAGTTATTTTTTATTTTAAAATAAATGGCCATCTATTTTAAAATGGGTAACTAAGTACTTTTGGATAAATGCAAGTGTTTTATGTGTTTTGGGAAGAATGTTTATTCACCTCATCAGTGAAAAGCCTTTTTCAGATCCGTATCAAAATTAATTATATCATCCTTATTCAAATTCAGTGCATTTACATTTGTTTTTGAAACCTACTCAATAATGATTTATTAAGATATTGAATAACTGAAATAGTTGGAGAAGATAAGATACACACTCATTGCAACCACACACTTGCATGGTCAAAGGGACACATGATTTTTTTCCTTCTTTTCAGTAAAAGTAGAGAGTTCTCTAAACACTCAAATCTAGTGGGAGATTAAATCAAAGCCATGAAATAAGCTCAAAATTTTAAATGAAACCTTAAGTTTTGGGGCCTATTTTTTTCTGCTGTAAGATCTTTAGATATGTTTAGGGTATAATGGAGAGGGGAAAGGGAAAGGAACCAGTGACAATTGCCAGTGGACAAAACAACCAGCAAATTAATTAAGTCAACCTGTCCACTCAGTTACAGAAGAAAATGAGTCTAAATTGTTATTTGACTGACACAGCTATGATAAGATAAAGCAATGGTATTTTCTGTACAGTTTGCTTGCAAATCCTTTGCCTACAAAATTTCATGGACAGAACAGAATCAGTTAAGAAGAATTTATGTAGGGTGAGGCCAAGATGGCAAATTAGTCAGACACTTTCTGTGATGTCTCTAACAATAAAGAACCAAAGGAACAAATGAATCAATTACATATAACACCCTAGGAGCCCTGAATATCAAAGGGAAAGTTGAGGGATTGAACTGAGCAACAGGGAAGGGAGAGTAGATCCAGAAGTACCTAGCACTGGCCAGACCTGACCTACCGGGAATTGTCTGGGGCCACTATGATGAGCATAGAGTTGGCATTTGGAGAGAATTCTCCTCAGTGGCAAAAAGCAGTAGAAAGTACACTGGAGGTGCCAGAAGCAGTGAAAAGCAGAATTTGACTGTTAAAAGCTAGGTGGCTGGCATCTACTTATTGCATGCAGATCGATATCTTTCCTACACGACAAACTTCTCTTTTCCCAGTGTTTCCGCCTCTGCTCTATGAACTGCACTGAACTCCAGAGTCTGATGTCATTAATTGAGCAGGAAGCAGGACTCTATAAGTCCTCCAAGAGTCATTTTCCTAGACTCGGAGAAAGAACAATTTAATAAGCTAAAAGGGGGGAGAAATTTGAAAACTTACCCAAGCCAGCAATTGAGGGCAGAAACAATCCCTTAACCTAGAATCAGACCAAGCTCACAGACACTCAGGATAGCTGCTAACCCCCTCACATTCCAGAGTCTGCTCCTAGATACCTATGCTGACACCAATCACCACTGCCCATATAGGACAGCAGGGGAGAGCTTATACCGCACACTGGGTGACTGACTACCTGCATGCCTGAGGTGAATTCATACAATAAATGGACTCCTGAGCTCACATGGACAGTAACAACTCTAGCCAACTGGTAACAGATGTTAGAGCTTCAAAGTCACCAATAACCAAGCTAGCATACATGAGCAGCCTATTTGAACAGTTGAAAACAGAACAAAACAAGAAGCTAGAACAAAATAGACAAACATAAAATAAATAAATTCAACAATTTACTGATGGATCAGATACAACAATCAATATCAAAATCACTTAAAGAGGTGACCATGATGGCTTCAGAAAGCTCCCAAAATAAAGAATTAAGAAAATTTCAGATGAAGGGAACTTTCCGGAATTATCAGAAGTTGAATATGAAATATAAATATTAAGAATTCTTTAAGAGATCAAGAAGGACATGAAAAAATACAGCAGAGCATAATGACAAATTGAACAGGCTACAAGAAAGTGTTCAGTGGCAAGAAAAAGAAATTCATAAAATTCATAATAAAATTGGAGGATGTGGGGCCAAGATGGTGGACTAGTCACATGTCTCTTTGATTCCCTTTAAGAACTAAGACCTAGAAAAACAACTGAACAGAATAAAATGAATGCTGTAGGATCCCCAAGATCAGGCAGAAAGTTGTGAGATTGGACTGGATAACAGGAAAGGGAACAACTACCTTTGTCAAAAGACAGAAGGCAGCACAAAGAGTCGCTCTTCTGCTGCCGCAGAAATGGAGAGGCTATACAGCAAAGAACACTATCTGTGTCAGTTCAGAGACTAGTCTTTTTGCTGCCATGGCTGAAAGCCGGGCTAGGGCCAAGTGCTACACTGAGCAGCAGCACCTGAGTGGACAGTGTCTCTCTCAGCAGAGAAGTTGTGCTTAAGAAAGCTGCACTTAGAGAACACAATGGCAGCTGGTGAGCAGGGCAGCAGCACCCTTCCTCACCTCTTCTCTGAGATATGCCATAGCTTCTACTGGCACAGCACCAGAGAGGCTGCACAGGTAAGACACCATCTTTGTCAATAGGGACGTGAGGTCTGCCACACCTGAGAATCCAACAGGGGTTGTCTGCCATGCTAAGCAGCAGCACCTAAGTGGACAGCATCCCTCTCAAAAGAGAAGGTATAGTTAAGTTAGCCACACCTAAAAAATGTAGTACCAGCTGGCAGCTTAGGGCCACAGCACCCTTTCCCCTTTCCTTCTCTGAGCTATGCCATAGCTTCTGCTGGCATTGTATCAGAGAGGCTGCAGGTAAAGGACATCATTTTTGTCATCTGGGAGGAGAGGTCCTTCATGCATGATAGCTCACCTGGGGCTGGCTGCCACATGTGAGCAACAGCACCTGAGTGGATATTGTCTCTCTCAAAGAGCTATACTTAAGACAACCACAACTAGGGAATGCAGCAGCAGCTGCAGCTGAGTACAGCAGCATCCTTTGTCCCTCACTTCTCTGAGCTATGCCATAGGTAGTGCTGGCATGGCAATGGAGACCCTGGACAGTATCCTGATGGCTTGAAGCCACATAAAGAAGCAGATCACCATGGCTCAAAAAAAACTCCTGAAATAATCAAAAACTTCCCAAAGGAATAAGCCTTCCTGAAGTTATCAGAGGTAGAATACAAAGGAATTGTGTATAGAGCCCTTCTAGATCTTAAGATGGAGATTAGATAAAGTGCAGCAGAAAAAAAAATTAAACAAGCTACACAAATTGCTAGAACAATAACGATCTGAAATTCAGGAGATCAATAATAAAATAACAGAGTTAGACAATTCAGTTAAAAGTGAAAGCAGCAAGATCAAGGAAATGGAATGCAGAATTAGTGAGATTGAAGGCAAAGCAACCAACACCAGCATTTATGAGGAAAAAAACAGATAAAAGAATAATCAATAATAATCACATGGGACTCCATCAAGGGGAACAATTTAAGAATAAGTGGAGTTCCAGAACAGGAAGGGATACCAGAAAATACAGAGAGACTTATTGAAGAGTTGCTGAAGGAAAACTTCCCTGGCATCACGAAAGAAGAAAAGATAGACATTCAAGATGCTTACTGAAGTCTACAAAAGGTAAAACCCAAAAGAAAGACACCAAGGCACATTATAATCAAGCTTAATGAAATGAAACATAGGGAGAGGTGCTTAAAGGCAGCTAGGCTTAAACAAAAAAGAATGTGTAAAGGGAAGTCTTTGAGACTGACCTCTGACTTTTCAGCCAAAGTCATGTTGGCAAGAAGTCAAAGGGTTGATACATACAAAGCCTTGAAACAAACTTCCAACCAACAATTATATATCCTGCAAAATTTTCTCTCAAATATGATGGTGAAATTAGGATATTCTGAGATAAACAGAAGTTTAGAGACTTTACAAAAACCAAACCAAAATTACAAGAAATACTGAAGGAAGTTCTTAAATTAAAAAATCAATAACACCAGATATATACTCAAGGATGCAATGCAGGACTCAGCATCCAGAGTCCTACTTAGATAGGGAAGTTGCAAAGCTCAATCAAAGCTAAAAGGTTAAAATTAGAGAGAGATCTCAGTATGTAAATTATGATAATAATCTATAAAGAGAGACATATTAATGTATTCATGAACCTTTCAAGTGGAGAGGAAGTTAACGAGATACAAAGAAGTTTAAGACTGCTCTAAACTTACAGCATTAGAGGAGTAGAGTGGTTAGGTGAAAACCAAACCAACAATACTACACATCAGAACAAGAAACACAATATACTAATCTCAACTGTTACAAAACCAACATTGAAAAAGATGAAAAGAAAGCCCATAAAGAAAAGTAACTCAGAACAGAATATTAAGTGGAACAAAGAAAACTTCAACAACACAAAAACAAAGGCACAGTAATTACAGGGGTAAATTCATATCTATCAATAATTACTCTGAGTGTGAATGGATTGAATGTTCCAAAAAATAGAGACAATAACAGGTTGGATCAAAAACATGATCCTTCTATATGGTACTTACAAGAAACACACCTTAGACCCAAAAATATAAACAAACTGAAAATCAAAGGATGGAAAAATATGTACCAAGCTAACAACATGGGGAAAAGAATAGGAGTGGCAATATCAATCTCTGATAAAATAGATTTTAAAGTAAAAGCCACCATCATGGAAAATGATAGCCACTATTTATTGCTTAAAAGTTCAATACATAAGGAGGATATAACAATATTAAATATTTATGCAGTCAATATCAGAGCACCCAAAGAGCTCGAACACACACTGATAACTTTGGCAAATGAAATAGATCAACCCACAATAATAGTAAGAGACCTCAAAACTCCACTTTCAGTAATGGACAGATCAGCCAGATAAAAAGGGTCTGAAGATACAGAAGATATTATTGCAATAATCAACTAACTGAACCTCATAGACATACACAAAACTTTGCACCCAACAACAGATAAGTACACTTTCTTTTCCAACACACATGGAATATTCTCCAGAATACATTATGTATTAAGCAATCAAGCAAGTCTCAACAAAATCCAAACCACTGAATTATTGCAAAGCATCATCTCAGAACATAAAGCTGTAAAAGTTGAAATCAATAGCAGAAAAACCATGGGTAAAAATTCAAACTCATGGAAATCGAACAACACCTTACTCAAAAATTTGCTAGGTTATAGAAGAAATTAAGGATGTGATAAAGAAACTTATGGAATCAAGTGAAAATGAGAACACATCCTACCGGAACCTATGGGATACATCAAAAGCAGTGCTCAAAGGTCAGTTTATCTCTACGAATGCACATATTCAAAATTAAGAAAGGGCCCAGACAAAGAATTAACCCTACAACTCAAACAAATTGAAAGAGAACAACAAAAGAACTTCTCAGGGACCAGAAGAAAACAGATAATAAAAAGTGAACAGAACTAAATGAATTAGAGAATTGAAAAACAATTGAAAGCATTAACAAAACCAAATGCTGGTTTTATGAAAAAATCTACAAAATTGATAAACCATTGGCCTAACTTACAAAATAAAAACAGGAGAAAAATAATGCAAATAAGAAGTGAGACAGAGGATGTTACAAACAACTCAACCAAAATTAAAAGATTCTTAACAGACCACTATGAAAAATTGTTCTTTAGCACATGTGAAAACTCAGTGGAAATGGACAAATTTCAGAAATCACATTACCTACCAAAATTTTCACAAAGAAAAGTAAAACAATTTAATAAACCCATCACAAAAGAAGAGACTGAAAAAGTAATCGAAAAACTTGCAACTGAAAAATCTCCTGGCCTAGAGAGTTTCACTGGAGAATTCTACCAAACTTTTAGAGAGGAGTTAATTTCAATACTATTTAAGCTATTTCACAACACAGAAAAGGGTGACACACTCCCAAATTCATACTATGAAGCCAATATAACCTTGATATCAAAGCCAGGTAAAGAGAGCACAAAAATGAAGATTATAGAAAAATATCTCTCATGAACCTAGATGCAAAAATTAAAAAAAAAATCCTAGACAATGGATTTGAACAACATGTCAAAAAGTATTTCACCATAACCAAGTTGGAGTCATACCAGGGATGCAGGGTTGGTTCATCATCAGAAAAACAATGTAATCAACCACATAAATAAAACAAAAACTAAAAGTCACTTGATTTTATCAATTGATGCAGAAAGACACTTGACAAAGTGCAATGTGCATTGATAAGAAAAACTCTCAGAAAAACAGGAATAGGTGAAAAAGTCCTCAACGTAGTAAGAGGCATCTACACAAAGGCAACAGCCAACATCATCCTGAGTGGAGAGAGACTAAAGAATTCCTTCTGGGAATAAGAACTGACAAGCATGCCCACTGACCCCACTTCTTTTGAACATTGTGCTATAGATTCTAGCCAAAGCCATCAGACAAGATAAAAAAATAAAGGACATCTGCTTTGGTAAAGAAGAATTAAAAATATCCCTATTTGCAGATGATATGATCTTATACACAGAAAACCCTGAAGGGTTCATGAATAAATTACTGGAACTAATAGAAGAGTTCAGCAAAGTATCAGAATATAAGATAAACGTAAGTAAATCAGTAGGATTCCTTTACATCAACAAAGAGAACATCAAAGTAGAAATCAATGAAACAGTACCATTTACAATAGCCCTCAGGAAGATAAAATACATAGGAATAAATCTAACTAGAGACATATAAGAGACCTATAAAGAGAAAATTACAAGACCCTACTGCAAGAAACAAAGAGACTTACTTAAATGGAGAAACCTACCTAGCTCATGGGAAGGAACTTAACATTGTGAAAATGTCTATTCCACCCGAAGTGGAATATGATGCAATCCCAATACACATTGCAATGTCATTTTTTGAGGTAGGGGAATAAATCACCAATTTTGTGTGGAAAAGGAAGAAACCTTGGATAAGTAAAGCACTAGTGAAGAAGAGGAACAGAGTGGGAGGCCTCGTACTATCAGAACTTAGAACCTGGTACACTGCCACAGTAGACAAAACAGCCTGGTTATGCTACAAAAACAGATACACAGAACAATGAAACAGAGTAGAGAATCCAGAAACAACGTCATTTACATGTGAAAAGCTGATTTTTGACAAAGGTCCAAAAGTTGTGAACTGGGGAAAAAACAGTCTCCTTAACAAACGGTGTTGGCAAAATGAGATATCCATCTGCAAAAAACTGAAACAAGACCCATATCTCACACCTTACACAAAAGCTAACTCAAAATATATCAACGACCTAAATACTAACTCTAAAACAATAAAGATGATGGAAGAAAAACAGAGATAGCATTGGAAGTTCTAATGAACAGCTTATACAGACTACAAAATCTTTCTAACAATGCACAAACAGCAGAAGAGAAAATAGATAAATGGGAACTACTAAAAATCAGACACTTGTCTTTATGAAAGAATTTATCATGGGGGAGAAGAGTCAATATGGTGGACTAGTCACATGTCTTCTCAATTCCCTCTGAACTAAGGCCTGGATTGAAAATTGAGTGGAGTGGTGTAGACAATCTGGGAGCCCTAAGATTAGCCATAGTATTGTCAGGTTGGACTAGGCACCAGTAAGGTGGAAAGACGAGGCAAGGACGCACTGAGTCCTACTTCTGCTGGCTCATCACGTAGGAATACCACAAGTTGTGACAGCTTCTTTGTTATATGGGAGGCAGGGACTTGGCAGGAGCTGGTTAATACACTGAACTGCAGAGCTTAAGTAATCAGCGTATACTGCAGCAGAGAGACTGTGCTCAGAATGGCTCCATATTGAGAGCCCAGATACTGACTTAGGGCACCACTGCTCTTCCACCCTATCTTTTCTGAGTGGTGCCATAGATTCTTGTGTCTTATGACAGAAAGGGGAGCTCGGGGAGGACACCATCTTGGTCAGCTGGGAGGATCACCCAGAGGTCTCACCTAGAGCTAAATCCCACACTGAGCAGCAGCTCTTGTATGGACAGTGTTTCTCCAGCAGAAAAGCTGTGGGTAGGGTCGTGGGGACTAGAGTCATGGGTGGGGCCTGGCAGAGGATGGTAGCAAGGCCTTAACTCATCCCTTCTTTGTACCACATCATAGCATATGGGTACACCCTGTGAGGTGTATTCATTGCCAAACAGAAGGCAGGGCCTGTCACACCTGATGGCTTGACTGATGTCAGCAGCTGTTAGACAGCTCCTCACTCATTACAGCAGTACCTTTTTAAAGTAGGACCACCCGGAGAATTGACTGCTGAGTGGAGTTGCAACATCTCTGACACCTTTCACTGATCGACATCATAGCATCAGCTGATGGCACCCCAGTGACTGGAAAAGTAGGGTGTAATCTTTGCCAGCCAGGAGGCAGAGTCTGCCATCCCAAAGATTCTAGCTAGATCCAGGCACTAGAGTGCACAGAGGCGACTAGTGACCAAATCTAGTAGTGCCCTTACTCCCCTCTTAGATCTATGCCACAGCTCCTGTTGAGGCAACACCAGAGAAAATGAACAGCTGTTTAATGGAACAAAGACAACAATCAATACCCAACCATTTAAAGAAGTAGTTGTCCATGGCTCTGGAAAACTCCTAAAATAAACAGTCAAAAAACTTCCCATATGAGGAAATCTTTCTGAAGTTATTGGAGGCTGAGTGCAAAAGAAGTACGTATAGAGCCCTCCAAGAGATTAAACAGAATGCAGAAGAACAAAATGAAGAATTAAGACAGCTGTCTGAATGGATGGAACATCAACAATCTGAAATCCAGTAGATAAATAACAAAATTACTAAATTAGACAGTTCAATCCTAAACCAAAAGAGCAGAATGCAACAGATGAAAGCCAGAGTTAGTAAGCTTCAGGATGGAGCAACTCACCCCAGCACTTATGAGGAGAAATGAGAGAAAAAAAATAAGAAAAATGAAGAAACATATGAGACTCTGTTACAAGGGATAACCTACAAATAATTGGAGTTCCTGAACAGGGAGAAATAGATTGTTGTGAAGTTGCTGGCAGAAAACTTTCCTGAAATTAGAAAGAAGAGAACATAGATATCGAAGAAGCTTACTAAACACCACAAAAACTAGAACCCAAAAGGAAGACACAAGACATATTATAACCGAGCTTAATAAAATGAAACATAAACAGACACTTTTAAAGGCAACGAGGCTTAGAGCAAAGCTAACATATAAAGGGAAGCCCTGTAGGCTTTCATCCTACTTCTCAGCAGAAATGATCTTGGAAAAACTCAGTGGGATGACAAATTGAAAGGCAAAAACCTTCCTATCTCTCTCCCTTCAGGGTGACGTGGGTGGTTGGCTTTGTGTAGATGGCACTTAGTGAATAGAGGAATTTGACCTCTATTCCGACTTTGCTGAGAGTTTTTAGCATGAATAGGTGTTGGACTTGGTCCAATAACTTTTCTGCATCAGTTGACAAAACCAGATAATTCTTGTCTTGCGTTATTTATGTGGTTGATCACACTAATTGCTTTTCTAATATTGAACCCACCTTTCTTCCCTGGTATGAATCCAACTTGGTTGTGATGAATTGTTCTTTTGGTATGTTTTTGAATTCTATTGGCAAGTATTTTGTTGAAGATTTTTGCATCTAGATTCATCAGTGATATTCAGCTGTAGTTTTCCTTTTTGTTGGATCTTTCCCGGGCTTTGGTATCAGGGTTATGCTGGCTTCTTAGAATGAACTTGGGAGTATTCCATCCCTTTCTATGCTGTGAAATAGTCTCAGTAGTACTGGAGTTAACTTTTCTCTAAAAGTTTGATAGAATTCTGCAGTGAAGCCATCTGGGCCAGGGCTTTTTTTGGTTGGTCAATTGTTTATAACTTTTTCAACCTCTTCCTTTGTGATGGGTTTATTAAGTTGTTCTACTTCTCCTTGTGATAATTTTGGTAGGTGATATGAATCTAGGAATTTGTCCACTTCCTCTAGTTTTCCAGTCTGTTAGGGTACAGTCTTGCATAGTTTTTTTTTATGATACTTCTGATTTCTGTTGGATCTGTTGTGATATCTCCCATCTCCTATCTTATTCGGGTTATTTGTTTCCTTTCCTGTTTTTATTTGGAAAGTTTAGCCAATGGTTTATCAATTTTGGTGATCTTTTAAAAGAACCAGCTTCTGGTCTTATCATTTTTTTCAGTTGTTCTGTTTTCTAATTCATTTAGCTCTCTTATAGTGCCTGAGGGGTTCCTCTGTTGTTCTTTTTCTACTTGATCAAGCTGTAGGGTTAATTCTTTCTTTTGGCTCCTTTCTTCCTTCCTTCCAGATGTGTGCATTTATAGGGATAAACTGACCTCTAAACACTGCTTTGGTTGTATCCCATAGGTTCATTTTCATTTGAGTCCATTAATTTCTTTATTTCACCCTTGATTTCTTCTATAATCCGCGGCTTTTTGAGCAAGGTGTTAAGTTTCCATGAGTTCCATTTTCCATCTATGTTTTTTCTGCTATTGATTTCTACTTTTATGACTTTATAGGCTGAGATGTTTTGCAATAATTCAATGGTTTGAATTTTTTTCGAGATTTGCTTTATGTGCTAACACATGAACTATTCTGGAAAACGTACCATGTGCACTGGAAGAGATGATATAGTTATCTGTTAATGCATAAAAACTTCTGTATATGTCGATGAAATCTAATTGGTTAATTGTCACAATAAGATCTTCTGTGTCTTTCCTGAGCTTTCTTCTAGATGATCTGTCCAGTACTGAAAGTGGAGTATTGAAGTCTCCCGCTATTATTGTGGAGTGATCTATCTCATTTTGCAATGTAGTTAGTGTTTCTTTGATGTATTTAGATGCTCTAGTATTAGCCAAGCCAAACCAGGTGTCATCAAGTAGAGCCCATGAGGCTCTGATATTGCCAGCCAAAAAAGACAAGTGCCGTTATGTCGGAGGTGCATAAATATTTAATATTGTTAAGTCCTGCTTGTGTATTGAACCTTTCAGCAGTAAATAATGACCATCCTTGTCTACGATGGTGGATTCTACTTTAAAGTCTATTTTATCTGAGATTAGTATTGCCACAAGTGCTCTTCTTTGTATATTGTTAGCTTGGTATATATTATTCCATCCTTTAATTTTCAGTTTGTTCATATCTTTAAGTCTTGAGTTAAGTCTTGAGTTTCTTGTAAGCAACATATAAACAGATCATGTCTTTTGATCCATGATGTCACTCACTGTCTTTTTACTGGAGTGTCACTTGGCTGGCTCAGTTCATTTACACTCAGTGTAATTATTGATAGATATGTGTTTAGTGCTGTCATTTTGATGTATTTATTTTTCTGTTGGTGTTTTCTCTGTTGCTCTTAATATTGTGTTCTGGGTGATTATGGGTTGATTTCTCATATTTTTAAGTGTTGGTTTTGTGTTTTTTGAGACTCATGTGTTGTGTCTCTTGTTTTGACATGCTGCATCTTTATTGTACTTTGCAGCTACCCTTATGTTCCTCCTCAGTAATCTAATTTTAAAACCAATTTTAACTTCTACATATCTTATTAACTTCCATCTGGAAGGACCATAAGTACTGTAGTGTATCCCTCTTTTTAATGTGATAGTATCATTGTTTTCATGATATGATCACTGGATTTCTTCTTTTAACATTATGGCTTTGATTGAGTTTTGCCTTCGCTAACTGAGTAGTTTTCTGGATGTTGTGTCATGCACTGTCTCCTTAAATATAGACTTAACTGTTTTCTTTTTCTAACCCAAGAGCTTCTTTCAGTATTTGTTGTAGCTTTGGTTTGGTTTGGTTTTTACAAAGTATCTAAGTTTCTGTTTACCTGTGAACATCTTAATTTAATCTACATACTTGAGAGCCAGTTTTACAGGGTATATAATTATTGATTGGAAGTTTTTCTCCTTCAAGGCTTTCAATGTGTCACCCCACTGCCTCTGTGCCCACATCACTTCTGTCAATGTTAGCTGAATGTCAGCTTTGCTTTGAGTCTTGTTGCCTTAAAGAGTTTCTGCTTATGTTTCATTTTGTTATGCTTGATTATAATGTGTCTTTCTTTTAGCATCTATTTTATGTGGCATTCATTACACATTTAGGATGTCTATGTTCTCTTCTTTCATGATTTCAAGGAAGTTTTCTGTCAGTAACTCAACAATAATACTCTCCATATTTTCAGGTATCCCTCCTTTTCAAGAACTCCAATTAATCAAAGATGGTTCCTCTTGATAGAGTCCCACATGTTTCTTAGTGCTTCTTCATTTTTCTTGTTTGTTTTCTCTGATTTCTCCATGTGATGCTGCTGTCAGTAGCTCTATCTTCAATGTCAGTAATTCTAGTTTCCAGGTGTTTAATTCTGCTCTTTTAGCTTTGAATTGAATTGTCTAATTCTGTAATTCTGTTATTGATCTGTCAGATTTGAGAATGCTGATGTTCCATCAGTTTGAACAGTTTGCTTAACTTTTCATTTTGCTCTGTTGCATTCTGTATAATGTCTAGGAGGCTTTGTACAGAATTCTTTTGTATTCAACCTCCAATAGTTTCCAAAGGCTTCTTCATCTGGGAAGTTCTTTCATTCTTTATTTTGGGAATATTCTGGAGCCCCGTCAAATGTTTTTTTTTTTTTTTTTTTTTTTTTAATATTTGGTTAGGCCTTGTTACTTATGGGACCTCTACAGGGTGTTTAGTGTCTCTGGTGTGGCCCTAACAGGATCTGAGACACAATTCTCAGACAGAAGTTGATCACCAGGCACTTCTATGTACTCCAGAAACTGATCCCAGTAGAATCTCTGGGGTATCAGGATCCACCCTTCTTATGGAGTCATTTTCAGGCTGTCAGCCAACCCTATGGTGTGGGTCAGTAAAGGCAGGAGGAGATGCCATTGGGCTGCATTTCAGTTATTTCTCTCAGCAGTCTTATTTAAAAATGCAAATGCTATCTGCCCACTTCCAAAATCCATGAGGCCATCAGGTGTGAAAAACCCCTCTTTCAAGCTGATAACAGAGGCAACTCTTCAACTCTCCATAGTTTCTGTGATAAAGTTCAAACGAAAGTCTGCCACTTTGCTGACATCCCATGTTGGAACCACCTCTAAGGCTACACTGTGCTAAACACAGCTTTTCTGCTGGAATACTGCTCCACAGCCTGGCACTGCTTCCCAGCCTGGGAATTAGACCCTGATGAAGCCTTTGGTTGGATATTTCCTCCTCCTAGTCAAGCAATATGGATTCCAGGTCAAGCTGTCCTGCCCCGTGAAACAGCAGAATCTATGGCAGAGGTCCAAAAAGAGAGAGTGGAGGGGTTGTAGTGAGTCTGGACACACATCTCACATCTTATACAAAAACTAGCTCAAAATGGATCAAAGACCTAAATATCACACTTAAAATGATAAAGATCATGCAAGAAAAATCACGGTCAACAATGTAAGTTCTAATACAAGGCTTAGACCACAAATTCTAAGAAACAAAGCATGATCAACAGAAAACAAGTAAATGGGAACTGCTAAGAATCAAGCACTTTTGCTCATCCAAAGAATTTGTCACACAAGTTGAAAGATCACATAAAGAATGAGAAAAAATATTTGGCTACTACATGTTTGACTGATGTCTGATCTCCATGGTCTACAACATAATGCAAAATATCAACAAGAAAAGGGTAAATAACTCATTTAACCAATGGGAAAAGGTGATGAAGACGTGTCACAGAGAGCATCCAGGCATCCAAAAGACACATGAGGAAATACTCACAATCATAAGCTGTTAGAGTAATCAAAATCAAAACTACAACGAGATATCATGTCATTCCAGCAAGGTTGGCCATAATCTGAAAACATAACAAGAAATGCTGAAGAGGCTTTGGAGAGATTAGAACTCTCTTACACTGCTGGTGGGACTGCAAAATGGTACAACTGCTTTGGAAAACAATCTGGTACTTCCTGAAAAAGCTAGAAATAGAAATACCATTTAATCCCATAATCCCATTGCTCGGAATATATCCTAGAGAAACAGAGGCTGTCACATAAACAGATACGTGCACATGAATGTTTATTGCAGTACAGTCCACAATCGCAAAAAGATGGAATCAACCTAGATGCCATCAACAGATGAATGTATAAACAAACTATGATACATACACTCAATGGAACACTATGCAACGATAAAGAGCAATGATGATTTTAGCAAGCATCTTAAAACCTGGTTTCAATTGGAAGACATTACACGGGGGTGAAATAAAACAGCGGCAAAGGGCAAATATTGTATGAGATCCCTGCTATAAGGGCTTAAAAATAAAGTTACATGCAGAAGAAAAGACTCTGACAGCTGAAAGGGTGAGGAGGGAAGGAGAAGTTTGGTTATAGATTAGATAGTTGGCACAAATTTAGTTAGGTGAAAGTAGTGACAACACACAATAGAAAGAAGATCAACTTACCTGAACTTCACCATAAAGCAGAAGCTCTTCTAATCTCAACCCAATATTGCAAGGATGGATTAGCAGGGGTGGGTTCTGGGAGCCATGCTTTCAGGGCACATTGAGGCCAGTTGGCATAACTGGCCTATTGCTAAGAGAGTTTTCTGCACCCCATAATGGTGAGTGGCATTTGGGGTCTTGAGATATACCAATGGTCCCAACTAATCCCAAACTGATGATGACAGAGAACAACAAAGACAAGAGTTAAAAAGAGCTCAGGACACAGAAGACCCCATGTGAATGGGTGACTGTATCAACATGTGACCAGAAGAACCAATGGTACCTGGCCACCACCAAGCACAGCTGTGGTGTTTTACACAATATCGAGTCCCTGTTGCAACATGTGGAAAAGAGGGGTGTAGCTCAAGAATTCTACTAAAAATCACAGTTGACGGTCTGACAGCCTGTGTGCACCCCTAGGAGCATGGCCTGCAGACATGCTGCTGTCCCTGACCAGAAAACACTACTAAGGTCAACTCTTCGGATAAAAATTGACCAGACTCAGAGACATGCTGTGACCATGTGTTGTGTGTACTTCATGGTTCTATGCATTTATGGGATTCTGACCTACTTGTCTCTTTCTAGATGGGAGAGAAGTGGGTGGAGAGGAGGGGACAGGAGCTTGTTAAGAGGATCCTGCAAATGTAGAATGAAAAGGAGGAATGTGCTGTCACTGAGCAAGGTGAGCAGAAGGAGTTCTAGATAGGCGGGCATGCAAAATTGATTCAGATTGTATATTTTTACTGAATCACAAAAAAGAAAATACTATCAAGAGAGTTAAAACACTTCCTACAGAATGGGAAAGAATATTTTGTAGTAACACATTGGATTGATGTCTAATTTCCATAATCTACAAGGTACTGTAAAATATGAACAAAAAAAAGATAATTCAATTAAATGATGGGCAAAAGAAATTGACAGACAATTCTCTAAAGAAGACATCTAGGAAGCCAAAAGACATATGAGGAAATACTCACAATCATTAGCCATTAGAGAAATCCAAATCAAAACCACAGTGAAATAGTATTTCACCCAAATAACTTTAACAACAATAATAAAAATAAACACTATACACCAAATTCTGGAGAGGCTTTAGAGAGATTTAAATTCTTCTCCACTACCAGAAGGAATGTAAAGTGGTACAACCTCTTCGGGAAGCAATTTGGCTCTTTCCTAAAAAGCTAGAAATAGAAATACCATATGATACAGCAATCCCATTGCTGGGAATACAGCCTAGAGAAATAAGGGCTGTCACCTGAACAGATACTTGCACATGAATTTTTATTGCAGCACTGTCCACAATAGCAAAAAGGTGGATCAACCTAGATGCCCACAGATAGATGAAGGGATAAACAAATTATGGTATATATACACAGTGGAACACTATGCAATAATAAAGAACAGTAATGGTTTCAGGAAACATCTCATAACCTGTAATCAACTGAAAGACCTTATGCTGTGTGAAATCAGTCAGGTGCTAAAGGGCAACTATTGTGGAGACCATTATTATAAGGACTTAAAAAGGACTTGTACACAGAAGAAAATACTCTTTGATGGCTACAAATTTGGGGAGGGATGGAGAGGGTTTTTTATAGATTAGATAGTCAATAGGGATTTGGTTAGGTGAAAGGAGTGACAGCATGCAGTTGAATCCAGGTCAGCATAACTGGACTACAACATAAGCTAAAAGATTTTCTAAATTCATCCTAACATTTGAAAGCACAGGATAGCAGCAACAGGGGCCTGGGTACCATGTTCTCAGTGGAAATTGAGGTCAATTGGCATAAGTAGTCTTTTGCTAAAAGAGTCCTCTGTACCTCTTATTGGTGAGTAATGTCTGGGGTCTTAAAAGCCAGCAAAATGCCATCTGAGGAACATCAATTTGCCTCAACTCACTTGACAACCAACTTGACAGATGACAACCAAGAACATCAAAGACATGAGGAAAAATGAGCCTAGGAGACAGAAAGACAGGAAGACCCAACAGCATGAGGCCAGAAGAACCATATGGTGCCCAGCCATCATCAAAAATAGCCCTGAGAGAGAACACAATGTAGAGTCCCTGATACAGCATGTGAAAAAGAGCTGCACAGATCAAGAATTCTATTAAAAGACCAGAATTGATAGTCCAGCAGCCTGGAGGGTCAACCCAGGAACATATCCCTAGACTTGCTGCTAGCCCAGACCTGAAGCCAGTACTGAAGCCAACACTTCAGACAAAGAATGGACTGCACTTGTGGACACAGAACGATTCATTTGGTGTATGTATTTTATGGCTTTATATATACACATCAGGCTGTCCTATTGGATTCTTTTTAGAGGGAAGAGGGTTGTGAGGAGACAAGTGTTGGTTGAGTAGACACTGGAAGTAAAGAATGAAAAAGAAGAATGTGCTGTCGTAATGTGAGGAGAGCAGATAGTTGCAGAGAGGTGGGTATGAAAAATTGACTTGGATAGTAAACTTTCACTTAATGACAACAAAAATTTTTAAAAATAAAGAAACAGACAACTCAGTATAAAGTCAAAGGAGCAGAATCAAGGAAATGAAAGGCTTGATTACTGGGATGTAAGATAAAGCACATGATATCAGCTAATCTGAGGAAATATCAGGTAAAAGAATTAAAAAAATCAAGACATACTAAGAATTAACTAGGATTCTATCTAGAGGTGTAATCTACAACTAATTGGAGTACCAGAATGTAGGAGGCAAAAGACAATGGGATGACATACACAAAGTCTCAAAGCAAAAGAATTGACAACCAAGAATCATATGTGGAGCAAAGCTGTCTCTCAAATGTGATGGCAAAATCAGTACATTTCCAGATAAACAGAAATTTAGGAAATTTTTAAATAACAAATCCAAACTGCAATATTAACAGAAGTACTTTGCTTAGAAAATTAATAATTTCAGGAAAGAACCCGAGGCTAAAACACAGAACAGAAGAACTGGCTATCAACTCAAATAGTGGAATCACAAAATTAATCAAAGGAAAAGTACTGCAAGTATGAAAACAGAGATATCATTATATAAACATTATAACAAGGAAAGAATGACAAAATAGAAAATATTCATAGTCTTTCATATGGAAAATATGTTGAGGCAGTACAAAGAAATTAAAGACTTGTTTAAATTTAGAAAAATAGGGGTAAATACTAAGGTGACAACAAAGGAAGCTATCAACACTATGCATCAAAATAAAAAAACAAGGAAAACATGAAGTCTCAATATGTACAGCCCATGAAAAAGATGAAAAGAAAACAAAGAAAAAAGACATAGCACAGAAAGTTAAATGGAGCAAAGAAAAAGTCTACAAAGTACCAAAACACATATTGGACTAACAGCACTAAAGGTATACCTATCAACAATTACACTAATACAAAGGAACTAAATACAACAATAAAGAGTGGCAGGTTACATAAGGAAAAACACTCCTATATGCTGCCTACAGGAGATGCACCTTAGATTGAAAGACACAAAGTAAAATTCAAAAGATGGAAATGTATGTATCTAAGTAACAACTTTTAAAAAAGAACAGGATTGCCAATATTAACCTCTGTTAAAATAGATTTAATGTAAAATCTATCATGTTGGATAAGGAAAGACACTACACAATGATTAAAGGCTCAACACTCCAGGTGGACGCAACAATATTAAATGTCTATGCACCCAGTGACAGGACTCCAAATACATAAAACAAACTAACTTCACTGGAAACAGAAATAGACACTCCACAATATTAGTAGGAGACTTCAACACACCATTTTCAGTGAATGTATGAACATCCATAAAAGAGGTCAATAAAGATATGGAAGATCTGAAAGCCACAATCAACAAACTTGTCCTCAAAGACATATATAGAGTGCTTCACCCAACAGTAGCAAGCATAATCTCTTCCAATGAACATGGAACATTCTCCAGATTTGAAAACATATTAGACCACAAAGCAATCCTTAAAAACATTCAAAGTCTTGAAATATTACAAAGCATCTTTTTACACCATAAAGACATAAAAGTAGCAATCAATCAGAAAAAGGAAGGGGGAAAAAGTCAAGCAAATGGAAACTAAATAATACTTAGCTCAAAAACTACTGGGTTCTAGAAGAAATCAAGGGCAGAATAAAGAAATTCAAAGAATCAGATGAAAATGAAAACACATCCTACCAGAATCTTTGAGACAGAGCAAAAGCAATGCTCAGAGGTCATTTTATCTCAATAAATGCACATGTGCAAAAAGAAGAAAAGACCCAAATAAAAAAATTAACACTACAATGCAAACAAGTAGAAAGAGGCAACAAAAGAGTCACTCAGATACCCAAAGACAGCAACTGATAAAAATTAGAGCAGAACTAGATGAATTAGAGAGTAGAAAAAATGATTGAAAGAGTTAGTAAGACCAAAGGATAGTTCTTTGAAAAGTTCAACAAAATTGATAAACTGTTGGGCAAACTGACAAAATAAAAACAGGAGAGGAAGTAAATAACTTGAATAAGAAATGAGGTGGGCCATATCATAACAGACCCAGATGAAATTAAAAGAACCATCACAAAATGCTATAAAATAAATTTGAAAACCTAGAAAAATAAGACAGATTTCTGGAAACACACTACTTACCTAAACTAACACAAACACAAGTAAAGCAACTAAATGAACCCATCAGAAAAGAAGAGATTGGAAACGTGATTAAAAAACTCCCAAACAGAAACAGCTCTGGCCCTGATAGCTTCTCTGGAGAATTCTACCAAACTTTTGAAGAAAAGTTAACACTACTATCATAAAAAGTATTTCAGAGCATAAAAAATGATAGAATACTCCCAAATTCATTCCATGAAGACAGTATAATCCTGAGACCAAAATCAGGTAAAAACAGCACAAAAAGGGACAATTACAGACCAGTAACTCTTATAAACTTAGATACATAAATACTCAACAAAATTCTAGCCAATAGAATTGAACAACAAATCAGAACTATAATTTATCATGACCAAGTGAGATTCATACCAGAGATACTGTGATGGTCCAACACTAGAAAAACAATCAATGTAATCAACCTCATCAACAGAACAAAAGACAAGAACCATTTGATTTTATCAATTGATACAGAAAAGGCATTTGACATACTCCAACTCCTATTCGTGTTAACAAAAACTCTCAGAAAAAGAAGAATAAAATGGAAATTCTTCAATGCAATAAATGGGATTTATGCAAGCCAACAGTCAACATTGTCCTAAATGGAGAAAGTCTGAAATCATTCCCCTTGAGAAGTGGAATCAGACAAGGATGATCATGGTCACCAGTTTTATTTAATATACTTCTGGAGGTCTTAGCCAGAGAAATCAGGAAGATAAAGAAACAAAGTGCATTCATACTGGTAAGGAAGAAGTTAAACTATCTCTATTTGTAGATGACATGACCTTATGCACAGACAACAATAAAGAATCCACACACACAAAAAAAATACTAGTACTAATGGAAAAGTTCAGCAACGTATCAGGTTATAAGATAAATATACAAAAATCAGTTTGAGGTGGTGGGGCTAACACGGAGGAGTAGCCACACACATCCTGTGATCTCTCTAACAACAAAGAACCACAAAAACGACTGAATGGATTATGAAGCACTTTCTAGGAGCCCTGACTATGGGATCCTGGGGCAGAAAGGACGGGGTGACAAGCAGGAGACAGAAGGTCCAGAAACAGTATTTGGCTAGAATTAAATCTGAACCCTACAGAGGGATTTCCTCCTACCAGCTGAGCAGAATCACAGCATGGCAGAGTGGCAACAAACAGAGCAGCAATGTCGCTAGAAGAACACGTCTTTCTCAGTGGGAAAGCTGAGCTCCTCACAGTCGTACTTACAGAACTTCAGGGGACATTTACGTGAACATCATAAACTAAGTGCTTGCAAACTCTTCCATGTTTAAATCATTCCTATGAGCTAATATTCTCCTTTTCCCCAACACCTGCCACCTTTTCAACACTGCACCAGATACTAAAATCTGATGCTCTATTTGGGCAGAAGTGGTGCACCTTGTATGAAGCTCCTCTGAGTCTGGAAACCCCCTATTCTCTTATTGCCCTGAGAGCTCTAACTACATGGTGACAGGCTGTTGGATTTTGTAAGGTGGGAATTATCAAGTTAGCTAGAATGATCAGACTATTTGGCCACTGAAAAAAACAACTACACACACACACACACACACATTCAAATACATGTATATATATGCTGGAACACAATAATCAAAATTAATAAATTACCACAGTTTTCTCATGGCTCAGAGACAACAACTGATATCAAACTATTTAAAGAAGCAAATCACTATGGCTTCAGAAAACTCCCAAAACAAAGAATGAAAAAATTTTCCAAATGATAATTTATACAATTATCAGGGATAGAATACAAAAGATTAATATTTACAGTTCTTCAAGACATTAGGACGAAGATTAGGCAAAATGCAGCAGAGCATAATAAAAAATTAAACAATCTGCAAGAAATACTTGAACAATAATCTGGAATTCAGCTGATTAACAATAAGATTACAGAATTAGAGAATTCAATAGAAAGTCAAAGGAGCAGGATTCTGCCAAAGGAATGCAGAAATAGTAAGGCTGAAAATAAAGCTAGTGACATCAGCATATTTAAGGAAAACTCAGACAAAAGAATTTTAAGGGCTTGTGGATCCAAGATGGCCCACTAGACACATGTCTCCATAATTCCCTCTGAAAACTAAGGCCTGGATTGATAATTGAATGGAGCATTCAGGAGACCCAGCGAGCCCTAGGACACAGTACAGGGCTGTCAGATTGGACTACATGCTACTATGGGAAACTTTCTCTCTCTTGCTGAGCCCTACTCCTGCTAACTTGCTTATTGTGCAGATTGCAGGTACTGGGGCTTTTAATTTTTTTTACTTTTAGTTGACCGGTAGGTGGGGGATGTGCATGAGCTGGCAGACAAGCCAAGTTACAGTGCTGAAGTGAATAGCGTGTGATGCAGCGGAGAGACAGTGTGTGGGACAGCCATGTTTTGAGAGCCCAGCAGCAGCAGTGGACCAAGGGCACCACAGCCCCTCCATCCTCTCTTTTCTGAGGTCTATCATAAATTCTGCTGTTTTGCAGTGGGAGGGGCAGATTGACTGAGACACCATCTTGGTCACCTGGGAGGTGGAGTTACTCAATCTCAGACCTCAGCAAAGGCTAATTCCCAGGCTGGGAGGCAGTGCCAGTCCAAGGAGCACTTTTCCAGCACAAAGGCTGTGTTTACCACAGTGTTGCCCTGTGGGTAGGGCTTGACTGAGGATGGCACCAGGGCTGTAGCCCCTCCTTTGAACAATGTGATAGCATTTGGAGATAGCTGATGAGGTGCATCTGATATCACCTGGAAGGTGGGACTTGCCACACCTGAGAGCCTGATTAATTTTGGAAGCTATGAGATAGCTTTTTAAAATAGGACTACCTGAAGAATTATCTGCTGAGCAGCCCGATGGCGACTCTTCCAGCTTTAACTGACTCACATCATAGGGTTAGTTGGCAGTTCCCCAGTTACTCCATACATAGGGTGATGTCTTTACTAGCCAGGAAGCAGAGCTTGAAACCACAGAGAGTTCCACTGGGGCCAGTCATTAGAGTACACAGAGACGGCTGGTGACAAACTCTCTTCTAAGACCTACAAATCAGATCCTGTTGCGGTAACACCAGAAAAAGTGAACAGACTCTAGATGGCCCAAAGGCAACAGACCATCATTAATCATTTAACGAAACAGCCCATAATGGATCTGGAAAACTCCCAAAATAAAGAATCGCAAAGCTCCCAGGAAGAAGACTTTCTGACACTTGTGGAGGTTGAGTATGAAAGAACTATATATAGAACCCATGAATTGGATCCGACTCGAAGGCACTTGGCTTTTGGTTTTGGCTAGAGATTAAACAAAATGCAGCAGAGCAAAATGAAGAATTAAGCAAGCTATGCAACCTGATGGATCATTAACAATTTGAAATTCAGCAGATCAACAACAAAATGACAGAATTAGACACTTTGGTCCAAAGCCAAAAGACCAGAATTCAGGAGATGGAAATCAGACTTCTTAACTTTGAATATAGAGAAATTGATACCAGCATTTATGAGAAGAGATCAGAGAAAAGAAATAAAAATGAAGAAGTGTTAAGAAACATGTGGGACCCAATTAAGAGAAATAGTCTATCATTAATTGGAGTTCCTGAACAAGGAGGGATAGGTGAAAACACAGAGTATTGTTGTTGAGTTACTCACAGAAAACTTCCCCGAAATTATAAAAGAAGAGAAAATAGATATCCAAGATGTGTATCAAACACAGCAAAAATGAGACCCCAAAAGAAAGACACCAAGACATGTTATAATCAAGCTTAACAAAATGAAACATACACAGAAACTCTTGCAGGCAGCAAGAATCAAAGCAAAGATAACATTCAGAAGGAAGCCCTCCTGTAGGGTTTTGTCTGACTTATCAGGAGAAAAAATGTTAGCAAGGAGGCAGTGGGAGGACACATTCAAAGCCTTGAAGGAGAAAAACTTCCAAACAAGAACTATATATCCTGCATAACTGTCTTTGAATAATGAAGATGAAATTAAGACATTTGCAGATAAGCAGAAGCTTAGAAACTTTGTAAAAACCAAACTAAACCTACAAGAAATACTGAAAGAAGCTCTTTGCTTAGGACCAAAACAAAGCAAAACAAAACATTAAGTGTATATTTAAGAAGACAATGCAGGACACAACATCCAGAACCTACCCAGGTAGAGAAGGTACAAAACTCAATCAAAGCTACAATATTAAAAGAAGGGAACCAATGGTTGTATCGTGAAAACTATGATACCATCACACTAAAAAGAGGGATATACTACAGTAGTTACAGTCCTTTCAGATGGATAGGAAGTTAAACCGGTGTGCAGAAGTTAAAAGTGGGCTTACATTTAGAATATTAAGGGGGAACATGGGGGTAACCACAAAGCACAATAATAAATCACCACATCAAAACAAGAAATGTAATATAGGAGCCTCAACAAACACAAAACCAACACTCAAAAAGATATAATATCAACTCATAAAGAAAAATGACCCAAAACAGAATACTAAAAGCAACACAGAAAATGCCAACACAAAAATACATACATCAAAACCACAGCACTAAACACATACTTATCAGTAACTACACTGAATATAAATGGACTGAATGCTCCAGTAAAGAGTCAAGAACTGACATCTTGGATCAAAAGACACAACCTATCTACAGGCTGCTTCCAAGAAAAAAATATTACAGTTAAAGATATGAACAAACTGAAAATTAAAAGATAGGACAATATATACCAAGCTAACAATATACGAAGAAGAGCAGGTGTGGCAATACTAATCTAAAATAAAATAGATTTTAATGTAAAATCCACCATTGTGGACAAGGATAGTCACTATTTATTGCTGAAAGGGTCAATACACAAGCAGGACTTAACAACATTAAATATTTATGCACCCAATACTAGAGCATCTAAATACATCAAAGAAACATTGACTACATTGCAAAATGAGATAGAGCACTCCACAATAATAGTGGGAGACTTAACACTCCACTCTCAGTATTGGACAGATCTTCTAGAAAAAAGCTCAGTAAAGACACAGAAAATCTTATTGCCACAATTAACCAACTAGACGTCATCAACATATACAGAAATTTCTATCCATCAACAGATAACTACACCTTCTTCTCCAGTGCACATGGAACATTTTCCAGAATAGATCACGTGTTGCCACATAAAGCAAATCTCCACAAAATCCAAACCATTGAATTGTTGCGAAGTATCTTCTCACACTGTAAAGCCTTAAAAGTCAAAATCAGTAGGAGAACACATATAGATAGAAATTGTGACTCATGGAAACTGAACACCTTGCTCAAAAAGCCGTAGTTACAGAAGAAATCAAAGACAAAATAAAGAAATGTATGGAATTGAATGAGAATGAAAACACATCCTCCCAGAACCTATGAGATACATCCAAAGCAGTGCATAGAGGGTCTATTTTTTATCTATAAATGCACACATCCAGAAGGAAGACAGGAGCCAAATCAAAGAATTAACCCTACAGCTTGGACAAGTATAAAGAGAGCAACAAAGGAATCCCTCAGGCACCAGAAGAAAACAGATCATAAAGATTAGAGCAGAACTAAATGAACTAGAGAACACAAGAACAATTGAGAAAAATGACAATACCAGAAGCTTTTTTATGAAAACATCAACAAAATTGACACACCACTGGCTAAACTTAAGAAAAACAGGAAAGGAAACAAATAAGCCAAATAAGAAATGAGACAGAAGTTGTCACAATAGACCCAACAGATATCAATAGTATCATAACAAAATACTATAAAAGACTGTACGTGAACAGGTTTGAAAACCGAAAGGAAATGGACAGATTCCTAGATTCATATTACCTATCAAAACTATCACAAGGAGAAGTAGAACTTAGTAAACCAATCACAAAGGAAGAGATTGAAAACGTCATAAAAATCTACCAACCAAAAAACGTCCTGGCCCTGATGGCTTCACGGCAGAATTCCACCAAACTTTTACAGAAGAGTTAACTCCAATACTACTGAGACTATTCCGCAATGTAGAAAGGGATTGTTTTAGTCAGCTAGGGCTGTTCTAACAGAAATACCACAAAGTGTATGTCTTTAACAAAGGATGGTTTATTCTTACACAGTCCAGTTGGCTACAAGTCCATATTCAAGGTGTCCACTCCAGGGGAAGGCTTTCCCCTTGTCAGCTCTGGAGGAAAGTCCAGTATTGCATCAGTCTTTGTCCTGGGAGCATCTTGGTGCAGGAACCTAAGGTCTGAAGGACACGCTCTTCTCCCGGTGCTGCTTGCTTGATGGTACAAGTTCTGAATTCTCTACTTGTTTCTCTTTCCTTTTATCTCTTGCAGGCTGAAAGGATTAAGGGTGGGGCATGCCATACTCCAGGGAAACTCCCTTTGCAGTGGAGCAGGGAGGTGATCTTATAAAGGGATTTACAGTCCCACCCTAATCCTTTAACATACAGCATAGGAAAACCACAAAATGGAGGACAGTCACAAGATACTAGGAATAACGGCTCAGCCACATGGCTACACATATTTTTGGGGGGATACAATTCTATCCATGACAGGGATGGAATACTCTCAAATTCATTCTAGAAAGCCAGTATAACTCTGATACCAAAGCCAGGGATGGATCCCACAAAAAAAGAAAATTACCCACCAGTGTCACTCGTGAACCTAGATGTAAAAATCTTCAACACAATCCTAGGCAATAGAATTCAGCAACATATCAAAAAAAAAAAAAAAAAAGAAAAAATCATCATGACCCAGTTGGATTCATAGCAGGTATGCAAGGCTGGTTCAACATCAGAAAAGCAATGTGATCAACCACATAAATAGCACAAAAGAGAATAACCTGATTTTGTCAACTGATGCAGAAAAGACATTCAACAAAGTCTAAAATCCATTCATGCTAAAAACTCTCAGCAAAATAGGAATAGAGGGGAAGCTCCTCAACTCAAGAAGGGACATCTATGTGAAACAAACGGTTTACATTATCCTGAGTGGAGAGAGACTGAAAGAATTCCCCTTGAGAATGAGAACTAGACTAGGATGCCCACTCACATCACTTGTATTCAATATTGTAATAGAGGTTCTAGCTAGAGAAATAAGACAAGACAAAGAAATGAAGGGCATTGGCATCAGCAAAGAAGTAAAAATCTCCCTATTTTCAGATAACATGACTGTATATGCAGAGAATCCTAAATAATTCATAAGTAAGCTACTGGAGTTAATAGAAGAGTTCTACAAAGTACCAGGATATAGGATAAACATAAGTAAATCGGTAGGATTCCTTTATACCAACAAAGAAATTATCAAAGAAGAAATCACCAAAGGAATACTATTTACTATAGCCCCCAAGAAGATAAAATAACTAGAAATAAATCTCACTTGAGAAATAAAAGACCCATACAAAGAAAGCAACAAGATCTTACTGTAAGAAACCAAGAGACTTACATAAATGGAGACACCTCCCCTGCTCACGGATAGGAAGACTTAACATTGTGAAAATGTCCATTTTACCCAAAGTGATCTACATATACAATGCAATCCCAATACAAATTCCAGTGTCTTTTTTATTTCTTTTTTTAGTGTGATTGAGTAAAAGTGTACAATCCAGTTTAAATTTGCTTGCCCACCTACCTGCTGCTCCTTCTGCTCTCCTTGCCCTGTTACAGCACACTCCTCCTTTCTGTCCTATACATGTCATATCCTCTTAAAAATCATCTGTTCCCTCCTCTCCACCCTCTCCACTCCCTTCTAGTAAGAGGCTAGTTGGACAACAACCTACAGATGCATAGAACCATAAAGTGAACATTGATGTGGTCACTCTGTGTCTGGGAGTCCAATCCATTCCTGTCTGAAGAGTTGAATTCAATAATGATTTATGATCAGGGGCAGCAGCACATAAACAGGCCATGACCCCAGGGGAACAACCAGGCCTTTGATCCATCAATTGTAGTTTTTCAGTGCAGTTCTCAGGATGCACCCCTTTTGTTTCTTGTTTTGCCACTGGGACTCAACATTCTGAGCCCCATCATGGCTGTCATTGGTGGTGGCCGGGCACCATCTGGTTCTTCTGGTCACATGTTGATGTAATCACCCATTCAAGTGGGTCTTTGTGTCTTTTGGGTTTTCTGTCCCCCATGTCATTGTCCTTGGTGATCATCTGTTCCAGCTGAGCTTGGAACATTTGGTGTACCTCAGATGGCAGATCACTAGATTTCAAGAACCCAGATGCCACTCACCAATATGGGGTGCAGAAGACTTTCTTAGCAATAGGCTGGTTATACCAATTGGGTATAACCCAATGTCCCTTGAGAGCATGGTATCTTGGCCTCCACCCTGCTACTCTGTCCTTGCAATACTGGGTTAAAATTAGAAGAGTTTTAAAGTTACGTTGAAGTCCGGTTAAATTGATCTTCTTTCTAATGTGTGCTGTCACTGATTTCATCCAACCAAATTTCTGTCGACTATCTCATCTATAATCAACCCTCTACCCCCCCTTCCCTCGCAACCATCAAAGTGTCTTTTCTTCTGTACATGAATCTCTTTTTAAGTCCTTTACAGCAGAGGGCTCATACAGTATTTCTCCTTGTGGTGCTGACTAATTTGACTCAACATAACATCTTTCAATTGAAATCAGGTTATGAGATGCTTCCTAAAATCATCATTGATCTTTATTATTGCAGAGTGTTCCTTTGAGTATATATACCATAGTTTATCCATTCATCTGGGTGGATTCTTTTTGCTATTGTGGACTGTGCAGCAATAAACATTTGTGTGCACGTATCTGTTTGTGTGATTGCCCTTGCTTCTGTAGGATACCTTTCAAGCAGTGGAATTACTAGGTAAAATGGTATATTAATTTCCAGCTTTCTAATGAAGCAACAGACTGACTTCCAAAGAGGCTGTACCATTTTGTAATCCCACCAGGATTGTAGAAGAGGTGTTGTTTTGTGTTTTTTGGATAATGGTCAATCTTGTTGGGATGAGATGGAATCTCATCGTTGTTTTGATTTGGATTTCTTTAATACCTAATGATCGTGAGCATTTCTGCATGTATCTTTGGCTGCCTGGATATCCTCTTTAGATTACTGTCAGTCCATCTCTTTCCCCAGTACTTAACTGAGTTATTTATCTTCTTCTTGTTGAGATTTTGCAGCTCCTTGTAGATTATGGAGATCAGACGTTGGTCTGACGTGTAGTTGCCAAATACTATTTCCCATTCTGTGGGTGGTGTTTTAATTCTTTTGATAAAGTGTTTGGATGAGCAAAATTGTTTGAGTCTTAGTAGTTCCCATTTATCTATTTTCTCTTCTGTTGATCATGCTTTGCATGTCAGATTTTGGAGTCTGCGTATATTGTGTATTAAAATTTCCATTGTTGATTCTATTTTTTCTTGGATAATCTACATCATTTTAGGTTTGATATTTAGGTCTTTGATCCAATTTGAGTTGATTTTTGTGTAAGGTGTGAGATAAGGGTCTTGTTTCATTTTTTTTGCATATGGATATCCAATTTTGCCAGCACCGTTTGTTAAAGAGGCTGTTTTTACCCCAGTTTGCCATCTTAGGACCTTTGCCAAATATCAGATCTTCCTAAGAGAATGGTGGCATCTCTGGGATCTCAACTCTACTCCATTTGTCTGTCTCTTTATATACAAGTACCAAGGAGTTTTTACTACTGTGGCAGTGTAATAGGTTCTAAAGTCAGGTAGTGAGAGGCCTCCTAGTGTGTTTCTATTCTTCAGTAGTGCTTTGCTTATCCGAGGTTTCTTCCCCTACCAGACAAATTCGGTGATTTCTTTCTCCATCTCATCGGAAGATATCACTGAAATTAGATTTGGGATTGCATTGTATATGTAGATCGCTTTGGGTAAAATGGACATTTTCACAATGTTAAGTCTTGCTATCCATGAGCAGGGTAGCTTTCTTCATTTATGTAAGTCTCTCTTAGTGTCTTGCAGTAGGGTCTTTTAGTTCTCCTTCTATAGGTCTTTTATTTCTCTAGTTAGATTTATTCTTAGATATTTGATCTTCTTGGGTGCTATAGTAAGTGGTATTGATTTGGTGATTTCTTTTTTAACGATCTCATTGTTACTCTAAAGGAATCTTACTGATTTGCTTATCTTTATCTTCTATCCTAATACTTCACTGAACTCTTCTATTAGTTTTAGTAATTTAACATGGATTCTTTAGGATTCTCTGCATATACAATCATATCATCTGCAAACAGGAAGATTTTTATTTCTTCTTTGTCAATGCAGATACCGTTAATTTCTTTGTCTTGTGTTATTGCTCTGTCCAGAACCAGTAGTACAATGTTAAATAGAAGAAGTGGGAGTGGGCATCCTTGCCTAGTTTCCATTCTCAAGGGGAATTCTTTCAGTCTCTCTCCATTCAGAATGTTGTAGGCAACTGGCTTTACATAGATGCCACTTAAAGTGTTCAAGAATATGCCTTCTGTTCCTATTTTTCTGAGAGTTTTAAGCATGAATGGATATTAGACTTTGTCAAACACCTTTTTTTGTGTCAATTGACAAAATCAGGTGATTCTTAACTTTGGTGTTATTTGTGTGGTTGATCATACTGATTGTTTCTCTGATGATGAACCAGCATTGCATCTCTAGTACGAATTCCACTTTTTTTTTGTTTAATAAATTTGCACGCCCACCTATATGCAGCTCCCACTGCTCTTCCTGCCCAGTAACTGCACACTCTTCCTCTCCATCCCGTACATGTATTATCCTCCCAACATTCTCCTATCCCCTTCTCTCCACCCACTCCCCCATCTCCACTAAGAGGTCAGCAGGATGACATCTTATAGATGCATAGAACCATAAAGTGCACACATCATATGGTCACTCTGTGTAGCCAATTCCAATCCATTGCTGTCTGAGGAGTTGACATCCATTATGATTTAGGGACAGGGACAGCATCTGGGCCAGGGGCCACACTCCCAGAGGAACTCTGAGGCCCTGGACCATCAATTGCAGTCTTTTAGTGGAGATCTCACGGTGAACCCCTTTTTATTCTTGTGTTGCCAGTTTGACTCAATTTTATGAACTCCATCACAGCTATCACTGGTGGTGGCCGGGCATCATCTTGTTCTTCCAGTCGCAAATCGATGTAGTCACCCACTCACGTGGGTCTCTCTGTCTTCTGGGTTCTCTTTCCCCTATGTCGTTTTGGTCCTTAGTGATCCTCCGTTCCTGCTGAGTTGGGACCATTTGCTGTACCCTCAGATGGCAGCTTGAAAGCTTTTAAGACCCCAGATGCCACTTACCAATGTGGGGTGCAGGAGGTTCTCTT
Organism: Heterohyrax brucei; assembly: GCA_028571685.1. Lineage (NCBI taxonomy): Eukaryota > Metazoa > Chordata > Mammalia > Hyracoidea > Procaviidae > Heterohyrax > Heterohyrax brucei. Next base: position 104,545,771 of record CM053166.1, read on the forward strand.
AGCAAAATTCTAGTTGTACCAGTTGGCCCAAATTTCACCTGAGAGCATGGTCCATGGTTCCCTGTCCCAGCTATTCTGTCTTTGCAATATTGGGTTAAAATGGGAGGAGTAATCGTGTTATGTTGAAGTCCAGTTAATATTAATGTTCTTTCTAATGTGTACTGTCACAGATTTCACACTACTAAATTTCAATCAACTATCTAATCTAAACCCAACCCCCTCACCCTCCTTCTCTCTCCACCCTTGCAGCCATCAAAGTTTCTTTTCTTCTATGCATGAGTCTGTTTTTAAGTTCTTATTGTAGGGGTCTCATACAATATTTGTCCTTTCCTTTTGTAGCTGAACACATTCACTCAGCATAATGTCTTGCAATTGAAATCAGGTTACGAGATGTTTTCTAAAATCATCGTTGTTCTTTATCATTGTACAGTGTTCCAATGGGTATATATACTATCGTTTACCTATCCATTCCTCTGTTGTTGGGCATCTGAGTTGATACTATCTTTTTGCTATTGTGGACTACGTGGCAATAAACATTCGTGTGCATATATCAGTTGATGTGAATGGCCTTGATTCTGTAGGATATATTCCAAGCAGTGGAATTACAGGATCAAATGGTATATCTATTTCCAGCTTCTCAGCAAAGCTCCAGATTGCTTTCCCAAGAAGTTACACCATTTTGTATCCCATCAGCAGTGTAGGAGAGTTCCAATTTCTCCACAGCCTCTCCAGCATTTGCTGTTTTGTGTTTTTTGTACTATGGTCAACCTTGTTCAGGCGAAATGCTATCTCATTGTAATTTGGGTTTAAATTTATTTAATAGCTAATGATCATGATCATGTCCGCATGTGTTTTTTGGCTGTCTGGATGTCCTCTTTAGAGAAGTGTCAGTCTATCTCCTTTGCCCATCGCTTTATTCAATGATTTATATTTTTATTATTGATATTTTCTAGTAATTTATAAATTATGGAAATCAGACATCGATCTTGCATACAGATACCAAATTTTTTTTCCCATTCTTGAGGTTGCCTTTTAATTCTATTAATAAAGTCTTTGGATGAGCAAAAGTGTTTGATTCTTAGTAGTTCCCATTATCTGTTTCCTCTTCTGTTGTTTGTGGTTTATTTAACAAATTTTGAAGTCTATCTGCGTTGTGTATTAGAAATTCTATTGTTGTTCCTACTTTTTCTTGGATGAGCTTTATCGTTTTACGTTTGAAATTTAGGTCTTTTATCCAGTTTGAGGTGGTTTTTATATAAGGTGTAAGATATGGGTCTTGTTTCAATTTATTGCAGAAGGATATCCAATTTTGCCAGCATCATTTGTTGAAGATACCGTTTTTACCCCAGTCTAATGTCTGAGGGCCCTTGTCGAATATCAGCTGTTCATAGGAAGATGGTGTAGTTTCTCGGGTCTCGATTCTGTTCCACTGATCTATCGTCTCTATTTGTACCAGGACCAGGTTGGTTTGAGTACTGCGGCAGTGTAATAGCTTCTAAAGTCCAGTACTGAGTTGTACCACTGTGTTCTTCAGTATTGCTTTACTGCTCTGGGGTTTCTTCCCCTTCCAAACAAAGTTGGTGACATGTTAACCCATCTCATTAAAAAATGTCACTGGAATTTGTATTGAGATTGCATTATGTAAGTAGATTGCTTCGGGCAAAATAGATACTTTCACAATGCTAAGTCTTCCTATCCATGAGGATGGTAGTTTTCTCCATTTATCTAAGTCTCTCTTAGTTTCTTGTAGTAAGGACTTGTAGTTCCCTTTGTAAAGGTTGGTTATTTCTCTGGTTAGATTAATTCCTAGGTACCTTATTCTTTAGGGGCCACAGTAAATGGTATTGCCTTATGGTTTCTTCATTAACAGTCTCATTGTTGGTATAAAGTAATCCTGCTGATTTACTTATGTTTATCTTGTATCCTGAGACTTTGATGAACCATTTTATCAGTTTGAGTAGTTTACTTAAGGATTCTTTATGATTCTCTGCATAAATAATCATATCATCTGCAACAGGGAGACTTTTACTTCTTTTTTTGCCAATGCAGATGCCCTTTATTTCTTGATCTTGTCTAATTGCTCTGGATAGAACTTCTAGTACAGTGTTGAATAGGAGAGGTGGGAGTGGGCGTCCTCATCTAGTTTCTGTTCTCAACGGGAATTGTTTCAGTTTCTCTCCATTCACGATAATGTAGGCAGTTGCCTTTGTATAAATGGTCCTTATTGCATTGAGGAATTGGCCGTCTATTCCTATTTTGCTGAGAGATTTTAGCATGAATGGGTGTTGGACTTGATCCAATGCCTTTTCTGCATCAATAGACAAAATCGGGTGATTCTTGTCTTTGTGTTATTTATGTGGTTGATCATATTAATTGTTTTTCTGAAGTTGAATCAGCCTTGCATCCCTGGTATGAATCCAACTTGGTCATGATGGATTGTTTTGCTGATACATTGTTGTATTCTATTGGCAAGAATTCTGTTGAAGGTTTTTGCATCTAGATTCATGAGTGATATAGGTCTGTAGTTTTCCTTTTTTGTTGGGTCTTTCCCTGGCTTTGGTAACAGGATTATGCTGGCTTCATAGAATGAATTTGGCAGTATTCCATCCCTTTCTATACTGTGAAATAGTCTCAGTAGTACTGGAGATAACTCTTCTCTAAAAGCTTGGTAGAATTCTGCAGTGAAGCCATCTAGGACCGGGCTTCTTTCATTGGTAGCTTTTGGATGACTTTTTCAATCTCTTGTCTAGTGATGGGTTTATTAAGTTGTTCTGATTCACCATATGATAACTTTGGTAGGAGATATGAATCAAGGAATTTTTCCATTTCCTCTAGGTTTTCAACTTTGTTAGAGTACAGTCTTTCATAGCATTCTGTTATGATATTTTTGATTTCTGTTGGATATGTTGTGAAAACTCCCCTCTCATTTCTTATTTGGGTTAGCTGTTTCCTTTTCTGTTTTTCTTTAGTAAGTTGCCAATGGTTGGTCATTTTTGTTGATCTTTTGAAAAAATCAGCTTTTGGACTTTTCAATTATTTAAATTGTTCTTTTTTCTAAGTAATTTAGTTCTGCTCTCATCTTTATGATGTATTTTATTCTGGTGTCTGAGGGGTTCCTCTATTGTTCTCTCTGTATTTGTTCAAGCTGTAGGTTTCCATCTCTGGTTTGGGTTCTTTCTTCCTTCCAGATGTGTGAATTTATGGAGAGAAACTGTCCTGTGAGGAACGCTTCAGCTGTATCCTATAGGTTCTGGTAAAAAGTGTGTTCATTCTCGTTGGAATCCATAAATTTCTTCATTTCATCCTTGATTTCTTCTATAACCCATGGCTCTTTGAGTAAGATGTTGTTCAGTTTCCAAGAGTTACATTTCCTATTAATGTTTTTTCTGCTCTTGGTTATGACTTTATGTTCTGAGAAGATGCTTTGCATTGATTTAACGGTATGGATTTTGTTGAGAATTGCTTTATGTCCTAACACATGGTCTATCCTGGAGAATGTTCCATGTGCACTGGAGAAGAAGGTGTAGTTGTCTGCTGATGGATAGAAAGTTCTGTATGTTGATGAGGTCTAGTTAGTTAATCATGGCAATAAGGTCTTCTGTGTCTTTATTGAGCTTTTTTCTAGACGATCTGTCCAACATTGAGAGGGGAGTGTTGAAGTCTCCCACTATTACTGCGGAGTGACCTAACTCATTTTTGAGTGTAGTCAGTGTTTCATCTATGTATTTAGGTGCTCTAGTATTGGGTGCATAAGTATGTAATATTGTTAAGTCCTGCTTGTGTTTTGAACCTTTCAGCAATAGTGTCCATCCTTGTCCATGATGGTGGATTTTACATTAAAATCTATTTTATCTGCGATTAGAATTGCCACACCTGCTCTTCTTTGTTCGTTTTTAGCTTGATATATATTCTTCCATCCTTTAATTTTCAGTTTGTTCATATCTTTAAGTCTAAGGTGAGTTTCTTGTAGGCAACATATGGATGGGTCGTGCTTTTGATCCAAGATGTCTCTGAATGTCTCGTTACTGGAGCATTCAGTCCATTCAAATTCAATGTAATTGTTGATAGGTAGGTGTTTAGTGCTGGGATTGTGATATGTTTATTTTTGTGTTGATATTTTCTCTGTTGTTCTTATTAATCTGTTCTGGGACTTTCTTCTTTATGAGTTGATTTTTTGCTTTTTTCAGGGTTGGTTTTGTGGTTGTTTAGACTCCTGTATTACGTTTGTTGATTTGACATGTTGCATCCTAATTATGCTTTGCGGCTGCTCCTATGATCCCCCTTAATAAACTATGTATAAAGCCAATTTAGATTACTGCCAGTTTTGTTAGCTGCCTCTCCATCTGGAAGGACTATGACTACTGAAGTGTATATCTCTTTTTAATACGATGACATCATGGTTTTCATGATACGATCACTTGATAATTTCTTTCACTATTATAGCTTTCAGTCTGAAGCTTTCCCTAACTGAGTAGGTTTCTGGGTGATGTGCCCTGTATTTGTTTCTAAAATACAAATTTAGTGGTTTTGTTCTTCTAAGCCAAGAGTTTCTTTCAGTATTTCTTGTAGCTTTGGTGTGGTTTTTACAAAGTCTCTGTGTTTCTGTTTACCTGCAAATGTCATATTTTCATTTTCATGTTTGAATGATAGTTTTGCAGGATAAATAATTCTTAGTTGGAAGTTCTTCTCTTGCAAGGCTTTGGATGTGTCATGTCACTCTCTCTGTGCCAGAATTGTTTCTGCTGAGAAGTCTGATGAAAGCATATGGGTTAGCTTTGCTTTCAGTCTTACTGCCTTTAAGAGTTTCTGCTTATGTTTCATTTTGTTAAACTTGATTATAATATGTCTTGTAGTCTTTCTTTTGAGATCTACATTGAGTGGCATTTGATATGCATCTTGGATATATGTATTCTCTTCTTTCATAATTTCTGGGAAGTTTTCTGTCAGCAGCTCAGCAACAATACTCTCTGTGTTCTCAGGTGTCTCACTCTGTTTAGGAACTCCAGTTAAGCATAGATTGTTCCTCCTAATAGAGTCCCACATGCTTCTTCATTTTTCTTGTTTCTTTTTTTCTAACTTTTCCTCATAGATGCTGGAGGCAGTAGCTCTGTCTTCCAACTCAGAAAGTCTATTTTCCATTTGTTCCATTCTGCTTTCTTGGCTTTGAATTGAAGTTTCTATCTCTTTGATTTTACTCTTGATCTGTTGGATTTCAGAGCACTGACATTCCATCAGATTGAACAGCTTACTTAATCTTTCATTTTTCTCTGATGTATTTTGTATAAGGTCTATGAGGGCTCTCTATATAATCCTTGTGTATTCACCTTCCAATAATTTCACAAAGGTTTCTCCATCTGGGATGTTCTTTGGTGCTTTCTTTGGGGGGGTCTCCTGAAGCCATGGATGATTTCTTCATTATGCTTTCCTCCAGAGTTTGTTGCTTTTGGGGAATCATGTGAGTCAATAGAAGCTGTGAGATGTGTGTGAGGACTGATCGCATTAGTTTCTCTAGCCAAGCAGGCCAAGTGCCTTCGAGTCAGATCCGACTCATGAATTGTTTCTCTAGGCTGTCTTAAAATGAAAGGTAGAAGATATCTGACAATTTCCAAAGTCAGTCAGGTTTTCAGGTGTACATGTCCATCTTCCCAGCTGGCAAAGTAAGCATCTCTGTATCCAATCCCAGATGTTACAAACTTGTTGAAAATACAGAAAGGCTACTACTCCATTGGCCTGTGCTGTCAGGTTCCAGTCATAGGAGATGCTATGTCCATACTGCTTTACTGCCTGAAAATCACTCTCTTCTGGGCAGGCACTCCCTCCCAGCCTGGGAATTAGGTCCAGCTGAGGTCCCCATACGGGTATTTTCATCTCCCAGTGGAATAAGATTACGTCCTGCAGAAGGTACCCATCTGCCTCAGTAAAGGCTACTCAATGGCAGAGAAAGAAAGAGAGGCCCAAAGTGCCAAGATGCACAGAGTCCAAAGCCAGGCTCTCAAACTATGACAGTTTTGGCTGCCGATCTCACCAGTGGTGCGTCTGAGATTTGCTGGTACTCAGGTTTCAGCTCCACCTGCTGGCTAAGACAGAGGAAAAAAAGTTAGAATGGTGAGTTGCCTTCAGTCATGATAGCTAGCATTCACCAAGAGCAGGGGTCATCAAATGAGAGGAAACTTCTTGTTTAGTGGTATGAAGTCCAAATTGACAGCCATATGCTGTGTACTAGGGCTCACTAGATGTCAGAAGACCCCACTTAATTATCAATTCATGTCTTGGTTTCCAGAGGGATTTAGGGAGACGTGTGTTTAGTCTGCCATCTTCACTCCACCCCCAAATCCCACTTTGTGATGATGAATTGTTTTTTTGATATCTTGTTGATTTCCAATGGCAAGGATTTTCTTGAAGATTTTTGCATCTAGGTTCATGAGTGATATTTGTCTGTAATTTTCCTTTTTCTTTATTGGATCTTTCCCTCACTTGGTTATCAGGTTATGTTGGCTTCAGAGAATGAATTTGGGAGTATTCTATTCCTTTGTATTGTGTGAAATAGTCTCAGCAGTATTGGGGCTAACTCTTCTCTAAAAGCTTGATAGAACTCTGCAGTGAAGCCCTCTGAGCCAGGGGTTTTTTTGGTTGGTAGTTTTTTTTATGACTTTTTCAATATCTTCCTTTGTAAAATTCCTTTGATAAATTGTTCTACTTCTCCTTGTGATAGTTTTGGTAGGTGTTGTAAATCTAGGAACTCATCCATTTCCTCTAGGTTTTGAAAATCTGTTAGAGTACAGTCTTTTGTAGTATTCTGTTATGACAGTTTTGATTTCTGTTGCATCTCTAGTCACATCTCCCATCTCATTTCTTATTTGCATTCTTTGTTTCCTTGTTTTTCTTTAAGTGTAGTGAATAGTTTATCAATTTTGTTGATCTTTTAAAAAAACAGGTTTTGGTCTCATCAATTTTTTCAATTATTCTTCTGTTGTCTAATTTATTTAAATCTGCTGTAATCTTTATGAGATGTTTTCTTCTGGTGCCTCAGGGGTTCTTCTGTTGCTCTCGTTCTACTTGTTCAAGTTACAGGGATAATACTTTGGCGTGGGTCCTTCCTTCTGGATATATGCATTTATAGAGATAAATTGGCTTCTGTGCACTACTTTGGCTGTATCTCATAAGGTCTGGTAAGAAGTGTTTTCATTCTTGTTGGAATCCATAAATTTGTTTCTTTCATCCTTGATTTCTTCTATAACCCATGGCTTTTTGAGCAAGGTGTTATTCAGTTCCCATTCCTATTTGTGTTTTTTATCCAATCGATTTTGACTTTTTTGGCTTTATAGTGTGAGAGAATGCTTTGCAATAATTCAGTGGTTTAGGGGCAGACTCAAGATGGCAGACTAAACACACGTCTCTCTAAATCCCTCTGGAAACCAAGGCCTGAACTGATGATTAAACAGAGCCTTATGAACACCTAGGGAAGCCTAGGACGTGGCATAGGGCTGTCTATTCAGACTACATACCACTGAGCAAGGAACTTCTTCTCTTTCACTGACCCCCACCCTTGATCAGTGCTGGCTGTCATGGACTGAAGGTAACTCACCATTTTAACTTGTTTTCCTTTGTCCTGGCTGGTGGGTGGGGCTGGGACGTGAGTGGCAGCAGGGCTTGGGCTCACTACTGATGGGATCGATGAGCTGAGTCACTACATTTTGAGAGCTTGGCTTTGGAATCTGTGCACCTCGGTGCTTTTGGCTTCTCTCCCCAAATCTCTGCCATTGTCTAGCCTGTCCCGAGGCAGGCTGGGGAACTTGTGTGGTATGCCATCTTGATGGTGTGGGATGCTCATATGGTGTGGGAGTTACTCATATGGGGGCCTCAACTGGACCTAATTCTCAGGATGGGAGGCAGTGCCTGCCCAGAGAGCACTTTTCTGACAGAAAAGCAGTCTTTTGCACAGTTTGGCCACCAGATGACAACAGGGCAGAAGCTTTTCCACATATTCTAAACTAGTTTACAACATCTGTGGTTGAATAAAGAGCTGCTTACTTTGCCAGCTGGGAAGAGGGACCTGCACACTTCAAAGCCTGACCAATTTGGGACATCATCAGATACCTTTTACCTTTCATCTTAAAACTGTCTAGATAAATAACTGCAGTGCATCCTGATGGCATCTCTTCCAGACTTTACTGACTCGTGTTACAGGGTCAGCTGATGGCTCCCCAGTGATTCTATAAGTAGAGACGTGTCTTTGTCAGTCAGGAGGTGGGGGCTGCTACCCCAGAGATACAACTAAGCCCAGTCACTGGAGTACATAGAGGTGTCTGTTGAGCAACTTCCTTTTCAGATAGACCTTTAGATCCCATTAAGGTAACACCAGAGAAACAAAACAACATCCAGATGCCCAAAAAGTAGAAACCTTTGAACCAAAACATTAAGAAGAATTCACCTGTGGCTTCAGAAGGCCCCAAAAAGAAAGAGCCAAAAAACGTCCCAGGTGAAGAAGGCTTTCTGAAACCATCGGAGGATGAGTATATAAGGATTATATACAGATCCCTCCTAGACCTTATACAAAATGCAGCAGAGCAGAATGAAAAATTAACAAGCTGTTTGATCTGATGGAACACCAGTATTCTGATATCCAACAGGTCAATAACAAAATCAAAGAGATAGAAACTTCAATTCAAAGCCAAGAAAACAGAATGGAATAAATGGAAAACAGACTTTCTGACTTGTAAGACAGCTACTGCCTCCAGCATCTATGAGGAGAAATCAGAAAACAGAAACAAGACAAATGAAGAAGTATTAAGAAGCATGTGGGACTCTATTAATTGGAACAATCTATGCTTAATTGGAGTTGCTGGACAAGATGGAACACCTGAGAACACAGAGAGTATTGTTGCTGAGCTACTGACAGAAAACTTCCCAGAAATTATGAAAGAAGAGATTATAGATATCCAAGATGTATATCGAATGCCACTCAATATAGATCCCAAAAGAAAGACTCCAAGACTTGTTAAAATCAAGCTTAACAAAACAAAACATAAGCAGAAACTCTCAAAGGCAGCAAGACTTAAAGACAAGCTAACATGCAGAGGGCAGCCCTGTAGGCTTTTGTGGGATTTCTCAGCAGAAACAATTCTGGCACAGAGAGAGTGGCATGACACATTCAAAGCCTTGAAGGAGAACTTCCAACCAAGAATTATTTATCCTGCAAAACTATCATTCAAACATGAAAATGAAATTAAGACATTTGCAGGTAAACGGAAACTCAGAGACTTTTAAAAAGTCTACAAGAAAGTCTACAAGAAATAATGAAAGAAACTCTTGGCTTGGAAGAAGAAAACCACTAACTTTATATTTTAAAAGCAAATACAAGACACATCACCCAGAAACCTACTTAGTTAGGGAAAGCTTCAAACTCAAAGTTATAACAGTGAAAGAAATGATCTAGTGAGCATATCATGAAAACTATGATGTCATCATATTAAAAAGAGGTATGTACTACAGTTGTTATAGTCCTTCAAGATGGAGAGGAAGTTAATAAAACTGATAATAGTCTAAATTCGTTTTATACATAGTCTATTTAGGGGGATCATAGGGGCAGCTACAAAACACAATAAAGATGTAATATGTCAAATCAACAAACATAATACAGGAGACTAAACAACTACAAAACCAACCCTTAAATAGGTGAAAAGTCAACTAATAAAAAATAAACTCCCAGAACAGACTAATAAGAACAACAGAGAAAAAATCAGCACAAAAATAAATGTATCACAATGACAGCATTAAATACATACCTATCAGTGACTACATTGAATGTGAAAGGACTGAATGCTCCACTGAAGAGACATCGAGTGACATCTTGGATCAAAAGACATGACCCATCCATATATTGCCTACAAGAAACTCACCTTAAAGATATGAACAAACTGAAGATTAAAAGATGGAAGAATATATATCAAGCTAACAATGAACAAAGAAGAGCAGGTGTGGCAATTCTAATCTCAGATAAAATAGAATGTAACGTAAAATCCACCATCATGGACAAGGATGGACACTATTTATTGCTGAAAGGGTCAACATACAAGCAGGACTTAACAATTTTAAGTATTTATGCACCCAATACTAGAGCACCTAAATACATCGAAGAAACACTGACTACACACAAAAATGAGACGGATTGCTCCACAATAGTAGTGGGAGACTTCAACACTCTGCTCTCAATATTGGACAGATCATCTAGAAAAAAAGCTCAGTAAAGACACAGAAGATATTGTTGCCACAATTAACCAACTAGACCTCATCAATATTTACAGAACTTTCTATCCATCAGCAGACAACTACACCTTCTTCTCCAGTGCACATGGAACATTCTCAAGAATAGACCATGTGTTAGCACGTAAAGTAAATCTCAACAAAATCCAAACCACTGAATTACTGCAAAGCATCTTCTCAGATCATAACGTCATAAAAGTCAAAACTGATAGCAGAAAAAACACAGATACAACGTGGAACTCATGGAAACTGAACAACATTTTGCTCAAAAAACCATGGGTTATAGAAGAAAGCAAGGATGAAATGATGAAATTTATGGATTCCAACGAGAATGAAATCACTTCCCAACAGAACATATGGGATATAGCCAAAGCAATCCTCAGAGTCAGTTTATCTGTATAAATGCACACATCTGGAAGGAAGAAGGAAACCAAACCAAAGAATTAACCCTACAACTTGAACAAGTAGAGAAAGAACAACAGAGGAATCCCTCAGGCACCAGAAGAAAACAGACCATAAAGATTAGAGCAGAACTAAAGGAACTAGAAAGTAGAACAACAATTCAAAAAATTGAAAAGACCTAAAGCTGGTTTTTTGAAAAGCTCTACAAAATTAGCAAACCATTCGCTAAACTTACTAAAGAAAAACAGGAGAGGAAACAAATAATTCCAATAAGAAATGATAGAGGAGTTGTCATAACAGATCCAACAGAAATCAAAAATATCACAAGAGAATTCTATGAAAGACTGTACTCTAACAAATTTGAAAACCTGGAGAAAATGGAAGAATTCCTAGATTCATATCTCCTACCAAAATTATCACAAGGTCAAGCAGAAAAACTTAATAAACCCATCACTAAAGAAGAGATTGAAAAAGTCATCAAAAAACTACCAAACAAAAGAAGCCAAGGCCCAGATGGTTCCACTGCAGAATTCTACCAAGCATTTAGAGAAGAGTTATTTCCAATACTACTGAGACTATTTCACAGCATAGAAAATGAAGGAATGCACCCAAATTCACTCTGTGAAGCCAGTGTATTGCTGATACCAAAACCATGGAAAGACCTAACAACAAAAGAGTACCACAGATGAATATCACTCATTAATCTTGCTGCAAAAAAACTTCAACAAAATTCTTGCCAGTAGAATAAAACAACATATCAAAAAAATAATTCATCACAACCAAGTGGGATTCATAACAAGGATGGAAGGCTGGTACAACATCAGAAAAACAATTCATGTGATCAACAACATAAATAACACACAAGACAAGAATCACCTGATTTTGTCTATTGATGCAGAAAAGGCATTTCAGAATGTCCAACACCCATTCATACTAAAAATTCTCAGCAAAATAGGAATAGACAACCAATTCCTCAATGCAATAAGGGCCATTTATACAATGGCAACTGCCTACCTCATCCTGAATGGAGAGAGACTGAAAGAATTCCCCTTGAGAACAGGAACTAGACAAGGATGCCCACTCTCTCCTCTCCTATTAAATATTGTACAAGAAGTTCTAGCCAGAGCAATTAGATAAGACCAAGAAACAAAGGGCATCTGCATCAGCAAAGAAGAAGTAAAAATGTCCCTATTGACAGATAATATGATTGCATATGCAGAGAATCCTAAAGAATCCATAAGTAAACTACTCAAACTGATAGAAGAGTTCAGCAAAGTCTCAGGATACAAGATAAACATAAGTAAATCAGTAGGATTCCTTTATACCAACAATGAGAATATTAATGAAGAAATCACAAATCAATACCATTTTCTATAGCCCCCTAGAAGATAAAATACCTAAGAATAAATCTACCCAGAAAAATAACAGACCTTTACAAAGAGAACTACAAAATCTTTCTACAACAAACTAAAAGAGACTTACATAAATGGAGAAACCTGCCTCTCATGGATAGGAAGAGTTAACGTTGTGAAGATGTCTATTTGGCCCAAAGCAATCTACTTACACAGTGCAATCTCGATACAAATTCCAGTGACATTTTTTAACGAGATGGGTAAACAAATCACCACTTCATTTGGAAAGGGAAGAAGTCCTGGATAAGTATAGCACTACTGAAGAACACAGTGGGAGGCCTCTCACTACTCGACTTTAGAGCATATTACACTGTCACAGAAGTCAAAACAGCCTGGTATTGTTACAAAAAGAGACAGATAGATCAATGGTACAGAGCTGAGACCCTAGAGATGACACCACCCTGCTATGAAAAGTTGATATTCCACAAAGGCCCTAAGACAATAAACTATGATAAAAGCAACCTCTTCAACAAATGGTGCTGACAAAATTGGATATCCATCTGCAATAAATTGAAACAAGACCCATATTTCACATCTTATACAAAAACTGAGTCAAACTGGATAAAAGACCTAAACATCAAATCTAAAATGATAAAGCTCATCCTAGAAAAATTAGGATCAACAATGGAAGTTTTAATACACATCAGAGACAGACTTGAGAATCTGACAAAGCACAATCAAAAAATAGACAAACGGGAGCTACTAAGAATCAAACACTTTTGCTCATCCAAAGCCTTCATCAAAAGAAGTAAAAGACCATCTACAGAATGGGAAAAAATATTTGTCAATAATGTGTCAGACTTATGTCTGATCTCCATAATCTGCAAGGTACTGCAAAATATCAATAAGAACAAGATAAATAATCCATTTAAGTGATGGGCAAAGGATATGAACAGACACTTCTCGAAAGAGGAGATCCAGGCAGCCAAAAGACACATGCGGACATGCTCACCATCGTTAGCTATTAAAGAATTTCAAATCAAAACTACAATGAGATACCATCTCACCCCAACAATGTTGGCCGTGATCCAAAAAATGCAGAACAACAAATGCTGGAGAGGCTGTGGAGAAATTGGTACTCTGCTACACTGCTGGTGGAATTGCAAAATGGTGCAACCTCTTTCGAAAGCAATCTGGCACTTCCTTAAAAAGTTGGAAATATATATACCATTTGACCAAGTAATTCCACTGCTTAGAATATATCCTACAGAATCAAAGCCATTCACACCAACTGATACATGCACAAGAATGTTTATCGCAGCACAGTCCACAATAGCAAAAGATGGAATCAACCCAGATGCCCAACAACAGACAAATGGATAGGTAAACTATGGTAAGTATACTCAATGGAGCAGTATGCAATGATAAACAACAATGATGATTTTAGGAAACATCCCATAACCTGGTTTCAACAGGAGAACATTTTGCTGAGTGAAAGTAGTCAGCGACAAAAAGGCAAATATTGTATGAGACCTCTACGACAAGAACTTAAAAACAAACTCATGCATAAAAGAAAAGACTCTGATGGCTGCAAGAGTGGGGAGGCAGGGAGGGCGAGGTCAGTTTAGGTTCGATAGTCGATACAAATTTGGTTGAGTGAAATCTGTGACAGCACACATTAGAAAGATCAATATTAACTGGACTGCAAGGTAACATGATTACTCCTCCCATGTTAACCCAATATTGCAAGGACAGAGTAGCAGGGGCAAGGGACCGGGGACCAATTGGCACAGCTAGCATTTTGCTAAGAGAACCTTCTGCACCCCACATTGGTGAGTGGTGCCTGAGGTCTTAAATGCTTTCAAGCTGCCATCTGAGATACAACAAATAGTCCCAATTCAGCAGGAACGGAGGATTACGAAAGACCAAAAGGACATGGGGGACAGAGAACCCAGAAGACAGAGAGACCCTCGCGAGTCAGTGACTACATCGACTTGTGACTGGAAGAACCTGATGGTGTGCGGCCACCGCCAGCGATAGCTGTGACGGGGCTCACAAAGTTGAGTGTCACTGGCAAAACAAGAACAAAAAGGAGTGCACCCTGAAATCTCCACTAAAAGACCACAATTGATAGATCAAGTGCCTCTGGGTTCCCTTGGGAGCATGACCCCTTGCCCTGATGCTGCCCCTGTCCATAAATCATAATGAAGCTCAACTCTTCAGACAGGAATGGATTGGACTTGTTGACACAGTGTGACCATATCGTGTGTGCACTTTATGGTTCTATGTATCTGCAGGATGTCGTCCTGCTGACTTCTTACTGGAGGTGAGGGAGAGGGTCAAGAGGAGGGGATAGGAGATTGTTCAGAGAATACGATATGTATAGAATGGAGAGGATGAGTGTGCTGTCACCTGGCAGGGTGAGCAATGGGAGCTTCATATAAGTGGGTATGCAAATCTAGATGGGAAAATACATTTTCACTGTCATAATAAAATAAAGTATTCAGTGGTTTAGATTTTGTGGAGATTTGCTTTGTTTTGCAACACATGATGTATCCTGAAAAATGTTCCATGTACACTAGAGAAGAAGCTGTAGTTATGTGTTGATGGGTTAAAAGTTCTGTACATGTTGATGAAGTCTAATTGGTTAATTGTGGCAATAAGATCTTCTGTGTCTTTACTAAGCTTTTTTTCTGGCTGGAAGATCTGGCCAATACTGAAAGTGGAGCATTGAAGTCTTCCCCTATTACTGTGCAGTGATCTGTCTGCTTTTGCAATGTAGTTGGTGTTTCTTTGATGTATTTAGATGCTCTAGTGTTGGGTGCATAAATATTTAATATTGTTAAGTCCTGCTTGTATATTGAGCCTTTCATCAGTAAATGGTGACCATCCTTGTCCACAGTGGTGGATTTTACATTGAAGTCTATTTTATCTGAGATTAGTATTGTCACACCTTCTTTGCATATTTTTAGTTTGGTATATATTATTTCATCCTTTTGTTTTCAGTTTGGTTATACACTCAGTCTAAGGTGAGTTTCTTGTAAGCAACATATAGATGGGTCATGTCTTTCGATCCAAGATGTCACTCATTCTCTCTTTACTGGAGCTTTCAGTCTGTTTACATTCAGTGTAATTATTGATGGGTATGTGTTTAGTGCTGTCATTTTGACGTATTTATTTTCGTGTTGGTGTATTCTCTGTTGTTCTTAATTTTCTGTTCTGAGTCATTCTTTACTGGTTAATTTCTCATGCTTTTTAGTGTTAGTTTTGTGTTTGTTGAGTCTCCTGTGTTACCTTTGTTTTGATATGCTTCATCTTTACTGTGCTTTGTGGCTACTGCTATGATCCCCTTAATAATCTAATTTTAAGTGTAATTTTAACTTCTACATATCTTATTAACTTCTCTCCATCTGAAAGGGCTATAACTACTGTAGTATATCCCTTTTTCAATGTAATGGTGTCTTAGTTTCTATGATATGATCACCAGATTCCCTGTTTTAATGTTATGGCTTTGATTGAGTTTTGTGACTTCTCAAATTGAGTAGGTTTCTGGAAGTTGTGTCCTGCATTGCCTCCTTAAGGATAGACTTAATGGTTTTGTTTTTCTAAGTCAAGAGCTTCTTTCAATATTTCTCGTAGCTTTCGTTTGTTTTTTGCAAAATCTCTGAAGTTCTGTCTATCTGCGAATGACTTAATTCCATGTTCATATTTGAAAGACAGTTTTGCAGGATATATAATTCTTGGTTGGAAGTTTGTCTCCTTCATGGCTTTGAATGTGCCATCCCACTGCCTCTATGCAAACACTGTTTTCGCTGAGAAGTTAGAAGAAATCATGCAGGACTTCCCTCTGAATGTTAGCTTTTCTTTGAGTCTCGCTGCCTTTAAGAGTTTCTACTTACGTTTCATTTTACTGAGCATGATTATAACATGCCTTGGTGTCTTTCTTTTGGTGTCAGTTTTATGTGGCCTTTGATACACATCATGGATATCTATGTTCTCTTCTTTCATAATTTCCTGGAAGTTTTCTGTCAGCAACTCAACAAAAATAATCTCTGTGTTTTCAGGTATCCCTCGCTGTTCAGGAACTCCAATTAATCATACACTGTTCCTCTTGATAGAGTCCCACGCGTTTCCTAATGCTTCTTCATTTTTCTTTTTTTTCCCCTCTGATTTTTCCTCTTATATGCTGGTGTCAGAAGTTCTATCTTCTAAGTCAGAAAGTCTAGTTCACAGTTGTTTCTGATCATTTCATTTTCAGTGGAATTGTCTAATTTTGTTATTGATGTGTCAGATTTGAGAACTCTGATGTTCCATCAGGTCCAGCAGCCTGATTAATTTTTTGTTTTGCTAAGCTGCATTTTGCATAATGTCTAGGAGGCCTCTACATATAATTCTTTCATACTCTACCTCTGATAGTTTCAGAAAGGCTTCTTCATGTGGGAAGTTCTTTGATTCCTTATTTTGAGAGTTTTCTGGAGCCATGGATGGATTTTTTTTAAATGTTTCATTAATTTTTTTAAAAATGTTTCATACTGTTGCTTTCTGGACATCTAGAGGCTATTTACTTTCTCTGGTGTTGCCTTTACAGGAGCTGACATACAGTTCTGAGAAGGAAGTTGATCACCAGACACTTCTATGTACTCCAGGAACTGGACCCAGTGGAATATCTAGGGTAGTAGGCTCCGCCTCCCAGCTGGCAATGACACAGCCATACTTATGGAGTCATTGGGGGCCATCATGTGACCCTATAATGTGAGTTAGTAAAGGCTAGAAGAGATGCTGAGGGGCTGCAATGCAGTTATTTTTCCACACTGTCTTATTTTAAAAAGGTAAAAGCTATCTGACCGCTTCCAGTATCAGTCAAGCTATCAAGTATGGTAAGCCCCTCCTTCCAGCTGACAACAGAGGGAACTCATCAGCTGTTCCTAGATGCTGTGATGTAGTTCAGAGTAGGACAGTCTACTGTTCTGCTGTCATCTCTTTCCGGGCACCTCCTGTAAGGCTATACTGTGCTAAACACAGCTTTTCTACTAGCAAGGCACTCCCCAGACCTGGACTGCCTCCCAGCCTGGGAATTACTCCCTGCTGAGGCCTCTGGTTGGGCATTTCTACCTCCTAGTCAAACAATATGGTGTCCCGGTCAATCTGTCCTGCCCCTACAAAACAGCAGAATGTATGGCAGAGGTCCAAAAAGAGAGAATGGAGGGGCTGTGGTGCTCTGAGTCCAGAGCCAGGCTCTCAAAATGTGGCTATTGCATCTACTGAACACTGTAGCACTGTAGGTCTGCATAGCTGTTCTTTGAGACACTCCCCCACCTGCCAGCCAAAAAAAAGAATAAAAAGTTAAAAACTTCAGTTACCTTGAGTCTACTGTAGCCAGCCAGTTTAACTAGAGCGAGACTCAGCAAAATACAAGCACTTTCCCGTTCAGTGGCATGGAGTCCAAGCTGACAGCCCGATGCCTTGTCCTAGGGCTCACTGAGTGTCCAGAAAGCTCTGTTCAATTATCAGTCCAGGCCTTTGTTTTTAGAGGGAATTAAGGAGATATGTGTCTAGTCCACCATCTTGACTCTTCCCCTACAGTGTTATTTTTTTAATGAGATGGAGAAACAAATTGCCAATTTTATTTCAAAAGGGAAGAAACTCCAGATACATAATGATCTACTGAAGAAGATGAACACAGCAGGATGCCTCTCACTACCTGACTTCAGAACCTATTACATTGCCACAGTACACAAAACAGCCTGGTACTGTTACAAGAAGAGACACATAGACCAATGGAACAAAGTTGAGACCCCAGACATGCTGCCATCCTTTTATAAACAGTTTATAATAACAATAGCCCTCAACTTGTAAACTGGGGTAAAAACAGCTTCCTCAACAAATGGTGTTGGCAAAATTGGATATCCATCTGCAAAAACTGAAACAGAACCTATACCTCAAACCTTAAAAAAAAAACTAAATAATAATAGACCAAAGACCTAAATATCAAACCTAAAACAACAAATATCACTTGCAGAAAAATAGGGTTAACAATAGAGCATTTTATTTATTTATTTATTCATTTTGTGCTTAAGTGCAAGTATACAATCCAAATTAAATTTGCATGCCCACCTAATTGTAGCTCCTTCTGCTCTGCTTACCTGGTGATAACACACTCCTCCTTATCATTCTATACTTGTCATATCCTCTTAACAATCTCTTGTCCCCTACTATCCACCTGCTCGTCTCCCAACAAGAAAGAGACTGGTAGGACAGCATCCTATAAATGCATAGAATTGTAATGTACATACACCGTATGGTCACATTGTGTCCTCAAGTCCAGTCCAGTTTTGTCCAAAGAGTTGACCTCACTAGTGTTTTCTGGACAGGGCAACAGGACGTCTAGGGGCCATGCTCCCAGAGGATCCCCTAGAATGTTGGATCACGAGCTGTGGTCTTTTAGTAGAGTTTTTGAGCTGCATCTCTCTTTCCTTCATGTTGCCACAGGAACTCAACATTGTGTACCCCATCACAGCTGTCTTTGCTGGTGGCTGGGCACCATTTGGTTCTTCTGGTGACATGTTGATGCAGTCTCCCACTCACATGGGTGCTTCTGTCTCCTGAGATCTTTTTTCCTTGTCTCTTTGTTTATCCCAGTGATCATCTGTTCTGGTTGAGTTGGGATGATTTGGTGTACCTCAGATGGCAGCTTGCTAGGTTTAAAGACCCTAGACACCACTCAGCTACATGGGGTGCAGAAGGCTCTCTCAGCAGTAGGCTATTTATGCTAATTGACCCCAATGTTCCCCCAACAGTATGGTCCTCAGATCCCTGTCCCTGCTACCTTATCTTTCCAATACTGGGTTAAGATTAGAGGAGGTTTCAGTTTATGGTGAAGTACAGTTAAGTTGACCTACTTTCTATTGTGTGCTGTCACTGCTTTCACCTAACCAAATTTCTATCAACTATCTTTTTATTGTATGACCAACCCTCTACCTCTCCCCAGCACTGTAGCCATCAAAGTCTTTTGTTCTGTACATAAGTTTATTTTAAGTCCTTATGTAAGAGTCTCATGCAATATTTGACCTTTTGCTGCTGACTGATTTCACTTAGCCTAATGTCTTCCATATGAAACCAGGTTATGAGACACTTCATAAAATCATAATTGTTGTTTATCATTTGATTGTTGCTGGGCATCTGGGTTGATTCCATCTTTTTGCTATTGTGGAATGTGCTGCAGTAAACATTAATGCACATGTATCTCTTTGTGTGAAACCCTTTGTTTCTGTAGGATGTACTCTGAGCAACGGGATTGCTGGGTCGCATTGTATAACAAATTCCAGCTTTTTACGGAAGTGTCAAATTGCTTTCCAAAGAGGTTGTACCATTTTGCAATCCCACCATTAGTGTAGAAGAATTCTGATCTCTCCACTGCCTCTGTAGCATTTGTTGTTTTGTGCTTTTTGGATCATTGCAAAACCTGTTGGGGTGAGATTGTATCTTACTGTAGTTTTGGTTTGGATTTCTCTGATAGCTAATGATCATGAGCATTTCCTCATGTGTCTTTTGGCTGCCTGGATGTCCACTATGGTGAAGCGTCTATCATCTCCTTTGCTCATTGCTTAGTTGGGTTACTTACATTTTTCTTGTTGATATTTTCAATGCCTTGTAGATTATGGAGATCAGACGTTGGTCCATCATGTAGTTGCCAAATATTTTTTCCCATTTTGTGGGTGGTCTTTTAACTCTTGATAAAGTCTTTGGATGACCACAAGGGTTTGATTCTTAGTAATTCCCACTTATCTATTTTCTCTTCTGTTCATCGGATCCAACTTGACAGCACTTGGCTTTGGCTTCTGTTCATCATGATGTGTTTGTCAGATTTTGAAGTCTGTCTAAGCTGTGTATTAAAACTTTCATTGTGGACCTTACTTTTTACTTGCATGATCTTTATTGTCTTAGGTTTGATATTTATGTATTTGATCCATTTGAGTTAGTTTTTGTGTCAAGTATGAGATATGGGTCTTGTTTCAGTTTTCTGCAGACTGATATCCAATTTTGCCAACACAGTTTGTTAAAGAGACTAATTTTACCCCAGTTTACAATCTTTGGGCCTTTGTCAAATGTTAACTCTTCATACGAGGATGGTGGCATCTCTGGGGTCTCAACTCTGTTCTATTCTATGTGTCTCTTTTTGTACCAGTACTAGGCTATTTTGACTACTGTAGTAGTGTAATAGGTTCCAAGGTCTGGTCGTGTGAGGCCTCCCACTTTGTTCCTGTTCTTCAGTAGTGGTTTGCTTATCCAGGGTTCCTTCCCTTTCCAAACAAAGCTGGTGATTAGTTTCTCCATCTCATTAAAAAATGACAATGGAATTTTTACTGGAATTGCATTTTACATGTAGATCACTTTGGGTAAGACATTTTCACAATGTTATGTCTTCCTACCTGTGAGCAGGATAGGGCTCACCATTTACGTAGGTCTATTTTTGTTTCTTAAAGTAAGATCTTGCAGTTTTCTCTGTATAGGTTTTTTTTTTTTTTTTTTTTTTTTTTTTTTTTTTTTTTTTTAATTTTCTCAATTAGATTTATTCCTAGGTATTTTATCTTCTTGGGGGCTATAGTAAATGGTACTGATTTGGAGATTTCTTCTTTGATGATCTCTTTGTTGGTGTAAAGGAAACCTACTGACTTGCTTATGTTTATCTTTTAGCCTGATATTTTGCTGAACTCTTCCAATAGTTCTAGTAGTTCACTTATGGATTCCTTAGGATGCTATGCATACACAATCATATCATCTGCAAACAGGGAAATGTTTACTTCTTTATCAGTGCTGAGGCCCTTTCATTTCTTTGTCTTGTCTAATTGCTCTGGCTAGAACCTCTACTACAATGTTAAATAGAAGCAACGGGAGTGGGCCTCCTTATCTAGCTTCTGTACTCTAGGGGAATTCTTTCAGTCTGTCACCATTCAGGATGATGTAGGCAGTTGACTTTGCATAAATGCCCTTTATTGTGTTGAGAAACTTTCTATTCCCATTTTCCTGAGAGATTTTAGCATGAATGGGATGAATGGGTATTGGACTTTGTTGAATGCCTTTTCTGCATCAATTGACAGAATCAAGTGATTCTTATATTTTGTGCTATTTATGCAGTTGTTCACATTAATTGGATTTCTGATGTTGAACCAGATGTGAGTCCCTGCTGTGAATCCAACTTGGTCATGATGATTTTGTTTTTTTTTGATATGTTGAATTCTGTTGGCTTGGACTCTGTTGAAGAGGTTTGCATCTAGGTTCATGAGTGGTATTGGTCTGTAGTTATCTTTTTAGGTGGGATCTTTCGCTGGATTTGGTATCAGGGTTATGCTGGATTCATGGAATGAATTTGCTGTGAAATAGCCTCAGTAGTATTGGCGTCAACTCCTCTCTAATAGTTTGGTAGAATTCTCCGGTGAAGCCATCTGAGTCACAAATTTTGTTGGTTGGTAATTTTTGGATGACTTTTTCAGTGTCTTCCTTTGTGACACATCTATTAAATTGTTCTACTTCTTCTTGTGAAAATTTTAATGGGTGATATGAATCTAGAAATGTGTCCATTTCCTCTAGGTTTTCAAATCTTTTAGAGTACAGTCTTTCATAGTGTTCTGTTATACTTTTGATTTCATTTGGGTTTGTTGTGACATCTCCCATCTCATTTCTTATTTGAGTTGTTTCCTCTCCTGTTTATCTTTTTTAAGTTTAGCCAATATCTTTTCAAAGGACCAGTTTTTGCATTTGTTAATTTTTTTAATTGTTCGTCTTTTCTCTGATTCATTTAGTTCTGCTCTAATCTTTATTACCTGTTTTTTTTCTGGTGCTGGAGGGTTCCTCTGTTGCTGTCTTTCTACTTGTTCAAGGTGTAGAGTTAATTCTTTGGTTTAGGTTCTTCCTTCATTCCAGACTTGTGCATTTATACAGATAAACTGACCTCTGAACACTGCCCTTACTGCAACTCATAGGTTCTGGTAGGACATGTATTCATTCTCATTCTATTTTATGACTTTCTTTATTTTAAACTTCATTTCTCTCATAATCCACTGATTTTTGAGCATGGTGTTCCATTTACAGGAGTTCAGTTTTCTACCTACACTTTTTTTTGACATTGACTTCAACTTTGACTGTGTTATGGTCCGAGAAGACACTTTCCAATAAGTCAATGGTTTGGATTTTTTTGAGACTTGCTTTCTGTTGTAACATATGGTCTATTCTGGAAAACGTTCTGTGTGCACTGGACAAGAAGCTGTACCTATTTGTTGATAGGTAAAAAGTTCTGTATATGCCGATGAGGTCTAGTTGGTTAATTTTCACAATCACATATACTGTATCTTTGCTTAGCATTTGTCTAGATGATCTGTCCATTACTGAAAATGGAGTGTCGAAGTCTGCAACAATTATTGTGGGGTACTCTATCTCATTTTTCAATGTTGTTAGAGTTTGTTTGATGCATTTAGATATCCTGGTATTGAGTGCATAAATATTTAACATAGTTGTGTTATGGTTATTTATTGAACCTTTTTGGAAGAGTGACCATCCTTCTCCATGATGGTTGATTTTACATTAAATTGTATTTTATCTGAGATTAGTATTGCCAATCCTGTTCTTCTTTATGTGTTGTTCACTTGGTATATAATTTTCCATCTTTTAATTTTCAGTTTGTTCATCTTTTTGAGTCTAAAGTGTGTTTCTTGTAAGCAACGTATAGATGGATCATGTTTTTTCATCCAGGATGTCAATGGGTATTTCTTTATTGGAGAGCTCAATCCATTTACATTTAGTATAATTATTGATAGGTATCTGTTTAGTGCTGAAATATTGATGCCTTTTTTTCTGTGTTGTTAATATTTTCTATGCTGCTGTTAATAATCTGTTCTGGGTCATTCGTTGTGAATTGACTTTTCATCTTTTTCTGTGTTGTCTTTGTATTTGTTGAGACTCCTGTATTATATTTCTTGTGTCGATATGTCACATTGTTATTTTGGTTTGTGGCTATCCCTATTATCCCCCTTAGTAGTCTATGTTTAAACCAGACTTTAACATCTGCATATCTTTTTAATTTCCTCTCCATCTAAAAGGGTTATAAGTACTGTTATATGGCCAAGCCAAGTGCCGTCGAGTCGGATCTGACTCATGGGTACTGTTATATATCCCTCTTTTTAGTGTGATCATGGCATAGTTTTCATGATATGATCACTGGTTCCACTCTTTTAATACTGTAGGTTAGACTGGGTTTTGTGACTTCGCTAGATGAGTAGAATTTTGGATGCTCTGTCTTGCACTCCCTCTTTAAGTTTACACTTAATGTTTTTGCTTTTCTTATCAAAAAGCTTCTTTCAGTATTTCTTGCAGTTTTAGCTTGATTTTTACAAAGTCCTTTAGTGTCTGTTCATCTGCAAATGTCTTAATTTCATCTTCATATTTGGGATACAATTTTGCAGGATATATAATTCTTGGATGGAAGATTTTCTTCTTGAAGGCTGTGAAATTGTCTTCTCACTGTCTTTTTGTCAACATCATTTCTTCAAGAGGACTCAGATGAAAGCCTGACTTCCCCCCAAATGCTCACATTGCTTTAAGCCTTGCTGCATTTAAGAGCTTCTGTTTACATCTAATTTTGTTAAGTTTGATTATGATATGTCTTGGTGTCTTTCTTTAGGGGTCTATTTTTGTGGTGTGCGATGCATGTTGTGGAAATCTATGTTCTTTTCTTTCATAATTTCAGGGAAGCTTTCAGTCAGCAACTCTACAACAACACTCTGTGTTTTCGGCTCCTCCCCGTTCAAACTCCAATTATTTGTATATTATTCTTCTTAATAGAGTCCCAAATGTTTCTTAATGCTTCTCATTCTTCTTATTTTTTTTCTCTGATATTTTCTCATAAATGCTGTTGTCAGTTGCTCTATCCTCAAGCTTAGTGACTCTGGCTTTAATTTCCTCAATCCTGGTCTTTTGGTTTTGGGTTAAATTGTCTAATTCTGTAATTTTATTATTGATCTGTTGGATTTCCGATTTTTGATGTTCCATCAGTTCAAATAGCTTGACTAATTTTTCATTTTTTTATGCTGCATTTTGTTTTATCTCTAGGAGGGCTGTCTATATATCATTCTTTTGTACTTGACCTCTGATATTTTCAAAAAGGCTTCTTCATCTGGGACATTTTTTTATTCTTTATTTTGGGAGTTTTCTGGAATCATGATGGACTGTTTCTATAAATGGTTAGATATTGTTTGTTACCCTTGCACCAATTAGAGTCTATTTTGTTTTGCTGATGTTACCCCAACAGGAGCTGAATTGCAGTTCTAAGATGGGAGTTTGTCACCAGCCACCTCTGTTTACTCTAGTGACTGATCCCAGTGGACTGTCTTATGTGGCATCCTCTGCCTTCTGGCTGACAAATATGGTGCCCCACTTACGGAGTCAATGGGGGGCTGTGAGCTGATGTTATGATGTGTATCAATGAATGGTAGAAGAGATGCTGCCAGGATGCTCAGTAGTCAATTCTCCAGGTGGTCTTAAAGGTGCTTACTGCTAAGTGAGAAACTGTCCAACAGTTGCTGAAATCAGTCAGGCCCTCAAGTGTGGTAGGCCCTGCCTTCTGGCTGTCAAAGAAAGCACCTCATAGGCCATCCCCAGTTGCTATGACATGGTTCAAAGTAGGAAGGGGTTATGGCCTTGCTGCCATCCTTTTTCAGGCACCACCCATACCTCTACTTACCACTGTCCTAAGCACTGCTTTTCTGCTGGAAAAGCACTTTCCAAACAGGAGTTGCTGCTCTGCATGATAACAATCCCCAGCTAATGCCTCTGGTTGGGTGACCCTGCATCCCAGCTAACCAAGATGGCATCTTGGCTGCTCTGCCCTGCCTGCTGTGAAATAGCAGAATGTATGGTACAGCTCAGAAAACAGATGGTGGAGGAGTAGTGGTGCCCTCAATCTGCTGATGGGCTCTCAAAATGTGGCTATCTCAAACACAGTCTCTATACCGTGCTATATGTTGTTTACTTAAGCACTATGGTTCAGCATATGAGCCGACTAATGCCCAGTCCCTACATTCTGGGTAATGAAGGTGTCAATACCTGAAGTCCTCTCAAATGGTGAGTCAGCAGGAGCAGGACTCAGTTTTCCACTGGCTCATTTTAGAGAGAAGTAGTTTCCCCCTTAGTGGAAACAATCTGACAAACCTGTGTGAGATCCTAGGGCTCCCTGAATGTCAGCACTGCTCTGTTCAATTATCACTCCAGGCCTCAGTTCTCAGAGGAAATTGAGGAGACATGTGTCTAGTCCACCATCTTCACCCCACCCACCCAAATGGAAGTTTTAATACACAGCTTAGACAGACTTCAAAATCTG
This sequence comes from Heterohyrax brucei, assembly GCA_028571685.1. NCBI lineage: Eukaryota > Metazoa > Chordata > Mammalia > Hyracoidea > Procaviidae > Heterohyrax > Heterohyrax brucei. The sequence goes on from CM053166.1 coordinate 104,571,157, forward strand.
ACAAAGCACAAACAGAAGAGACATAAATGGGAATTACTAAGATTCAAATACTTTTGCTCATCCAAAGACTATCAAAAGACTTAAAAGACCACCACCAGAATGGGGAAAAAATATTTGGCAACTGCATGTCAGATCAACATCTCATCTCCATAATCTACAAGACACTGAAAACATCAACAAGGAAAAGGTAAGTAACCCAGTTAAACAATGGGCAAAGGAGATGGACAGACACTACACCAAAGAGGACACCCAGACAGCCAAAAGACACATAAGGAAATGCTCATGATCATTAGCTATCAGAGAAATCCAAATGAAAACTACAATGAGATACCATCTAACCCCAACAAGGTTGGCCATGATCAAAAAAACCCAAAACAACAAATGCTAGAGAGGCTGTAGAAAGATCAGAACTCTCCTACACTGTTGGTAGGATTACAAAATGGTACAACCTCTTTGGAAAGCAATTTAGCAGTCCCTTAAAAATTTGATCCGGTAATCCCACTGGATCATTTGATGCAGTAATCCCAGTGCTTGAAATATATCCTACAGAAACAAAGGCTGTCACACAAACAGATACATGCACATGAATGTTTATTGCAGTACAGTCCACAGTGGCAAAAAGATGTAATCCACTCAGATACCCATCAACAGACAAATGGATAAACAATCTATGGTACATATACTCAATGGGACACTATCCAATAATAAAGAACAGTGATGATTTTAGGAAGCATCTCATAATCTGATTTCAATTGGAAGACATAATGCTGAGTGTAATCAGTCAGTAGCAAAAGGACAAGTATTGTATTAGCCCCTACTTTGAAGACTTAAAAATAGACTTATATACAGAACAAAATACTCTTTGATGGCTACAATAGTGGAGAGGGAGGCAGAGGGCTGGCCATAGATTAGATAGTTGATAGAAATTTAGTTAGGTGAAAGCATTGACACCACATAGTTGAAAGTAGATTGATTTAATTGGACTTCACCATAAACTGAAAACTCCTCTAATCTTAACCCAATATTGCAAGGACAGAGTATCAGCTTCAGGGTCTGGGGACCATGCTTTCAGGGGACATCAAGGCTAGTTGGCATAGCTAGCCTATTGCTAAGATAATCTTCTGCACCTCATATTGGTGAGTGACATTTGGGTTCTTAAAAGCCAGCAAGCTGCCATCTGAGGTACCCAAATGATTCCAACTTATCCAGAACAAATGTTCACTGAGAACAGCAAAGACATGAGGAACAAAGAGCCCAGCAGACAGAGGGTCTATATGAATGGGAGACTGAACCAGATGGGACCAGAACCAGATGATGCCCAGCCACCACCAAAGACCTCTGTGATAGGGCGCACAATGTTGAACCCCTGTTGCAACACAAGAAAAAGAGGTACAGCTCAAAAACTCTACTATAAGATCACAAGTGATGATCTGACAGCCCATGAGATCCCCTGGGAGTATGGGCCCTAGACCTGCTGCTACCCCTGTCCAGAAAACATTAGTGATGTCAACTCTTTGGACAAATCTGGACTGCACTTGGGGACAAAATATGACCATGTGGTGCGTGTACTTTATGGTTCTGTGCATTTATAGGATGCTGCCCTACTGGTGACTTCCTAGATGGGAGAAAAGTAGGAGGATATGAGGGGACAAGAGCTTGTTAATAGGATACAACAAGTATAGAGTGATAAGGAGGAGTGTGCTCTTACTGGCCAAGGAAACCAGAGGGAGCTGGAGATAGGTGAGCATGCAAATTTAATTTGGATTGTATACTTTCATTTAATCATAATAAAAAAATAATTTAAAAAATCTTGCAAGTGGGTTACTAGGTGTAATAGTAAGTGGTGCCACTCCCATTCCCACCCCTTGATTCCTGAACCCATGAATCCTTGCTATGGGAGAAACAGCATCACATATTGAACGCTGGTTTAGAGCATATACAGCCTCCTGGAGAACATTTCCCTTACCCTGCAAGGTAGTGCCTTGCTGCTGGTGGCATAATTGTGTCTTTAAGAGGCCGTTCCATTGTTCTATCAAGCTAGCCACTTCACGATGATGCAGATCATGGTTACACCAGTGTATTCCATGAGCCATGTGCCCCCTGTCACACTACATTTACTGTGAAGTGAGTCCCTTGATCAGAGACAATGCTGTGTGGGGTACCATGACAGTGGATAAGGCATTCTGTAACTACATGGTTGGTAGTTTTGGTAGAAGCATGGCATGCCTGAAGATAAATCTATATCCAGAGTATCTACTCCAGTAAGGACAAAACACTCCCTTTCTGTGATAGAAATGGTCCAGTGTAATGAACTTGCCACCAGGTTGCTGACTGATCCCCTCAAGGAATGGTACTGTATTGAGGATTCAGTGTTGGTCTCTGCTGCTGGAAGATTGGGCACTCAGCAGTGGCTGTAGCCAAGACAGCCTTGGTGAGTGGCAGTCCATGTTGCTGGGTTCATGTATAACCCCTATCCCTGCTACCATGGCTGCTTTGTTCATGATCCGATTGAGCAATGACAGGAGTAGCCAGAGAAAGAAGATGACTGGTTTCTATAGAATGTGTCATCTTATCTATCTAATTGTTAAAGTCATCCTCTGCTGAGGTCACCATTTGGTGAGTATTCACATGAGACACAAATATCTTCACTTCTTTGGTCCATTCAGAGAGGTATATCCACATACCTCTTCCCCATAAATCCTTGTCTTCTATTTTCCAACTGTGTTCTTTCCAAGTCCCTGACCATCCAGCCAAGCCACTGGCCACAGCCCATGAATCAGTACACAACTGCACATCTGGCCATTTCTCCTTCCAAGCAAAGTGAACAACCAGGTTCACTGCTTGAAGTTCTGCCTATTGGGAGGATTTACCTTGACTACTGTCCTTCAAGTAGTTCCCAGAAAGGGGCTGTAGTGCAGCTGCTGTCCTCTTCTAAGTGTTGCCAGCATATTGCACAGAACCATCTGTAAACCAGGCTCAAATTTTCTCTTTGTCAGTCAACTGCCATAAGAAATTCCCCATGTGGCCATAGATGCAAACTGGAAATGGAAGGTAATGTTGCAGGAGTGGAGACCACGGGCATTTGGGCCACTTCCTCATGCAACTTATTTGTGCCTTCCATTCCTGCATAGGTTTGATCTCGTATACACCACTTCCATTTGATGATGGATTGCTGCTGTGCTTGTCCAACTTTATAACTCTGGGGGTCGGACAATACCCAGTTCATGATAGGAAGCTGAGGGTGCATGTGATTTGGTGTCCCACAATTAAGTACTCAGTCTCTACTAAATAGGAGAGGTGAATGGGTATGTGGTGGGAATCACCACCCTTGTATCTTTCAAGTCCTTGATGGTGGCAGTGATTTCTGCATTCCCTCCAGGAATGTTGTATTCTTTTTTGTTTACTATTTTTCTAGGCAATGGCAGTTCTAGTGGTTTCCATTTGGCTTTTCACACCATCATAGCCCTCACTCCATTTGTCAGGGATCCAATGTGGGGGTTCTGCCAGTTGCTATTCCAATTATGCATTCTGGAACTGCATAAATCACTACAGGATGGGTTTGGGGATCCACTGGACATACTGTGAGACAAACATGAACCCAAATTCCATTAATAACCTGATCTTCACATGCCCACACTCTCATCGGTGGGCCACAGTGCCGTTTTGGGTCTCCTGGAATTAGTATCAGTTCAGAACCAGTATTCAGTAGTCCCTGAAAATATAATTATTTACTTTTCCCCAGTGAGCAGTAGCTCTTGTCAAAGGCTGTAGATCCCTTTGGGGAAGGGTGGGAGAAAGATTATCAATATAAAATTTTGTCAAGGTATTAGAATCCTTCCTTAAGGGTACCTGGCCTCCCCTTCATTCAAGGGATTGTGGGTCTTTAAACTCGCTCAACTCCAGAAATCGATTGAGAGACCATAACTCTCTATTCTGGTGATTTGAGTTAAACTACGGTTCACCTGACCTAGAATTCATCTGTTTGCACAGGTCAAGTAAATATTTAGTAGGTTTATTATCTATTTCACTCTTAGGGATACCATAAATAAGTAGCCAACTCATAAGTCCATACAGTCAGACTATTCCAATTACTATTTTGTCTCCCCTGTCCATTATTGTAAGCATGCCCACCTACTCTTTGTCTGTTGAGCACAGGCACTTGATCCCTACCATGGAGTCCAATCAGACCCATTGTAGTTAGATGTTTTAATTCAATTAGGGCAGCTGCCACCGTCACATTTGATTTACATAAAATAGCAATTACAGCAGTCTTCAAGGATGCTGGAGCTGCCTTCACAAATTTATTCCTCACAGTTGTGGTAAAAGGCGTGTTCTCTGGGCATTCTGTGTGTGGATTTGAAGGTCTAACCTGATAAATCCACTCTAGCATGCCAATTTCCCTAAGACTTTGGATACCTCCTTCTACAGTATACCAAGATATATCTGGCAATTCAACTTGATTTAGTGTACACCACCAAATAATCCATGCTTCAGCTACCCAGCCAGACAGGTCCTTTCCTAACTTCTTGAGCTGAAACATTGAATGAAGAATCTGTGCTCTGGGGACACATGCCAAAAAATTCAGACTGACTCATTCTTATGTTTCTTGCACCATTATCCCATAAGCTTAGCAGCCATTCCCATGCATATTCCGTAGGTTTTTAGAGAAGTCAAGTAGTTCTTTTGGAGTACAGTGTACCTCCTGCTGGGTCACATTTTGTACTTCCCTTTTGGGGCTAGCTGGGACTTAAGTCTAGTTACAGGTCTAGAAGCCAAAACTAGTAGTGTGGAATTGTGTTTAGAACTCTCAGCATTGTCTCATAAAGCATCTGCCTCAGGCCATGCCCCAGACAATGACTCAGGCCCTTCCCAATCAATGCCCTCACTTTAACTTCAGACATCTCTCGAGATTGGCAAGCGAGCTGGCATTGCAATTCTGCTGCTCTAATGATAAGCATCTGTGTTTGGTGTTCAGCAATATCGGTTCTGCCATTACAGGTAATGTTTTCTTTTAAAGCACAAGTGGAAGCTTTGAGGTCTCTTATACGGCATTTGAGCTTTGATTCCAAAGCCGAGCTCATCTCTTTCTCCTACCATCTGTCTAATGTAAGTAGGACCAGCCAACCAGCTTATTTGTGCTTCTCATCCTCACACAGTTACAAAAAGATATCACACATATGTTCACCCTGAGCCTCACCTTACACTAATATGTTAGTGGTGCTATTTTGGGGATGTACACCACCACCTCATCCCGTGGACTAGCATGGCACTCTTTACTATCAGAACCAGTTATCAACAGTGTTAATACTAGCCAGACTCAAGAACCACTTTAGAAGATTCACTTACAATTTTGTTTTCTTAGAACCACTCCTGGTACCAAATTGTCTTAGGCTGGGTTTTCTAGGGAAGCAAAACCAGTGACACTTATATGTACAAGGAAAGATTTATATAAAGGAAACAGCTTAGCAGCTGTAGAAGCTGAGCTTCCCAAGTCCTGGCATAACCCTCACGTGGTCACGGGAGCTGGTGAACCCAAAGTTGGCAGGTCAGAGACCAGAGTTCTGGATCACCAACTCTGTAGGTCTGTAGATCCCAAGCTGGTAAGGGAGACTGCGAGGCCTCTGTTGACTCATGGAGCTGCAGGGGCTGGTGAGTCCAGGATCTGCAGGTCAGGGAACAAGACTCTCAGTCCTAGCTGTCAGGGTTGATGAATCCAACAGCTGCTAGTTCAGGTCTAGGAACCAGATGCAAAAAATAAATAAATAAAAATAAAAAGAGAGGGCTGGAGCTGCTGGCAGTGTGATCAGACAGGAAGCAGGCAGTGGTAGGTGGAAAGATGAGAGTTGAGGAGTGAGAAGCCACCACAGTCCCCATCTCTGCCACTTGATACAGCAGCCAAACACGGAGAATCATTGTTCAGCCAAGTTGACAGTTTTAACCACCATATATGTTAAAATATTTAAAAAAATATAAAGTTGTGAGTGTCCTACAATACGAAGAGATAGAACATACACACACACACACACACACACACACACAAACTGACATAACCAATGTGATTAAAATTTTGTGCCATCAGTATAGTTGAAAAAAATTGAAAGGAAATTGAAAGTTGAAAAAAATGAAAGGAAATGCAACCAAATATTAACAATGTCTACTTGTGTGTGGAAGCATATGTTGTTGTGAGGTGCTGTCGAGTTGGTTCCAATTCATAGCAACTCTATACTCAGCAAAGATTTCACAAATTGAATTATTTTCTCTAAAATATCTGTAACAATTCGCCTGGGCCATAATTCCTGGTATTTTGTGATGTTTCTCCATGGTGAAATTCCTGCCTCTTTGGTGTTATTGAGGGTGGATGGGTGCTATTGTGTTGGTGGAGCACGATTTAATGCGTGGGATTGTTCTGTGCTTTGAGCCAATCTCTTCAGATTTAAAGAATGGAAGCTAGCAGAGACATTTGGGGACCTCCAACCACCAAGCACGAGCACTTGGCTTGGCAACCACCAAGCAGGGCTGGGATGTGGGTGAATCCTATGGAAAGGACCAAGGTCCCTGTGCCTCAGAATCTTCCAGTCCTGAGGAAGATTGACAAAAAGGATCTTCCTCCGGTGCCAGGAGAGAAAACCTTCCCCTGCAACTGATATCCTGAGTTTAGACTTTTAGCTTAATGGACTGTGACAAATAAAATTTCTCTTTTCAAAGTCATCTACTTATGGTATTTCTGTTAGAGCAGCACTAGATAACTAAAACAAAAACAAAACACTTCCTGGTCCTGCATCATGCTGATAATCCTTTTTATACTCAAGTGCATCATTACAATCACTGTGTCTATCTTGTTGAGGGTCTTCTTCTTTTTTGCTGACCCTCCACTCTACCAAGCATGATGGCCTTCTCTCGAGATTAATCTCTCTTGACTGTCAAAGTTAGCTAGGGAATGTGATCTCTGCTGCAACACACTAACATATTTTACTCTAGAATCCAACATTTTCTAGCAATTACAAAGGTCATGGTTTGCATTATAGAACACACACAGTATTGATAAGGTTACAAAGAGAATCTGATCTGCCACCTGTCGATAAATATACTTGGCAGTTTGTGGTGCAAATATAAGTTCTCCCTGTTCATAATCTCAGGAAAGTTTTCTGTTAGCATCTCTACAGCAATGCTGTCTGTATTGTCATCTATTCCCCTTTGTTCAGGAACTCCAATTAAATGTAAATTATTCCTCTTAGTAAAGTCTCACATGTTTCTTAATGCTTCTTCATTTTTCTTATTTCTTTTCTCTGATTTCTCCTCATGAATGCTGGTATCAGTTATTCTACCCTCAAGGTAACACAGTCTAACTTCCATCTCCTCAATTCTACTTGGTAACTATCCAAGGTGTATATCGAACACTACAAAAGCTAGACCCCAAAAGAAAGACACCAAGACATTATTATGATAAAGCTTAATACAATGAAACATAAACAGACATTTTCAAAGGCAACAAGGTTCAAAGAAAAGCTAACATTCCAAGGGAAGCCCTGTAGGCTTTCTAGGCAATGATATTGGCTAGAAAACAGTGGAATGACACATTCAAAGCCCTGAAGGAGAAAAACTTCCAACCAAGAATTATATATTCTGCAAAAATGTCTATCAAATATGACAGTGAAATTAAGAGATTTGCAGATAAAGGGAAGCTTGCAAACTTTGTAAAACCTAAACCAAAACTACATGAAATACAGAAAGAAGCTCTTTGCTTAGAAAAACAAAATCATTAAATATATAGTTAAAGTGGCAATGCAGGACACAGCATCCAGAATCCTACTCACTTAAGGAAGTCACAAAACTCAATCAAAGCTACAGTATTAAATGAAGGTAATCAGTGATCATCTCATGAAAACTATGACACCATCACACTAAAAAGATGGATGTACTACATATGGAGAGGAAGTTAAAAGTTATGCAAGAGTTAAAATTGGGTTTAATCTTAGTATGCGAAACGGATCATAGATGTAGCTGAAAAGCAAAAGAACAATGCAACATATCAAAACAAGAATTGCAAAACAGGAGTCTCATCAAACACAAAACCAACACTGAGAATTTAACCCATAAAGAATGACCCAGAACAGAATACTAAGGGCGATATAGAAAACATAAACATAAAAAAATACACCAAAATGATGGCACTAAACACATACCTATCAATAATTACACTGAATGTAAATGGTCTGAATGCTCCAATAAAGAGACAGTGGGTGACATCCTAGATCAAAAGACACAACCCATCTTGCTTACAAGAAACACACCTTACACTCAAAGATATGAACACACTGAAAATTAAGGGATGGAATAATATACACCAACCTAAAAACATACAAAGAAGAGCAGGTATAGCTATATGAATAGCAGATAAAATAGATTCTAATGTAAAATCCACAGTGGTGGGCAAGGATGGTCACTATTTATTGCTGAAAGGTTCAATACTCAAGTAGGACTCAACAATATTAAATATTTATGCACCCAATACCACAGCATCTAAATACATTGAATAAACACTGACAACACTGAAAAATGAGATAGATCATTGCACAATAATAGCTGGAGACATCAACACTCCACTTTCAGTAATAGATAGATCATCCAGAAAAAAAAACTCAGTAAAGATACAGAAGATCTTACTATAACAATCAACCAACTTGAGCTTATCGACATACACAGATCTTTTCATCCAGCAATGGATAAATACACCTTCTTCTCCAATGCACATGGAACATACTCCAGAATAGACCACGTGTTAGGTCATAAAACAATTCTCTACAAAATCCAAACCACTGATTTACTGCAAAGTATCATCTCAGATCATAAAGCCATGAAAGTTGAAATCAATTGTAGAAAAATCATAGGTAGAAATTCAAACTTATGGAAACTGAACACCACTTTACTAAAGCAGTCCCAGGTTATAGAATAAATCAAGGACAAAATTAAGAAATCTGTGGAATCAAATGAGAATGAAAACACATCCTAGCAGAATCTATGGGATACAACAAAAGCGGTGCTAAGAGGTCAATTTATCTCCATAACTGCACACATCTAGAAAGAAGAAAGGGCCCACATTAAATAATTAATACTACAGCTTGAACAAGTAGAAAGAGAGCAACAAAGAAACCCCTCAGGCACCAGAAGAAAACAGATCATAATGATTAGAGCAGAACCAAACAGATTAGACAATAGAAGAATGACTGAAAAGCTAACAAAAGCAAAAGCTAATTCTTTAAAAAGATCAACAAAATTGATAAACCATTGGCTAAGCTTACAAAAGAAAAACAGCAGAAGTGAAATGTTACAACAGACCCAGCTGAAATAAAGAATATCACAGTAGAATACTTCGAAAGACTATACTCTAACAGGTTTGAACACCTAGAGGAAATGGACAAATTTCTAGATTCATGTTACCCACCAAGACTATCACAAGGATAATTAAACTGATTTAATAAATCTATCACAAAGGCAGAGGTCGAAAAATCATAAAAAAAGACCAACCAAAAAAAGTCCTGGCCCAGATGGCTTCACTGCAGAATCCCACCAAACTTTTAGAGAAGAGTTAACTCCAATACTATTAAGGCTATTTCACACTACAGAAAGGCACTGAATACTCCCAAGTTCATTCTATGAAGCCAGCATAACCTTGATAGCAAAGCCAGGAAAAGATCCCACAAAAAAAAGAAAATTGCACATCAATATCTCTCATGAATCTAGATGTAGAAATCTTCAACAAAATACTAGCCAATAGAACTCAACAGCATAAAAAAATAATTCATCATAATCAAATTGGTTTCATTCCAGTGATGCAAGGCTGGTTCAACATCAAGGTGAGCATTGGAAGCTGCATATAGGTGGGCACGTAAATTTACACGGGAATATACATTTTCACTCAGTCATAATAAAAAATAAAATAAAAAAACAATTAATGTGGTCAACCACTTAAATAGCATAAAAGATAAGAATCATCCGATTTTTGTCAATTGATGCAGAAAAGGCATTTGACAAAGTCCAACACCCAATCATGCTAGAAACTCTCAGAAAAATAGGAATAGAGGTGAAGTTCCTCGATGCAATTAGTGGCATCTATGGAAAGCCAACTGCCTTCATCATCCTGAATGGTCAAAGACTGACAGAATTCCCCTCGAGAACAGCAACTACACAAGGATGCACACTGTCACCACTTCTATCCAACATTATGCTAAAAGTTCTAGCAAGAGCAATTAGACAAGACAAAGAAATAAAGGGCATCCTTATCAGCACTGAAGAGATAAAAATCTCTGTATTCACAGATGATTTGATTGTATATACAGAGAATCCTAAAGAATCCATAAAGAAACTACTGAAACTAAGAGAGGAGTTCTGCAAAGTATCAGGATATAAGATAAACATAAGTAAACCGGTAAGATTCCTTTATATGAACAAAGAATTCATCAAAGAAGAAATCACCAAATCAATACCATTTATTATAGCCCCCAAGAAGATAAAATATCTAGGACCAAATCTAACTAGAGAAACAAGAGACCTATACAGAGGGAACTACAAGGCCTTACTGCAAGACATGAAAAAAGACTTAACAAAATTGGAGAAACCTACCCTGCTCACGGATAGGAAAACTTAACATTGTGAAGACGTCTATTTTACCTAAAGTGAATGTAATCCCAATATAAATTCCAGTCATTTTTTTTTTGTTGAGATGAAGAAACAAATTACCAACTTTGTTTGGAAAGGGAAGAAACCCCTGCTTCGTAAAGTGTTACTGAAGAAAAGGAACACAATGGAAAACCTCACACTACCCAACCACAGAACCTATTACACTGCCACAGTAGTCAAAACAGCCTGGTACTGGTACTGAAAGAGACATATAGGCCAATGGAATAGATTGGAGACCCCAGAGATGCCACCATCCTCTTATAAACAGATGATACTTGACAAAGGCCCTAAGACTGTAAACCGGGGTAAGAACAGTCTCTATGCAAATGGTGCTAGCAAAATCAGATATCCATCTGCAAAAAACTGAAATAAGGTGACGTCTTTACTTTTTAATACTTTAAAGAGATCCTTTGCAGATTTTCCCAATTCAATGTGTCTTTTGATTTTTTGACTGCTGCTTCCATAGGCATTGATTATAGAACCAAGTAAAATGAAATCCTTGACAACCTCAATCTTTTCTCCATTTATCATGGCATTGCTTTCTGGTGAAGTTGTGAGGATTTTTATTTTCTTGATGTTGAGGTGTAATCCATACAGAGGACTGTGGTCTTTAATCTTCATCAGTGGATCAAATTCTCCTTACTTCCAGCAAGCAAGAGGGCATCATCTGCATAATGCAGATTGTCAATGACTTTCTTCCATCTTGGTGTCATTCTTCTTCATAGAGTCCAACTTGTTAGATTATTTGCTCAACATACAGATTGAAAAGGTTTGGTGAAAGGATAAAAACCTGACACTCGCCTTCTCAGACTTTAAACCATGCAATGTCCCTTATTCTGTTCATCAAACTGCCTCTTGATTCATAAACAGATTCCTAAAGAGCATATTTAAGTATTCTGGAATTCCCTTTCTCTGCAACTTTATACCATAATTTCTTATGATCCACATAGCCTAATGCCTTTACATAGTCAATGAAACAAAGATAAACACCTTTCTGGTATTCCCTGCTTTCAGCCAAGATTCATCTGACATCAGCAATGATATCCCTGGTTCCAAGTCCTCTTCTGAATCTGCCTTGAATTTCTGAAAGCTTGCTGTTAATGTACCGTTGCAGTCGCTTTTGAATGATCTTTAGTAAAATTTTACTCACATGTGATATTAATTGTATTGTTCTATATGGTAGCATATACTGGGGCTTTTACTTTTGTTTTTAATTCAAGCTTGTATTTTCCAAGTTTCCCACAATTGGTTTCTTTTGTCTTTTTCAAGAATTGATATTCAAACTTTTACTCACACAAAAAGCACATGAATGCATTTTTATTGTAAATGATTTAAGCAATATCTAAGAACCTAAAGTGATGGTTTTGAACATCTTCATATGCCCGAATCTCTGAGAAACCTTGTTTAAAAGACAAGTATATGGACCTTACCTCTACAGATTCTGATTCACTAAATCTGTGAGTGGATGCTAGCTATCTGTATTTTGAGATGCATGCCAAGTAATTCAGCCGTAGGTAGTGTAGGGACTATACATTGAAAAATATTGTCATGGAAAAAACAGACAAGCTTCTTCTTATGAACATCACAACTCCCTTCCCCCTCCAAAGATTATTGCTTTTGTAATGAGGAAAAAATGAGCATTAGTGATACAAGCTGAATATTCAGAGAAGGAAACCAAGGGTAATGTGTATATAGTATCAAAAGTCGTACATAACTAGTACAAAATTATCACTTACTTGAGTAATTTGCAGGTAAACTTACAGATGTTGGCTGCATTTATTTTTACTCATCTGCAGAGCAAAATAAATACATGTTTAAATTGGGGTAACAATGGTGGCAAATTAAAACTGGCAACTTGCCAAATGCTTTGAGATGTGAACCTTATGGCACTCCTAATTTTATTATGGCGATACTCAATTAAAAGCCTTTAGCTGCTCTATGGGAGAAAATACTTGTCATAATATTTGAATACCTCATACTCCCGTAGATTCTTTTAATCAGTTCCAACCATTCCTGCTTGACCTCACCTTCTAGGTACTATCAACAATAATCCAGTCTGAATAGGTTATTTTTTTTTAAGAGAAAATGAGTATACTGTGGTCATTTTCAACTTTATGCATTTGCTCCTATAGCTCTTGCACTGGAATCTTTCCACCTTCTCAAACTATCCATCTCTTAAAGCCCAACCGAAAGCTTCTACAGCTCCTCTAAAACTTCATCTTTTGAGAGGTGTAGTGTGGTTGATAAAAATATTAATAGACTAAGATCTATAAGACATGATACCTGTCCTCATAGGAATTCAGTTAAGCAAACCAAACATATAATCTATCACATCTTAGGTTGAATTTTTGAGGATAACTTACATATATACACACATACACACAGGCACATATATACTATGTGTTTGATACAGGTTGCAGAAACATCAGGGGCAATTTAAACACTGGTTATCAAGCTATGTGAAGGTCAATATAAGAGATGTAAGAACCTGAGGTAAACATGCAATAGACAAAGTAATGTTCTACAAATTTGAGTGATGATTTTTTCTTTAGTTTAGAAAAGTCTTCCCATTTTTTTACTCCCATTTGTGTCTTTCTCTTAAACTGTGCCTACATGAAAAATAAATGATGTACATGTAGTTTAGAATGTTTATATATGCTCACATTATGTCTCTTTCTATTTCTCTTTATGTTTAGTCAGCTAGGACTGCTTGCTTGCTTGATGGTGTGAGGTTCCAAATTCTCAGCTTGCTTCTCTTTCCTTTCCTCTCTTGCAGGATGAAAGGATTAAGGGTGGGGCAAGCCCTACTCCAGGGAAACTCCCTTTACAGTGGAGCAGGGAGGTGATCCTATGAAGGGATTTACAGCCCCACCCTAATCCTTTAACATACAGCATAGGAAAACCACAAAATGGAGGATAGTCACAAGATACTGAGAATCATGGCCCAGCCATGTAGTGGCTACACCTATTTTGGGGGGAAACACAATTCAATCCATGACACTCCATTTCCGTTTAAATTTTAAAGAAACATCCTAATAGAAAAATAAATCATATTTCAGTCAACATGACTATAAACTCATTGATGATGAAGTTCTTATGAGAATCAAATGAAAGAAAGTATGTGCAGATACTTTGAAAACTGTGAAACAGTATAAAATATAATGGGTCATCAGCATCATCATTTATTTTTCATACACAAGGCTTATAGTGGAAAATCAGTACATATGTGTTAAACTATAATGTATCATACCAGTACTATTTATTCCTTAAGGGAGAGGTAGCCTAGGAAGGCAGTCATTTTGGCCCACATTTTGTTTCAGTCTCAAAAAACTGAAATATCTGATGAATGATGAACAATTTTTTTGTTGTTCAATTTGATTCATCTGAGAGGAAAAAAAAAGTTATGATTAAGATTCAACTTTATGGTACCCTCTTTCACTCACAAATTCCTATTCACACTGTCCCCACCGAAACAAAAACACAAAAGAACAAAAGGGTGCTAATTTAGAAGATAATCAGTGTTGTAGAGTCAATTCCAATTCACAGTGACCCTGCAGGACAGAGTAGAACTGCCCCCATGGGGTTTCCAAGGAGCACCTGATGGATTCCAACTGCTGACCTTTTGGCTAGCAGCTGTAGAACTTAACCACTACACTACCAGCGTTTCCAATTTAGAAGATAGGGAACTGTAAATTTAGGAGTTCTCATAACTAGAAACTCTTCACAGTTCTATACGAGATGGTTTGCCTTGTCCCAACCGAAAATACATTTCGATGTAAATAATTCCTTTCATTATCTTTGTCTTTGGAGAGACGAAAATCCTAACAGAATTTCAACAGGCTCACTATAAGTTGGAATCCACTCATTGGCAATGAGTTTGATTTTGAGGGGTTTAAGGTGACTATTACTTTAAAAAAGGAAAACAAAAAAGTTGGTGAGTATGTGGAGAAATTAGAACCCTCATGTATTGTTAGTGGAAATTGAAAATGGTATAGTGACTCTGGTAAACAATGCAGCATTTCTTCAAAAACTGAAATATAAAATTATGATAAGATCTAAAATCTCACTTCCAGGTATATGCCTAAAGACTTGAAACACAAATATTTATTGCAGCATTATTCACAATAGCCAGAATGCGGAAACAACAACCCAAATAGTCATCAACAGATGAAAGGTGTGTGTGTGTGTATACACACATATACACTGTATGTATCTATATATATATATGCTGTATGTAGACGGCACTTGGCTTGGCTATATATATATATACACACACACTGTATGTATATGTATGTATGTATGCACTGTATGTATGTATGCACTGTATGTATGTATGCACTGTATGTATATATATATACACACACACACACATTGTATATATATAAACACATTGTATATGTATATAAGCCAAGTGCCGTCGAGTCGGATCCAACTCATGGCGACCCTAGGGGCTAGGGTAGAACTGACCCCCAGAGCATTCAAGGAGCGCCTGGTGGATTTGAACTGCCAACCTTATAAACACATTGCATATGTGTATATGCACACACACGTATACACACACACATACAGTGGAGTATTATTCAACCATAAAGAGAAATGAAGCTATATGAATGAAATTGAAAATATTATGCTGAATGAAGTAAGCCATACAATTGGGCAAAATTGTATGATCTCACTTATATGAAATACCTAGAATAGTCAATTTAATAGAGACACAAAGTAGATTTGAGATTGTCAGGGGATGGATAGTGATGGAAAGTAATTTCTTATTGGTTACATAGTTGCTCTCTGGGATAATAGAAGTAGATAATAGATAGATAATAGTCATGGTTGAATAACATTATACACGTAATTAATACCATTAACTGTACACCTAAAAATGGCAAAATTTCAAATTTTTATTATATGTATTTTACCACAATAAAAATAATATTAAAAATTTATTAGATATCCACTGCATCATTGCAAACTGTGACTCAAGACCAAGCACACTGTACAGTCCTCACTCGTCCCAGAAATTTCAAGAAACCAAAATGCCTCTTGTTTTTCACATTATTCTATGGACCAGCAAAACCTGTAACAACTTAATAAACAAAAGAGTGACAGAGGGTGGCCATGATTAGTTGTTGTTGTTCTTGTTAGGTCCCATTGAATCAATTCTAGCTCTTACTGACCCTATGCACAACCAAATGAAACAGCACCCAGCCTTGTGTCATGCCCACAATCATTTGTATGTTTTAGCCCATTGTTGCAGCCACTGTGTCAATCTGTCTTGTTGAGGGTTGTCATGGATCGAATTGTGTCTCCCCAAAAATATGTGTAGCAACTTGGCTGGACCAGGATTCTCTTTATTCTGTGATTGCCCTCCATTTTGTGATTTTTCTGGTGCTGTGAATCCTTATCTCTGCCTGTGGCTAATAGATAAGATGCTTATGTTAAAAGAGGATTAGGGTGGGACTGTCAAACACTTCATACGACCACCTCCCTGCTCCATGGTAAAGGGAGTTTCCCTGAAGTATGGCTTTCACTACCCTTTATCTTTTCATCCTAAAAGAAGTAAAAGGAAAGAGAAGCAAGCAGAGAATTGGGAACCTCACACCATCAAGAAAGCAGCACCAGGAGTAGAGTGTATCCTTCAGACCTGAAGTTCCTGTGCCAGGATGCTCCCAGAACAAAGACTGATACAACATAAGGACGTTCCTCCAGAGCTGACAGAGGGAAAGCCTTCCAACAGAGTTCTCATCCTGAATTTGGACTTTCAGTCCACTAGCCTGTGTAAGAATAAATTTTCCTTTGTTAAAGCCATCCACTTTGTATTTCTGTTAGAGCAGTACTAGCTAACTGAAAGAAGGGTCTTCCTCTTTTTCACTGACCCTCCACTCTACCGAGCATGATGTCCTTCTCCAGGGATTGATCATTTCTGGCCACATCTCCAAAGCATATGAGATGCAGTCTCACTATCTTTGCTTCCAAGGAGCACTCTGGTTGTACTTCTTCTATTATAGATCTGTTTGTTCTTTTGGTGGTCCACAGTACATTAAATATTCTTCTCCAACACCACAATTCAAAGGCATCAATTCTTCTTGTGTTTTCCTTATTCATCGTCCAGCTTTTGCATGCACGTGATGTGGTGGAAAATACCATGGTACACTTTAGTCTTCAAAATGACGTCTTTACTTTTCAACACTTTAAATAGGTCTTTTACATCATATTTTTCCAACACGATGTGTCTTTTGATTTTTTACTGGTGCTTCCACGGGTGTTGATTGTGGAACCAAGTAAAATGAAATCCTTGACAACCTCAACCCTTTCATCATTTTCCATAATCAGAGGCCTTTGAGACAGTGGCAGTGAGGGAGACAAATGATGCCAGAATGTGAGAAACTATATACTTTGGAAGATTCTGCTGGACTAAGGTCACACAAGAAACCCAATTTAGTAATATAAATAGAGAAGCAAAAAAAATTCAACATCCGCATATTTTGGGCACAGATTAGTCTGAATGTTAGACAGGGATCATGTGAGTTTTTACTCTATTATTATTGATCAGTGTCTTTTACAACCTACGCAAACACCCAAGCTGTAGATCACGTCTCAGAGTCACATCACTAATTGGTATCAAATGAATTCCAGAAACAGTCAGTTAAAAAAAAATAAATCTGGCATTTATTTTTACAGTTCTATCTTTTGATTCTGTTTTTGCTTGTTTTTCATTTGTTTGTTTACCAGCACGTATCTCCAGAATTAAGGTAGCTGATGGAATGCTAGTGATAGACAATGTTTGGTGAGGATGATGAAGGTGTCAACTGAAGGTCTGTAGTTACAGTAGTAAGTGTGTTTATGAGTTGATGATATGATGACTCTAGAGAAGCCAGTGAAAGATGGGGTTGCATCTCTAATTCATTAGGGAGTGTCTAGTCCTTGATCATAAAATATGCTGAGTTTACTCTAAAAGATTGACAGATAAAGAGATGGGGATGACAGACATTAAGACAGGATCAAAGTCTGGGCTGTAAGTAGGTCCTAAAATGGGAGAAGGAAAGGGGAATAGGATAAAATGAACTAAAGAGCAAAAACCTGAAATCTGAGGAAGAGACAAGTCAAAAGTAGCCGACAGTTATGGTTGCTGGTGAGAGATCCTAGCCACTAAAGACTAGATTTTGAGTCAACAGTGACGGCCTACTGGTAACACTTAACTAAAGGAAAATAATTCTGTCAGCAGTGAAAACAGATAGAGTATTTGTTAGGCATCTACATGTTCTAGTTGCTGTACTGAGTGGGTTAATTACCTCATTTAATCTTCACAAGTATCCACAAGATAGATGTCATCACAGGAAAAAAAAAAACAGGTGTCACCTATTTCTAAACTTAGCATTCTTACTTTTAAGCCAAGTTGCCTCTCTATTCCCTTCTGATAGAAATGTTTGAGGGAGTGGCTAAGGAGGTAGTTACAAAGTTGTCTCAGAGGAGTGGAAAATGCATTAAAAGTTGCCTAAAATCATTAAGTGTTTGATAGCTCATACATTTTAAATCACAAGGTATTTAAGTTCAAGGACATCCTAGAAATGAAAGAAATGATAAGATAAACTTTTCAGCTTCTCAAAGGATATAATCTCCTAATTCCTGTCAAATGATTTTGTTTTATTTTTGTAATTAATCATTCTATATTGCACTATTATTAACTCTGAATATCTTCAAATCCTTTTGAAAGATTTAAAACAATAAAATGATTTTTTCTGTAATAGCATAATATAAACAGACCATTATTTAAATAAATATAAGAAAACCTCAATATTTGTCAACATTGATTCCCCAACAGACAAAAATGTGAAAAGTTGTAATTTTCGAAATAACAGGTTTTAAAATAAACAGTATTTTATGGATTAAATTGTGTTCCCTGAAAAATGCATGTGGCAATTCAGCTAGGCCATGATTCTGAGTATTGTGTGATGCTCCTATGTGTTGTAAATCCTGTTTTTCTGATATTAGTGAGGGAGGATGGGCAGCAGTTGTGTTAGTGGGGCAGTACTCAATGTGTAAGATTGTATGTATGAATGAGCAATGCAGAAGAACCATTCAAACCTAAATTTTTGCACTCTTTCTCAGAAGTCTTGGCATAGGTTTAGAAAAATTTGATTATTCTTGTCCATAGATTAAAGACCTATTGAGAAACTGTATTTAGAAAGGTTTGAAAATGTAATGTTTACTAAAACAGTGCATTTACATTACACTGAAGTTTATAAACTTATTTTCTCATAATACATGATCCTTCCAAAACCATATTAGCAAAACAGCTTGCTGGTTTCTTATAAAGTTAAGCATACGCCCTATGTTTAACATATGGTCTGCATTCTCATTCCTAGGTATTTGACCAAAAGAAATGAAAACTTAAGGTCATTCCAAGACTTGTATGCAAATATTCACAGTAGCTTTATTGATGATCACCAAAAATTCCAATTGACATTTGACCTATGAATGAATAAACAAACTGTGGTATAGCCAGACAATGGAATAATACCTGGCACTGAAAGGAATTGCCAAAGATACACAACTTGGCTAAATCCTCAAAATTTAAAGCTATGTGAAAGGTGTCAGACACAGAAATGTACATACTGAACGATTTCTTGTATTTGAAATGCTAGGATAGGAAAAAAATATATAGTTACAGAAAGCAGGTAAAGGTTTACATGGGATTAGAGATGGGACTGAGGGTTTGACAGCAAAGTAGAACAAGGAAATATTTTGGATAATGTTTTAGTCAGCTAGGGCTGCTCTAACAGAAATACCACAGAGTGGATGGCTTTAACAAAGAAAGATTTATTCTTACACAGTCCGGTAGGTTGCAAGTCCATATTCAGGGTGTCCGCTCCAGGGAAAGACTTTCCCCTTGACGGCTCTGGAGGAAAGTCCGGTATTGCATCAGTCATTGTCCAGGCAGTGTCCTAACGCAAGAACCTCTGGTCTGAATGACGCGCTCTGCTCCCGGTGCTGCTTGCTTGATGGTAGCGAGGTTCTCAAATTGTCCTTGGTTCTTTTTCCTTTTATTCCTTGCAAGCTAAAAGCATTAAGGGTGGGGCAAGCCATACTCCAGGGAAACTTCCCCCATAGCAGGAATTCACAGCCCCACCCTAATCCTTTAACATACAGGTTAGAAAAACCACACAATGGAGGACATTTCCAAGATACTGGGAACTATATCCCAGCCACATGGCTGCACACATTTTTGGGGGGACACAATTCAAACCATGACAGGTAATGATGTATGTTATTATACTTGTGATGATGGTTACATGACCACATACTCTTGTTGCTTAAACAAAAGCAAGTTCGTTCTGCCTGTCACTACAGTCAAACTCAGAGACAGGGAAAAAGTTTCAAGTGCGCTTCATTAACAGACAAGGCATGTGAATCTGGGGAATAGTGAGAATAATTTTTCCAAGACTGTTGAACTTAAGTTATAATTCCAGTGGCTTTTATAGCCAGATTACAAAGCGATTTGTATCTGGAAAATATCAAACCTTGTCACAGGATAGAAGAGGAAGTCACAAGATTTCTTTACATCTTACTGAATGATGTCATTACCTCCCTGAAGGTCTGAAATAATTGATTTACTTCCCTAGAGACAGGTAAAGGAATGTAAGTCTTTAAGTGATTCAGAATGAAAGATAGTTTAGCAATCCAGATGAACTTCATCCACAAACACTTTTGTCAAACTCATCAAACTATACACTGAAAATAGTTGGATTCATAATTTACCTCAGCTAAGCTGATTTAAAAATAAGTAAATACTATATAGTCTGATATAAGTGGTTTTCATCCCCACTTTACAGATTTAGAAACCAAGATGAGGACATTCCGTGTCAGACAAGATGGATTAGATTCCTTCCAATCGGTACAGTGAAAAATGCTAAACATTGTATATAAGACAAATACATGGAAGACGGGATATGGAGCAAGCATAGTCTGGCCAAGGACCTTGGGACATGAAAAACAGCAAAGCAGAGATTTCCCTGAATTTTGCCTTTATATCCCAGACTTGGTGACAGAGAATATAATAACTCACAAGCCCTAATGGGTACAGAAAAATAAATGCCCTAAAAAAGATTTTATCTGGAGTTAAATGAGAATGAAAACACTTTCTGCCAGAACTTATGTGTTACAGCCAAAGCAGTGCTCAGAGGTCAATTTATCTCTATAAAGGCACATATCCAGAAGGAAGAAAGGACCCAAACCAAAGAATTAACTCCACAGCTTGAACAAATAGATAGACTGCAACAGAGGAACCACTAAGCGACCATAAGAAAACGGATCATAAAGATTAGAGCAGAACTAAATGAATTAGAGAACAGAAAAACAATTGAAAAAATTGATAAGACCAAAAGCTGGTTTTTTGAAAAGAGTAACAAAATTGACAGACCACTGGCTAAACTTACTAAAGAAAAACAGGAAAAGAAACAAATTACCTGAATAAAAAATGAGATGGGAGATATCACAACAGATCCAACAGAAATCAAAAGTATCATAACAGAATACTACAGAAGACAGTACTTTAACAGATTTGAAAACCTACAGGAAGTGGACAAATTCCTATATTAAAATCACGTATCAAAATTATCAAAAGGAGAAGCAGGACAACTTAATAAACTATCATAAAGGAAGAGATTGAAAATGTCATAAAAAAACTACCAACCACAAAAAGCCCTGGCCCAGAAGACTTCACCATAGAATTCTACTAAGCTTTTAGAGACACATTAACCTCAATACTACTGAGACTATTTCACAGCATAAAAGGGGATGAAATACTCCTAAAATAATTCTATGAAGCCAGCATAACCCTGATAGCAAAGCCAGGGAAAGATCCAATGAAAAAGGAGAATTACAGACAAATATCACTCATGAAGCTAGATGAACAAATCTTCAACAAAATTCTTGCCAATAGAATTCAACAAAATATGAAAAAATAATTCATCACTACCAAGTTGGATTCATACCTGGGATTCAAGGCAGGTTCAACATGAGAAAAACAAATGATGTGATCAGCCACATAAATAACACAAAAGATAAGAATTACTTGATCTTATCAATTGATGCAGAAAAGGTGTTTAACAAAGTCTAACACCCATTCATCCTAAAAACTCTCAGCATCTCAGCAAAATAGGAATAGAAGGCAAATTCTTCAATGCAATAAGGAGCATCTATGCAAAGCCAACTGCTTACATCATCCTGAATTAAGAGGGACTGAGCACAGGATGCCCACTCTCACCTCTCTTATTCAACATTGTACTAAAAGTTCTGGCCACAGCAATTAGACAAGACAAAGAAATAAAGGACATCTGCATTGGCAAAGAAGAAGTAAAAGTCTCCCTATTTGCAGATGATATGATTGTGCATGCAGAGTCCTAAAGAATCCATAAACTACTCAAAGTAGTAGAAGAGTTCAGCAACTATCAGGATACAAGATACACATAAGTAAATCAGTAGGATTCATTTATACCAAAAAAAAGATCATTAAAGAAGAAATCGTCAAATCAGTGCCATTTACTATAGCCCCCTAGAAGATGAAACACCTAGGAATAAATCTAGCTAGAGAAATAAGAGACCTATACAAAGAGAACTACAAGACCCTATTGAAAGAAACTAAGAGAGACTTACAGAAATGGAGAAACCCACCTGCTCATGGACAGGAAGACTTATCATTGTGAAAATGTCTATTTTGCCCAAAGCAATCTACATACACAATGCAATGCCAATACAATTCCAGTGACATTGTTCAATGAAAAGGAGAAAGAAATCACCAACTTTGTTTGGAAGGGGAAGAAACCCCAGTTAAGCAAAGCACTATCAAAGAAGAACACACTGAGAGGCTGCTCACTACCTGACTTTAGAACCTATTACACTGCCACAGTACTCAAAACAGCCTGGTCCTGGGACAAAAAGAGACATATAAGTTAATACAATAGAGTTGAAACTGCAGAAATGCCACCATCTTCTTATGAACAGATGATATTTAACAAAGGCCCTAAGATTTTAAACTGGAGTAAAAACAGTCTCTTTAACAAGTGGTGCTGGCAAAACTGGATATCCATCTGCAAAAAATTGAAACAAGACCCATATCTCACACCTTACACAAAAACCAACTCAAATTGGATAAAAGATCTAAATATCAAACCTAAAACAATAAGCCAAGCCAGCCAAGTGCTGTTGAATCTGACAATAAAGATCATGCAAAAAAAAAATAGGGTCAACAATGGAAATTTTAATACACAATGTAGACAGACTTCAAAATCTGGCAAACAAAGCAGGATCAACAGAAGAGAAAATAGATAAATGGGAACTACTAAGAATCAAACACTTTTCCTCATGCAAACACTTTATCAAAAGAATTAAAAGACCACCCACAGAATGGGAAAAAATATGTGGCAAATGCATGTCAGATCGACTTCTGATCTCCATAATCTACAACGTACTGCAAAATATCAACACGAAAAGTATAAATAACCCAATTAAGCATTGGGCAAAGGAGATGGACAGACAGCACTCTAAAGAGGATATCCAGGCAGCCAAGACACGTGGGGAAATGCTCACGATCATTAGCTATTGAAGAAATCCAAACCAAAACAAAGATGAGTTATCATCTCAAGCCGACAAGGTTGGCCATTATCCAAACAACACAAAACAACAAATGCTGGACATGCTGTGGAGAAACTGGAACTCTCCAACATTGCTGGTGAGATTTCAAAATGGTACAACCTTTTTGGAAAGCAATTTGACACTTCCTTAAAAAGCTGGGAATAGATATACCGTTTGACCCAGTAATCCCACTGTTTGTAATATATCCTGCAGAAGCAAGGGCAGTCACACAAACAGATTCACTCCCATGAATGTTTATTGTAGCACAGTCCACAAAAGCAAAAAGATGGAATCAACCTAGATTCCTAACAACAGATGAATGGATAAACATATTATGCTATACATACTCAATGGAACACAATGCAATGATAAAGAACAACGATGATTTTAGAAAGCACCTCATAACCTGGTTTCAATTGGAAGACATGTTGAGTGAAATTATTCAGTGGCACAAGGACAAATATTGTATGAGACCCCTACGATAAGGACTTAAAAACAGACTCATGTACAGAAGAAAAGACTCTTTGATGGCTACAAGGGAGAGGAGAGAGGGAGGGAGAGGTTTGGTTATAGGTGAGATAGTTGATAGAAATTTGGTTGGGTGAAATCAGTGACAGCACACATTAGGAAGAAGATAAGTTTAACTAGACTTCAACATAAGCTGAAAAGTCTTCCAATTTTAACCCAGTACTGCAAGCACAGAGTAGTAGGGCAGGGATACAGGGACCATGCTCTCTGGGGACATCGAGGCCAATTGGCATAACTATCTTATTGCTTAGAGAGTCTTCTGCACCCCATATTAGTGAGCGGTGTCTTAAAAGAGTCTTAAAAGCTAGTAAGTTGCCATCTGAAGTACACCGAATGGTCCTAACTCAGCTGGAACAGATGATCACCGAGAACAACAGCGACATGAGGAGAAAGAGAACACAGAAGACAGACCATTGTGAATGTGTGACTACATCAACATGTGACTAGAAGAACTAGATCGTGCCCAGCCACTACCAATGACAGCTGTGACTGAGCTCACAGTGTTGATTGCCAGTGGCAACACACACACACACACACACAAAGTGGTGCACCCTGAGAACTCCACTACAAGACCACAGTTGATGGTCCAAAGGCCTGGGAGTTCCCCTGTGAGCATGGCCCCTAGACCTGATGCTGCTCCTGATCATAAATTACTACTGAGGTCAACTCTTTGGACAGGAATGGATTGGACTCAGGGACACAGAGTGACCATCTCGTGTGCACTTTATGGTTCTGTGCATTTATAGGATGTCGTCCAACTAGCCTCTTACTAGAGGAGAGTGGAGAGGAGGGGACAGGAGATTATTAAGAAGATATGACATGAATAGAATGGAAAGGAGTGTGCTGTCACTGGGCAAGGAGAGCAGAGCTGCAGATAGGTAGACATGCAAATTTAAACTGTATTATACACTTTCACCCAGTCACAATTAAAAAAAATATAAAGGATTTTCTGTCTAAGCAAAAGTCCATGAAAGGGGTAGGCAAGAAAGAAAAACAAACAAAAAAAAAAACCTTTTTCGACAATACCAGCTGTGCTACAGGCAAACAAACACCACAGCGGTATAAACAGAATTCTCTGCACATTCACTCAACATCAGCAGAGGACGAAGAGGAAACCTGGATTTCCATCCCAATGATTATGAGGCAAACTTTGCCTCCACATACTGTCAGTAGAAGCCAAGTGGAAACCCTGGACCTCCACCCCCTTTAGTAGTAAGCAGGCACTGTACTCCATCTCTGTAGCATCCACAGAGGCCAAGTGTGGAGCCTAAATTTTCACCCATGATCAGTTGTGTGGAAGCACCTCTGCTCCTCCCTCATCAGGATGGTGTCACATCACAGGAGGCTGCGTGTAGTGGTTGGACTTTAGTCTCTGCTCAGTGTCTGCTCTCTGTCACAGCATCAGTCAAAGCTGAATGGAAGACCCAGAATTATATCTATGTTTTCAACAATAGGACTGTGTGTCCATTTCCATCATGTGTGTAATGTGGAAGTAAGTTTACCGAAATAGGATACACGGTCTCATAACATAATATCCACAGTGCAGAAATCTTGTAATATCCACAGTGTGGAAGATAAAACTAAAAATTACTCCTCTAAAATTGAGTGAGAAAAAATAATCAATACATATCAAGATGACAAAGGTGTTGTAATTATCTGACGATTTTTTTTGTGTGTGTGATTGAGTGAAAGTATACAATCGAAGCTAAATTTGTGTGCCTTCCTAAGTGCCTGCCTATCTACACCTCCTTCTGCTCTCCTTGCCTGGTAACAGGGCACTCCTCTTTTCCATTCTGTACATCTCATGTCTTCTTAACAATCTCCTGTCTTGTCTTCTCCACTCTATCCTCTCCCTTCTAGTAAGAGGCCCATAGTAAGGCATCCTGTAGACGCATAGAACCATAAAGTGGACACTCCATTTGATCACTTTGTGTCCCCGACTCCAACCCATTGCTGTCCAAAGAGTTGACCTCAGTAATGATTAATAATCAGGGAAAGCAACAGGTGTAGGGGCCATGCTCCCAGGGGGAACTCCCAGGCCTTCGGACAATCAATTGCAGTCTTTTATTGGAGTTCTTGAGTTGCACCCCTCTTTGACTCATGTTGCCACTGGGACCCAACATTGTGTGCTCCATCACAGCTGTCACTGGTGGTGGCCTGGCACCATCTGGTTCTTCTGGTCACATATTGATACAATCACCCATAGATGTGAGTCTTCTGTCTTCCGGGCTTTTTCCTTTATGTCTCTGTTGTCCTTGGTGGTCATCTGATCCGGCTGAGCTGGGATGATTTGGTGTACCTCCAATGCCAGCTTGCTAGCTTTTAAGAACCCAGACACCACTCACCAATACGGAATGCTGAAGACTCTCATACCACTAGGTTAGTTATGCCAACTGGACTCAATGTCCCCCGAGAACATGGTCCACAGACCGCTGCCCCTGCTACTCTATTCTTGCCATATTTGTTAAGATTAGAAGAGTTTTCAGTTTATGTTGAAGTCCTGTTAAGTCGATCTTCTTTCTAATGTGTGCTGTCACGGCTTTTACCTAACCAAATTTCTATCAACTAATCTATAACCAGCTCTCTACTTCACCCCCTCCCTTGTACCCATAGCCAAGTCACCAAGTGCCGTCGAGTTGCTTGTACCCATAAAAGAATCTTTTATTTTGTGCATAAGTCTGTTTTCAATTTCTTATAGTAGGAGTCTCAAACAATATTTGTCCTTGTGCCTCTGGCTGATTTCACTCAACATAATGTCTTCCAGTTGAAACCAGATTATGAGATGCTTCCTAAAATCGTCATTGTTCTCTATCATTGTTCTCTATCACTGAGTAGATATACCACAGTTTGTTTATCCATTCATCTGTTGTTGGGCATCTGGGTTGATTCCATCTTTCAGCTATTGTGGACTGCGCTGCAATAAACATTCATGTGCATGTATCTGTTCGTGTGACTGCCCTTGCTTCTGTAGGGTATATTCCAAGCAGTGAGATTATTGGGTCAAATGTTATACGTATGTCCAGCTTTTTAAGGAACCACCAGATTACTTTCCAAAGAAGTTGTACCATTTTGTAATCCCACCAACAGTGTAGGAGAGTTCAAGTTTCTCCACAACCTGTCCAGCTTTTGTTGTTTTGTACTTTTTAGATCATGGCCAACCTTACTGGGGTGAGATGGGATCTCATCATAGTTTTGATTTCAATTTCTTTAATAGCTAATGATCATGAGCATTTCCTCATGTGTCTTTTGGCTGCCTGGTTGTCCCCTTTAATGAAGTGTCTGCCCATCTCCTTTCCTGTGTTTAACTGGGTTATTTACTGTTTTCTTGTTGACATTTTGCAGCAGCTTGTAGATTATGGAGATCAGGTGTCAATCTGACATACATTTGCCAAGTATTTTTTCCCACTCTGTGGCTGGTCTTTTAATTTTTCTGATAAAATCTTTGGATGAGGAAAAGTGTTTGATTCTTAGCAGTTCCCACTTATCTGTTTTCTCTTCTGTCGATCAAGCATTGTCTGTCAGATTTTGAGTCTGTCTATGCTGTGTATTAAAACTTCTGTCATTGACCCTATTTTTTCTTGCATGATCTTTATCATTTCAGGTGTGACATTTAGGTCTTTTATCCAATTTGAGTTTTTGTGTAAGGTGTGAGATAAGGGTCTTGTTTCAATATTTTTGCAGATAGATATCTAATTTTGCCAGCATCATTTGTTAAAGAGAATTTTTTTACCCCAGTTTGCCATCTTAGGAACGTTGCCCAATATCAACTGTTCATAAGAGGATTGTGGCATCTCTGAGGTCTCAACTCTATTCCATTTGTCCATCTGTCTGTTTATGTACAAGTACCAAGGAGTTTTGACTACTGTGGCAATGTAATAGGTTTGACAGTCGGGTAGTCAGAGACCTCCTAGTGTGTTTCTATTCTTCAGTAGTACTTTGCTTATCCGGGATTTCTTCCCCTTCCAAACAAAGTTGGTGATTTCTTTCTCCATCTCATTGGAAAATATCACTGGAATTTGTTTTTGGATTGCATTGTATATGTAGATGGCTTTGGGTAAAATAGACTTTCACAATGATAAGTCTTCCTATCCATGAGCAGGGTAGCTTTCTCCATTTATGTAAGTCTCTCTTAGTTTCTTACCGTAGGGTCTTTTAATTCTCTTTGTATAGGTCTTTTATTTCTCTACTTAGATTTATTCCTAGGTGTTTGATCTTCTTGGGGGCTATAGTAAATGTATTGATTTGGTGATTGCTTCTTTAATGATCCCTTTGTTGGTATAAAGGAATCCTACTGACTTACTTGTATTTATTTTGTATCCTTATACTTTGCTGAACTCTTCTTTTAGTTTGGGTAGTTTCCTTATGGATTCTTTAGAATTCTCTGCACATGCACTCATCTGCAAATACGGGTATTTTTAGTTTTTCTTTGTCAATGCAGATGCCCATTTTTCTTGGTCTTGTTTGATTGCTCTGGCCAGAACTTCTAGTGCAGTGTTGAATAGGAGAGTTGAGAGTCGGCATCCTTGTCTAGTTCCTGTTCTCAGGGGGAATTCTGTCAGTCTCTCTCCATTTAAGTTGGTGCAGGTGGTTGGCTTTGCATAGATGGCCCATGCTGCATTGAGAAATTTTCTTTCTATTCCTATTTTGCCGACAGTTTTTAGCACCAATGGGGGTTGAACTTTGTCAACTGCCTGTTCTGCATCGATTGGTAAGATCAGGTGATTCTTATCTTTTGTGTTATTTGTGAGGTTGATCAGATCAATTGTTTTTCTGATGCTGAATCAGCCTTATATTCCAGACATGAATCCAACCTGGTCACGATCAGTTATTTTTTTTGATATGTTGTTGAATTCTATTGGGAAGGATTTCATTGAAGATATTTGCATGTAGGTTATGAGTGATACTGGTCTGTAATCTTCCTTTTTTATGGATCTTTCCCAGGCTTTGGTATCAGAGTTATGTTGGTTTCTTAGAATGAATTTGGGAGTATTCCATCCCTTTCTGTACTGTGAAATAGTCTCAGTAGTACTGGAGTTAACCCTTCTCTAAAAGCTTTGTAGAATTCTAAGGTGAAGTCTCCTGGGCCAGGGCCTTTTGTGTTTGGTAGTTTATGGATGACTTTTTCAATCTCTTGTCTAGTGATGGGTTTATTAAGTTGTTCTGCTTCTCCTTGTGATAATTTTGGTAAGTGATATGAATCTAGAAATTTGTGCATTTCCTCTAGGTTTTCAATTCTACTAGAATGCAGTCTTTCACAGTATTCTGCTATGATACTTTCAATTTCTGTTGTATCTGCTGTGAAATCTCCCATGTCATTTCTTATCTGGGTTATTTGTTTCCTACCCTGTTTTTCTTTATTAATTTCAGCCAATGGTTTGTCAATGTTGTTGATCTTTTGGAAAAAACAGCTTTTGGTTGTATCAGTTTTTTAATTGTTCTTCTATTCTGTTATTCATTTAGTTCTGCTGTTATCTTTATTATCTGTTTTCTTCTGGTGACAGGGGTTCCTCTGTGGCTTGCTTTCTACTTGTTCAAGCTGTATGGTTCATTCTTTGGTTTTGGACATTTCTTCCTTTTGGGTGTGTGCATTTATAAATTCAGCTCTGAGCACTGCTTTGACTATATCCCATAGGTTCTGGGAGGATATGTTTTCATTTTCATTTGAATCCACAAGTTTATGATTTTGTCCTTGATTTCTGCTGTAACTCATGGCTTTTGGAGCAAGGTGTTGTTCAATTTCCATGAGTTCCAATTTTTACCTGTGTTTTTTCTGCTATTGATTTTGAATGTATGGTTTTATTGTCTGAGAAGATGCTTTGTAATAATTCAATGGTTTGGGTTTTGTTTAAATTTGTTTTATGTCCCAACACATGGTCTATTCAGCAAAATGTTCCATGTGCACTGGAGAAGAATGGTTTCTTCTGTTCAGTTTTCTATTGATGGGTAAAAAGTTGTGTATATCTCGATGAGGTCTAATTGGTTAATTGTGGCAATAAGATCTTCTGTGTCTTTACTGAGCTTTTTTCTAGATGATCTGTCCGTGACTAAATGTGGAGTGTTGAAGTCTCCAACTGTTACTGTGGAGAGAGCTATCTCATTTTTCAGTGTAGTCAGTGTTTGTTGGATGTGTTTAGATGCTTTGGTATCGGGAGCATAAATATTATATTGTTGTTCAGTCCTGCTTCTGTACTGAACCTTTCAGCAATAAATAGTGGCTGTCCTTGTCCACGATGGTGGATTTTACATTCAAATCTATTTTATCTGGGATTAGTATTGCCACACCTGCTCTTCTTTGTACATCATTAGCTTGGTATGTATCAATCATTGCATCCTTTATTTTTCAGTTTGTTCATATCTTTAAGTCTAAGGTGTGTTTCCTGTAAGTAAAAAACAGGTCATGTCTTGATACAAGATATCACTTACTGTGTCTTTACTGGAGCTTTCAGACCATTTACATTCAGTGTAATTATTGATAGGTATGTGTTTAATTCTGTCATTTTTATGTCTATTTTTGTGGTGGTATTTTCTCTGTTGGTCTAAATATTCTGCTGTTGGTCATTCTTCTTTATGGGTTGAATTTTCATCTTTTTCAGTGTTGGCTTTGTGTTTGTTGAGACTCCTGTATTACAGTTTTTGCTTTGATGTGTTGTATCTTTATTTACTCCTATGATCCCCTTAATAATGAGTTTAAATCAAATTTTAACT
This sequence comes from Heterohyrax brucei, assembly GCA_028571685.1. Taxonomy (NCBI): domain Eukaryota; kingdom Metazoa; phylum Chordata; class Mammalia; order Hyracoidea; family Procaviidae; genus Heterohyrax; species Heterohyrax brucei. Next base: position 104,601,697 of record CM053166.1, read on the forward strand.
TCTACATATCTTATTAACTTGTTCTCCATCTGAAAGGAGTATGACTACTGCAGTATATTCCTCTTTTTAATGTGATGATGTCTTCATTTTCATGATATGTTCACTGGTTCCCTTATTTTAACATTGCAACTCTGATTGAATTTTGTGCCTTTCCTAAATGAGTACACTTCTGTATGTCGTGTCCTTCATTGCCTCCTTAAATACACACTTAATGGTTTTGATTTTCTGAGCAAAGAGCTTCTTTCAGTATTTCTTGTAATTTAGATATGGTTTTCACAAAGTTCTTAAACTTCTGTTTATCTACAAATGTCTTAATTTCATCTTCCTGTCTGAAAGACACTTTTGCAGGATATATAATTCTTGGTTGAAAGTTTTTCTCCTTCAAGGCTTTGTATGTATCACCCCAGTGCTTCTGTGCCAACATCGTTTCTGCCAAGAAGTCAGACAAAAACTTACAGGGTTTCCCTCTGAATGTGAGCTTTGATCTGAGTTTCACTGCCTTTAAGAGTTTCTGCTTATGTTTCATTTTATTAAGCTTGATTATAATATGTCTTTCTGTCTTTCTTTTGAGGTCTGCTTTTTGTGGCATCTTGAATATCTATGTTCTCTTCTTTCATAATTGTAGGGAATTTTTCTGTCATCAACTCAATAACTCTCTGTGTTTTCATCTATCCCTTGCTGTTCAGGAACTCCAATTAAATGTAGATTATTCCTCTTGATAGAGTCCCACATATTTCTTAATGCTTCTTCATTTTTCTTATTTCTTTTCTCTGCTGCTCATAAATGCTGGTGTCAGTAGTGCTGTCTTTGAGGCCAGTAAGTCTAATTTCCAGTCATTCAATTCTGCTCTTTTAGCTTTTAATTGAATTTTCTAATTCTGTAATTTTGTTATTGATCTGTTGGATTTCAGAATACTGACGTTGCATCAGTTCAAATAGCTTGCTTAATTTTTCATTTTGTTCTGTTGCATTTGTTTAATCTCCAGGAGGTCTCTGTATATAATTCTTTTGTACTCAACCTCTGATAGTTCAGGAAAGGCTTCTTCATCTGGGAAGTTTTTTCACTCTTTCTTTTGGGACATTTCTGGAACTATGGTCAGATGTTTCTCTAAATGTCTGGGAATAATTTGTTGCTTACAGGATATCTAGAGGCTGTTTAGTTTTTCTGGTGTTGCCTCAACAGGACCAGAGGTGTAGTTCTGAGAAGGGGGCTTATCACCAGCACCTCTTTGTACTCCAGTGACTGGCTCTAGTGGACTCTCTGACATTGCGGGCTCCTCCTCCTGGTTGGTAAAGACACTGCCCTACTTATGTAGTCACTGGAGGGCCACCAACAAACTGTATGATGTGGTCGGTAGAGACTGGAAGAGATGCATTCAGGCTGCACAGCAGTTATTTCTTCAGGAAGTCTTATTTTAAAAACGTAAAACTTACCTGACTGCTTCCAAAATCAGTCAGGCCATCACATGTGGCAGGCCCCTCCTTCTGGCTGATAACAGAAGTACCTGTTCAGCCATCCTGAGATGCTATGGAGCAGATCACAGCAGGGATGGGCCAGTGTACTGCTATCCTTGCCTCCTGGGCCCCACCCACAAGACAACACCATGTTAAATACAGCCCCTCTGCTGGAGAAGCACTCCCCATATTGTTATTGTCTCCAGCCCAGGAATCAGCCTCTGCTGAGGCCTCCGGTTGGGCAACTCCACCTCCCAGCCGAACAAGATAGCAACCTGGTCAAGCTACCCTTCCCTCTGGGAAACAGCTGAATCTGTGGCAAAGCTCCAAAAAGGGAGGGTAGAAAGGCTGTGGTGCCCCCAGATTGCTGCCAGACATTCAAAACATGATTATTACACACATTGTCTCTCCACTGCAGCACATGCTGTTCACTTCATCGCTGTGGCTCACTGTAGCTGCCAAGTCATGACAATTCCCCACCTACTGCCCAACAAGAAGAAAAAAAGTTAAAAATGCCAAGTACCTTTGGACTATGCAAGCTGCCTCTCAGCAAGACCGGAATTCAATGAGAGATGAATTTCCCTGCTTAGTCCAAATTGAGAGCCCTGTATCGTGTCCTATGGCTCACTGGGTGTCCAGAAAGTTCCATTTAATTAACAATCCAGGCCTTAGTTTTCAAAGGGATTCAGGAGATGTGTGTCTAGTCTGCCATCTTAACTTCAGCCCCTTTGACAATAATTTTAAAGGAGTCTCAATAATAATGCTTCAAAAAACAATTATGAATGTACTTAAAACAAAGAAAAGTGGAGATAAACATGATGAGATGATTTGCCCTTTATCACGTTGAAATGTTGAGACTACAGTCTGTCTTTGCCATAAATACAAAATATAAAACAAATTCTAAAGTTAGTCATTTAATATTTTTTTGCTCGTTATATATTGCTTTATATCCCCTCAAAATATGAATTTAAGTCCAAAACTCTATACCTAAAGATATGATCCAGTTTGGAAATAGGGTCTTTAATTTTGTTATGACGATAAAGTTATATTAGAGTAGGTTGTCTTTAATCTGCTCATTTCTACTTGATGTCTAGTGTACATAACAGAACACACATAAAGACACCAGATGGATAGATGCAATGAGAATACTCTTACAAGTAAAGGAATATCAACAATAGCCAGAACTCATGAGAGAGGGCTTCACAAGAAATCAACACAGCCAAGATACAGACTTTGATTTATACAATGCAGAATTCTGGAAAAATTAAATTTCCATTCTTTATTTTATTATGACTAAGGGAAAATGTACATTCTCATATAAATTTGCATGCCCAACAGTATGCAGCTCCAACTGCTCTCCCTGCTCCATACATGTCTTATCCTCCCAACAATCTCCTATCCTCTCCTCTCCATCCACTCCCCTGCCTCCAGTAAGAAGTCAGCAGGATGACATCCTATAGATGCATAGAACCATAAAGTGTACACATGATATGGTCACTCTGTGTTGCCAAGTCCAATCCATTCCTGTCTGAAGAGTTGACCTCCATGATGATTTATGGACAGAGGCAGCACCAGGGCCAGGGTCCAGGCTCCCCGAGGAACTCCGAGGCCCCTGGATCATTAATTGCAGTCTTTTTAGTGGAGAACTCAGGGTGCACACCTTTTTCTTCTTGTGTTGCCAGAGAGACTCAACTTAGTGAGCTCTATCACGGCTATCACTGGTGGTGGCCGGGCACCATCTGGTTCTTCCAGTCACAAGTCGATGCAGTCACCCACTCAGGTGGGTCTCTCTGTCTTCTGGATTCTCTTTCCCCCACATCGTTTTGGTTCTTGGTGATCATCCATTCCGGCTGACTTGGGACCATTTGCTGTATCCTCAGATGGCAGCTGGGCAGCTTTTAAAACCCAAGATGCCACTCACCAATGTGGGATGCAGAAGACTCTCTTACAAAAATGCTAGTTGTGCCAATTGGCCTTGATTTCCCTGAGAGCATAGTCCACGGCCCCCTGCTCCACCTACTCTGTCCTTGCAATATTGGGTTAAGATGGGAGGGTTAATCACGTTAGGTTGAAGTCCAGTTAATATTGATCTTCTTTCTAATCTGACTCGACGGCACTTGGCTTTGGCTTCTAATGTGTGCTGTCACAGATATCACCCAACCAAACTTCTATCAACTATCTAATCTAAACCCTCCCCCACTTGCCCTTCCTCCCTCTTCACCCCTGCAGCCATCAAAGAGTCTTTTCTTCTATGCATGAGTTTGTTTTATTGTAGAAGTCTGATACAATATCTGTCTTTTTCTCTCTGACCACTTTCTCTCAGCATAATGTCCCCCAATTGAAACCAGGTTATGAGATGTTTCCTAAAACCATCGTTGTTCTTTATCATTGGAGAAGAATGTGTAGTTGTCTGCCGATGGATAGAAAGTTCTGTATGTATCAATGAGGTCTAGTTGGTTAATTGTGGCAATAAGGCCTTCTGTGTCTTTACTGAGGTTTTTTTCTAGACGATCTGTCCAATATTAAGAGTGGAGTGTTGAAGTCTACTATTATTGTGGAGTGATCTATCTCATTTTTGAGTGGAGTCCGTGTTTCTTCAATGTATTTAGGTGCTCTAATACTAGATGCATAAATATTTAATATTGTTAAGTCCTGCTTGTGTATTGAACCTTTCAGCAATAAATGGTGTCCATCCTTGTCCACGATGGTGGATTTTACATTAAAATCTATTTTATCTGAGATTAGAATTGACACAACTACTCTTATTTGGTTGTTGTTGGCTTGATATATACTTTTACATCCTTTAAGTTTCAGTTTCTTCATATCTTTAAGTCTGAGGTGAGTTTCTTGTAGGCAACATATGGATGGGTAGTGTCTTTTGATCCAAAATGTCGCTCGAAGTCCCTTTACTGGGGCATTCAGTCTATTCACATTCAATGTAATTATTGATAGGTATGTGTTCAGTGCTACCATTGTGATATGTTTATTGTTGTGTTGATGTTTTCTCTGTTGTGCTTATTAATCTGTTCCAGGACATTCTTCTTTGTGAGTTGAGTTTTCATTTTCAGGGTTGGTTTTGCGGTTGTTGAGACTCCTATATTACATTTCTTGATTCGATATGTTTCATCTTTATTATGCTTTATAGCTGCCACTATAATCCCCCTTAATAAATTATGTGTAAACCCAATTTTAATTACTACCAGTCTTATTAGCTTCCTCTCTATCTGGAAGACTATAACGACTGTAGTACATCCCTCTTTTCAATATGATGACATCATAGTTTTCATGATATGATCACTGGATCATTTCTCTCACTATTATAGCTTCAATTGAGTTTGAAGCCTTCCCTAACTGAGTAGGTTTCTGGGTGACGTGTCCTGTATTTGCTTCTAAAATACAAAATTAGTGATTTTCTTCTTCCAAGTCAAGAGCTTCTTTCAGTATTACAAGAAATACTTTGGTTTGGTTTTTACAAAGTCTCCGAGTTTCTGCTTATCTGTGAATGTCTTCATTTCCTTTTCATATTTAAAAGATAGTTTTGCAGGATATAGAATTCTCGGTTGGAAGTTCTCCTTCAAGGCTTTGAATGTATCATGCCACTGTCTCTGTGCCAGCATTGTTTCTGCTGAGAAATAAAATGAAAGCCTACACAGTTTCCCTCTGAATGTTAATTTTATGTTGAGTCTTACTGCCTGTAAGAGTTTCTGCTTGTGTTTCATTTTGTTAAGCTTGATTATAATATGTCTCAGAGTTTTTCCTTTGAGATCTAGATTGAGTGGTGTTCGATATGCATCTTGGATATCTATATTCTCTTCTTTCATAATTTCTGGGAAATTTTCTGTCAGCTGCTCAGCAGCCATACTCTGGTTCTCAGGTGTCTTGCCCTGTTCAGGAACTCCAATTGAGTGTAGATTGTTCCTCTTAATAGAGTCCCGCATGCTTCTTAATGCTTCTTCTTTTTTCTTGCTTCTTTTTTCCGATTTCTCCTCATAGATGTTGGAGCTAGTAGCTCTGTCTTCCAAGCCAGAAAGCCTCTTTTCCATTTGTTCCATTCTGTTTTCTATGCTTTGAATTGAAGTTTTTATCTCTTAGATTTTGTTATTGATCTGTTGGATTTCAGAGTATTGTTCCATCAGATTAAACAGCTTGCTTGAGTTTTCATTTTACTCTGATGCATTTTGTACAAGGCCTAGGAGGGCTCTCTATATAATCCTATTGTATTCACCTTTTGATTGTTCCAGAAGGTTTCTATATTTGGGAAGTCATGTGGTTCATTCTTTTGGGGGCCTTCTGAAGCCATGAATGGTTTTTTCATTACTCTTTTATCGAGAGCTTTTTGCTTTGGGGGCATCATGTGAGGCAATAGAGGGTGGGAGAGGTGCTGTGAGGATGGACCACAGTTGTTTCTCTAGCCAGCCAAGTGCCGTTGAGTCAGATCCGACGAGGCCGTCTTAAAATGAAAGGTAACAGATATCTGATAACTTCCAAAGTCAGTCAGGTTTACAGATGTACAGGTCTCTCTTTCCAGCTGGCAAAGTAAGCACCTTTATATCCAACCCCAGATATTACAAACTAGTTCAAATTACAGAAAGGCTACTGCCCTGCTGACTTCTGTTGTTGGACCCCAGCTGTAGGTGACACTGTATAGAATACTACTCTTCTGCCAGAAAAGTGCTTTCCTCTGGGCCAGTGCTGCTCTCAGCCTAGGAATTAGGTCCAGCTAAGGCCTCCCTATGTGTAATCCAGCTTCCAGTCAAACAAGATGGTGTCCCACACAGGGTCCCAGCCTGCTATTGTACAGGCCACTCAATGGCAGAGGCAGAAAGAGAGGCCAAAAGTGTCGAGGTGCACAGAGTCCAACGCTGGGCTCTCAAAGTGTGGCAATTTCATCCGCCAATCCCACCAGCAGTGCCCCCGAGACCAGCTGCCAGTCAAGTCCCAGCTCCACCCACCAGCCAAGAGAGAGGAAAAAAAGTTAAAATGATGAGTTACCCTCAATCTGTGAAAGCCAGCACTCACTGAGAGTGGGGATCAGTGAAAGAGAGGAAATTTTCTGTTCAGTGGCATGAAGTCCAAATTAACAACCCTATGCTGTGTCCTAGGGCTCAGTAGGTATCCAGAAGGCTCTATTTAGTTATCAGTTCAGGTCTTGGTTTCCAGAGGGATTTAGGGAGATGTGTGTTTAGTCTGCCATCTTGACTGTGCCCCTCAAACTTCCATTCCTTACAGTTGCCCACTTGTGGTAGTTTTTGCTGTAGCAGCACCAGCAAACTAAGAGTTTATTGTCAAAAATTGGAAACTGTTTTCTATATGGAAAGATCTGAGGTGCCCCAAATATTAAATCTGGGTATAAAATCTCAATGCTTAAAGTTGCCACGTATCCATGGATTTGCTTAAAACATAAACTTGTCTTGTCTCCCCGAATAGACTGGAAGTTTCTTGAGGGGAGAGTCTATCTCTTATCCTTATGTATTTCATACTATATCTAAAAGAATGTCTGAAAAATAATGACTGTTCAATAAATACTTGTTGAATATGATTAACATTTTACATCATGTTTCATTACAGATTATGACAGATTATAACATTATAACATTACCGTGTTAAAAATCAAGTCAATTTAGTTAATATCTGGCAAATTATACATTAAGGAAATGCAAGAAAACAACTACTTGATTGAATTTATAACTTTTAACTAGTTTTCAAGGCACCATGAAAACACTGTTAAAATATGTCCATTTAACCTAAGCAGATTGAAATTCAGCAGTGGGATGTTATATAACCAGTGTGATTCTTTACAATGTGCACTGACCATTTCAAATATTTAAAGAGCAGAAAATTAGATGAATTTTTGAAGTCAGAGCATCTTATGTCTCTACATAGGGAGTTACACACCATTGGAACTGAAATATACTTTTAGATAATTTAACCCTACTTTTCATTTTACAGATTAGAAAAACAAGACCTAGACAAGTGGGTGACTATGTGGTTCACCAAGGTCACATACTGAAAGAGTGTTAGACTTGATCCAAGATCTCCTGACTCCTACTCCAAGACTCTTTCCATTTGTCATGAAGGCCAAAAGCCAAGTGCCGTCATGAAAGCTTTTCCATTTTTCAATCTGTAACAGGTCTTATGATGGATAGCAGATAGGGTTAATCATAGCGCAAAGCAAGACAAAATAAAATGAGCATAAAATACAGAAGACCACTGTAACTAACAAAATCACTCTTTACATAGGCATTTTTATGCTCATGTAAATTATTTCTTTTTTTTTCTTTTTTTTATTATAACAGTGAAAATGTACATTCCCGTATAAATTTACATGCCCACCTATATGCAGCTTCCACTGCTCTCCCTGTACCAGACAACATAATTCAAAGTAACTATGAAATCAAAGAAGTACTTGTGTTGGGCACTATCTATGATTACTAATCCATTGAATCTATCACTGCTGAAGTGACATTCACTAATAGTTATATTATAGAACAGAGAAGAACTGCTCAAAAGAATTTTCAAAGCTTCAATGTTTACAGAAGCCAGTTGACATATATTTCTCCTGGGGAGTAGCTGATGTGTTTGAACAGTCTTTCAGTTAGCAACTGAGCACTTACCCACTGTACCACCAGTGATCCTTACCGTGGTTCTTAAAACCTTTCAAAACTCGTTCCTGTCCAGTCTATTCCTACTCAGTCTTACAGATATTTTATCCCAAGGTGACAAAGACCCTATAGGACAGAATAGAACTGCTGCATAGGGTTTCCAAGGATTTGAATTGCTGACCTTTTAGTTAGCAGCCATAGCTCTTTACCACTATGCCATCAGGGTTTCTGCCACAGTTCTTAGAGCATACTAAATAAATTTCCAAAACAAAATAAAATTGTTATCTTCTCTTCCTTTCTTAGTCTGGGTTCTCCAGAGGAGCGAAACTAGTTAAGTGTATATGCAAGTAACTGGCTCATGTAATTGTGAAAAATGCCTCACACAACTGTTGGGATTGGAAAGTCTGGAATCCATGGATCAGACAGTAAATTTCCTGGAGTTATCTGAGAGAATGCAAAAGATTAATATATAGTGCTCTTCAAGATACCAAGCAGAAGACTAGGTAAAATGTATCAGAGCATAATGCCAAACTGAAAAATCTACAAGAAAGTATACAGAGTCAGGAAATAGAAATTCAGAAAACTATTAATAAAACTAGGCAATTAGACAACTCAGTAGAAAGTCAAGGGAGCAGAAATAAGGCAATGAATGGCCCAAATAGTGAGATTAAATATAAAGCATGTGATATTAACATATATGGGGAAAAATCAGATAAAGTAATTTTTAAAAATCAAGAAACACTAAGAATTATATGGGATACTATCAAAAAGAATATCCTAAAAGTGATTAGAGAACAGAACAGGGGGAGATAACAGAAAATACAGAGAATAATCACAGATTTATTGACAGAAAAGTTTCCTGATATGAAAGAGAAACTATCTATCCAAGACACACTGAACTCCACACAAGGTAGGTCCACAAAAAAAGACACCAAGGCATATCAGAATCAAAGAAACACTTTAAAATAAATTTTATTGTGTTTTAAGTGAAAATTTACAATCCTAATCAATTCATATTATGAAACTCCACACCCACACCACTATGCAACTCTAACTGCTCTGCCTGCCAAACCCCTTGACACAACATACATCCTTTCAACCCTGTACTTCTTGCATCAACTCAGCTGAATCCTGTCCCTCTGCACCCTCTAATTTTGACTGTAGAGAGAAGCTGCTCAGGCATCCTCATGTATATATTTAAGCCAAGGAGTGTAGGAGGACTTCCAATTAAGTTTGCTAACTCATTCTAGAAAAAGTGCTACATACCTCATTGCTGAATATGAATCACTACGGTCACCTTCAAAGTACTCCCCTTGGGAATCTATGCCCTGATGCCAGTGCCTAGTCCACCCTTCAAAGCTGTTTTGGATCTGTTTTTCCAGAATGGCCATCAGAGCTGTCATTGTGTTACCCTTGATGTCCTGAATGTCATCCAAATGTTTTCCTTTCAATATTTTCTTTATCTTCTGGTAAAGAAAAAAGTCACTGGGACCAGATTAGGTGAGTAGTGAGGGAGTTCTGATAAAGGTATTTGTTTACTGGCTAAAAATCCCTCACAGACAACGATACAGTCAAGTTGATGAACTTGCCGCCTCATTACTGTATGCAACTGACTTTCCAGAAAGAGTTCCAAAATTGCTTTGAAGGGTGGACTAGGTGCTGGTGTCAGTGCATAGCTTCCCCAGGAGAGTACTCTGAAGGTGACCATAGTGTTATTTATCAATGAGGCATATAGCACTTAGAACAACTAAGTACACAGACTTAATTGTCAGACCTCATATTCTTTGCCAGCATCACTCTGTGTCTTATAGTCCAGTCTCGGCTCTGGTACTAGTTTCAACTTCGAGTTAACAGAGTCCAGAGGCTGTGTCTTCGGGGGACCTTCCAGTCTGATGAAAAAATCAAGTATGGACTTTTAATAGAGTGCTAGTTCTGCACACCTGTTTTTCTTCTGCTACTTCAGAGACTTTACATTGTTTTCCATATCAGGGCAGTCATTGATAGTTTCCAGGGACCATCCATTTCTTCTGGTCTCATGCTGATGTAGTCTGTGGATCTTATTGCACCTTCTGTCCTCTGGGCTCATATTTTCCTCAGGTCTTTGATGTCCTTCATTCTCCTCTGTTCTAGGTATATTGGGACCAACTGATGTTACTTAGATGGCTGCTTGCTAGCTTTGAAGAGGTCATACCCACTCATCAATGTGATGTGCAGAGCATTTTCTTAAAACAAAAAAAAGAAACTTAATTATGCTTTGGCCACAACAGTTGGAGAAGACAAGGAAGTAAAAGTCATTTGCATCAGTGAAGAAGTTAAAGTATATCTATTTGCAGATGATATGATCACACACAAGGAAACTCTGAAGAATCCATATGTAAACTACTGGAACTAACAAAAGAGTTCAGCACAGTATCAGGATACATGGTAAACATAAACAAATCAGTAGGATTCCTTTACACCAACAAAGAGATCATGAAAGAGGAAATCATCAAATCAGCACCAATTACTATAGCCCCTCTCCAAGGATAAAACACCTAGGAATAAACCTAACCAGAGAAGAAAGAGACCTATACAGAGCAAATTATAAGACCTACTGCAAGAAACCAAAAGAAACTTAACCAAGCCAAGTGCCGTTGAGTTGGATCCGACTCATGGTGACCCTTACATAAGTGGAAAAACCTACCTTGCTCATGGATGAGACTTAACATTGTAAAAATATCTGTTCTACCCAAAGCAATCTACATATACAATGCAATCCTAATACAAATTATAGTGTCATTTTTAATGAGATGGGGAGACAACTCACCAACTTTTTTGGAAAGTGGAGAAACCCCAGATAAGTAAAACACTGCTGAAAAAGAGGATCACAGTGGGAGGCCTCACACTATCCAACCTTGGAACCCGTTATGCTGCCATGGTAGTCAAAACACACTGGTACTGGTATAAAAAGAAACATATAAACCAATGGAACAAGATAGATAACCCAGAAACATCACTATCTTCTGTGAACAGTGGATATTTGACAAAGGCCCAAAGACTGTATATTGGGATAAAAATAGTCTTTAAAAAATCGTGTTGGCAAAATTGGATATCCATCTACAAAAAAATGAAACAAGACCCATATCTCACAGCTTGTAGAAAACTAACTCAAAATGGATCAAAGACCTAAATATCAAACCTAAAACAATAATGATCATGCAAGAAAAATAGGGACAACAATGAAAGTTTTAATACACAGCTTAGACAAACTACAAAATCTGACAGTGCATCAACAACATAAGAGAAAATAGATAAATGGGAACTACTGAAAATCCAGCACTTATGCTCATCCAAAGACTTTAGCAACACATTTACAAGGCTACCTACCAAAAGGGAAAAAATACTTGACAACTACATATAGGATTAACATCTGCTTTCTATAATCTACAAGGAACTGCAAAATACCAACAAGAAAAGGGTAAATAACCCAATTAAACAATAGGAAAAAGAGATTTCCAGACACTTCACCTAAGAAGACATCCAGGTACCCAAAAGACACGTGAGGAAATGCTCATGATCATTAGCTATTAGAGACATCCAAATCCAAACCACAATAAGACACCATCTCAAACCAATGAGGTTAGCAATAAAATAAAAAAGGAAAAAAACAAATGCTGGAGAGGCTGTGGAGGGATTGGAAGTCTCCTCCACTGCTATTGGGAATGCAGAATGGTACAGTCTCTTCAGAAAGCAATTTAGTGCTTTCTTAAAAAGATAGAAATAGAACTACAGCATGATCCAGTAATCCCTCTGCTTGGAATATATCTTACAGAAATAAAGGCAGTCACATGAGCAGACACATGCACATGAATTTTTATTGCAGCATTGTCCACAATAGCAAAAGGACAGAATCAACCTAGATGGCCTTTAACAGATGAATGGATAAACCAATTATGGCGCGTATATATGTAATGGAACATTATGCAATGATAAAGAACAGTGATGATTTTAGGAAGCAATTCATAACCTGGTTTCAACTAGAAGACATTCTGCTGAGCGAAATCAGTCAGCTGTAAAAGGACAAGTATTGTATGATACCTCTGCTAGAAGGACTTAAAAATGGAGACTCTTCAATGGATACTAGGTTGGGGTGGGAAGGGAGGGAGAGGGTTGTTCACAGATTAGTGGATAGGAATTTGGTTAAGTAAAGGGAGTGACACAACACAGTAGAGGGAAGATCATCATAGCTGGACTACACCATTACCTGAATGGTTCTCTAAACTCAAACCAACATTTCAAAGGATAGAGTAGCAGGGACAAGGGTCTGGGTACCATGTTTTCAGAGGACATTGAGGCCAATTGGCCTAACCAATCTTTTGCTAAGCGAGTCTTCTGCAGCCCATATTAGTAAGTGGTATCTAGGGTATTAAAAGCTAGCAAGCTGCCATCTGAGGAATACCAATTGGTCCCAACTCATCTGGAACAGAGGACAACTGAGAACATCAAAGACACAAGGAGAAATGAACCCAGGAGACAGACGGACTCATATGAATGGGAGACTGCATCAGCATGAGACCAGAAGAACAAGATGGTGCTTGACCATAGCCAAAGGCAGCTGTAATGGGGACAGTAGATACAGTCCCTGATGTAGGACAAGAAAAAGAAGTGTGCAGTTCAAATAACGCTACTAAAATACCAAAATTTACGGTCCAACAGCCTACAGGGTCTCCTGAGAACATGGCCCCTAGACTTGCTCCCGACCCAGACCTGAAACCATTACTGAGGTCAACTCTTCAGACAAGAATGGACTGCACTCAGGGACACAATGTGAGTGTGCGGTGTGCATACTTTATACTTTTTTACATTTATAGGAGGCTGTCCTACTGGTTTCTTTCTAAGGGGGGAAGAGAGGCTGAAGAGGAGGGGACAGGTGTTCATTAAGAGGATACTAGAAGTGAAAAGGAAGAGTGTGCTGTCACAGGTTTGGGAGAGCAGATGGCATTGCAGATAGGCAATCATGCAATATTGATTTGGATTGTGTACTTTCACTTAACAATAATAAAAAGAAAAAAGTTAGGCCAATTCACCTAGATGTTCCCTGAAACTGTGTCTCCCAGACCCCTGTTCCTGCTACTCTGTCCTTGAAAATCTTGGGTTACTTTTAGAAAACCCTCGACTGCACTTGGCTGGTTGGCTTTAGCTTTTGGTGTAATCCAGTTGTGCTAACCTCCCTTCTACTGTGTGCTGTCAGTCCCTTTATCTAACTCAATTTCTTTATGCTATCTAGTCTATGAATTCTTCTCTCCCTTTTTGGGAGCCATCAAAAATTATTTTCTTCCTTATAATATTGGTCTCATACAATATTTTTCCTATTGCAACTGATTAATTTCACTCAGGATAACGTCTTCCAGATGACTGCATGTTATCAGATGTTTCCTAAAATTGTTTATGTTTTTCACTAGTGTATATTATTCTATTGTGTGACTATACCATAGTTTAACAATTCATCTGATGATAGTCACCTAAGTAGATTCCATCTTTTTTGCTATTGTGGACAATGCTGCAATAAACGTTGGTGTGCATGTGTCCATGTCACAGCCTTTACTTCTAAAAGTATGAACTTAGTGTTGTCTTTTTGATGTCTTTGTTTTCTGTATTTTAGACAATGCCTTTGTTGCTGTTAATTTTCTGTGCTGAATATTTTTTCTTTATGTATTTTCCTGTCATCTTTTCCAATGTTATTGGTTTTATATTTGCTGAGACTACCTTTTTCTTGTTTTTTGTTTTGATGTGTAGGATTGTTAGTTTCTTTTGTGGTTACCTTAATACTTAACCCTATTTTTACAAATTCAAACTAGCCTTTAATTTCAGTACATTGCCTTGATTTCCTCTCCATATAAAAGAACTATAACTACAGATTATTTGATTTCCCCTTTTTTGTTATAATGGTTACTTAATGACATTTTTATTTCCCTATATTCAGTGTTTGACCAAGATTTATTTTTATGATTCCCCTATTTGATATCCAGTTGCTGTGTTTCATGTTCACGTCTCGGGTTGTTACCTGGTGTTACTGTTTGTTTGTTTGCTTATTTATTTATTTAAATGTGACTAGGTAAACATATACGATCCACATTGGTTTGTCATGCCCACCTATCTGCCGCTCCCTCTGCTCTGCCCATCTAGTAACAGCACACTCCTCCTTTTCATTCTCCGTATCCAGCACCCTCTCAGAAAACATCTATCTCCATCTCTCCATGCTCTTCTCTCCCATTTAGGAAGAGACCAGTAGGAGAGCCTCTTGTAAATGCATAGAACCATAAAATGCATACACCATATGGTCACATTGTGCCCCTGAATCCAGTCTATTCTTCTCTGAAGCTTTGACTCATTACTGATTACTGGTCAGGGACAGCAGCAGGTCTCTAGGAGCTATGCTCCCTGAAGATCTCCCAGGGTGTCGGACATCAATTCAGGTCTTTTAGTAGAGTTCCTGGGCCACACACCTCGTATCCTTATGCTGTCTCTGGGATTCTACATTGTGTCCCCCATCACGGTTGTCCTTGGTGTTGGTCGGGCAACATCTGGTTCTTCTAGTCTCATTTTGATACAGTCTCCCATGTATATGGTTTCTTCTACATCCTGGGCCCTTTTTTCCTACAATCTTTGTTGTTCTTGGCAAGCACCTGCTTCAGATGAATTGGGACCATTTGGTGTATCTCAGAAGGCAGCTGTTAGCTTTTAAGACCCCATACATCACTTAACAATGTAGGGTGCAGAAGACCCTATTAGCAATAAACTGGTTATGCCAATTGACCTCAATATCCCCGGAATACATGGTCCCCAGACCTCGACCCCTGCTACATTATCCTTTGAAATATCGGGTTCAGTTTAGAAAACCTTTCAGCTTATGATGAAGTCCAGCTAAGGTGATCTGTTTTCTACCATATGCTGTCACTGCTTTCACCTAAGCACATTTCTTCTTTTTTTTATTATGATTGAACAACAATGTACATTCACATATAAATTTGCGTGCCCACCTATATGCAGCTCCCACTGCTCTCCCTGTCTGGAGACAGCACACTCTTCCTCTCTCCTCCATACATGTTTTGTCCTCCAAACAATCTCCTATCACCTCCTCTCCACCTACTCTCCTGCCTCCAGTAAGTGGTCAGCAGGACAACATCCTGTAGATACATAGGGTCATAAACTGAACACATGATATGGTTGCCCTGTGTCACCAAGTCCAATCCATTCCTGTCCTAAGAGTTGATCTCCTTTATTATTTATGGACAGCATCATCATCAGGTCCAGGGGACACGCTCCCAGGGGAACTCAGAAGACCCCAAACAATCAATTGTGCTCTTTTAGTGGAGATAGCAAGGTGCATTCCTTTCTATTCTTGTGCTGCCAGTGACACTCAACTTTGTGACCTCCATCACGGCTATCACTGGTGGTGGCCAGGCACCATCTGGTTCTTCCGGTCACAAGTCAATGTAGTCACTCACTCATGTGGGTCTCTCTGTCTTCCGGGTTCTCTTTCCCCCATGTTGTTTTGGTCCTTGGTGATCATCCCTTCCTGCTAAGTTGGGACCATTGCTGTACCCTCAGATGGCAGCTTGGCAGCTTTTAAGACCCCAGATGCCACTCACTAATGTAGAGTGCAGAAGACTCTCATAGTAAAACTCTAGTTGTGCCAATTGGCCTCGATGTCCCCTGAAAGAGTGGTCACCAGCCCCACTCCAGCTACTCTGTCTTGCAATATTGAGTTGAGATGGGAGGAGCACTCAAATTCTGTTGAAGTCCAATTAATATTGATCTTCTTTGTAATGTATTCTGTCACAGATTTCACCCAACCAAGTTTCTATCACCCATCTAAACAAAACCCTCCCTCCCTCCCTCCTTCCATCCCCCTCTTGCAGCTGTCAAAGTCTTTTCTTCTATGCATGAGTGTGTTTTAAAGTTCTTATCGTATGGGTCTGATACAATATTGGTCCTTTTGTTGCTGACTACTTGCACTCAGTATACTGTCCTCCAATTGAAATCAGGTTATGAGATGTTTCCTAAAATGTTTGTTGTTCTTTATCATTGCATACTGTTCCATTGAGTGTATATACCATAGTTTACCTATCAATTCCTTTGCTGTTGGGCATCTGGGCTGATTCCATCTTTTTGCTATTGTGGCCTGAGCCACAATAAACTTTTGTATGCATGTATCAGTTGGTGTGAATGGCCTTGATTCTGTAGGATATATTCTGAGCAGTGGAACTACTGGGTGAAATGGTATATCTATATCCAGTGTTTTAGGGAAGCACCAGATTGCTTTCCAAAGAGGTTGCACCATTTTGTAATCCCACCAGCAGTGGAGGAGAGTTGCAATTTTTCCACAGCCTCTCCAGCATTTGTTGTTTTGCATTTTCTGGATCATGGCTAACCTTGTTGGGATGAGATGGTACCTCATGGTAGCTCTGATTTGACTGTCTTTAATGGTTAATGATTGTGAGCATGTCTGCATCTGTGTTTTTTGGCTGCCTGGATCTCCTCTTTAGAGAAGTGTCTGTCCATCTCTTTTGCCCATTGTTTAATTGGATGATTTAACTTTTTCTTATTGATATTTTGTAGCACCATATAGATTATGGAGATCAGGCATTGGTCTGACATACAGTTGGCAAACATTTCCTCCCATTCCGTAGGAGGCCTTTTATTTTTATTGATAAAGTCTTTGACTGAGCAAAAGTGTCTGATTCTTAATAGTTCCCATTTATTTTCTCTTCTGTTGATTGTGGTTTGTTTGACAGATTTTAAAGCCTGTCTACATTGTGTATTAAAACTTCCATTGTTCCCAGTTTTCCTTGGATGAACTTTACCGTTTTAGATTTGATATTTAGGTCTTTTATCCAGTTTGAGTAGGCTTTTGTATAAGGTGTAAGATATGGGTCTTGTTTCAATTTAGCACGGATGGATATCCAATTTTGCAGCACAATTTGTTGAAGAGATTGTTTTCACCCCAGTTTAATGTCTGAGAGCCTTTGTCGAATATCAGCTGTTCATAGGAAGATGGTGTCATCTCTCAGGTCTCCATTTTATTCCATTGACCTATCTGCCTTTTTTTGTACCAGGACCATGCTGTTTTGACTATTGTGGCAGTGTAATAGGTTCTAAAGTCAGTAGTGAGAGGCCTGCCAGTGTGTTCTTCTTCTTCAGCAGTGCTTTATTAATCCGGGGCTTCTTACCTTTCTAAAGAAAGTTGGTGACTTGTTTCTCCATCTCATTAAAGAATGTCACAGGAATTCATAATGGGATTATACTATATAAGTAGTTTGCTTTGGGTAAAATAGACATTTTTACAATGTTAAGCCTTCCTATCACCTACCCCTATCAGGGTAGGTTTATCCATTTATGTAAGTCTCTCTTGGTTTCTTGTAGTGAGGACTTGCAGTTCTCTTTGTAGAGATCTGTTATTTCTCTGGTTAGATTTATTTATCTTCTTAGGGGCTACAGTAAATGGTATTGATTTCGTGATTTCTTCCTTAATAATCTCGTTGTTGGTAGAAAGGAATCCTACTGATTTACTGTTTATCTGGTATTCTGAGACTTTGTTGAGCTCTTCTATCAGTCTGAGTATTTTGCTTACGGATTCTATATGATTCCCTGCATATACCATCGTATCATCTGCAAACAGGGAGATTTTTACTTCTTTTTTGCCAATGCCAGCCATGCCAAGTGCCGTCGAGTCAGATCTGACTCATGGCACCAATGCAGATGCCCTTTATTTATTGGTCTTGTCTAATTTCTCTGGCTAGAATATGTTGAATAGGAGAGGTGAGAGTGGGAATCCTTATCTAGTTCCTGTTCTCACGGGGAATTGTTTCAGTCTCTCTCCATTCAAGGTGATGTAGGCCATTGGCTTTGTATACATGGCCCTTATTGCATTGAGGAATTTGTCGTCTATTCCTATTTTGCTAAGAGTTTTTAGCATGTATGGGTGTTGGACTTTATCAAATGTCTTTTATGTGTCAACTGAGAAAAAATCAGGTGATTCTTGTCTTTTGTGTTATTCACGTGGTTGATCACATCAGTTGTTTTTCTGATGTTGAAGCAGCCTTGCATCCCCGGTATGAGTCCAACTTGCTCACGATGGAATACTTTTTGTATATGTTGTTGTATTCTTTTGGCCAGAATTTTGTTGAATATTTTTGCATCTAAATTCATGAGTGAGATCCGTCTGTAGTTCTCCTTTTTTGTTATGTCTTTCTCTCGCTTTGGTACCAGGATTACGCTGGCTTCATAGAATGAATTTGGGAATATTCCATCCTTTTCTATACTGTGAAGTAGCCTCAGTAGTACTGGAGATAACTCTTCTCTAAAGGCTTGGTAGAATTCTGCGGTGAAGCCATCTGAGCCAGGGTTTTTTTTTGGTTGGTAGTTTTTTGATGACTTTTTCAATCTCTTCCTTTGGGATGGGTTTATTAAGTTGTTCTGCTTCACTTTGTGATAATTTTGGTAGGTGATATAAGTCAAGGAATTTGTCCATTTCCTCTAGGTTTTCAAATTTGTTAGCGTACAGTCTTTCATAGTATTCTGTTCTGGTATTTTTGATTTCTGTTGGATCTGTTGCGACATCTCCCATGTCATTTCTTATTTGGGTTATTTGTTTCCTTTCCTGTTTTTCTTTAGTAAGTTTAACCAGTGGTTTGTTGATTTTGTTGACCTTTTCAAAAAACAGCTTTTGGTCTTTTCAAGTTTTTCAGTTGTTCTTCTATTCTCTAATTTGGTTAGTTTTCCTCTAATCTTTATGATCTGCTTTCTTTTGGTGCCAGAGCCAGTCCTCTGTTGTTCTCTTTCTACTTGTTCAAGCTGTAGGGTCAGTTCTTCTATTTGGTTTCTTTCTTCCTTCCAGATGTGTGCATTTATGGAAATAAACTGACCTCTGAACACTGCTTTGGCTGTATCCCATAGGTTCTGGTAGGACATGTTTTCATTCTCATTGGAACCCATAAATTTCTTTATTTCATCCTTGATTTCTTTCATAACCCATGGTTTTTTGTGCAAGGTGTTGTTCAGTTGTCATGAGTTCCACTTGCTATCTATGTTTATTTCTGCTATTGATTTTGACTTTTATGGTTTTATAACCTGAGAAGATATTTTGCATTAAGTCAATGGTACCAGTGTTGTTGAGAACTGCTTTATGTCCTAAGCAATTGTCTATTCTGGAGAATGTTCCATGTGAACTGGAGAAGAAGGTGTAGTTGTCTGCTGATAGATAGAAAGTTCTGTATATGTCAATGAGGTCTAGTTGGTTAATTGTGGCAATAAGATCTTCTGGGACTTTACTGAGGTTTTTTCTAGACAATCTCTCCAATATTGAGAGTGGATTGTTGAAGTCTCCTACTATTATTGTGGCGTGATCTATCTCATTTTTGAGTGGAGTCCATGTTTCTTCAATGTATTTAGGTGCTCTAATATTAGGTGCATAAATATTTAATATTGTTAATTTCTGCTTGTATGTTGAACTTTTCAGCAATAAATGGTGTCCATCCTTGTCCACCATGGTGGATTTTACATTAAAATCTATTTTATCTGAGATTAGAATTGACACACCTGCTCTTCTTTGGTTGTTATTGGCTTGATATATATTCTTCTATTCTCTAATTTGCAGTCTGTTCATATGTTTAAGTCTGAGGTGAGTTTCTTGTAGACAACATACGGATGGGTCATGTCTTGATCCAGGATGTCACTCAATGTCTCTCTACTGGGGTGTTCAATCCATTCACATTCAATGTAATTATCAATATGTATGTGTTTAGTGCTGTCATTGTGATATGTTTATTTTTGTGTTGATTTTTTTTCCTCTGTTCTTATTAATCTGTTCTGGGACATTGTTCTTTGTTAGGTAATGATTCACCTTTTTCAGGGTTGGTTTTATCATTGCCAGGACTCCTGTATTACATTTCTGGATTTGATATGTTGTATCTTTATTGTGCTTTACAACTGCTGCTTTCCATTCTTAGTGGGAAGTTCTTCCCTTTCAAGGCTTTGAATGTGTCATGCCACTGTCTCCGTGCCAGCATTGTTTCTGCTGAGAAATCTGACAAAAGCCTACAGGGTTTCCCTCTGAATGTTAGCTTTGCTTTGAGTCTTGCTGTCTTTAAGAGTTGCTGCTTATGTTTCATTTTAATAAGCTTGATTATAACACGTCTTGGAGACTTTCTTTTCAGATCTATATTCAGTGGTGTTCAATATGTATCTTGGATATCTATATTCTCTTCCGTCATAATTTCTGGGAACTTTTCTGTCAGCAGCTCAGCAGCCATACTTTCTGTGTTCTCATGTGTCTCACCTTGTTCAGGAACTCCAATTAAACTTACATTGTTCAACTTAATAGAGTCACAAAGGCTTCTTAATGCTTCTTCATTTTTCTTGTCTCTTTTTTCCTGATTTCTCCTCATAGATGCTGGAGTCAGTAGCTGTGTCTTCCAAGTCAGAAAGTCTCTTTTCCTTTTGTTCCATTCTGTTTCCTTGGCTTTGAATTGAAGTTTCTATCTCTTTGATTTCATTCTTGGTCTGTTGGATTTCAGAGTATTGTTCTGTCAGATCAAACAGCTTGCTTAATTTTTCAATTTGCTCTGGCTGGCTGCTTCTTTTTGCATAAGGTCTAGGAGCTGCTCTCTATATAATCCTTTTATATTGACATTCTGATAGTTTCAGAAAGGTTTCTTCATCTCGGAAGTTCTTTGGTTGTTTCTTTTGGAGACTTTCTGAAGCCATGACTGTTTTCTTGGTTACACTTTTATCCAGAGTTTGTTGCTTTTGGGGCATCATGTGAGTCAACAGAGGCTGTAACAGATGCTGTGAGGATGTACTGAAATTGTTTCTCTAGACCATCTTAAAATAAAAGGTAACAGATATCTGACAACTTCCAAAGTCAGTCAGGTTTTCAGGTGTACAGGTCCCTCTTCCCAGCTGCCAAAGTAAGCACCTCTATATGCAATCCCAGATGTTGTAAACTAGTTCCAAATACAGAAAGGCTACTTCCCTGCTGGTCTCTGCTGTCAGTCCCCAGTCATAGGTGACATTGTGTAGAATACTTCTTTACTGCCAGAAAACTGCCCTCTTCTGGGCAGGTTCTGCCTCCCAGCCTAGGAATTAGGTCCTGCTGAGTCCTCTGTGTGGGTATATCTGCCTCCCAGTGGAACAAGATTGCATCCTGCACAAGCTCCCCTCCTGCTTCAGTGCAGGCTAGTCAATGGCAGAGGCAGAAATACAGGCTAAAGTGCCAAGATGCAGAGAGTCCTAAGCCCAGCTCTCAAAACATGGCAACTTCACCTGCCGATCCCACCAGCAATGGGTCTGAGATTAGTTTCTAGTCAAGTCCCAGCTCAGCCTGCTGACTAAGACAGACGAAAAGAAAAAGTTAAAATGGCAAGTTACTTTCTGTCCATGAAAGCTAGTACTCAACAAGAGTGGATGTCAGCGAAAGAGAAATTTTCTGTTCAGTGGTATCACTTCCAAATTGACAGCCCTGTGCTGTGTCCTAGGGCTCACTAGGTGTCCAGAAGGCTCCGTTTAATTACCAGTTCAAGTCTTGGTTTCCAGAGGGATTTACAGAGACATGTGTTTAGTCAGCCATCTTGAGTCCATCCCCCCAAATTTCTGTTCACTATCTAATCTATACCAAACCCCCTCCATCCCTTCCCACCCTTGCAACTGTCTAAGAGTCATTTCTTCCATGTACACGGCTACTTTTTATGCCTTTATAGCAGGGGTCTCATACAATATTTGTCCTTTTAATACTGACTGATTTCACTCACTGTAATATCTTCCAGTTGAAA
Source organism: Heterohyrax brucei (assembly GCA_028571685.1). Taxonomy (NCBI): domain Eukaryota; kingdom Metazoa; phylum Chordata; class Mammalia; order Hyracoidea; family Procaviidae; genus Heterohyrax; species Heterohyrax brucei. Next base: position 104,623,564 of record CM053166.1, read on the forward strand.
CAGGTTATGGAACACTGAAATCATCATGGTTTTTTATCATTGCATAGTTTTCCATTGAGTATATGTGTCATATTTTATCTATACATTCATCTGTTGATAGGCATCTAGGTTGATTTCATCTTTTTGTTATTGTGGACAGTGCTGCACTAAATATTCATGTGCATGTTTCTGTTCATGTGACCATCTTTATTTCTGTAGAATATATTCCCGGTAGTGGGATTATTGGATCAAACTGAATTTCTATTTCTAGCTTCTTGAGGAAGAATTAAATTGCTTTCCAAAGAGACTGTACCATTTTGTGATCCCACCAGCAGTGTAGGAGATGTCCAATCTCTCAACAGCCTCTCCAGCATTTGTTGTTCCATGGGTTTTTTATTGATCGATTATTGTGAAACGCATTGGGGTGAAATGGTATTTATCACTGTAATTTGGATTTGGATTTCTCTGATAGCTAATGACTGTGAGAATTTCCTCATGTGTGTCTTGGCTGCCTAGACTGATATCTGTTGGTAAATTGCCTGTCCATCTCCTTTGCTCATTGCTTAATTGGGTTATTTACCTTTTTTATTGATATTTTGCAGTTCCTTGTTCATTATGGAAATCAGACATTGATCCTCTACAAAGTTGCCAAATAATTTTTCCCATTTGATAATCAGTCATTTATTTCTCTTTGTAAACTCTTTGGGTGAGTCTAAATGTTGGATTTTTAGTAGTTCCCACTTACCTAGTTTCTCTTCTGTTGTTTGTGCATTGTTGTTCAGACTTTGTAGTCTGCTAAACTGTTCATTAAAACTTCCATTGTTGTCTATATTTTTGTTGCATGATCTTTATCATTTTAGGTTGGATATTTAGGTCTTTGATACATTTTAAGTTAGTTTTTGTATAAGGTGTGAAATATGGTTCCTGTTTCATTATTTTGTAGATGGATATCCAATTTGGATACCCATTTTTTAAAGAGACTATTTTTAAATCAGTTTGCAACATTTTGGCCTTTGTTAAATGTCAACTGTTCATAGAGTGTTATTTCTGGGTTCTCTATTCTGTTCCATTGGTCTATATGCCTCTTTTTGTACCAGTACCAGGCTCTTTTGACTACTATGACAGTGTAATAGGTTATAAAGCTGGATAGTGTGAGGCCCCCTGCTGTGTTCCTCTTCTTCAGTAGTTCTTTATCCAAGGCGTCTTCTATTTCCAAAGAAAGTTGGTAATTTTTTTGCATCTCATTAAAAAAAATGACATTAAAATTAGCATTGGTATTACATTCTATATGTGGATCACTTTGGGTAGAACAGATGTTTTCACAGTGTTGTCTTCCTATGCATGAGCAAGGTAGGTTTCTCCACTTATGTAAGTCTCTTTTGGTTTCTTGAAGTTGGGTCTTATAATTTGCTCTGTGTAGGTCTCTTCTCTGGTTAGATTTATTCCTAGGTGTTTTATCTTTTGGGAGGGGTTTGGTAAATGTTGATTTGATGATTTCTTCTTTGATGTTCTGTTTACTGTTGTAAAGGAATCCTATTGATTTACTTATGTTTCTCTTATATCCTGATACTTCGTTGAACTATTCTATTAATTCCAGTAGTTTACTTATGGATTCTTTCAGATCCTCTGTGCATATGATCATATCATCTGCAAATAGGGAGATTTTTACTTCATCTTTGCCAAAGCAGTTGCCTTTTATTTCTTTGTCTTAGTTAACTGCAATTGCTATAACCTCTACAGCAACACTGAATAGAAGTGCTAAGAGAGGGTATCCTTGTCTAGCTCCTGTTCTCGAGGGGAATTCTTTCAGTCTCTGTCACGTCACAGTGTTGTAGGTGGTTGGCTTTGAGTAGATGGCCCTCATTACATTGAGGAATTTGCCTTCTATTCCTGTTTTGCTGAGAGTTGTATACATGAATGGACTTTGTCAAATGCCTGTTCTGCATCAGTTGACAAAATCAGATGATTCTTAACCTTTGTGTTATTTGTATGGTTGACCAAATTAATTGTTTTACTGATGTTGAACCAACTTTGCATCCCTGGTATGAATCCAACTGGTCATGATGAATTATTTTTTTGTAATATGTTGTTGAGTTCTCTTGGCTAGTAGTGTGTCAAAGATTTTTGCATCTAAGTTCATGAGTGATATTGGTCTGTAATTTTTTTTTTTTGGTGGGATTGTTCCCTGTCTTTGGTATCAGGGCTTTGCTGGCTTCATAGAATGAATTTGGGAGTATTCTGTTATTTTCTATGCTGTGAAATAACCTTAGTAGTATTGGAACTATCTCCTGTCTAAAAGCTTGGTAGAAATCTCCAGTGAAGCCATCTGGACAGGGACTTCTGTTGCTTTGTAATTTTTTTTTTTTAATGACTGAGTGAGAATATACAATCCCATATAAATTTGCATACCTGCCAATGAGCAGCTCCCACTGCTCTCCCTGCCCGGTGACAGCACACTCCTCTCCATTCTGTACATGTCATATCCTCCTAACAATCTCCTATCCCCTCCTCTCCATCCTCTCCCCTACCTCCAGTAAGAGGTCAGCAGGATGACATTTTATAGATGCACAGAACCATGAACTTCACGCATGATATGGTTGCTCCTTATCAGCAAGTCCAATCCACTTCTGTCCACAGAGTTGACCTCCATTATGATTTATGGACAGGGTCAGCATCAGGGCCAGGGACCATGCTCCCAGGGAAATGCTGAGGCCCCTGGACCATCAACTGCAGCCTTTTAGTGGAGATCACAGGGTGCACCCTTTGTTATTTTTGTATTGCCTGTGAAATTCAACTTTGTGAGCCCCACCACGGCTATCACTGGTGGTGGCTGGGCATGATCCAGTTTTTCTGGTTGCATGTCGATGTAGTCACCCACTTACATGAGTCTCTCTGTCTTCCGGGTTCTCTTTCCCCCACGTCGTTTTGGTCTTTGGAAATCATCTGTTCCTGTAGAGTTGGGACCATTTGGTGTACCTCACGTGGCAGCTTGGGAGCTTGATGACCCTAGACTCCACTCACCAATTTGTGGTGCAGAAGACTCACTTAGCAAAACTCTAGTTATGTCAACTGGCCTCTATGTCCCCTGTGAGAATAGTCCCCAAACCTCCACCCAGCCACTCTGTCCTTGTAATATTTCATTAAGATGGGAGGAGTAATGATTTTATGTTAAAGTGCAGTTAAAATTGATCTTCTTTCTAATGTGTGCTGTCACAAGTTTCACACAACCAAATTTCTATCAACATCTAATCAATACCCCAGCTTCTCCCTCCCTACCTCTCTACTCTTGCAGCCTCAAAGGGTCTTTTCTTCTATGCACGAGTCTGTGTTTAAGTTTTCATGGTAGGGGTCTCATACAATATTGGTTCTTTTGCCACTGACTAGTTTCCTTCAACATAATATCTTCCAATTGAAACCAGGTTATGTTTCCTAAAATCAGCATTGTTCTTTATCATTGCATAGTGTTCCATTGAGTATATATATCATAGTTTACCTATCCATCCCACTGTTGTTGGGCATCTGGGTTGAGTTCATATTTTGCTATTCTGGACTGTGCTGCAATAAACATTCTTGTGCAGATATCAGTTGGTATGAGTGGCCTTGATTCTGTAGGGTATATTCCAAGCAGTGTGGAATTACTGGGTCAAATGGTATATCTATTTCCAGCTTTTGAAAGGAGCACCAGATTGATTTCCAAAGGGGTTGCACCATTTTGCAATCCCACCAACAGTGTAGGAGGGTTCCAATTTCTCCACAGCCTCTCCAGCATTTGTTGTTTTGCATTTTTTTGGATCATGGCCAATCTTGTTGTGGTAAGATGGTATCTCACTGTAGTTTTGATTTTAATTTAATAGTTAATGATCATGAACATGTCCGCATGTGTTTTCTCACTGCCTGGATCTCCTCTTTAGAGAAGTCTGTTTCCATCTCCTTTGTCCATTGCTTAATTGCTAGCGCAATTTGTTGAAGAGATTGCTATTACCCCAGTTTAATATCTCAGGGCCCTTGTCCAATATCAACTGTTCATAGGAGAATGGTGTAATCTCTGGGGTCTCACCTCTGTTGCATTGATCTATCTGCCTCTTTTGGACAAATACCAGGCTGTTTTGACCACTGTGGTGGTGTAATAGTTTCTAAAGTTGGATAGAGAAAGGCCTCCCAGTGCGTTCTTCTTCAGAAGTGTTTTGCTTATCCGGGGCTTCTTTCCTTTCTAAACAAAGTTGCTGATTTGTTATCCATCTCCTTAAAAAATATCACAAGAATCTGTATTGAGAGTGCTTTATATAAATAAATTGCTTTGGGTAAACCAGATATTTCACAATGCTAAGTCTTCCTATCAATGAGCAGGGTAGTCAGGGTAGGTTTCTCTATTTATATAAGTCTCTCTTAGTTTCTTGTAACAAGAATTTATACTTCTGTTAGTAAAAGTCTGTTGTTTCTCTGGTTAGATTTACTTCTAGGTATTTTATCTTCTTGGGGGCTATAGTAAATGGTTTTGTTTTGGTGATTTATTCTTTAATAATCTCATTGATGGTATAGAGGAATCCTACTGATTTAATGGTGTTTATCTTGTATCCTGACATTTTTCTTAACTCTTCTATTAATTTGAGTAGTTTACTTATCGGATCCGACTCGATGGCTCTTGGCTTGGCTTTTACTTATGGGTATTTGGGGATTCTCTGTGTATACAATCATATTGTCTGCAAATAGGGAAATTTTGACTTCCTCTTAGCCAGTGTAGATACCATTTATTTCTTGGTCTTGTCTAACTTCTCTGTCTAGAACTTCTAGTACAATGTTGAATAGGAGAGGTGGGAGTGGGCATCTTTGTCTAGTTCCCATTCTCAAGGTGAATTGTTTCAGTCTCTCTCCATTCGGGATGATGTAAGCAGTTGGCTTTTTATAAACAGTCTTTATTGCATTGAGTAAGTTGCCGTCTATTCCTGTTTTGCTGAGAATTATTAGCATCAGTGGGTATTGGACTTTCTCAAATGCCTTTTCTGCATCAATAGACAAAAATCAGGTGATTCTTGTCTTTTGTGTTATTCATGTGGTTGATCACATTAATTGTTTTTCTGATGCTGTACCAGCCTTGCATCCCTGGTATGAATCCAACTTCTTCGTGATGAATTATTTGTTTTTTAATATGTTGTTGTATTCTATTGATAAGAATTTTGGTGAAGAATTTTGCATCTAGATTCGTGAGTGATACTGGTCTGCAGTTCTCCTTTTCTGTTGGGTCTTTCCCTCGCTTTTGTATCAGCGTTATGCTGGCTTCATAGAGTGAACGTGGGAGTATTCCATCCCTTTCTATGCTGTGAAATAATCTCAATAGTATTGGGAATATCTCTTCTCTAAAAACTTGGTAGAATTCTGCAGTGAAGCCATCTGGGCCAGGGCCTTTTTTTGGTTCATAGTTTTTGGATGAGTTTTTGAACCTCTTCCTTTGTGATGCATATATTAAGTTGTTCTGCTTCACCTTGTGATAATTTTGGTAGGTGATATGAATCAAGGAATCTGTCCATTTCCTCTAGATTTTCAAATTTGTTAGAGTACAATCTTTTGTAGTATTCTGTTATGATATTTTGGATTTCTGGTGGATGTGTTATGACAACTCCCCTCTCATTTCTTATTTGGGTTATCTGTTTCCTTTTCTGTTTTTCATTAGTAAGTTGAGTCAATAGTTTGTCAATTTTGTTGATCTTTTCAAAAATCTAGCTTTTGGTCTTTTCAATTTTTTAAATTGTTCTTCTTTTCTCTAATTGATGGCGTGAGTCGGATCCAACTCGACAGCGCTTGGCTGGTATTCTCTAATTCATTTAGTTCTGCTCTAATCTTTATGATCTGTTTTCTTCTGGTGCCTGAATGGTTCCTCTGTTGTTCTCTATCTGCTTATTCAGCTGCAGGGTAAGATCTCTCATTCAGATTCTTTCTTGCTTCCAGATGTGTGCCTTTACAGAGATAAACTGACCTCTGAGCACTTCTTTGGCTGTACCCCATAGGCTCTGCTGGAAAGTGTTTTCATTCTCATTGGAATTCATAAATTTCTTTATTTCATCCTTGATTTCTTCTATAACTCACTTTTTATTGAGCAAGATGTCATTCAGTTTCCATGAGTTCCACTTTCTATGTTTTCTCTGCTATTGATTTCAACTTTAATAGCTTTGTGGTCTGAGAAGACGCTTTGCAATAATTCAGTGGTATGGATTTTGTTGAGATGTGCTATGTTCTAACACATGGTTTATTCTGGAAAATGTTCCATGTGCAGTGAAGAAGATGCAGTTAGCTGCTAATGGGTAGAAAGTTCTGTATGTGTCAATGAGGTCTAGTTGGTTAATTCTGGCAGCAAGATCTTCTGTGTCTTCATTGAGCTTTTTTTCTTTACAATCTGTCCAACATTGAAAGTGAAGTGTTGAAGTCTCCCACTATTATGGTGGAGTGATCTGTCTCATTTTTGAGTGTAGTCAGTGTTTCTTCGATGTATTTAGATGCTATAGTATTGGGTGCATAAATATTTAACATTGTTAAGTCCTGCTTGTGTACTGAAACTTTCAGCAATAATGTCCATCCTTGTTCACAATGGTGGATTTTACATTACAATCTATTTTATCTGAGATTAGTATTGCCATACCTGCTCTTCTTTGTGTATTGTTAGCTTGATATATATTCTTCCATCCTTTAATTTTCAGTTCATTCATATCTTTAAGTCTAAGGTGAGTTTCCTGTAAGCAATCTATGGATGGGTTGTATCTTTTGATCCAAGATGACACTCAGTGTCTCTTTACTGGAGCATTCAGTTCATTCACATTCAATTTGATCATTGTTAGGTATGTGTTTAGTGCTGTTATTGTGATATGTTTATTTTTCTGTTGATGTTTTCTCTGTTGTTGTAATTATTCTGTTGTGGGACATTTTTCTTGTTTTTTTTATTTAACATAACTGAGTGAAAACGTACATTCACGTATAAATTTACATGCCCACCTATATGCAGCTTCCACTGCTCTCCCTGTCTGGTGACTGCACACTATTCCTCTCTCCATACATGTCCTCTGCTCCATACATGTCTCATCCTCCCAACAACCTCCTTTCCCCTCCTCTCCATCCACTCCCCTTCCTCCAGCCAGAGGTCAGCAAGATGAAATCCTGCAGATGTTTATAACCACAAAGTGCTTCCAATATGTGGTCACTCTACATTGCCAAGTCCAATCCATTCCTGTCCAAAGAGTGGATCTTTGTTATAATTTATGGGAAAGGGCAGCATCAGGACTGGGGGCCATGTTCTCAGAGGAACCCCCAAACCACTGGATCATCAATTGAGGTCTTTTAGTGGAGATCTCATGATGCACCCATTTTTATTCTTGTGTTGCCAGTGAGACTCCTCTCTGTGAGCTCCATCGTGCCTATCACTGGTGGTGGCCGGGCACCATCTGGTTCTTCCGGTCCCAAGTCGATGTAGGCACCCACTCTTGTGGGTCTCTCTGTCTTCTCGGTTGTCTTTACCGCATGCCATTTTGGTCCTCGGTGAGCATCCGTTCCTGCTGAGTTGGGACCATTGGCTGTGTCCTCGGATGGCAGCTTGGCAGCTTTTAAGACCCCAGATGCCACTCACCAATGTGGGGTGCAGAGAGCTCTCTTAGCAAAACGCTAGTTGTGACAATTGGCCTGGAATTCACCTAAGAGCATGGTCCCCCGCCCCCTGCCCCAGCTACTCTATCCTTGCAGTATTGAGTTAAGATGGAAGGACTACTCAAGTTATGCTGAAGTCCACTTAATGTTGTTCTTGTTTCTAACGTGTGCTATCACCGCTTTCTCTCAACTAGATTTCTAGTAACTATCTAAACTAAGCCCTTCCCCTCCCTCCCTCCCTCCCCTCCCTTGCAGCTGTGAAAGAGTCTTTTCTTCTATAAACAAGTCTGTTTTTGAGGTCTTATCATAGAGGTCTCATACAGTATTTGTCCCTTTGTCGCTGACTACTTTCACTGAACATAATGTCTTCCAGTTGAAACCAGGTTAGGAGATGTTTCCTGGAATCATCATTATTCTTTATCATTGCGTAGTGCTCCATTGAGTATATGTACCATAGTTTACCTATCCATTCTTCTATTGTTGGACATCTGGGTTGATTCCATCTTTTTGCTATCATGGACTGTGCTGCGGTAAACATTCTGGTGCATGTGTCCATTGGTGTGAAAGGCCTTGAATCTGTAGGATATATTCCAAGTAGTGGAATTACTGTTTCAAATGGTATATCGATATCCATTTGTTTAAGGAAGCGCCAGATTGCCTTCCAAAGAGGCTGGACCATTTTGCAACCCCACCAACAGTGTAGGAGGGTTCCACTTTCTCCACAGCCTCTCCAGCATTAGTTCTTTTGTGTTTTCTGGATCATGGCCAATCTTGTTGGGGTGAGATGGTATCTCATTGTTGTCTTGATTTGAATTTCTTTAATAGCTAAAGATCGTGAACATGTCCACATGTGTTTTTTGGCTGCCTGAATCTCCTCTTTACTGAAGTGTCTGTCCATCTCCTTTGCCTATCGCTTAATTGGATGGATTATCTACTTCTTATTGATATTTTGTAGTATCTTATAGATTATGGAGATCAGGCGTCAGTCTGACATAGAGTTGCCAAATATTTTTTCCCATTCTGTAGGTGTTCTTTTAATTCTATTAATAAAGTCTTTGGATGAGCAAAAGTGTTTGATTCTCAATAGTTCCCATTTACCTACTTTCTCTTCTGTTGATTGAGGTTTCTTTGACAGATTTCGGAGTCTGTCCTCATTGTGTATTAAAACTTCCATTTTTGTTCCTACCTTTTCTTGGATGAGCTTTATCGTTTTAGGTTTGATATTTAGGTCTTTTATCCATTTGGAGTTGGTTTTTGTACAAGGTGTAAAATATGGATCTTGATTCAGTTTATTGCAGATGGATATCCAATTTTGTCAGCACCATTTGTTGAAGACACTGTTTTTATCCCAGCTTAATGTCTTATGGCCTTTGTCAAATATCACCTGTTCATAGGCAGATGGTGTCATCTCTGGGGTCTCAATTCTGTTCCATTGATCAGTCTGTCTGTTCTTGTACCAGTAACAGGCTGTTTTGACCACTGTGGCAGTGTAGTATGTTCTAAGGTCGGGTAATGAGAGGCCTCCCAGTGTGTTCTTCTTCTTAGTAGTACCTTACTTATCCGGGGCTTCTTCCCTTTCCAAACAAAGTTAGTGATTTATTTCTCCATCTCATTAAAAAATGATGCTGGAACTAGTATTGGGATTGCATTATATAAATAAATTGCTTTGGGTAAAATAGGCATTTTCACAATGTTAAGTCTTCCTATCCATGAGCTGGGTAGGTTTTTCCATTTATCTAAGTCTCTTTTAGTTTCTTGTAGCAAGGGCTTGTAGTTCTCTTTGTAAAGGTCTGTTGTTTCTCTGCTTAGATTAATTCCTAGGTACTTTATCTTCTTAGGGGTTATCGTAAATGGTATTGATTTGGTAATTTCCTCCTTAACAGTCTCGTTGTTGGTGTAAAGGAATCCTACTGCTTTACTTATGTTTATTTTGTATCCTGAGAGTTTGCTGAACTCTTCTATCAGTTTGAGTAGCTTACTTTTAGAATCCTTGGGGTTCTCTGCATATACAATCATATCATCTGCAAACAGGGAGATTTTGACTTCCTCTTTGCTGATGCAGATGCCCTTTATTTCTTCGTCTTGTCTAATTGCTCTGGCTAGAACTTCTAGCACAAGGTTGGAAAGGAGAGGTGAGAGCGGGCATCCTTGTCTAGTTCCTGATCTCAAGGGAAATTCTTTCAGTTTCTCTCCATTCAGGATGATGTGGGCAACTGGCTTTGTATAAATGGCCCTTATTGTGTTGAGGAATTTGCCATCTATGCCCATTTTGCTAAGAGTTTTTAGCATGAATGGGTGTTGGAATTTATCAAATGCCTTTTCGGCATCAATGGACAAAATCAGGTGATCATTGTCTTTTGTGTTATTTATGTGGTTAATCACATTAATTGCTTTCATGATGCTGAACCAGCCTTGCATCCCTGGTATGAATCCCACTGGGTCATGATGGATTATTTTCTTGATATGTTGTATTCTGCTGGCAAGAATTTTGTTGAAGATTTTTGAATCTAGGTTCATGAGGGATATCGGTCTGTAGTTCTATGTCTTTGTTGGATCTTTCCCTGGCTTAGGTATCAGGGTTATGCTGGCTTCATAGAATGAGTTTGGGAGTACTCCATACCTTTGTACACTGTGAAATAGTCTCAGTAGTATTGGGGATAACTCTTCTCTAAATGCTTGTTAGAATTCTGCTGTGAAGCCATCTGAACCTGGACTTTTTTTTGGTTGGCAGTGTTTCGATGACCTTTTCAATCTCTTCCTTTGTTATGGGTTTATTAAGTTGTTCTGCTTCATGTTGTGACAATTTGGGTAGGTGGTATGAGTCAAGGAATTGTTCCATTTCCCCTAGGTTTTCAAATTTGTTAGAGTACAGTCTTTCATAGTATTCTGTTATGATATTTTTGATTTCTGTTGCATATTTGGTGACAACTCCCCTCTCATTTCTAATTTGGGTTATTTGTTTCCTTTTCTGCTTTTCTTTAGTAAGTTTAGCCAGTGGTTTATCAATTTTGTTGATCTTTTCAAAAAACCAGCTTTTGGTTTTTTCAATTTTTTCAATTGTTTATTTATTCTGTAATTCATTTAGGTCTGCTCTAATCTTTATGATCTCATTTCTTCTGGTGCCTTAGGGGTTCCTCTGTTGTTCTCTTTCTACTTGTTCAAGCTGTAGAGTTAGTTCCTTGATTTGGTTTCTTTCTCCCTTCCAGATGTGTGCATTTATGGAGATAAACAGACCTCAGAGCACTGATTTGGCTGTATCCCATAGTTTATGGTAGAAAATGTTTTCGTTGTCATTGGAATCCATGAATTTCTTTAATTAAACCTTGATTTCCTCTATAACCCATGTTTTTTTGAGCAAGATGTTGTTCATTTTCCAAGAGTTCCACTTCCTATCTATGTTTTTTCTGCTATTGATTTCAACTTTGATGGCTTTATGATCTGAGAAGATGCTTTGCAGTAATTCAATGGTATGGATTTTGTTGAGCACTGCATTATGACCTATCACATGGTCAATTCTGGAGAATGTTCCATGTGCACTGGAGAAGAAGGTGTAGTTGTCTGCTGATGGGTGGAAAGTTCTGTATATATCAATGAGGTTTACTTGGTTAATTGTGTCAATGAGGTCTTCTGTATCTTTACTGAGCTTTTTTCTAGATGATCTGTCTAGTGGTGAGAGTGGAGTATTAGAGTCTCCCACTATTATTGTGGAGTCATCTAACTCTCTTTTGAGCGTAGTCAGTGTTTCTTCGACATATTTGGGTACTCTGACATTAGGTGCATAATTATTTAATATAGTTAAGTCTTGCTTGTGTACTGAACCTTTCAGCAATAAATAGTGTCCATCTTTGTCCATGATGGTGGATTTGACATTAAAATGGATTTTGTCTGAGATTAGAATTGCCACCCCTGCTCTTCTTTATTCATTGTTAGCTTGATATATATTCTTCCATCCTTTGATTTTCAGTTTGTCCCTATCTTTAGGTCTCAAGTGAGTTTCTTGAAGACAACATATGGATGGGTTGTGTCTTTTGATCCAAGATGACACTCAGTGTCTCTTTACTGGAGCATTCAGTCTATTCACATTGAATGTAAATATTGATAGGTATGTGTTCACTGTTGCCACTGTGATATGTTTATTTTTATGTTGATGTTTTCTCTGTTGTTCTTATTAGTCTGTTCTGGGACACTCTTTTTTGTGAATTGATTTTTCACCTTTTTCAGAGCTGGTTTTATAGTTGTGGAGACTTGTGTGTTAGATTTCTTGAAATGGCATGATACATCTTTGTTGTGCTTTACAGCTGCCCCTATGAACCCCCTTAATAAACTGTTTATAAACTCAATTTTAATTACTACAAGTCTTGTCATCTTCCTCTCCATCTGGAAGGATAATAACAACTGTAGTACATCCCTCTTTTTATTAGGATGACACCATAGTTTTCATGATGATCACTGGATTTCCTCTTTCCATATCAAAGCTGTGAATCACTTTGGGGCCTTCCCTAAATTAGTAGAGTATTGAGTAGTGTGTCGTTCTAAAATACAAAGTTAGTGGTTTCGTTCTTCTAAGCCAAAGCCAAGAACTTCTTTCAGTAATTCTTGTAGTTTGGGTTTGGTTTTTACAAAGTCTCTGAGTCTCTGTTTATCTGGGAATGTCTTAATTTCATTTTTGTATTTGAAAGATAGTTTTCAGGATATGTAATTCTTGGTTGGAAGTTCTTCTCCTTCAAGACTTTGAATGTGTCATGCCACTGTCTCCGTGCCAGCATGGTTTCTGCTGAGAAATCTGACGAGAGCCTACAGGGTTTCGTTCTGAATGTTAGCTTTGCCTTGAGTCTTGCTGCCTTTAAGAGTTGCTGCTTGTGTTTCATTTTGTTAAGCTTGATTATAATATGTCTCGCAGTCTTTCTTTTGAGATCTATATTGGGTGGCCTACGATATGCATCTGAGATGTCTATATTCTCTTCCTTCATGATTTCTGGGAAGTTTTCTTTCAGCAGCTCAGCATCAATACTCTCTGTATTCTCAGGTGTCTCACCCTGTTCAGGGACTCCAATTAATCGAAGGTTGTTCCTCTTAATAGAGTCCCACATGCTTCTTAATGTTTCCTCATTTTTCTTGTTTCTTTTTTCTGATTTCTGCTTGTAGACGCTGGGAGCAGTAGCTCTGTCTTCCAAGTCAGAAATTCTTTTTTCCATTTGTTCCATTCTGTTTTCTTGGCTTTGCATTGAAGTTTCTATGTCTTTGATTGTCTTCTTGATCTGTTGGATTTCAGAGTACTGGTGTTCCATCAGATCGAACAACTTGTTTAATTTTTCACTTTGTTCTGCTGCATTTTGTATAAGGTCTACAAGGACTCTGTATATAATCAATTTGTATTCACTTCCTGATGCTTTCATAAATGTTTCTTCATCTGGAAAACTCCTTGGTTGGTTTGTTTGGGAGCCTTCTGAAGCCATGAGTGTTTGCGTGTGTGCCACAATTGTCTCTTGCTTTTTGGGTCCCATGTGAGTATGTAGAGGCTGGAAGAGGTATTGTGAGGATGGATTGCAAATATTTCTCTAGGCTGTTTTCAAATGCAAAGCAAAAGGTACCTGACCATTTCACAAGTCAGTTAGGTTTTCAGGTGTAGAGGTCCCTCTTCTCACCTGACATAGTAAGCGCCACTATATCCAACCCCAGATGATAACAAACTAGTTCAGAATACAGCAATGCTACTGCCCTGTTGGCCTCTACTGACAGGGCCTAGCATTATCCAACACTGCGTCTAGTACTGGTTTTGTGATAGGAAAGCGCTCTCCTGTGGGCAGGCTCTGGTTCCCAAGCTAAGAATTAGGTCCAGCTGCGGCCACCGTATCCAAGATGGTGTCCTACACACAGGCAGCAGGCAGAGGGGCTAAAGGTGCCGAGAGGTAGTGATTCCTCTGATTTAGTTGCAGGGCCCCCAACGTAGGCAGCACTGTGCAAAATCACTACTTTTCTGTCGGAGAAGCGCTGTCCTGTTTGCAGGCGCTGGCTCCCAGGCTAAAAGCGAGGTCCCCCTAAAATCTGAGTACCAACATGGCGTCCCGCATACTGACTGCAAAGCTGCACGCAAACCCCGCTGAGGCATTTACTAAACGAAAAGCTCAAAATGGCTAAATTAACAGAGTCCCGAGCCTGGCTCTCAGAATATGGGAATTTTGCCTGCCTATCCCCTCCGCAGCATGTCTGAGTCCAGCCGCCAGGCTGGACCCAGCTCCACCCGGCAGCCGAGACAGAGGGAAAAAAAAAGTCAAACTGGTGCTTTTACCTTCCGTCTGTGAGAGCCGGGGCTAGCCAGGAGCGGGAGTTAGTGAAAGAGAGGAGGTTTTTCGCTGAGTGGTATAAAGTCCCAATTAACAGCTCTGTGCCATGTCCTGAGGCTGATTAGGTGATCAGAAGGCTCTGTTTGATTGTCAGTTCAGGTCTTGGTTTCCAGAGGGATATAAGGAGACGTGTGCTTAGTCCGCCATCTTGACTCCGCCGGGACATTCTTCTTTATGAGTTGATTTTTCAGGGTTGGTTTTGCAGTTGTTGAGACTCCTGTATAACGTTTCTTGATTTGATGTGTTGCTTCTTTATTGTGCTTTGCAGCTACCCCTGTGATCCCCCTTAAAAGCCGTTTTGTAAACCCAATTTTAACTACTACAAGTCTTGTTAACTTCCTGGCCATCTTGAAGGACTATAATGACTGTAGTACACTGCTCTTTTTAATATGATAACATTATAGTTTTCATGATATGATCACTGGATCACTTCTTTTAACATTACAGCTTTAATTGAGTTTGGAGCCTTCCCTAACTAAGTAGGTTTTTAGATGATGTGCCTTGTATTTGCTTCTAAAATATAAAATTGATGGTTTTGTTCTTCTAAGCCAAGAACTTCTTTCAGTATTTCTTGTAGCTTTTATTTGGCTTTTACAAAGTCTCTAAGTTTCTGGTTATCTGCAGATGTCTTCATTTCACTTTCATATTTGTAAGATAGTTTTTCAGGATATATCATTCTTTGGTAGAAATTCTCCTTTAAGGCTTTGAATGTGTCTTCCCATTGTCTCTATTACAGCCTCGTTTCTGCTGAGAAGTCCGACAAAATCATACTGGGTTTCCCTCTGAATGTGAGCTTTTCTTTGAGTCTTGCTGCTTTTAACAGTTTCTGCTCAGATGTCTTTTGTTACTCTTGATTTTAATATGTCTTGGAGTCTTTCTTTTGGCATCTATATTGAGTTGTGTTCGATATACATTTTGGATATCTACATTCTCTTCTTTCATAATTTTTCGGAAGCTGTCTTTCATCAGCTCAGGGACAATACTCTGTGTTTTCCAGTGTCCCATTCTGTTCAGCAACTCCATTTAAATGTAGATTGTTCCACTTAATAGAGTCCCACATGCTTCTTAGTGCTTCTTCATTTTTCTTGTTTCTTTTTTCTGATATCTCCTCATAGATGTTAGTCAGTAGTACTGTCTTCCAAGTCAGAAAGTCTATTTTCCGTTTGTTCAATTCTGTTTTCTGGGCTTTGTACTGAATTTTCTATCTCTTTGATTTTGTTTTTGATCTGTTGGCTTTCAGAGAACTGGTGTTCCATCAGATCAAACAGCTGGCTTAATTTTTCATTTTGCTCTGCTGCATTTTGTATAAGGTCTAGGAGGGTTCTATATGTAGTCCTTTTGTGCTCACCCTCCAATAGTTTCAGAAAGGCTTCTTCATCTGGGAAGTTCTTTGATTACTTCTTTTGTGGGCAGTCTGAAGCTGTAGGTGAATTCTTCCTAATGTCTGGTCCAAAGTTTGTTGCTCTTTGGGCATCTGGAGGTTGTTTGTCTCTCTGGTGTTACCTAACAGGATCTAAAGCTCAGTCTGAAAAGGAAGTTGATCACCAGACACTCTGTGTACTCCAGTAACTGGGCTCAGTGGAATCTCTGAGGTAGCAGGCTCTTACTTCTAATTGGCAAAGGCACAGCCTCACTTATAAAGTCCCTAGGGAGCTGTCAGCTGACCATATAATGTGAGACAGTAAAGGCTGGAAGAGAAGCCATCTGGATGCACCTCAGTTATTTCTCTATTGAAGAGTAAAAGGTATCTGAGAGCTTCCAAAATTAGTAAGGCTTTCAGGTGTGCAAGTACCTCTTCCCAGCTGGCAAAGTAAGCACCTCTGTATCAAAGACTGCTTTACTGCCAGAAAAGTGCTCTCCAGGCAAGCAATGCCCCCTAGCCTGGAAATCAGGTACAGTTCAGGCCTCCATATTGGAAATTGCACCTCCCAGTGAATCAAGATGGCATCCCACACAAGCCCCCCTCACACCTCAGAAAAGGCTATTCAATGGTGGGGATTTAGAGATTCAGAGTGAGAGAGAGGTCAGAGGTGCATAGTTGCACAGATTCCAAGGCCAGGATCTCAAAATTTGATGACTCCACTCACTGATCTCATTAGTGGTGCATCTGAGCCTTGCTGCCAGTGAAACCTCAGCACTTCCTGCTGGCTAAGACAGGAAAAAAAAAGTTAAATGGCTACTTGTCTTCAGTCCTCAAGAGCCCTCACTCAACAAGAGCAGGGGTGAGTGAAGAAGTTCCTTGCTCAGTGGTATGTAGACCAAATAGATAGCCCTATTCCATGTCCTAGGGCTCACTAGGTGTCCAGAAGTCTCCATTTAATTATCAGTTCCGGCCTTGGTTTCCAGAGGGATTTAGGGAGACATGTTTTTAGTCCGCTATCTTGACTCCACTCCCCTAGTTGGTAATTTTTTTATGACTTTTTCAATTTCTTCTTTTGGGATGGGTTTCTTAAGTTGTTCTACTTTTTGTGATAATTTTTGTAGGTGATATGAATCTAGAAATTTGTCCATTTCTTCTAGGTTTTTAAATCTGTTAGAGTACAGTTGTTCATAGTATTCTATTATGATACTTTAGATTTCAGTTGGGTCTGTTGTGAAATCTCCCATCTCATTTGTTATCTGGGTTATTTGTTTTCCTTCCTGTGTTTCTTTTGTAAGTTTAGCCAGTGCTTTACCAGTTTAATTGATCTTTTCAAAGAACCAGCTTTTGCTTTTGTTATGTTTTTCAGTTGTTCTCTTCTCCAATTCATTTAGTTCTGCTTTAATCTTTGTTATGTGTTTTCTTCTGGTACTTGAGGGGTTCTTTTGTTGGTCTCTTTCTACTTATTCAAGTCATAAGGTTAATTCTTTGGTTTGGGCCCTTTCCTACTTCCAGATGTGTGCATTTATAGAGATAAATTGAGTTCTGAGCACTATGTTTGCTGTATACCATAGGTTCTCGTAAGATGTGTTTTCATTCTCATTTGATTCCATAAATTTCTTTTGTCTTTTATTTCTTCTGTAACCCATGGATTTTTGAGCAAAGTTTTGTTTAGTTTCCATGAGGTCAGATTTCTACCTATGTTTTTTCTGCTATAGATTTCAACTTTTATTGTTTCATGGTCTGAAAAGTTGCTTTGCAATAATTCAGTGAATTGGATGCTGTTGAGGCTTGCTTTATGTCCTAATATGCGGTCTATTCTGGAGAATGTTCCATGTGCACTGGAGAAGAAGGTGTACTTATCTCTTGATGGGTAAGAAGTTTGGTATATGTTGATGAGGACTTGTTGGTTGATTGTTGCAACAAGACCTTCTGTGTCTTTACTGAGCTTTTGTCTGGATGATTTGCCATTACTGAAAGTGGAATGTTGAAGTCTTCTGCTATTATGATAGAGTGATCTGTCTGACTTTTCAGTATTGTCAGTGTTTATTCGATGTATTTGGATGCTTTTGTATTGGGTCCCTTAATATTTATTATTGTTATATCCTGCTTAAATATTGACCCTTTCACTAATTTGTAGTGACCATCCTTGTCTAAGATTAGTATGGCCACTCATCCTTAGCTGAGATTAGTATTGCCATTCCTGCTCTTCTTTGTGTGTTGTTAGCTTGGAGTGTATTCTTCCAACCTTTGATTTTGTTTGCTCATGCCTTTAAGACTAAGGTGTGTTTCTTGTAAGCAACATACAGACAGATCATGTCTTTTGATCCCAGCTGTCACTCTATGCCTCCTTGTTGGAGCATTTACTCTGTTTACATTCAGTATAATTATTGATAGATATGTGTTCAATGCTGTCACTTTGATGCCTTTATTTTTGTGTTGTTGATGGTTTCTTTGTTTCTATTAATATTCTGTTCCAGGTTGTTTTTCTTTGTGGGTTTACTTTTCATCTTTTTCAGTGTCGCTTTTGTGTTTGTTGAGACTCCTGTATTATGTTCCTTGTTTTGAGATGTAACATTGTTAGTTTGCTTTGCAACTACCCGTATGATCTCCCTTAATGTTCTAAGTTTAAACCAATGTTTATCTTCTGTGTATCTTCTTAATATTTGCTCCCTCAGAAAAGGCTATAACTGTAGTAATATATCCCACTTTATACTGTGATGATGCTTTTGTGTTAAGATCACCAGTTTCCTTCTTTTAATATTTTAGCTTTGTGACTTGTCTAGCTGAATAGGATTCAGGATGTTGTGTCCTGCATTGCATCCTTAAGTATACACTTGTTGATTTTGTTGTTCTAAACAGAGCTTCTCTCAGTATTTCATGTTGTTTTGGTTTGATTTTTATTAAGTCTTTAAACTTCTATTTATCTCCAAATGTCTTAATTTGCCCTTCATATTTGAGAGGCAATTTTGCAGGATATATAATTCTTGATTGGAAGTTTTTCTCCTTCAAGACTTTGATTGGATCATCCCACTGCCTTCTTGTCAAGACAGTTGCTAAGAAGTCAGACAAAAAGTCTACAGGGCTTCCCTTTCTAAGCTATCTTTGCTTAAGTCTCACTGCCTTTAAAAGCCTCTTTTTATGTTTAATTTTATTAAGCTTGATTATAATACATCTTGGTGTCTTTCTTTGGAGGTCTAGTTTCTCTGGCTTTCATTAAGCCTCTTGGATATCTATGTTCTCTTTCTGTCAACCATTCTTCAACAATTCTCTCTGTATTTTTGCCTATCCCTCCCTGTTCAGGAACTCCAATTATTTGTAGATATTATCTCCTGATAGAGTCTCACATGTTTCTTAGTCCTTCATTTTTCTTATTTCTTTTCTCTGAAAATGCTGGTGTCAGTTCCTTTATCTTCAAGCTCACTAAGTCTGTGTTCCAACTCCTCAATCCTGCTCTTTTGGCTTTTCATTGAATTGTCTAAATCTGTAAGTTTATTATTGATCTGCTGGATTGTAGATTGTTGATGTTCCAGCAGTTCATATAGCTTACTTAATTTTTCATTTTGTTCTGTGATTTTTTGTTTAATCTCTAGGAGGGCTCTATACATAATTCTTGTGTATTCTACCTCTGATAACTTCATAAAGGCTTCTTCATCTAGGAAGTTTTTTGATTATTTTGGGAGTTTTCCAGAGCCACGGTGATCTGCTTCTTTGTATGGTTAGATACTGATTGCTGTCTTTGTGCCATCAAGAAGCTGTTCAGTTTCTCTGGTGTTTTCTCAACAGAAGCTGTGGCATACTTCTAAAAGGGGAACACAGGCACTGCTAGGTTTGATCACCAGCCATCTATGCTTTCTCTAATAACTGGCCTTAGCTGGTCTTTCATGGGTGGCAGGCCCCATGTTCTGGCTGCTAAAGGTGGCGAGTTACTTGTGGTGACTCTCAATCATTATGTTAGTCAAGCCTATGGTGTAGCTCAGGGAGGGGAGGAGAAGGGCACCCTTGGCTGCCCAGGACTGCTGTACTCTCTAGATGCATTTAACTTAAAAATTGCTTTTTTCCTGAGCCGAAGGACACAGTCCAGCAGGTACTAAGAGAAGCCAGACCCTCAGGATCAGAAGGCCCTGCCTCTTGGCTAGCAGAGATGGCACCCTACTTAAACCATCTCTGGGGGGCCACCAGCCAATGCTATCGTATGGGTCAGTGAAGGGTGGTAGAAATGACACCAACCTACTCAGCCACCTGTCACTCCTGCGTTCCCCAACTGATTTTATTTTAAAAGCTGCCCTTACTGCCGAGAGAGGCACTGGGTAGCCACTGAGGGCAGCCAGGTCTTCAGGTGTGGCAGGCCCTACCTCCAGGCTGACAACAAAGGTTCCTCATAGGCTGTCCCCAGATACTATGGCATGGCTCAAGGAAAGGAGTGGTTAGGGCACTTCTGCCCTTGGCCATCAGGCCCCACCATGATTCCTGCATAGGATCACCTCAAAAACAGCTGTTGTGCTGGAGAAGTACTTTCCAGACAGGTGTTGTTACTCAGCATGAGAATTAGCCCCCGCTGAGATCTGAGGCAAGGCTGAATCTGCATCTAAGATGACCAAGATAGCTTTCTACCTGAGAGGCTCTTCCTTTACTGAGTCCACAGAATCTATGGAGCAGCTCAGATAAGAAAGAGAGGAGGGACATTTGCACCATTAGCTTTCAGCTTGGCTTTCAAGATGTGGCTGTTCCAAGCACTGTCTCTCTACTGCAGTATATGCTGTTCACTTAAGTACTGCAGTTCAGTGCGTTAGTGTCCCAGGCACACAGGCACTGCAAACCCAGTCACCACCTTCTGAATAACAAAGAAGTCATATGTACCTGCAGTCCTCTCAAATGATGCACAAGCAGGACTCAGTGTGCCCCTGACTCAACAGAGGTAGTTTCCCCTTTCCTGTTTCTCAGTCCAATCTTACAACCCTATGTCAGATCATGGGACTCCTAGAATGTGCTCACTGTGCTATTCACTTATTATTCTAGGCCTTAGTTCTCAGTGGTAATTGATGAGACATGTATCTAGTCTGCCATCTTGGCTCCGTCCCTCCATGTTACTGGTTTTCTAATCAGTGGAATTCCCTTTAGTATTTCTTGAAATTTTGGTTTGGTTTCACAAATTCCCTAAATTTCTGTTTATCTGGAAGGGTCCTAATTTTGCCATTGTATTTGAGGGACAATTTTTTTATATAAGTAATTCTTGGCTGGCAATTGTTTTGCTTCAAAGCTTTGTATATGTCATCCCATTGCCTTCTTTCCTTCTTGGTTACTGCAGAGTAGTTCAAACTTAGTCATATTGATTCTCCTTTGTAGGTGACATTTATTTATTTCTGTCTACTTTTAAAAGTCTTCTTATCCTTAGTTTTGGCAAGTTTGATTATAATATGCCTTTATGTCTTCCTTTTGAGATCTACCTTGTCTGGAATTCACTAAGTGTCTTGGATAAGTGTCTTCCCATTTTCATGATATCAGGGAAGTTTTCTGTAAGCAAATCATTTACAATTCTCTCTGTAGTTTCAGTTCCCCCCATTATGGTATTCTAATCGATCGTAGATTAGTCTTCATAGAGTACCATATGATTCTTAGTGTTTCCTGATTTTTTAAAAAAAATTTATCTGATTTTTCCTCAAATATGTTTATGCCACATACTTTATCATCAGTCTCATTAATTCAGGCTTCTGTGCCTCAGTTCTGCTTCTTTGACTTTCTATAGTATTGTCTAGTTCTGTAATTTTATTATTAAATTTCTGAATTTTGAATTTTTGTGGCTCAATGCTTTCTTGAAGCTTGTTCATTTTGTCATTATGCTGTGCTTCATTTTGCCTCATTTCCTTCCTCATCTCTTGAAGAATTTTAAATATTAATGTTTCATATTCTATCTCTGATAATTCAGGAATTTCTTTTCCCCTGACAAATTTGATTCTTTTGGGATGTAGTTTCCCGAGATCATGGTCCATCCCTTTGAGTGCTTTGATTTGGACTGCTGTTTCCAAGCCATCAGTAAA
This sequence comes from Heterohyrax brucei, assembly GCA_028571685.1. NCBI lineage: Eukaryota > Metazoa > Chordata > Mammalia > Hyracoidea > Procaviidae > Heterohyrax > Heterohyrax brucei. The sequence goes on from CM053166.1 coordinate 104,644,911, forward strand.
AGGTAGTTACAGATTCAGCTCTGGTATCCAGGTGCTCATTCACTATGTACGTGGTGCAGGCTCTTGTCTACTGTCCTAGATGGGCAGGGTGATTGGCATACACATAGGTGTCTGGTTGTAGCTGATGAGAAAGGCAGGGGATTGAGAGCCATTCCTTAGTGTTTGTGAGTTTGGCTTGTCACCTTATGTCTTAATCTAGTGAAGGAACTTTCTCTGCCTTGATTTTCTGGCTTAGGGTAGCCTGCTGAAAAAAATTTTTTTTCCTTTTATCCCCTTTCCCAATTGTGCCAAACTACTTCCTCTTCTGAGACTTAGAGAATTGCTCAGGACAGGCTAGAGTCCTTCTTCTGGATCATTAGTGGTGGCAGAATCTAACTCTTGGCACACTCCAGATAAGGGAAGGGGAGTGCCAGAATAATAAAGACAGGCCTATATCAAAGGAGTCAGATCTGCATGCAGTAGTTTACATGCAAAGACTTAGCTTTTGATCATGTGGAGTTGTCACTCACTGGCTCTGGAGGCATGAGTGTATCCTCCAGACAATCAGTTACCTCTACTGAGGGGAACACCCAATGACCTCTATGATACAGCCATGGTGGACTCCCAGCAGGACAGATCCCTATATTTCTATGTACTTCTGGCTGTGTTCTCCTTTCAATTTTGCTGAGTCCAATTTCTCAGCTTTGTCTTTGATGTTCAGGGCTCCTAGGATGTCATACATACTGGATTCATTTGTTCATTTAGATCTTTTTTTTCAGAGGGGTCATGGGAAGCATCCATCTATTCTACCATCTTGGCCCCACTCTAGGAGACAATTTTAAAAGTAGCTAGGGATTAGTGAAAAATAATCTACAAAGCCAAGCCAATCTACAAAGGACAGTCAATAAGACTAAGCTCAGACTAGCCAGCCAAGTGCCGTCGAGTCAGACCCGACTAAGCATAAACTATGCAAAAAAAGGGCAATGGAGTAATATATAGAAAGCCTTGAATGAAATAACCTGCCAGCCAATACTTATCCAGCAAAACCGTCTCTCAGATATGATGGCAAAGTAGGACATTTCCAGGAGCAGGGCCAAGATGGCAGACAAAACACATCTCTCTGATTCTCTTGGAGAACTAAGGCCTGGAACAATAATTGAACAGAGCAATGTAGACATCCAGGGAGCCCTAGAATCCAGTATAGTGTTGTCAGATTGGACTGCCAAGCCAAGTGCCATCTAACTACCTCAGTCTAACGTAAGGGAGCTGCACACTGAGTCCTGCATCTGCTGATTCACAGTTTGGGAGGACTGCAGATACAGACACTTTCTTTGTTATCCAGGTGGTGGAGACTGGGCATGAGCTGGCTAATACGCTGATTCATAGTGCTTATGTAAACAGTACATAGCACAGCAGAGAGACTGTGCTTGGGATGGCCACATATTGAGAGCCCAGCTGCTGAATGAGGGCACCATTGCCCCTCCACTTTCTCTTTTCTGAATGGCACCATAATGGTGCTATTTCATGGCAGGAAGAGCAGCTCAGAGACAACACCATTTTTGTCAGCTTGGAGGCAGAGGTCTTAGATGGGGCTAATTCTCATGTGCATCAGCATCCCCTGTTTGTAAAGTGCTTCTCCAGTAGAAAAACTGTGTTTAGGATAGTGGGGCTTACAGTTATGGGTGGAAGCTGGCATAGGATGGCAGCAAGGCTGTAATCCCTTCCTACTTTGAACCATGTAATAGCATCTGGGGACAGCCTGTGAGGTGCTTTCATTATCAGCTAGAAGGTGTGGTTTGCCACACCTGACAGCCTGACTGATTTTGGCCAGCCAAGCCAAGTGCCATCGAGAAAGATCTGACTCATGTGGTTGGATATCTTCTCATTTAGCAATAAAGTACCTTTTAAAATTAAGATCACCTGAAGAATTGACTGCTGAGCAGCCTAGCAACATCTCTTCTACCTGCCATTGATATACATCGTAGAGTTGGCTGACAGGCCCCCTGTTACTCCATAAGTTGGGTGCCATCATTGCCAGCCAGGAGTCAGTGACTGCCACCCCAGAGAGTTCACCTGGGGGCAGTCACCAGCATACACAGGTGGCTGCTGACCAACTTCCCTCTTAGAACTAAGCATCAGCTTCTCTTGAGGTAGCACTAGAGAAAGCAAACAGCTTCTAGATGGTGAGAAGAGAGCAATCAATAGGTAATCATTTAAAGAAACAGTCCACCATGGCTTCAGAAAACTCCCAAAATAAAGAATCAAAAAACTTCCTGGAGGAAGAAGCCTTTCTGAAACTATCAGAGGTCAAGTAAAAATGAATGATATACAGACACCTCCTAGAGATTACACAAAATAGAACAAAACAAAATGAAAAATTAAGAAAGCTATTTGAACTGCTGGAATATCAACAATCCAAAATCCAGCAGATCTATAATAAAATTACAGAACTAGACAACTCAATCCAAAGCCAAAATAGCAGAAATGAGCAGGTGGAAGCCAGAGTTACTGAGCTTGAGGACAGAGCAAATGGCACCAGTGTTTATGAAGAGAAATCAGAGAAAAGAAATAATAAAACTGAAGACACATTAATAAACACTTAGAACTTTATGAAGAGGGGTAACCTGCAAGTAACTGGAGTTTCTAAACAAGGAGGGATAGCTGAAAATCAATAGAATACTGTAATACGGTTGCTGACAGAAAACTTCCCTGAAATTATGAAAGAAGAGAACAGATACCCAACATGCACATTGAACAAGACAGAAACTAGACCCCAAAAGAAAGACTCGAGGATGTATTATAATCAAGCTTAATGAAATGAAACATAAAGAAAGGCTCTTAGAGGCAGTGAGGCTTAAAGCAAAGCTGACATCCAGAGGGAAGACTTGTAGGCTTCCTTATGACTTCTCAGAAGAAATGATGTTGCCCAGAAGGCAGTGGGATGACACATTCAAAACCCTGAAAGAAAAAAATTCCAATCAAGAATTTTATAGCCTGAAACAATGTCTCTCAAATGTGAAGCGGCAATTAAGACATTCACAGATAAACACAAGCTAAGAGACTTCGTGAAAACCAAACCCAAACTAAAATAAATATTGAAAGAAACTCTTTGCTTACAAAAACAAAAGCATCAAGTGTATAGTTAAAGAGGCAATGGAGGACACAGCATCCAGAATCCTACTCAGGGAAGTCATTAAACTCAGTGAAAGCTATAATATTAAAAGAAGGAAACCAGTGATCAGGAAACAAAAACTATGCCATTATCACACTAAAAAGAAGGATATATTACAGTAGTTATAGCCCTTTCAGATGGAGAGGAAATTAAAAAGATATGAAGAAGTTAAAGTCTCGTTTAAGCTTAGAACAGTAAAGGGGAATCATAGCGATAGCTCTAAGACAAAATAATAGTGTGACATATCAAAACAAGAAACATAATACAGGAGTCGCAACAAACACAAAACCAACGCTGGAAAAGATCAAAAGTCCACCCATGAAGAAGGCTGACCTAGAACAGAATACTAAGAGAAACAAAGAAAACATCAACACAAAATAAATGCACCAAAATGACAGCACTAAACACATAACTGTCAATAACCGCACTGAATGTAAATGCACTGAATGCTCCAATAGACAGCGACATCCTGGATTAAAAGACATGATCTGTCTCTATGCTACTTACAAGAAACACAACTTAGATCTCAACATATGAACAAACTGAAAATTAAGGGATGGAAAAATGTATGCCAAGCCACCAACAAACAAAGAAGAACAGAAGTGACAATACTAATCTCAGATAAAATAGATTTTAACGTAAAATCCACCATTGTGGATAAGGATGGTCAATGTTTATTGCTGAAAGTTTCAATAAATAAGCAGGACATAACAATATCAAGTATTTATGTACCCAATACCAGAGCATCTAAATACATTGAACACACACTGACAACACTGAAAAATGAGATAGATCACTCCACAATAATAGTGGGAGACTTCGACACTCCACTTTCAGTAATGAACAGATCATCCAGAAAAAAATCTCAGTAAAGACACAGAAGATCTTACAGAAACAATTAAAGAACTAGACCTCACTGACATATACAAAACTTTCTACTTATCAACAGATAAGTACACCTTCTTCTCCAATGCACATGGATATTTTCCAGAATAGACCATGTGTTAGGACATAAAGGAAGTTTCAACAAAATCCAATCCACTGAATTATTGCAAAGCATCTTCTTGGATCATAATGCCACAAAAGTCAAAGTCAATAGCAAAGGTAGAAATTTGAACTCAAGGAAACTGAACAACATCTAGCTCAAAAAGCCATGGGTTTTAGAAGAAACTAAGGATGAAATAAAGAAATTTATGGAATCAAATGACAATGAAAATGCATCATACCAGAACCTATGGGATACAGCAAAAGTAGTGCTCAGAGATCAATTCATCTCTTTAAATGCACACATCCAGAATGAAGAAAGGACCCGAATTGGATATCCATCACAAAAAACTGAAACAAGACCCATATCTCACACCTCGTACAAAAGCTAACTCATACTGGACTGAAGACCTAATTGTCAAACCTAAAATGATAAAGATCATGCAAGAAAAAATAGGGTCAACAATGGAACTTCTAATACACAGCTTGGATAAACTTAAAAATCTGACAAAGCACAATCAACAGAAGAGAAAATAGATGAATAGGAACTACTAACAATCAAACACTTTTGTTCATCCAAAGACTTTATCAAAGGAGTTAGTAGACCACCTACACAATGGGAAAAAACATTTGGAAACGACACGTTGGACTGATGTATGATGTCCATAATCTACAAGGTACTGCAAGATACCAACAATAGGAAGGTAAATTACTCAATTAAGTAATAAGCAAAGGAGGTGGACAGACATGTCACCCAAGAAGCCATTCAGGCAGCCAAAAGACACACGACAAAATGCTCATGATCATTATCTATCAGAGAAATCCAAATCAAAACTATAATGAGATACTGCCTCCCCCCAACAAAGTTGGCCATAATCCAAAGAAATAGAAAATAGCGAATACTGTAGAGGCTGTGGAGAGATCAGAACTCTCCTACACTGTTGTTGGGATTGCAAAATGTTACAAGCGCTTTGGAAAGCAATTTGACACTTCCTTAAAAAGCTGGGAATAGATATACCATTTGATCGAGTAATCCTATTGTTTGGAATATATCCTACAAAAACAAAGGCTGTAACATGAAGAGATACAGGCACACAGAAGTTTATTGGAGCACAGTCCACAATAGCAAAAGATGGAATCAACCTATATGCCCATCAACAGATGAATGGATAAACAAACTATGGTGCAAAGACTCAGTGGAACACTATGCAATGATAAACAACAATGATGATTTTAGGAAGCCGCTCATAACCTTTTTACAATTAGAAGATATGCTGAGTGAAATGAGTTAGTGGTACAGAAGATATGCTGAGTGAAATGAGTCAATGGCAAAAGGATAAATAGTCTACGAGACTCCTACTATAAGGACTCCTATGATAAGACTCTTTGATGGCTACAAGTATGAAGAAGGAAGGAGAGAGTTGGTCACAGATGAGGTAGTTGATAGAAATATGGTTAGGTGAAAGCAGTGGCAGCGCATTGTAGAAAGTACATCAGCTTTACTAGATTTCAACATAAACTGAAAGCTCTTCTAATGTCAACCCATTATTGCAAGAATAGAGTATCAGGATCAGGGTCTGGGGACCATTCTTTTCAGGGTATTGAGGCCAATTTGCAAAACTAGGCTATTGCTAAGAGAGACTTCTGTACCCCATATTGGTGAGTGGCATCTGGAGTCTTAAAAGCTAGCAAGCTATCATCTGAGGTACACCAAATGTTCCTATCTCAGCCGGAAGAGATAATGACCAAGAACAACAAAGACACGAGGAAAAAAGATCTCAGGAGACAGAGGGATCCATCTGAATGGGAAACTGTATCAACATGCGACTAGCAGAACCAGATGGTGCCTGGCCACCACCAAAGTCAACCATGATGGGGAACATGATGTTGAGTTCCTGTGGCAACACGGAAAGAATAGGGGTGCAGCTCAACTACTCTAAGACCAGACTTCATGATCCGATGGCCTGGGGGTTCCAATAGGAGCATGGCTTCTAGCCCTGATGCTGTCCCTGACCAGAAAACACTACTAAGGTCAATTCTTTGGACAAAAGTGGACTGGACTTGGGGATACATTCTGACCATATCATGTATGTACTTTATGGTTCTATGCATTTATAGGATGCTGTGTTACTGGTATCTTTCTAGATGCGAGAGAAGAGGGTGGGAATGAGGGGAGAAGAACTTGTTAAGAGGATACAACAAGTATACAATGAAAAGGAGGAATGTGCTGTCACTAGGCAAGGAGTGCAGAAGTAACAGCAGTTAGGTGGGCATGCAAAATTAATTTGGATTGTATACTTTCACTTACTCACAATTAAAAAAAAGGAGGACTTTAACAACTGAATAGAAAGTTAAGGAATTTTCAAAAACCAAACCAAAAGTACAAGAAATACTAAAAGAAGTATCTTGATTAGAAAATCAGTTACTACATAACAACTCAAGACTAAAATGCAGAACAGAGCAACTGGATATCAACACATATAGGCAAATTACAAAAACAAATCAAAGGCCAAGCAATTGAAACAGGGAAAAAGAGGGGTCTTTATGTGTACATGTAATAAATTTAGTGATAACATTCAGTGGATGAGAAGTCCTCAGAAATTGCAGAAACCCAGTGCTACGAAGTATTCTAAATAAAATCAAACATTTCCAGGGACAGAGTAGCTGGGTCAGGGGTCTGGGAACCATGGCTTCAGGGGACATACAGGTCAACTGTTGTAACAATTTTTTTTTTTTAAATAGATGTTCTACATCCCACTTTGGTGACTGGTGTCTCTGGTTTTAAAATCTAGCAAATTGCCATCTAAGTAGCTTTAACTGGTCTCAACCCACCTGGAGCAAAGGAGAAAGTGGAGCATCAACAATATGAGGAAAGCATGATCCCAAGAGACAGAAATGGCTACATGTACCAGAGACTACATCAACATGAGACCAGAAGAACTAGACGGCATCCAGCCACCACAAAAGACTGTCCTTATATGGAACTCAACAAAAAGTCCCTGATGGAGCAGGAGAAACGTGGGATACATAACTCAAACTCCAGTAAGAAGACCAGACTTGTTTGTCTGATAGACTGCCCAGTCCCCAGAAGACATGGTCCCTAAACTCTTTGTTAACCTAGAACTGAAACCTTTCTGAAGCCAACTCTTCAGAGAAAAACTAAACTGGTATATAAGACCTAAAATCTTACTGGTCAAGAGTATGTTTCTTGACTTGGGCACATACCAGAGAAAAACTCGCAGCTCCTGTTCAGGGTCTTTAGTTAATAATGGAGGTGTACAGGAACTCGTTAAATGGACATGAGAAATACAGGTTGGAGGGGAGGGATATCATGTCACAGCATGTGAAGAGTAGTTGTGGCCAGATGGCAATGTGTGTTTAAGTTTCTGTATAAAAAACTGTTACTGTAAACTTGCACTTAACAATAAATATGTAGTCATAATCTTTCATGTGATGAGAAAGTCAAGGAAACATGCCGAAATTACATTTAGAAAACAGGTATAAATATTCAGGTAAAACCACAAAGGAAATTAACAATCTTAAGAATCCAGATTAAAAAAAAAAGAAACAAACAAACAAGAAAAGCATACAATCTCAGCAAATACAAAAGCAACAGCATCAAAAAAGATGAAAATACTCAAAGATAAACAACTCAGCAATGAAAACTAAGTGGAACAAAGGAATTGTTTACAACATGCACAGAAAGACATCAAAATGACAGCACTAAACTCATACCTATCAATAATTACTGAGTGTAAGTAGATTATTTGTACCAATACAAAGATCGAAAGTACAGATAGGATTTAAAAAAATGATCCATCTGTACATTTCCTATAGGAGACACAACTTAGACTTAAAGACACAAAAAAACTAAAACTCAAAGAACAGAAAAAAATACGCAAAGCAAAGAACATTCGAAAAAGAACAGGAGTGGCAACATTAAGTTCTGATAAAAGACTTTAAAGTAAAATCTACTGCATTAGATAAGGAACAACACTACATTATGATTAAATGGTCAGTACTCCCAGCCAAGCCAAGTGCTTTTTTTTTATACAGCCAATGACATGGCTCCAAAATATATAAAACAAACTCTACTGTATTGAAAATAGAAATACACAACTCCCCAATAATAGTAGCAGATTTCAACACACCACTTTCAGTGACGGACAGGAGATACAGAAAAAAGCTCAGTAAAGACATGGAAGATCTAATTGCCACATCAACCAACTTGACCTCATAGACATCTCCAGAACACTCCACAAAACAGCAGCCAGTTATACATCATTTTACAACCCATATGGAATATTCTCTAGAAGAGATCATGTATTAGGTCATAAAGCAAACCTTTACAAAATTCAAAGTGTTAAAACATTACAAAGTATATTTTAAGACAATAAAGCCATAAAATTAAAAAACAGTAACACAAACAGCAGGAAAAAAATCAAACACATGTTAAGTGAATAACACCTTGCTAAGAAAACTACTAGGTTAAAGAAGAAATCACAGTCAGAATAAAAAAATTCACAAAATCAAACGAGAACAAAAGTACATCTCACCAGAATCCTTGGGATACAGCAAAACTGGTGCTCAAAAGTCAATTTACCTCAATAAATACACACACCAGAGATGAAAGGTCCCAAATGAAAGTATTAACACTATAACTTAAACAACTAAAAATAGAGCAGCTAAAGAAATCCTGAGGCACCAAAAGAAAGCAAATAATAAAAATTAGAATAGAACTAAATGAATTAGAAAAATGATTGAAAATGTTATCAAGACCAAAAGCTGGTTCTTTGGAAAGATGAACAAAACCAATAAACCACTGGTCAAACTAATAAAGAAAAACAGGAGAAGAAGCAAATAGCCTGAATAAGAAGTTAGATGGACAATATCACAGCAGATTCAGTTAAAATATATATTAAAAAAAGAATCATAAGAGAGTACCATCGAGAATGGTACTCTAATAAATTAAAAAATCTAGAGGAAATGAACAAATTTCTAGAAAAACACTACTAACCTGAGCTAACACAAAGAGAGGAAGAACAACTAAATAAACCTGTTAAAAAGAAGAGATTGAAAAGGTAATTTAAAAACTCTGCCCCCCCACCCCAAAAAAAATCCCTGGTCCTGATGGATTCCCTAGAGAATTCTACCAAAACACTAGAGAAGAGTTAAAGGCATTTCAGAGCGTAGGAAAGGATGGAATACTCCCAAACTCATCTTATGAAACCAGGATAAACGTGATACCAAAAGCACATAAGGAAAGAATGCAAAAGGGTACATCAAGTGGTCCCAACTCAGCAGGGACAGATTATCAACGAGGACCAAAATGACATAAGGTAAAGACAACCCAGAAGATAGAGAGACTCACATGAGTGGGTACTTACATAGACTTGGAACCGGAAGAACTGGATGGTGTCCAGCCATCACCAGTAATAGCTGAGATGGAGCTCACTAAGTTGAGTCTCACTGGCAACATGAGAATAAAAAGGGGTGCACCCTGAGACCACCACTAAAAGACCACAATTGATGGTCCAGTGGCTTTGGGGTTCCCCTGGGAGCATGGATTCTGGCCCTGATGCTGCCCTTGCCCATAAATCACATCGAAGGTCCACTCTTTGGACACGAATGGATTGGACTTGGCGATGCAGCGTGACCATATATTGAATGCACTTTATGGTTCTATACGTCTATAGGATATCATCCTGCTGACCTCTGGCTGGAGGAAGGAGAGTGGGTGGAGAGGAGGGGAAAGGAGACTGTTGAGAGGAGGAGACATATATGGAGCAGAGAGGAACAGTGTGCTGTCACTGGGCAGGGAGAGCAGTGGAAGCTGCATATAGGTGGGCACATAAATTTATGTGGGAATGTACATTTTCACTCAGTCATAATAAAATAAACAAATAAAATTATAGACCAATGTGTATCTTGAAATTAGATGCAAAAATCCTCAACAAAATTCAAGCCAATAGAGTTCAACTATATACGTGAAAAAAAAATAGTTCACCATGACCAAGTGGTATTCATATCAGGGATAGAGGGATGGTTCAACTTTAGAAAAACAATAAATGTGATCAGCTACATCAATTAAAGACAACAATCACTTGGTTTTATCGATTGATGCAGAAAAAGCATTTGACAAAGTCCAACACACATTCATATTAAAAACTCTCAGCAAAATAGGAGTAGAAGTGAAATTCTTTAACATCATAAAGGACATTTATACAAAGCCAACAGCCAATGTCATCCTACACAGAGATAGTCTAAAAGCTTTCCCCTTGTAAGCAAGAGTCAGACAAGGATGCCCTTTGTCAATACTTTTATTCAATATTGTACTGGAAGTTACAGCAGAGCACTCATGACAGACAAAGAAAGAAAGAAAGAAAAGGCACCCAAACTTGTAAGGAAGAAGTAAAAGTAGCACTATTTGTAGATGTTATGATCTTAGACACAGGAAACCTTAAGGAATCCCAAAAGAAACTACTGGAACTGATAGACGACTTCAGCAAAGTATCAGAATACAAGATAAACATACAAAAATAATCAGTTGGATTCCTTTACACAATAGAGAAAAATCAAAGAGGAAATCACTGGATCAATAATACCATTTGCAATAGCCCCCCGAAAGATAAAATACTTAGGAATAAATCTAATGAGAGAAGTAAAACACCTTTTCAAAGAAAATAGCAAGACACCACTGCAAGAAACGAAAAGACACCTACATAGGAGGATGGCCAATTAAGTTCACAAACTCATCTTAGAAAAAGTGCTACATACCTCCTTATTGCTGAATATCACTAAGGTCACCTTTGAAGTACTCCCCTTAGGAAGCTATGCACCAAAACCAGTGCCTAGTTTACCCTTCAAAGAAACTTTGGAACTCTTTTTCTGGAATGGCCATCAGAGCCGTCATTGTATTACCCTTGATGTGCTGAATGTCATCTAAATGTCTTCCTTTCAATATTTCCTTTATATTTGAGTAAAGAAAAATGTCACTGGGGGTCAGATCAGGTGAGTAAGGATGGTTTTCCAATACAGATACTTGTTTACTGGCTAAAAACTCCCCCACAGATAACTACACAGTTAAGTCTGCAAGTTTGCCACCTTGTCATTGTGTGCAATGGCCATTCCAGAAAGAGTTCCAAAATCGCTTGAAAGTGTGGACTAGGCGCTTGCATCAGTACATACTTCCCAAGGGGAGTACTCCGAAGGTGACCTTAGTGGTATTCAGCAATGAGGTATGTAGCACTTAGAACAATTAAGTTCGTGGACTTAATTATCAGACCTCATAGTTGTCTGTGAGGCAGGTTTTAACTAGAAAACAAGTAACTGTATTGGAACATCCTCCCTACTCACCTGATCTGGCTCCCAATGACTTTTTTGTTTTCTTGAAGATAAAGAGACTATTGAAAGGGAGACTGTTGGATAACATTCAGGACATCAAGAGTAAACAGCAAAACCTCTGACGATCATTCCAGAAAATGAGTTCCAAAATTGCTTTGAAGGGTGGACTAGGCACTAGCCTCGGTGCATAGTTTCCCAAAGGGAGTACTTCAAAGGTGAGCTTAGTGATATTCAGCAATGAGGCATGTAGCATTTAGGACATTTAAGTTCGCAGACTTAATTGTCAGAGCTCATTTAAGTGCAGAAACCTATCTTACTCATGGATAGGGATTCAGCATCATGAAAATATCTATTCAACTCAAAGTGATAGATAAATACAATGCAATCCCAATATAAAATCCAACTGCATTTGTTAATTAAATGTAGAAACAAATCACCAACTTCATATGGAATGAGAAGAAGCCCCAGATAAGTCAAGCATTAATGAAGAAGAAGAACACAGTAGGAGGCCTCACATTGCTTGAGTTTAGCACATAGTACACTGTCACAGGAGTAAAACCAGCCTGGTTCTGGTACAAAAACAGTCACATAGATCAATGGAACAGAATTGAGAATCCAGACATGAAATCATCTACCTATGAGCAGCTGGTTTTTTATGAAGGCATAAAGTCCCTAAATTGGGGAAAAGACAGTCTCTTTAGCAAATTGTGTTGGCATAAATGGAGATCAAACTGCACAAAAAAATGAAACAAAACTTATATATCACACCATGTACAAAAATTAACTCAAAATGGATCAAAGACCTAAATATAAAATCTAAATGGATAAAGATCATGGAATTAAAAATAGGGCCAACTCTAGGAGCTTTAATACACAGCATAAACAGAATGTAAAATATTTCTAACAATGTACAAACACAAAAAGAAAAATTATGTAACTGGGAACTCCTAAAAATTAAACACTTATGCTCATCCAAAAACTTCACCAAGAGAGTAAAAATGCAACATACAGACTGAGATTTTTTTTTGCTATGACAAAGCCGATCTGTGTCTAATCTCCATAATCTGCAAAATACTGCAAATCCTCAACCACAAAAAGACAAATAATTTGTTAAAAAATGAGCAAAGGATATGAACAGACACTCCACTGAAGAAGACATCCAGACAGCCAACAGATACATAAGGAAATGTTCACAAACATTAACCATTGCTGCTGTTGTTAGATGCCATCAAGTTGGTTCTGACTCATAGTAACCCTATGAACAACAGAACAAAACACTGCCTGGTCTTGCATCATGTCCACAATAGTTATTATGCATAAGCCCATTGTTGCGGCCACTGTGTCAATCCATCTTGTAGAGGGTCTTCCTCTTTTTCACTGACTGTCCACTCTACCAAGCGTGATGTCCTTGTGGAGATACTGATCTTTCCTGACAACATGTCCAAAGTATGTAAGACACAGTCCTGCCATCTTTGCTTCCAAGGAGAACGCTGGCTGTACTTCTTCGAGAACAGATCTGTTGGTTCTTTCAGCAGTCCATGGTACATTCCACACTCTTCTCCAACACCACAATTCAAAGGCATCAATTCTTTTTCTGGTTTCTTTGTTCATGGTCCAGCTTTCACATGCATATGATGTACTGAAAATACCATGGCTTGGGTCAGGCACATTTTAGTCTTCAAGGTGACATCCTTACTTTTGAATATGTTGAAGAAGTCATTTGCAGCAGATTTTCTCATAGCAATGTGTCTTTTGTTTTCCTCATTGCTGCTTACAATAGCGTTGATTGTGGACCCAAGTAAAATGAAATTCTAGATAACTTCACTCCTTTCTCCATTTATTACAGTGTTGCCTACTGGTCCACTTGTGAGCATTTTTTCTTTCCTGATGTTGAGGTGCAATCCATATTGAAGGCTGTGGTCCTTAATCTTCATCAGTAAGTGTCCCAAATCTTCTTCATTTCCAGAAAGTAAGGTGGTGTCGTCTGTACAACCATTAACCATTAGAGAAATCCAAATCAAAACTACAATGAGATACCATCTCACCCCCACAAGGCTGACATTAATCCAAAATTCACAAAATAATAAAGGTTGAGGAGGTTGTGGAGAGAATGGAACTCGAATGCACTGATGACAGAAAGGTAAAAGAGTACAATCACTTTGGAAATTGATTTGGTACTTTTTTAAAAAATTAGAAATAGAAATATTATATGATTCAGCATGCCACTTCTTGGAATATATCTTAAAAAATAAAGGTATCACACCAATAGATGTATGCACACCTATGTTTATTGTAGCACTGTCCACAATAACAAAAAGATAGAATCAACCTAGGTGCCCGTAAACAGAAGAATGAATAAACAAAGTATGGCACATTCACACAGCAGAATACTGTATAATGGTAAAGAACAATGATGAATTTAGAAAACATCTCATAATATGGAGGAATCTTGAAGACATTAAGCTTGAATAAAATCGGTGAGTTTCAAAAATGACAAAATTTTATGAGACCTCTATTACAAGGACTGAAGAAAGGGTTTAAAAATAAAAGAAACCCAACTTTGATGGTTACGAAGGTGATGAGGGAGGAAGAGGAGTATTCTTTGATTAGATAGTATTCTTTTATTAGATAGTAGAAAGGGGTTAGGTTAGGTGTAGGGAGGGACAATGCACAGTAGAAGGGAGGTCAGCATGGCTGGACTAAACCAAAAGCTAAGAAGTTTCCTAAATATAACCCATTACTTTAAAGGACAGAGTAACAGAAGCAGGATTCTGGGGACTATGCTTTCAGCAGACATGTAGGTCAACTGGTATAACAAAGGTTTTTTTAAGACAATATTCTACATCCCACTTTGGTTAGTGGTGCCTAGGGTCTTACAAACTGGCGATTTTGGCCATCTCAGTAGCATCAATTGGTCCCAACTCACCGGGAGTGTAGGATAATGAGACTTCAAAGACATAAGGAAAATAGGAGCCCAGGAGACAGAAAGAGCTGCCACATAATCCAGATACCTCATTAACAGAAGACCAGAAGAACTAGATGGTGCCTTTCCACCATCAATGACTGCCCTGTCAGGGAATTCAACAGGGTCCCTGATGCAGTGGGAGAACAGTGGGTGTGCAGAACTCAAACTATATTAAAAAGACAAGTTTTGATGGTAGAATAGGTTGAAGGTTCCCCAGAAGACATGGTCCCTGGACTCAGTTAGGCTGGAGCTGAAATCAGTCCCGAAGTGAACTCTTCAGACAAAGATTAGACTGGACTGTATGACATAAAATGATACTGGTGAAGAATGTACTTCTTTGTGTAAGTATATATGTGAGGCTAACTGGGCAGCTTCTGTCCATAGAAGAGACGTCAGGGCAGTGGGCAACAAGAGCTGGCTGAATGGGCACATGAAATACAAGGTGGAAATATGAGTATACTGTCTCAGGGTGGAGAGAGCCCTTAGAGTTACATAAGAGTGTGTGTAAGTTTTTGTATGCCAAATTGACTTTGTAAAGTTCCACTTAAAGGACAATAAAATACATGTGTGTGTGTGTGTGTGTGTGTGTGTATGTGTATACATGTGTGTGTATATATATATAATATGTGCATCAAATTGACTGGGCCATAATTCTTGGTACTGCGTGATTTTACTATATGTTGTAAATCCTGCCTCTGTGGTGTTAATGAAGGAGGACAGCAGACAGTTGTGATAGTGAGGCAGGACTCAATCTATAGGCTTAGATTGTGTTGCAAACCAATTTTCTGGGACACAGAGGAAAGGGAAGTAAGCGGAGTGCTGAAGACCTCATACCACCAGGAAAGAAACACCAGGTGTAAAGAGCACACTTTGGACTTTGTCTCTGCAATGAAAAGCACCCTGTCTAGGGTAATATTGATGACAAAGACCTTTCCCTAGAGCCAATAAAGAAAGTCTTTCCCTGGAGCTGAAACCTTGAATTTGGACTTTTAGCTTACTTTTCTGTGAGAAAATTAATTTCTCTTTATTTAAGCTATCTACTTATGTATTTTCTGTTATTGCAGCCCTAGATGACTAAGATAGCTTGTCACGGTTCTTTACATGGTGGGATGTGTAAAACATTCATTCTTGTGGTTTCTGGGTCATTAGTAGTCATGCAAAAATTGAATTGCTGCAGTTTTCCATTGACTTTAATCATAGGGCATGATAGTAAATTTACTAAGAGATGCAATATGAAATGTCCTGTATTCTGGACATACTCTACTTCACCTCCATTATGTAATGTCAATCTAATATACCTTTGGTAATAAGGATGAATCACACCAGCCAACATGGTAACTACATTCTTTGCCTGCTGATCCAGAGACACGAGGCTCAACAACATGTCAGGTGATATTCTTGACTTCCGGTTCAACAGAATCAGTGTTGTGGTCCCTAGTAGGAGCATTCCTTTCTTTGAAACTAAGACCTCTAGACTCCTCAGAGCATAGGAACATGGGGATAGTAAGTAAAAATACTACAAGTGATTCACTAGGGGTAATAGTGAGTGGGGCCACTCCAATTTCCACCTTTGGGTTTTGGAAGCATGAATCCTGGCTCTGGGAGAAACAGCACCATATATTAAATGCTAGTTTAGAGCATATACAGACTCCAGGAGAACATAGCCCTAATACTGCAAGGTATTGCCAATCAATTGGTGCTGTTACTTCGTCTTTAAAAGTATATTCCATAATTTCATCACGACAGCTGCCTCAGGATTATAGAAAACATGGTAAAACCCATGAAATACATGAACATGGGCCCATTGGTGCTTTTCATTTACTGTAAAGTGAGTTCCTTGATCAGACGCAGTTCTGTGTGAGATACCACAATGGTAAATAAGGTATTCTCTACATCCATGGGTGGTAGTGGCAGAACCACTGTATACAAGAAAAGCTAACTCATATCCGGAGAAACTGTCCCAGTAAGGACAAAATGTTGTTCTTTCCATGATGGAAGTGGTACAATGTAATCAATTTGTCACTAGGCTGCTGGCTTATTTCCTTGAGGAATGCTGCCATATTGGGGATTCAGTGTTGGTCTCTCCTGTTGGGAGGTTGTACACTGAGCAGTGGCTGTAGCCAAGACAGTTGTGGTGAGAAAAAATACATGAACCTATTTATAACCTCCAACACTGCCGCCATGTGTATTTTCCCATTGGACATGAGTTTTCTCTAAGTCAAACGATCATAGGGAACACCACCAATGAAGCCATAGGTGCATACTGGAAGAAGGTAGGTAATGTGACAGCACTGGGGACCATGGGCATTTTGATGACTTTCTTTTTTTATTTAAGTGAATTTTATTGTGATTTAAGAACAATTTTGTAATTTATATCAATTTGCCATATAACACCCTGAATGTTCATCACTATTCTAACTGTTCTCCCCTCCTTCTCCCACATGCAAAGTGACAGCACACTTCCCCATTCATCCAGAACCTCCTGCGACCATTTGACCAAGATCTGACACCCTAAGCCTACCACGTTGGCTCCAGTGATGAACTTCTAGAACAGCCCTGTGTGCATATTTAAGTCCAAAGTTTTGTTCATTGCCAGCCTCAGTCTACTCTTTATATATTCTAGCTCAGTCTTTGGAGAGTTGGCCCAGGTGTCAGATGCAGTTTGGAGTTACAGAGTCCAGGGGCCAAACTCCCAGCCCTCCAGTCTGATGGACCATCAATTGTGGTCTTTAGGTAGAGTTACAGCTCTGCCCTCTAATCCTTTTCCTGCTGTGTCTGGGGCTCTGTACCATGCACCCCATTTAGGCAGTCCTTGGTGGTGGCTGGGCACCATCTAGTTCTCCTGGTCCCAGGCTGAAACAGACTCTGGCTCACATGACCCCTTCCATCTGGTGGGCTCACAATTTCCTCCTATCCTTAATGTCCACCATTCGTCTCCAGTCCAGGTGGATTGGGACCAACTGATGTTACTTACATGGCAGCTTGCTAACTTTTAAGACCCCAGATACCACTCACCCTGGTGGTATGCTGAACATTTTCTTAAGAGAAAAAGAAAAGAAAGCTTTGGTATGGCAATTAGTTTTGATGTCCCCTGAAAGCATGGTCCCATGTCTCCAGATTCTGTTTCTCTGTCCTCCCGCAGAGGTGGGCCACATTTAAGGAACAGTTTAGTTTTCAAGTAGAGCACTTGTGAGTACCTCTTTCCTAGTACGTGCTGTCACAGCCTACACGCAACTCAAATCCTAACTGCTATCTAATTTGTATAAATCCCTCTCCCTCCTTCCCCATCCTTGTAACCATCAAAGATTGATTTCTTCTGTGCTTAGATGATTTGTTGCATTCTTGTAATAATGGTCTCACACAATATTTTTCCTTTTGCATCTGGCTAATTTTACTCAGCATAATGTCCTTCAGATGTTATCAGATATTTCCCTAAGCCATCATTGTTTCTTATCATTGATAATATTCATTATACGAATGTACCATAGTTTAGACATTCGTCTGTTGATTGGCATCTAGGTTGGCTCCATCTTTTTGCTATTGTGGAGAGAGCTGCAAAAAACATTGGGGTGCATGTATCTGTTTGAATGGTGGCCCCTAATTCTCTGGGATATATTCCAAGGAGTCAGATTGCTGGCTCATGCGGTATTTCCATATCTAGTTTTCTAAGAAGGTGCCAAATCGATTTCTGTAGTGGTTATACCCTTTTACACACCTACCAACAGGGTAGAAGAGTCCAGTCTCTCCACGTCCTCTCCAGCATTTATCATTTTGTGTTTTTTGGATTATTACTAGCCTTGTTGGGGTGAGATGGTATCTCACTGTAGTTTTGATTTGGATTTCTCTGATGGTTAGTGATCATGAACATTTCCTCATGTATCTGTTGGAATCCTGTATGTCTTCTTTGGTGAAGTGAGTGTTCATGTCCCTTGCCCATTTTTAATTGAGTTGTTTGTCTTGTTGAGGTTTTGCAGTATCTTGTACATTAGACATCATTTGGAAGTGTGGTAGCCAAAAATTATTTCCCACTCTGTAGGTAGTCTTTTTATTCTTTTGATGAGGGCTTTGAATGAGCATAAATGTTTGATCTTTAAGAGTTCTCTTTTGTCTATTTTCGTTTCTGGTGTTGAAGGGTTGTTGGTGATTTTTTGTAGACTGTTAATGCCATGGATTAGGACTTCCATTGTCTTCCCAATTTTTTCTTCCAAGATCTTTATTGTTTTAAGTTTTATGTGAGTATTTAGGTCTTTGGGCCCATGAAGGGAGCACGAATGCATGTACAGGCCTTAGAGCTGTAAGGGAACAAGGGTACTATACTCCAGAAACTTGGGGTGACAGGGCCCAGGAAGGCCACGTGATTGCACAGTGTGGTGGTCAGGATTATGTCAATGTGGCTACTACGTATTTGGCTGCTGTGTTAAGTGGCAGGGCGGGGTTTGTGGTGGCTCTCTGCCCCTCAGATCTCATCTCGTGACCTTTGACTACGGCGGCTGGTTGCTCACATGGCCAGGAGCTCCTGCTCTCTGCTTCCAGCATCTGGTTCCGGGACTTGAGCTAGCAGCTGTTGGACTCATCAGTCCTTACAGTCAGCACTTGAGAGTCCTGCTCCCCGACCTGCCGATCCTGGGTTCGCCAGCCTCTGCCCACTCCTGCTCCCTGACCTGCCGATCCTGGGTTCGCCAGCCTCTGCCTGCTCCTGCTCCCTGACCTGCTGATCCTAGTTTTGCCAGCCTCTGTCGCTTCGTCTCGCCACCAGCTTGGGATCCACTGACCTACACAACTGGTGATCTAGAACTCTGCTCTCTGACTTGCTGACCTTGGGTTCCTCAGCTTCCGTGGCCACGTGAGGCTTGTGCCAGAGCTTGGGACATTCAGCTTCTGTGATTACGTGAGCTGTTTCCTATATTTGTATCTATCTATCTATATAAATCTTTCCTTGTACCTACATGTGTTACTGGTTTTGCTTCCCTAGAAAACCCAGCCTAAGACACACACACAGCCCAGTAGGCCTTAAAGCCATGTGGGCCTAAGAGGCCAAGGTGACCCAGGGAGATGAGTAGGAGAGCATGGGCCCAAAAAGGAATCACAGATGTGTGTACAGACCAGTAGGCCTTAGAGCCATGAGGGGCTAACAGTCCTAGGTTCCAGTGAACTGGAGCAACAGGCCAGGGAACTGTGGCGCCCAGGAAGGCAGCATGAATGTGCACACAGCCTGCAGGCTTCAGAGTCACACAGGGACAAGAGGCATAAGTCCTCACAAAACTGGGCAGTGGAGCAAGTGAGTGTGGGACCTAAGAAGGCAGTGTGAATGCATGTGCAGCCTAGTAGGCCTTAGAGCCATACAGGGCCAAGAAGCTTAGGTTCTGGCAACCTAGAGTGACAGGACAGGTAAGCACAAGGTCCAGGAAGGTGGGGTAAATGCGCATGTCTCTACTGGTGCATTTAGACTATTTACTTCAGTGTGATTATTGGTATGTATGAGCTTAGTGTTGTCATGTTGGTGTTCTTCTTTGTGTGTTGTGAGCAATTCCTCTGTTCCATTCAGTTTTGTGTACTGACTCTTTTTACTTATGAGTTTTCTTTACCTGTCTTTCAGTGTTTATCATTTTGCATTTGCTGAGACTTCATGATTTGCTTTTTTTTTGACATTTTGATGTGTAGAATTGTAGGTTTCTGTTCCAGTTACTTCCTTATACTCCTTTATTAATCTAAAAGTAATTCTGTCTATGTTATCTTTGTATTTCCTAGGCCTCTTCCCCATTTGGAAGATCTGTGTTTACATGAATTTGACCTTCCTTTTGTATGATGTTGTCATAAGTTAAATCCTGAGATCTCTGAATTTCTATTTTTGTGATGTGGCTTTGAATACCTTTTGCAGATTTCCTACCCTGATGATATCTGGGTGCTCTGTCAAATATTGAATATTCTAGTGTATGTCTAACATTATTGATATTTATAATCAAAGAACTTCCATCAGTGTTTCTTGTAGTTTTGGTTTGGTTTTTACATATTCTCTAAATTTCTGCAGAAGTCCTAATTTTACCTTCATATGTGACAATGTTTTCAGGGTATATAATTCTCAGTTGGCAGATTTTGTTTGTCTGTTTCCTTTAGGGCTTTGTATATGTTGTCTCATTGTCTTCTTGCCAGCATGGTTTCGCTTGAGTAATCTGAACTTAGTCGTAATGACTGTGTACATTTTTGTTTGTTTGTTTAAATCTAGCTGCCTTGAGTAGACTCTCCTTGTCTTTAGTTTTACTGAGTTTGGTTATAAAATGCCTTAGTGTATTTCTCTGGGGATCTGTCTTGAGTGGGGTTCAATGACAATCCTGGATGGATATCTTCACTTTCATGATACCAGGGAAGTTCTCTGTTAGCAGGTCTAAAAATTCTCTCTGTGCTTTCAGTTATCCCTCCTTGTTCTGATATTCCAGTGATTTATATATTATTCCTCTTGATAGAATCCCACTTAACTCTTAGTGATTCTTCACTTTTACTGAAACTTTTATCTGATTTTTCCTCATGTATGCTGGTGTTCCGACTCGATGGCACTTGGCTTGGCTATGCTGGTGTTGTTTACTTTGTCTTAATTCTTGCTAATTCTGCATTCCATTTCCTCGATCTTGTTCCTTTCACTTTCTATGGAGTTGTCAAGCTCAGCAATTTTGGTGTTTATGTGTCAAATTTCAGATGCTGCTCAAGCATTTCTCACAGCTTCTTTAGTTTTTCAGTGTGCTGTGATGCATTTTTCTTGATCTCTTTCCTGATATGTTGCACTGGTGTATACATCAGTCTTTTGTATTCTACCTCTGATAATTTTATGTCTGTGAAATCCAATGATTATTTGTTTTGGGTGTTTTCACCAGCACTGGTAGTCTGCTTTTTTAGATGTTTAGAAATTTATTGTTGTCTGCAAGTCATCAGAAAGTCATTGAAATTTTTCTTTCATTACTGTGATTCAAGCTGCATCTATAGATATTCAAAACTTTTCAGTTGGTTTGATTTTGGAGACTTGATAATTCAGCTGGCCTGTCTGCTGTCTCTGTTTGGAGCCTGGGCCAGGGCTTCTCTTTGCCATCTGGTGACCTTCTGCATCATGAACTCACTGCCCTCTGCTGTGGTGGATGGGTCAGCCAGGTTCTTCTCAGTCTAATCTGGTGAGTGTTCATTCACCCGATCCTGCACTAATCTGGTCTGTACTCACTTGTGTCTCTTCCCAGCACCCATACATGTGCTGCCTTGCTGGACCATCCTTGCAAACGTACTGCCTTCCTGGACCATCCTTGCAAACGTGCTGCCTTCCTGGGCCACGTGTGCATCCACGTTGCCTTCCTGAGCCTTGTGCTCACCTATCCTGCTGCCCTAAGTTGCCAGGACCTAAGGATCTTGTCTCTGCACGGCTCTAAGGCCTGCCAGGCTGCACATGCATTCACACTGCCTCCCTAGGTCCCACACTCACTTGCTTCATTGCCCAGTGTTGTCAGCACTTGTGCCTTTTGACCCTCTGTGACTCTGAAGCCTGCCAGGCTGTGTGCACATTCATGCTTCCTTCCTGGGCTCCACAGTTCTCTGACTTGTTGCCCTAGGTCACTGGAACCTAGGACTGTTAGCCCCTCATGGCTCTAAGTAAGGTCTGCTGGGCTGTGCACACATCTATGATTCCTTTCTGGGACCATGTTCGTCTGCTTATCTCCCTGGGTCACTTTGGCCTCTTAGGCCCACATGGCTTTAAGGCCTACTAGGCTATGTGCACAATCATGTGGCCTTCCTGGGCCCTGTGCTCTCCTGCCCTGTCACCCCAAGTTTCTGGAGTCTAGTACCCTTTTTTCCCTCACAGCTCTAAGGCCTGTGCATGCATTCACTCTGCTTTCACAGGCCCAAGGTCTCCTGTCTCATCACCCAAGTCACTGAAGACTAGTCCTCTGGCATCTTGCAGTTCTAAGGCCTACTAGGCCACCCATGTGTTCACATCCTCTTCCCGGGCCCCATGGCCTCCTGCCCTATCACCCCAAGTTGCCTAGTCCTCTTGGTCTCTTGGATGACTTATTTGTGCCTTCATGTCTGTAAAGGATTGAATTGTGTTCCCCCCAAAATGTGTATAGCAATTTACCTAGGGCATATATATATTCCCATTGAACAATGACAGGGATGGTTGGTAAAAAAAGCTGACTGATATACATAGGACATATCATCCTGTCCACTTGATTGTTAAAATCTTAATCTGGTGAGGTCATCCTTTTGTGAGCATTCACACAAGAGGCAAATATCTTCACTTCTTTGAGATCTATTTATATAACTCTTCTCCATACCTCCTTGTCACCAATTTTCCAGTCTTGTTTCTTCCAAGTCCCTAACCATCCAGGTAAATGATTGATAACAGCTCATGATTTGGCATATGTTTTAGTCAGCTAGGGCTGCTCTAACAGAAATACCACAGAGTGGATGGCTTTAAAAAAAGAAGGTTTATTCTTACACAGTCCAGTAGGCTACAAGTCCAAATTCATGATGTTCGCTCCACGGGAAGGCTTTCTCCCTTGTCGGCTCTGGAGGAAAGTCCAGCATTGCATCATTCTTTGTCTAATGAGCATCCTGGTGCAGGAATCTCAGGTCTAAAGGATGGGCTCTTCCCTCCCGGTGTGGCTTTCTTGATAGTGTGAGGTTCCCAAATCTCTGCTTGCTTCCTTTTCCTTTTATCTCTTGTAGGATGAAAGGATTAAGGGTGGGGCAAGCCATACTCCAGGGAAACTCCCTTTACAGTAGAGCAGGGAGGTGATTCTATGAATGGATTTACAGCCCCATCCTGGTCCTTTAACATACAGCATAGGAAAATCATAAAACAGAGGACAATATCAAAATACTGGGACTCATGGCCCAGCCACATGGCTACATATATTTTTTAGGGGACACAATTCAATCCATGACAGTACACAATCACATATCTAGCCATTTCTCCTTTCAAGCAAAGTGAATAACCGGGTGCACTTCTTGAACTTCTCCCCATTTAGAGGCTTTCCCATTACCACTATTCTTGAGGGATATGCCATAAAAGGGCTGTAGTAAAGCAGCTTTTCACTTTCAATTGATGTCTCTATATCACACAGAGCCATCTGTAACCAGGCATGAGTTTTCTCTAAGTCAACTGATCATAAGAAATCCCTCCATGAGGTCATAGGTGCAGAGTGTTAGAAGGTAAGTAACATTACAGGAGTGGAGACAATAGGCATTTGGACAAGTTTATCGTGTAACATTTATGCCTTCAGTTCTGTCATCGATTGAACTGCATCCCCCAGAAATGTGTGTAGCAATTTGTCTAGGCCATCAGTCCTGGTATTATGTAATGTTCTTACGTGCTGTAAACCCTGCCTCTATGATGTTAATAAGGGAGGATACTCTGCAGTTGTGTTGGTGATGCAGGACTCAATGTGTAAGATTATATGGTGCCTTGAGGCAATCTCTTAAGAGATTAAAGAAAGAAGCTAGCAGAGAGATGTGGGGACCTCATACCACCAAGAAGCAGTGCTGGGAGGACAGCACATCTTTTGTAAAGGACTCAAGGTTTCTGCATCTCAGAAGTGACCAGAGCAGGGAAGACTGACAACAAGGAACTTCCTCCAGAGCCAAAAACAGAGAAAGACTTCTCAAGCCAATGCCCTGAATTTGGATTTGTAGCTACTGAACTATGACAGAATAAAATTTATCTTTCTAAAGCCATCCACTTGTGCTATTTCTGTTATAGCAGCACTAGATGACTGAGACATTGTCTTGTTTTATTTTTGTGGTTGATTATCTTAATTGATTTTCTAATGTTGAATCATCCTGTATCATTGTTATGAATCCCCATTGGTCATAGCGAATTATTTTTTTGATATGTTGTTGAATTTTATTGGCTAGCATTTTTCCTGTGGGCTTTTGCAGCTAAGTTTATGAGAGATAATAGTCTGTAATTTTTCCCTTTTGTGGTGTTTTTACCTGTTTTTGTATCAAGGTTATGCCAGCTTCATAAAATGAGCTTGAGAATATTCCATCCTTTTCCATGCTTTACCTCTGTTTGAGTTAGTTTAGCTAGGTAATGTGTTTTTAGAAATTTGTCTGTTTCCACTAGGTTTTTATTTTTTTTTAGAGAACAATTTTTCACACTATTTTGTTATGCTTTTTAATTTCACTTGAGTCTGTTGCGATGTCACCCATCTCATTTCTTTCTCAGGTTATTTCCTTCCTATTCTGTTTTTCTTTTGTCAGTTTGCCCTGCAGTGTATCGATTTTGTAGCTGTTCTCAAAGAACCATCTTTTGGTCTCTAACTCTTTCAATCATTTTTCTATTCTCTAATTTATTCAGTTCTGCTCTACTTTTTATTATTTGCTTTCTTCAACTTCCTGAAACTTTCTTTTGCTGCTCTCTTTCTACCTGTTTGAATTGTTGTGTTTATGCTTTGACTTGGGTCCTTTCTTCCTTTGGGGTATGTGCATTTATCGAAATAAATTGACCTCTGAGCCCTGCATACAAAACAGAAATAAACAGCTCCACAATAATAGTAGGAGAGTTCACCACATCACTTTTGATGATGTACAGAACATTCAGAAAAGGTTCAATAAAGACACAATGACCTAAATGCCACAGTCCACCGACTTGACCTCACAGATATATACAGAACACTCCATCCAACAGCAGACTAGTATACTTTCTTTGCCAATGCACATGTAACAGTCTCCACAGGAGACCACATACTAGGCCATAAAACCAGCCTTAACAAAATCTAAAGGACTGAAATATTGCAAAGCATCTTTTCACAACATAAAGCCATAAAATTCAAAATCCATTGCAGAAAAAGTAAGGGATAAGCATCAAGAACACAGAAACTGAACAACAACTTGTCCTAAAACTACTGGTTTCTGACAGAATACAGACACTCACAGAAACACGTGAGAATGAAAGTGGACCCTACAATAACCTTCAGGACTCAGCAAAAGCAATGCTCAGAGGTCAATTTATGTCAATAAGTGCACACATTGAAAAAGGATAAAGGGCGCAAATCAAAGCATTAACCCTAAAACTCAAACAAGGAGAAAGAGAGCACCTAAAGATCCCCTTGGGTAACAGAAGAAGCAAATAATAAAAATTTGAACCACAGACTAAACTAACAAAAGAAATCACAGGAGAGGAAAAAAATGTACAAGAATAAAAAATGAGATGAACAATATCACAACAAACCAAACTGAAATTAAAAAAAAAATCATAACAAAATACTATGGAAAGTGACAGTGTAACAAATTGGAAAACAGAGAAAATGGATAAATTTCTAGAAATGCACAACCTACATAAACTAACACACAGTGGTAGAGCAACTAAATAAACCCATAACAAAAGAAGATAATAAAAAGGTAATCAAAAAAATCCCAACAACCAAAAAAGCCCTGGTCTTGATGGCTTCATTGGAGAATCCTACAAAACTAACAGAGTTAGCATCAATATTACTAAAGTTATTTCAGAGCATAGGAATAGATAGAATACTCCCAAGTTCATTCTATGAAGCTATCATAACCCTGATACCAAAACCAAATAGACAGCACAAATAAGGAAAATTACAGACCAATATCTCTCATGAACTTAGATGTAAAACTCTTCAACAAAATTGTAGCCAATAGAATTCACCAGTATATGAAAACAATAATTTCCCATGACCAAGTAGAATTCATACCAGTGATTCATGGATGGTTCAGCATTAGAAAAATAATTGATGTAACCAAACACATAAAGAAAATAAAAGAGAAACCATCTGATTTCATTAGTTGATGCAGAAAAGGTATCTGACGATGTCCAACATCCATTCATGCTAAAACTCAGGAAAATAGGCATACAAGATCTGACAATTAGGTTCATGAACTCGTCATAGTAAAAGCACTATATAAGTCATTGCTGAATATCACTATGGTCACCTCTGAAATACTTCTCTTGAGAAGCTACATGTCAACGCCACTGCCTAACCCACCCTACAAAGCAATTTTGGAATTCTTTCTGGAATGACTATGAGTGTTGTCGTTGTATTACCCTTGATGTCCTGAATGTCATCTTTTAGAGCAGCACTAGCTGACTAAAACAAGTGGGATGTCATGGATTGAACTGTATCCCCCCAAAAAATATGTATAGCCATGTGCCTGAGCCATGATTCCCAGCATTTTGTGATTGTCCGCCATTTTGTGATTTTCCTATGCTGTATGTTAAAGGGTTAGGGTGGGATTGTAAATCTCTTCGAAGATCATCTGCCTGCTCCACTGTAAAGGGAGTTTCCCTTTACAAGAGATAAAAGAAAAAGGAAGCAAGCAGAGAATTGGGAACCTCACACCATCAAGAAAGCAGCACCAGGAGAACACACCCTTCAGACCCGAAATTCCTGTGCCAAGATGCTCTCTGGACAAAGACTAATACAATACTGGACTTCCCTCCAGAGACAACAAGAGGGAAAGCCTTCCTCTGGAGTGGACATCCTGAATTTGGACTTGTAGCCCACCAGACTGCATAAGAATGAACTTTCCTCTGTTAAAGCCATCCACTTTGTGGTGTTTCTGCTAGAGCAGTGCTCACTGTCTAAAACATCAACCAAATGTCTTCCTTTCAATATTTCCTTTACTTTGGTTAAAGAAAAAAGTCATTGGGCACAGGTCAGGTAAGTAGGGAGGGTGTTCCAGTACAGCTATTTGTTTACTGGTTAAAAACTCCCTCACAGACATCTACAAGGTCTGACAATTCTAAGTGCCACATACTTCATTACTGAATATCACCATGGTCACCTTCGAAGTACTCCCTTTGGGAAGCTATGCACTGATGTCAGCACATAGTCCACTCTTCGAAGAAATTTTGGAACTCTTTCTGGAATGGCCATTGCATACAGTGACATGGTGGCACACATGCAAACTTAATTGTATAGTTGCCTGTGAGGGAATATTTAGCCAGTAAGCAAATAACTGTTGGAACATGCTTCATACTCACTTGATCTGACCCTCAATGACTTTTTTCTTTACCTGAAGATAAAGGAAATACTGAAAGGAAGACATATCAAATAGATACATGAAAAAGATACTGCAAAACCTCAACAACGAAAAGAAAAATGATCCAATTAAAAATGGGCTGTTCATAGCAAAGGCTATGAACAGATACTTCACCAAATAAAACATTCAGGTGGCTAACAGATACTAGAGAACATGCTCGTGATCATTAGCCATCATAGAAATGCAAATAAGACTATACTAAGGTACCATCTCACCTGAACAAGGCTGGCAGTAATCTTAAAAAAGGAAATAATAAATGTTGAAGGGACTGTGGAGAGCATGGATCACTTATATGCTGCTGGTGGGAATATAAAATGGTATAAGGAGGGGGCGGAGTCAAGATGGCGGACTAAGCATATGTCTCCTTATATCCCTCTGGAATCCAAGACGTGAATTGATAATGAAATGGAGTCTTCTGGTCACCTAATCAGTCCCAGGACACGGCACAGGGCTGTTACTTTGGACTTCATATTACTGAGAGAAAAATCTCCTCTCTTACGCTGACTTCCACACCTGGCTATCCCTGGCTCTCATGGACTGAAGGTAAACGCACCATTTTGACTATTTTGTTCCTCTATCTTGGCCAGCAGGTGGAGCAGGGTCTTCCCTAGCGGCTAGACTCAGACACGCTGCTTGGAGTCAGGCAGGCGAAATTCCCTTATTTTAAGAGCCAGGCTTGGGATTTGGTTAATCTAGCCACTTTGAGCGTGTTGTTTTATATCTGCCTCAGTGGTGTTGGTACGGAGTTTCGCAGTCAGTGAGTGGGACGCCATGTTGGATACAGAGATTCTAGTGGGACCTCATTCTTAGCCTGGGAGCCAGCGCCTGCAAACAGGACAGTGCTTCTCCGACAGAAAAGCAGTAATTTACCTAGTGCCACCTGCTTTGGGGGCCCTGCAACTGAAGCAGAGGAATCACTAGCTCTCGGCACCTTTAGCCCTTCTGCCTGCTGCCTTGTGGAGGGCACCATCATGGATATGGTGGCCGCAGCTGGACCTAATTCTTAGCTTGGAAGCCAGAGCCTGCCCACAGGAGAGCGCTTTTCTGTCAGAAAAGCAATACTCTACGCAGTGTCATGTAAGGCTAGGCCCTGTCAGCAGAGGCCAACAGGGCAGTAGCATTGCTGTATCCTGAACTAGTTTGTATCATCTGGGGTTGGATATAGTGGCGCTTACTTTGCCAGTTGAGAAGAGGGACCTGTACACCTGAAAACCTAACTGAATTGTGAAGTGGTCAGATATCTTTTGCTTTACACTTTAAGACAGCCTAGAGAAACATCTGCACGCCATCCTCACAGTACCTCTTCCAGCCCCTACATACTCACATGGGTCCCAAAAAGCAACAGACACTTGTGGCACAGAAGAAATCAGCCATGGCTTCAGAAGGCTCCCAAACAAAGCAACCAAGGAGTTTTCCAGATGAAGAAACTTTTATGAAAGCATCAGAAAGTGAATACAAAATGATTATATACAGAGCCCTTCTAGACCTTATACAAAATGCAAGAGAACAAAATGAGAAATTAAGCAAGCTGTTCGATCTGATGGAACACCAGTACTCTGAAATCCAACAGATCAAGAACAAAATCAAAGACATAGAAACTTCCATGCCAAGCCAAGAAAACAGAATGGAATCAATAGAAAAAAAAATAATTCTGACATGGAAGACAAAGCTACTCAGGCCAGCATCTATGAGCAGAAATCAGAAAAAAGAAACAAGAAAAATGAAGAAACATTAAGAAGCATGTGGGACTCTATTAAGAGGAACAACCTTCGATTAATTGGAGTCTCTGAACAGGGTGAGACATTTGAGAACACAGAGAGTATCGTTGCTGAGCTGCTGACAGAAAACTTCCGAGAAATCATGAAGAGAATATGGACATCTCAGATGCATATCATACGCCACCCAATATAGATCTCAAAAGAAAGACTCCAAGACACATTATAATCAAGCTCAACAAAATGAAACATAAGCAGCAACTCTTAAAGGCAGCAAGACCCAAAGCAAAGCTAACATTCAGTGGGAAACCCTGTAGGCTCTCTTCAGATTTCTCAGCAGAAACCATACTGGCACGGAGACAGTGGCATGACATGTTCAAAGCCTTGAAGGGGAACTTCCAACCAAGAACTATATATCCTGCAAAACTGTCTTTCAAATACGAAAATGAAATTAAGACATTCGCAGATAAACAGAAACTCAGAGACTTTGTAAAAACCAAAGCAAAACTACAAGAAATATTGAAAGAAGTTCTTGGCTCTGGCTTACAAGAACAAAACCAATAACTTTATATTTTAGAATGACTTTACTACTCAAAACTCTACTCAGTTAGGGAAGGCTCCAAAGCCAATCACAGCTTTGATAAGGAAAGAAGCAATCCAGTGATCATCATGAAAACTATGGTGTCATCATATTAAAAAGAGGGATGTACTACAGTTGTTATAGTCATTCCAGATGGAGAGGAAGATGACAAGACTGGTAGTAATTAAAATTGGGTTTATATATAGTTTATTAAGGGAGATCATAGGGGAAGCTGTAAAGCACAACAAAAATGTAACATGTTGTTTCAAGAAATGTGACACAGGAGTCTCAACAACCACGAAACCAGCTCTGAAAAAGGTGAAAAACCAACTCACAAAAAAGAACATCCCAGAACAGACTAGTAAGAACAGAGAAAACATCAACATAGAAATAAACACATCACAATGGCAGCTCTGAACACATACCTATCAATAATTACATTGAATGTGAATGAACTCTTTAAAGAGACATCGAGTGACATCTTGGATCAAAATACATAACACATCCATATGTTGTCTACAAGAAACTCACTTGAGACCTAAAGATAGGAACAAAGTGAAAATGAAAGGTTGGAAGAATATATATCAAGATAACAATGAACAAAGAAGAGCAGGGGTGGCAATTCTTATCTCAGACAAAATCAATTTTAATGTCAAATCCACCATCATGGACAAAGATGGACACTATTTATTGCTGAAAGGTTCAGTACACAAGAGAGACTTAACTATATTAAATATTTATGCACCTAATATCAGAGCACCTAAATATGTCAAAGAAACACTGACTACACTCAAAAGAGAGTTAGATGACTCCACAATAATAGTGGCAGACTTCAACACTCCACTCTCAATATGAGACAGATCGTCTAGAAAAATCTCAGTAAAGATACAGAAGACCTCATTGCCACAATTAACCAACTAAACTTCACTGATATATACAGAACTTTCCACCCATCAGCAGACTACACCTTCGTCTCGTCTCAAGTGCACATGGAACATTCTCCAGAATTGACCATGTGATAAGCCATAATGCAATGCTCAACAAAATCTATACCATTGAATTACTGCAAAGCATCTTCTCAGATCATAAAGCCAAAAAAGTTGAAATAAATAGCAGAAAAAACATAGATAGAAAATGGAACTCTTGGAAACTGAACAACATCTTGCTCAAAAAAACATGGGTTATAGAGGAAATCAAGGATGAATTAAAGAAATTCATGGATTCCAATGAGAACGAAAACGCTTCCTACCAGAACCTATGGGATACAGCCAAAGCAGTGCTCAGAGGTCTGTTTATCTCTATAAATGCACACATCTGGAAGGGAGAAAAAAACCAAATCAAGGAACTAACTCTACAGCTTGAACAAGTAGAAAGAGAACAACAGAGGAAGCCCTAAGGCACCAGAAGAAATGAGATCATAAAGATTAGAGCAGAGCTAAATGAATTACAGAATAGAAAAACAATTGAAATGACAAAAAGCTGGTTTTTTGAGATCAACAAAATTGACAAACTGCTGGCTAAACTTACTAAAGAAAAGCAGGAAAGGAAACAAATAACCCAAATTAGAAATGAGAGGGGAGTTGTCACCACAGATGCGACAGAAATCAAAAATATCATAACAGAATACTATGAAAGACTGTACTCTAACAAATTTGAAAACCTAGGGGAAATGTACCAATTCCTTGACTCGTACCACCTACCCAAATTATCACAATGTGAAGCAGAACAACTTAATAAATCCATTACAAAGGAAGAGATTGAAAAAGTCATCAAAACACTGCCAACCAAAAAAAAGTCCGGGTCCAGATGGCTTCACGACAGAATTCTACCAAGCATTTAGAGAAGAGTTATCTCCAATAGTACTGAAACTATTTCACAGTATAGAAAGGGATGGAGTTCTCCCAAACTCATTCTATGAAGCCAGCATAACCCTGATACCTAAGCCAGGGAAAGATCCAACAAAGACACAGAACTACAGACCGATATCACTTGTGAATCTAGATGCAAATATCTTCAACAAAATTCTTGCCAATAGAATACAACAACATATCAAGAAAATAATACATCATGACCAAGTGGAATTCGTACCAGGGATGCAAGGCTGGTTCAACATCAGAAAAACAATTAATGTAATTAACCACATAAATAACACAAAAGACAAGGATCACCTGATTTTGTCCATTGATGCCGAAAAGGCATTTGATAAAGTCCAACACCCATTCATGCTAAAAACTCTTAGTAAAATGGGCATAGACGGCAAATTCCTCAACACAATAAAGGCCATTTATACAAAGCCAGTTGCTCACATCATCCTGAATGGAGAGAGACTGAAAGACTTTCCCTTGAGATCAGGAACTAGACAAGGATGCCCACTCTCACCTCTTCTATTCAACATTGTGTTAGAAGTTTTAGCCAGACCAATCAGACAAGACTAAGACATAAAGGGCATCTGCATTGGCAAAGAGGAAGTTAAAATCTCCCTGTTTGCAGATGATATGATTGTATATGTAGAGAGACCCAAGGAATCTACACGTAAACTACTCAAACTGATAGAACAGTTCAGCAAAGTCTCAGGATACAAGATAAACATAAGTAAATCAGTAGGATTCCTTTATACTAACAATAAGACTGTTAAGGAAAAAATTAGCGAATCAATACCATTTACGATAGCCCCAAGAAGATAAAGTACCTAAGAATTAATCTAACCAGAAAAATAACAGACCTTTACAAAGAGAACTTTACTACAAGAAACTAAGAGAGACTTAGATAAATGGTAAAACCTACCCTGCTCATGGATAGGAAGACTTAACATTGTGAAAATGTCTATTTTACCCAAAGCAATTTATTTATATAATGCAATCACAATACAAGTTCCAGTGACATTTTTTAATGAGATGGAGAAAGAAATCACCAATTTTGTTTGGAAAGGGAAGAAGCACCGGTTAAGCAAGATACTACTCAAGAAGAAGAACACACTGGGAGGCCTCTCATTACCTGACTTTAGAACATATTACACTACCGCAGTCGTCAAAAGAGGCTGGTGCTGGTATAAGAACAGACAGATTGATCAGTGGAACAGAACTGAGACCCCAGCGATGACACCATCTGCCTATGAACAATTGATATTCGACAAAGGCCCTAAGACATTAAACGGGGGTGAAAACAGTATCTTCAACAAATAGTGCTGGCAAAATTGGATATCCATCTGCAAAACTGAAACAAGATCCATATCTTACACCTTATACAAAAACCAACTCCAACTGGATAAGCAAAAAGCAAAAGCAAAAGCCAAGAATCCAACTGGATAAAAGATCTAAATATCAAACCTAAAACGACAAAGCTCATCCAAGAAAAGGTAGGAACAACAATGGAAGTTTTAATACACAACGAGGACAGAATCCAAAATCTGTCAAAGAAACCACAATCATCCGAAGTGAAAATAGATAAATGAGATCTATTAAGAATTAAACACTTTTGCTCATCTGAAGACTTTATTAATAGAATTAAAAGAACACCTACAGAATGGGAAAAAATATTTGGAAACTCTATGTCAGACCCATGCTAGATTTCCATAATCTATATGATACTACAAAATATCAACAAGAAGAAGATAAACCATCCAATTAAGCGATGGGCAAAGGAGATGGACAGACATTTCACTAAAGAAGAGATCCAGGCAGCCAAAAAACACATGCAGACATGTTCATGGTCTTTAGTTATTAAAGAAATTCAAATCAAGACAACAATGACATAACATCTCACCCCAACAAGGTTGGCCATGATCCAAAAAACACAAAACAACAAATGCTGGAGGGGCTGTGGAGAAAGTGGAACCCTCCTACACTGTTGGTGGGGTTGCAAAATGGTCCAGCCTCTTTGGAAAGCAATCTGGTGCTTCCTTAAAAAAATGGATATTGATATACCATTTGACCCAGTAATTCCACTACTTGGAATACATCCTACAGAATCAAGGCCTTTCACACCAACGGACACATGCACCAGAATGCTTATGGCAGCACAGTCCACGATAGCAAAAAGATGGAATCAATCCAGATGCCCAACAACAGAAGAATGGATAGGTAAACTATGGTATATATACTCAGTGGAGCACTAAGCAATGATAAAGAACATTGATGACTTCAGGAAACATCTCATGACCTGGTTTCAACTGGAAGACATTATGTTGAGTGAAAGTAGTCAGCGACAAAAGGACAAATATTGTATGAGACCTCTATGATAAGATCTGAAAAAGACTTGTGTATAGAAGAAAAGACTCTTTGCCAGCTGCAAGGGAGGGGAGGGAGGGGAGGGAGGGAGGGAGGGAGGGAGGGAGGGAGGGAGGGCGAGGGTTTGGATTAGATAGCTGCTAGGTATCTGGTTGGGTGAAATCGGTGATAGCACACATCAGAAACAAGAACAATATTAAGTGGACTTAAACATAACATGAGTACTCCTTCCATCTTAACCGAATATTGCAAGGATAGAGTAGCTGGGGCAGGGGGTGGGGGACCATGCTCTTAGGCCAAAGCGAGGCCAGTTGGCACAACTAGTGTTTTGCTAAGAGGGCTCTCTGCACCCCACGTTGGTGAATGGTGTCTGGGGTCTTAAAAGCTGCAAAGCTGCCATCCGAGGGCACAGCAAATGGTACCAACTCAGCAGGAATGGATGCTCACTGAAGACCAAAATGACACGGGGGAAAGACAACCCAGAAGACAAAGAGACCCACATCAGTGGGTGCCTATATCGACTTGGGACCGGAATAACCGGATGGTGCCCGGCCACCACCAGTGACAGCTGCGATGGAACTCACTAAGTTGAGTCTCACTGGCAACACAAGAATAAAAAGGGGTGCACCCTGAGATTCCTACTAAAAGACCTCAATTGATGGTCCAGTGGTTCCCGGGTTCACCTGGGAGCATGGCCCCTCACCCTGATGCTGCCCTTGACTGTAAATCATAACGAAGTTCCACGCTTCAGACAGGAATGGATTGGACCTGGCGATGCAGTGACCATATATTGGATGCACTTTATGGTTCTATACATCTGTAGGATGTCATCCTGCTGTCCTCTGGCTGGAGGAAGGAGAGTGGGTGGAGAGGAGGGAAAAAAGACACTGTTGGGAGAACGATACATGTATGGCGCAGAGAGGAATGGTGTGCTGTCACTGGGCAGGGAGAGCAGTGGAAGCTGCATATAGGTAGGTATGTAAATTTATATGGGAATGTACATTTTCACTCAGTTATATTAAATAAAAATTTTTTTTAAATGGTATAAGAAATTTGGAAATTGATTTGGTACTTTCTTAAAAAGCTAGAAATAGAAATACCATATGAGCTGTCAATCTCATTCTTGGAATGTACACTAGAGGAATAAAAGCTGCCACACAAATAGACACATGCATACCAATCTTCACTGCAACATTGTTCAGATTAGCAAAATAATGTAATCATTCTAGGTACCCATCAGTGGATGAATGGACGAATATATAGTCGCACAATGGAATATTATACAATGATAAACAACAGCGATAAATTTGAGAAACATTTCATGAAAAAGAACCTGGAAGGCCTTATGTTGAGTGAAATTATTCAACTGCAGAAGAACAAATACTACATGACACCACTATTAAAAGAACTCAAGAATTGGTGTAAATGCAGAAGAAAACATTCTTTGATGGTTACAAGCAGGGTGGGGTGGGACAGACAATGGTATTCACTAACTCGATAATTGACAAGAATTATTTTAGGTAAAGGGAGAGACAACACACAGCAGAAGAAAAGTCAGTACAAATGGACTAAACCCAAAGCTTAGAAGTATTCTAAATAAAACCAAACATTTCCAGGGACAGAGTAGCAGGGTCATGGGTCTGGGGACACCTAGGCCAATTAGCATAAAAAGTTTTTTAAGCTAATGTTCTGCATCCCACTTTGGTGAGTGGTGTCTAGAGTCTTAAAAGCTAGCAAGCAGCCATCTAAGAATCATTAATTAGTCTCAAAATACCTGGAGCAAAGGAGAAAGAAGAGCATAAATGACACATAATGACACATAAATGACACATACACCAGAGACTACATCAACATGAGACCAGCAGCCACCACGAGAGTCTGTCTGTATAGGAAACTCAATGAAGAGTCCCTGATGGAGAGGGAGAAATGTGGGATGCAGAACTCAAACTCTAATAAAAAGGCCAGACTTGAAGATCTGATGGACTGGAGGGTCCCAAGAAGACATGGTGCCTAGACTCTGTTAACCCAGAACTAAAAGCGTTCTTGAAGCCAACTCTTTGGAAAAATATTGAACTGGTATATAAAACAAAAGGATACTGCTGAAAAGTATGCTTCTTGGCTTGGCACATACAGGAGACTCGGCAGCTCCTGTTGGGAGGCAAGAAGGAATGACAGAGGGGTATATGATCTGGTTAATTGGACATGAGAAATAAAATTTTGAGGGGAGTAGTGTGTGCTGTCAGTGTGGGGAGAATAGCTAGCATTACTGTCTAAGTTTTTTAATGAGAAACTGTGATTATAAACTTTCACTTAAAACACAATGAAAAAATAAAAATTTATAATATAAAGAAAAAAAATCTTCACAACTGACCAACATCATGATGAATAGAGAAATGATTGATGTTTCCAATGGTATCATATTTGGGTTCACAAACAACACCTGTGGAAGCAGCAGTCAACAAATCAAATGACGCATTGCACAAAATTGCTACAAAAAAAGAGCTATTAAAAGTGTTAAAAAACAAAGATGTCACCTTGAACACTAAGATGCACCTAACCCAAGACATGCTACTTTCAACTGCACCATATTGATGTGAAAGCTGAACAATGAACAAGGAAGACAGAAGAATTATTGACACCTCTGAATTGTGATGTTAGAGAACTTTGAACATACCAAGGACTGCCAAAAGAACAAACAGATCTGTCTTAGAATTATAACCAGAGTGCTTCTTAGCAGCAAGGATGGTGAGACCATGCGTTACATTCTTGGACATGCTGTCATGAGGAATCATTCCCTGGAGAAGGACATCATGCTTGGTAAAAGAGAGGGTCAGTGAAAAAGAGAAAGACCCTCAACAAGATGGACTGACACAGTGGCTTCAACAACAGTTTAAGGCATAAACTGTGGGCATGGTGCAGAACTGGACAGTATTTCATTCTGTCATATGTAGGGGTTGCTATGAGTCAAAATTGACTCAGT
Source organism: Heterohyrax brucei (assembly GCA_028571685.1). Lineage (NCBI taxonomy): Eukaryota > Metazoa > Chordata > Mammalia > Hyracoidea > Procaviidae > Heterohyrax > Heterohyrax brucei. Next base: position 104,681,900 of record CM053166.1, read on the forward strand.
GGCACCTAACAACAACAAAGACCCTAATGTAAATTATGGATTTTACTTAATAATACTCTTTTTGTCCTAAATATTTATATTTATACAACAAAAAAGAAAGAATATTTCAACATGTCCCATATACACTGGACCCCTAGAGATTTCACTGAAGTGGAAAAAGTGTGAATTTTTCTGGTTAATTCTCCACCCACTAGCACATAAATGTCTTACCAATAAGTCTAGATTCAATGATTCTTCTTCCTTACTAGGTTGAATCAGCAAAATGTCATCAGTGCAATGGACCAGTGTGAAGTCTTGTAGGTGAGAAATGTATTCAATTTCCTTGTGGATTAAATTATGACAGAGGGTTGGAGAGTTGATATACCCCTAATGTAGGACAATAGAGTTGTATTGATTCCCCAGCCAGCTGAAAGTAAGTTGCTGCTTATGGTCTTTACAAACAGAAATCTAGAAAAAGGCATTGACCAAATCAATAGCTGTATATGAGAAAACACGAGAGGTATTAATTTGCTCAAGCATTGAAACCACATCTGGAACAGCAGCTGCAATGAGTCACCACCTGACTGAGTTTACAATAATCTACTGTCATTTTCCAATATCCAGCTCTTTTCTACACATGCCAAACAGAAGAGTCATGTGGTGATGTGGTAGGAAACACCACCCCTGCATCCTTGAAGTCCTTAGTGGTGGCACTAATCTCTGCAATTCTTCCAAGACTGCAGTATTGTTTTTGGATTACTATTTTCCTAGGTAGGGGTAGTTTTAACGGCTTCCACTTGGCCTTGAATGCCATAATAGCCCTTACTCCACATGTCGGGAATGCAATGCGGGGTTCTACCAGATGCTGAGTACGTCTATTCCAGTTATGCATTCTGGAACTGGGGAAATCACTACAGGATGGGTTTAGGAACACACTGGACCTACTGCCAGATTGACTTGAGCTAAAACTCTGTTAATAACCTTAAGACCACATACCCGTATCCTGAGCAGTTTGCTAAAATGATGTTTTGAGTCTCCTGGAATTAGTGTCAGTTAAGAGAAAGTTTTCAGTAACCCTTGAAAATTCTGATTATTTCCTTTTTCCCCAATAAATTCATGCTCATAAAATGTCTTTAAGAAAGTCCAGGAGAAAGATTACTAGTATAAACTTTTGGCAGTGTAGTGGGGTTCTTCCTCAAAAAGACCAGCCTACTCTTCATTCAAGGGGTTTAGGGTCAGTAATCTGACTCAAATTTGGAAATTGACTGAGGAGCTGTGACTCTCTGTTTTGATGATTCAGGTTAGACTGTCATTCCCTTGACCTGTAATTCCTCTACTTGTATAGACCAAGTACCTGTTTAGTAGGTTTCCAAACTATTTCTCTCCTAGGGATACAGTAAGTAGCCAATACCATAAGTTCATGTGAGATAGATTATTTTGATTGCTGCTTTGTTCCTGCTGTGCCTTACAGTAACCATTCCTACCTTATCTTTGGCATTTAAATATCACTTGGCCTTTCACCACCTGGATCCAATCAGCCCCATTGTAGTTAGGTGTCTTAATTCAGTTAGGCAGCTCCCACTGTAGTATCTGACTTACAGAGAAGAGCAATCACAGCAGTCTTTAAGGATTCTGGGGCTCCCTTAATAAGTTTGTTCCTCTAAGGTGTGGTAAAAAGTGTGTTCTCTGGGCACTTTATGGGTGATTCTGTGGGTACAACCCAATAAATCCACTCTAACTTTCCAATATCTCTAAGGCTTTGGATACATTCTTCTACACTATATGAAGGCATTTCTGGCACTTCAACATCATTTGGTGTTTATTTGGTCCATGTTTTAGTTAACCAGCCAAATAAAATCTTAGATCCTTTTCTAACCTCTTTATCTCAAAGACTAAATGAGAAACCTGTGATTACTAGGTCAGTATCAATAAACTTAGACTGATCCAATTTATATTCTTTGCACCAATATCATACCCATTAATAGCTGTATCCACACATATCCTCCAAGTTTCTGTTTGTATATATTAGAAAAATCAATTAGTTCTTTTGAAGAATTGTGTAACTCCTCTTGGGTCAAACTTTGTGTTTCACCTCTTGGATTCACTGGGACTTAAGTTTAGTTGAAAGTCTTGAAGCAAAAACGGGTTGTGGGGATGCGTCCTGGGGCCTTCAGCAACATCTTGGCAGATTTATGCCTCAGATGATGCCCCCAAGAAATGCCCTAGGTGCTGCCTCAGGAAATGTCTTACATGTGGACTTTTCAGACAGCTAGATTAATCTCATCAGATGAGGGTGGAAGGGGTAGTTTTACTGGGCAAATCTGGAGTAACTTCTTCACATTGGAGTGAAGAGAGCTGGTTCTATTGGCAGTTGTTAATTCAACAGAATTTAAGGGCCCAGTATCCTCAACTTCAAGAGTATATGCTCATATTCCCATTTCAAGCTTCAGGAAGCCATTTCTTCCCAGTTGATGCCCTCACTTTAACTTTAGACACTACTTAATGAGGGAATTCAGTAGGTGTTGTAATTCAGCCACTTTTAGGATAAGACTTTAGGTTTGTTTTTTGGAAATATCAACCCTGTTACTCTAAGAAGTAAGGCTTTCTTTCAGGGCATAAAGAGGACCTATCAGGTCTTTTATGTGGTTCTTTATCTCAGAGAATTAATCCCTGAGCTCATTCTTTTCTTTCTCCACATTGTCCAGTGAAAGTAGAACCAACCAGCTAGCTTTGCTATACATCTCAATTTCGGGAAAAAAATACTGAAAGATATCAAACACATCATCACCCAGAGCCTTGTCTCTTACAGAGACTCGATCCAATGGTGGTTACAGTATATTTTTGTTATCAGATCATGTCATGGATTTACAGGGCCCTCTACTGGAAATAGAATCATTAGCAGCTGTACCACTTAACCACTATACCACCAAAGTTTCCATTAATGGCTTTGTTCTTGTTGCTGTTAGGTGCCATTGATTCGATTCCGACTCCTGGAGAACCTAGAGGTCAGAGTAGAACTGGCCCATAGAGTGTCCAAGGAGTGTCTGGCAGATTTGAACTGCTGACCTCTTAGTTAGCAGCCATAGCACTTCACCACTATACCACCAGGATTTCCTTAGTGGCTTTATGTCTAGCCAAACTTGAGAATCAATTCAGAAAACTCACTCCTGAAACTTTTTTTTTTCCTAGACCCATTCCGGTATCAAATATCTTAATCTGGGGTGATTAGAGGAAAAAAGCCTGTGAAGTGTACATAGATATTGTCTTAGTTATTTATTGCTGCCTATAACAGAAAATAGCAGAAGTGAATGCCTTTAACCAAGAGAAGTTTATCCTTTCACAGTCCAGTAGACTACAAGTCTAGATTCAGGATGTCAGCATCAGGGAAAGGCCTCTCTCTGTTGGCTCTGGAGGAAGATCCTCATCATCACTCTTCCCTCGATCTGGGAATATCTCAGCACAAAACCCCCAGGTCCAAAGGACATGCTCTGCTCCTGGCACTGCTTTATTGATGGTATGAGGTTCCCGAGTTTCTCTGCTAGCCTCTTTCCTTTATATCTCAAAAGACAGTGGCTTAAGAGACTATCTAGTCTTGTAAGCCTCATCAAAGACCACAGCTTTCATTATGGATTGCACCTCAACATCAAGAAAACAAAAATCCTCACAACTGGACCAGTAAGCAACATCATCAGAAATGGAGAAAGGATTGAGGTTGTCAAAGATTTCATTTACTTGGCTCCACAATCAACGCCCATGGAAGCAGCAGTCAAGAAATCAAAACATGCATTTCAGTGGGAAAATCTGCTGCAAAGGACCTCTTTAAACTGTTCAAAAGTAAAGATGTCACCTTGAAGACTAAAGTGTGCCTGACCCAAGCCATGGTATTTTAAATCACATCATATGCATGAAAAAGCTGGACAATAAACAAGGAAGACAGAAGAAGAATTGACTATTTTAAATCATGGTGTTGGAGAAGAATATTGAATGTACCATGGACTGCCAAAAGAACAAACATACCTGTTCTGGAAGAAGTACAACCAGAGTGCTCCTTGGAAGCAAAGATGACAAGACTGCATCTTACATACTTTGGACATATTGTCAGGAAGGATAAGTCTCTAGAGAGAACATCATGCTCGGTAGAGTGGAGGGTCAACGAAAAAGTGGGAGAACCTCAATGAGCTGGATTGACACAGTGGCTGCAACAATGAGCTTAAGCATAAAAAGATTGTGGACATGGCGCAATGCCAGGCAGTGTTTCATTCTGTTGTGCATAGAGTTGCTATGAGTCAGAAGCAACTTGACGATACCTAAAAACAACACTAATGAACTGCATCAATATAACTGCTGCTAATCCATGTTATTCAATCATAGCAAAAGAACTTACAACACATAAGAAAATATTATCAAATGACAAAATGGTGGGTGATCACACAGTCATGGGAATCATAGCTCAGTCAAACTGACAGATTTTGGGGGTGTTGACAATTCAATCCATGACAAATATGTAGACAAAAATAAAAAATCAATCAATCAAACCCATTACCATCTAGTTAATCCAACTCATACTGACCCTATAAGAACAGAGTAGAACTGCCCCATAGATTTTCCAAGCAGTGACTGGTGAATTTGAACTTTCCAATCTTTGGATTAGCAGCCAAACACTTAACAACACGTATTTAAAATGAACCAAAACAGCTGCCATCAAGTCAATTCCAACTCACAGCAACCCTATATGACAGAGTAAAACTGCCCCTTAGAGTTTTCAAAGATCACCTGTTAGATGAGAACTACTGACCTTTTGGCTAGCAGCCATAGCACTTAACCAATATGCAACCAGGATTTTCATATATATAAGCCAATGGCTTCTGCAATTTTGAAGAGGTGGTTTATGCAATTGTAGGGGATGGTAAGTTCCAAATCTGTGGATCAGATGGCAGGCTGAAAACTTCTGAAGGCTCAGATGGTTGCAAGGGCTAACCAATAGAAACTCTATAGGTCTGGTGACAGACTAGAGGCCTCTGATGGCTCATGGTGTTGATGGGATTCACAAATCAAAAATATGGAAGTCAGGCATCAGGCCAGAGGCTCTTTCAGGCATATGTCACAGGAACCGCTAGTCAGGCAACAAGAAGAGTAAAGTGTCAAGAAACAGACTTTTGCCGGAGCATCCATTTATATATCAGAGGCGGGTCATGCCTCCAAAGGAACTCACTTTTCAATTGACTGGATGCTCACATCACATCACAGAACTGAAAGTAATTATACAGTGTCTTCAAAACCACTGAAAATTAGACTAGAGAAGTTTATAGATACTATCCATCATACTTTTGTCCTTTCATTTTATGTTCTAATCCTTCCTTTTACTTTTGATATTTATTCTTTCAATTCTTTGCAGATTGATATCCAATTTTGCCAACACTATTTGTTAAAGAGACTGTTTTTACCCCAGTTTACAATCTTAGAGTTTTGTTCAATATCAGCTGTTCATAGGAAGATAGTGGCATCTCTGGGGTCTCAACTCTATTCCATTCATCTTTATTTCTCTTTTTGTACAAGTACCAGGCAGTTTTGACTACTGTGGCAGTGTAATAGGTTCTAAAGTTGGGTAGCGAGAGGCCTCCAACAGTGTTCTTCTTTAGTAGTGCTTTGCTTATCTGGGGTTTCTTCTATTTCCAAACAAAGTTGGTGATTTGTTTCTCCATTTCATTAAAAAAGTCACTGGAATTTGTATTGGGTTTGCGTTCTATATGTAGATTGCTTCTGGTAAAATAGACATTTTCACAATATTAAGTTTTCCTATCCATAAGCAGGGTAAGTTTCTCCATTTATGTAAGTCTCTCATAGTTTCTTATAGTAAGGTCTCATAGTTGTCTTTGTATAGGTCTCTTATTTCTCTAGTTAGATTTATTCCTAGGTATTTTATCTTCTTGAAGGCTATAGTAAATGGTACTGATTTGATGATTTCTTTTTTAATGATCTCTTTATTTGTATAAAGGAATCCTACTGATTTATTTATGTTTATTTTATATGCTGATACTTTGCTGAGCTCTTCTTATTAGTTTGAGTAGTTTGCTTATGGATTCTTTAGGATTCTCTGCATATATGATCATATCATCTGCGTAGACAGATTTTTACTTCTTTGCCGATGCAGATACCCTTTATTTCTTTGTCTTGTCTGACTGCTCTGGCCAGAACTTCTAGTACAATGTTGAATAGAAGTGGTGAGAGTGGACATCTTTGCCTACTTCCCGTTCCCAAGGGGGATACTTTCAGTCTCTCTCAATTCAGGATGATTTAGGTGGTTGGCTTTGCCTAGATGCCCATTACTGTGCTAAGGAATTTTCACTCTATTCCTATTTTGCTGACAGTTTTTAGTATGAATGGGTGTTGGACTTTATCAAATGCCTTTTCAGCATCAGTTGACAAAGTCACATGATTCTTTCTTATTTTAATCTATTTTATTTTAAAATTTTTATTATTTATTTATTATAGTAAATGAATAAAATTTCTAACATCTAGCAATGGTCTCATTTGTGATAAACTGTCACACATGCCCACCCTTGTAGTCAACAAAGTTATTTTCTTACATAGATATTTCTATTTTTGATTCCTTATAACAGGGGTCTCATACAATATTTGTGCTTTTGACACTGACTTATCTCACTCAGTATATTATTTTCCAATTGAAACCATGTTTTGTTTTTTTCCCTAAAATCTACATTGCTTTTTATCATAGAATAGTGTTCTACTGACTATATGTACCATAGTTTGTTCATCCATGCATCTGTTGATGGGGATCTGGGTTGATTCCATCTTTCAGCTATTGTGTACTGTGCTGCAATAAACATTCATGTACATGTATGTGTCGGTTTGTGTGACAGCCTTTGTTTCTGAAGGATAAATTCCAAGCAGTAGAATTACAGGATCAAGTGGTATATCTATTTCCATCTTATTAAGGAAGTGTCAGATTGCTTTCCAAAGAGGTTGTACCATTTTGCAATCCCACCAACAGTGTACAAGAGTTCCGATCTCTTCATAGACTCTCCAGCATTTGTTTTGTTGTTTTTTGGATCATGGCCAACCTTATTGGGCTGAGATGATATCTCACTGTAGTTTTGATCTGGATTTCCCTAATAGCTAATGATCATGAGTATAATTCTCACGTGTCTTTTGGCTGCTTGGATTCCCTCTCTAGTGAAGTGTTTTCCCATCTCCTTTGCCCATTGCTTAATTGGATTACTTATCTTTTTCTTGATATTTTGCAGAACCTTGTAGACTATTGAGATCAGATAACAGTCCGACATGTAGTTGACAAATATTTTTTTCCCATTCTGTAGGTGGTCAACTCTTTTGCTAAAGTCTTTGGATGAGCAAAAGTATTTGATTTTTAGTAGTTCCCATTTATCTATTTCCTCTTCTGTTAATCATGCTTTGTTAGGTTTTGAAGTCTGTCTAAGCTGTGTATCAGAACATCCATCATTGATATTATTTTTTCTTGTATGATCTTTACCATTTTCAGTTTGGTATTTAAGTATTTGATCCATTTAGAGTTAGTTTTGTGTAAGGTGTGAGATATGGGTCTTGTTTCAGTTTTTTGCAGATAGATATCCAATTTTGCCAGCACCATTTGCTAAAGACACCATCTTTACTGTAATTTACAGTCCTAGGAACTTTGTCAAATATCAACTGTTCATAAGATGGTGGTGGCATCTCTGGGGTCTTCACTGTATTCCGTTGTTCTATATGTCTCTTTTTGTACCAGTACCAGGCTGTTTTGACTACTGTAGCAGTGTAATAGGTTCTAAGGTCAGGTAGTGTGAGGCTTCCCACTGAATTCCTCTTCTTCAGTAGTGCTTTACTAAGCACGTTTTTTTTCCCCTTTTCAAATAAGGCTGGTGATATGTTTCTCCATCTCATTAAAAAATGACACTGGAATTTGTATAGGGATTGCATTCTATAAGTAGATCGCTTGGTAAAATAGACATCTTCATAATGTTAAGTCTTCCTTTCCAAGAGCAGGGTAGGTTTCTAGAATTTGTAGGTCTTTTCTGGTTTCTTTCAGTAAGGCCTTGTGGTTCTCTCTGTATAGGTCTCTTATTTCTCTAATTACATTTATTCCTAGATATTTTATCTTCTTGGGGGCTATAGTAAATGGTATTGATTTGGTGATTTCTTCTTTGATGAACTCTTTGTTGGTATAAAGGAATCCCACTGATTTACTTATTCTTATCTTGTATCCTGATACTTTGCTGAATTCCTCTATTAGTTCTAGTACTTGATTTATGGATTCCTTTGGATTCTGTGTGCATACAATCATATCACCTGTGAATAGGGTGGCTTTTACTTCTTCATTGATGATACGGATGCCCTTTATTTCTTTGTCTTGTCTAATTGCTCTGGCTAGAACTCCAAGCATAGTGTTGAATGTAAGTGGTGAGATCAGGCATCCTTGTCTAGTTTCTGTTCTCAAGGAGAACTCTTTCAAGCTCTCTCCATTCAGGATGATGTAAGTGGTTGGCTTTGCTTAGATGGCCTTTATTGCATTGAGGAATATGCCCTCTATTCCTATTTTGCTGAGAGTTTTTTAGCACGAATGGATGTCAGACTTTGTCAAATGTCCTTTCTGCAACAGTTGACAAAATCAGATGATTCTTGTCTTTTGTGTTATTTATGTGGTTGATCACATTAATTGTTTTTCTGATGTTGAACCAGCCTTGCACCTCTGGTATAAGTCCAACTTGGTCGTGATGAATTATTTTTTTGATATGTTGTTGAATTTCATTGGAAAGGATTTTGTTCAAGGTTTTTGCATTTAGATTCATGTAGTTTCCCTTTTATGTCAGATCTTTCCCTGGCTTTGGTATCAGGGTTATGCTGGCTTCATAGAATGAATTTGGGAGTATTCCATCCCTTTCTATGCTGTGAAATTGTCTCAGTAGTATGGAAACTAACTCTTCTCTAAAAGCTTGGTAGATTTCTGCAGTGAAGATGTCTGGGCCAGGTCTATTTTTGGTTGGTAGATTTTTGATGACTTTTTCAATCTCTTCTTTTGTGATGGGTTTATTAAATTGCTCTATTTCTCTTTGTGATAATTTTGGTAGGTGATACAAATCTAAGAATTTGCCCATTTCCTCTAGGTTTTTAAATCTGTTAGAGTACAGTCTTTTGTAGTATTCTATTATGATATTTTTGATTCCTGTTTTCTCCGATGAAACTTCTCCCATCTCATTGCTTATTCAGGTTATTTGTTTCCTTTCATGTTTTTCTTTAGTAAGTTTAGCCAATGGTTTGTCAATTTTGCTAATCTTTCAAAAATAAAACTAGCTTTTGATTTTATCAGTATTTTTCAATTATTCTTCTATTCTCTCATTCATTTAGTTTTGCTATAATCTTTATGATCTGTTTTCTTCTGGTGCCTGAGGGGTTCCTCTGTTGCTCTCTTCCTGCTTGTTCAAGCTGTAAGGTTACTTCTTTGGTCTGAGTCTTTTCTTCCTTCCTGATATGTGATTTTATAGAGATAAACTGATCTCTGTGCACTGCTTTGGCTGTATCCCACAGAATCTTGTATGATGTGCTTTCATTCTCATTGGAATCCATAAATTTCTTTATTTTATCCTTGATTTCGTCTATAACCCATGGTCTTTTGAGCAAAGTATTGTTCAGTTTCCATGATTTCTAATGTCTATCAATGTTTTTTTTTTTTTCTGCTATTGATTTAGACTTTTATGGCTTTATGGTTTGAGAAAATGTTTTGCAATAATTCAATGGTATGGATTTTGTTCAGATTTATGTCCTAACTCATGGTTTATTCTGGAAAATGTTCCATGTGCATTGAAGAAGATGTACTTATCTGCTGATGGACAAAAAGCTCTGTATATGTCAATGAGGTATAATTGATTGTCACAATAAGTTCTTCTGTGTCTTTACTGAGCTTTTTTTTTTTCTAGATGATCTGTCCATTACTGAAAGTGGAGTGTTGAAGTCTCCCACTATTATTGTGGAGCGATCTATCTCATTTTTAAACGTAGCCAGTGTTTGTTCTATGGATTTAGATGCTCTTGTATCGTGTGCATAATATTGTTAAGTCCCAGTTGTGTATTGATGAACTTTTCAGCAATAAATATTGGCTGTCCTTGTCCACAAAAATTGATTTTACATTAAAATCTATTTTATCTGAGATAAGTACTGCCACACCTGCTCTTCTTTGTATTTAATTAGCTTCGCATGTTATTCCAGACTTTAATCTTCAGTTTGTTCACATCTTCAAAATAAGGTGCGTTTCTTGTAAGCAACATATAGGCCTGTCATGTCTTTTGATCCACGATGTCATTTGTTGTCTCTTTACTGGACTGTTCAGACCATTTGCGTTTATTGTAATTATTGATGAGTATGTGTTTAGGGCTGTCATTTTGATGTGTTTATTTTTGTGTTGGTGTCTTTCCTGCTGCTCTTAATATTCTGTTTTGAGACATTCTTTGTTATGGGTTAACTTTTCATCTTTAAGTGTTGGTTTTGTTTGTCTATACTCCTGTATTATATTTCCTATTTTCATCTGTTGCATTGTTCTTGTGCTTTGCAGCTACCTCTGTGATCCCCCTTAATATTCTGACTTTAATCCCAAATTTAAGTTCTACTTATCTTATTAGCTTCCTCTCCATCTTGAAGGACTTTAACTACTGAAGTATATCCCTCTTTTTAATGTGATGACATTTTAGTTTTCATGATATGATCACTGGTTCCCTTCTTCTAATGTCGTAGCTATGATTGTATTTTGTGCCTTTCATAACTGAGTAGGTTTCTGTATGTTGTGTCCTGCACTGCCTTCTTAAATATACACTTAATGGTTTTGTTTTTCTAAGCAAAGAGTTTCTTTAAGTATTTCTTGTAGTTTTGGTTTTGTTTTACAAGGTCTCTAAGCTTCTTTTTCTCTGCAAATGTCTTAATTTCATCTTCATATTTTAAAGACAGTTCCACAGGATATATAATTCTTGATTGAAAGTTTTTCTCCTCAAGGCTTTGAGTGTGTCATCCCACTGCCTCCATGCCAGCATCATTTCTGCCAGGAAGTCAGATGAAAGCCTACAGGGCTTCCCTCTGAATGTTAGCTTTAGTTTGAATCTCACCGCATTTAAGAGTGTTTGCTTATGTTTCATTTTATTAAGCTTGATTAAAATATATCTTGATGTCTTCCTTTTGGGTCTAATTTTTGTGGTGTTCAATACACTTCTTAGATACCTATGTTCTCATCTTTCAAAATTTCAAGGAAGTTTTCTGTCAGTAACTCAACAACAATGCTCTCTGTGTTTTCAGCAATCCCTCCCTGTTCAGGAGCTCCAATTAATCATAGATTATTCCTTTTGATAGATTCCCACATGTTTCTTAATGCTTCTTCATTTTTCTTATTTATTTTCTCTGATTCCTCCTCATAAATGCTGGTATCAGTAGTGCTATCTTCAAGGTCACTCAGTTTAATTTGCAATTTGTCAATTGTGCTCTTTTGTCTTTGACTTGAATTGCATAGTTATGTAATTCTATTATTGATCTGTCTGATTTCAGAACGTTGAAGTTCCATCAGTTCAAATAGCTTGCTTAATTTTTCATTTTGTTCTGCTGCGTTTTGTTTAATCTCTAGGAGGGCTGTATAGACAGTCCTTTTATACTCATCCTCTGATAGTTTCAGGAAGACTTCTTCATCTAGGTGTCGTTTTGATTCTTTATTTTGGGAGTGTTCTGGAACCATGGTCAAATGTTCCTTTAAATGTCTGACAACGGTTTGTTGCTTACTGGACATCTGGATGCTGTTTAGTTTCTCTGGTGTTGGCTTAACAGGAGCTGAGTTGTAGCTCTGAGAAGGGATTTAGTCGCCAGCTGCCTCTTTGTATGCTATTGACTGGTCCAGTGGACTCTTTAGGGTGGCAGTTTCTACCTCCTGACTGGGAAAGACACCTCCCTATTTAAGGAGCCATTGGGGTGCTGTCAACTGACCCTATGCTGTGGGCTGGTAAAGGCTGAAAGCTGAGAGTGGGCTGTACAGCAGTTATTCCTCCAGGCAGTCTTGTTTTAAAAAAGCTAAAAGCTGCTTGACTACTTCCACAATCAGTCAGGCTCTCAAGTGTGGTAGGCCCTTCCTTCCAGCTGACATCAGAGGCAGCTCTTTTGCCATACCCAGATGCTATGATTTATTTCAAAGTATGGAGAGGCTGCTGCACAGTTGTTGTCACCTGCCAGGGTCTGCCTGTAAGGCAACACTGTGCTAAACACAGCCTTTCTTGTGAAAAGTGCTCCCCTGACTGGCACTGCCTCCCTACCTGGGAAGTAGCCCCTGCTGAGGCCTCAAGTATGGTAACTCCACCTCCTGGCAGAACAAGATAGTGTTCTGGTCAAGCTACCCCTCATGCCACAAAAGAGCTGACTATACGGCATAGCTCCGAAAATGGGGAGTGGAGGGGCTGTGGTGCCCCCAGACCACTGGTGGGCCCCCAAAATGTGGTTATTCCACACACTGTCTTTCTGCTTTAGTACTCACTGTTAACTTCAGAACTGTGGTCAGTGTAGCTGCTGGTCATGCCCATCTCCCACCTACTGGACAACAAAAAGAAAAAAGTTAAAAATTCCAAATATCTTACATCTGCATGAGCTTGTCTCTCAGCAAGAGTGGAATTCAGTGGTAGAGAGGAAGTTTCCCACTTAGTGGCATGTAGTTCAAACGGATAGCCTTATGCTGTGTCTTAGAGCTTACTGGGTGTCCAGAAAGCTCCATTCAATTATCAATCTAGGCCTTAGTTTTCAGAGGGAATTAAGGAATTGCATGTCTAGTCCACTAGCTTAACTCCACCCTACTTTTGATATCTAAAAAAATTACTGGAGACAGACACGAATGTAACTACTGTGTTTGAGAGACTGATTACATACATGGATATTGAAGAAGTGTCAGAAAAGTAGAGAAAAGACATGTATAGAAAGGGGGATAGTTAGAACAGACTTAGAAATGGAAGTTTCAATGTGAAGTCATACATTTGAATTCATACAGTGATAGACAAATAAATAGTATTTACCACCCATCTGTGAGTTTGTCGTGCTGTGGTGGCTTGAGTGTTGTTACAATTCTAGTAGCATCAGATTCCTGAAGGATTACTCATGGTGTACAGGTATCAGCAGAGATTCCAGATTCAGACAAACTAGGAAGAAAGGCCTAATGATATACTTTCCAAAATTAGCCAAAGAAAACTCTCTGGATAGCAACACAGTATTGTCTGATATAGTACTGGCAGATGAGTGCACTAGGTTGGAAGGTGTTCATAATGCACAGTGGCTACAATCATGGACTTGAGCATGCCAATTGTTGTGAAGATGGCACAGGACTGGACAATGTTGCATTCTGTTTTACATGGGATCATCACGAGTCAGAGCCATCAGGACATCAATTAACAACAGAAGTAGGCACTGCTGCTATGAGTGCTCTTAATGACAAGAGATTGGTTTCTCAACATAATTTTCCACTAAAGGGAACAGTATTTATTAGAGAAAGAGTTGGCTACAGGTCTGAGAAAAGCAGTATAAGATGAACTTGAAACATCTTATCTTGCCATGCCAAAATAAAGTTCTTAAAGAATACTGAGGACATGTCAAAAGGATGCAGAACTAAATGCTCATCGACATTATAATACATTCTTTTAAAATTTTGATATATGCATGTAGTGGAATGGTACTCCAGAATAGAAATTTACAAACTACTCATACATAAAACAACATGGATAACTCAAACTCTGAAATACATAATGTAGAGCAAAGAAGCTATAGAAAAATAAACATATAAAGGAAATGATGTATAGAATATGATTCCCTTCAGATGAAATTCTATAAAGGACAAATTTAATCTATGGTGATAGAAAGCAGAATAGTGTTTCCTTGGGAGTGGAGTTTGAGAGGACTGACAGAAAAGCAGTACAAAGTAACAGTTTGAGTAATTAAAATATTTTATACTTTGATTGTCTTGGTAGATACACACACATATATCCACATGCGTATTTGGCAAGATTCATCAAATAATCGAATTTACATGGCAGAAAAATGTTTATACACATTATACCTCATAAAGCTCATTTTTAAAAAGGGACATAGGAGTTTCACTTCCAATCAAGTTGTCGTAACGGATACCAGATTTATTTTTTCTGACTTGAAATAATAAATCAGACAACATTCAGAAACCATCAATTTTCAAGATGTTGGCTATCAAACAACAAAGATAATGATCCATAGCAAACAAAAAACAAATGAGGGGAGCACTATGATTGTGTCATCTTACTGACTAGAGATAGTTTCCAAGCTGTAGTGTAGATAAGAAAGGATTCAAGGAGTGCCCAGGGGTCTCCCTTACTTGAAGAGACAGAGTTTTAAGTCCAGGGAAATTGAGGTAGCTACCATTTGCTAGACAGATTAGCGTAAAGAAGAGAGTTGCATTAGAAAAAAGCCTCATAAACTTGCTGATGATCCCCCTTGAGTATTCATCTAATTATTTTTCCACACTTGCTTGTGAGGCAACTATGCAAGCCTAGGGAGAGAACAATCAAAAGAGTATTAGAGAAAAAAATACACAGATTTTGCAGAGGACTGGAAATATTTCTTATTTTCACCAGCAAGAAAGGATCATTTTATAGTTTACAGTGCATTAGTTTACTTACAATGGATAAGTTTAGTTACACTGCATCAGTTTACTTACATAGATTATTTTTGCCTTGAGGAAAAAAATAGCACTAGACTAAATGATTCTCTGGTTCTGCTGAAGAAAGCTTAAAAGAAGACACCAGAGGATAAATTGGTTTCCATGCAATTTAACTGGATTCCAGTAAAGTGATCAAGAATATTTAAAAGAATTAAAAAAAAAATTGTGTAATTTTCACTAAGGTGAACGTAGCAATCTCATAAAATTTATAAAACATTCGAAGAATCATGAAAATACAACTCATAATAAAAAGGAAAATAAATCAATCCAAACTGATCCAGATATGACCAGGATGATAGAATTAATAGACCAGGACTTTAAAGCAGTTATCATAACAGTATTCTACATGTTAAAGACAACAGAAGATTGAGAATACTAAAGGATCACATCTGCACGTATAAGGGCCAACAATCCAACAAATATTTACTGGGATGTAATTCAATCCATAATATAACAAGGCAGAAGAATATTCAAGAAAAGAATGACAAAAACATTTTCAATTTGATAAAATCCATAAAACTACAGATACAAGAAATCCAATGAACCCCAAGCATAAAAAATAAGGAGAAAAGCACACAAAGGTATATTATGATTTAAAAAATTGCTTGAAATTAATGATAAATAGATCTTAAAAGTGTGTTTCTTTGAATGTTTTATAAGGACATATTACCTATAGAAGAAACAAATGAGAATGAAGACAGAATTCTTGTTGGAAACAATGAAAACCAGAACACATAGGAAGATCACTTTTAAAGGACTGAAAGAAGAAAAATAAAATTTTCAACCTAAAATTTTAGACTTAGAAAAATTGTGTTTCAAAAAAAATGAGATTTTTCTCAGACATATAAATGCTGAAAAAACTCACCACTATCAGATGTCAGATTTACACTGCAAAAAAAAAAAAGTGTCAAAGGAATTACTCAGGAGAAAGAGAAACTATGTTAGATAGAAATATTGATTTACACAGAGAGGAGCAGCACTAGAAATGGTAGTTTCGTGCATAAATATAATATTTTCTGGTAATTTAATTTTCTTTTTAAAGATAAATGAATGTCTAAAGCAGAAATAATAGGGCTTTATATCATGTAGAATTATTTGACAATAGACAAAGGCACTTGGCTAGACAAAGTCTAGTGTCTAAGGCTGGGTTTTCTAAAGATACAAACCAAAATCCAAACCAAAACCACCGTCATTGAGTCAGTCCGACTCATAGCAATGGTGGAGATCAGAGTAGAGCTGCTCCATAGAATTTCCAAGGAGTGCCTGGCAGATTTGAACTGCCAACCTTTTGGTCATCAGGTGTAGTGCTTAACCCAAAAGCTAACAAATCCATAGAGAGATTTACATCAAAGAGACAGCTCACGCACATGTAGAGGCTGGAATGTCCAAAGTCCATGGATCAGGATGGAGCCCTTTCCCAAATCATATAACCACAGGGGCTGGTGAAACCAAGATCAGCATGTCAAAAAGCAGGGCTCTGCTCCCAGTCTGTGAAGTTCTACGAATTCCAAGCAACCCAACAACTCTCAAGTATGAAGAGCTGGACGTCAGATGAACAGGAGGTAGCTGCAGGATACAGAGTGATCAAAAAAAGCCAGAATGTCTGCTTATATTCTGATGCAGGACACATTCCCTAGAAAACACCCTTTCAACTGACTGGCTACTCACAGCAGATGCAGTCACAAGAATGACAACATACAAACACTGACAATCATAATCCAGTAGAACCGACACACAATCTAAACCATCACAGACATGAAGGGAGAAATAGAAGTATACTTCTGTGAAGTTCCTATGGTACATGTTAATTGGAGTAATAGTGCATGAACTAGAGACTGTCAATAATTAAATATATCCTATAAACCTTAAATCAACCACGGAATTAGCACAAGAAAGATATAACTATTAAACTACACAGGACAAAAAAATATATTCATAAAAAGCACTTTGATCAAAATCTATATAGCAAAAAAAGGGAAATGGAAAATGAACACATAGGACAAGTAAATAAATAATAAACATAACAATAAGCAAACTGAATCTAAACCATCTAATCACTGTAATTCAGATCCGACTTGATGGCACTTGGCTGGCTTGGCCAATCACTGTAATTAAAAGGCTGTTTGACTTAAAACAAAAGACAGAAAAAAAAATTCTTGCTATCAACAAGAAAGTCACTTTAAATACAAGACACAAGTAAATTAAAAGTAGAAGAAAGGAATAGATACACCATGGTACTACATATCAGAAAGACAGAATAGTAATATCAGAAAAAATAGATTTATAGCAAAGAATATTACCAAAGACGGTGTTATTTCGTATTTATAAAGGAGTAAATTGGTGAACATAGCATAAACATCCCAAAAGTTATGCACTTAGTATCAAAGCTTTAACATAAAAAAAAGGATACAAGAGCCAGCTTAAAAGGACATCCAGTGAACAAATCTGGTTATAACTGAGTACCAAAATTATTAATGATAATGATGTTTTATAACTTACTGAACATAACATAATCTATTGAACATTGCAGGCTATATCGTAGACAAATGATCAAATTTAATTCACTAGTAAAGAGACACATCAGCACCACTCTCTACTTGGTAAAATGCATTCAAAAGAATACTACATTCCTTCTATAGCATGCTTTCCTAAAATGCATAACAGAAATCTAATCATTAAAAAAAAGGTATTCTACTTAGAAATTGACCTTTACTCTTCAAAAATGCTAAGGTCATGAAAGAAAATAAATACTGAGGAATTACTCTACACTAAAAGAGGACAAAATGTCATGACGATTAGAAGTCCTAAGCTAGATGAAAGCATGAGCAGTTATACACCATTCTCCCATAAAAAAAAAAAAATCAAGGAGAAACTGGCAAAACCAACTTTGTCAGAAATTTGGAAACCAGTGAAAGGGTTACAGATGCTAAGCAAACATTGAAGCAGTGATAAGTTGACATACAATCAGTAAGAAAGTGTTGGTTTTCTATAAGCCAATCTCCAACCTCTTCACTGCTCAGAGGAGTTATTGTAAGATAGCAGCAGCCCACATTTCTGGAGAGGGAGTCTGGTTTTGGGCTCCAGGAAGAGCAGAGAAGATTTCATTCAGGTATTATTGTGTGTGTCTATTTTAACCTGTCTGAAGGGCTGAAGCAAGGCACTAATCTCAGTTTGACCTGTCTTGGAACTCATACAAGGTTAGGGGTGATAGAAAATGAATTAAGGCTGTAATCATCTGTAACTAAAGTGTGCCATAAAGATTGGCATGACAGGCTGGGGAGAGATTTTTTTGTTTCTGCTTTAAAATTAAGGCTTCCAAAAGCAATGGGTTTAAGAGGGAATCAAGAAAGCTACATATATGCATAAGGTAAGACATATGCTTTGAATTTATGAGAAGAACCTATTCTTTCACCTCTGTCTGATACTTATATAAAGTGTGAGCCTGGCTAACTGTAGGAGTTGTGTCAAAACAAAGCCAATATGCAAAGACTGGAAGAGAATTTGCAAAAATAATAGGGAAGCTCATGAAACAAATAGACAACTATAACTTTCAAAATTTAAATAAAAAAATCAAACCCTGAGGAAGGGAAGAATTTTATTCTCAGAGTTACCATATTGTAATATTCAAGCATCTAATCTCAACAAAAATCACAGGCTTACAAAGAAACAAGAAAGAATGACCCATTCAAAATAATAAAATAAAGCAGTGGAAACTGTCTGCATGGAAGTAGACTTACTAGAAAAAGACTTTAAAACAACTGTATTAACTATGTTCAAAGAGCTAAAGGAAAACAGAAACAGAGCTAAAGCAACAAAATAACAGAAACAAAATGAGAATATCAATAAAGAAGATGCTAGAAATTGTAAAAGATAATCAGAAATACTGGAATTGAACAGAACAATTTGTAAAATGAACTGGAGGGGTTCTGGATTTGAACTGACAGAAGAAAATTATGCAAACACTAATTTAGGACAATTGAAATTACTGAATCTGAATATCACAAATGAAAAAAGAATGAAAAATAGTAAACAGACTCTAAGTGACTTAAGGGATACCATTAAGTGGACCAGCTTATATGTTATGGGACTTCTGGAAGGAGAATTGAGAGAGAAAATGAAAGAGAGAACATTTGAAGAAATCATTAGCAAAAATTTTTCAACTTTGGCAAAAGACATGAATCTACACATCCAAGTTCAAAGAAATCCAAGTAAGGTGAACCCAAGGAGATCCACACTGAAGTATTTGATAACCAAACTCTCTAAATACAAAAATATACAATCTTTAGAGCAGCAAAAGAAGCTAATTGTCATATACTGGGGAATTCTAAGCACAGGTAATTTTATCAAGTGTGCACACGGTACTTTTTAAATTCTTGATTTAAAAATAACAACAACAGCAAAAAAAAAAAACCCTCTCTCTAAGTCTCCCCTTCCAATCTTTAAGCACAGAAACTTTGGAAGACACAGGACAGTATAATGATGTATTTAAAGTGATAAAAGAACTGTCAGCAAAGAATTCAATATCAGATGAAACTTTCTTTCAAGAAGGAGGGTAATGTTCAGACATTCCCAGATGAACAAAAACTGAGGGAGACAGTGACAATTAGACCTGTCCAATAAGAAATGCAAAAAGAGACAAAAAGACGTTGTAAATAGTAACTCAAACCTATATGGGGGAAAAAAATGTATCTCTAGTAAAGGTAATTTAGTGGATAAATACAGAGGCCAACTCTATAATTTTTGTTTTAGATGTGTGTTCTAACTCTGCTTGCTATGTCCTATGTTATTTCAAAGACAACTGTGCAAAAATATCTGTTACTGGAAACCCATGTATAATAATGTAATATTTGGTAACAAATAGAGCAATTGACACCAGCATTTCTGAGGAGAATTCAGAGAAAAGAAATCAGAAAAATGAATAAGCATTAAGAAACATATGGGACTCTACTAAGAGGAATAATATATGACTAATTGGAGTTTCTGAACAAGGAGGGATAGAATAAAACAGAGAGCATTGTTATAGAGTTGCTGACAGAAAATTTTCCTGAAATTATGAAAGAAGAGAACATAGATATCCAAGATGTGTATCAAACATCACAAAAACTAGACCCCAAAAGAAAGACATCAAGACAAACTAAAATCAAGCTTAATAAAATGAGACATAAAGAGAAGCTCTTAAAGGCAGTGAGGCTCAAAACAAAGCTAACATTCAGAGTGAAAACCTGTAGGCTTTCATCTGACTTCTTGGCAGAAACGATGTTGACAAGAAAGCAGTGGGATGACACGTTCAAAACCCTGAAGAAGAAAAATTTCCAGCCAAGAATTATCTATCATGTAAAATTGTCTCTCAAACGTGATGGTGAAATTAAGACATTCACAGATAAACAGAAGCTTAGAGACTTTGTAAACAAAAACAAAAACATTAAGTATATACTTAAGAAGCTTTCATGGGTTGAATTGTGTCCCCCAAAAAATATGTGTAGCCACGTGGCTGGGATATGGTTCCCAGTATCTTGGGACTGTCCTCCATTGTGTGGTTTTGCTAAACTGTATGTTAAAGGATTAGGGTGGGGCTGTAAATTCCTGCGGTAGGGGGAGTTTCCCCAGAGTATGGCTTGCCCCACCCTTAATGCTTTCAACTTGCAAGAGATAAAAGGGAAAGAGAAACAAAGGACAACTGAGAACCTCACTACCATCTAGCAAGCAGCACCGGGAGAAGAGCGCGTCCTTCAGACCAGAAGTTCTTGTACCAGGACGCTCCCTGGACAAAGACTGATACAATACCAGACTTTCCTCCAGAGCTGACAAGGGGAAAGCCTTCCCCTGGAGTGGTCACCCTGAATATAGACTTACAACCTACCGGACTGTGTAAGAATAAACCTTTCATTGTTAAAGCCATCCACTCTGTGGTATTTCTGTTAGAGCAGCCTACCTGACTAAAACAGAAGGCAATGTATGACACAGCACCCATAAGCCTACTCACTTAGGGAAATCAGTAAGCTCTATCAAAACTACATATTTAAAAGAAAGGAACCAGTGATCATAACAAGAAACCTATGACATCAAAACACTTTAAAAAAGGATATATTACGTTAGGTATAACCCTGTCAGGTGGAGAGGAAATTAAAAAGATATGCAGAAGTTAAAGTGTGGTGTAAACTTAGAATAGTAAAGGGTATCTTAGTGGTAGCAGCAAAGCAAAATAACAATGTGATATATCAAAACAAAAAGCATAATACAGGAGTCTCAACAAAAAGCCAACACTAAAAAAAAAATGATAAATTAACTACAAAAGAAGAATAGTCCACAAGAGAATATTAAGAAAAACACAGGAAACGTCAACAACACAAAAATAAAAGCATCAAAGTGATAACACTAAACACATACCTATCACTAATTACATTGAATGCAAATGAACTGAATGCTCCAATAGACAACAAGTGACATCATGGGTCAAAAGACATGACTCATCTATATGTTGCTTACAAGAAGCACACCTAGGACTCAAAGATATGAACAAACTGAAAATCAAGGGATGGCAAAACACATACCAAGCCAAGCCAAGCCAAGTGCTGTTGAGTCAGATCTGACTCATGGATATGACACATACCAAGACAGCAACATAAAAGAAGAGCAGGAGTGACAATACTAATCTTAGGTAAAATAGATTTTAAAGGAAGATCCACCATCTTGGACAAGGATGGTCACTACTGCTGAAAAGATCAATACATAAGCAGGACATAACATATTAATGTTTATGCACCCAATACCAGAGAATCTAAATACATTGAATAAACACTGACAATATTGAAAAATTACACAGATCACTCCACAACAATAGTTGGAAACTTCAACACTCCACCTTCAGTAATGGACGATCATCCACAAAAAAGATGAGTAAAGTTAAAGAAGATCTTATTGTAACAATCAACCGAACAGACATTATCAACATTTACAGAACTTTTAACCCATTGACAGACAAGTACACCTTCTTCTTCAATGCACATGGAACTTTTTTACCACAATAGACCATATGTGAGGACATAAAGAAAATTTTCAACAAAATCCCAAACATTAAACTATTGCAAAGCATCTTCTTGTAGCAGAAAGCCATAAAACTTGAAATGAACAAGAGAAAAATCATTGGTAGAAATTCAAACTCACAGAAACTGAAAAACACCTTGCTGAAAAATCCACAGAGTATATAAGAAATCAAGTACGAAATAAAAATATTTATGGAGGCAAATGAAGAAAAGAACTCATCCTAACAGAACCTACAGGATACAGGAAAAGCAGTGGTCAGAGCTCAATTTGTCTATATAAATGAACACATCTGGAAGGAATAAAGGGCCCAAACCAAAGAATTAACCATATAGCTTGAACAAGTAGGAAGAGAACAACAGAGGAACACCTCAGTCACCAGAAGAAAACAGATCATAAAGATTAGAACAGAACTAAATGATTTAGAGAATAAGAAATATTGGAAGAAAAAAAAAACTAACACAACAAAAAGCTAATTCCTTGAAAAGATAAACAAAATTGGTAAACCTTTGGCTAAACTTACAAAAGAAAGACACGAGAGGAAACAAATAACAAAGATATGAAATGAAATGGGAGCCGTCACAACAGACCCAAGTGAAAGCAAAAATATCATAACAGAATACTAAAAAGACTGTGCTCTAACAGATTTGAAAACCTAGAGGAAATGCACGAATTCCTAGATTCATATCACCTACCAAAATTATCACAAGGAGAAGTAGAACAACTTAATAAAACCATACAAGCTTGAGATTGAAAAATTAATCAAAAAGCTACCAACTAATAAAAGTCCTCACCCACATGGCTTCACCAGAGAATTGTACTAAACTTTTAGAGAAGGGCTAACTTTAATAGTACTTTAGCTATTTCACACCATAGAAAGCAATCCAATACTCTGAAATACATTCTCTGAAGCCAGCATAACCCTGATACCAAAGCCAGGGTAAGAGCCCACAAAAAATAAAATTACAGACCTATATCACTCATGAACCTAAATACAAAAATCTTCAACAAAATAGAATAGAATTTAACAGAAGTCAATAAAATTCAACAGCATGTCAAAAAAATAATTCACCATGACCAAGTTGGACTCATTTCAGGGATGTAAGACTGGTTCAACATTAGAAAAACAATTAATGTGATCAACCACATAATAAGCACAAAAGATAAGAATCACCTGATTTTGTCAATTGGTGCCGAAAAGGCATTGGACAAAGTCAATGCTCATTCATGCTAAAAACTATCAGCCAAATAGGAATAGAAGGGACATTCCTCAGTGCAATAAGGGACATCTATGCAAAGCCAACCACCTATATCATACTGAAAGCAGAGAGACTGAAGGATTTCCTCTTGAGAATGGGAACTAGACAAGAATGCACTCTCACCTCTCCTATTAAACACGGTACTAGAAATTCTGGACAGAGTAATTACACATGACAAAGAAATAAAGAGCATCTGCATCGGCGAAGAAGTAAAAATCTCCCTATTTGCAGATGATATGATTGTATACGCAGAGAATCTGAAGGAATCAATAAGTAAACTACTCAAACTAATAGGAGAGTTCAGTAAATTCAGGATACAAGTTAAACCTAAGTAAATCAGTAGGATTCCTTTATACCAACAAAGGCATCATTCAAGAAGCAATCACCTTATCAATACAATTTACTGAGAAGATAAAGTACCTAGGAATAAATCTAACTAGAGAAGTACGAGACCTATACAAAGAGAACTACAAAACCTTACTGAGAGAAACTAAGAGAGATTTACATAAACTTAGAAACCTACTCTGCTCATGGATAGGAAAACTTAACATTGTCAAAATGTCTATTTTACCTGAAGTGATCTATGCATACAAAGCAATCCCAATACACACTCCAGTGACTTTTTCCAATGAGATGGAGAAACAAATCACCAACTTTGGAAGGGGAAGAAATCCCAGATAAGTAAATCACTTCTGAAGAAGAGGAACACAATGATAGGCCTCATACTACCCAACTTTAGAACCTATTATAATGCCACAGTAGTCAAAACTGCCTGGTACTGGTACAAAAAGAGACATATAGACCAATGGAATAGAGTTGAGACCCCAGAGATGCCACCATCCTCTTATGAACAGACGATACTCAACAAAGACCCTATAAGATTGTAAACTGGGTTAAAAACAATCTCTTTAAAAATGGTGCTTGCAAAATTGGGTATCCATCTGCAAAGACTTGAAACAAGACCCATATCTCACACTTTATACAAAAACCAACTTAAACTGGATAAAAGACCAACGTATCAAACCTAAAATAATAAAGATCATCCAAGAAAAAATGGGATCAACAACAGAAGTCTTAATACACAAGTAGACAGACTTCAAAATCTGATGAACAAAGCACAATCAACAGCAGAGAAAATAGATAAATAGGGACTACTAATTAAAGACATTTGCTTATCCAGAGACTTTATCAAAAGAATTAAAAGACTACCCACAGAATGGGAAAAGATATTTGGCAACTATATGTCAAACCGATGTCTGAGCTCCATTATCTACAAGGTACTGCAAAATATCAGCAAGAAAGGAATAAAGAACCCAATTAGGTGATGGGCAAAAGAGACAGACTGACTGTTCTCTAAAGAGGATATCCAGGAAGCCAAAAGACATGTGGAAATCCTCACGATCATGAGCTATTAAAGAAATCTAAATCAAAATGATGACGAGATACAGTCTCACAACAAGGTTGGCTGTGATCCAAAAAACACAAAACAACAAATGCTAGAGAGGCTGTGGAGAAATTGAAACTCTCCTTCACTGCAGGTGGGATTGCAAAATGGAACAGTCTCTTTGGAAAGCAATCTTGCACTTCCTTAAAAAGCTGGGAATAGATATACTATTTGACCCAGTAATCCCACTGCTTTGGAATATATCCTACAGAATCAAGGGCAGTCACACGAACAGATACATGCACATGAATGTTTCTTGCAGCACTGCCCATAGTAGCAAAAAGATGGAATCAACCCAGATGCCCAACAACAGATGAATGGATAAATAAACTATAGTATATATACTAAATGGAACACTATGCAATGATAAAGAACAATGATGATTTTAGGAAGCATCTCATAACCTCGTTTCAATCGGAAGACATTATGTTGAGTGAAATGAATCAGCAGCACAAGGACAAATATTGTATGTGACCCATATTATAAGGACTTAATAACAGACTTGTGCAAACAAGAAGTCTTAGACAGCTGCAAGGGATGGCAGGCAGGGATGGAGAGGGTTGGTTATAGATTAGGTAATTGACAGAAATTCGGTTGGGTGAAATTAGTGACACACACATTAGAAGGAAGATCAGTTTCACTGGACTTCAACATAACTTGAAAATTCTTCCAATTTTAACCCAATATGTCAAGGACAGAGTAGTAGGGGCAGCAGTCTGGAGACCATGCTCTCAGTGGACATTGAGGCCAAATGGCATAATTAGGCTATTGCTAAGAGAGTCTCTGCACCCCGTATTGGTGAGTGGCATCTGTGGTCTTAAAAGCTAGCATGCTGCCATCTGAGATACACCAAGTGGTCCCAATCTAGCTGGAGCAGATGATCACCAAAGGCAACAACGACATAGGGGAAAGAGAAGTTAGAAGACAGAAAGACGCATGTGAGTGGGTACATCAACGTGTGACCAGAAGAACCAGATGGGGCCTGCCACCAACAATGACAGCCGTGAAGGCACTCACAATGTTGAGTCCCAGTGGCAACATGAGGAAAAAAGGGATTCATCCTGAGAACTCCACTAAAAGACTGCAATTGATAGTCTGAAGGCCTGGGGGTTCCCCTGGAAACATGGCCTCCTCACCTCATGCTGCCCCTGATCATAAATCATTACTGAGGTCAACTCTTCAAACAAGAATGGATTGGACTCAGGGACATAGAGTGACTATATTGTGTACAAGCTTTATGGTTCTATGCATCTACAGGATGTCATCCTACTGGCCTCTTACTAGAGGGGAGTGGAGAAGGTTGCGAGGAGGGGATAAGAGATTGTTAAGAGGATACAACATCAGTAGAACAGAAAGGAGTGTACTGTCACCAGGCAAGCAGAGCAGAAGGTGCTGCAGATAGGCAGACATGCTAATTTAAACTGGAATGTACACTTTTGCTCAATCACAATAAAAAATGATTAAAAAAAGAGAGACTTTATCAAAGCAATTAAAAGACCACCCACAGAATGGGAAAAAAAAATACTTGGCAATTTCATGTCAGACCTGTCTGACCTCCATAATCTGCAAGATACTGCTAAATATAAGCAAGAAAAATGTAAATAACTCAATTAAATGATGGGCAAAGAAGATGGACAAACACTTCACCAAAGAGGACATCCAGGCAGCCAAAAGACACATGAAGAAATACTCATGATCATTAGGTGTTAGAGAAATCCAAATCAAAACTGCAATGAGATACCATCTCACTCCAACAAGGTTGGACATAGTCCAAAAAACACAAAACGACAAATACTGGAGAGGCTGTGGAGAGACTGAAACTCTCCTCCACTGCTGGTAGGATTGCAAAATGGTACAACGCCTTTGGAAAGTAATCTGGTGCTTGCTTAAAAAGCGGGATATAGATATGTCATTTGATTCAGTAGTCCTGCTGCTCGGAATATATCCTACAGTAACTAAAGCTGTCACATGAACAGACATATGCACACGAATGTTTATAGCAGCAGAGTTCACAATAACAAAAAGATGGAATCAGTGCAGATGTGTATCAACAGATGAATGGATAAATAAACTATGGTATATACACTCAATGGAACACTATGCAATGATAAAGAACAATGATGATTTTAGGAAGTGTCTTACAAATTGGTTTCAATTGGAAGATGTTATGCTGAGTGAAGTCAGTCAGTGACAAAAGGACAAAAGATCATGAATATTTCCTCATGTGTCTTTTGGCTGCCTGGGAACTCCTAAGAATCACTTTCACTCATCGACTTTATCAAAAGGATTAAAAGACCACCCACAGAATGGGAAAAAATGTTTGACAACTTCATGTCAGATTGATGTCTATGAGACCCTTGCTATAAAGACTTAAAAATAGACTTATGTTGAAAGACTCTTTGACGGCTACAAGGGTGGTGGGGTGAGGGTTGATCATAGATTAGATAGTTGATAAAAATTTGGTTAGGTGAATTGACAGAACTCTCACATGAGATCCCGACAAGTGGAGTGAGGACTATTATGGTGGTAAGAACCAAATGGAAGCCACTAGTACTGCCACTGCCTAGGAAAATAGTGAATGAAAAGCAATACTGCATTCCTGGAGGGATTGTGGAAATTATTGCCACCACTAAGGACTTAAAGGAGGCAGGGTTGGTGATACCCACCACATCTCCATTCAGCTTGCCTATTTGGCTTATGTGAAAAACAGGTGGATCTTGGAGAATAACAGTAGATTATCACAAACTTAACAAGGTGATAACCCCCATTGCAGCTGCTGTTCAAGATGTAGTTTCATTGCTTGAACAAATTCTTACGTCTCCTGGTACTTGGTATGCAGCTATTGATCTGGCTAATGCTTTCTTCTCCATACCTGCTTCCAAGGACCAACATAAGCAAGTTGCATTCAGCTGGCAAGGCCAGCAATACACTTTCACTTGCCTGCCTCAGATATACATTAACTCTCTAGCCCTATGTCATAATTTACTCCTCAGGAAATTTGATTGCTTCTCTCTTCCACAGGATGTGACACTGGTCCATTATACAGATGACATTATGCTGATTGGACCTAGGAAGGAAGAATTAACAGTGACTCTGGACTTATGAGTTAAACATTTGCATGCTTGAGGGTGGGAGATAAATCCCACAAAAATGCAGGCACCTTCCAACTCAGTGAAATTCTTAGGAGTCCAGAGGAGTGGGGCATGTCACAATATTCCTTCTAAAGTGAAGGATGTTACTGCATCTGGCTGCTCTGACAACTAAAATAAAGGCACAGTGCCTAGTAGGTCTCTTTGGATTTTGGAGGCAACATATTCCTCACTTGGGTATGCTGCTTCAGCCTATTTATCAAGTGACTCGAAAGGCTGCTACTTCTGAGTGGGGCCCAGAACAAGAGAAAGCTTCACAATGGGTTCAGGCTGCTGTGCAGGCCACTGTGTCACTTGGGCCATATGATACAGCTGATCCAATGGTGCCTGAAGTCTTAGTGGCAGGCAGAAATACTGTTCGGAGTTTTTGGCAGACCTCTATTGGTCAATCACAGCAGAGAACTTCAGAATTTTGGAGAAAAGCTCTGCCATCCTCTGCAGAAAACTACTCTCCTTTTGAAAAACAACTTTTGGCTTGTTACTGAGTGTAAGCAGAGACTGAACACTGAACCACGGGACAGCAAGTAACCATGTGTCTTGAGCTGCCTGTCATGAACTGGGTGTTGTCTGACCCACAGAGTCATAAAGGTTGGATGAGCACAGCAGCACTCCATCATTAAATGGAAGTGGTGTATACAAGATCAGGCCCATGCAGGTCCTGAAAGTACAAGTTGCACGAGGAAGTGGCCCAGATGCCCATGGTCTCCACTCCTGTCACCTTACCTTCCATCTCCCAGTTTGCACCTATGGCCTCATGGGGAGTTCCTTATGACCAGCTCACCGAAGAAGAGAGAACTTGTAATATGCTGGCACCACTCAGAAGTGGATAGCAGCAGCATTACAGCCCCTTTCTGGGACCTCCCTGAAGGGCAGTGGTGAAAGGAAATCCTCCCAATGGGCAGAACTTCAAGCAATGTATCTGGTTGTTCACTTCACTTGGAAGGAGAGATGGCATATGTGTGGCTGTATACTGATTCATGGGCTGTAGCCAACAGCTTGGCCAGTTGGTCAGGGACTTGGAAGGAACATGATTGGAAGATTGGAGACAAGGATTTAAGGGGGGCAGGTATGTGTATAGACCTCTCTGAATGGGCCAAAGAAGTGAAGATATTTGTGTCTCATGTGAATGCTCATCAAAGAGCGACCTCAGTAGAAGATGAGTTTAACAACCCAGTGGATAAGATTCTGTGGGAACCAATCATCATCTCTCCCTGGCTACCCCTGTCATTGCTCAATGGGTTCATGGACAAATTGGTCATCGTGGCGGGGACTGTGGTTATGCATGGATCCAGCAACATGGACTCCCATTCACCAAGGCTGACTTGGCTTCAGCCATAGCTGAGTGTCCAATCTACCAGCAGCAGAGACCAACACTGAGTCCTCGATACAGCACTGTTCCTTGAGGTGATCAGCCAGCAACCTGGTAGCAAGTTGATTACATTGGACCACTTCCATTATGGAAAGGAAAGTGTTTTGTCCTTATTCAAATAGATATACTGGATACGGATTTGCCTTCGCAGAACGACATGGTTCTCCCAAAACTACCATTTGTGGACTTACAGAATGCCTTATCCGTCATCATGGTATCCCACACAGCATTGCCTCTGATCAAGGGACTCACTTTACAGCAAATGAAGTGTGGCAGTGGGCCCATGCTCATGGAATTCACTGGTCTTACCATGTTCCCCATCATCCTGAAGCAGCAGCTGGCTTAATAGAACAATGGAATGGCCTCCTGAAGACACAATTATGCTGCCAGCTAGGTGGCAATACCTTGCAGGGTTGGGGAAATGTTCTCCAGGAGGCTGTATATGCTCTAAACCAGTGTCCAATATATGGTGCTGTTTCTCCTATAGCCAGAATTCATGGGTCCAGGAAACAAGGGGTAGAAATGGGAGTGGCACCACCCACTGTTACCCCTAGTGACCTACTTGCAAGATTTTTGCTTCCTGTCCCCATGATCTTATGCTCTGCAGGGTTAAATGTCTTAGTTCCAAAGGGACGAATGCGGCCACTTGGAGACACATCAATGATACCACTGAACTTGAAGCTAAAATTACCACCAGGATATTTTGGGCTCCTTGTGCCTCTGGATCAACGAAAAAGGGAGTTACAATACTTGCTGGTGTGACTGATCCCGACTATGAAGATGAAATTGGATTGACACTACATAATGGAGGTAAAGAAGAGTATGTTTGGAATGTAGGAGATCCCTTCGGACACCTCCTAGTACTATCATGTCCTGTGATTAAGGTCAATGGAAAACTACAGCAAGCCAGTTCCAAAAATGACTTCTAATAGCCAAGACCTTTCAGGAATGAAGATTTGGGTCACCTCACCAGGCAAATAATCATGACCAGCTGAGGTGCTTGCTAAGGGCAAAGGGAATACAGAATGGGTTGTAGAAGAAGATAGTTCTAAATATCAGTTACAGCCATGTGACCAGTTGCAGAAATGAGGACCATAATTGTTATGAGCATTCCTGCCTTGTAACTGTGTATCAGATATTTTTGTTTACTTGTGAAACATAGATGTAAATGGGCTAATGCGTTTTTAGTTGTGCGTGTGTTAGTTATGGCATGTTAGACATAAGTTTGACTTTGTAATTGTATTCCTTCAGAGACTATGGGTGGTAAGGGAAGATGCCTGCAGATGCAAGTTGACAAGGGGTGGACTGTGGTGGTCAAGATTATGTCAACTTGGCTACACCATATTCGGCTGCTGCATTAAGTGGCAGGGTGGGGCCTTTGGTGGCTTCCTGCCCCTCAGCTCTCTTCTCTCCACCTTCAACCAACTCCTGCCTGTCTGCTCATGTAGCCAGCAGCTCCTGCTCTCTTCTGGCATCTGGTTCCTGGACTTGAACTAGCAGCTGTTGGATTCATCAACCCTTACAGCTGGTGCTTGAGAGTCCTGTTCCCTGACCTGCTGATCCTGGGTTTGCCAGCCTCTGCAGCTCAGTCTCACCACCAGCTTGTGATCCACTGATCTGCACAACCAATTATGTATAACTCTGGTCTCTGACCTTCTGGCCTTGGGTTCACCAGCTCCCGTTGCCACGTGAGGCTTGAGCCAGGACTTGGGACGTTCAGCTTCTGCAATTGCATGAGCTGTTTCCCAGATCTATCTATCTATCTATATCTTTCCTTGTACATACACGTGTTCCTGGTTTTGCTTCCCACAAAAACCCAGCCTAAGACAGCTAGATACAGATATACCACTTGATTCAGTAGTCTCACTGCTTGGAATATATCCTACAGTAACAAAAACTGTCACATGAACAGACACACACACACAAATGTTTATAGCAGCACAGTCCACAATAGCAAAAAGATAGGATCAACTCAGATGCGCATCAACAGATGAATGGATAAATAAACTGTGGTATATATACTCAATGGAACACTACTCAACGATAAAGAACAATGATGATTTTAGGAAGTGTCCCATAACTTGGTTTCAATTGGAAGACATTATGCTAAATGAAGTCAGTCTGTGACAAAAGGACAAATGATCATGAATATTTCCTCATGTGTCTTTTGGCTGCCCAAAATCTACTAAGAATTAAACACTTTTGATCATCCAAAGACTTTATCAAAAGAATTAAAAGACCACCCACAGAACGGGCAAAAAAATATTTGACAACTTCATGTCAGATCAACATCTATGAGACCCTGCTATAAAGAATTAAAAATAGACTTACGTACGAAAGACTTTTCAATGGCTACAAGGGTGAGGGGGCAAGGGTTGATCATAGATTAGATAGTTGATAGAAATTTGGTTAGGTGAAAGTGGTGACAGAACCCAGTAGAAGTAGATCAACTTAACTGGACTTCACCATAAACTGAAAGCTCTTCTAACCTCAAACCAATATTGCAAGGATTAGTGTAGCAGGGGTGGAGTTGAGGACCATTCTGTTGGGAGACATCAAGGTCAAGGGTAAGGAGAGAAGAAGAGCGGCAGATAAGCAGACATGCAAAAATGATTTGGATTGTGTACTTCCACTTAATCACAATAAAAAAAATTATACAGAAAAAACTTTGTATAGTCAATGAAACACAGGTAAACATATTTCCAATATAGTCTGCTTCCAACCAAAATCTCAACAGTGATAGCTCTGGCTCCATGTCCTCTTCTGAATCTTGCTGGAATTTCTGGCAGTGCCTTGTCCATATACTGTTGCAGTCACTTTTGAATGATATTTAGCAAAGTTTTACTTGCGTGTAGTATGAATGATATTGTTTGGTAATTTCTACAGTTGGTTCACCTTCTTTGGAATGGACATGAATATGGATCTCTTCCAGTCAGTTGGCCCTGGAGCTGTCTTCCAAATTTCTTGGCATAGATGAGTGAGCACTTCCAATGTTGCATCTGTTTGTTGAAGTATCTTAATTAATATTCCATCAGTTCCTAGAGCCTTGCTTTTTGCCAATGCCTTCAATGTAACTTCGACTCCTTCCCTCAGTACCGTCGATTCCTGATCACATGCCACCTCTTCAAATGGTTGATTACTGATCAGTTATTTTTGTTATAATCACTCTGTGTATTCCTTTCATCTTCTTTTCATGCTCCCTAAGTTGTTTAATATTTTCCATGGAGAATCCTTCACTATTGCAACTCAAGGCTTCAGTTTTTTCTTCAGTTCTTTCATTTTAAGAAATGCAGAGCATGTTCTTCTTTTTGATTTTCTGTTTCCAGCTCTTTCCATATGTCATTATAATACTTTCTTTTGTCTTCTCAAGCTGCCCTTTGAAATCTTCTCCTTAGTTCTTTTACTTCATTATTCCTTTCTTTTACTTTAGCTGCTCAACATTTGAGAGCAAGTTTCAGAGTGTCTTCTGACATTCAGTTTGGTCTTTTCTTTCTTTCCTGTCTTTTCAGGTGGGATATACTCAAGGTCGTACTTTGACTCTTGTGGACCTTTTACTAATTTTCTTCCATTTCAATTTGAGTTTGCCTATGAGCAATTGATGGTCTGTGCCACAGTCAACCCTTGGTCGTGTACTGACTACAGATAAGGAGCTTTACCATTGTCTTTTTCCGCAGATGAAGTAGATTTGATTACTGTGTATTTCATCAAGTGAGATCTATGTGTACAGTCACCGTTTGCATTAAAAAAGACATTTTCGTTGAAGAAATTGTTAGTCCTGCAAAATTGTATCATGTGATCTCTGGCATTATTTCTACCACTAAGGCTGTATTTTCCAACTACCAATCCTTTTTCTGTGTCCAACTTTTGCATTTCAATCACCAGTAATTATCAATGCATCCTGACTGCATGTTTCATCAATTTTGAACTGTATAAGCTCGTAAAAACCTTTGATTTCTTCTTCTTTTGCCTTAGTAGCTGGTGCATAAACATAAATAATAGTAATATTAAATTGCCTTCCTTGTAGGTGTAAGGATATTATCTTATTATTGACAGCATTGTACTTCAGGACAGAGCTTGAAATATTCTTTTTGATGATGAACACAGCACCCTTCTTCAAGTTTTTGTTCCTGGCATAACATACCTTATGATTATCTGACTCCACCAATGCCTAGGATATCAATGTTTATGCATTCCATTTCATTTTGATGATTCGTAGTTTTCCTAGATTCATACTTTGTACATTCCATGTACCGATTATTAATGGATGTTTACAGCTGTTTCTTCTCATTTTGATTCATGTCACATCAGCAAATGGAGATCCGAAAGGCTTTGCTCCATCCAGATTATTAAGGTTGACTCTACTTTGAGGAGGCAGCTCTTTCTCAGTCATCTTCTGAGTGCCTTCAAACCTGGGAGGCTCATATTCTGGCATTGTTTTCTTTTACTATGTTCTGCTGCTATTCATAACGTTTTTACTGGCTAATTCTTTTTCAGAAGTAGACTTTCAGGTCCTTCTTCCAAGTCTGTCTTAGTCTGGAAGGTCAGCTGAAACCTGTCCACCGTGGGTGACTGCTGATTTCAGTGGCATAGTTTCCAGCATCACAGCAACACACAAGCCCCCACAGTATGACAAAATGACAGACAAGTGGGAGTTTGAAACGGTAACTATATTAAAATGAGTCACATTATACTCTTAAGTAAAATGTTAAACCTAGAATTTCTTATGATCCAACATTCCACTTGTAGGTGTGTACCTCAAAGACTTGAATACATCTGTACAAACTGATTACTACACCCATGTTTATTGAGACAGTATTCACAATGATACCAAAAGATAGAACCTAAATGCCCATCAATGGGTGAATATATAAACAAAATGTGGTATATGCCTATGTTATTGGTTGAATATTGTGTCCCCCTAAAGTAGATTTTGAAATCATAACCTCTGTATGTATTATTATGACTCTGTTAGGAAATACAGGATATCCCTGACTTACAATGTAGTTCCATTCTGAGAACTCATCATAAGGCTGTTTTGACATAAGTGGCGTATCTTTTTTTTCCTAGTCTTAATTATTATTGCCTTTTATTAGTAGCATCTTTATAAGTCTGATCTTTATTTGTCTTTAGGGGTTGGAAACATTACATATAAACTTACAGAAATATTTCAATACATATATTCATATAAAAATACACAAATCTTAAACATTTTCTCTGATCATGAGTAAGAGCTAGACAGCATTGGCATTTTGTCACTCATGGTAAATAACTCCTCTTGAGGAAGGCTCTTGGTCATGTGGATTATCCCCGTGAATGCGGATGGTGTTTCTAATCTGAAAATTAGTGAATGTTGACTGTATGGTCGTTTCATATTTTTCTTCATATATTTCATGATAATATCTCATGTTTCCAATATGTGTCTATCACCTTTAGCAAAGCAACCAGCATTTAGGTCCATATTTTCAAGCAAAAGAAGCCCTTGATTTAGTTCAGAGAAAAAATTCAGCTAAATCTTTCACTATAAAATTTTTGAAAACTTTTTTCCTTCCTCTTCCCCATTATTTCTTTCCTCTTGAGTATTTCTTTCCTCTTCAAAATTCATCAAGTCGTGATGTGTTAATTCCCATTCTTTGTAATCTTTGAGTGATATCAAGTTCTACATCAGTAATATTGAGTTCTAAATTCAGTGTGCTTGCCATAGAGATGATTTTTCCACTGATCTCATCCATTATATTATCCAGATCAAATGCTTGGATCATATTCATATAACTCAGCAGTTTTCTCCATATCTCTTGTTTAGTCAGTGAGGTCGTATGTCAACTTGTCTGGGTCATGATTTTCAGTGGTTTTGCAGTTGTATGTAGTTTGTCAGTCATATAATGATGTAATCATCTCTACAATGACATCTGATATAATGTAATCATCCCATGATGAGATCTGATATGAACAAGTAATCAGTTGAAGGGGAATTTTCCTTGGGGGTGTGGCCTGCATCCAATATATGTGGATTTTCTGACAAAGTTCTTGTTTTTGCTCTACTCTGTATCCTATATTTGGCTTGTCAGCATCTGAACTCCAGTTCTTGGCATTTGGGACAGCCTCCTGCTGTCTAACTTGTGGATCTTGGGATCATCAGTCCCAACAGCTATGTGAGTAAGGATAAGGATTCAGCCTAAGTACTTGATGACTGATCCATGGATTTGGGACTTGCCAGCCTCTGCTATCACGTGAGTCATTTCCTTGAGATAAATCTACCTTTCAGCTAGCTAGCTACCTAACTAGATATAAACACACACAAGCATATACACACACATACAGACACACCACTGATTTTATTTCTCTAGAAACCACAACTTGAGACCATGCATGCTTTTCCCCTGGCTTCCTCCCAAGGACTTAAGTGTAGTTCATCCTAACTCAAATACATGGCAAATCTGGAATTATTTGTGAGAGGTTTTTTTTTTTATGTATAAATGAGGTTAGTTATATTGTTATATAAATAAGGTTAGTCAGTTAGTGTTGATCTAACAGAGATACCACAAAATGGATCATTTTAACAAAGTAAAGTTTGTTCTTACACAGTCTCGTTGGCTACAAGTTCAAATTTATGATGCTGGCACCAGGGAAAGGTTTCCCTCTGTCGGCTCTGGAGAGAAGTCCATGTATTTCATCAGGCTTTGTTCAGGGAGCATCTTGGCACAGGAACCTCAGGTCTGAAGGACACACTCTTCTGGTGCTGTTTTGTTGGTGGCACGAGGTTCCCAAATCTCTCTGCCAAGTTTTTCCCTTTATAGCTCAAGAGACCACCTCAAGCCACAAAACAAACTTACATGTTGAATCTGGCTCTGCCAACAAAACTGCTGCCCATCCACTCTTATTAACGTCATAGAGGCAGGAATTCCAAAATGGAGGAACATCACATAACACCAGGAATTATGGCACAGACAAATTGTTACAATTTTTTAGGGAACACATTCAATCTGTGACAATCCGTGTAGGGTAGTTCATAAACCTAATCATTTCTGAGTTATAAAAAAGCAAGAATGAACCCAGAGACACACATAGATGGAAGATGGACACTAGCTGATGAGGAAGACTAAGCATCTACAGGCCTAGAATTCCCAACTAGTTTAGTTGTCTTGGAGTCAGCTCCTACTCATGGTAATTTTGTGTATAACAAAATAAAATATTGTCAGTTCCTTTGCCATCTTCCCATCTTTGATATGTTTAAGCCCATATTTATGGCTACTATGTTAGTCCATCACATTGAATGTTTCCCTCATTCTTACTGATCATTAATGTCCTTTCCCTGTTTTTTCTTTATGTTGTATCCAAAGTAGACAAGACTAAATTTCATCATTTTAGCTTCTAAGGATTATTTCAATTTTATTTCTTCTAAGACTGGTTTGTTTGTTCATCTGGAAGTCCATGGTATATTCAATATTCTTATCCAACAAGACAATCTAAATGAATCAATTGCTGTTCTGCCTTCTTTTTTCATTGTGAAGCTTCTGAATAATTATGAGAAAACTGAAAAGCTCTTGGTTTGACTCAGGCATATCTTAGTCATCAGATGGATGTCTTTACTTTTTAGAACTTTAAAGTTATCTTTTACAGCAGATTTGCCCAAAATACTATGTCATTTGACTTCATCTGTGTTATTTCCATGAACATTGATTGTTGATCTAAGCAGAGAGAAATCAGTGACAACTTCAATTTTTTCATTTATCATCATGTTTCCTATAGGCCAATTGTGAAGATTTTCATTTCCTTTAAGTTCAGGCATAATCTAAATTAATTCTAACCAGTAAATGCTTTGAGTCGTTTTCATTTTTGGAAAGCTAAGTTCTGTCATCTGCATTTCACAAATTGTTGATTACTCTGTCTCTAATCCTGTTGTTGCATTCTTTTTCATAAAATCTGGCTTTTTAGGTTGTTCAACATATGTAGATTGAATAAATGCAATGAAAGGATATAACCCTGCTGCCAAGTTTTTTCAATTTTGAACCACGCGAATTCACCTTGTTTCATTTGAATGATTGCCTCTTGATCCATGTACAGACTGCATGATCATAATTGTTTTGAAATTTCCATTCTTCATAATATTATGCATAATTTCTTAAGATCTACACAGCTGAATGTCTTAAACTGGGCATTAAAACAGGGAGATGCAAACAAACATTTTTCTGGTGTTCTATGTTTTTGGTCAATACCTACCTGACAGCAAAGATGCTCCTCATCCATGCCCTCTTTATAATTCAACTTTTGAATTTCTGGAAGTTCCTTGTTCATGGACAATAGGAGTCATTTTTTTATTATCTCCAGCAAAATTTTGCAAGCATATGATATTAATGTTATTGTTCAATAATTTCCACATTTAATTTGAATACTTTTTTGAAGTCACCACAAATATGGATCTCTTTTGGTTGATTGGTCAGGTGCTGTCCTCAAATCTCTTTATATATATTTTTGTGCAATATGAACATTTCATCCGTTTGTAGAAGCATCTCAGTTGGTGTTTCATAAGTTCCTGAAGTCTCAGTTTTCACCAGTGCCTTCAGTGCAGATTTAACTTCTTTCAGCACCAAAAGTTCTTAATCACATGCTGCATCTTAAAAGGGTTAAATGTTAACCAATTATTTTTGGTACGGTGACTCTATGTACTTTTTCCATTATCTTTATTTATTCATTTATTTTTTATTATGATTGAATGAAAACGTACATTCCCATATAAATTCATGTGCTCACCTATATGCAGCTCCCACTGCTCTCCCTGCCCAGTGACAGCACACACTTCCTGTCTGCTCCATAGCCAAGCCAACTGCCATTATGTATCATTTAAATTTTTGCCCATAAAGTTCTTCAGTAATTCAACTAGAGGCTTCAGTTGTCCCTGCAGTTCTTTCAGCTTGAGAAATGTCAGTCATGTTCTTCCCTTTTGGTTTTCTAACTCTCAAGACTTAACAGTTTTCATTATAATACTTTACCTTGTTTTCTTGAGCCATCCTTTGAAATCTTCTGTTCAGCTCTTTTACTTCAACATTTCTCCTTTTGCTTTAGATACTCTGAACTCAGGAATAAGTTTTAGAGTTTCACCCGACATCAAGTTTTGTCTGTTTTGCCTTTTAATAAGCTTTTACTTTCTTCATGTATTATGCCCTTAGTGTCACTTCCCCAAATATTTCAGTCTTTGGTCATTACTGTTCAGTACATCAAATCTATCCTTCAGATAGTACCTATATTTGGAAAAGATGTAGTCAAGGTCACACTGGCTCTTGTGGGCATAAATTAATTTTCTTTAGCTTCAATTTGATATAGTACATGAATAATTGATGATCTGATATGCAGTCATCCCCTGGCTCTTTCTTGACAAAGATATTGAACTTTTCCATTGTCTTTTCCACAGTGAGGTTTATTTAAATGTTGTGTAATTTAACCAGCAAAGTTTACTTGTAAAATAGTTTATTGTATTGTTGATATTTTTTCTTTTTATTGTACTTTAGATGAAGATTTACAGAACAAACTAGTTTCTTATTAAACAGGTAGTATGCATGCTGTTTTATAACATTAGTTATCAACCCCAGAACAGGTCAACAGTCTCCCTTCTCAACCTTGGGTTCCCTATTATCAGCTTTCCTGTCACTTTCTGCTTTCTAGACCTTGTCCCTATGGTCTAATTTTGTTTTATGGGCCTGTGCAATCTTTGGGTGAAAGGTGAACCTCCAGTATTATTTCATTACTGTGCTGAAATTGTGTCCAGGGGCCTGCTATCAATGTTTCTCTAACATATGTCAGGCTAGCAAGTCTGGTTTCTATTTCAGGTAGAGTTTTACTCTATATTTTTTCTTCGGCTCTATCATGGACTCCGTATTTTGATTCTTGTCAGAGCAGTCGGATGGTAGTGAGTCATCATCTAGTTGTACTGGATTCAGTTAGCTGAGGGTCGTTATAGATGTGGTTCATTAATCAGTTGGACTAATCTTTCCCTTGTATCTTTACTTTTCTTCATTCTTCCCTGCTCCCAAAGGAGCAAGACTAGTAAAGCAACCTGGATGGCCAATCACAGACTTTTAAGACCTCAGATGCTACTCACCACAGAAGAATATAGAACATTTTGTTTGTAAGTTATGTTATGCCAGTTGAACTAGATGTTCCCTGAGGCCATATCTCTACAGCCCTGAGCCCTGCAATTTGGTGTCTCAGGAAGTTTGGATGTATCCATGAAGCTTCCATGACCTTGCCTTGTACAAGCTGTGGAGCAGAATTGAAAACCCAGATGTAAATCCACCCACCTATAATTACCTGATCATCTTTTTTTTGTAAGCTTCAAATTTCAAAAGTTGCAAAAAACAAAAATTTGTCTAAGGCTCACAGAACAGAAACAAATATTAAAATGACTCAAGTGTATACAGAAAGTTTATGTGTAGTAAATGTGGCCCCTCAAATCATTAGGAAGGAAACGATTATTGCATGAACAATCTTGGGGCAAGTAGGTTACCAACTGGGAATAAAACTTTTAAAATTTAAATAAATTGTAAGTTTTTCAAAATTAAAACAACTAGGAAAAATATAGGGTAACTATTTTATAGACTCAGAGTGGACAACGTCTTTCAAATATAATGTAAAATCTAAAAACCGTAAAAGAAAAATAAGCTGTTAAATTCTACATAAAAATATAAAAGATAGCATGGGTAAAAATACCACCACAAGGAGAGTTAAATGGTGAAATGAGGGATAAAATATAACACATATCATAGAAAAGCTAATTTCTCTATCACATAAAAGGCTTTATCAATAAATAAGAAAAATATCAACAATTCAGTAGAAAAATAGAGAAATGATACAAAAGACATTTTGAAGA
Source organism: Heterohyrax brucei (assembly GCA_028571685.1). NCBI lineage: Eukaryota > Metazoa > Chordata > Mammalia > Hyracoidea > Procaviidae > Heterohyrax > Heterohyrax brucei. The sequence continues at coordinate 104,721,724 of CM053166.1, forward strand.
AGCATAAATCAGATGAATCTTAAGTAAATGTAAAAATGCTGATTATCATGTATAAAAACTGCAGATTAAAATTACCCCATAATACCATTTTTTAACCCCCCCAAAATCTCAAAAATATGATAAGATCTTCTCTTTGTGAGATTTTGAACAAAACATCATTCTACACTGCTATTAAGAAAATAAATGAGGAGGCAGAGCCAATGTGGCACCACAGGTAAAAGTACCATATTATCCCTCTGTAGCAAAGAACTGAAAAACTAAGATAGATATAGATGTCAAGTCTGGAATCCTAAGAATCAAATGAAGGAAAAAGTAATCAAGAATCTAATGAGAGGGGTGGAGTTAAGATAGTGACACGTCTCCTTAATCCCCTCTGAAAACTGAGGCCTGGATTGACAATTGAATGGAGCTGTCTGGATACCCAGTGAGTCCTGAGGCAACATAGGGCTGTCAGTTTGGATTACATGCCACCAAGCAGGAAAGTTCTTCTCTACCACTGAATTCCACTTTCACTGAGAGGCTGGATCATGTGGATTGGAGACATTTGGTGTTTTTTTAACTTTTTTTCTTTTTCTTGGCCAGTAGGCGGGTGACAGGCATGAGCCAGCAGCTATGCTGACCACAGTTCTCAAGTTAACAGCAAATGCTGCAGCAGACAGTGTGTGGAATAACCACATTCTGAGAGCCCAGCAGCAGTCTGTAGGCACCACAGCCCCTCCAGCCTCCCTTTTCAGAGCTCTGCTGTAGGTTTGGCTCTTTTGCAGCATGAGGAATAGCTTGACTAGGACATAATGTTGTTTGGAGTTACCCTAATGGAGGCATCAAGAGAGGCTAATTCCCAGGTAGGAAGGCAGTGCCAGTCATGGAAGTGCTTTTCCAGCAGAAAGTCTGTGTTTAGCACAGTGTTGCCTTATGGCTTGACCCCTACATGCAACACCAACAGCTCTGCAGCCTTCCCATACTTTGAAATAAATCAAAGAATCTGGAGATGGCCAAAGAGCTGTCTCTGAAGTCCGCCAGAAGGAGGGGCCTGCCATATCCGATGGCCTGACAAATTCTGGAAGTGGTCAAGTAGCTTTTAGCTTTTAAAAATAAGACTTCCTGGAAAAATAACTGCTCTGCAGCCCTTCTGCATCTTTTTCAGGCTTTAGTGACCCACATCATAGTGTCAGTTGATGCCCCCCCAGTGACTCCATAAGTAGTGCGGAGTCTTTCCCAGTCAGGAGGCAGAAACTCCCACCCCAGAGAATATACTGAGGCCACTCACTAGAGTACAAAGAGGCAGCTGGTGACCAAATCCTTTCTCAGAACTATACCTCAGCTCCTGTCAAGCCAACACCATAGAATCTAAACAGTCTTCCAATGCCCCATAAGTAACAAACCATTGCCAGACATTTAAAGAAACATCTGACCATGGTTCCAGAAAACTCCAGAAAGAAAGAATGAAAATGCTTCCCAAATGAAGAAGCTTTTCTGAAATTATGAGAGGACAAGCACAAAAGAAGTATCTATAGAACCCTCCTAGAAATTAAACAAAATGCAGCAGAACAAAACAAAAAATTAAGCAAGCTAGTTAAGTTGATGGAACATCAACATTACGGAATCTGATAGATCAATAACAAGATTAATAGAATTAGACAATTCAAGTCAAAGACAAATGAGGAGAATTGACTAACTGGAAATTAGACTGAGTGACTCGGAAGATAGAGCTACTGACACTAGCATTTTATGAGGAGAAATTAGAGAAAATAAGAATGAAAAATGAAGAAGCATTAAGAAACATGTGGGAATCTATCAAAAGAAATAATCTATGATTAATTGGAGCTCCTGAACAGTGAGGGATAGCTGAAAACATAGAGTACTGTTGCTGAGTTGCTCACAGAAACCTTCTCTGAAATCATGAAAGAAGAGAACATAGATAACCAGGATGTGTGTCAAACACCACAAAAAGTTGACCCCAAGAGAAACACCAAGACATATTGTAATCAAGCTTAATAAAATGAAACATAAGAAACTCTTAAAGACATCAAGATTCAAACCAAAGCTAACATTCAGAGGGAAGCTCTGTAGGCTTTCATCCAACTTTTCAGCAGAAATGACATTGGCATGGAGGCAGTAGGATGATACTTTCAAAGCCTTGAAGGAGAAAATCTTCCAACCAAAAACTATATATCCTGTAAAAATGTCTTTCAAATATAAGGATGAAATGAAGACCTTCATAGATAAACAGAAGCTTAGGGACTTTGTGAAAACCAAACACAAACTACAAGAAGTACTGAAAGAAGCCCTTCTCTTAGAGAAACAAAACCATTAAGTGTATATTTAAGGAGGCAATGCAGGGCACAACATACTAAAACCTACACAGTTAGGGAAGGCCCAAAATTCAATGATAGGTACAAAATTAAATGAAGGGAACCAGTGATCATCTCATGACAACTAAAATACCATCACATTAAACAGCAGGATATACTACAGTAGTTACAGTCCTTTCAGATGGAGACGAAGTTAATAAGATACGTAGAACTTAAATTTGGGATTAAACTAAGTATGTTAAAGGGGAATGTAGAGGTAGCTGCAAAGCACAACAACAATGCAATACATGAAAATAAGAAATATAATACAGGAGTCTCAACAAACACTGAAAAACCAACACTGAAAAAGATGAAAAGTTAACCCATAAAAAAGAATGACCCATACAGAATATTAAGAGCAACAAAGAAAACACCAATACAAAAATAAACACCTTACAATGACAGCACTAAACACATACCTATCAATAATTACACTGAATGTAAACAGTCTGAACGCTCCAGTAAAGAGACAATGAGTGACATCTTAGATCAAAGTCACAATCCATCTACATGTTGCTTACAACAAAGACACCTTGGACTTACAGATATGAACGAACTGAAAATTAAAAGATAGAATGATATATACCAAGCTAACAACATACAAAGAAGAGCACGTGTGGCAGTATTAATCTCAGATAAAATAGATTTTAATGTAAAATACACCATTGTGGACAACAACGGTCACCATTTATTGCTGAAAGGTTCAATACACGAGCAGGACTTAACAATATTAAACATTTTTGCACTCAGTACTAGAGCATCTAAATACATCGAACAAGCACTGACTACATTGAAAAACGAGATTGATCATACCATAATAATAGTTGGAGACTTCAACACTTCACTTTCAGTAATGGACAGATTATCTAGAAAAAAAGCTCAGTAAAGGCACAGAAGAACTTACTGCCACCATTAATGAATTAGACCTCATAGACTTATACAGAACTTTTTATCCATCAACAGATAAGTACACCTTCTTCTCCAATGCACATGGAACATTATTCAGAATAGACCATGTGTTAGGACATAATAGAAATTTCAACAAAATTCAAACCACTGAATTGTTGCAAAGTATCTTCACAAGATCATAAAGCCCTAATAGTCAGAATCAATAGCAGAAAAAAAGATGATAGAAATTGGAAATCATGGAAACTGAACACTTTGGCCAAAAAAACATGGGTTATAGAAGAAACCAAGGATGAAATAAAAAATAACTGTATGGATTCAAATGAGAATGAAAACACATCATACCAGAACCTATGGTATACAGACAAAGCAGTGCTCAGAGGTCAATTTATGTCTATAAATGCACACATGAAGAAGGAAGAAAGGACCCAACCAAAGAATTAACCCTGCAGCTTGAACAAGTAGAAAGAGAGCAACAGAGCAACTCCTCAGGCACCAGAAGAAAACAGATCAAAAAGATTACCCAGTGCAGTCGAGTTGGATCTGATTAGAGAATAGAAGAAAAATTGAAAAATTATAAAACCAAATTTTTTTTGAAAAGATTAACAAAAGTGAGAAAGCATTGGCTAAACTTACAAAAGAAAAACAGATGAAACAAGTAAACTGAATAGGAAATAAGATGGGAGAAGTCACAATGGACCCAACTGTAATCAGACATATTATAACGGGATACTATGAAAGACTGTTTTCTAACAGATTTGAATACCTAGAAGAAATAGACAAATTTTTAGATTCATATCACCTGTCAAAATTATCACAATGAGAAATAGAACTACTTAATAAACCCATCACAAAGGAGGAGGTTGAAAAAGTCGTCAAAAAACTACTAATGAAAAAAGCCCTGGCCCAGATAGCTTCACTGCAGGATTCTACCAAGCTTTTAGAGAAGAATTAACTCCAATACTACTGAGACTATTTCACATCATAGAGAGGGATGGTCATGGATTGACAGATGTCCCCCCCAAAATGTATGTACTGATTTGACTTGGCTAGGAGTCCCAATATGGTGCCATGCCTCTCATGTGTTGTGAATCCTGCCTCTGTGATACTTATGATGAAGATTGGGCTGCAGTTGTGTTAGTGAGGCAGGACTCAAGCTACAAGCTTGTGGGATATAAGGGAGAGAAATGAGCAGAGGAAGTTGTGAACCTCACACCACCAAGGAAAACAGCACTGAGAGCAGAGCATGTCCTTTGGACCCGAAGTCTTTTGGACCTGACGTTCCTGTGCCGAGATGCTATCACTAGATGTGGACTCAGCCTACCAGACTGTGATAACTTCTCTTGCTGAATGAACTTATAATTTTTAAATGGATTTGTAGCTTACCGGACTGTGACAATAGAAATTTCTCTTCAAGAAGCCTTCCACCTATGGTATTTTCTGTTAGACCAGTA